>HG992050.1:4800000-7200000 GCA_905220475.3 Ennomos fuscantarius | reverse complement strand
AGCACATATTATTATTATCTATCAATCTAATGTACATAGATTATATACATAGACGAGCTTCTGCCCGTAGCTTCGCCCGCGGCGTGACCTATAGGAAAATAATTCAACCACCCATTTCACCCTCTTAAGGGTGGAATTTCGAAAAATCCTTTCTAAGCGGTTGCCTACGTCATAACATCTACCTGCATGCCAAATTTCAGTCCGATCCGTCCAGTGGTTTGGGCTGTGCGTTGATAGATCACAGATATATTAGTCAGTCAATCAGTCAGTCACCTTTGAGTTATATATATTTAGATTCCATCAAAAGGGTGGTTATATACATTTCTTGGTCATTTGGTCCCTTTTTTTTGAACGAGCTAATGCTGTTGGTCTCTATCGACCTTTACAGCGTCACCTCGCTTAAGGCGCCCAGCCGTCGGAGGCAACTAGCTGGCGGGCACCCCTGGGGTGCGCGCCTCGGCTTGGGCCGTTGCCGGGATAAGAGGATCGAGAAGACTACGTCCACTGGAAGAGTGGACCCTATGGAAAGTCGCGACCGTTCTAGCTAACCTCCGGGGGGTGTATTTGGTCCCTGTGGTGTGAGGACTGCCCCAGCTCTTCATGTGTGTGACGAAGAAGCTGGTTTAGGCGCTTATCATATCAGGCGACATGGATTGTCGAAAAGTTAAATCCGTCCACGCGGACAGGCGCGTAAACCGCCTCACCGTGCGGCGCACCGCTACAAAATCCGCTTAACTGCCTCTGAATCATTTTTTTCTAACTGAGCATGTTGGTAAATGAGTGCTCACAAGGTGAGGTGGATGGAAAGGTCGAAGCAGAAAGTTTCTTCGGAGTTTTGTTTGGACTAGTTAGGAGACAAACGTACTAAAATTCCCCAAAAGTAAGCCCTAGGAATAACAATTAAGAAGGCGCCGTGTTATGGTATTTTGCTTACACCTCGAAAACTAGGTTGGTTAGGAATTTTGTTGTACCGCATATGAAAGCTGATAAAATTCTCTACAGCTTTGATCTTATAAAGTTTTTATTTATCCCAATCGTTGTCTTAATATGAGCTCCGAAAAACGGTCGATTTTCACTCGATTCGTAGGTGACTAGTGGCGCTAATTAACACAGCCCAGTCAAGCGTGTGTACTGTACACTAAATGGTACCACTACTCGACCATAGATGGCAGATTATCGCACGTAAACCGACATTAGAGACAACCATTTATTTTCTCTAGCCTGTGGTTTTAAATGGAAACAGTCAATAGCTAGGACGATGAAACAAAATTATTGATTAATCGTCCTAGGTCAATAGCAAAAAAAACCATGAGAATGAGTTTTTTTGGCGGGAAAACGAAATAGATCGCGTCACCGCATTGTATTATTTTCTAAAACTTGTGTTATTTTCAGTGATAGTGCATAAAATTGGTGGCATTATATTCGTTAAATGCTGGATTACATGCATGAGTGTGGGAAAGTGGTATGATGATGGTGAAACGTTTCTTTTCGTGTTGTTTCCAAAACTCCATATAAGCTTCTGGTAAAGTTGCCACCACTAGGAGTATGACTTAGACTAGATAAACTAATGACTTGACACATATCGAAAACCATGAGCCTAGTCATGGATTCCATAGTTCGGCAGCCTACTCTGGTGCCACGACGGAAACCTTTTTCTATTCCTTCACCGTCCCGAGCGCGCATGTTGCTCCGCTATTATATTATATTGTGTAAAATTAGCTTGTGTAGCACGGAGAGGCAAATCTCTGTGTTATGCAACCCGTGTGCAAGACTACAATTATTATATAGACTGCTTACGAGATACCTACGGAGTTTCACTACATCCAGCACCCTCTCCGCCATAGATATTATCTGTGGCGGAGAGGGTGCTTAGATAATAAAGCCCGTTGAAAACATAATTT
The DNA here is from genome assembly GCA_905220475.3 of Ennomos fuscantarius. Classification (NCBI taxonomy): domain Eukaryota; kingdom Metazoa; phylum Arthropoda; class Insecta; order Lepidoptera; family Geometridae; genus Ennomos; species Ennomos fuscantarius. The sequence continues at coordinate 7,198,099 of HG992050.1, read as the reverse complement.
CTCCTACAAACACGACTCACTAGCGAGGGCAGAGGGTAAGATAACAGCAGAGCAGAGTACTGTTACCGATAAAGGGAAAGTGAAAAAGACTGAAATATGTTCATTTCGATTAGCTTTGTGATTTTAATGTTGGGCATTGCCCCACAATGCCCCCCCCCCCCTAGCTACGGCCGTGATTGGTCATATCTATATATACACATTTAATTAAATTTATTTAATTTACACAACAATACACAAAAAGGTTACTTATATAATTGAACTTAGGAAAAAACTAAACTATACATAAGAACTTAAAATAAATAATAATTGAAGAAAAAGTTATATTGTAGGTAAAAAGAGGGTCATATATACATATATATATATAACTTTTACGACTTTTTATACATAAATATAAATAAATAAAAATTCGTGTTAGTTACTCTATTGATAACTCAAAAACGGCTGAAACGATTTGGCCGAAAACTGGTGGCGAGGTAGCTTAGAACCAGGAGACGGACATAGGATACTTTTTATCCCGTTCGATCACGTTTTAATAATTAAACCATGCGAAGCCAGGGCGGGTCAACTAGTCATGTAATAAAACAACAGTCAGTATAGTCTAAAATCTTTAATTTTAACAATGATATATTCTACATTACAATAAACTCTATTATAAATTAAACAGACTGACTTCAGATGCACATCTGCTGTTACTTACCACTATACTTACAGTTGCACTGTCGTATATATTTGTAAGGTTGGTAGCATTCGTATTTAAAACTGCAGTTCTGTTAATCAAAAATGCAAAGATTAAGGGCTTGTTTCACAATGTGCTACTAAAGTTGCTAGTAGTTAACCATCAAATAAAATGTGGAAGATAAAAGTTTCGGTTAGCTTACATCGCGTTTCACATTCCTTGTTTATCATCTGGCTACCTAATCGTATATTGATACAATATTTATCTCAATATTATCGTTAATGTTACAATACAATCACTTTTGCAAGGTTTTCAATTCTATTCATTATTTTTGCAACGAAAACTTATTACTAACACACATACAATGGCAGTTTTTAACAAAATATTTTATTAAATAATCTCCCATTTTTTGGTACATTGCTCAAAGCATACTTCAGCTGTCAAACAAACTCCTTATCCATCAAATTACGATTTAGTTGCCACTCGATCTGACATTTCAGTTAATAGATGCTAAATGTGTTGGTTATCCCTTTCCAGTAATTGTGAAACGCAAGAACAGTGTTTATATAACAGACTAGCTTCTGCCCGCGGCATTTTTACATAGATAATTCAACCACCCATTTCTTAGGGGTGGAATTTCAAAAACCCTTTCTTAGTGGATACCTACATTTTATAAAGAACACACCCTCCAAATTTCAAGTCTCTAGGACATGCGGTTTAAGCTGTGCGTTGATATATAAGTCAGTCAATAAGGACTTTGAATTTTTATAGATTAGTTCCTATTAGTTTAATCGGAACTTTAACCGAACATTCTGAAACAAGCCCTTAGACAGTAATTAACAAGGATTGAAAATAGTGTCAAGAACAAAACTTAGGTAGTTATACAAAATTATTCAAGAGTAACTTTACTAAACAATATAGGTTATCTAGATCTGGGCCCAATATAAATCGTTTGTATGCATAATAATTATGCTGAAATATTAAGAAAGTATTTTATATATTACTAAAAATATGCAAAAATATTATATAAATTGTAAAGTATAAATGGTAACACAATGCATGCAAATCGCTGAATTCATAATTCAAGGAGTGAGAACAAAAAGGGTTTAACTGTCAAATTGATAGTTTCAAGAAAATTGACGTTAAACTTCAACGGCCTCATTTTAATGCAGAGTGTAGTTAAGTAATAGAAAAGGTTTATGTAAGTTTCAGTTGCTTGAAAATGTATTAATTCTATTTTAAAATACAAAATATTCGTACAATTACTGTAAAAACATAATATAATAAATCTAATAATGTTTTATGCTAAGCGAACTGTATTCCTGTGTCAGATAAACCGTTTTTAGACTGAAAATCTCGAGATTTAAGCCTCATTTCGGTATTTTGAGAATGTACTATTGTAGATAATTTCACGCTGAATCCAACGATAACCTAAGTCATTTTGTGAAAAAAATCAGTTAAACCTTTTTTGATCTCATTATTTCATTATGTATACACCAAGATTATCTGTCGCCTTCTCACTGATGCATATTTTTACATGAGAAACATGTGATTTTATACAAAACAGTTTCATTTTTATTTCAATACAAGTATATCAACACATACAGTAGTACCTATTTTCATTTAACTCTACAATTTCAATAAAAAAGAAGTTTTATATATTTTTAACAAATAATAAATTTATTCTATTATTATTTTGTTATACTATTTTCTGTGGTGTAATAATTGACTTAAAACTATTAAAATATATTTGATAAAAGCATTTAAAATAGAAATATTGACTATTAGGAATAGTAATTAATCCAAGGTTTTTTATATTTTTATTTGTATTTGTAAAAGTGCTAAAGCCTATTTGCAATAAATCTTTTGACTTTGACTTTGGAGGAATTTTGGGTGACTGCAGTACAGCTGAGTACAGCTATTATACAAAACGTTGGTCATTCGACATTTTGACAGGTAACTAAATAACAATAAATATATTCCTAAAGATAATAAAAAGTTTTATTAAAAAATATGTAATGTGTTATATATTTATATTTTATATGTGTTTATATATTTTGTGCTTTTTATTTTAAATGCTTTTACCAAACATGAACAAGAAAAAAATCAACCTTAACGTGTAAAACTTAACAACTAAAACTAAATAAAATTTGTTTATTATTGTATAGTGATATGAAATAAAAATAGTTTTTTTTTAAATAGTTTACCAATTATTATTCATTTAGTTTATATATTATGAATCTTATGTTTTGTATTTTTTATATTATTTGTATCACTATACAATATTTATTTTATATTTAAGTATGAGATGTGTTTGGTAACTATAATTTTGTTATAATATAATATATATATACATATATGATATATAAGATGGTTATATTTACCTATAAATATGTACATTATGTAATGGTTAATTTAAGTACTTACTTTCAAATTTATAATTTCATTTGTAATTTTTCTATTATTTTATTATATTTATTAAAAAGAGTTTTATTGTGAAGTTTATTTCGATAACAATCTATTTTGTTGCCATATAAATTTATTCTAAAGGCCTTGAACAAAAAATTAGTTTTTTTGTGTACTTACATCCCATACTTAAACTAATATAATATTATAATAAGATATAAACTTAAAATTAACATGTACAGGGTTGACAGTACACCGCACAGAACTAGAAAAAGTTTTTTTAACATTAAGATATCACTAGGGGCTACAAGACGTAGATTCTATCAGTACACAGTTAGTGATAGCATGGAAAACGGTGCAATGTTTAAAATTTTAATCTACACATTTTATATTGACCTGCATTTTTATTCGCTGTGAAAATTTATATAGTTGACTCTCGTTAATTCGAAACTCGAGGGACTCTAATGTCACGAAACGAGCTTTGCCCGCTTGGCCTATAGTAATATAATTCAACCACCCATTTCACCCTCTTAGGGGTGGAATTTCGAAGCTAGCTACATTGCCCTTCAAACCGGAACACAGTAAGTGCTTGCACACTACTGCTTGGCGGCAGAATAACTGGGAAAGCGGTGGCATAAAAATGTATTGTGATTTAGTTCGAAATATAATGATATTTTTTAGGGAACTCGTGATAACTTCAAATTTTAGAGGTTCGAATTATCGGAGGTTTGAATTAACGAGAGTCAACTGATTTGATAAATAAACTCTACATTTGTGTTAAATAAATATTAAGTTATATGAAATGCATTGTAATATATGATCCTATAGGATTCATGCAACCACTAACAATAATATACATTTTATTTATTATAAAAAAAATGACTAGCTCAGTTGACATGAGATCTGTCGTTCCGCGCGGCATCCTGGTAGTATTGTCATTGTGATGCGTGTGCCTGTTATACTGACAGATATACTGGCAGGGTGTCTGACAGATACTCTGGCAGAGTGACTACAGATACTCTGGCAGAGTGACTGACTGATGTTCTGGCAGGGTGACTGACAGATACTCTGGCAGAGTGACTACAGATACTCTGGCAGAATGACTGAGAGATGTTCTGGCAGGGTGGCTGACAGATACCCTGGCAGAATGACTGACAGATGTTCTAGCAGGGTGACTTACAGAGACTGGCAGATATCCTGGCAGGGTGACTGACAGATACTCTGGCAGAGTGACTGACAGATATTCTGGCAGGGCTATTGGCAGTTGTGTTTAGCGTCGCGGTCTGGTATCCGGGTGCGGACGACGCGGTTGATTTAAAGCTGGAAATGGAAAATCATTTTTAAAAAACAAGCTATGGGAACGGCCCTTAATATATATTTATTTTTTATTTGCCTGATAGGCTGGCACATACCTCGGCCAATGAATCAGCCTAGCTATTCAACGAGGGAATGTTGCCAGCTTTTTGGGTACGCTTCCTGAAGAAGGTGATCTAAATTCTGTGTTTTATTTATAACCACTTTTTACCTACAATTTTTCTAAAATAATTAAATATAGTTTAGTTTTATTAATAACGATTTATACCCCGAGAAATAACTAATTAATAAAATAATTATATGATGAATTTTTTTTTAATTATTAGGTAACCCGCCATACTATGTAAATAAAATAGAATGAAACACATAAATTGTAAAAAAAACGTGCTACCCATTACGCTTAAAGAGATTTTTTTTATTGTTTGATAGGCTCGCGTTTGACCACTATCGCACCTGATGGTAAGTGACGATGCGGTCTAGGATGTAACACGCTTGCCTAGAAGATACCTGTTCACTCTCGATTTGAAGACTCCAAGGTTGTAGTTTCGGGAAATACGGATGCCGGTAAAGCGTTCCACTCTTTGGCTGTTCGCATGATAAATGTGGAGTCAAATCGCTTTGTCCGCACATGTGGGGGTATTAACCATGAGAGAGAGAGAGAGAGAGAGAGAGAGAGAGAGAGAGAGAGAGAGAGAGAGAGAGAGAGAGAGAGAGAGAGAGAGAGAGCAGTTTATACAATAGGTCGGATACATAGACAATGGAGTCTTGGTAACAACTCTAAAACGTCGTAAAAAAGAAATGCTTCACTCACTTGGATGGACGGGTGCAGGCGACCGTCGACACCAAGTTCCAGGGGACATCTGAAGGAAAAAACGAGTGCGCTTTAGACCACACGACTGAAGTAAACCTTCTTTAGTTCAGCTCCATCTATCGGCCGGTATAACTTTGATTAATGTTAATGTCTTGACAATTGTAAATTGACATTTTACCGTATATACCAACATAATAATATAATTTTTTAACTTTATCATGTTGGAAATGGAGATCTACGTGAATCAGCTTTCGTTCGCCTCCCTACTCATTTACCAGCTTACTCCCCAAGACAGGCGTGCGTAAAGAAGTTTTACTTCAAAACTTATTTACTTCTTTACAGCATACTTACTTTAGTATACTTGTATTAACATTGATGATAATAATAAAATAATAATAAATATGTGTGGAAATTTCACACAGCGCCATCTAGCCCCAAACTAAGCAAACCTTGTACTATGGGAACCAGATAACTGATACAATACTTAGATACTTTTTGTTTGTCAATACATACATAGAATACTATATAAACACCCAGACACAGAACAAACATCGATGTTCATCACACAAATGTTTGTCCTGGGTGGGAATCGAACCCACGACCTGCAGTTCAGAAGGCAGGGATACTACCAACTGAGCTATCGGGCCAGTCAAAATGATTGCGCAAGCATTACTGTGTTCCAGTTTGAAGAGCACTGTAGCTAGTGAAGTTACTGAGCAAATGAGACTTTATGATCTGATCTCACTGTCTAGTAATCTTACAATCTTACTAGATTGTGCTGATGTCTCAGGATGATATGCGCAGCGCGCAGCACACGAAACTCTATACTTTAGAGTTCCAAGTCCACACTATTCAATGCGAAATAGAAATACGAAATAAAAATAACTGGCTTGCTTTCTATGAGAGAGAGAGAGAGAGAGAGAGAGAGAGAGAGGCGCACGCCGCACGGCTTACAACTATAGCAACAAGTGTCGTTACAACTTTTGGTCTTAATTTTTTCCGTCTAGCCCCCTTTCGGACAGAACTTCGTTCCAAAAAGGTACATGAGAGGTCACTGACCTGCCGGAACAAGTATGGCTGTCGGTACGGCAGGTTGACTGGGTTCATTCTATTCCTTGGCTCGAACTTTCTGTCCCCGTCCCCTTTGCCGTTCATATCTGGCCGCTCTCCAGTGTTCCTGTAAAAAAGACATGTCACACTATCACACTGGTGTCGATTCTGTGTCGCATTCTCTAAAAATAAAGTAAATTTAAAGTATGGCGGTACTCTTCTGATAAAGGAGAAATGAAAAAGAGGGAAATATGTTAATTTCGTTTAGCTTTAGAGTATGCGACACAGAATCGACACCACTATCACACTAATTCACACTAATATTATAAAGCCGAAAGTTTTTATGTGTGTTTGTGTGTATATGTGTATGTTTGTTACTCCTTCACGCTCAAACGGCTGAATACCAAGATAGCTTGTATACTGGATTAACATATAGGCTACATTTTATCCCGGAAAAGTGAAATTTTCCCATGTGATGAGAAAAATAATTAAAATACTTTTTATCCGCGGGTGAAACCGCGGGGCGCAACTAGTAGAGAAATATCGACGTGACTTCGCGTAAGTTCATCTTATATACAAAATGATACGTGGTATGGTGTGGTGGTTGAGCAGGTCGGGTCATAACCCGAAGGCGGCGGGTTCGATTCCCGCAGCGGGATGTGATCGTTGGGCGTTATTATTATTAAATCAATGAATGACGTTTATATATAATAAATATTATTTGAGTTATCGTCAAGAAACAAAGTGAGGCTATATGATTTTTTATTATCTTTCCCAGCAGTGGGCGGGCCTTTTCCAACAGTTCGATAGTCTTTCCCAACAGTGCGCTAGTTTCCCTCAGCCGTGGACTAATGTTTCCCCAGCAGTGGACTAGCCTTTCCAGACGATAGGCTAGTCTTTCCCAGCAGTGGGATAGCCTTTCCTAACAGTACACTGGATTACCCCAATATTGGACAAGTGGTACAGTGGGATAGTCTTTCCTAACAGTACACTAGATTACCCCAATATTGGACAAGTGGTACAGTGGGATAGCCTTTCCTAACAGTTCACTAGATTACCCCAATATTGGACAAGTGGTACAGTGGGATAGCCTTTCCTAACAGTACACTAGATTACACAAATGTTGAACAAGTGGTACAGTGGGATAGTCTTTCCTAACAGTACTCTAGATTCCACCAATATTGGACAAGTGGTACAGTGGGATAGCCTTTCCTAACAGTACACTAGATTACGCCAATATTAGACAAGTGGTACAGTGGGATAGCCTTTCCTAACAGTACACTAGATTCCACCAATATTGGACAAGTGGTACAGTGGGATAGCCTTTCCTAACAGTACACTAGATTCCACCAATATTGGACAAGTGGTACAGTGGGATAGCCTTTCCTAACAGTACACTAGATTCCACCAATATTGGACAAGTGGTACAGTGGGATAGCTTCTCCTAACAGTACTCTAGATTACCCCAATATTAGACAAGTGGAACAGTGGGATAGCCTCTCCTAACAGTATTCTAGATTACCCCAATATTGGACAAGTGGTACAGTGGTATAAGGTACCTCACCCCGGATGCCGATCTCCCGGTTTGTCTTGATCCCTCTCGTACCGGTTCCTTCTGTAATCGTTCCGGTCCCGGTCAAAGCTTCGGTTGTAGGTGTTGTTCTCGTATGTGCGCTTCTCTTGCTGATCTGTACAAATTATACAATAAAATAATAATAATAAAGCCCAACGATCACATACATAGACCTTGAAGTCCAGGGCCTGGACTGTAACAAATTCCCTGTAACTAGGAACTCAAGAACTACGAGGACCATGGTCCCACAACACCCAGACATAGAAAAAGTATTTGCGCTTTTTCTGTGCACAAATACTTGTCATGCCGCGGGAATCCCCGTTCATGTATTGCATAGTTGACTGACTGGCCCGATAGCTCAGTTGGTAGTAACCTTGCCTTCTGAACAGTGGGTTGTGGGTTCGATTCCCACCCAGGACAAACATTTGTGTGATGAACATAGGTGTTTGCTCTGTGTCTGGGTGTTATATTGTATTTTATGTATGTATTTACAAACAAAAAGTATCTAAGTATTGTATCAGTTATCTGGTTTCCATAGTACAAGGTTTGCTTAGTTTGGGGCTAGATGGCGTTGTGTGAGATGTAAAAAAAAAAAAGTTATTATGGAAATTTCTCCTGTTGCATTGCAATCAAAGTTTTATGATCATCCCCCAGATAAAGGGAAGATCGGAAAGAATGCGTTACGCCCACACACTTACATGTATTCTTCGCTTGCATGTTCCTCAGTGAGTTGATAATGGCTCGCGCCGCGGAACTGAGCTGCGTCTCGTCGGTCGGCCTCCTGTTGACAATTTTATTTTATTATTTATTATGCTGCTTTACCACAGACTCTTAGGTCAGTATTATTTTTTAATATAATACTTACATTTTTGTTTTAACAAAATCAATACGAGAGGGACATTATTTTTTTCTTACAATTTTGGACCCTATGTAACATTGAAATATCGTGAATATGAATGACTTTATTTCTATTTGCGTATAGATCACGGGCAGACCAGCTCCCGCAAGCAGCGCCCGTTTACGCTACACAATTACATTAGGACTTAGGACTTTTTTTGTTTTGTTTTGGCTCCACACTTTTGTATTTTTAACCAGTGTGAAGTAATTGATAATTTCTAAAATTGATTAATAATATATTTATATATATATATATGTGTGTCAAGTAAAGTCACAGTCCAAGTAATAGTCTAGTCTAGTCAAGTCATACTTTGAGTAAAGCGGTGGCAACTTTACCAGAAGTTTTTATGGAGTTTTGGAAACAACACGAAAAGAAACGTTTCACCATCATTATACCACTTTCCCATACTCATGCCTGTAATCCAGCACTTAACGAATAAAATGCCACCAATTTTATACTGAAAACGAGCTTCGCCCCGCAGCTTCGTCCGCGGCGTGGCCTATGGGAAAATAATTCAACCACCCATTTCACCCTCTTAAGGGTGGAATTTCGAAAAATCCTTTCTTAGCGGATGCCTACGTCATAACATCTACCTGCATGCTAAATTTCAGCCTGATCCGTCCAGTGGTTTGGGCTGTGCGTTGATAGATCACTATGTCAGTCAGTCAGTCACCTTTGAGTTATATGTATTTAGAAGATTGATGATTATAAAGGTTTACTAAGCGATAGGACTTTTCTGCAAAATTCGTCTAAGTAGGTACCACCGCTTTGCCAGTTATTCTGCCACCAAGCAGTATTGTGCAAGCACTACTGTGTTCCTGTTTGAAGGGCACTGTAGCTAGTGAAATTACTGGGCAAATGAGATTTTATGACCTAATCTTGCAGTCTAGTAATCTTATTACTACATTGTGCTGATGTCTCAGGATGGCGTGCGCAGTAGTGTCACGCGAAACTGTATACTTTAGAGTTCTGAGTGACATTGTAACTTATATGGGCAGCCATGTCGCTTATCATCGGGCGAATGGTTAGCTCGTCACCATTTCTAATACGCATGACATCATAATAGTGATATTATCAATTTCTTTTTAAAATTTAATTATGTACTTGCCTAAATTATATAATGTAATTCTTCTGACATTACTTACATATTTATTTATTAATTAATGAATCTGCATGTATTTAATATTTTTTCTCTAATCTATGATTTAAACTCATAAATATGTTTGTTATTTTAATGCATGGCCATTTTGACCAATGTGTTTTGTACGCCTAACCAGGCCAAACATGTGCGCTACTTTTATAAAATTTTACGACCTGCATTTGAAAAATAATGTACTTACCCATGTTTTACAATAAATGATCTTAATCTTTATCTTTGTCACGTCATACCTTAACATAAAAAATAGAAAATAATAATAATAATAATAATAAATATGTGTGGACATTTCACACAGCGCCATCTAGCCCCAAACTAAGCAAAGCTTGTATTATGGGAACCAGATAACTGATACAATACTTAGATACTTTTTTTGTAAATACATACATAGAATACAATATAACACCCAGACACAGAACAAACATCAATGTTCAATCACACAAATGTTTGGTGGGAATCGAACCCACGACCTGCAGTTCAGAAGGCAGGGATACTACCAACTGAGCTATCAGGCCAGTCGAAAATATATTAGGACTTAGGACTTAGGACTTGAGACGTACCCCCGTGAGTAGTGCGCGGCGGCGGGCGCGCTGCCCAGCAGCCCGCGGCCGGCCCCGCGGCGCCCCTCGCGCGGCTGCGCCGTCAGAACGGACATCTGCTCTTTGATCTGCTGGATCTTGGCGTCGATTTCCGTCGAGCTCTGTCTAGAAGCGAGAACAGTTCACTGTTCAACGCGCGGTCGATATTGACCGCGATTCAATAGGGTCACTAATTTTTTTTTTCTTTGTACTTCAAACTTGTCTATCATTTGCCCACGCTCTCACCTGATGGGAAGCGACGATGCGATCGAAGGTGCAGCATGCTAGCCAAGTAAATACCTATTCACTCTTCTCTTGAACACGCGCGGGTCATATTTCGCCGGAAACAGACGCTGGCATTCCATTCCTTAGCCGTTCTAATTATGAACGTGGAGTCAAATCGCTTGGTACGAATGGGTGGTATTTCGACCACGAAAGGATGGCGCAATCAATCAAAATAATAATTGAGTTTGAGTTCTGCTTTTGGGACGTGTATTTTTTTTTAAAATGCTTTATATAACAACTGCAAGTTGCACCCCGCGGTTTCACCCGCGGATGCAAAGTATTTTAATTATTTGCTCATCCCACGGGAAAATTAAACTTTTCCGGGATAAAATGTAGCCTATATGTTAATCCAGTGTATAAGCTATCTTGGTACCGAATTTCATCCAAATCCATTCAGCCATTTGAGCGTGAAGGTGTAACAAATATACATCCATACTCACAACCTTTCGCATTTATAATATTAGTAGAATTAGCTGAATCGTTACGCCTAACTGTCAATAAATGCAAATGAAAAAAAAACGAGTGTGATTTAGAGCACACGACTGAAGTAAAACTTCTTTAGTTTAGCGCCATCTATCGGCCGGTATAACTTTGTTTTTGCTTTATTTAATGTTCATGTCGCCATCTTGATTGTAATTTGTAAATTATATTTTGTAAATTGTAAATTGTTATTTTTCCGGACATACCAAAATAAATCGAAATAAAATAATAAAAATAAATTTTAAGTAATAATTATAAGGTATTTATTAGAAGTTGTAACATCGCATTGGAAATTTGTCTGTAATGATGCTACAATTCTGTTTATGAATAAATAAAATAAACGTAATAATACAAATTTTAAGTAATTGTCAGTATATGCATACCGAAAAAAAAGAAAATAGAGAGATCAATGTAACCTACATCAACTTCCGTTCGCCTCGTAATCACCAGCTTACTCCCCAAATCAAACGTGCGTAAGATAACTTTACTTCAATAATATTATTTACATACCTGTTCTCCCCGTCATCCTGCTTCTTCTCATCGGTTGTGTGAGAGAGAGGGGTGTTCCGTGTGGTGGGGGGCAGCGAGTTCCGTTTCCGGGGGAGGTAGCCGTGCGTGGGGTCTTTGTTCTCTAACATCGGGTACACTGGCTGGCAGACCGGGTACGGTTGGGGCACCACCTGGGAAGATATAACATTTAATAACTGAAGGGTTGAGAATACAAAGGGTTTAACTGTCAAATTGATAGTTTCGAGAAAATTGACTTTAAACTTCAACGATGTCATTTTAATGTAGAGTGCTTGTAAGGTAATAGAAAAGGTTTATGTAAGTTTCAGTTGCTTGAAAATGTTTTAATTCTATTTTAAAATACTATATATACAATATACAATTACTGTAAAAATATAGTATAATAAAATAAATATAATAATGTTTTTATGCTATGTATTACTGTGACAGATAAACGGTTTTTAGACTCAAAATTTCGAAATTTAAGCCTCATTTCGGTATTTTGAGAATGCATTATTGTAGATTATTTCACGCTGAATCCAACGATGCCTATAAGTCATTTGGTGAAAAAAATCAGTTAAACCCTTTTTATTCTCACCCCTTCAATTATAACGCCTAACGATCAGATATGACGGCGGCGACGTCCAGTTATAAACTCTATGCGCAGCGGGCAGTACCGTAATTTACTTTGTGGTGGCATTCAAATTTATTACAGTGGCAACATCGGTATCTGTCATCGCTCCCCCACCCATCTGGCTATATAAAGGGACCGCTCGGTGTACTACGGATTATTCTTACTCCGGACACGGCGCGGTGCGCATGCTGAAGGCCTATAGTTATATAGGTTGCAACCTACGCACAACCCGTCTGCCTAGTTACATAGATAGATAGATAAATAGAAAATTCTTTATTGCACAAACAACAATTGAAGGTACATAGACGAACTTAATGCTACAGAGCATTATCTTCCAGTTAACCCAGGTGTATTGTGGATGGTATAATGCGGTAGTGCAATAATGATGGACACATACATAGATCCTGGACCCTAACTAGGATTCCCTGTGTCTAGGGACCCAGGAACTACGAGGGCCATGGTCCCACAACACCCACTCTTTTTTTTATGTGCACAAATAATTGTCCTCCTGCGGGAATCGAACCCGCCGCCTCCGGGTTATGAACCGACCTGCTCAACCACCACACCATAGAGCCTGTCAACATTTAGACTGACCTGATAGATCGGTTGGTAGTAACCCTGCCTTTTGAGCTGTAGGTTGTGGGTTCGATTCAAACCCAGGACAAACATTTGTGTGATAAAGATGTTTGTTCTTTTTCTGGGTGTTATATTGTATTCTATGTATATATTTACAAACAAAAAGTATCTAAGTATTGTATCAGTTATCTGGTTCCCATAGTACAAGCTTTGCTTAGTTTGGGACTAGATGGCTGTTTGAAATTTCCACAATTTTTTTTGTTTGTTTACGTATAACCCACAGCTCAGAAGTCAGAGCTACTACCAACTCAGCTACCGGGCCAGTTTAGCGTCTAAAGTCCGTATTACAGAACGATGCTCAAGCAGATATTTCATTCATAAAGTGATCAATTAGTGAATGAAATCTCTGCTTGAGCAGCGATCGATGACTGAGCACCGTTCTGTAATACGGACCTAAGTGTCGTTTTATAGTAGACGCCTGGGCTCAGTAATGGACGTCTTGGTGTGAAGTGTAATCGTGGGCCAGAGTCCCAGCTGTGGGCAAGCACTAACCTGAGGGTAGACGACGTTATAGTGCGCGTAGTGATGTGGGTACACCACGGGACACATCTCGTATAGTTTCGGTGCAACCGGATTTTGCATCTGCGCCCACTGCACCGGATCTTGGTATTGCATCTGTGGAAATACAAACACAAAGTCAAACACTTTTACATGTCAACATCGGAATGTTATATTATTTATTGTTGAATATGTTCTATGTAAAACTTTTAAAACTTTCGGGACTTGAACACATATCTGAATATATAAACTCAAAGGTGACTGACTGACATAGTGATCTATCAACGCACAGCCCAAACCACTGGACGGATCGGACTGAAACTTGGCATGCAGGTAGATGTTATGACGTAGTTTATTTATTTATTTAATATTATTATATTTATTTGACTGCGGCTACGTCCAGTTATAAACTCTATGCGCAGCGGGCAGCGATCGAGCACCGTAATTTACTCTGTGGTGGCATTAAATTTATTACAGTGGCAGCACCAGCAACTGTCATGGCGCCCCTTCCCGTCTGGCTATAAAAAGGGACCGCTCGGTGTACTACGGATCATTCTTGTTCCGGACACGGCGCGGTGTGGACATGCTGAAGGCCTATAGTCATATAGGTTGCAACCTACACAGAACCCGTTTCCTGTCCACATATTTATTATTAGGATTATACGGCGTTTTTTTTTTTTCTTCAAATTGATTATATTATATACAAACGGACAACGTATTATTTTTACATATCATTAGGGATTCGTAGGGATAGGGATACCAGAGGCGTCTCGCGTTTTTAACCGCAATGTATTCGTTTTCTCGTTTACATTTGTTTACAAATTCTTACCGGGTACTGCGGCATTGCCGGCGGCGGCAGCAGCAAGTTCGGCATTTGGTAAGCCGGCGGCATTATAGCCGGCATTGCCGGGACTTCCACTTGGTTGTACGGTACACTGTAACTAATAAAAATTATACAGGTTGGGGCAAAATGATAGGAACTCTAGAGCATTTCAGGTGATTTCAACAAGGTTTTAAATTCGATTGAATTGTTGAAGTAAAACTTCTTTACGCCCACGTGATTTGGGGAGTAAGCTGGTGAATGCGTTACGAGGTTGGTGGTTCACGTAGATCTCCATTTTCAACATAACAAAGTTAAAAAATTGTATCTCTATGTTGGTATTGTAGTATATGTCACTGTCAAGGTGACATATTGGAATTGGCATGGGGACCCGCCCTTGTCACTTGGCCGGTGCATAAGAAGAAATATAGTTATAATTTTCTGCATTAAATTATCTTTTATTTATAATATAAATATCACAATACTACATGGCGCAGTCGAAGCAGTGAAATTAATATATCATCGAGTGTCGATTACTCCTGGAACTGGGAAGTAAAAGGTTATGATCACGCCACCGAGCGCCCCCGCCGCCGTGTCATCAGCTAAGGAAGAAACTAGCACCATGGGGGGTGTGGAATACCGAATGCCTATGCCCCTCAAGTTGGATACTGCAGTGGATTTATTACCAAATTGGGAAAAATTCAAGCAACAATTTCAAATATTTCTGACAGCGGCTGGATTGGAAAGAGTTTCAGAAAATCGTAAGGCGGCCATTTTTCTGAACAGCGTGGGCAACGAAGCGCAGGAACTATATTTTAATGTGCTAAAGCGTGATGATATTGCAAAATATGAGCAGATAATAATACTTTTCGACGAATATTTCGCTCCCAAACAGAATGAGGTCATAAATGCATATAATTTCAATCATAGGAAACAAGAAGATGGCGAAAGTTTCGACACGTTTTACACGGAAATCAGACGATTAGTAAAAAATTGCAATTACAAAGAACAAGAAGAAAGGATGCTGAGAGACCGAATTGTCTTTGGAGTTGAAAGCCACACACTTCAGCGGAAGCTTTTAGAAGTTGCAGATCTGACATTGCAGAAAGCCGTCGACATTTGCAGGGTAACAGAATTGTCTAGAGACCAATGCAAAGTAATGCAGCAACAGCCAATGATGGTTGAAGTAGTTCAAAGTGTTCCAGCATCAAATAATAAAGCTAAGTATAACAATGCAGTATACAATTGTAAAAAATGTGGTACTAGGCATTCAGCTAGAAATTGTCCAGCTTTTGGCAAAATTTGCTTCAATTGTCAAAAGCCAAATCATTTCAAACAAGGTTGTAAATTGATACAGGAAATCAAAGCAGGAAATCCAGATGATCATGTTAATCATGTTCATGATTTGTGACTAGTAAAATTATGTCATAGCATTGGAGAAATTAATAAAAACAATGAGTGGATCTTACCATTAAGAGTAGAAAACAAAAAAGTTCATTTTAAATGTGATACCGGTGCTCAAGTAAATGTCATATCGATTAATGATTTAAAAAAAATTGTCGATGATGATACGCCTAAGTGGTCTGAGACAAATGTAATTTTGGAAGCATTTGGAGGAACACAAATTTTACCACTTGGAAAGATATCTCTGAAATTAATAATAGATGATATAGTACATGACACAGAATTTATTGTAATAAAAAATAATGTAAGGCCTATTTTGGGGCTGAGCTCATTAGGAAGTTTAGGAATATTAAAAAATGTCAATAGCATACTAAGTAAAGATGCAGTTATTAATAAAAACTGTGAACTTTTTCAGGGTTTAGGGCAGTTTGAGGAACCCCTGGAACTCCGCATCCGCCCTGGAGTGGAGTCAGTAGTGAAACCTCCTCGACGAATACCTCATGCAATAAGATCTCGTTTGGAAGAGAAACTGAGGGCCCTGGAGAATCACCAAATTATTGAGAAGGTAGCTCATCCTAAAAGTTTTGTGAGTAATTTGGTAATAGTTGAAAAGAAAGATCGTTCATTACGCATCTGTTTAGATCCTAAGGATCTTAATAAAGCACTTATAAAAGATCATCATTTGATACCTACTTATGAAGAAATGGTGTGTAAATTAGCAAACAAGTCTGTATTCTCAGTTTTAGATTTATCAGACGGATTTTATAATATAAAGTTAACAGAAGCCTCTTCAGACTTATGCACCTTTAGTACACCCTTTGGAAGTTATAAGTTCTTAAGATTGCCTTTTGGAATATCAGTTGCTCCAGAAATATTTCAAAGATACAGTGAAAATATGTTTGGAGATATTCCAGGAGTTATTATTTACTGCGATGATTTATTGATATCTGCATCATCAGATGAAGAACATGATGCTATTCTGAGTAAGGTCTTTGAACGGGCCAGACGTTGTAACATTAAATTTAATAAAAGTAAATTTCAATATAAGCTAAAAGAAGTTAGATATTTTGGTCATATATTTTCCAAGGAGGGTATTAAAGTAGATCCAGACAGGGTAAATTCAATTATTAATATGAAAAGTCCAACAAATAAAAAAGAGCTACAGGTTTTCTTAGGTATGGTTAACTACTTGCGCAAGTTTGTCCCCAATCTAGCAAATATTATGTCACCCCTAAGAGAATTGTTAAAAAAGGATGTTGGTTGGTTGTGGACGGACATTCATGAAAATACTTTTGCAAATATTAAAAATTTTATTACCAAGGCACCGGTTCTACAAAATTTTGATAGTACTTTACCAGTAGTCATACAGTGTGATGCTTCAAAAGATGGCCTTGGTGGTTGCTTACTTCAAAATGGTAAGCCAGTCAGCTTTATTTCTAGAAGCCTAACACCAGCTGAACAAAGATTTTCGCAAATAGAAAAGGAACTTCTTAGTGTAGTATGGTCAACAAAGAAATTTCATTATTTTATATATGGCGTAAAATGTACAGTATTAAATGACCACAAACCATTGGAAACATTGCTAAAAAAAAGTATTCATGAAATTCCGTCACCAAGGCTACAAAGATTAAAATTAAAATTATTAAAATATGACCTTGAATATAAATATTTAAAGGGAAAATTCATGTTTATCTCAGATCTGCTCTCAAGATCATATTTACCATGTTCAGAGATTGATGAGTCATACATGTATGAGGTAATTCATTGTGTTGGATTATCACAGAACTTAGAGTGTTCAGAAGAACAAAAAATACAACTAATCTCTGAAACTAGTAAGGATGATGAGCTATTAAAATTGATAGAGTACACTCAACAAGGTTGGCCAGAAAATGTTAAAACCGTACCTATTTCATTATGTTACTACTACAAATTTAGAACAGATATTACTGTTGATGGAGGATTAGTATTCTTAAACCATAGAATAATAATACCTAAAACTCTTAGACTAATGTACATGAATAAATTACATGAAGGCCATTTAGGTATGACCAAAATGAAGCAGGTGGCAAGAGAACTGTATTACTGGCCAAAGATGGATTGTCATCTTGAGAATTATGTAAGAAAATGTTACATATGTCAAACATACCAGAATAATAATGTAAAAGAACCTTTATTACCTCATCATGTACCAGATCTGCCCTTTTCAAAATTAGGTATTGATATATTAGAATTTAGGAAAAAGAGCTATCTTGTAATTTATGACTATTATTCAAAATGGTTAGACATTAAACTGATACTCAACAAAACTGCTAATAGTACAATTAATGCTCTACTTGATATTTTTTGTAACTTTGGTGTACCATCGGAAATAGTATCCGATCATGTTCCTTTTGATTCAAAGGAATGTAAAAGTTTTGCTTCTGAGTGGGGTTTTAAATTCACATATTCTAGCCCTAAATATCCACAATCAAATGGAATGGCAGAGCGTGCCGTACAGACAGCAAAAAAATTGTTGTATAAATGCTTTGATGATAATGTGGATTATAGAACAGCCTTATTAAAATATAGAAGTACACCTGTCTCTGGCACAAAATATTCCCCTGCACAGTTGCTAATGAATAGAAATTTAAAAACTAAGTTACCTGTACCTTATCAATATTTACAACCTAGACTGAATGAAAATGTAAAGACTGTTATGCATAAAACCTTAGATAGAAATATTAAGAACTATAATGTAAAAACTAGAAATAAGTCAGAGTTTGTAGTAGGACAAAAAGTTTGGTTTAAAAAAGTAGTTGATGGCAGGAGATGGTTACCAGGTACAGTAATAAAGAAAAATGGTTTAAGATCATATGATGTAGCAGATAGGGATGGTATAGTTTACTGCAGAACTTCATATCATATCCGAGCATAATTTGGTGGTTCTCTTGGTAAGAGTCGAGTGGTGTGGAGTTTCATGGTTTCCTTACAATTAAATTAACTAATTAAACTAAGGATTGCATAATGTATAACTAGATATAGTATATTGGTAAATATTAATAAGTATTGTAAGTATACATTTTAAGAGGATTTTTGTTTTGCTTTTGAAACGGTGAATAGTATACTGTTAGATTAAAATAATTGTTAGATAGTAACCAAGGAAATAAAACTAATGTAATAATAATAGGTAATATATTTTTTGTTAATATATAAAAGGGGAAGATGTAGTATATGTCACTGTCAAGGTGACATATTGGAATTGGCATGGGGACCCGCCCTTGTCACTTGGCCGGTGCATAAGAAGAAATATAGTTATAATTTTCTGCATTAAATTATCTTTTATTTATAATATAAATATCACAATACTACAGGTATGTCCGGTAAAATGACAATTGAATGGGTGAGAACAAAAAGGGTTTAACTGATTTTTTTCACAAAATGACTTATGGGTATCGTTGGATTCAGCGTGAAATTATCTACAATAATACATTCTCAAAATACGGAGATGAGGCTTAAATGTCGAGATTTTGAGTTTCGTTTTATCTGTCACAGGAATACAGTTCGCTTAGCATAAAAACATTATTATAATTATTTTATCATATTATATCTTTACAGTAATTGTATGAATTAGTATTTTTAAATATAATTAAAACATTTTCAAGCAACTGAAACTTACATAAAACTTTTCTATTACTTAATAAGCGCTCTACATTAAAATGAAGCACTTGAAGTTTAAAGTCAATTCTCTCAAAACTATCAATTTGACAGTTAAACCCTTTTTATTCTCAACCCTTCAATTTACAATTATCAAGATGTCGACATTAACATTAAACAAATCAAAAACAAAGTTATACCGGCCGATAGATGGAGCTACACTAAAGAAGTTTTACTTCAGTCGTGTGGTCTAGAGCACACTCGTTTTTTTCAATCTCCATTCCAATTGTATTCATAGATTATAGGTTACGTTAAGACATGCGGTACTTTTTATCCTTGGAATGCAAGTAGTAAATGTTAAGATAGCATAATGGTGGTCTATGCATTTAAAAAAGCTGGTACCTTCTCTGTGGTGGGTGCTGCGGTCCCGGCTCGCAGGCGCCGCAAGCTGCCGCATAGTCCAGGGGGGCGAAGGGATACGACGGATCTAGGGAGAGAACGAAATATTAATAATAATAACGCCCAACGATCACATACATAGATCCTTGACCCTAACTAGGATTCCCTGTGTCTAGGGATACAGGAACTACGAGGACCATGGTCCCACAACACCCAGACTCAGAACAAGTGTTTGCGCTTATTTTTTTCTGTGCACAAATACTTGTCCTGCCGCGGGAATCGAACCCGCCGCCTCCGGGTTACGGGTTATATACTACAATATAACACCAAAAACACAGAACAAACATCGACGTTCATCACACAAATGTTTGTCCTGGGTGGGTATCGAACCTACAACCCACAGTCCAGAAGGCAGGGTTGTGACACTAAGTCTTCACCATCCCGTAGAAGTAACAAGTTTATATTTTACCAACTTACCAATTCTGAAGGTGTTATCATGAGCTTGCGGCGACGTCGATATCTGTTTCTGTTCATCCATCTGTTGCTGCAACATCGGCTGGTACATCTGTTGTTGCTGCAACTGATCCTGTAACATTTAATATCTTGTTTTTTTGTTGTATTTTGGCTCCACACTTTTGTGTATTTAGCCAGTGTCAAGTAATTGATAATTTAGCAAGTTAATGATATTTCACGTAAATAATGTGTCAGGTCACAGTCGAAGTCATCAAGTCAAGTCAGAGTCAAGTCAGAGTCACGTCAGAGTCAAGTCAGAGTCAAGTCAGAGTCAAGTCAGAGTCAAGTCAGAGTCAAATCAGAGTCAAGTCAGAGTCTAGTCTAGTCAAGTCATACTCCTAGTAAAGTGGTGGCAACTTTACTTGAAGCTTCTATGGAGTTTTGGAAATAACACGAAAAAAAACGTCACCATCATTATACCACTTTCCCACACTCATGCTTGTAATCCAGCACTTAACGAATAAAATGCCACCAATTGTATGCACTAACACTGAAAATAACACAAGTTTTGGAAAATAATACAATGCGGCGACGTGATCTTTTTCGTTTTCCCGCCAAACTCCAATATCTTGTTACAGACATTGAAAAAATTCGAGAACATGTCTCACCATTATTTTAGTCAAAGTCAAACAATTTGATTGCAAAAGGACTATTGATATTACTTAAAATGCACAATTTAAGTTACTCTTCTTTTCGTTTAATGGCCTGCTATCGCTTTTTAGCGATAATTCTGTCAATGTCAAGTGAGAAATTTTGTACGGTTATGTCATGTCAAAATCTTATTTTGTCAGTCAAAATGCCACAGTAAAATGGTGGATATTTTACTGAAGGCTCTAGGAAGCCTTGAAAAGAAAACGAAATGGCATGGTTTTAAAACTTGGAACCATTTGCCAACACTCGTGCACATTCACGGACACTTAACGGATAATAATCCACCCTTATTACACGTTAAAATTCAAAAATACACGGGAAATGGAAAAAAGTTCAAAACCGCCATTTAGGATTCTTTTCGACGACCCCCCATTTAAGTTATTGTACAAAACAATATTATTATATTGTATTGTGTTGTATTGTATTGCATATAAATTTACAGGGTGCTTGTCAATGTCAAATCTAAATATATATAAGAATAAGAATAAGATTTATTTCAGCAAACAATAGCAACAATAACAATATCATCCTTACTTAAGTAGGTATGTGAAATAATCAAATACAAGGTCATGATTTTAGTTGACAGTAGATATTATTATTCGAGCCCTGGGCTCCACACTAGGGTTCCCTGTGTTGTGGAGGCCAGTTTTACAAACATTTGCTTTTCTATTTTTTTTTTTTTTTTTTTGAGACGTTACAAAAGTGTTCGTTGGATTTGAACAGTTAAAAAGGATTTAATGTTTAGATTACAGAAAAAACATAAAAAATAATAGTGAATGAAACAGAAATGAGAAGTTATTAGAATTTTAAGAATGGTTGTAGAAATTGTATAATTGATCCGAGGCTGTCTATGGATTGAATTGTAAAGTATATATGAGTAATTCTAAGAACTTAAGGTATGTATTATTGTAAGAGTATGAGTGATTGTAAGAGCTGTAAGTACGAATGATTGTAAGGACTGTATGAGTGATTGTAAAAGCTGTAAGTATGAATGATTATAAGGACTGTATGAGTGATTGTAAAAGCTGTAAGTATGAATTATTGTAAGGACTGTATGAGTGATTGTAAAAGCTGTAAGTATGAATGATTATAAGGATTAGAGTATGAGTGATTGTAAAAGCTGTAAGTGTGAATGATTGTAAGAGTTGTATTAGTGATTGTAAGGACTAGGTATAAATGAATGTAAGTGGTGTATGAATGATTGTAAAGAACCATATAAAATTGATTAATGGAACCGAATACTTAAACGATTGTAAGAACTATGATCGGCATGCATTGTTTTTGAGTTAAGAAGAATTAACAATTATAGTACAATAAAATAACCCAAAGCATAAGTGTATCTAATATTAGTGTACATATTTTTTAAATGTAATGTAGATATATAATACATAAATATATAGTATAATATATAATATAATATACAATAACAATAACAACATTAATCTATTTGTCTATCTGCAAAATTTGTTCACTTTCTTCGTAGGTCATATCTAGTAGCCATTTCTGCAAAGTACTCTTACATATATAACTCAAAGGTGACTGACTGACATAGTGATCTATCAACGCACAGCCCAAACCACTGGACGGATCGGGCTGAAATTTGGCATGCAGGTAGATGTTATGACGTAGACATCCGCTAAGGATTTTACGAAATTCCACCCTTAAGAGGGTGAAATGGGTGGTTGAATTATTTTCCCATAGGTCACGCCGCGGGCAAAGCTGCGGGCAGAAACCCGTGTTATATAACAAGCCTACATTTTGAAAAAAAAAAAGTTCTTTGTCCCAATACTGGTGTAGTGGGCAGCATGATGGATTTAAAGGATACACTCTCTCTCTGTCCCCCCCTCTCTCAGTCTCCCTCCTCCACTGTCTCTCTCTCCCGCTCTCTGTCTCTCCCCCAATTCTGTCCCCCTCCCATCTCTCTGTCTCTTCCCCTCTCTTGATCTCCCTCTCTGTCCCCCCCCTTCTCTGTGTCTCTCCCCCCCACTCTCCCTCTCTGTCTCTCTGTCTCTCTCAATGAGACAAAGCCTTTGTTCCAGCAGTAGGAACGTATACGGTTGATGACGAAGCATTATATTGTGTATTTCAACTCACCATTCTTTGGTTTTGTATGTAAGTAGGATACTGCGGCATCGTCTGATACATCATGTTTGTTAAAGACACCGGCCCTGAAAATAAACCAAATAAATAAAAATACTAATTTACGAATAAAGCATTGTTTAGAAAACGTTTTTCTACTATTATACTATAAATAATTAATAAATATGTGTGGACATCTCACACAACGCCAGCCCCAAACTAAGCAAAGCTTGTACTATGGGAACCAGATAACTGATACAATACATAGATACTTTTTGTTTGTAAATACATACATAGAATATGACGGCGGCAACGTCCAGTTATAAACTCTATGCGCAGCGGGCAGTACCGTAACTTACCCTGTGGTAGCATTTAAATTTATTACAGTGGCAACACTGGCAACTGTCATCGCTGCCCCACCCATCTGGCTATATAAAAGAAGCGCTCGGTGTACTACGATCATTCTTACTCCGGACGCGGCGCGGTGCGCATACTAAAGGCATATAGTTATACTAGCGGCCCGCCCCGGCTTCGCACGGGTATTTAATATATATCTATTATAGATTGAGATATAAACTATCCTATCTCTCAAGTTGGATCGAACTGCACATGGTGTGCGAATTTTATTATAATCGGTTAAGTGGTTTAGGAGTCCATTGAGGACAAACATTGTGACACGAGATTTATATATATTAAGATAACCTACGCACAACCCGTCAGCCTATAAATACAATATCTCAGACACAGAACAAATATTGTATAGATATCTTACTTATATTTGGATCTTGAAGCGACGCAGTCGCAACTTTAGTCTGTGGCAGTGCGGCCGCCATGTTGGTCATGTCTGGATGCAGGTACGGGTTCATCTGTGGCGGTGACGTCATCTAGAAAAAAACATTACGTCAAACAAAAACATAAACAAAAAACAAGTGTTTGAATGAGTTTTGGCGGGAAAACGAAAAGATCGCGTCACCGCATTATATTATTTTCCAAAACTTGTGTTATTTTCAGTGTTGTGACGATATTGCACGACGCGTATTGCACAGCCCGATATTTGAAAGCCATGTAAGACAATTTCAGGCCATACATTACTGCTTGTATAATACGAGATGTGAAATATTTACTATCACCATTCCACTACCGGACTACTAGACGCTCGGCTAAGCGCCATCCTTTCGTGGTCGAAATACCACCCATTCGTACCAAGCGATTTGATTCCACGTTCTTAATTAGAACGGCTAAGGAATGGAATACCAGCGTCTGTGTTTCCGGCGAAATATGACCCGGGCGTGTTCAAGAGAAGAGTGAATAGGTATTTACTTGGCTAGCATGCTACACCTTCGATCGCATCGTCACTTCCCATCAGGTGAGAGCGTGGTCAAATGATAGACAAGTTTGAAGTAAAAAAAAAAAAACATACTTGATTTCTTGCCCTGAGAAATCCAGCAAAACGCCCTAGTGGCAAATATAATAATAATAATAGAATATGTGTGGACATCTCACACAACGCCATCTAGCCCCAAACTAAGCAAAGCTTGTACTAGGGGAACCAGATAACTGATACAATACTTAGATACTTTTGGTTTTTTAAATACATACATAGAATACAATATAACACCCAGACACAGAACAAACACCTATGTTCATCACACAAATGTTTGTCCTGGGTGGGAATCGAACCCCCAACCCACAGTTCAGAAGGCAGGATTACTACCAACTGAGCTATCGGGTCAGTCAAATATATGTATCTTAGGATTTAACGAGCGAAAATGAGACAATTTTAAGCACTGATTAAATTTAAATACCGTTTTATGTAAAAGGGTTACCTCTTCACTATTGTACTGTTGGTACGCCGTATTATAATGCACCATATCTTGGCTCATCATTTTGACAGCTTCTCTCTGATTGGCTAGTTCGTAACTCCTGTTCATCTGCATCTGATTCTCGTATCTCTGATTGGTAGGTACGTCCGGTTGGACTTCTGCAGGCTTCTGATTGGTCGGCGTTTCGGGCGGTGGCTTGCTATCGGTCGATTCGGTTGTATGGTTTTGAATTGGTTGTTCGTACGTTTTGATTGGACTAGGTGGTGGTTTCGGAGTTTCCTGAAATATATAAATTATGATATTACCTTCAGGTATGACCTAAATACTAGGTGGTAGGACTTTACTGCAAAGTTCGTCTAGGTAGGTACCACCGCTTTGCCAGTTATTCTGCCGCCAAGCAGTAGTGCGCAAGCACTACTGTGTTCCGGTTTGAAGGGCACTGTAGCTAGTGAAATTACTGGGCAATTGAGACTTTATGATCTGATCTCACAGTCGAGTAATCTTATTACCAGACTGTGCTGATGTCTCAGGATGATGTGCGCAGTGCAGTGTCACGCGAAACTCTATGTTTTAAGGTTCCGAGTGACACTGTTCTGTTATGGGCAGCCGTGGTGCTTAACATCAGGTGAACGACGAGCTCGTCACATCATTCAATAACATAAAAAAAAAACTACGAGGACCATGGTCCCACAGCACCTAGACACAGAACAAGAATTTGCGCTTTTTTTGTGCACAAATACTTATACTGCCAAGGGAATCGAACCCGCCACCTCCGGGTTATGAGCCGACCAGCTCAACCACCACACTACAGACTTGTGGTATTTATTTGACAGAGGCTGTAAAATAAATACCACAAATTTTAAGCCACCCGATGCATTCTGACATTACTTAACGACTGTCTTGCGAAACGTGTAAAAAAATACCACACTGCCATCTTATATCGCTATCTTTTTCTCTCTCGTATCTTGTACTTGATTAGAACCTTTCACTCGCACGCTTCGTTGGTCCTTTGAGCTTAGAGATGGGAAGTAATTTCTTGCGATTTTTTTTATGAAGACATTTCACACAACGCCATCTAGCCCCAAACTAAGCAAAGCTTGTACTATGGGAACCGGATAACTGATACAATACTTAGATACTTTTTTTTTTTAAATAGAATACAATATACCACCCAGACATAGAACAAACATCGATGCTCATCACACAAATGTTTGTCCTGGGTGGGAATCGAACCCACAACCCACAGTTCAGAAGGCAGGGTTACTACCAACTGAGCTATCGGGCCATTATTGACGGCTTTCTCTTCTTTTGAAATAAAGCTTCTTTACGCACGCTTGACTGGTGAATGCGTGACGAAGCGAACGAGTTATTGGTTAACGTAGATTTCCATTATCAATTTAAAAATTACTTAAAATTTGTATTATTATGTTGGTATGTCCTGTAAAATGACAATTTACAATTGTCAAGATGGCGACATTAACATTAAACAAAGCAAAAACAAAGTTATACCGGCCGATAGATGGAGCTAAACTAAAGAAGTTTTACTTCAGTCGTGTGGTCTAAAGCACACTCGTTTTATTTTGTAATAATGGTGTCGATTCTGTGTCGCATTCTCTAAAACTAAAATAAACTTAAAGTATGGCGGTCCTCTTCTGATAAAGCGGAAATGAAAAAGAGGGAACTATGTTAATTTCGTTTAGCTTTAGAGTATGCGACACAGAATGGACTCCAATGTTTTATAAAATAAAATATTTGTTTTAATTTCTTTATTGCCGCGGGCTATGACTTAATTTACCTTCCCATCAGGTTTCTCTATCGGTTGTGTCGTTTGATCTTGCTTACGACACTCGCAGCAACACTTACTGCGACAGTCGTCCGACGACTGGCATTCCGTTTCTGAAACAACAACAACAACAATAATAATAATAACAACGCCCAACGATCACAAACATAGATCCTGGACCCTAACTAGGATTCCCCTGTGTAGGGACCCAGGAACTACGAGGACCATGCTCCCACAACACCCAGACTCAGAACAAGTATTTGCGCTTTTTTTTCTGTGCACGAATACTTGTCCTGTCGCAGGAATCGAACCCGCCGCCTCCGGGTTACGAGCCGACCTGCTGAACCACCACATCACATAGGGTATCAATTACTGACAATTATTATGATATCCATTATCATTTACTAGGTGGTAGGACTTTTCTGCAAAGTTCGTCTAGGTTGGTACCACCGCTTTGCCAGTTATTCTGCCGCCAAGCAGTAGTGTGAAAGCATAGTTGCGTTTCCGTTTGAAGGGCACTGTAGCTAGTGAAATTATTGGGCAATTGAGACTTTATGATCTGCTAGGTGATCACGTATCTCGATTGCAACTAATAGAAACACAATTTTTATAGATTTGACAGTTTGAATACGCAATTTATGTGCATAGTTAGAATGGAAATTTCTCCTGTTGCATTGCAATCAAAGTTTCGTAATCACTTGATTTCACAATCTAGTAATCTTATTAGACTGTGCTTATGTCTCAGGATGACGTGTGCAGTGCAGTGTCACGCGAAACTCTACAATCTATACTTTAAAGTTCCAAGTGAAAAGACTGATATGAGCGGCCGTGTCGCTTAACATCAGGCGAACGACTAGCTCGTCATCTCATTCCTTAACATAAAAAAATCCTCATATTTCAATCACATAAAGATATTAATTTTCTAACTATATCCTGTAGAAATATAAGTCTATTATACAACTTTTTTAACGTTCATTCATTGTATCTTTTAAAGTTCATTCATGGTATCTTTTAAGGTTCATTCATGATATCTTTTAAGGTTCATTCATTTTATCTTTTAACGTTCATTCATTGTATCTTTTAACGTTCATTCATTGTATCTTTTAACGTTCATTCATTGTATCTTTTAACGTTCATTCATTGTATCTTTTAACGTTCATTCATTGTATCTTTTAACGTTCATTCATTGTATCTTTTAACGTTCATTCATTGTATCTTTTAACGTTCATTCATTGTATCTATTAACGTTCATTCATTGTATCTTTTAACGTTCATTCATTGTATCTATTAACGTTCATTCATTGTATCTTTTAACGCTCATTCATCATATCTTTTAACGTCCATTCATTGTATCTTTTAACGTTCATTCATTGTATCTTTTAACGTTCATTCATTGTATCTTTTAACGTTCATTCATTGTATCTTTTAACGTTCATTCATTGTATCTATTAACGTTCATTCATTGTATCTTTTAACGTTCATTCATTGTATCTTTTAACGTTCATTCATTGTATCTATTAACGTTCATTCATTGTATCTTTTAAAGCTCATTCATCATATCTTTTAACGTTCATTCATTGTATCTTTTAACGTTCATTCATTATATCTTTTAACGTTCATTCATTGTATCTTTTAACGTTCATTCATTGTATCTTTTAACGTTCATTCATTGTACCTTTTAACGTTCATTCATTGTATCTTTTAACGTTCATTCATTGTACCTATCGTTTCGTGTGAACTACTCACCATTTTCCATGAACGAGTGTTGTTTCTCGAGCCGCCCGCGCCTCTTCTCGTTGTTTTGATCAACCTGTGGGTATTACCACAGATTAATTAATTTATTTACTGTAATGCAATTAATTTATTATGTGCAACGTTAATCAATCATTAAACATTCCTACTTAACCTACTAATTCTACTATCCTATCAGACTAATATTATAAATGCGAAAGTTTGTGTGTGTGCGAGAGAGAGAGAGAGAGAGAGAGTGTGTGCGTGTGAGGCTGAGTGTGCATGTCCTTGCGTGCGTGAGAAAAATAACTTAATGTAGATTTCTACACTAAGTTTTTTTCTATATAGTAACAAAAAATGAATTTACACTACATCACTAATCGGTATCAACGTAAAGTGTTGCGCCAGTGCGTGCGTGCGTACATGTGTGCGTGCGTGCATGCGTGCGTGCATGTGTGCGTGCGTGTGTGCGTGTGTGTGTAGTGTGCTAGCACAGCCGATACTACAGCGTCTATGGCGGCGACGACGGGTTTGAATCTCTCGTCGGCGGGGTCGGGTCCCTTGTCCGTATGTTAGACACGCCTGGGGTCTTACCGTGTAAGTTTGGTGGAGATGGTAATCGTGTTCTCTCTTGCTCGCACTCGTGGACTTGTTAATTGGCGCGTGCAGGATGGCAGGCGAAGCCGATTCCCATATTATTGTTAGTATTTTTATTCGTACCAAGCGATTTGACTCAACGTTCTTAATTAGAACGGCTAAGGAATGGAATACCAGCGTCTGTGTTTCCGGCGAAATAAGACCCGGGCGTGTTCAAGAGAAGAGTGAATATGTATTTACTTGGCTCGCATCGTCACTTCCCATCAGGTGAGAGCGTGGGCAAATGCTAGACAAGTTTGAAGTAAAAAAAATAAAATATAAATGCCCAGAACAGTTACGTGATAGGGGTGTTGCTTAGAACGTACCTTGTCGAGGTCCGAGTCCACGTAGACGTTGGGGTCGTAGAGGATCGGCGGGTTGGCGGGGTCGAAGTGGTACACGCTGCCGTCCGGGTTGGTCAGCGGGCGGCCGGTCTGAACATCACACTTTTTAATCTTACATATAATAATTTTCTTCTTTATTGTAGGGTAAACCATCTAATAACTGGCCACTTGGTTTTGGGGGGAAAGCGAAAAAGATTGCGTCACCGCATTGTATTATTTTTTAATATTTTCCAAAACTTGTATTATTTTCAATTTTAGTGCCTAAATTTGGTGGCGTTTTATTCGTTAAGTGCTGGATTACAAGCGCGAGTGTGGGAAAGTGATATAATGATAGTGAAACGTTTCTTTTCGTGTTGTTTCCAAAACTCCATAGAAGCTTCTGGTAAAGTTGCCACCACTTTACTAAGAGTATGACTAGATTAGATTATGACTTGGACTGTGACTTGAATTGACACATACATATATTAATTAACTTGAAAAATTATCAATGACTTGACATTGGCTAAATATATAAAAATGTGAAGCTAATCCAAAAACAAAAAAATAACAAAAAAGGTAAAGTAAGGCATGTAAAGGTAAAGTAAGGCATGTAAAGATAAAGTAAGGCATGTAAAGGTAAAGTAAGGCATGTAAAGATAAAGTAAGGCATGTAAAGGTAAAGTAAGGCATGTAAAGATAAAGTAAGGCATGTAAAGATAAAGTAAGGCATGTAAGGCACATGTAGAGTGCGCACCTGCGGGTGTATGAGCAGCGCGGGCCCCCGCTCCCCCGCGCCCGGCTCCGGGCTGCCGGCGCCTGGGGGGGGGGTGGGGCATTACAACATTATGAATAAATAAATAAAATAAATAATATGTGTGGACATCTCACACAACGCCATCTAGCCCCAAACTAAGCAAAGCTTGTGCTATAAGAACTAGATAACTGATACAATACAGATACTTTTTTGTTTGTAAATACATACATAGAATACAATATAACACCCAGACACAGAACAAACACCTATGGTCATCACACAAATGTTTGTCCTGAGTGGGAATCGAACCCACAACCCACAGTTCAGAAGGCAGGGCTACTACCAACTGAGCTATCGGGCCAGTCTTAATGAACAAATCATTAATGACGAGGCGCTAGTGGGGGAAAACTGCAAAACCTTAAACATAGACGTAAGGTGGCATGTTTGGCTGTAATTTACAGAATTTATTTTGGAGAATGTGCCCAGGAGCTTCACAATCTTATCCCACCGTCTCCATTCCACTACAGGACCTCACGGCGAGGTCAGAGTTACCATCCCTACGTTGTTGATTTACCTTTTGTTCGTACGAAACGCTTTGCAGATTCTTTTATTATGCGTACGGCTAGAGAATGGAACTCACTCCCGTCGTCGGTGTTTCCATCCACGTACAACTTGGGTGTCTTCAAGTCAAGAGTAAATAGGTTTCAATTTCAATTATTATTTGCATTCCACAATGTTGTACAGGTGTAGGTAGTTTTTTAAAGTACCATTTTATCGTGGACCCTGTCGGGCAACATTAGAAGAGAGGAAGACAAAATTAAATTTTATTTGAATAGAAAGAGGAGCAGTTACTTATTTTATACTAAAAATTTAATGAATTTATATTTTTATACACAATGCTTAAATTTTATCGTTTAAATATTAATTTATAGTATAATTGCTTTTATTTATTAGAAAGTGCTTTGTTTTTTTTTTATGTTATTGAATGATGTGACGAGCTAGCCGTTAGCCTGATGTTAAGCTCCACGGCCGCCCATAACAGAACAGTGTCACTCGGAACCCTAAAACATAGAGTTTCAAACGACACTGCACTGCGCACATCATCCTGAGACATCAGCACAGACTGGTAATAAGATTACTCGACTGTGAGATCAGATCATAAAGTCTCAATTGCCCAGTAATTTCACTAGCTACAGTGCCTTTCAAACCGGAACACAGTAGTGCTTGCACACTACTGCTTGGCGGCAGAATAACTGGCAAAGCGGTGGTACCAACCTAGACGAACTTTGCAACAAAGTCCTACCACCTAGTAATAATAATTTATAAAGATTACATTGATTCCTTTTTCATTGCTTCTGGAAGCCTGTTATATATATTAATAGACATAACAAGTGTACTAGAAGCATGCAGCTTAAGCCGGGAAGAATGTAATACCAATCGGTTTCCGTAGCGAACTGAACGGTTTACATTTCTCTCGTCTCGTCGTTTATATTATTTCTGGGTAAGCGTGCTCCATCATCAGGTGAGATGTAGTCAAACGCAAACCCATCGAGAGTAAAAAAAAAAAAACAAAAAAAAGATGTATTGTTGTGTGATGTCTTGAATAAAGGTATTTTTTTTTATTTTTTTTTCTTTAGTACCGATTGTCTAGTAAATCTAACCAGTAGGCGATGGTGTGACGGAATCGGTGCTCCGTAAGCTGAGTGTCTTGTATCCAGAACTAGAGGGAGACAAGCGCCAGCTGCTCGAAGCCAGGTCACCTGGAAGAAAACACAAGGGCTGTAAGAACGCTATAATCATTTTTGTGAAGTAATAATAATAATTACGCCCGACGATCAGATAAATAGATCCTGGACTCTAACTAGGATTCCCTGTGTCTAGGGACCCAGGAACTACGAGGACCATGGTCCCACAACACCCAGACACAAAACACGTATTTGCGCTTTTTTTCTGTACACAAATACTTGTACTGCCGCGGGGATCGAACCCGTCACTTCCGGATCAGGAGCCGACCTACTGAACCACCACACCACAGAGGCTGTCCAAAAAAGTAAGTTCTTCAATTTGGTCCAGTTCTGACAATGGCATCCATGAGAGAACCATATAAGTCTGAAGTTGGATTGTAGCTCAGTTGGTAGTAACCCTTACTTCTGGACTGTGGGTTGTGGGTTCGATCCCCACCCAGGGCAAAAATTTGTGTGATGAACATCGATGTTCGTTCCGTGACTGCGTGTTATATTGTATTCTATGTATGTATTTACAAACAAAAAGTATCTAAGTATTGTATCAGTTATCTGGTTCCCATAGTACAAGCTTTGCTTAGTTTGGGACTAGATGGCACTGTGTGAAATGTCCACAGATATTTATTTATTTTAATGATTACTATCGTTTTTTTAAATCTGTATTTCCACAAACACCTGGGTCCGTGCTTTTTGTTGGTGCTCTACCGACTATTACTATCGTTAAAAACGTTTACCTTGCCGACTCAGCGCTCTCTGCTGTCCTTGGTCACCGTAACCTCCAAAACGTTTACCTTGCCGACTCAGCGCTCGCTGCTGTCCTTGGTCACCGTAACCTCCAAAACGTTTACCTTGCCGACTCAGCGCTCGCTGCTGTCCTTGGTCACCGTAACCTCCAAAACGTTTACCTTGCCGACTCAGCGCTCGCTGCTGTCCTTGGTCACCGTAACCTCCAAAACATTTACCTTGCCGACTCAGCGCTCGCTGCTGTCCTTGGTCACCGTAACCTCCAAAACGTTTACCTTGCCGACTCAGCGCTCGCTGCTGTCCTTGGTCACCGTAACCTCCAAAACGTTTACCTTGCCGACTCAGCGCTCGCTGCTGTCCTTGGTCACCGTAACCTCCAAAACGTTTACCTTGCCGACTCAGCGCTCGCTGCTGTCCTTGGTCACCGTAACCTCCAAAACGTTTACCTTGCCGACTCAGCGCTCTCTGCTGTCCTTGGTCACCGTAACCTCCAAAACGTTTACCTTGCCGACTCAGCGCTCTCTGCTGTCCTTGGTCACCGTAACCTCCAAAACGTTTACCTTGCCGACTCAGCGCTCTCTGCTGTCCTTGGTCACCGTAACCTCCAAAACGTTTACCTTGCCGACTCAGCGCTCTCTGCTGTCCTTGGTCACCGTAACCTCCAAAACGTTTACCTTGCCGACTCAGCGCTCTCTGCTGTCCTTGGTCACCGTAACCTCCAAAACGTTTACCTTGCCGACTCAGCGCTCTCTGCTGTCCTTGGTCACCGTAACCTCCAAAACGTTTACCTTGCCGACTCAGCGCTCTCTGCTGTCCTTGGTCACCGTAACCTCCAAAACGTTTACCTTGCCGACTCAGCGCTCTCTGCTGTCCTTGGTCACCGTAACCTCCAAAACGTTTACCTTGCCGACTCAGCGCTCGCTGCTGTCCTTGGTCACCGTAACCTCCAAAACGTTTACCTTGCCGACTCAGCGCTCGCTGCTGTCCTTGGTCACCGTAACCTCCAAAACGTTTACCTTGCCGACTCAGCGCTCGCTGCTGTCCTTGGTCACCGTAACCTCCAAAACGTTTACCTTGCCGACTCAGCGCTCGCTGCTGTCCTTGGTCACCGTAACCTCCAAAACGTTTACCTTGCCGACTCAGCGCTCGCTGCTGTCCTTGGTCACCGTAACCTCCAAAACTGTGACTCTTGGACACGACCCCCGCCGGGCCGCGCCACGAGGGGCCGCTGGGGGCCGGCCCGGGGGGATGCTCTAGGGATTGCACCTGGAGGGGAAAATAACGAGTGTGAAAAACGAGTATGACAAATTTTGTAAGATAAAATAACGACTTAACTCACGTCAACAAAGTCGAAATTACTCCGACCAGATTTAGAACATATTCGATGTCCTTCTTTCTTCATCCAGTCACTAACGCAACTGAACAACAGTTACGACGCTTGCGAAAGCCGCCGCGGCTTGCGTTAGTAACTGGCTCCCAGAAGAAGGACATCGAATATGTCCGAAATCTGGTCGGAGTAATTTCGACTTTTAATTGGCGTGAATTTAGCTTACAAAAAAAAAACAAGTGTGCTTTAGTCCACACGACTGAAGTAACACTTCTTTGTTATTTCCTTTTTTAATGATAAAATGGGCATACGTTTGACAACAACTCACCTAATGGTAAGTGATAAAGTTGCCTAAGGTGGAGCACGCTTGCCCATGACATGCCCATTCACTCTTGACTTAAAAAGTCCCAGGTTATACCCAGGAGGAAACACTGTTGCTGGAAGAGCATTCCATTCCTTGGCCGCTCTTAGGGTAACGACGTGAGAATGTGAAGAATCACCACGCCTTGTAGTTTAACTTAGCTCCATCTATCAGCCGATATAACTTTGTTTTTGCTTTGTTCAATGTTAATGACGCCATCTTGGCAATTGTAAATAGTCATTATACCCGACATTCCAACGTAATAATAAAAAAAAGTAATTTTTTATTTTGCTATGTCGACAATGGAAATCTACGTTAAACAACAATGTTCAACTTTCGTTCGCCTCGTCACGCATTCACGAGCTTACACCCCAAGTCAATCGTGTGTAAAGAAGTTTTATTTCAATAAATTGATGCATTCAGATTGATTGATCTAGATAAAAAAAGAACTTCAGCTTCTTAATCTGTATCAAGCACAAGTCCGATCGTGTATGGAGTACTGCTGCCACCTGTGGGACGGGTCTGCCAAGTACCAGCTTGAGGCTCTGGACTCGATCGGACGGCGGGACAAAAGGCTCATTGACGACGACACTTTAGTTGGTGAAAGGCTCCAGAGCCTAGCACATCGACGTAAGGTGGCAAGTCTGTCGGTCTTTTACAGATTACACCACGCTCAAGAATTGCATGATCTCATTCTCCCATCACCATTCCACTACCGGACTACTAGACGCTCGGCTAAGCGCCATCCTTTTGTGGTCGAAATACCACCCATTCGTACCAAGCGATTTGACTCAACGTTCTTAATTAGAACGGCTAAGGAATGGAATGCCAGCGTCTGTGTTTCCGGCGAAATATGACCCGCGCGTGTTCAAGAGAAGAGTGAATAGGTATTTACTTGGCTAGCATGCTAAACCTTCGATCGCATCGTCACTTCCCATCAGGTGAGAGCGTGGTCAAATGCTAGACAAGTTTGAAATAAAAAAAATAAAAAAACTTGTATTTTACATTATATAATAATAATAATAATAATAATAATATGTGTGGACATCTCACACAGCGCCATCTAGCCCCAAACTAAGCAAAGCTTGTGCTATGGGAACCAGATAACTGATACAATACTTAGATACTTTTTTGTTTGTAAATACATACATAGAATACAATACAGACACCCAGACACAGAACAAACACCTATGTTCATCACACAAATGTTTGTCCTGAGTGGGAATCGAACCCACAACCCACAGTTCAGAAGGCAGGGCTACTACCAACTGAGCTATCGGGCCAGTCAAATATACCTTTAATGCACCTGAAAAAGGGGGACTATAAGAAAAAATAACATATTGTTGTGAACCGGTAATTAGATAACAACATATATTCTAGTGTCACCATTGTTGTGTTGGCCACTGGTGGAAAGTCGGGGGACTCCGCCGGCTTGCACGGTCCCACACGTCTGGCGGGGGACCTTGGTGAGCAAGGTCACTCATCCATAGGCGCGAAGCCCTGAAGGGGCCTGCTGCCGGGGGCGAGATGGCTGGATTGCGACTCCTTCTCGCCCCAGTACGGCGGAAGACGACTCATGGGTTTTGGTGGGTTAAAGTCCCACATACCCCCCTAAGCCCACCCCATAAGCTCGAGGGCATTTCCCCCTCTCAAAAAGAAAAAGTGTCGCCATTTTAACCTTTCTCACCATTTAAGTGGCAAATTATAATAATAATAATTATTATAATAATGTGTGGACATCTCACACAACGCCATCTAGCCCCAAACTAAACAAAGATTGTGCTATGGGAACCAGATAACTGATACAATACTTAGATACTTTTTTGTTTGTAAATACATACATAGAATACAATATGACACCCAGGCACAGAACAAACACCTATGTTCATCACACAAATGTTTGTCCTGAGTGGGAATCGAACCCACAACCCACAGTTCAGAAGGCAGGGCTACTACCAACTGAGCTATCGGGCCAGTCAAAATGGTACTAGTGTTAGCCTACAGGATGTGGAATGATGATACGTACCTTCAGCAGCTTGCTCCGGGCGGGGTCGGGCGCGAGCAGTTTGACGGGCGCGTTGACCCACGGCCACCGACCCTCGTCCTGCGAGCAGTTGTCCTGGACGAATGCCACGGGCTTATATAGATAGATAGATAAAACTCTTTATTGAAACACCACGTTACAGGAACAATTTACAGGCACAAACTCAAGAACTAAGTGTCACAATGGGCGGTCTTATCGCTTAAAGCGATCTCTTACAGACAACCCAAAAATGTAGGAAAACAACAATAAAAAATAAAGACGGTGGTTTTTAGATACAGGAAACGATATACAAACTACACTTAATGCTAATTACAATAATAACAAAATAAATATGTAAACAGAACGGGTTGTGGGTAGGTTGCAACCTATATAACTATAGGCCTTCAGCATGTCCACACCGCGCCGTGTCTGAAACAAGAATGCTCCGTAGTACACCGAGCGGTCCCTTTTTATAGCCAGATGGGTAGGGAAGCGATGACCAATGCCGGTGTTGCCACTGTAATAAATTTAAATGCTGCCACAGAGTAAATTACTGTACAGCCCGTTGCGCATAGAGTTTATAACTGGACGTTGCCGCCGACAAATATATAAATTAAAAAATATTAATACATATTTAAATATATGTTTTGGATCCTACATCGAGTCCAAAGCCAAAGTAGTTTAAAAAAAACTCGGCATATTGTCAAAGGTAAGGCGGTACTTCACACCTGGACAGCTTCTTAATCTGTATCAAGCACAAGTCCGATCGTGTATGGAGTACTGCTGCCACCTGTGGGACGGGTCTGCCAAGTACCAGCTTGAGGCTCTGGACTCGATCGGACGGCGGGACAAAAGGCTCATTGACGACGACACTTTGGTTGAAAGGCTCCAGAGCCTTGCACATCGACGTAAGGTGGCAAGTCGGTCGGTCTTCTACAGATTACACCACGCTCAAGAACTGCATGATCTAATTCTCCCATCACCATTCCACTACCGGACTACTAGACGCTCGGCTAAGCGCCATCCTTTTGTGGTCAAAATACCACCCATTCGTACCAAACGATTTGACTCAACACGCACACACACACACACGCACACGCACGCGCACCCACACTTTCGTTTACGGAACGTAATCGCAACAAAGCCGTTCTTGAGTTATAAATAGTGTAACTAACACGACTTTCTTTTATTTATATAGATTACGAGCTTCTGCCCGCAGCTTCGCCCGCGGCGTGGCCTATGGGAAAATAATTCAACCACCCATTTCACCCTTTTAAGGGTGGAATTTCGAAAAATGTTTTCTTAGCGGATGCCTACGTCATAACATCTACCTGCATGCCAAATTTCAGCCCGATCCGTCCAGTGGTTTGGGCTGTGCGTTGATAGATCACTATGTCAGTCAGTCAACTTTGAGTTATATATATTTAGATAGCTTATCAAATCAACCAGTATCTAAAAACAGAAGCACGAATATTAGTGCCGAAAAGAGACAGACTAACCGTGCTGAATATCCTGCGTCTCACTCGCTCGTACTCCCTCTCCCTTTGCTCCAGTGACTTGCTGCGACTCATGGCGTTGGCTCCTGATGAAGGCTCGTCCAGTGAATGGGCGTCCCGCTTTAGTATCGATCTGGGCAGAAATCAAAGTCAAAACATATGAAAGTTAATAGTAAAGGAATAGAAAAGCCTATTCAATATTAATAAAAATACAGAATAATAACGCCCAACGATCACATACATAGATCCTGGACCCTGACTAGGATCCCCTGTGTCTAGGGACCCAGGAACTACGAGGACCATGGCCCCACAACACCCAGACTCAGAACAAGTATTCGCGCTTTTTTTTCTGTGCACAAATACTTGTCCTCGCCGCCTTCGGGTTGTAGAGCCTACTTGCTCAATCATTAGACCACAGAGGCTGTAAAAAAAGAAAGTCAAAGTAGTACAGAAGTAAAGAAGCAAAGAAGTAAAGAAGTGAAGAAGCAAAGAAGTAAAGAAGCAAAGAAGTAAAGAAGCAAAGAAGTAAAGAAGTAAAGAAGCAAAGAAGCAAATAAGTAAAGAAGTGAAGAAGCAAAGAAGCAAAGAAGTAAAGAAACAAATAAGTAAAGGTGCAAAGTTTTTTTTAAATCTATTTTTGAAGGGGCTTTTAAACAAAGTTTATGCCAGCCCCATTGTACCCTAACTATACATACACATTTATAAAAGACGAACCAACAAAGAATAAAACATTGAAGAGTTAAAAGAAAAATAAAAAATTTGTTAAGCATTACGTATGAGCTGCAAAGAAGTAAAGATTGCTTTTTACTTACAGAAGTACAGACTTATTTTACTTTTCTTTTATTTACAGTCTCTGTGGTCTGGTGGTAGAGCAGGTCGGGTCATAACCCGAAGGCGGCGAGGACAAGTAATTGCGCATAGAAAAAAAGGCGCAAATACTTGTTCTGGGTGTGGGTGTTGTGGGAGCGTGGTCGTGAAGTATAAGCTACAAACACAACACGAACTTGGCGAGCGTGGGGTCGGGCGGGCGGCGCGGCGGGCTGGGCGGGCGGCGCGCGGGGCTGGGCGGGCGGCGCGCGGGGCTGGGCGGGCGGCGCGCGGGGCTGGGCGGGCGGCGCGCGGGGCTGGGCGGGCGGCGCGGCGGGCTGGGCGGGCGGCGCGCGGGGCTGGGCGGGCGGCGCGGCGGGCTGGGCGGCAGGCGCGCGCACCACGCCCTGAAGCTGGTGCACGGCACGCGCCCGCCGCTCGTGCCTGCGGGACGACGGACACCGTCGGGGGGGGGGTTTGGCGGGACAACGAAAAAGATCGCGTCACCGCGTTGTATTATTTTCCAAAACTTGTGTTATTCTCAATGTTAGTGCATTAGAGTTAAACGACACGGCTGCCCATATCAGCTGCAGTGTCACTCGGTTCTCGTGACACTGCACTGCGCACGTCATCCAGAGACATAGGCACAATCTAGTAATAAGATTACTAAACTGTGAGATCAGATCGTAAAGTCTCATTTGCCCAGTAGTTTAACTAGCTACAGTGCCCTTCAAACCGGAACACAGCAGTGCTTGCGCACTACTACTTGGCGGCAGAATAACTGGCAAATCGGCAATTTATAATTTTATTGTTTTTATTGAAAATTGCAGATTATTAGGCTACAAAAATTAGTTATGTTTATTTTGTTTGGGGGCGAGTTGGCCGGGGGAGGGGGGGCAGGGGGGCAAATGGAATATTTATATTCGTTCATTCCAGTACAATTTCCGCAATCCTCTCGTCACGCATTCACCAACTTACTCCCCAAGCAAATAACAAATTACAAAAAAGCATCGTATTATTACTGTAGGGAAAAGTGAGATGGAGCTAAAGAAGATAAAAATAACGGCTAAAACTCACATCAATTAAAAGTCGAAACTACTCCGACCAGGTTTCGGACATAATCGATGTCCTTCTTCTGGGAGCCAGTTGCCACTAACGCAAGCCGCGGCGCTTTCGCGAGCGTCAGCACGTAACTACGTTACGTAACTACGTTTGGACAGGACATCGAATATGTCCGAAACCTGGTCGGAGTAGTTTCGACTTTTAATTAACGTGAGTTTTAGCCATTATTTTTATCTTACAAAATGTGTCATACTCACGTTAGTTTTCAAACTAAAAAAGGAGCTAAAGAAGTTTTACTTCAGTCGTGTGGTCTAAAACACACTCGTTTTTTACATGATTTGGGCAGGCCTTTCACCAGTTTGTCTGTTATGCGATTACGTAAACTGATTGTAACCAATTGAAACTAAGTTTTTTTAAATTTGATAATTTCAATTTTTTTTTACACAAGGGTAAAGTCAACGTCAAAATATTTTATTGCAAAAATGCTATTTTCAGCACTTTTACAAGTGAAAATTAAGTTATTGTACTAAGCATATAGAATTACAAAGTACTTATTGTCAAATATTACATAGCAAGAATATTAAGATGATCTTAATAAACATTATACATATAGAAACTGGCAGACTTTCTTTCGCTAGGTTGTCGTAACGATTACGTAAATAATTGTAACCAATTGAAACTAAAATTTTGATGGATTTAACAATTTCAATACACAGTTAATCTGCAAA
Source organism: Ennomos fuscantarius (assembly GCA_905220475.3). Classification (NCBI taxonomy): domain Eukaryota; kingdom Metazoa; phylum Arthropoda; class Insecta; order Lepidoptera; family Geometridae; genus Ennomos; species Ennomos fuscantarius. Next base: position 7,157,758 of record HG992050.1, on the reverse strand, counting down.
CATACTATGGAGTTGCATTTTTAACCACCTAATGTCCTGTCATTACCGCGTAAGTCTGGTAGAGATGGTAATCGTGTTCTCTCTTGCTCGCACTCGTGGACTTGTTAGTTGACGCGTGCAGGATGGCAGGCGACGTCGATTCCCAGAACAGTTACGCGATAGGTGTGCTGGTGTTAGACCTCTCACTCACCACTCTTGGATACGACGACGCAGGTCTTGTTGAACGGGTCCAGGTGGTGGGCGAGCTGGAAGAGGGCCGCGCAACGGTGCACCAACATGCGGCCGTATGACGTCATCACTGGGAACTTTACTATGCAGCGACTGAAACATTAAACGAGTGTGATTCAGACCACACGACTGAAGTAAAACTTCTTTAGTTTCGCGCCATCTATCGGCCATCTAAAGCAAAAACAAAGATATACCATCTTTGTTTTTGCTTTGTTTAATGTTAATGTCGCCATTTTGACAATTGTAAATTATCGTTTAGGAGTTTTGGGGGGAAAACGAAAAAGATCGCGTCACCGCATTGTATAATTTTCCAAAACTTGTGTTATTTTCAGTGGTAGTGCATAAAATTGGTGGCATTTTATTCGTTAAGTGCTGGATTACAGGCATGGTGGGTGACCTTGCTCACCAAGGTCACCCACCAGACGTGTGGGGCAATGGAGATCTGCGTGAACCAACTTCAACCGTTCGCCTCGCATTCACCTTAGCTTACTCCGCAAGTCAAGTTTTAATTTATTTTTGCCTTTACCAAGCTTTTTGTAAAATAACATTCTCAAACAATCGATCTACAAATCGCTAACCCTACCTCAGTCAGTCCAATAATTGTGCAGTAAGTAGTAGTGTGCATCCTTACCCCGGGTCATTGATCAAGCAATATAGATCCTTCTCGATCCTGAGCAGGGAAGCGCGGTCGCGCGCGTTCTTGTTCAACGTCTCCTTTATAAACGCCACCAACTCGGGGCCGGCCGGCTCTGACTTGTCATCTGTAAATAAATCTTTTTTAAATAAATTGAATTTTATATGTATATGTCGGCGGCAACGTCCAGTTATAAACTCTATGCGCAACGGGCTGTACCGCAATTTACTCTGTGGCAGCATTTAAATTTATTACAGTGGCAACACCGGCATTTGTCATCGCTTCCCCAACCATCTGGCTATATAAAGGGACCACTCGGTGTACTATGATCATTCTTGTTCCAGACACGGCGCGGTGTGGACATGAAGGCCTATAGTTATATAGGTTGCAACCTACCCACAACCCGTTCTGCCCACATATACACATAAAATTCAAAGTCCTGACTGACTTCCCAGCCCCAAGTGGGTGAATTGGCTAGTTGAATTACGTATGAAAAAAATTCTTCTTCGTTTCCTAAAGGCCACGCGGGCGACGTCACGGGCTAGTAAATAATAATAAAAAAACGAGTGTGCTTTAGAGCACACGACTGAAGTAAAACTTCTTTAGTTTAGCTCCATCTATCGGCCGGTATAACTTTGGTTTTGCTTTGACTAATATTAATGTCGCCGACAATTGAAGGGGTGAGAACAAAAGGGTTTAATTGATTTTTTTCACAAAATAACTTATGGGTATCTTTGGATTCAGCGTGAAATAATCTATAATAATACATTCTCAAAATACCGAAATGAGGCTTAAATCTCGAGATTTTGAGTCTAAAAACGGTTTATCTGTCACAGGAGTACAGTTCGCTTAGCATAATTTTTACAGTAATTGTATGAATCAGTACTATATTTAGTATTTTAAAATAGAATTAAAACAATTTCAAGCAACTGAAACTTACATAAACCTTTTCTATTAGGACCTTATAAGCACTCTACATTAAAATGACGCAGTTGAAGTTTAAAGTAAATTTTCTTGAAACTATCAATTTCACAGTTAAACCCTTTTTATTCTCAACCCTTCGATTGTAAATTATCATTTTATTGAAAACAACAACCTAATAATACGACTTTTTAACTTTGTTAGGTTTACAATGGAGATCTACGTGAACCAGCTTCAACTTCCGTGCGTAAAGAAGTTTTACTTCAATAACTGGTTTGCTTGGTTGGCAGTACTGACTGGTTAGATTAGATTCTTACCTGAATCAGTTCTGCTTAACGATATACTCTTTGGTTTTTCTTTGCGCTCCGCACACCTGAAATAAAAGGGGCATCATAAATCAGGCACCCCACTCGAGTCCTTATTCCTATGGTACATAGTGGTGATAATTCCTGCCCTGATGTCTGACGCGATCGAGATTTATGGTGAGGCAATCGAAATTTATAGTCAGGCAATTGAGATTTTTATAGAGTGAGAATACGGTTTCAATTTCCTTTTTACTTTGCTTTGAAAATGTTCTATGATTGTAGCTGTCAAACGTGTTCTGTCAGCGGCCGCACTGTAATGTGTAAAGAGAGATACGAGTTTTGGCGGGAAAGCGAAAAAGATCGCGTCACTGCATTGTATTATTTTCCAAAACTCGTAAGTGCTGGATTACAGTCGTGAGTGTGGGAAAGTGGTATAATGATGGTGAAACGTTTCTTTTCGTGTTGTTTCCAAAACTCCATAGAAGCTTCTGGTAAAGTTGCCACCACTTTACTAGGAGTATGACTTGACGACTTGGACTGTGACTTGACTTACACATATATCTAATACCTTTTAACTTGAAAAATTATAAATTACTTGACACTGGTTAAATACACAAAAGTATGGAGCGAAACTAAAAACAAAAAAAAAGAGAGAATCGATCCGAGTAGTAATATGAAAATATAGCTTGCTCGTTCGCAACGTTCTGTCAAAAGTATAGTTGAAGTGAGAGAGCAGGATAAATATCAGTTCTTTTCCAAATTTACCATTTTTATAGTAGACTCGCTAGTCTACTATAAATAGGGTAAATTCCGGCCGCTGCCCGCCCCGGCTTCGAGCTCTTTTGCACAACTACAAATACATAGATATTAGATTTAGATTGGCTTAGCAGTTCGCACGGGTGTCTTATGTCCTGAACCTACGTTCATCAGGGATAAAGTAGAATTCTAATGATGAAAGAATTTCTCAAATCGGTCCAGGACTTTCAGAGCCTATTCAATGCAAACAAACAAACAATCAAATCTTACCTCTTTATAATATTAGTTTAGATTATAATTACCTGCAGTAATATTGGTCGTCTGTATCGAGGCTGCCCGATGCTGATTTTTGGATGCTGTTGTTTGATGAACCTATAGAAAATAGTATAATTATCAAAAATAGTTAAGCAATCGATGAGTCATTTGTCTCTGGTATCAATTAGAAGCGCTCGCAGCATAGCTCGATGAACCATGTATGTCTGTGCTTAGATGGAAGACAAATTTATTCAATTTCAAAAATCTTTATTTTTCATGAATAAATCCTAAGTACATAATATAGTGTACATTATTGTATCCTAGATATGACTACAATTTATATTTGATACATTTTTAAAGCATTTCACTTATGATAAAATGTATGATACAATATAATATTTTATTTTATTTTATTTTAAGATTTTAAGAAAACTTACAGCTAGGTACACGTATAGAAAAGTAAACATATAAAGAAGGCCAATTAAAAGTTTCCATAGATACGTAAAAAAAAAAACAAATAAATACACACAGAAAGCCGGATGCACACAAAGAAAAAATATGACTTCTACACAACAACCACTATTCTCCCTAATTATTAAAAAATACATTGGCCATCAGCTTCTTCAGCTGATTAGCGGAAGTATTAAAAATATCTATATTATGTCTCACAGCTAAGTCATTGAAACACTTGCTAGCTCTTAATAGATATGAATTTTGCCTATAATATTATAGAAACTGACGTGAGTAGTACTCATAACTACAACTATTACACGGCTAAAACTCACGAGATACAGTCGAATAACTCGACCGGTGTTCGGGCAATATAGATGCCCGAACACCGGTCGAGTTATTCGACTGTATCTCGTGAGTTTTAGCCGTGAGTTATGAATTTTGCCTGTAATATTAACTAAGACAATGCATGAAATCCAAGATAAAATCATAGTAAATGTCCTATATATCAATACTTTTGTTTGCTTTAGTAGATAGCATAACAATTGCAAAAGGTAATAAAATAATTCAACATTCAAAAAAGAGTAATAATTTAGGGGTAGAATTATAAATTAGTATGCGCGAGCGATGCGGTCCGCAAACAGCAGGAGCGACGTCATATGCAATGACCCGCCCAAGCGCCCGCAGCACGCCAGATGCAAGTCACACGCGCCATTGCGATCCTCATATCACTAGATAATACGGGTGGGAATTGCGCGCATGACCGCGGGGAAGACCGCTAAGTGGCATCACCATACTTTAATGACAAGTTACAGGTACATGACCGAATTATCGGGCCTTTATGTGACGCAACAAAAAATAGTTTAAACGAATCAATTTTAGGTTTAGCACCACCGACTTGACACTATTGAATAGGCTATTTGACTGCTATATTATTTTTATTGCATAAATTTATACATATACAAGGTGGCATTTAATTCACTCTTTTTCTTAAATGTATGTACTCAGACCATGCTATAGAATAATAGTACAAGGTCCAATTTAAAAAAAAAATGATTTTGTTTTAGTATTTAGTGCCTCTTAAAATAACTGCATGATAGCCAAAATGTCAATTTAACGGTACACACAGCGCGGGCACCGGCTGAGTGCTTTGTAAATGTTTCGTAGGGAATAAAACACCTGCTTTGTACAATATCACAAGGCTTTTCTTTAGAGTCTAAATTTGATAATACCTAAATTTAAGTTTTATTTCATATGTACTTTTTTATTTAGTTATATGGGAGAATTCTATAGCATGGACTGAATACATATATTAAAGGAAAAGAATGAATTAAATTCCACCTTGTATAATTCAGTCCTGACTGACTGAATGTCTATCCCTCTATAACATACCTACTGCATTTGGGTATTTCACAGAGGAATAAGAACGAACTTAGGAGCAGTCTAACTTTGGTACAGACGGGCTTTTCAGTCTTCTAGCTGTCTTTATCTATTATCTGACGACAGAAAGTCACCAGTATAAAAATTGTCTTTGATAAATTGATAACAGTATCAAATGCTTGACGTCACTTCCCTACACTTGGTAACAAAACGCTTGCGTGTTTTAACTTTTTTGGTTTAATGGCGCCATCTAGTTAGTTTTTGTGTAAGCTCAGGAACATTTTTCAACCTCAACCAGTTCCAAGGGTCTTACGGGTTACGGGAAACATGTCCTATATAAACTTTTATATAAACCGTTTCTGTTTTATATAAACTGATGGAAAACAGTAGTGTTTGCTTGCTTGGCGGTTGGTTTAAGTAAATAAAAACAAGTGTGCTTTAGACCACACGACTGAAGTAAAACTTTAGTTTAGCTCCATCTATCGGCCGGTGTAACTTTGTTTTTGCTCTTTTTAATGTTAATGTCGCCATCTTGACAATTGTAAATAGTAATTTTTTTATGTTTACAAAGGACATGACGAGCTAGTCGCTCGCCTGATGTTAAGCGACACGACTGCCCATATCAGTTGCAGAGACACTTGAAACTCTAAAGAATAGTTTCGCGTGACACTGCACTGCGCCATTCTGAGACATCAGCACAGTCTAGTAGTAGACTGTGAGATTAGGTCATATATTCTCATTTGCTCAGTAATTAAACTAGCTACAGTGCCTGCTTCAAACCGGAACACAGTAGTGCTTGCACACTACTGAAGACGAACTTTGCAGAAAAGTCCTACCACCTAGTAGTAGTAGTATTTTACCGGACATACCAACATAATAATACAAATTTTAAGTGTCTATTGTAATATGTAATAAATGGAGATCTACGTGAACCAATTTCAACTTCCGTTCGCCTCGCATTCACCAATTTACTAGTCATGCGTGCGTAAAGAAGTTTTACTTCAAAATACATACCATTATGTTCAGTGTCCGAGCAATCGGGGCAATCTTCCGAGCAAACTATACCGGAGTCCTGTTTGATCGGACATTTGTGGCGGCGCCTTCGCCCCCTGAAAACAAAAGTATTCACTTACTCCCTTATTAGCATTACGTGGTGTAAGAGACGAAGAGTTACTCCCCTAAAGAATTTGACAGCTTACGTGGTGTAGTGGGTGAGCAGGTCTGCTCATAGCCCGGAGGCGACGGGATCGATTCCCACCACACCACAAAGGCTTTCATGAAGCATTTTATTCTAAGTGCTAGATTACAGGCATGAGTGTGGGAAAGTGGTATAATGATGGTGAAACGTTTCTTTTCGTGTTGTTTCCAAAGACTATGACTTGACGACTTGACTTAATTTGACACATATATACTATGAAATATCATTACATATGTAACTTGAGAAATTATCGATTACATGACACTGGCTAAATACAAAAGTGTGGAGCCGAAACAAAAAAAACGGTTTAGCTCGTCCTAGGGGGTTACTCATCCTGTTTGAAGAGGAATCGTACCTGCAATGCGGACAAGCGTTGCAGGTGCCGCAGACGCACGCGACCCGCGGGTTGTTGGACAACAGGTCGCGCGACTGGTCGCCCCACCGGCGGCTGCGGCCGCGCGACGACCAGCTCGCCTCCGACTCCCATGCGCCTGGTGTTATCTGGATTGCAAGAATATGGAAGCATAATAATAATATGTGTGGACATCTAGCAGCCAAACTGGGCAAAGCTTGTACTATGGGAAAACCAGATAACTGATACAATACTTCGATACTTTTTGTTTGTAAATACATACATAAAATACAATATAACATATACATATATGATTTGAAGTGATAGCGCGTTGGTAGTGAAGTCGACATGCAACCCTTTTGACTGGCCTAACAGCTCAGTTGGTAGCAGCTTTACCTTCTGAACTGTAGATTGTGGGTTCTGAACTATGGGGTGTGGCAACAAATGATTGTGCTGGGTTCCCACCCAGCAGAAACATTTATGTGATGAACATAGGTGTTTGTTCTGTGGCTGGGTGTTATATTGTATTCTATGTATGTATATACACACAAAAAGTATATAAGTATTGTATTAGTTATCTGATTTCCATAGTACAAGCTTTGTTTTGCTTTGGGACTAGATGGCGTTGTGTGAAATGTCCACACATATTTATTTATTTATAATCCTTGGGATGCCTGCAATGAGCATGACCTTTAGAAACTAATAATAACCTACATCATGACATCACGCAACATTATATATTTTAGTTTCTCCTTTTTTTCGTGTGATTTGTTTTGTGTAAAAATGTAATGTTGTGTGATGTCTTGAATAAATGTATTTTCTTTCTTTCTAATAACGCCCAACGATTACATACATACCTGGACCTAAACTAGGATTCACTGTATGAGACCTAAGGAACTAATTTAGCCCTTAGGTCTCATACAATGAATCCTAGTTTAGGTCCAGGTATGTATATAATTGTGGGACCATGGTCATTGGACCATGATCCAATGACCCCACCCAATGACAACACCCAGACACAGATATTTCCGTTTTTTTTCTGTGCACATATTCTTGTCCTGTCGTCGTTGTCTTGTCCCGCTCAACCCCCACACCATAGAGACTGTCAAAAAGAAAAGCACGACTAGCCGTTCCTAACTGATCAGTAAAGTTAAGCAACTTCGCCGCGGTCACTACTTGGATGGGTGCAACGAACCGCTACGAAAAGTGGCATTTACTTGCTTTTGCTTAGACGCTTTTGACAACCACTCTGGCGTGGTGGTTGTGCAGGTTCTCATCACATTTAAAAATCAATCAAACATACCTGTATCTCAACTCGATGCTTCCCGTGCGAACATTTCTTCGAGTTACAGTTGCAGTTAGGTGCATCGCTGTCGTGACTGGAGTCGGACGCTTGGTTAGCGTTGATCCGGGCGTTAGCGTTAGCGTTCACATTAGCGTTCGCGTTAGCGTTCGAGTCGTCGGAATGCACGGACGGTGAGACGGTGCGGGGCGGTGATGTCGATTCGCGGATCGCTTGGCTTCGGACTAGTTGTTTAGATTTGAAACTCTGAAATGATGAAAGATTTATTATGCTCAATGAAACAAAAATGTCTAGTGACAAAAATATTTTTGAAGTAATAATAATAGCGCCCGACGATCACATACATGGATCCTGGACCCTAACTAGGATTCTCTGTGTATAGGGACCCAGGAACTAAGGGGACTATGGTCCCACAACACCCAGACTCAAACTTCTTTACGCACGCTTGACTTGGGGAGTAAGCTAGTGAATGCGAGGCGAGCGGAAGTTGAAGTTGGTTCACGTAGATCTCTCTAGATAGATCTAAGAGCTGTACAGGTCACCTTAACTTTCTTGCGGATCTCTTAACAAATAAACACTGCATAACAATGGAACAACTATTCATAGTTTTGTCTTGTTTTATCTTAGCCTATTTCAAACTTGATAAAGAGAAACAAAAAACAAAATAAATAATCCTTTGCTATAAGTTTATATTAGTAAGGATAATTTCCTTTAAGGTGAAATTTGGTTACAACAAAATTAACCAAATCCTTTCGTCATATACACCATTGACTTTGCTAAAGTTTTCGACTGAGTAGAAACATTTATCAAGTATTATATATATAGACAAGTATTACTTATTCACAAAAAGTAACACAATTCCCATTTACGCTTCAATGATTTTCTTTCAAAATTGTTAAAAAAAACCTAACGTAGTATAATAATTATACTGTAATTGGAGTTCCACAAGGATCACAACTTGGTCACAGTTTCTATATTCTTTTAAGTATTTTTTTACCTACCCTGTTTCTATTTAGTTGGGTTCCTTCATCTGTGGTTGTGTTTTTTTCTACCTCTGTCTGCTCCATTTTGAAGTTGTTATCCTGTAAATAAATAAATTATGATATAATATATATACATCATATGATAATATTAAGAATTAGCCGCAGGTCTTTTTACATTCTAGTGTTCACCAGTTATAGAAAGTTGTATTTAGAGACAATAAAGCTAAGTTAGATACACTTTTGTTGTAATAGAAGGAGGTCCATAGGTTTGCTGAATTAATGATATGCCGATTGACTTTGTATAAGATATATTAATTAAAAAGATATTTACAAAAACCAAAATGCGGAAAATAAAATTTTCTCTAATATGAAGTCTATATCAACAACATTCGTTGCCCCTAGCAACTAGCTGGAAAGTTTATCTATGAGATTGGTATAGAAACTTTTTCGTGGGCCAGCACGCCACATCACCCCCCTCCAGAGACCGTCCTACGGGCGATAATATTCTGGAAAACGCACTGTTCGTCCTGATCGAGTGGTGGTCACTGGAGCGTCTCGGGTCTCGGGTGCTGCCACGACGGGAGAATGGTCCAACTCACGAAGTATGTAGGCAGGTTTAATGCGGTCGACTGATACAGTGACTTCTTTGCCTTTTATGCGGAGCTTAAAAACTTTATCCCCTCGTTCTATCACCTCATGCGGCCCTGTGTAAGCTGCTTGAAAAGATGGGTGCGAGGTGTCATCTCTGAGAAAGACGTGGGATGCTGTTTCTAAATCTTTGAAAATGAATATGGAGCGGTTATTCCCATGGTGAGAAGTTGGTAATGGCAACAAATTTTTGGCGAATGTGCGCAGTCTTTCAGTGTATACTGTCAAGTCCTCTGTGCCATCAGCCGATTGACAAAAAATGTCCCCTGGGAGTCGTAGTGTCTCTCCATATACGAGCTCAGCTGGAGTCGCTTGTAAGTCTTCCTTAAATGCCGCCCGGATTCCCAGTAGTACAAGTGGAAGTGTTTCAAGCCAGCTGCTCGTCGCATGACATGTAATGGCGGCTTTAAGCTGTCTGTGGAATCTTTCGACGAGTCCATTGCATGCTGGATGGTAGGCTGTAGTTCGTCTGCGTTGAAATCCGATGATGTGGGACAGATGCTTAAAAAGTTCTGATTCAAACTGTCGACCACGATCAGTGACGATATCTTCAGGGCAGCCGAATCTGGATATCCATCCGTGAACTAAAGCTTTTGCCACTGTTTCAGCTGTTATCTCCTGTAATGGTATAGCCTCGGGCCATCGTGTGAAGCGATCTACACATGTGAGACAGTAACGATACCCTTGTGAGAGAGGTAAAGGTCCGATCAAATCTATGTGGATTTTCATGAATCTGGCTCGAGGTAAGCTGAATGATGCTAACGGAGATGAGACATGACGTGTTATTTTTGATCGTTGGCATGCTAGGCAGGAACGAGTCCACTCTCTACAATCTTTTCGCATACTAGGCCATACATAGCGTTCCGATATCAGTTTCGTCGTCGCATTTATGCCAGGGTGGCTAAAAGAATGCAAGTTTTCGAACACTTGCCGTCGCATGTCTTTGGTCACATAAGGTCTGGCCACATTGCTGCTCTTGTCACAATAGATTTCTGTGTGAGATCCAGGCAGTTTGATTTTTGTCAAGCGCAGAGAAGTATCGCTATCCAAAAGTTGTTCTAGTTCAGGATCTGTGCTTTGTGCTTGAGCAAGCTTGGATAGATCGATGGGCTGAGTAATCTCTTCGATGCGTGATAAACTGTCAGCCACAACGTTATCCTTTCCTGAAATATGCCTGATATCTGTAGAAAACTGTGAAATAAAATCCAGATGTCTGAACTGTCTTGGTGAGCACTTTTCTTTTCGTGAATGAAATGCGAAAGTTATGGGCTTATGATCAGTGTAAATAATGAAATCTCTCGCCTCCACCATGTGACGAAAGTATTTTATTGCTTCGTAGATGGCGAGAAGTTCCCTGTCGTAAGGCGAGTATTTCTGTTGACATGGCGAAAGTTTTCGAGAGAAAAATGCCAAAGGTTCCCACAGGCCGTCTCTATGCTGTTGTAAAGCTGCGCCCATTGCTGTGTCTGAAGCATCGGTGACTATAGCGAGCTTCGCTTGGCAGTCTGGATGAGCGAGTAGTGCTGCTTGGCAGAGACTTTCCTTGCAGGCGATGAATGCTTTAGTAGCTTCTTCTGAAAAATGCACGGGATGTGAACCTTTAACTGATCCTGTGAGCAGTGCATTCAGAGGCGCTTGATGCCGTGCTGCGTCAGGAATAAACCTTCTGTAAAAGTTCACCATTCCTAGGAATCTTCGCAGTTCTCTAACGGTTTTCGGTGGTGGGTAATTCGCAACTGCTTCTACCTTCGATGGTAACGGCTTAGTGCCAGCTGCTGAGATGCTGTGTCCTAAAAACGTTACCTCTGATACACCGAATATGCACTTGTTCGTGTTGATTACCATGCCGTATTCCTTGAGTCTGTTGAAGAGCAGATGAAGGTGCTTCTTGTGTGATTCCTGATCAGGTGAGAAGATCAAAAAATCGTCCAGAAACGGGAAGCAGAACTCCTCAAGGCCCCTAAGCATCTCGTCCACAAATCGTTGAAACGTTTGACTGGCATTACGTAGTCCGAACGTCATGAACGGAAATTCGTATAAACCAAACGGCGTCGTGATTGCGGTCTTCGGAATATCCTCAGGGCAGACAGGAATTTGATTATAAGCTTTTACGAGATCGATAACCGAGTATACTTGACAGCCGGAGAGACAATGTGCAAAGTCATGTATGTGTCGAATGGGATAGCTGTCTGGTACGGTTCTAGCGTTGAGCATTCTGTAGTCACCGCATGGACGCCAGCCGTTATCTTTTTTAGGCGCAAGATGAAGTGGTGATGACCATGGTGACTTTGAAGGTCTGGCTGTTCCGTTCCTTAACATATCTGCAAATTCGTCTTTTGCGATTTTTAATTTATCCGGTGCTAGTCTTCGTGGTGTGCTGCTTATTGGCGGTCCTGCAGTAGTTTGTATATGATGCATGGTATTATGCTTCGGAACACGGTGGACACCGGAAGGTCTAGTAATCTCAGGGTATTCGCTTAGTATGTTATGATATACGGAATTTCCAGAAATAACTTTTACCGATGAAATGTTCCCAGTTGACTGTGCAGGTGAAGCTGGGGACGTAAGGCTTGTGGTGTTGTCGATTAAACGTTGATTTCGACAATCCACGATGAGGTTGTAAAATGATAAAAAATCTACACCTATTATGGCCTTTGTAACGTCCGCTACGATGAATCGCCAAGTAAAGTCGCGGCGCAAGCCTAGGTTCAGCACTAAATGAGCGTAGCCGTAAGTAGAAATGGGTGTACCGTTTGCCGCACACAGCTCATAATTTGTTTTCTCACGACGTTCCTTGAGTGCCGATCGGGGGAAGACACATACGTCACTGCCAGTATCGATGAGAAACTGCATCTTCGTAGCGCCGTCCGTGACAAATAGGCGACCGGAAGTTTGGCAATCGGTCGTCGCCATTACCGACTGCTGTTCGCGTTTCCCGCATGGTAGTCGCATGGTTTTACGCACTTACTTGCTTCATTGCCGAACTTATTATGATACCAGCACACAGGAAATTTTCTATAGTTCGACTGTGATCGTGTGGAGCTAGAACGACCGCGCGTTTTCTTGTTTGAACGATTCGGTGCACGTGAATGCCGGTTCACCTGCGCAGTTAGAGCTTGCACTTGTTTGGTAAGTTCAGCAATCTGTTGGTTCATGGCTTCTAAAGAGCTTCCTGGTATGACACTTGATGTTGATGCTACGTGCGCTGTAGGCGAAACAACGTCATGGATGCGGTCAGCGAGATCTGCGAGCGCTTCCAGTGAAGACGTCATCTGCGAAGCGATTATCGTTTGCGTGCTACTTGGTAAGCGACTGGTCCAGATAGTACGTAGAAAATCTTCGGGAACTCCAGGTCCAGCCAAATGTTGCAAATGTCTTAGAAACTGAGATGGCTTACGGTCTCCAAGTTCTGCGTGCATAAGTAATTGCTTGACCTTCTTTTCTCGTGACGCGGACAGTCGTTTGATAAGTTCCGACTTCAATTTTTCATACCTGTTGGTGTCGGGCGGGTTGATGATTATATCTTCCACCTCAGAAGCATACTGCGGGTCTAGTTGGCCGATAACGTAGAAAAACTTCGTATTGTCCGTAGTAATGTTCGATATCGCGAATTGGCCCTCGATCTGCGCGAACCAAATGGCCGGCTTTTCAGGCCAAAACGGCGGAATGCGCACGCCCACACGACAAATATCTTCGTTCTTATCGGTTGAGAGCGACATCTTTATGTGAATCAGTATCAGAATTATCGCAATCAGCAACAAAATCAAAATCACACACATTTACTGCAAACGTGGACTTTCGGTTCAAAACAGGTCACCAGTAAAGCTAAGTTAGATACACTTTTGTTGTAATAGAAGGAGGTCCATAGGTTTGCTGAATTAATGATATGCCGATTGACTTTGTATAAGATATATTAATTAAAAAGATATTTACAAAAACCAAAATGCGGAAAATAAAATTTTCTCTAATATGAAGTCTATATCAACAACATTCGTTGCCCCTAGCAACTAGCTGGAAAGTTTATCTATGAGATTGGTATAGAAACTTTTTCGTGGGCCAGCACGCCACAACAATATGTATAGAAAGTTATCATTTAGCGAAAACTGAAAGAAATACGTCAAGAATGACGTAACCTTCTTAATACTAAACGACACATAGGTGTGTGTGTCTAATGACCCAGGAACTACGAGGAATACCATGGTCCCACAACACCCAGACATACAACAAGTACCTGCGCTTTTTTTCTGTGCACAAATACTTGTCCTGTCGCGGGAATCGAACCCACCAACCCCGGGTTATGAGCCAACCTGCTCAACCACCACACCGCAGAGGCTGTTAATATGTGTGTGTGATAGTTTAGGTCATTAAATTACGTTCTCTTTTCAACCTTTCAATGTAGATCTATTATTTTAAGTAATGGTGTGACGAGCTAGTCGTTCACCTGATGTTAAGCCCCCATAACAGCACAGTGTCACTCGGAACTCTAAAATATACATTTTCGTGCGACACTGCACTGCGCACATCATCCTCAGACATCAACACAGTCTGGTAATAAGATTACTCTACTGTGAGATCAGATCATAAATTCTCAAAGGCTCAGTAACTTCACTAGCTACAGTGCCCTTCAAACCGGAACACAGTAGTGCTTGCACACTACTGCTTGGCGGTTGAACAACTTGCAAAGCGGTGGTACCTACCTAGACGAACTCTGCAGAAAAGTCTTACCACATAGTAAAAGCTTTTCCCTTGAACAATTTAACGAGTAGATTTATCTGATTTTAATTAAAGTAGATTTTCTTAAAATTTGTCTTACCTAACTTATTTCGAGGAAAAAATCTTCCAAAACAGCGTTCTTCTACTTCTAAATGAAATTATCTTACAATAGATAAAGGGGATTTGGACCAATCGCGGTGTCTACAACTACTAACAAGAAGGCAACTATTTTTATAATACTACTTTTTTTTAAATAATCTCTCATCCAAAAACTATTAAAGCCTCGTTCGAAATTTAAACGTTAAATTATCCGTACGGAAATTTTAACTTTTTAACTAATACTTTTTTAATTGTCGTACAGTATAGAACACAAAGGTTTAGTGTCGGTAAGCTCGATGTTTTTCTTTTTAATTTTTAGATTTTTTATCGTGAGCGGTTTATTCGTGTGTGTGCGTGGACGGCGTGTGACGGAGTGCATTTTTTTTTGTTTGTTAGTCGAACGCGGTGGAAGATGGGAGGGGGGTTCAGGAGAGAGCGGGCGTGGTCTGTTGTTCCTTCATTGCCTGGGTCGCCATCAATCTGTAACAAAGACAGGAATAATATAAATTCGACTCTATACAATGTACGGAACTAGTTGCATTGTTGCAAAAATGGTTAAATAAATCTAAATATTGTGACACCCACTCCTTTATAGTCAATTATTAATATCAATGTAATACGGATTGGAGGTTTATGTCTCAATGTAACACCACGACTTGCATGTGTCAATGTCACAGACTAACTTCACTCGCTTTGGCGGCGACACTCAGGATGGGGATTCATTCTGTAACGGGCAGCGGTAGACTAAGGTTAGTATTATGATTTATAATTGTATTTTGCAACCTGTGATGTTATGTAATGAATGTGAATATGTTTTATCAATGTGATATTATGTAGTGAATGTGAATATATTGTATCAGTTAAATAGTTCATGTATTGTTTAATTTTGTACTGCTTCTGAGGTGCTTAACAATATATATAACTCAAAGGTGGACTAGGACCATATCTGATGCTCTTCCACAGGAGGTGTTTGTCGGCGGCTGTAGCTACTGGCTAGAGTCAAATTTGAGGTTAGGCAGCATTGGTTACAGGTAGGGCAGAAATAAAACAAATATTATAATAAAATTAATCTGCAAAGAATTTGCTATCTAATCTATTTAAATATATATAACTCAAAGGTGACTGACTGATTGACTGACTGACATAGTGATCTATCAACGCACAGCCCAAACCACTGGACGGACCGGGCTGAAATTTTGCATGCAGGTAGATGTTATGACGTAGGCATCTGCTAAGAAAGGATTTTTCGAAATTCCACCCTTAAGAGGGTGAAATGGGTGGTTGAATTATTTTCCCATAGGCTACGCCGCGGGCGAAGCTGCGGGCAGAAGCTAGTAAATAAATATGTGTGGACAGTTCACACACCGCCATCTAGCCCCAAACTAAGCAAAGCTTGTACTATGACAACCAGATAACGGATACAATACTTATTAAACTTTTTGTTTGTAAATACATACATAGAATACAATATAAACAAACAAACAACATCGATGCTCATCACACAAATGTTTGTCCTGGGTGGGAATCAAACCCACAACCTGCAGTTCAGAAGGAATACTACCAACTGAGCTAACGGGTTATCTGTAATGTCGGTTTATGGACGATAATTCTACGTGATGACGTCATAAGAAAACACTAAAGCCGATCGTGCCTCTCTATCGCTTGTTGCGCGCTCTCGCTTGCACGCTCGGCGCAGGCGGAACGTGACTTCGTGCGTACAGCCGGCGTTCATCGATTTATAAGACGTCAAAAATACCGGACTGGAATAGGTTAAACGGAGTTTTGGCGGGAAAACGAAAAAGATCACGTCGCTGCATTGTATTATTTTCCAAAACTGGTGTTATTTTCAGTGTTAGTGCATGAAATTGGTAGCATTTTATTCGGTAAGTGCTGGATTACAGGCGTGAGTGTGGAAAAGTGCTATAATGATGGTGAAACGTTTTTTTTTTGTGTTGCTTCCAAAACCTCGGTACATGGGTGTATACAAAATTAGGTGTCACAATGGGCGGTCTTATCGCTTAAAGCATATTATAGCAAGCAAAGGAAAAATCAGTGATTCTAAAATAATTTTAAATGAGCATTATGACCTTCGGAGCTCGGCCAACACTTCGATAAGGTTTAATAATGAACAGGAAAAATATATTGGATATAATTCTAAAATGATGGACATATTATTGTAACAATAGCATGTTAATCACTCTATGTGTATTTATAACATTGAAAACGTTAAATAATAATAACACCCAACGATCACATACATCCTGGACCCTAACTAGGATTCCCTGTGTCTAGGGACCCAGGAACTACGAGGACCGTGGTCCGACAGCACCCAGACACACCACAAGTATTTGCGTTTTTTTCTGGTGCACAAATCAATTGTCTTGTCGCGGGAATCAAACTCGTCGCCTCCGGGTTATATGCCGACCTGCTCACCACACCACAGAGGCTGTCAACTTAATAAACACAAGAAGTAAGCATAAAACAGAAATTAATAATTGAAGGGTTGAGAATAAAAAGGGTTTAACTGTCAAATTGATAGTTTCGAGAAAATTGACTTTAGACTTCAACGGCGTCATTTTAATGTAGAGTGCTTATAAGGTAATAGAAAAGGTTTATGTAAGTTTCAGTTGCTTGAAATTTTTTTTTTATGTTGGGAGTTTTATCTAGGAATGACGTGACGAGCTAGCCGTTCGCCTGATGTTAAACGACATGGCTGCCCATATCAGCTGCAGTGTCACTCGCAACTCTAAAGTATAGAGGTTCGCGTGACACTGCACTGCGCACGTCATCCAGAGACATCAGCCCAATCCAGTAATAAGATTACTAAACTGTGAGATCAGATCATAAAGTCTCGTTTGCCCAGTAATTTCACTAGCTACAGTGCCCTGCAAACCGTTGTGCAAGTGCAATTCAAAATGTTTTAATTCTATTTTAAAATACTTAAAAAAGTACTAATTCATACAATTACTGTAAAAATATAATATAATAAAATAAATATAATAATGATTTTATGCTTTATGCAGGAATGCAGTTTTCTGTGACAGATAAACCGTTTTTAGACTCAAAATCTCGAGATTTAAGCTTAATTTCGGTATTTTGAGAATTAAATATTTAAAATAATTAAAAGTATTATTGTAGATAATTTCACGCTGAATCCAACGATACCCATAAGTCATTTTGTGAAAAAAATCAGTTAAACCCTTTTTGTTCTTACTCCTTCAATTAATCTTTTAAAAAGGGGTCAAACCAACTTTAACAGCCTTAATTTCATTAGAACATTCTTAGATGATATATAATACACTAGTTGCCCCGCCCCGGCTTCGCACGGGAGAGTTAGTAAAACGCGGTTGAACGGGATAAAAAGTATCCTATGTCCGTCTCCTGGTTCTAAGCTACCTCCCCACCAATTTTCAGCCAAATCGGTTCAGCCGTTCTTTAGTTATAAATTCCAGTCATTGGTTTAAAAACAAAATTGTTGCATGAAGGAAAACGTGCGCAGTACAAAATTTTATCAAAAACAAAACAAAAAAACACTATGATTTAGAGTTCCGTTCACAGTGACACTGCAAAGCTTCGAGCAGTCGTGACGCTTAACATCAGTTGAACTGCTAGCTCGTCATGTCGTTCTTTTACATAAAGAAAACAATTTGCAAATGAAATTGCCAGTACTATTAAGTTTTCTCCAATGGAAGACATACAATAAACTATATCGAATAATTACCAAATGGGGGCATATTTCATCGGAGGGATGGCATCTGCGGATTGGGCGACGTTATTTACGAGCAGCCAGATCCCTCGTGAATCACCCCGCAGCAAAACAACCGGCGACCTTGACCTCTGACAGTGGAATAACGACTTCGCATAGATTATTATACAGGCTCTGTGGCGTGGTGGTTAAGCAGGTTGGCTCATAACCTGGAGGTGGCGACAGGATAAATATTTGTGCACAGAAAAAAAGCGCTTATTCTGTGTCTGGGTGCTGTGGAAGCATGGTTCTCGTAGTTTCTGGGAATTCCTAGTTAGGATCCAGGACTAAGTATGTGATCTTTGGGCGGCGTTATTATTATTAGGTATTAAGTACTTTTTTTTTTTTTTATTTATGTTTTGGCTCCACACTTTTGTGTATTTAGCCAGTGTCAAGTAATTGATAATTTATCAAGTTAATGATATTTCACGCAAATATGTGTCAAGTCATAGTCGAAGTCTCTGAACAAGGAAACTTCCTTTTTCAGAGGTTGAAGTCATCAAGTCAAGTCATAGTCCAGTCATAGTCTAGTCAAAGTCATACTCCTAGTAAAGTAGTGGCAACTTTACTTGAAGCTTCTATGGAGTTTTGGAAACAACACGAAAAGAAACGTTTCACCATCCATTATACCATTTTCCCACACTCACGCCTGTAATCCAGCACTTGACGAATAGAATGCCACCAGTTTTATGCACTAACACTGAAAATAACACAAGTTTTGGAAAATAATACAATGCGGTGACACAATCTTTTTCGCTTTCCCGCCAAAAACTCTTAAGTACTTAGTCAGTTTCATACACGTTTGGTAAGTAATTTCTTCATTAAACTAGTATCTTAGGATTCACTGATTATTTCTTGTGTTTATAATAGGTTCAATATTGAAAATAATAGTTGGATTGTGATTTTATTCGCGTAGATTCGGACTTGCACCGCTACATCACAATAACACCCGTGATATGATTCTAAACTACTTCTACTACTCTTCTAGAGAAGAGTAGTACTACTACTAAAAGACTTCTACTTCTACGGTGCTGTACTGCAGCAAGGATGCACGCCTCACTGCTCAACCAAACATTTTTGAAGTAAATCTTCTTTACGCACGCTTGACTTGGGGAGTAAGCTGGTGAATGCGAGGCGAACGGATATTGAAGTTAGTTCACGTAAATCTCCATTGACAACATAACAAAGTTAAAAATTTGTACTATTATGTTGGTATGTCCGGTATAATGATAATTTACAATTGTCAAAATGGCGACATTAACATTATACAAAACAAAAACTTAGTAATACCGATCGATAGATGGAGCTAAACTAAAGAAGTTTTACTTCAATCGTGTGGTCTAAAGCACACTCGTTTTTTTCTTTGACCTCGAAATGAAATATACGTGACTGCTCAATCCGCAAACGGCCACAAATCACAGCTCATAATTCTTTAGGTCGACGTTCCACCTACACTTTGTAAACGTCAAACGCATGGGCGTATCGGGAGCTGATCTGACAGAAGGTCGCCCGACGGAAGGTCATGGACGGAGGGAAAGCATCCGTTTCAAAGCAATTAGCTAGGCATAACGAATGATACTATAGATTTTTTTTGAAGTGAAAACTTCTTTAGGCGCGCTGAGCACTTAATGTTTTTTTTTCTTATTCCTAGAATGCCTTGTTAGACACTCTGCTAATATTACAATTTAGCCAACTATTTGACTAATGAGTAATTTGAACTTAACACAAACTTTTGTTTCTTTTTTTTTTGGCTCCACACCTCCGTGTATTTAGCCAGTGTCAAGTAATTGATAATTTATCAAGTTAATGATATTTCACGCAAATATGTGTCAAGTCACAGTCGCAGTCATCAAGTCAAGTCATAGTCTAGTCAAAGTCATACTCCTAGTAAAGTGGTGGCAACTTTACTTGAAGCTTCTATGGAGTTTTGGAAACAACACGAAAAGAAACGTTTCACCATCATTATACCATTTTCCCACACTCACGCCTGTAATCCAGCACTTAACGAATAGAATGCCACCAATTTTATGCACTAACACTGAAAATAACACAAATTTTGGAAAATAATACAATGCGGTGACGCAATCTTTCGCTTTCCCCACTCTTTTTTCTTATTCCTAGAATGCCTTGTTAGACACTCTGCTAATATTACAATCTAGCCAACTATTTGACTAATGAGTAATTTGAATTTAACTTAAACTTTTACAATGGAATTATCTAAGAATGTGTCCAATAACACGTTTCTTATTATAATAATAATAACGCCCAACGATCACATACATAGATCCTAACTAGGATTCCCTGTGTCTAGGAACCCAGGAACTACGAGGACCATGGTCCCACAACACTCAGACTCAGAAGAGCGCTTTTTTTTCTGTGCACAAATACTTGTCCTGTCCTGTGCCGGGAATCGAACCCGCCACCTCCGGGTTATTAGCTGACTAGCTCAACCACCACACCACAGAGGCCGTGTTGTATTGTCTCTATTAAGGCGAAGACACATTGTTCTTGTGTTCATTTTAGGTAGCACATGTTTGCACTGCACTACATTATACTAACACTTAATAAACTATGCCACTACACTTATTGGGTCAACAAAAATCATGGAACTCGCGTCATCGTCACCGAACGCTTTCCATGAGATTTATGTATACTGTGTATATATATATGTGTATATTTTGGGTGAACCAAAAGCGTGAAACTCGCGTCATCGTCACCGCACGCTTCCCATGAGCAAGTTACAAGTTACTTAGTTTTCACTTTTATCGACAGTCCCCAAGTCTGCCCCGCATATTTTTTCGTTAAGGAATGACATGACAAGCTTGTCGTTCGCCCGATGTTAAGCGACACGGCTGCCCATATCAGTTACACTGTCACTCGGAACTCTAATTATAGAGTTCCGCGTGCCACTGCGCACGTCATCCTGAGACTTCAGCACAATCTAGTAATAAGATTACTAGACTAGACTGTGAGATCAGGTCATGAAGCTTGCGCACTACTGCTTGGCGGTAGAATAACTGGCAACCCAATTTATGCCACCCAATGACTTCTAACTTGGCTGAAAGACTACTTCCTTACGACTGACGGGATCGACAGCATATCGTGCCCTGCAAAGCACGGCAACAAAAACGGGATTCTAATATATTTTACGTTGAAAATTACATTGAAAATGAAAACTACTCGTCCAAGGTTAATTAACATTTGAAAGACCAGCCAAACCTGCCCAGACAGGTAAACAAGCACAAAACATGCGTTGATATAATAAAACATAGGTTGCATATAATATCCTCCACTTTGGTAGTGCAGATAAAAAACAACAACGTCAAATTGGAGTTTTGGCGGGAAAGCGAAAAAGATCGCGTCACCGCATTGTATTATTTTCCAAAACTTGTGTTATTTTCAGTGTTAGTGCATAAAATTGGTGGCATTTTATTCGTTAAGTGCTGGATTACAGGCGTGAGTGTGGGAAAATAGTATAATGATGGTGAAACGTTTCTTTTCGTGTTGTTTCCAAAACTCCAAAGAAGTTTCTGGTAAAGTTGCCACCACTTTACTAGGAGTATGACTTTGACTAGACTTGACTTGATGACTTCGACTCTGACTTTACACATATTTGCGTGAAATATCGATAACTTGATAAATTATCAATTACACACAAGTGTGGAGCCAAAACTAAAAAAAAAAACAACGTCAAATATATAGAAAACCAATTTCTTCAGTATTCCTTCTACTCAAAAGCAAACGCGACCCGATTTTTTTATGTTAATGACGTGACGAGCTAACCGTTCGCCTGATGCTAAGCGTCACGGTTGCCCATATCAGTTGCAGTGTCACTCGGAATTCTAAAGTATAGTTTCGCGTGACACTGCACTGCGCACGACATCCGAAACATATTTATTACTATTATTATATAGTTATGTTATTAATATTTATGTTACATATAATGTGTAGTGTATACACACATACATATAATAGGTCTTTACCTATGAAATTGCCGTATTGCAGTACAGACTTTTTCAAACAAAAAAAAGTTTTGATTGGCTATGAATTCTAAATTCAAATTAATTTTGTTTTAAAAATATGACATTCTATTTACAATATTAGTCTTTTGTTTATTGATTAGCGTTGTATTTTCATTACATTTCAACATTTTTCCTCATAATGGATACTTTGAAATTTCGTGTAATTATGGAATATGAGTTCCGTCGTGGCACCAACGCGGCACAAACGACACGTAACATCAACGACGTTTACGGAGAGAACTGTACAAACGAACGTACAACCCGTTATTGGTTTGCTCGGTTTCGTTCTGGGAATTTTGACTTGAAAAATGAACCTCGTGGTCGTCCGGAAACTTTGGTCAACAATGATGAATTAAAGGCGATTGTGGAAGCTGATGAATCTCAATCTACATCTGAGCTGGCAGCAGCTTTTGATGTTAGCATCAAAACAATATTGGTCCATTTGCGACAGATTGGCAAGATAAAAAAGCTTGATAAATGGGTGCCCCACGAACTTAACGATCGCCAGCGCAACGTACGCGGCGAGACTTGCCTTGTGCTGCTTAACAGACACAGAAATGAAGGAATTTTGAACCGAATTGTTACGTGCGACGAAAAATGGATTCTTTTTGACAATCGAAAGCGCTCAGCAAGTTGGTTAGATCCTGGTTCGGTACCAAAGCAATGTGCAAAACGAAAAATGACCCCTAGAAAGGTGATGGTCACAGTTTGGTGGTCTAGTGCTGGTATGATTCATCATAGCTTTTTACAAAACGGCGAGAGCATTACTGCAGATGTGTACATTGAAGAACTGACCACAATGATGGCGAAACTCGCACTTCTGCAACCAGCTTTGGTCAATCGGTCGTCTCCACTGCTACTTCACGACGACGCGCGACCCCATACTGCACAACAGACCGTCTCTAAGCTGCATGAGTTGGGTTTGGAAGCTCTCCCTCATCCGCCATACTCACCAGATCTTGCGCCTACCGACTATTACTTTTTCCAAAATTTGGACAACTTTTTAGCGGGAAAAAAATTCAATTCCCGAGAGGCAGTACAAAACGCCTTTGAAGAGTTTGTTGTCTCCCATCCTGCTGATTTTTTCAAGAAGGGCATCCATAAACTGCCACAGCGTTGGCAAAGATGCATTGATTGCAGGGGTGATTACTTTGAATAAAAGAAATAAATAAGTTCGAAAAAAAAAATACGTTAACTTTTTTCAAACAAAACGGCAATTTCATAGGTAAAGACCTAATATATATAAACTAGGAGTTATATATATATATAACTCCTAGTTTATACGTGTTAAATTAGTAGCAATTAAGTAGCTATGTATGTGAATAGGGATACAAGAAAATTAAATTTATGTTAGTGTTTTGTGTTGTTGTGATGTTATCTAGACAATCTATATTAAAGCTGCGTTGCACTGCCCTGCAAAAATTTCCATGTTACACCGAGGTTAGCTGGAAGATAATGCTCTCTAGCATTAAGTTCGCCTTTGTACCTACATTTGTTGTTTGTGCAATAAAGCATTTTCTATCTATCTGTGTTTCGTATATTACTGTAGGGGCAAGAGAGATGGAGGCGGGTTTTACTGGTTTACGTAAATCTCCATTGTCAACATAAGAAAGTTAAAAATTACTTAAAATTTGTATTATTATGTTGGTAGGTCCGATAAAATGACAATTTACAATTGTCAAGATGGCGACATTAACATTAAACAAAGCAAAACCAAAGTTATACCGGCCGATAGATGGAGCTAAAGAATGTTTACTTCAGTCGTGTGGTTTAAAGCACACTCGCTTTTTATAACACTATTCTTTTTTTGCTTTCATTTTTTATAAAGTTACCCAAATTTTTAATTCACCCATTTCTATTTTATTTAAACGGAATTGCCTTTATTTTCAACTAAATACTACAAGTGATAATTTAACTAACACTAAAAACTACCTACTACTACAAAAAAAATTTGGACTATATACTGGCCGCGATGACCCATTTCATTATAAGGCTAAAGTCGTCAAAAATCAAACGTGTTTAACTATACAAAATAGTGGTTTAACACTTCGTCGTTGCGCGTGCAATAGTCGCTGTGTTATTTAGTTATTGATAATTTCTCGAGGGTTAATTAATATATAATGTGTTCATATGGAACTTTTGATATATGAATAACACATAGCTAGATTTCATAACTCTTTAAATATTGCATTTATCACAAAGCTCTTTTACGGTATGTTTGTATTGAAACAATAATTAAAACTGCATCTAAAACGCAAAATAACTAAATAGCACATAGCGACTTTTGCACGCGCAACGACGACTTGTTTAAATCTTTTGTGGTTACACCAATAAGGTACATTTTGAACATTTTTCTATAGAAGCTGTCATATC
The DNA here is from genome assembly GCA_905220475.3 of Ennomos fuscantarius. Classification (NCBI taxonomy): domain Eukaryota; kingdom Metazoa; phylum Arthropoda; class Insecta; order Lepidoptera; family Geometridae; genus Ennomos; species Ennomos fuscantarius. Next base: position 7,133,393 of record HG992050.1, on the reverse strand, counting down.
CATCCATCGACATTATTATTATTTTCCATACATAATTTTTCACTGCGTTAGACTTGGATACATCAGTCCGCAGTACATCGATTTCATGATGACTGACTCATGTTCAAGGTGATCGGGAATTTGAAAGTCAAGGTAAGTAGGCTGGGCCTAATTTATGCCCGTCGTATCAAGTCTTCTTTGCCAGGGTAACCCCTACTTTATAGTAGGTCGGGGAAAGGTCTCTTCGAATTATTACGTATGAATTTGTGATAGAATTTCATTGGTTGTTTGTAATGATTGGTTTGGATATCATTAGAGAAACAACACTATTTAAATTTTGGAGTGCCACTCGGATCTTTCAATTAGGTATAAAGTTTTGCGTGACACTGCACTGCGCACGTCCTCCTAAGTCATCAACTGACTCTGACTGTGAGATCAGATCATGCAGTCGTAGGTCCGTATTATAGAAAGATGCTCAGTCATTGATCGGTGCTCAAGCAGAGATTTCATTCACTAATTGATAACTTTATGAATGAAATCTCTGCTTGAGCATCGATCGATGACTGAGCATCGTTCTGCAATACGGACCTTATTTGCCCACTAATTAATAATTTGACAGTTTCTGTGGTGTAGTGGTTGAGCAGGTCGGCTCATAACCCAAAGGCGGCGGGTTCGACAAGTATATGTGTACAGAAAAAAAAGCGCAAATACTTGTTCTGAGTCTGGGTGTTGTGGGACCATGGTCCTCGTGGTTCTTGACTCCCTAGACACAGGGAATCCTAGTTAGGGTCCATGATCTCTATGTATGTGATCGTTGGGCGTTATTATTATTATCATTACTAGCTACAGTGATTCAAACCGGAACACTGTACTCTGTAGCGCGTGCACACTACAGCTTAGCGGCAGAATAACTGATAAACCGGTGGTAGACAAACTCTTGTAGAAACGTCCTAGATGGGAAGTAAAAGGTAACTATTTCAGTAGTCTTTAAGTAAAAAATATTTTTAAATTAATTTTAATACTTTTATTCGACCAGCCAGTGTAATGCGTATGAGATGATGCAATAATGAATGTTGCCCGGTCACACCACCAAAATACTTCCATAAATAATTTACAATATTGCCAGTATGGCACTATAGTAACGACGACCTATATCTTTTACAACAGTAACCAAACATAAACCACATCTCCCAATAACCTACAAACTACAGGCATCGATTACGCTGGCCCAGTAACACTGAAACTGCTCGAAACAGCTCACTGGGTCATCTAGGACCCCGGCAATCCCGGCCCGGGTGGGGTGAACGACCTTCGTATAAACAGTAGGAACTGGGCATTTTTAGGAAAGTATAACTTGAACTCATGTTACTTTAAAGCTTATGATAGAATTTGTTTTTTATCCAAGAATATGCCGCTTCCCTGCCTCTTAACTTTGGTGACTAGTGTAAGTAATCTGGTCACTATTGCACCAAACGGTAGTTTAATAAAAAAAAAACACCCAAGATTTACACAAATAACGTTATATTTCTTGCGAAAACTGACACTGTCTGCTTAGACTAAGTTTGCGCGTCTCGATCGTCGGAAATACACCAAGTGCACGCCCGAGCCCGCGCTCTGCCAATTCTCTGACTTGCCAGTCAAAAACGGGAATAGCCAAAATTAGGAAAAAATATATGGAAAATATTACACTAAGTTACTTTTAGCTACTCTTTGCTTAATTATTTTTGTCGTACGATCAGCTAATAATTGTTTAGGTACCAGTCCCATGACTAGAGATTAAAATTAGTTTGTTTTTACGGTAGCACAGCACCTGTAACCGCAAACTTCGAAGATAACCTGCACAATCTATTCCGTAATTCCATCCATTATTGGACGAAAAAGATGGATAGTTTCTTCAAATTTGTAGATCACGCGATCAAGGACTAAAGTAAGATATATTTTAAACTAATGCCCTCGACAGATAAGAAAGCAATACGCATATAATTTCAGTTTTAGTGATATTTGAAAGGTGTGATATTTGAAAGGTTGACAAAGGTGCTAGAGTCCCTACTGGTACACATCCCGCCCTCTTTAAATAGGTCACCTAGTTGCATACCACGCCTGTGCAACGGGGGTGTTCGATATTCCGGGAGGGGGATATGCGGAGAATTATCTTGCTAGATTCGATACGATAGGTGATACGGTCAGAGTTGTGGGACAAAGGATCGCTACATTGGTGGTGAAGTTCTTACTGTTGGAACTAGCTTAGGCCTTCTGTCAAATAGGCTCGATAAAATATGGGCCGGGATGACCCATGGTAGGTAGGTAGATGTTCCATGCCTTTGAATACAATAGAGAATTTGTATTAATGGTTGTAAATATAAATACAACTCAAATTTTCTCTAACACAAAGATTCCATATATGGTAAGATTTTGATGCAGACTGCAGTTTGCGTTTAGGGTTTATTTTCGAACAAAACTGACAACAAGGTTGTCAAAAGTCCTTTGCCAGAGCATGACATAACTACAACCAACAGCTAATGAAGAGAATGCAACATCTAAAGCTCTTCTATCGGGTCTCGCCCTCCGAGGGTTAAAATAGTCATTGTAATACAACAAAATAATTGTCTTTAACGCATTTTCGGCAATAAAAGGGCATATATCACCAAAAGCTACCACCAAACGACACGGAGCAACAAACCCATGAAAACAATTTGAGAATAGACGCACAAGAAATGCATTCTTCCCACAAAAATTTACGCTTTTGCTGGCAAAACAAATCACTTTACACCCAACGTTTACTTACACCTTAATGTAACACCTACAGAGTACATTTTCGTATATCAAAGTGGCATTGATCACTTTACAGACACCTTTTTCACTAACATTGTTATACCTTCTCAGTAAGACAATAAAGTTCACTTTCACCAAAACAAAAACACGAGGTTCGCTCCGCAAACACGCCAAGTTCGAGACGATTGACCGACCTTGCGATGAGTCACTGCCACCCAAACGGGGGACAATACACCCCATTTTATAGGCAATAAGTGTCAGAATGGCGTGGACTTAACGGAGTTACAGATGGATAGGTAATTTGATCGCTATCTTAATGAGGTAAGGGTATAAAATGAATTGCAGATTTGGCTGTCTATGATTTGATGGGGTTTGGGGAAAGGGACTTATGTAGGAGTATGGTGGAAATAATAGATCGTAGGAGTGGTCTAAGTAGTTTCTTTACTGTTGACCACCTGACGGCATCGCACCAAAGTTGAAGAAATTTCGAAAGCAAGTTCAAAAAATATACAACAGGAATTCACACCTTTCTTGTGATCATGCATCATGATGCAGCTTTAGAATGGTTTTGTTACATCCTAGTGCTCATCTTACAGTCACCAACTCACCACATAAATCTGCCAGCCAATCAAGTGTTCAGAACTTGATCTACGGGCGTTTCACTCTCGCGAGTGTGCCCTCCCATATTGTCAAAAGACGTTACTAATTAGCCAGGGGAGCACTATAAAATGTCCTGCTATGCTATGGTCCCATCACAACACAATGCTTATGCCGTCTGCACTAAAATTTTACAGATCTTTATTTCGCACTTATATCTCTAGAAAGTACCCAAATGCGTTGCAATACTTGCAGTATGTATGTCATAGAGAGATAAGTGCGAACTTATGAGCTTTCAAACTATAGTGCCGACCAGTCTGTGTAATTCCTTTACCTTACTTACGGAACAGTTCCTTTACTTGCCAGGTTTACGTTAGGTACAACTTCATTAATGTACAGACAATTATTGGAACGTTCCTTGAAAGGCAGTTACAATCAAATCAAATCATATTTATTTAGGATCGGATGACTAAAACTCTGAGGGGTTAAGGGGGTTAGGGAGAGACCACTTATACACCGCGGAACCTCGTGCGATAGTACCACAGGGCGGCCTTGATGCCGTGAATCATACAGCCTTGCCCTTGTACTGTACAGACCCGTATCACCCATGTATATCACAGCTGTTTAGCAATGGCGATACGTCTTTTTTATTCATGATCTTTTTAGCAATCTTTATTCAGTCTACCAAAAAACATCTATTAGACATCCACAAAATACAATAACTCCCAAAGTCCTCGCAAAATATGATTGCACTTGCACTATGAAATCGAAGTCCTATCACATCTGGCCGCGGCATCAGCTCAACAGGCTTAAAGGCTCAACAGGGTAGATTTTTGATTATTTACTGTGTGCATTTCAGATCCAGAAGGATGGCAGGAAGTAGTTTAAAATCTGATGAACATTGAAATTCGTCATTATCATCAGCCGCAAGATGTCTACTGTTGAATATAGGCCTATTTGACCGGCTACTTGCCTTTTGCATCTAACGGCTCTCCGCTGTTCTGAGACATCAGCAAAAACATGAGCAAAGTCTAGTATGATTTCTAGACTGAGATCAGGTCATAAAGTCTATTTGCCCAGTAGTTTCACTAGTTACAGTGCATCGCGTCACAGTAGTAAGCACACTACTGCTTGACGATAGAATAATAGACAAGCTACGGTGGCGGTATCTGCTTCTAGACGAACTCTAATAGAAAAGTCATAATAATTCTTACAATTTAAAATAGTTTACATTATTATCAAGTGCATTTAAATCATAGTATGAATGTAATGTACCCCATGTAAATAGGGTACATTAAATCACAGTGTTCACACTGTGATTTAAATTAAAAAGTTATTTACATCGTTCCTAGGTATACGAAATTAATTTTAAAAAAAGTCCTACTGTAGTACAAAATTAAGCATGAAAAGATGACCATAATTACATGCCAAGCAATATTACGCATTTCATTAGCTCCTGACCTTTAAGTGCCTGGACTAGGGCAGCAGGTGGATGACGTCACGTTTACAAAATTCAAATACAACATAAAAATTATAGACATTCTGCATTTTCAATAATTCGTCCAATTGTTGCATCTCTGCACAGCGCTTGTGCGGTGCTCCAGTGACCTAATATCATCTAGGTATGACCCGATCGCGCCCGGACTATCCCGATCCGGCCTATTGAGAGAGCTCCCGACTTTACTTGGATACCGCAAGCATAGTACGATTTAGGGGGTTGATTATATATAAAACTTTAGTATAGTAACATTTATTAACGTAAACGTGTAAAGCTCTTTTGTAGACATATCTTACAGAAGCCTTTCTTAAAGGCTTTCTAGCCTTGAAAAAATTACCTCGCCATAACATGCCTGTTTTGGGTATCCGATATTTTATGACAGATGCTGCTCTTGGTTTCGTGGACAGTCTATCACGATAAAAAGTACCCTACGTCCTATATTTTTAACACAATTCTATTTTAAAATTACTACATTTTATAATTTTTTTTATGTATCTCCCCTTGCTACATTACTTGAACTTTAATCCCTTACGTATTTAAATCGAAGTAGTTTACGTCAAAATAATAGTTGAAGAATTTAGGAATCAAAGTAAGCATGCAATTTTTTGGGGGAAATCGATTCTGGTTTGTGCCGAGACTGACGAGTGAGGATGTAGCCTTGTAAAGTAGGTACAACTTAACATATTTTGTTCATTAATTTACTGGTACTAGGTAGTTCAAATATTTTTGCAAAGAATAGTTAAACTGTTCTAACAATTCTACCACCTATCAATACCTAATGAACCAATAACACGGTCCCTTATGATAGTAATAAACTGACGTCAATGCATAATGTTATATTTAGCTCGGGCAGTAACAAAGGCAAACATGCAGATAGGCGTTGTAGCGGTAGTGGGTGTAATCTCTATCCCTACTCCCTACTAATATATAAAAGTGAAGTGAAACGTTTCCATGTATTTTTGTTTGTTTGTTGGTTCAATGCCTATAGAGATTCGAATGTTACGCTACTGAAGCAAATTTATAATAGGTAGTACTTTTCATTCCAAGCATACACAACAGTCAAACTCTGCAACCCCTTTCGACATCGAGGGCTAAAAATAAATTTCTTTAAACAACTTACCAGACCGCCCTACTATTGAGCATTTGAAGGACATCGTTTTTAATCAAAGCTAAAAATAAAAGATTGCCCTTTCAACTGGCTAAAAATACGAAACACCACAACGTTAGTACGTCAGAGGTTTATTTACCTATTCGTTTATGGAAAACAAACGCAAACTTAACAATGACATTAAAACTTAACAAATACGAAGTTAAGCACTTTCTTAGCGATAACCGGTGCGACTTTCAAACCTACGCAGCCCACTCGGGTTCAAATCCCGGGCGGCCCTATACCAATGTGCCTAACCAACGGTTTGTGACAGAACTTGAAAGCGACGTTCTTAGGTAATTTTAATTTTAATTTTCATGTATTTTTCTATGTCCTTGTTCTGTTACAAAATAAATTTTCTTTCTTTTCTTTCTTTCTTTCTTTCAATGAATTTTCATTATGCAGATTTTGCACTCGCTTTTACAACGGTGAAAGAAAGCATTATGAGGAAACAGGAATCGGCACGTTAAAGTATCAAAAAAACGAGATGGAGTAAGGCCTAAAATCGCTCCATGTGAAAGAAGGCCCATGTCCTAATAGTGGGAACGTTTGGGCTGATGACGTAAGTACGCGGTTGCGTACGTCACTTGCGATGTTTTCAGCCGTTGTAGCAGAAATAGAAGTTGAATGGCAGATCATTGGAACGCTAGTGGTCTTATAAGAAGCAGATTACCGAGTGTCTAAAATATTCCATCGATATTGAGACTATTGAAGCATACTTGGGTTCGTATTATAGAACGATGAGATTTCATTCACTAATTGATCACTTATGAATGAAATCTCTGCTTGAGCACCGATCGATGACTGAGCATCGTTCTATAATACGAACCCAAGTATGCTTCAATAGTCTCGATATCGATGGAATATTCGTCTAATATCGAAGAATATAAGACACCAAATGATGGCGGTGTAAGCTGTAGACCTCACGAGGCTGCCTTTGCATAGTTTATAACTAAAAAACTATTTTTACTTCACTACCCTCATGGTTCAGCCAAGCCGCTTAGTAAACTTCACGAGAATCGGTTGGAAAATCTGAACTGTAGAGGTGAACAGCCAGACATCCAACGAATACACGAAATAATTTTTGCCCAAGCTGAAATGGAGACCCTTCGCCCTCGGTCAATTAACAGACTTGACCTGAATTTCTAAGCAGCGTGAAAGCTTTGGATTAACGACTTTTGTCCTAATTAATACTAAAGCTTTTCCTATGAATCAAACGCCAACTCTTGACTGTGATCGAATCGAACTCGCAAGTTTCACGTGCATCCACGCAAACTGAAAATAAATAATTGTTACTAGCAAAAACTACGCACACTGAATAAATTATACGTAAATGAATGAACGAAAATCTGTGTAAGCATCAACATTACGTAAATATAAATACAATCAAACAATATAATCGGCGATCGAAATCTGCGCAAACGCAGGATGTTCGCACACTACCAACCTCAACAAGGTCGGTATGCGTATATCGATACCCAGTATACAAGGTTCAGATAAACGACGATAAATTTCATCAATCACACAGTGGTTCAGAAATGTACGCAGTACTATTATTGTATCCTGTGGTAATGATACAGAAACGTGTTTCCTTTAGTGTGAGTACTCTTAGTATTGTGATAACAAAGGCGAATGTGAAGATATTTTTAGATCCCAAAAGTTTTTAAAATCAGCGGGCTTTGAACTCTCTCCAACTCACCGGACGCTTTAGTCAACTAAGCTATGCAGCAATCTAAGTGGTGATCGATTAGGCAGAAGTAGCTGTCAACTACAACAAATTTAAGTGTCAACCTACAGAAACTGCGTTACACAGGTAAACTTTCATTAATAGTTATTCCAATTCTACAGAAATAACAAAAGATGGCACGCTTATAAATTTATTACTGGGGTCTTCTTTTGGGTCTTTTTAGCCAAGAGCGAATAGGCATCTCATGGGCAAGCTTGCTCCACCATAGACAACTTCGTCATTTACCATCAGGTGAGTTGTTGTCAAACGCATGCCCTATTTACAGTAAAAAAAAAACTGTCTTTAGAGACAGCCGATGTTCAACAGGCAACCAATGAGCGTTCAGTATTTGGTGTGTTAAGTTGAAACGAATTTAACACAGGTACGAAACTTGGTTAGTTGCGTATATTTTAAGTTGAATTACTGTCTGAAATTATACAACACGTGACGTAAAAAGCTCAGTGAATGAATTCACGCGAAAGCACGTTTGATCTAGAGAGAAATATTAAACATTAGAGCCAACGCTTTCCGGCTTTTTAGTGGCGATATATGTTTCATGGTCATTCCGTTAGAAAATGCCAAAAATTTTGACTAATAGTGACTGTTTGCTTAGCCCGTCTAGATTGAAACAGTTTGGACAACCAGGAAAACTAGGTAAAGATGGTCTAGGAAAACTTTGAACAAGGTAGATTCAGATTTTTATTGCTTCCATCTTCTTCTTTTCTTCCTTCGGTATAAGTAAATAAGTAAAGAACTTAAGTAAGCTCATTATGGACCCGGTAGCGCAGCACATTTGGAGAGAGGAGGACAATTTCATGAAAGAAATCGGTACATGAAAAATATTTAGTTTGAGTTGAGAAAAAACCGTATTTCGGGATGTAGTCGTCCAATCGCAGATCAACAACGCAACGCTCCTCGAAACGGTACGGATAACTTCCAAAATTCCTTAGTTTTTCCGTTACCATGTCATCAAAATAACTCTCAACCAGCAAAAGACCGGGAACGCATTCACGTAGTATAATATATATATTTCAATGCCTTCAAACCAGAATATTAATAGATTGGATTCTTAGAGGAATAATGATAATAAAATAATAATCTCCTCAGAGACGATCTATTCTTGGTAAAAGTATTTAAGAGAATCCCCGTCAGAACCTCCGACGTAACTCAAATAACTTTATCTGGGAATCCTGAGATCGATACGGTTTGTGGTACGTTTAAAAGTACGAAAGCAAATTGAAAGTTACTGCTGAAGTGGTCTGGCTGGTCAACACCGAACAAGCCAAAAACAACATCTTGAGACTTGAACAGAAATAATTTCAATGCACAGATTAACTGGTCAATCACAGAGCCGGAACAAAAATTTATGCTCACTATAGACGATATATATCTATATTATCTTCATTTATTTTTATTTTTTATAAATTTCATTGTTTTACAATTTCACTCACACGTTTACACCACCGACCTCTATCTCTCTAACAATTCTTTCCATCCAAAGGTTGACTGGAAGAGATCGCTTTTAGCGATAAGTCCGCCCATTGTACTATAGCTTTAAGTTTCTTCATCTGTAACTGTTTTTCTTCTGGTGTACAATAAAGAATTTTTGTATTGTATTGTATTGTATAAGCGCTCGGCGCCTATATGTAAATATTATTATTGCTTCAGCCTTAGGCCAAGGCGTGAGCGTAATCATGTTCCTAATCTATGAAGCTAATTCCTTCGTCCACACATTCTTCAGAATTTCCATGATTTCAAAAGCTTTGGTTTCAAAATTATATCCACCAATGAATCGTAAAAAAATTGTTGGCAAATATTATCAGCCTGCTATGTTAGCATTCCCACTGCAGAAACTAGCCTTGGACTTGTATAAGAGAGAAGAATAAAAGCAAGTAGAAAATAGAAAAACACTACAATTTTGACCAGACGTCAAAATATCCAACATTCTTATAAGCTTCCCGACGGATTAAAAATAAATAGACCGCCATGCAACCGGCAAGCAGACAAATTCACGACATAACATCAGATTTATTGCACCACTCATACACACATGTTGTGGATGATTGATGGCGTATAACTTTCAAGAAGACTGTATGATTGTATGATTTGCTGCATGTTGGAGCAATTTGGGATATGAATTATTTTAATCGGTAGATTTTATTGCTGAATAATGCATTATGACGATCTCTTGAGCTTTGGTACGCCGAATTCGGATGCTTCGTTTCGAGATTAAAAGGCGATGGTTTTTTCAAAGATTGTACCGTAATTTAACACGTTGCAGTGGTCCAATATTGCTTGATCGACTTGCCGATCGTAAAGTTTAGCAACGGTCATTGCTTGGACGGATTTTGCCTTTGGGCAAGTGGTATTTAAAACTAGCTTTGCCAATCGGATGGCTCGTTAAGCAGTTTTTCACAAGCTTTCGGGAAGTCTTACTAGCATTGGCGCCAGGAGCTATGCGAGAAAACGAAAGTTATTCTGAATAATTGATAATTCACACTAATTATTCTAAATCCGAAAGTAACTGTCTCTGTTTTTGTTACGATTTCACGATCACGTCCGCGCTTCTACATTTCAATGGTACCTTACGTATTTTATCAAGCTCGGACATACCTATAAGACAGATTAGACGATGACGCCGATCCGGAGTCATCCCAGCGCTGACTGACAACAAAAACACGATCACCAATAAACAGTTTAACGAGCAAACTATTACAAACATGAAGACATCAAACCGAGAAGCATTACTCGGTGACGTCACAGGTAAATCTATTAATACGATCAGTTGCCCATTCACCGGCTTCAGAGCTTGTGCCAAAACACCCGGTTAGTGTACCCGCTGGGAATGTAGATCGGAGTTACTCGCAAAAATGGATACACTTTTTCAGGTGTTACAAAACAAAATAGGATGGTCGCGAGCTAGAGTCAGCTACAATTTTTTGACTCGCGAAATTACCAAGCTTTTATCGGTGTTCGACGTATTCGATGCATTCTATCAAATGGAACTTGAGTTTAGGCCAACCGAACTACTAAAGACTTTTAAAAATTGTGCTAATATTTTGAAGCAATGATACTTATCTCAGTTGAGAATGACGTCAAATTTTAATCCGTGGGCTCAGGCGGGTTTGAATCCTGCATAGAGCCAGAAAACCTCGTGAAGTCATAGCGGGATGCTATGGGTTTTAAGTGTTGCTTACTTTCTAAAGCAAAATAAATAATGGTATAAAAGTAAATAATGTCCTGACCGAATGACTGACTTATATATCAACACACAGCCTTGCAACCGCTGGTCCTAGAGGCTTGAAATTGGAGGGTGTGTTCTTTGTAAAGTGTAGGTATCCACTAAGAAACGGTTTTTCGAAATTTCACTCCTCAGAGGGTGAAATGGGTGATAAAATTATTTTCCTATAGGCCACGCGGGCGAAGCCGCGGGCAGAAGCTAGTCATCACACTAATATTATTAAGGCGGAAGTTTTTAAGTGTGTATGTGTGTATGTTTGTTACTCCTTCACGCTCAAACGGCTAAATGGATTTCGATGAAATTCGGTACCAAGATCGCTTATACACTGGATTAACATATAGGCTACATTTTATCCCGGAAAAGTGAAATGCTCCCGTGGGATGAGCAAATAATTTAAATACTTGTTAACTGCGGGTGAAACCGCGGGGCGCAACTAGTTATATATATAGCTTGTAATTCTGTACCTATATGCTACGCTTAGCACCTTTTAACATTTAAAAAGTTTAAAATAAAAAAATATATGTCAATCCGCTTGCATTAGCAATGCATTAATATCTATTTTAAAGCCGGTTCGAAACCATCTTACTACTTAACATCTGTATTTAATTTAATTTGTTTACATCTGTACTAGCTATAACTTATTAACATCTAATTAAATAATAGTAATAATAACGCCCAACGATCACATACATAGATCCTGGATCCTAACTAGGATTCCATGTTTAGGGGACCCCAGCAACTACGAGAACCATGGTCCCAAAACACCCAGACACAGAATAATTTGCGCGTTTTTTTTCTGTGCACCAATACTTGTCCTGCCGCGGGGCTCGAACCCGCCACCTCCGGGTTATGAACCGACCTACTCAACCACCACACCATAGAGGCTGTCAAAATTTTATATTCTCTATTATAAAACCATCTTAATTAGAAGACACTAAATCCCGATTCCAAGTTTCATTACTTTATTATCCCCGTACACTGTAACCTTCGATGTACCAACTTTAGCTATTGTATTCTTTTCTACGGTTTAATAAATTAAAATAAACATCTCCTTGCATGACGACAAAGAATTCCCCCTGACACGCACGCAAAAAAACTTTAAAAGCTTTCTAAAAGACATTCCAAACGCATGTCAAACTGACAGTTCCACACGCCAATGACGTTGCGGGACAGCATTTCAAACGTAAAAACGCAAGTTTTGGCGGGAAAGCGAAAAAGATTGCGTCACCGCATTGTGTTATTTTCAGTGTTAGTGTATAAAATTGGTGGCATTCTATTCGTTAAGTGCTGGATCACAGGCGCGAGTGTGGGAAAATGGTATAATGATGGTGAAACGTTTATTTTCGTGTTGTTTCTAAAATTACATAGAAGCTTCAAGTAAAGTTGCCATCACTTTACTAGGAGTATGACTTTGACTAGACTATGACTTGACTTGATGACTTCGACTGTGACTTGACACATATTTGCGTGAAATATCATTAACTTGATAAATTATCAATTACTTGACACTATCTAAATACACAAAAGTGTGGAGCCAAACATTTTATAAAAAAAAAAGTTATACCGGCCGATAGATGGAGCTAAACTAAAGAGGTTTTACTTAAGTCGTGTGGTCTGAAGCACACTCGTTTTTTGTATTAATTATTTGTTTTCTAACTGAGACAGTGTGGGTAAATCCAAATCCATAGGAGAGACGTCCTGTCTACAATTACTGTTCCAACATTTCGACTTGTCTAAGGTCCGTATTACAGAACGATGCTCAGTCATCGATCGGTGCTCAAGCAGAGATTTTATTCATAAAGAGATCACTTTATGAACGAAATCTCTGCTTGAGCACTGATCGATGACTGAGCATTTTTCTGTAATACGGACCTAAGACCCAGGTGATTTCGTCTAGGTAAGTACCACCGCTTTGCCAGTTATTCTGCCGCCAAGCAGTACTGCGCAAGCACTACTGTATTCTACACAAAAAGCTAAAACAAGTAGCAAACGCACAGCGTAATAGTCCGACTTCAGACTTATATAGCCTTATTAATAAACGGGTATTAGTCTCGGATTAGTTACTTCAGCTTTTGCCCTTTTTTTGCTACTGGAATATTTAGCTGGACAAAACAAACAAACAATAAAAGACAAAAGATGGCGTAACTAGTCTAAAGCTAGTTCGTTTAATAAGGCTGATAAGGTTTTCTTATGTATGCCATTGTCAGAACTGGACCAAAAAAATAGGATCAGGTGGGAATTATCTGCTTTCAAATAAATACGAATCATTTAAAAAAAACAGTCGAATTGAGAATCTCCTCCTTTTTTAAAGTCGGTTATAAAAGCATAACACCAACCAGGAATAATTGTTTCACGTCTGTTTAAACTATAAAAAAGTCCGCTATATTTAGACGGTTTGTTTGTTTTATACTTTACTATTCTCTACAAAGCTGCTCTGGTTATTGTTGAGATATACCACGCGCGGATATTTTAGCGGGACATAATATACATACCGTCAAGTACGGTACCCTTCCCTTTTTTTGGCTCCAAAATTTTTTTGTATTTAGCCAGTGTCAAGTGATTGATAATTTCTCAAGTTAATTAATATATGTGTCAAATCAAGTCACAGTTCAAGTTATCAAGTCAAGTCATAGTCTAGTCAAGTCATACTCCTAATAAAGTGGTGGCAGTAGTTTGGGGCTAGATGGGGCTGTGTGCAATGTCCACACATTACACACAATTTTATTAACAAGTCATAGGGAGTTTTGGCGGGAAAACGATCGCGTCGACGCATTGTATTATTTTTCAAAACTTGTGTTATTTTCAGTGTTAGTGCATAAAATTGGTGGCATTTTATTATTATAGGCATGAGTGCGGGAAAGTGGTATAATGATGGTGAAACGTTTCTTTTCGTGTTGTTTCCAAAACTTCATAGAAGCTTCTGGTAAAGTTGCCACCACTTTACTAGGACTATGACTTAGACTAGACTACTACTACTACTGATTTGGACTGTGACTTGACACATATCTGTGTGAAATATCATTAACTTGTTATCAATTACTTGACACTAACTAAATACACAAAAATGTGGAGCCAAAATATAAAAAAAAATATTATAGTGCTTAAAAAAATTTGCAACCAGCGGTATTTGAACCTGCGCCTTCCAACCCACCGGATCAGACTGCCAACTGAGCTATGGTTAAATGACCAAAGTGACCTCATTCAGTGGCGACCTTTAACTATACGACTCACATCCATTGTGGCAGCGGGCAAATGTCAGGGGCATTGAGTCACCGATAGGGTTGATTTAGGCATAGATTACGGAATGGAAAGCTGAGTCAGCTGTTATGAAATCTAATGTTTTTAGCTACTTGGTTTTTTTTTACTTCAAACTTGTCTAGCATTTGACCGCGCTCTCACCTGATGGGAAGTGACGATGCGATCGAAGGTGTAGCATGCTAGCCAAGTAAATACCTATTCACTCTTCGCCGGAAACAGACGCTGGCAGGGCATACCATTCCTTAGCCGTTCTAATTAAGAACGTTGAATCAAAACGCTTGGTACGAATGGGTGGTATTTCGACCACGAAAGAATGGCGCTTAGCCGAGCGTCTAATAGTTCGGTAGTGGTGATGGGAGAATGAGATCATAAAAATGGTTGTATCGGCACAAGTGGTAATGGTATTAAATTCATATTAATATAGGTATGGAAGTGTACACCGTGTGGCCACGGCGTAAGAATAAAAAACGAGTGTGCTTTAGACCACACGACTCAAGTAAAACTTCTTTAGCTCCATCTATCGGCCATTGTTTTTGCTTAGTTCAATGTTAATGACGCCATCTTGACAATTATAAATTGTCATTTTACCGGACATACCAACATAATAATACAAATTTTGAGTAATTGGGAATTATCAAGTCATGAGTGAAGCTACATTTATAATTTTATTAATTTTTTTTATTGAAAATTGCAGATTATTAGGCTAAAAAAATTAATTATGTTTATTTTGTTTGGGGGCGAGTTGGCTGAACTGCAGTCGCGACCCCTTCTCGCCCCCGTTACGGCGGACGAGGGCTCACGGAGTTCACGGGGGGTTTTAGTGGGTTCGAGTCCCACATACCCCCTGCCACCACCCCTGCGGTGGCAAAAAAGTGCGAGGGTATTTCCCCCCTCAAAAAAAAGGGTGGTTCATAGTGAAATAAGTCAGAAATGATGGGTACTCCACACCCTTAACGGATCTAGCACGATTTTTCCTGTAGCCCTGTATAAACAAGGCTTAGATAGATGTCAAATGCATGTTTAACAATGTTAAACAGAATAAAACACACATTTAAAGCTTGTTTAAATTTTGGTTAAGCCGTATAAATTTACAATTATTTTGAATAGTGAGAACTGCAGTAAATACACCTAAATGAAGAAAACTTGTTATATATGTATAACGAGCTTCTGACCGCAGCTTCGCCCGCGGCGTGGCCTATGGGAAAATAATTCAGCCACCCATTAAGGGTGGAATTTCGAAAAATCCTTTCTTAGTGGATGCCTACGTCATAACATCTACCTGCATGCCAAATTTCAGCCTGATCCGTCCAGTGGTTTGGGCTGTGCATTGATTGATCAATATGTCAGTCAGTCAATCAGTCGGTCACCTTTGAGTTATATATATTTAGATTATCTGCTGCAGAATCTAGTTATATTTACTTTTGTTAAATTAGTTCTTGCTGACAGCAGTACGCCAAACACTTAGCCTTGAAAGCTTTAGTTGACTTATTCAGGGCTATCAATTCCTTAATTTGAATTGAAACACACCGAGATTCCTCACAGCTGTTTTTAATTGTTGTCAGAATAACTTTTAAGAAAATGAAATTAACAATTCTACCTACCTACCTATTATGGAGGTGCTAAGGAAAACGGTAAAAATTCTTATGAGGTATGTGGTGTGTGTGTGTGTGTATATCGCAATAGTAAATCGGTACAACAGAAGTATGCAATTAGCATAATTAAAAATTTTGTAATCAGTAGTTCATTACACAATAGAATCCTACTAATTTATTAGTGCAATAGCCTTGCACCATCCGCTACTCCCTACTCCAGAGCGGAAAAATGATTTAAAGAAAGACTGTAAGTTGCAAAAAACCTCAATGAATGCCTACCTATTTAACCTAATTATTTAATTGTAAGATATTATACTGTTATAAAAAGATGTAAGTACATGAATACAAACCTGACTAGACTTTAAGATCTGCTTTATTTTATTCAAGTTATTATGTTTAATAAAACGATCACAATAACTTTAGTAAGTACACATTTATTGAGCTAAGGAGCAAGATAAGAATTGAAAAAACAAAAGACAATCAAAAACAATAGAAAAGAAAGAAGAATAAAACAATACAAAAAGAGGTTGACTGTAAACTTATATAAAACCTATTTTAATACACAACACAAGTGTTATGAATTTTTTGACACAATCCAGTTATCAGAACATTCCAATAATCCATCGCCCCATAGTTTTTACTTGTGTGTGAGTTTTATTATTCAAATACGAATAATAATAAGAGTTTTTTTTTTGTCTTCGAGATACCTACAAGTAAAATCCAAGATAATCATTGGAAGTTCAATTTTGGTTCAATTGCTAGAAGCTAACTGTTTTTGGTGTTGTCAAATAAAAACAAAATGCTTCTGAAATGCAGTGACTTTCATTTACTTTCATTCAATACACACAGTTTTTTAGCATGCCATTCGGTATTTGTAATTCTTAGGTAAGTATCGCATAGTGCTAATTTGCACAAAGAAAAATTAGCAAAATAAGTACTAATTTAATTTTCTCCTAAACCAATTCTAGTTTTCAATGAAACTTCATGAATACTTTAAATTCCAACATGAGTTTTTTGAAGTAAACTAAAAACTCATAACTTGCCAGGTTTCGAACAGCTTCAGATCTTTAAGCTATGAGAACACAACTATAAAAGATATTTACAGGAATAAATAGGATACTTACGCAATTTTCTAGTCTTCCGTAAGGTATAACTCATCAGGACAGTTGACCAGATAAATATAGCACAAATTGCAGTCAAAAATAGCCAAACCAATTAATGTAATTCACTCCCTAACACCCAGTCATTGGTCTTGTCCAAAACAAAACATAAAATCTTGTTTCGCTGATCCACACACTGCAAACATTTCAAGAGGGAAAACTGAGAAAATTAAAAATATCTTTCAGTTTTCAACAGCAATAGAACACTTTCGCTTTTATTGTCCACTACAACATTATCCGAACTGTATTTTTTATCACTAATGTCCGCTTTGAGTGGAGAAGCATGCCCGTTGTAAGCACGTCCGAATATTTTAGCGAATTCAACTCGTTTTCAGGATTTCATAAAATAAAATGATGTGCGAAAAACTGCGAAATGAAATAAATGACAAGTATTTTTGACATGCGCACTCCATACCAATGCAATTTCGAAATACGACATCTACGGTCTTTTGTCGGCAACATTTAGTACACGAAAATACAAAACTTCTTTCTAGTACATCTGTTCAACGAGAGATGGCGAGACTAAAATATGTTTACTACTCAACGACAGATGGCTGTATACTTTCATTGGTTACCAAATGGTTAATAGCCATTTTCTATTATCATTTATTTTGTGGCTTAGTAAGAAATAAAAAAATAATATCTAGCTACGCAGTTAATTCGTAATCGATGGATTTCTTACAAATTTTTGTTTATTATTTAAATGATAAAATTCTTGACAACTACTATGCTACTCCTGAGTAAAGGTACTATTGTTATGTGGTAATCAACATTACAATGTCAAATCAAACGGATATTTCGTCCCAAAATACGAATGATCGAAACATGCGTGGTCGGAGAACATAGAGCTATGAAGGAGGGAACATGAAAATAACCTAAGTTATTGACTTGACAGAAGAAACTATACCATCATCATCAACATCCTGAAGACATCCACAGCTGAAAAAAAACTATACAATTTTAATATTTTATATATTTTTTAAATAATTGAGAAAAACCTAGCTGTCCTCCACTTTAAGCGGCGTCTTGACTCAGCACTGCATCCATTCGTCGCTCCCCGCGTCTTCCGGTTTGTGGTCGCCATATTAGAAATTGTTTAAAAGAAAGCCCCAGTCAGTCAATACGTTTTGGTTTATTAATAGTAAGGAATATATTTCACAAAGTATATTCTACACCTACGCCATATTACACGGAAGAGAATCACAGAGAACTACTTTTTTTTAAAGGTATCCTAGGCAGTATAGACAATGATATAAGTATTCATCGTTTATACACGCGCGTTCATCTCGCATCAATGTCTAATACGCAACTCTAGAACCTTTCTTCCCCATCAGTAAAATTGTCAGTTCTGCAAGACATTAACTTAAAGATTTTACCATAAAACTCCCGATTGTGTATTAAAACGGTTCGATTTATTAAAAAAGAGGGAATTTTATAATTGTATTACATTTTTAACAAACTTACAACGTTTTCATTGGAAGCTCTGACAAAAAACGAGTGTACTTTAGACAACACGACTGAAGTAAAACTTCTTTAGTTTAGCTCCATCTATCGGCCGGTATGTATAGCTTTGTTTTCGCTTTTTTTTTGGATCCACTCTTTTGTGTATTTCGCCAGTGTCAAGTAATTGATAATTTATCAAGTTAATGATATTTTACGTAAATAATGTGTCAGGTCACAGTCAAAGTCATCAAGTCAAGTCATAGTCTAGTCAAGTAATACTCCTAGTAAAGTGGTGGCAACTTTACCAGAAGCTTCTATGGAGTTTTGGAAACAACACGAAAAAAACGTTTCACCATCATTATACCACTTCCCCACACTCATGCCCGTAATCCAGCACTTAACGAATAAAATGCCACCAATTTTATGCACTAACACTGAAAATAACACAAGTTTGGGAAAATAACATAATGCGTAACGTGAATTTTTTCGTTTTCCCGCCAAAACCCGTTTTCACTTTTAATGTTAATGTCGCCATCTTGACAATTGCAAATTGTCATTTTACCGGACATACCAACATAATAAATACAAAATTTTAACTTTGTTGACAATGGAGATATACGTTAACCAATAACTTTCAACTTCTTATCGCTTCGCCAGCTTACTCCCCAAGTCAAGAAGAAGTGTTACTTCAAAAATAGCGCATCAAATATTTCGTATATCAAGTCAAACAAGTTACGAAACCTAGGAATCTCGGTGCAGGTAGGGATGACGTCACGTCTAACGATCATCGGTGACTTCAAGAACATCGAACGTGTTTCGCAACTTCGATACCAATGTTGGAACTGGAATAAAAAAATTGAAAGGGTGACAACAAAAAGGGTTTATCTGATTTTTTTCACAAAATGACTTATGGGTATCGTTGGATTCAGCGTGAAATTATCTTCAATAATACATTCTCAAAATGCCGAAATGAGTCTTAAATCTCGAGATTTTGAGTCTAAAAACGGTTTACCTGTCACAGGAACACAGTTCGCTTAGCATAAAAACATTATTATATTTATTTTATTATATTATATTTTTACAGTAATTGTATGAATTAGTACTATATTTTGTATTTTAAAATAGAATTAAAACATTTTCAAGCAACTGAAGCTTACCTAAACCTTTTCTATTACCTTATAAGCACTCTACATTAAAATGAAGCCACTGAAGTTTAAAGTCAATTTTCTCGAAACTATCAATTTGACAGTTAAACCCTTTTTATTCTCAGCCCTTCAATTATATGTTCGTCTGTGAGCGATTGCGCGACAAATTTTTAAACGCAACTTTTCTACAATAATATAGAAAATCATCCTTAAATACATTTATTTATTGCTTAAAAACGGATTTGATAATTAACAATTTTTTTCTATCACTTGTAATTAATACTAAGGAATATTTTTTTTATATCATTATTTACCTTTTTAAACATAAAGTATTTTATAATCGTTAATACAAAACTAAACTAGACCGAAAAAACTAATTACATTAAACTTTGTTC
The DNA here is from genome assembly GCA_905220475.3 of Ennomos fuscantarius. Taxonomy (NCBI): domain Eukaryota; kingdom Metazoa; phylum Arthropoda; class Insecta; order Lepidoptera; family Geometridae; genus Ennomos; species Ennomos fuscantarius. The sequence continues at coordinate 7,113,440 of HG992050.1, read as the reverse complement.
TTTGATATTTAAAAAAGTAGATTTTTATTTAAATTTTCATTGTTTATTTAATAAACAATTTGTAAAAAAAAAAATTAATTGTCTCTGTATTTGTTTTCTTTCTCTACTTAAAAAACAAAAACAATAATGTTTTTTTTTAATTTTATTTATATTTTTTATTAAACTAAATTTTCTGTTCTCTTTCATTTCATCGTTCTCATCTGGTTTTTTACGTTTAATTTTATTATAACTGTAAACTTATGGAGATACAATGAAAAAAATTAACAATTATTTGTTCTTTATTCATTGAACAATAAATTAAGCTCTAATTTAAACCTCTTACTCAATTATTTATTTAATTTATACCGTCTGTTCATAAAAATAATGAGTTTTTTTTTCTTACTTATTTTTACTCATAATCGAATCAAATGACACCAAAATCATAATTTTCGGAGAAACAGAAAAAGTTTCGACCCATAAAACTAGACTATGATAATAATAATAATAATCTATAATAATAATCACACTAATATTATAAAGATGACGGCGGCAACGTCCAGTTATAAACTCTATGCACAGCGATCGAGCACCGTAATTTACCCTGTGGTGGCATTAAATTTATTACAGTGGCAGCACCGGCAACTGTCATGGCGCCCCTACCTGTCTGGCTATATAAAGGGATCGATCGGTATACTACGGATCATTCTTGTTTCAGACACGGCGCGGTGTGGTCATGCTGAAGGCCTATAAGTTATATAGGTTGCAACCTACGCAGAACCCGTTCTGCCGACAAAGACGAAAGTTTGTATGCGTGTTTGTGCTATAGGATTATGCAACAGTATTTTATCAGAAGAAGCCTGTAGTCTGTATATATTACTTGAAAATTACCGTAGAACCTAGGAATGATTTTTGTAAACCGATTGGGCGATGTGGTCGCACAGCGACAACGGCCTTACCGCGTAAGTCTGATGGAGAACGTAATCGTGTTCTCTCTTGCTCGCACTCGTGGACTTATTAATTGACGCGTGCGGGATGACAAGCGAAGCCGATTCCCAGAACGGTTACGCGGTAGAGGTGCTGGTCGTATGTTAACTAATATTATAAAGGCGAAAGTTTGTATGTGTGTTTGTGTGTATGTGTGTATGTTTGTTACTCCTTCACGCTCAAAGGGCTGAATGGATTTGGACGAAATTCGGTACCAAGATAGCTTATACACTAGATTAGTATATAGGCAACATTTTATCCCGGAAAAGTGAAATTTTCCCGTGGGATGAGTAAATATTTAAAGTATGTCTTATCCGCGGGTGAAACTGCGGGACGCAACTAGTTAGCCATAAAATATTTGACTGATAGATTCACGCCTCTAGCTCCTACACTACAAACGCGTGTACCAATGAGGTAGAATCGACAAAAGCGCGAAGATATGATGTCACCGCATTTATCACGCAAGTGCAATATAACCTCTGGAGTTACGATACACCAGCTAGGCTATTCGACTAGCTGGATGGGTGACCAGTTAAGTTACTGCTATAATTGAAATCAACCTTAGTAAAAAAAACCATTCAAAGAAAGTGAGAAAGAAAAAATGAAAAACAATTTTTTTTTACATTACACACAGCGCCATCTAGCCCCAAACTAAGCAAAGCTTGTACTATGGGAACCAGATAACTGATACAATGCTTAGATACTTTTTGTTTGTAAATACATACATAGAATACAATATAACACCCAGACACAGAACAAACATTGATGTTCATCACACATATGTTTGTCCTGGGTGGGAATCGAACCCACAACCTACAGTTCAGAAGGCAGGATTACTACCAACTGAGCTATTAGGTCAGTCTTGTTGAACAATAGTTAAACACTTGTAGCAAAACTTAATCTAAGAAGCCGCTGCCAGTAGGCAACGGGCCCAAAATGTTGGCGGCATTGCCCCGTTGAATGTGTAGGCAACCCTGACATTTTATATAATTTAATTTTACGTTTATTGTTTACTTTGAATTTGAGTTATTCGCGGTGTTGCGAGCCGAATAAATACGAAGATGCACGAACTCGCAATGCCGCGAGCTCGGGTGCGAGCGGCGCGACGCGTGTGCGCCGCCAGTTTTTTGTTTGTCCAGTAGTGTAGTCGTATACGTCGCGGTGTGTGCGCGCGTCCGTGATTAATAAATAGTGTGAACTCTGCAAAATCGTTTTGTGTTCTTATCCATTCCCGTAGCCACCGACGCATTTTCCGAACCCTGCGCCAATTACCTATAAACTTCCTTCGAGTGCCGGATTGTGCGTCGTGTTGTGTTGTGATATATATGCCTACGGAATGGATACGAACGAGCGCGTAACGAGAAGCAAAGCTGCCGCTTGTGCTGGAAATATGCACGACTCATCGTGTGTCACTATTGTTCCGAATAGTGAAGATGCGAAATCCACGGTGATGTCGCGCGTGAGTTCGAGCCGCACAAGCCGTGAAACGCAGCGTCGACGTGCTGAATACGAAGCAGAGAAAGAAATAGCCAAGTTAAGAGAAGAATTAATAAAGAAAAAATTGGCTCTAGATATAGCGGAAATAGAAAACGAAATGCTAGAGGACGAAGATAGGCTACAGAGTGAGTGTGGCAGTAGAAAGGTGAACGAGTGGCTTACGCAGCAAGCCACATCAAAGGAGCCGCCCGCGGCGGCGCCGCCGGATCGCGGATCATGTTCGAACCCGCTCGTAACCGCGCGCCCCGCGCTCCCCGCACCGCCCGCTGCCAACGCTTCCGCCACTTCGGACTTGAGACATCTCGCCGACGTCATTATGTCTATGAAGACTTCAAGACAATCGATGGACCTTCCCTTGTTCGACGGTAACCCGGTAGAATGGCTATCATATAGAAGAGCCTACGAGACCACCGCGCAGAAATATAATGAATACGAAAATATAGTGCGTTTACAAACATCGCTGCGAGGTGCGGCAAATTGCGCCGTCGAAGATCTCCTGCGTACTGGGTCCGCCCCCGAAGATATAATTTATGCCTTGGAAGAAGAATTCGGCCATCCAAATCTTCTTCTCGAAACCGCGATAAGAAAGATAAGAAGTTTGCCGCGAGTATCTGATAGTGGCACCGAACTACGCCACATGACTTCCGTAGTACGTAACTGCGTATTTATTTTGAAGAATATAAAAGCAGAAGGCTATTTAAATAATCCGCAGTTAACTCATGATATATTAGGCAAATTAACACCGGTGCAAAGATCGCAGTACGGCGAGTACGTTATGAAGTTAAATACAAGTAGCAGAGAAGAAGACCTACGCATCTCGCCTAACTTAAATATAGTGCTAGAATTCCTCAGCTACTTGTCGAGGGCGGCATCATACTACTTGCCCCTAAACACCGAGGTGCCCCGTAATCACCACTTCGCCGTTCCCGATACGCCCCATCGCCGAGTGACGCACCGAGTGCATACTACAAGTTTAGATTTGCCGGCAGAAGAGTCGTTGGAAAGTCGATCGCCGAATGATAATAAACTTTGTGCGTTGTGTGATAAGAATCACCTGTTACCGGAGTGTCGTATTTTTATAGAGAAAAGTGAATACGAAAAGTGGGATTTCGTTAAAATGAACAAGTTATGTTTCAAGTGTTTAGTAAAACAACATTCTCGCTTTCGATGTCAAGCGAAAAGGTGCGCGAAGTGTCGTGCTCCTCATCACACTTTGCTGCACTATGTCAAGTCGAGCGCCGCCGCTGCCGCCGACGAACGGGCAGCCCCGCACCGCGGGGTAGCCGCGCTATCACGTCGTTTCCCCGCGCTATCGCTAGAGCGCGGGCCCGCTAGCGCGGCACCGCCGCTGCCGCCCGCGTCGCCGCCGTCAGTGTTCCGCCCCGCCGAGATAGCGCCCGCCGCGCCTGCGCAAGGACCGCGCGGCGCAGTGGCGCACGCTTCGCCCGTGCCGGTAGTAAGTGCCGAATCAGTGACGAGTATGGGTGAGCGATGCACAAAATCACTGTTAAAAGTTATTCCAGTGTCCGTATGTATCAACAATATTAATCGTGAGTGTTATGCCCTTCTCGATGACGGGGCCACAGTATCTTTGATAGACAGTAGCTTATGTTCGGATTTGTGTGAACCAATATTCCCGTTGAAAATAATTAGTGCTAGCGGTCATGTTGTCACCGATAATAGCTCATGTAAGGTGAACGCACTAATTACTGGGCCCAATGGCGTGCGTCATAATATAGCTTTACGTACGATTCGGAATATTGAGCTACCGCCCCAGAGTGTGCCCGCCGAAGTACTAGCTCGTAATGTACATCTGCGGGACTTAGATTACTGCTCTATGTCGTGTGCCAAGCCTATGATGTTAATCGGTCAGGATAATTGGGAATTGATAGTTAACCAAGATATACGGCAGGGTAAATCCGGTCAACCCGTAGCGTCACTAACAAGGTTAGGGTGGGTTGTACACGGGCCGTTGGGTGTCGTTCCTGAGTCCGCCTCTGAGTCTGTGAATTTCATATCCGAAAAAGATGATTTGTATGAACTCGTCAAACAGCAATTTGAACTCGAGTCAATAGGTATATCGGAGGTGTCGCGTAAAAATGTAGAGACCGAGCGTGCGTGTAAGATTTTAGAAAATACAAGTCGCCGAGTTGATAGTGGTTGGGAAGTGGGATTGCTCTGGTCACGTGACGAAGTAAACTTACCTGACAATTACAACTATGCTTTCAAGCGCTTACGTGGTGTTGAGAATAAAATGGACAAAGACCCTAATTATGCGGCTGCGTATACTTGTCAAATAGAGAGGTTAATAAATGAGAAGTATGCTAAGTTGGTGAATGGACCTATGAGTGTAAACCCGGTTTGGTGGTTACCGCATTTCGGGGTAACCAATCCGAATAAACCTGGCAAGCTTAGGTTGGTTTACGATGCCGCCGCCAGGTGTCAGAATGTGTGTTTAAATGATTATTTGCTATCAGGGCCGGACTTGCTCAATTCTTTGTTGGGCGTGTTGTTTAGATTCCGTTCTGGTCCTATAGCCTACACAGCGGACATAGCCGATATGTTCTTACGTATTAAAATTCGGAAAGAGGACCAGGGTGCTCAACTTTTTCTCTGGAGAGGACCAGATAGGTCACGTGATCCTGACATTTATGTCATGGACTCCATGATATTTGGAGCCAAATCCTCGCCGACTTCAGCGATTTATATTTTAAATAAAAATGCGAGTGAGTTCCAGGATACGTATCCGGACTCCGTAAAAGCGATACATGAAAAACATTATATGGATGACTACCTAGATAGTGTACCGTCAGTGGAAATTGCACGCCAGCTGATTAAAGACGTTTCGACAATTCATGCCGCAGGTGGGTTTGCAATTAGGGGGTGGGTGACGAACTCACCCGAATTGCGTCGAGAACTACCTGCTGTTGTCCCTGGCACGGTAAATTTTGATAAGTCTCCTAATAGTGGTTTACGGACTTTGGGTATGATTTGGGTTCCGGAATCCGATGATTTAGCGTTTGACCTGTCATTTAAAAGATTGCCGCCGGAAATTGTTGACGGCAAAATAACTCCAACAAAACGCGATTTTTTAAAATTTGTGATGAGTATTTTTGATCCTTTGGGTCTCTTATGTCCTTATACGATTAAATCGAAGATTTTGCTGCAGAAGGTGTGGAGGTCTAGTATAGGATGGGATGAAGAACTAAAGGAGAGCGAATGTAAGGAATGGAAGCGATGGTTAGAGGATATTAAACAGCTGTCGAATGTACGAGTACCACGTTGGTATGGTTTAGCTGCCGGAGGTCTCGACCTGCACGTGTTCGGAGATGCCAGTGAACTAGGTTACGCTGCAGTAGCATTTTTGGTCGGTCGAAATGCATCTGATGAACCAGCTGTAGCGATGGTCGTCGGTAAATCTCGTGTGGCTCCGCTTAAGGTCGTTTCTGTGCCACGTTTGGAGCTTCAAGCGGCGGTGTTGGCTTGTAGGTTAGCTTCCACTGTGGAAAAGGAACAAGGTTTACCGATAGCGTGTAGGTACCTATGGTCCGATTCCAAAACCGTCTTGAAGTGGATACATTCAGACCCTCGTGACTTCCAGAAGTTCGTTTCGCACAGATTAGCAGAAATTGATAGAAAGTCTAAGACTAGTGAATGGCGTTGGGTACCATCAGCTGATAATCCGGCGGACGAAGCCACTAAGATGCACTGGCCTACGAATTGTAAGTTGTGGTTTACGGGTCCTCCTTTCTTATATCTTCCCAAAGATCAATGGCCGGTTAATGAATACGATGATGCAGCTGATGGAGATTTAGAGCGTGTAGAAAAAGTCCACCTAGTTAGGCAGTATGAGCCTTTGATTAAAGTTGAACGGTTTTCTTCCTGGATACGAGCTGTGAGAACGACAGCGCGAGTTCTCGCATTTGTTGGAATGTGCCGGAAGAAACAGTCAGAGTTCTTAACAGTCGATAATATCCGTGATGCTGAAGTATTTTTGATAAAACAATCCCAGGCCGAAACTTACCCCGAGGAGCTAAAACTGCTGAGTACCGGGAGTGTTTTGCCTGCAGGAAGCAAGATCCGTGATTTAGATCCATTTGTGTATGAAGGTGATGGTTTGTTGAGAGTGAGAGGACGTTTAAGTGCTGCACCGGGTTTGATGTTTAATGAAAAGCATCCTATCATATTAGATGGTCACAGCTATACCGCGCAGCTTATCGCGCTCGACTATCACAGGCGTATGTACCATGCCAATCATGAGACTGTGATAAACTCTGTTAGGGAGAAATTTTGGATAACTCAGATACGAAGAACCGTTAAGTCCGCGGTATCTAAATGTCAATTTTGTCGTGTCCGGCGCGCACTTCCTTCGGCACCCAAGATGGGAGATTTACCCGCCGCTAGGTTAGTAAATACTAGAAGAGCATTCGTGAATTGCGGAATCGACTATTTTGGTCCGATGGAGGTCGCGATTGGTAGGCGTCGTGAAAAAAGGTGGGGCGTTATTTTTACTTGCCTTGTTACGCGTGGTGTGCACCTCGAGTTAGCGTCTTCGCTATCAGCAGACTCGGCCATTATGGCAATCCGGCGCTTCATTGCTCGCCGAGGTCAGCCGTCTATTTTGTTTAGTGATCGAGGCACCAATTTTGTAAGTGCCGACGTCGAACTGAAAGCTGCCTTACGTGGACTGGAGCATGACAAACTGTACGATTTTGCGACGACAAACGGGATTACTTGGCAATTTAATCCTCCTGCTGCCCCACACATGGGTGGATGTTGGGAACGGTTGATCCGTTCGGTAAAAGCTGGACTCAGAACTGTGCTGAAAGAGCGTGTGCCTAGGGAAGAAGTTTTGATGACGTTGATGACTGAGGTTGAAATGACAATTAATAGTAGACCGCTGACGTATGTTGGGACGGATGCCGATGAACCAGTTGCATTAACTCCAAATCACTTGTTAATAGGAACCGCATCTGGAGCATCGAATTTGGGTAGCTTCGATGCTTCAGATTTAAACCGTAGGAAGGCTTGGAAGAAGGCTCAGGCTCTGGCGGACATGTTTTGGAGGCGGTGGCTTAGAGAGTACGTACCTACCTTACAAAGACGGCAAAAGTGGTTTGGCGAAGTGCCACCACTCAAGGTAGGTGACCCGGTAGTCATTGTTGATAAAAATCTTCCTCGAAACACGTGGCCTAAGGGCGTAATTAGTGCGGTACATCCAGGTCGTGATGGCCAAGTACGAGTTGTCACTGTTAAAACTGTTAAGGGGTATATAAAACGACCTGTTGTAAAAGTAGCGGTGTTGCCTACTGACGATTGTGTTTAGAAACAAGGGGGTGGAAATGTAGGCAACCCTGACATTTTATATAATTTAATTTTACGTTTATTGTTTACTTTGAATTTGAGTTATTCGCGGTGTTGCGAGCCGAATAAATACGAAGATGCACGAACTCGCAATGCCGCGAGCTCGGGTGCGAGCGGCGCGACGCGTGTGCGCCGCCAGTTGTTTGTTTGTCCAGTAGTGTAGTCGTATACGTCGCGGTGTGTGCGCGCGTCCGTGATTAATAAATAGTGTGAACTCTGCAAAATCGTTTTGTGTTCTTATCCATTCCCGTAGCCACCGACGCATTTTCCGAACCCTGCGCCAATTACCTATAGAATGGCAATCAAAATCATAATGGGTTTTGGGCTAAATAGAGATCGCCATTTTGGTCACGTGGTGCCTTTCTTTTATTCTCTTTCGTTGCTCTCGATTAGTCGTACCGAAAGATCTTTGTAAATTTTGTAAAAATATAATAAAAAAATATACAAGTATATACATTTATTTATTTATTTATTTTATTCTTGGAAGACCAACAGCTGTTACAATTACAATAGACATACGTTTACAAAAAAAGAAGCCAATCAAAGGTTCTCACGGATAGATAAAAAAGAGTACAATTTAAATGAAGTGAACACCTAAGAGCACTACCTACATACGCACTGCATGGAATTACTTACTAAGTTATAGAATAGCTATGCACAATAATAAATTATAAGTAGATAAATAATTAAGGTAGCAGCTAGCCTAGTAACTAAAAATATTACAGTTAATTATTGGTAATTAGTCAAAAAACTCACTGTTCAACCGCTGCCTGGCCGACGCCACGCTTGTACAGAATAGGTCAAAGTTAAGACGCTTATCAAGTACATTAAACCCATTGCTGGTCCTGCATAAATACGAGTTTTGTCTATAGTTTGTGTTTACTACCGGTGCACTTAGAATGGAATTAATATAATAGATATAATTAATAGAAATAATAATATGTGTGGACATCTCACACAGCGCCATCTAGCCCGAAATTACTGCCACCACTTTACTAGGAGTATGACTTGACTAGACTATGACTTGACTTGATAACTTGAACTGTGCTTGACACATATATATAATACTAGCCGACCCGCCCCGGCTACGCACGAGTTAACAGTTTTACACCCTAACCCTATCCTTCTTCTCTTTTTCTCAGCTTTTAAACCTTCCCTAGACTACAAAAAACGTTTAAATCCAAATGTTCAGAATCAGCTTAATCGGCCCAGCCGTTCTCGAGTTTTAACGAGACATACGAACAGCAATTGATTTTTATCTATATAGACGACGAGCTTCTGCCCGCAGCTTCGCCCGCGGCGTGGCCTATCTGAAAGTAATTCAACCACCCATTTCAACCTCTCAAGGGTGGAATTTCGAAAAATCTTTTCTTAGCGGATGCCTACGTCATAACATCTACCTGCATGCCAAATTTCAGCCCGATCCGTCCCGTGGTTTGGGCTGTGCGTTGATAGATCATTATGTCAGTCAGTCAGTCAGTCACCTTTGAGTTATATATATTTAGATGTAGGTGTTAGCTACCCACATTAGTTCATATGACCTAGATTGGCAAGTGACCTTTAGGTCTTGTACAATCTAGACTTAGGTCTCTGAGCAAGTTGGTATTTATAAATCGAATGTATTTACGACCAAAGCCTTTATTTTGTATGTTAATAGCATGATGAGCTAGTTGTTCGCCTGATGTTAAGCGGCACGGCGGCTCATATCAGTTGCAGTGTCACTCGGAATTCTAAAGTATGGAGTTTCACGTGACACTGCACTGCGCACGTCATCCTGAGCACAATTTTTATTATCACACTAATATTATAAAGGCGAAAGTTTGTATGTCACATACAGTATGTGTGTATGTTTGTTACTCCTTCACGCTCATTTGGCTGAATGGATTTGGATGAAATTTAGTACCAAGATAGCTTATACACTGGATTAACATATAGGCTACATTTTATTCCGGAATAATGAATAATAATAATTTGATCATCCCGTGGGATGATCAAATAATACATTTTATCCGCGCGTAAAACCACGGGGCGCAACTAGTTAATAATATAGTATAAAAAATCATTTATTTAAACAGTAATTCATGAAATTGTAAATGTAATAATTAGCATTAGAGCTTTGGTCATAAAGTCTCATTTGTCCAGTAATTTCACTAGCTACAGTGTCTGTCAAACCGGAATACTGCAGTGCTTGCGCACTATTGTTCGGCGGCAGAACTACTGGCAAAGCGGTGGTCCTACGTAAACGAACTTTGCAAAAAGTTCTCAGATTACTAAAATGTTACGACGTAACTTAGCTAAGTTTGTCCAGACACTATAATTTTCTACAATAATAAGGTAAGCATCAATTTTGAGTGCTTCAAATAATTTATCTATTTTATTATTGATTTGACTGGCCTGATAGTTTAGTTGGTAGACCTGCCTTCTGAACTGTAGGTTGTGGGTTCGATTCCACCCAGGATAAACGTTTCTGTAATGACCATAGGTGTTTGTTCTGTGTCTGGATTATATATTGTATTCTATGTATGTATTTACAAACCAAAAGTATCTAAGTATTGTATCAGTTATCTGGTTCCCATAGTACAAGCTTTGCTTAGTTTGGGGCTAGATGGCGCTGTGTGAGATGTCCACACATATTATAATTTTACATTTATTTATTTTAATTCCCTTGAACATTTCAAATACTCACAGACACAATGAAAGAAAAAAATCTGTGACTTTAATAATCAAGCCAAAACATTTAGCAAATCAAAAAGCAAACTTTAAGACTTCTGACCTCATTTTAATCTTATTTTAGCCAAAATATTGTAGACTATTAAAATGCCAGGGTTGTAGTCGCATGAAAAAAACTGGTCAAGCGAAAGCTTATACTTTTGTTTAAGGTTCCGTAGCTTTTTTGCATGGTCATACACTGTATGCCTGTTTCTACTAAATAATAATAATAACGCCCAACGATCACATACATAGATCCTGGACCCTAACTAGGATTCCCTGTGTCTAGGGACCCAGCAACTACAAGGACCATAGTCCCACAACACCCAGACTCAGAACAAAAACTAAAGTCTATTAAAATACAATTCAGTTAATAAATAGATAGACATCTTTATTGTCTTACCAATGAAGTTTACATAAATACAGGAATAAAACCAATCTTACGTACTAGTGCAACTATGGGCGGTTTTATCGCTAGTAATGATCACTTCCAGACAACCTATACCTTACGTATATGTACCTCTCTCTCTTACCCCTACAGTAATGTATGAAACGTAACTCTTTCCCTTTCTATCTACCCTAACTTATATCCTCCTAACTTGTATAGCTATCCATTGGTGTCGATTCTGTGTCACAAACTCTAAAGCTAAACTAAATTAACGTATTTCCATCTTTTTCATTTCCCCTTTATCAGAAGAGTACCGCCATACTTTGAGATTACTTTAGTTTTAGAGAATGCAACACAGAATCGACACCAATATCTACTTAAAACGTTGTATACAAGTGAAGTGGTCTCTTCCAGTTGGCCTCATTACTAAGCACAAAATGACTTTCTGGGGGGAGGCGGCTAAGTTAGTACTGGACGTCTTCAGGCTGTTGATGCAAGTAGTCAAAAAACAAGTGTGCTTTAGACGTAAAACTTCTTTAGTTTAGCCCCATCTTTCGGCCGGTATAACTTTGTTTAATGTTAATGTCGCCATCTTAACAATTGTAAATTGTCATTTTACTGGACATACCAACATAATAATGCAATTGTATTAACTTTTTTATGTTGACAATGGAGCACTTGAACGAACTTCAACTTTCGTTAGCCTAGCATTCATCAGCTTACTCCCAAGTAAAAAAAAAAAGTTTTACTTCAAAAAAGGCGTTCATCGTAAGACGAAGGTCTTCTAAGGATCCCCAAATCCAAGTCTCGACAGAGTTATTCGCTCACATCCGGCGAGTAGCGCATCAAGAATGTTGAATATCGGTATTTGTCTATTGCCAGACTAAATAAAAATGTTATCATAGGTCCGTATTACAGAACGATGCTCAGTCATCGATCGATCCTGAAGCAGAAATTTCATTCAATAATAGATCACTTTATGACATAAAGATATATATACATATACATTTAGGTTTCGGACATATTTGATGTCCTTCTTCTGTAACAGAACGATGCTCAGTCATCGATCGGTGCTCAAGCAGAGATTTCATTCAATAATAGATCACTTTATGAATGAAATCTCTACTTGAGCACTGATCGATGACTGAGCATAGTTCTGTAAAACAGACCTCAGACACAGAACAAGTATATGCGCTTTTTGTTTGAAATTTTGTTTGAAAACTATCGTGAGTATGACACATTTTGTAAGATTACTAACGGTTAAACTCACGTCAATTAAAAAGTCGAAATTACTCCGACCAAGTTTCGGACATATTCGATGTCCTTCTTCTGGGAGCCAGTTACAGAAGTAGGACATCGAATATGTTCGAAACCTGGTCGGAGTAATTTCGACTTTTTAATTGACGTGAGTTTAGGCGTTATTTATCTTACAACAATGTTGTCTATGGTCTTAAAAAGATTCAAACAAGCCTTAAACAAGTGTTAAACTGCGGTTTTGTATTGTTAAACACACGTTTGACGTTTGTTTAAGCCTTGTTTATGTATTTGTGGGAACGTGAAGGATTTACAGCGAAGATAAACTAGGTTTGTGGTGAAAAATCTAACGGTATTATAAAAAAATTGAGAAAAAAGTAAAATGTGAAGGTAACATTTGATAAGATTGAAGTAAAAAAAAAAACTAATTGATCTCTATATGAATGAAATCTTTGCTTGAGCACCGATCGATGACTGAGCATCGTTCTGTAATACGGACCTAAGTGAACCAACTTCCACTTCCGTTCGCCTCGCATTCACCAGCTTACTCCCCAAGTCAAGCGTGCGTAAAGAAGTTTTAATTAAAAAGATTAGATAGGTAAGAATTCCGTCTTTTAATAGATTAATAGATAATCGATTGTGCCGAGGTGACGATTAGACCTTCCACTGCGAGGCTAGTTTACCAATTATAGTCATTAATAGGATGTTAATAACTTAATAGAACCGGTTTTTAGGTGCTCTTTGTTATGTGACATTGGCTTATCAAAAGGTCTGGCTCAGGTACCGCTTTCGGCACCGGTATAGGATACCAGCGTAACGCAGTCAGACACCGACCCCGCCGGCGAGGTCAACGTACCCGCCGTAGGTTAGCTAGAACGGTCGGGACTTTCAATAGGGTCCACTCTTCCAGTGGACGTAGTCTTCTCGATCCTCTTATCCCGGCAACGGCCCAAGCCGAGGCTCGCAACCCAGGGGTGCCCTTGAGCTAGTTGCCTCCCAATTCTGACTGCTTGCGCGGGCGGGAGGGCAGGCGCTTAAGGCTGGGCGCCTTAAGCGCCTGCCCTCCCGCCCGGTGACGCTGTAAAGGTCGGTAGAGAAAAAAAAGCTTATAAAAAAAAACGAGTGTGCTTTAGACCACACGACTGAAGTAAAACTTCTTTAGTGTAGCTCACTAGCTCCATCTATCGGCCGGTATAACTTTGTTTTTGATAGATAGATAGAAAATGCTTTATTGCACAAACAACTGTAGGTACATAGGCGAACTTAATGCTAGATAGCATTATCTTCCAGTTAACCTCGGTGTAACATGGAATTTTTTGCAGGGCAGTGCAACGCAACTTTAATATAGATTGTCTAAATAACATATAAAAATACTAACATAAATTTAATGTTCTTGTATCCCTATTCACATACATAGCTACTTAATTACTACTAATTTTGTTTTGTTTAATGTCAATGTCGCCATCTTGACAATAGGCTATTTGACTACTAAATTTTTATTACATACATAAATAATATACCTCAAAAAATAGATAACTGTGAAAACAAAACTTGAATATCTCAAAAAATGACTAAGTTACAGGCATTTTAAATTACAGAAATAGAAAGAGACAACTCAAACACGCAGTGACGTCAGTTACCAGTCCTCCAGTAACTCATTACTAAGCTGTGGTAGCTCTACATACAATCTCTTTGGCATGTGACGTCACAAGCCATGCCTTCATAGTAGCTGTGAGGAAGCTCAACACGATCTCTGTTTTGCGAGAAAGGGACAGGCGATGAAACTTTAAAAGCGTACTATTCCTTGATTAATTTACCGATTTTACTTATTTTTACAATGATTACATTCATTTTTAACCTACTTTATGAAAATAATATTTACTTGTTCATTTTTAATAGTAGTCAAATAGCCTATTGTAAATTGTCATTTTACCGGACAATACAAACATAATAATACAAAAATTTGTATTAATCTAGTAATTTTTAACCTTGTTACGTTGACAGTAGAGATTCACGTGAACCAGTACAACCCGCGTCTCTCTCTTGCCCCTACTGTAATATATGAAACGTAACTCTCTCTCTATCTTCCCTAACTTATATCTCCCTCTCAACTTCCGTTGTCTCTTGAATTCACTAGCTTAATCCCCAAGCTAGCGTACATAAAGAAGTTTTACTTCAAAAACTAGCCATGTGGCCATTATTGGTACTAAGGTCCGTATTACAGAACGGTGCTCAGTCATCGATCGATGCTCAAGTAGAGATTTCATTCATTTATTGATCTCTTTATGAATTAAATCTCTGCTTGAGCACCGATCGATGACTGAGCATCGTTCTGTAATACGGACCTTAATGCTTTGCTCTCACAATAAATGGCGTCAAAACTTAGTTGCCAACTTGGGCGAAGAGACCAAATTTTACTTTGAATTTCAGAATAGACAAACAATGGGTATAGGAGGCAAGTTCTAGACTTGAAATAAAACCAAAAAGTAAAATCAGTGTTCTTTATGAACCGCTGCCGTGCGGTACCGGTCTAAGAATACTATAACACTATAACACTAAAACATTATACCACCTTAACACTATAACACTATAAACTAATACTGGTGTCGATTCTGCGTCGCATTCTCTAAAACTAAAGTAAACTTAAAGTATGGCGGTACTCTTCTGGTAAAAGAGAAATGAAAACGACAAAAATATGTTAAATTAGGTTAGCTTTAGAGTATGCGACACAGAATCGACACCACTATAATACTATAACACCATAACACTATAATACTATAACACTATAACACTACAGTGATGTTTTTTTTTTCTACTGTCTTTTACAATGTATATAATTTATTACAGGCTGGTTAAACAAGCAAAGTTAAGCGTCGAAAATTTCGTTTTATGGGAGGCCTATTTTCAGTAGTGGAGGTCTTGTGGCTGACGTCGTATTCTTTATGATGCTAAAATGGTTTTTTTTTTGTTTAGCTCCACACTTTTGTGTATATAGCCAGTGTCAAGTAATTGATAATTTCAAGTTAATTAATATATATTGTATGTGTCGAGTCAAGTCACAGTCCAAGTCATCAACTCAAGTCATTCTAATCTAAGTCACACCCCTTGTAAAGTAATAATAATAATAGCGCCCAACGATCACATACATAGATCCTGGAACCTAACTAGGATTCCCTGTGTCTAGGGACCCAGGAACTACGAAGACCATGGTCCCACAACACCCAGACTCAGAACAAGTATTTACGCTTTTATTTCTGTGCACAAATACTTGTCTTGCCGCGGGAACCGAACCCGCCGCCTCCGGGTTATGAGCCGACCTGCTCAACCACCACACCACAGAGGCTGTCAAATGTATGACTGTTTCGTTTCTTTTCTTCATTATATAGCTTTGGGCGTGCTATTAATAAATGTTCAGTCTAGACTCAAGAATAAAGAGATCACCTAACGCGTGTGCAATGTAAATACATAAGCGAATACAAGTTTGACATTTGTAATGTCTCAGTGCAACCTTGAACATTGACATTACGGAGAAGGGGTTTGGAGATCCGTAGGCAGCTGGCGGAACCAGTCACTGAACAGTTAAAATTGTAAAATGAAACTCGGGAAACTTGCTTTCATGTTATCTAGGTATGGTCCGAAAATAATATAGGTTGTAACAAAAAAGATCAATCACCTAAATACACATAAGTATGGAGCCAAAACCAAACAAAAAAAAAGATCAATCACACTAATATACCTTATTCTATAAACGTGAATGTGTGCGAAAATAATGTTTGCGCCTCTCGGTATAATATGTATAAAGGCCCAAATAATATTTGCGTCTTTATACATATTATGTAACCAGACTCTAATTCTCTCTCTCTCTCCCTCTCTCTCTCTCTCCCTCTCTCTCTCTCTCTCTCTCTCTCTCTATTTGCGCCTTTTCAGGTTGTAAGCGGATTCGGCCTCGCACCAGCCTTATTTTTTTTTATGTTAAAGAAGACGTGACGAACTAACCGCTCGCCTGGTATTAAGCGACAAGCTTGCCCATCAGTTGCAGTGTCACTCAGAACTCTAAAGTATATAGTTTTGCGTGAGACTGCACTACGCACGTCATCCTGAGACATCAGCACAGTCTGGTAATAAGATTACTCAACTGTGAGATCAGATCGTAGTCTCATTTGCCCAGTAATTTCACTAGCTACAGTGCCTTTCAAAACAGAACACAGCAGTGCTTGCACACTAATGCTTGGCGGCAGAATAACTGGCAAAGCGGTGGTACCTACCTAGACGAATTTTGTAGAAAAGTCCTACCACCTAGTAAATACAGGTCCAGGTGTATTCCAGGAAGATGTGACGCACAAGGGTTCCGTCCAAAACCAAAGGCAGCCTCATCCAGGTCATTATGTGTCATAAACTTAATAAATCTAGTTTAAGTTCAAGTATTTAAAGCTGGTAGTAAATTCAACAAGGCGTTTTCTGCAGAACCCATTCGCAAAAAGAACCGCCAAAAATTCCCGCCGCATACCATAGGCAACCGATCCTTCGGTGTTTTTTTTTCTTATTACTTTTAAATCCGGCAACGGTCCTAACGTCTCCGCAGCCAGTTCGCGCGCATCCACGAAAATGGCGGCAGATACTTGATTGTATAATTAATTATTAACCTGTTTTAATATTTTTATCGAGGACACCGTATAGATTTTTGATAGTTTCTACGGATTAGCTATTACTGCATTCAGTTTGGATCAAGTGACTGTGGTTTAAGGACGTGTGCTCGCCGCCATTTGTTCGGTTTTTTTTTTAAATTTCTCGCACGTGATTCAGTCGTCATTTTTATTAAGGTATGATATTTTTTTATAATCATTCTGGTTTTTGAGTTACATATCTGAAAATGCGTAATTATATCCCAACAACGATCATTTATAAGTAATAAAATAGTTTTAAATTCACTTATTTGTTCATATATCGTGATGCAAATAATAGCATTTGATGAATTAATAACCAGCTGTATTTTTTATTTATTTATTGTAAGCGTGTCGAATGTTAAGGTTATCATGAAAAATAATACTAAAGTACACAAAAATTTTCTTTTAAATTATCAACATTAGATATTTTTATTGTAAGGAAAATTTGCATTAGGTGCAGGATTTGACCCTCATCCGACCTTAATACTTACTACTTGTAAATACAGGACATACTTTTCTTAAGCTAGCGTGACCAAGTGCAAAGCTTCTGCCCGCGGCTTCGCCCGCGTGGCCTATAGGAACCAAAGAAAAAAAATTCATAGATAATTCAACACCCATTTCGCCCTCTTTGGGATGGAATTTCGAAAAACCCCTCTTTTAGTGGATACTTTACAAAGAATACACCCTCCAAATTTCAAGTCTCTAGGACCGCGGTTTAGGCTGTGCATTGATATATAAGTCAGTCAGTCAGTCAGGAATTTGAATTTTATATGTATAGATAGGCTATTTTTAGCACTTTTACTACATTTATAATATTTGGGCCACTTTTTTGTTAACAATAATTTTACTTTATTCAATTTATTACAATCGTGACTAATTTTATAGATGCGGTTTGTGGCCAGTTTGTTAGTTTGTACTATTATGCAACAATGGAGCGCTATGACGATGACGTGAACAATTTGTTTTATTTGGTACGTTTTTTATGTATTTGTAAAATTATTAGCTTAGCACTACCTACCAGCCCCTGTGGTATGGTCGTTGAGCAGGTTGGCCCATAACCCGGTGGTGGTGGGTTCAAATAGAATAGAATAGAATAGAAAAACATTGATTCAACACTTGTCTAAAATGAAAGTACAAAAACAGGTTAAATTTATACACATAATGGTGTCGATTCTGTGTCGCATTCTCTAAAACTAAAGTAAACTTTAAGTATGGCGGTACTCTTCTGACAGGTCATCAGAGACATCCAGCGCTAATTTTCAGCCTAGACCCAGAGGGGGTGGAACCAATGCACAATTCGAAAAAGATATTCCCGCGGCAGGAAAAGTGTTAGTGCATAGAAAAAGCGCAATTACTTGTTCTGTGTCTGGGTGTCGTGGGACTAGGGACTCATATTTCCCCGGTCCCTAGATACAGGGAATCCTAGTTAGGGTCCAGGATCTATGTATGTAATCGTTGGGCGTTATTATTATTATTAAAAAAGAGGTACCCTTTGTTTGCCTAAGTTAGCTTAAAAAAACGAGTGTGCTTTAGACCACACGACTGAAGTAAAACTTCTTTAGCTCCATCTATCAGCCGGTATAACTTTGTTTTTGCCTTGTTTTTTTTAAATTGCTAGATAGGCTTGCGTTTGACCATTATCGCACCTGATGGTAAGTAACGATGCGGTCTAGGATGTAACACGCTTGCCTAGAAGATACCTGTTCACTATCGATTTGAAGACTCCAAGGTAAAATTAGTTTAACATTAGTATTAATGTCTACTATCGGAGTTTTGGCGGGAACGCGAAAAAAATTGCGTCACCGCATTGTATTATTTTCCAAAACTTGTGTTATTTTCAGTGTTAGTGCATAAAATTGGTGGCATTATATTCGTTAAGTGCTGGATTACAGGCGTGAGTGTGGGAAAATGGTATAATGATGGTGAAACGTTTCTTTTCGTGTTGTTTCCAAAACTCCATAGAAGCTTCAAGTAAAGTTGCCACAACTTTATTAGGAGTATGGCTTTGACTAGACTATGACTTGATTTGATGACTTCGACTGTGACTGACACATATTTGCGTGAATATCATTAACTTGATAAATTATCAATTACTTGACACTGGCTAAATACACGGAGGTGTGGAGCCAAAAATTAAAAAAAAAAAAAAAAAAAATGTCTAATATCTTTATGTAAATTGTCATTTTACCGGACGTACCAACATAATAATACAAATTTTATTAGTTGGTTAGGAGATCTACGTTAACTAACAACTTTCAACTTCCATTCGCCTGGCCGCTTACTCCCCAAGTCAAGCGTGCGTAAAGAAGTTTTACTTCAAAAAATATGCCAGAGAATTATATACCTTGGTTTCTTTAGCCATTGGTTTCTTTTTATCCACGGAATTCTCATTCAGCTAGTAACAAGTAACAAGGTAAAAATTTGAACTTTAATTTTTGTAATTAAAATTCTATACCTCTATGATGTCACATGTAACGAGTTATCTTTAGAACGGCGTATGATGTATGAATAATTCATTTTATTACTAAACCGACCGTGTATTTTATATTCATCTTGGGTATTTCTAGAATGTATTAACTTCTTATTTAAACATTATAAGGTCCTGTATAAAGGTTGATAACATAACAATAAAGCATCGTTACAGATTAGAGAAAAGAAATTGTTCTGTTAAGTCGGCTTTTTTTTGTGTTTCGGCTCCACACTTTTGTGTATTTGGCCAGTGTCAAGTAAATGATAATTTTTCAAGTTCATTAATGTATATGTATATGTGTCAAGTCACAGTCCAAGTCATCAAGTTAAGTCAATCTAGTCTAGTCTAGTCAAGTCATACTCCTAGTAAAGTGCTGGCAACTTTATCAGAAGCTTCTATGTAGTTTTGGAAACAACAAGAAAAGAAACGTTTCACCAACATTATACCACTTTCCCACACTCATGCATGTAATCCAGCTTAACAAATAAAATGCCACCAACGTTATGCACTAACACTGAAAATAACACAAGTTTTGGAAAATAATACAATGCGGTGACGCGATCTTTTTCATTGTCCTGCCAAAAAACTGTAAAGTTGGCTTACGGACGATAATTTTCCGTGATAACGTCAGGCCGGTCGTGCCTCTCTATCGCTTGTTCCGTGCTCTCGCTTGCACGCTCGGCTCAGAAAGGAACGTGACAATTTTTCGTGCGTGCAGCGGGAGTTCATCGATTTATAAAGATGTCACGTCAAAAACAATTGAACTCTGTGGTTAGAGCCACAGACATGTGACAGTGACATAACTCTACCATGTATAGGCAATATTTTAATTTTTGTATGTTTTGGCTCCACCATTTTGTGTATTTAGCCAGTAATTTACAATTTATCAAATTAATGATATTTCACGCAAATGTGTCAAGTCACAGTCCAAGTCATGAAATCAAGTCAGTCTAATGTGTATAGGCAATACAGTGTAACTTGATTTACAATGTTTTGGCTTAACACGGCTCAATCGTTTCCTTTGACCTGCTCTATGTTTCTGTAAATAATTTTTTCTACTAACCTTTACCTACGCTTGTTTAATATCAGTCGTGGGATCTAAAGCACACTCGCTTTTTAAAGTGGAAAGCTGAGCTCTCCAAACAAACGTATTTTCTTCCTGGATTATGCTTTATGCTATAGCTAGACTAATATTTTTCTTACTATAATAATACAATATGTATAAATATATAGTATAAGCCCTAATACTTAAGAATGAAAGAAATCCAATGGAATACAAAGTTACAGACCATGACGTCATAGGTATAGGTCATACAGGTGGTCTAGAAGGCGCGGAGATCATTCAAGTCAAATGCGAAACCTGCTTGAATAAAAACTTTTGCCCTTGCGTTCTTTTTTAATCTCGAGATAGGATCATAGACAATCTAATTTTATCTAAAAGGAATTCTAAATCAACTGAGCACATCACTCATGATTTTTTATATTATTAATGTCATATAATCTCGAGATAAATACTTAGGTTCGTATTACAGAACGATGCTCAGTCATCGATCGGTGCTCAAGCAGAGATTTCATTCATAAAGTGATCAATTAGTGAATTAAATTTCTGCTTGAGCACCGATCTATAACTGAGCATCGTTCTGTAATACGAACCTTAGACAAATATTGGAGCATTGAAAATAATCCAAAAATGGCGGTTTGATTTTTGATATTTTTTCCATAACCCGTGTATTTTTGAAATTTAACGTGTGATAAGGGTAGATTATTATCCGTTAAGTGTTCGTGTATGTGCACGAGTGTTGGCAAATAGTTCCAAGTTTTAAAACCATGCCTTTTCGTTTTCTCTTCAAGGCTTTTTAGAGACTTCAGTAAAATATCCACCATTTTACTGTGGCATTTTGACTTGGACATGACATAATCTTACAAAAATTCCTTACTTGACATTGGCAGAATTATTGCTATAAAACGATAGAAAGCCATAAAACGAAGAAGAAGAAGACACTTATTTTTTGGCTTTCATTTCTTGAGCTTGGCAGGCGTCTACGCAATCTTAGGTCCGTATTACAGAGCGATTAGTCGGCGACTCATGCTCAAGTAGTAGTTCATTCACTATTAGATCATTTTGCGAATGAAATCTCATCTTGAGAAGCGATTCTGACTGAGTGTAGTTCTTTATACGCGCATTAGTACCTAGATCATACCTGACACCCTCTGTGGTGAGGTGGTTGAGAAGGTCGGCTCATAACCCCGAAGCGGTGGGTTCGATTCCCTCGCCAGGACAAGTATTGGTGCACAAAAAAAAAGAGCAAATACTTGTTCAGAGCATGGGTGTTGTGGGATCATGGTTCTCGTAGTTACTGGGTCCCTAGACACGGAATCCTAGTTAGGGTCCAGGATCTATGTATGTTATCGTTATTATTTCTAAATCTATCGGCGTTATTATTATTATTTTGATTATATTTTGGAGTAGCCTTTATGCAGTTTTCTGACCTTTCTTACAATGAAAAATAAGTGATGCCAACGGAGGCTTATTCCCACAGATACAATTTTCTTGGTGAAACTGGATGGCTATCCATCTTCATTAGGTTTTTTGATTTTGCAATCATTTGAATTTAAACTCAATTTTTCTGGCAGTGTAGTGCGTTTCTGGTCGTAGGGTAAATAATGACTACACACACTTGTCACGGAAGTAGTTATAACAATAACAATAATATTAATAATAAAAGTAATAAAATATTTCAAACTTACTGGCGCAGTAAGACCACGACAGAGTCATGTTAAAAATATAAATTCCCATTTCAAAATGCTAACAAAACTTGTATTTCCAAGAATAATAAAAAATAACGTGTTCAGAATGGAAAAACACTCAACCTTGAGATTGCTGCTAATATAGAAGCAAACGAAGATTAACCAGTTTACTTAGAACCCAGCTCTAAGGACATTCTGAAGGAAAAGTAGTTCCCACCAAATGTCAACTTGAACTAGCCGCTATTTAATATGCTAATGTGACAATTTACAATCTGAGACAAAATATATGTTATATACTTTACATACGGGCTTAGGATATCATTTTAATATAATATTATTAGTTTTAGATTGGGCATAACTTGTTGCTACTCAACTTTGCATAATTAAATTTAGCGCCATCTGCCAGTGAGTAGCAGTACTACTTCTGCACAAGTTTTCTACGACGACGATGTCATATTTCTGTAATACGCGCCATCACAAATTATAAAGTAGTACGCGCCATAGAGTTCTGTTTGTTGAAATATTTGTGAATATAATTAGATGCTTGAATTCGTAGAGCATGAAAAACAGACACAGGCCTTTGCTTGCGCAACCCGATACATCCATATGTTTAAATTGGCTGGCAAACATTGAGTTCGACAAACTCGGTGTCACCTTTAGACGCTTACGGCCTTATTAATAAACACGAACTAGCTTTAGACTAGTTACACCATCTTTTGTCTCTTTCGATCCAGGTAAATATTCCAGTAGCAAATAAAGGACAAAAGCTGAAGTAACTAACCTGAGACTAATACCTGTTTATTAATAAGGCTGTTATTGCCTAGAGCATGTGATTGGCAAAGTACGGCCCGCGAAAGCATTTAATTCGGCCCTCCGACGGTCCTTTGACATGGATCATGGAAGTATATGGCCCGCGATAATTATATTTTGACAGTCCAGAAGTATAAGTAGATTCTACTTATACAATAATAGATACATGGGTAAAGGAGTCAGCTAGACTATCTGCGTAGTTCATGATTGTGTTGCGGGGCGCAAAGAAGCTTGGTGAAGTGAGAAGTGTGAAAATATTATGGCAAACAAAACAACTCATATTCATATTTCACACACGTCTACCATGGCAGGGCCTTCGCATAAAAGTTAAATTGCAATTTAAACATTTGTGCAAGTGTGTAATTCTGTAATCACACTATCATTATAAAGGCGAAAGTTTGTATGTGTATGTGTGTATATGTGTATGTTTGTTACTTCTTCACGCTTAAACGGCCGAATGGATTTGGATGAAATTCGCTACTAAGATAGTTTATACACTAGATTGACATATAGGCTACATTTTATCCCGGAAAAGTGAAATTTTCCCGTGGGATGACTAAATAATTAAAATACTTTTTATCCGCGGGTGAAACAGCGAGGCGCAACTAGTGTTATGATATGATAAAAAGTTTAAATGCGAAATGCATTTTTTGCTATAATTCTGGCCCTCTAAGAATTTTTTTCTTAAACTTTCTGGCCCCATCAAGAAAGTTGGCCCACCACTGAACTAGAGTGAGTGTCAAACGTAATGGCGGCTGTGAAGTGCGCTACTAGAGGTTTTGGCGGGAAAGCAAAAAAGATTGCGTCACCGCATTTGTTATTTTCACAAAACTTGTGTTATTTTCAGTGTTAGTGCATAAAATTGGTGGCATTTTATTCGTTAAGTGCTGGACTACAGGCATGAGTGTGGGAAAGTGGTATAATAATGGTGAAACGTTTCTTTTCGTGTTGTTTCCACAACTACATGGAAGGTTCTGTTAAAGTTGCCACCACTTTACTAGGAGTATGACTAGACTAGAATATGACAACTTAATGACTTGGACTGTGACTTAGCACATTATATAATATTAATTAACTCGAGAAATTATCATTTACTTGACACTGGCTAAATACACGAAAGTGTGGAGCCAAAACAAAACAAAAAAAATACATAAGTAATGAATATTAGATGACATGAGTGACCTATTTTTAACTTTTTATGTTTTTTAGTTTTGTAACACTCACGGTCATTGAGCGAATAAATCGCGCGCGTCGATGTCTTTTCTATTGAAATGGGTAACGTTTCATTTTTCGCAAAGTGTTTAAAGTCGAAAACAATATCGAGAATATCCTAAAAAAATAGATTTCTTTCAGCCTCACCACAAAAGATTTAAACAAGCCTTAAACTAACTAACTAATGTAATAATATTTATGTCAATAAACATTTTTGTACATTGAACATTGTATCTATCTTCAATATTAAATTGTAAATACATATGTGCATACATAAAAATTAGTGTCAAACTGTTTTTTGTATTGTTAAACACATGTTTGACGTC
This sequence comes from Ennomos fuscantarius, assembly GCA_905220475.3. NCBI lineage: Eukaryota > Metazoa > Arthropoda > Insecta > Lepidoptera > Geometridae > Ennomos > Ennomos fuscantarius. The sequence goes on along the minus strand of HG992050.1, from coordinate 7,089,035 downwards.
TGTTTAAGCCTTGTTTATGTATTTGTGGTAACACGGCAGATATATTCAGTATATCTCAAGTTATTATTAAAAAGCTAAGTGAGGATTTATGATGTCAACGTGTGAAGCCTAAATGTTTACTGTGACAGTAATATAAAAAAACTTCAATACAATTCAATACATTTTTTATTTTTTCGTTCTGGCTTCTAGCTAAAATCTTAATTATGCCTATTAAATCCCAAACAAAAAACTATTTAAAACAAAATATAAAAAGTGTCTATTATTTTATTAACGTTTAATAAGACCAATAAAAACTGGGGTTCATAAATTTGAAATATTGTCCATGGTTCTTACCAAAAGCCATAGATAATTATTTATATTTATTAATGAATAAATTAGATAGCAATAACTAACTAATTGGGTTATTTCCTACATATATAAGAGGATGTGTTTATATTTAAATTGCATAAATATTACAGTTGGAAAAAAGAAGATTGTTTCCACAAATGACATCATTGCAAAAGAAATAATAATATTATGTTGTAAATGGTGTATTAACTCTTAGGTCTGTATTACAGAACGATACTCAGTCATCGATCAGTGCTCAAGCAGAGATTTCATTCATAAAGTGATCAATTAGTGAATGAAATCTCTGCTTGAGTAGCGATCGATGACTGAGCATCGTTCTGTAATACGGACCTTATTGACCCTGATACGCATTGGGAAGGAAAATTATGCGCAATCTGTTAAATCAACGTATTTTCTCTTCTGTGGTTATTACACAGATTATAGAGAAAAAATAACTTTTTTTGTAAATTAAACTGGCTTGAGTGTAGCCGTTATTAATTTAAAAATGTGTTAGACTCACTTTAGTTGGTTTTCAAACTAAAATTAGATTTTTTCTCTAATTAAATGGAATTTAACCAGTTTTTTATATGTTTTTTAGGATACGTCTATGTGGTCAGGTGATCTTAGCTTTTAAATATCTTGTATCTAGGGGCGATTTCCAATGGCTGAATGTTTTTTTTTAATTGAGTCGGTTTAAAACTTCAGTTTTTCTAATAAATATACAAATTTAAAAAAGTAAGATGTATTATATTTATTGTATAAATATTATTTGGTTACATCTAAATTATATTTTCATAATGACATTTCTAACATAATTTTTCTATTTTCTGTTATAAGGTTATTTTAATGACGACATTTCTGATATACTAAGGTCCGTATTACAGAAGGATGCTCAGTTATCGAACGATGCTCAAGCAGAGATTTCATTCACTAATAGATCTCTTTATGAATGAAATCTCTGCTTGAGCACCGATCGATGACTGAGTATCGTTCTGTAATACGAGCATAAGATATGTAGATTAGTTTGTGGAGAAAAAATGTGAATCGCGAACGAATTGGTGGTAAAAAGGTGAAGGATAAATTTGGACATGAGGTCCCTTGGGGTCACGGTAGCTTAAGTAAAGTATGTCCTGGCTTAAGGGACCAATCAAGCCGTTTCAAATTTATCCTTTACTAATTAATCCGTGGATTACTCTAAGCAGGCGATACTGCTATTATAAAAATCATAAATCTTAAGAAATGTAAATAAATGATTATAATATAATTAAAAATGGGGTAAGTAGCTCTTCTTTGTTTGAACGGGCTAATACTGTTGGTCTGTATCGACCTTTACAGCGTAACTGGGCGGGTACAACGTCACCGGGTGAATACAGCGCCACCGGGCGGTATAAATGAGCTCAAGATGACCTGAGGTTGACCTTGCTGGCCTTCAAATTGACCTCGCTGACCCTCAAGATGACCTCGCCGGCCCTCAAGTAAACCTCGCCCTGGGATGTGGACCTAGCCTCTCCTTGGCTTTGTCTGTATTTTTCATACTTCAGACATAGCCTGAAAGAGGTTACGTTTAGTTCCATTGTATCATCAGTGCAGAAAGATAAAGAAGAAAGAAGAGTTCAGTCGAAGAAAAGAAGAAATTTAGTTTTAATTTTAGCTATAAATAATAATAATAAACGCTCAACGATCACATACATAGATCCTGGGCCGTAACTAGGATTCCCTGTGTCTAGGGACCCAGGAACTACGAGGACCATGCTCCCACAACACCCAGACTGAGAACAAGTATTTGCGCTTTTTTTTTCTGTGCACAAATACTAGTGCTGTCGCGGGAATCGAACCTTTATTTAATGGTAATGTCGCTATCTTGTGAATTGGAGGGGTGAAACAAAAAAGGTTTAACTGTTTTTTTTCACAAAATGACTAATGGGTATCCTTGGGTTCAGCGTGATATTATCTACAATAATACATCCTCAAAATACCGAAATAAAGCTTAAATTTTTGAGATTTTGAGTCTATAAACGGTTTATCTGTCACAGAAATACAGTTCGCTTAGCATAAAAACATTATTATATTATATTTTTACAGTAATTGTATGAATTAGTTCTATATTAAGTATTTTAAAATAGAATTAATACATTTTCAAGCAACTGAAACTTACACAAACCTTTTCTATTACTTAATAAGCACTCTTTATTAAAATGACGCCGTTGAAGTTTAAAGTCAATTTTCTCGAAAGTATCAATTAAACCCTTTTTATTCTCAAGCCTTCAATTGTCATTTTACCGGAAATACCAACATATCAACACAAATTTTTACTTTATTGTGTTGACAATGGAGATCTACATGAACCAACAACTTGTAACTTTTCGCCTCGCCACGCATTCACCAGCTTACTCATCTCAAGCGTGCATAAGGAAGTTTTATTTCAAGAATTTCCTCTGTAATTTTATTAAGGTATATAATATTATATATTAAATTAAAGTATATATTTATTTATTGTTTTATGTATATAGAGAAAAAAGTGATTAGCAATCCAAAATGTAATTTTTATTCAAATCAAGGCTGTTTAAATACTATGATAGAATAACTGATACGAAACACTACATACAACTACAAAAAAAAATTTGGACTATATACTGACCGCGATGACCTATAGACAGTCCAAATGCTCCAGCCCACTACCAGTAGGTAGAAAGAAATAGATAGACATGCATTATGTATATAATGGTGTCGATTCTGTGTCACATTCTCTAAAACTAAAGTAAACTTAAAGTATGGCGGTTTAGTTTTGGCGGGAACGCGAAAAAGATTGCGTCACCGCATCGTATTATTTTCAAAAACTTGTGTTATTTTCAGTTAGTGCATAAAATTGGTGGCATTCTATTCGTTAAGTGCTGGATTACAGGCGTGAGTGTGGGAAAATGGTATAATGATGGTGAAACGTTTCTTTTCGTGTTGTTTCCAAAACTCCTTAGAAGCTTCAAGTAAAGTTGCCACCACTTTACTAGGAGTATGACTTTGTCTAAACCATGACTTGATTTGATGACTTCGACTGTGACTGACACATATTTGCGTGAAATATCATTAACTTGATAAATTATCAATTACTTGACACTGGAAATACACGGAAGTGTGGAGCCAAAACATTAAAAAAAAAAGTATGGCGGTACTCTTCTGATAATGGGAAAATGAAAAAGACGGAAATATGTTAATTTCGTTTAGCTTTAGAGTATGCGACACAGAATCGACACCAATTTACATGTTACTTAATTTGTATTATTACTTATAAAACAAATATTGTTACTAAAATTTCGGAAGCTTAGCAAACGTAACACAGGGTAACCTAGTACGGATGCTAAGGTCCGTATTACAGAACGATGCTCAGTCGTCGATCGGTGCTCAAGCAGAGATTTCATTCACTAATTGAATTAAATTTATTAATGAAATCTCTGCTTGAACACCGATCGATGACTGAGCATCGTTCTGTAATACGAATCTTAAGTACTTAGATATTATACAGAAATAAATAAATAATAAATAAATATGTGTGGACATTTCACACAGCGCCATCTAGCCCCAAACTAAGCAAAGCTTGTACTATGGGAACCAGATAACTGATACAATACTTAGATACTTTTTTTTTTGTAAACATACATACATAGAATACAATATAAACACCCAGACACAGAACAAACATCAATGTTCATCACACAAAATGTTTGTCCTGGGTGGGAATCAAACCCACGACCTGCAGTTCAGAAGGCAGGGATACTACCAACTGAGCTATCGGGCCAGTCATTATGTTTGTAACTTACCTACCTATGTTTAAATAGTTACCAACTGTTTTTTTTTAAATATGTTTTCCTTTTAATAATATGATATTTATCAGGAAACTTTACCTAATATAAGCCACTAGCATAAGATTGTTATTTACTTATTGGCAAATAAATTACTATTTGTATTATGTACAGTATATATAATATATATATGTAGATAGGTGGTAGGACTTTGTTGCAAAGTTCGTCTAGTTAGGTACCACCGCTTTGCCAGTTATTCTAACACCAAGCAGTAGTGTGCAAGCACTACTGTGTTCCGGTTTGAAGGGCACTGTATCTAGTGAAATTACTGGACAATTGAGACTATGATCTGATCTCACATTTGAGTAATATTATTACCAGACTGTGCTGATGTCTCAGGATGATGCGCGCAGTGCAGTGTCGCGCGAAACTATGTTTTAGTTGCGAGTGACACTGTTCTGTTATGGGCGGCCGTGGCGCTTAACATCAGGCGAACGACTAGCTCGACACATCATTCACTAACATTTTTTTTATTTTTATGTAATGGAATGACGTGACGAGCTAACCGTTCGCCTGATGTTAAGCGACATTGCTGCCCATATCAGTTGCAGTGTCACTCGGAATTCTAAGGTATAGAGTTTCGCGTGACACTGCACTGCGCACGTCATCCTGAGACATCAGCACAGTCTAGTAAGATAACTAGATTATGAGATCAGGTCATAAAGTCTCATTTGCCCAGTAATTTCACTAGCTACCGTACCCTTCAAACTGGAACACAACAGTGCTTGCGCACTACTGCTTGGCGGCAGAATAACTGGCAAAGCGGTGGTATCTACCTAGACGAACTTTGCAGAAAAGTCCTACCACCTAGTAAAAAAAGACAATATAGATATATTAATCAAAAAAAGATAGCATTTGACTTTGTAATACCAGTTATATAAGCACAGACGGGCGGACCAGCTCATATGTAAATATATATCTGGTTAGTCCAAGGGCAACCAGTCTGACGTTCATAATACCTAATCGGCGGCGCCAGCGTCGTGTCGAGAAGTCTGAATTTGGGTTTGAATTTAAAACCTAAATTAATTAACGTTTAGGTTCATAATTGCATATTTAAAATATTTTTTATAGGTGGTAGGACTTTTCTGCAAAGTTCGTCTAGGTAGGTACCACCGCTTTGCACGTTATTCTGCCTCCAAGCAGTAGTGTGCAAGCACTACTGTGTTCCGGTTTGAAGGCCACAGTAGCTTATGAAATTACTGGGCAAATGATACTTTATAACCTGATCGGACAGTCTAGTATTCTTACTAGATTGTGCTGATGTCTCAGGATGACGTGCGCAGTGCAGTGTCACGCGAAACTATACTTTAGACGCTGCAACTGATATGGGCAGCCGCGTCGCTTAACATCTGGCGAACGGTAAGCTTATAAGTTCACTCGGAACTCCAAAATATAAAGTTTCGCGTGACACTGCACTGCGCACATCATCCTGAGACATCACCACAGTCTGGTTATAAGATTACTCGACTGTGAGATCAGATCATAGTCTCATTTGCCCAGTAATTTCACTAGCTACAGTGCCCTTCAAACCGGAACACAGTAGTGCACACTACTGCTTGCCGGAATAACTGGCAAAGCGGTGGTACCTACCTAGATGAACTTTGCAGAAAAATCCTACCACCTAGTAATATAATTGAAATCGGTTTTTCACGCTTTTTGTTTGTTACTTGTTTATTTTGTGCATGTGTCTATCTAACCAAGAACGATTACTAACCAATACTAAAATACTTTATTCTCTAACCATTAAGTCACGTTTCCCAGTAATGCATGACTAACACTAATAAAGTGACCTTATATATGTGTACCAAAAAGGCCCAAGGTGGGCATAAATTATAGGCAATAAAGATTTTTATTAGATCTGTCGTTTTCTATTGACTAACGGTTGACTTGAACCTCTTTAACTCGTAATTATAATAACGCCTAACGATCACATACATAGATCCTGGGACCCTAACTAGGATTCCGTCTCTAGGGACCCAGGAACTACGAGGACCATGGTCCCACAACACCCAGACCCAGAACAAGTATTTGCGCTTTTTTTGTGCATAATTACTTGTATTGTCGCGGGAATCGAACCTAAAAAATCTCCCCTGACCAAATCAAGTAGTTTTCAGTTTATTTAACTTGGACTCCATTAAGGTTGACACTAAATAAATAAATATTTGTGGACATTTCACACAACGCCACAAAGTAAGCAAAGCTTGTACTATGGGAACCAGATAACTGATACAATACTTAGATACTTTTTGTTTGTAAATATATACATAGAATACAGTATACTCAGACACAGAACAAACATTCATCAATCATAATGCAAATATATTTGTTAGGATGGGAATCGAACCCACATCCCACAGTTCACAAGGCTGGGTTACCAACTGAGCTATCGGGCCAGTCTAGTACAGCAACACTGGTAAGACTTTGATACTCCATATTCATTTATATTGACAGGTTTTTCTTCAATATGTCAAGGTCTTCAAAAATTGTATGAATGGTTAAAATGACCATTCTATATATGAAGCTATAAAGACTAATGTCTTTATACTATTTTCTTAGTACTGTAGTATTTTTAATTATTTAAGGCGGAGACATACCACTACTTATAAGTACCTCTAAAGGGCTTTGTTTAAAGTTGAAAATAGTAGATCATAATATTTGATGTCAAACTGGGTCTGTTTAGAGTTTTGGCGGGAACGCGAAAAAGATTGCGTCACCGCATTGTATTATTTTCCAAAACTTGTGTTATTTTCAGTGTTAGTGCATAAAATTGGTGGCATTTTATTCGTTAAGTGCTGGATTACAGGCGTGGGTGTGGGAAAATGGTATAATGATGGTGAAACGTTTCTTTTCGTGTTGTTTCCAAAGCTCCATAGAAGCTTCTGGTAAAGTTGCCACCACTTTACTAGGAGTATGACTTGACTAGACTAGACTATGACATAACTTGATGACTTGGACTGTGACTTGACTTGACTTGACACATTAATTATGATATTAATTAACTTGAGATATTATCAATTACTTGACACTGGCTAAATACACAAGTGTGGAGCCAAAACCAAACAAAAAAAAAAGTATAACATATACATATACGTGTATATCAATGATTTAGGTAGGTATATGTATTTTATTATTATTTATTTTTATGTATTATTAAAGTATTGTGTTGCATTATTTATTATATAGGTATCCGTTTTTATTTATATTAGGTCTTTACCTATGAAATTGCCGTTTTGTTTGAAAAAAGTTAAAGTATTTTTTTTTTCGAACTTATTTATTTCTTTTATTCAAAGTAATCACCCCTGCAATCAATGCATCTTTGCCAACGCTGTTGCAGTTTATGGATGCCCTTCTTGAAAAAATCAGCAGGACGGGAGACAACAAACTCTTCAAAGGCGTTTTGTACTGCCTCTCGGGAATTGATTTTTTTTCCTGCTAAAAAGGTGTCCAAATTTTGGAAAAAGTAATAGTCGGTAGGCGCAAGATCTGGTGAGTATGGCGGATGAGGGAGAGCTTCCAAACCCAACTCATGCAGCTTAGAGACGGTCTGTTATGCAATATGGGGTCGCGCGTTGTCGTGAAGTAGCAGTGGAGAGGACCGATTGACCAAAGCTGGTTGCAGACGTGCGAGTTTCGCCATCATTATGGTCAGTTCTTCAATGTACACATCTGCAGTAATGCTCTCGCCGTTTTGTAAAAAGCTATGATGAATCACACCAGCACTAGACCACCAAACTGTGACCATCACCTTTCTAGGGGTCATTATTCGTTTTGCACATTGCTTTGGTACCGAACCAGGATCTAACCAACTTGCTGAGCGCTTTCGATGGTCAAAAAGAATCCATTTTTCGTCGCACGTAACAATTCGGTTCAAAATTCCTTCATTTCTGTGCCTGTTAAGCAGCGCAAGGCAAGTCTCGACGCGTACGTTGCGCTGGCGATCGTTAAGTTCGTGGGGCACCCATCTATCAAGCTTTTTTATCTTGCCAATCTGTCGCAAATGGACCAATATTGTTTTGATGCTAACATCAAAAGCAGCTGCCAGCTCAGCTGTAGATTGAGATTCATCAGCTTCCACAATCGCCTTTAATTCATCATTGTTGACCAAAGTTTCCGGACGACCACGAGGTTCATTTTTCAAGTCAAAATTCCCAGAACGGAACCGAGCAAACCAATAACGGGTTGTACGTTCGTTTGTACAGTTCTCTCCGTAAACGTCGTTGATGTTACGTGTCGTTTGTGCCGCGTTGGTGCCACGACGGAACTCATATTCCATAATTACACGAAATTTCAAAGTATCCATTATGAGGGAAAATGTTGAAATGTAATGAAAATACAACGCTAATCAATAAACAAAAGACTTATATTGTAAATAGAATGTCATATTTTTAAAACAAAATTAATTTGAATTTAGAATTCCTAGCCAATCAAAACTTTTTTTTGTTTGAAAAAGTCTGTACTGCAATACGGCAATTTCATAGGTAAAGACCTATTATAATATGAGTAAGTATACATTATTTCATTGTTCCAAGATGGCGACATTAACATTAAACAAAGTTATACCATCCGATAGATGGCGCTAAACTAAAGAAGTTTTACTTCAATCGAGTGGTCTAAAGCACACTCGTTTTTTATTAATTTTGAAGTTGATTATTGCTGTAATATTAATTCTCAGCTAGGTGTAGCTGATCGAATAGACATGAGGTGACGTCAGCTAGACTGCCAGTTGATACCCTTGACACACCGCGACCTTGCCGATCGGTTCGCCTTTAAACATCTAGCGATTTACTAAATCTTCTATAATATAAAAATGAATCTCTATTTCCCTCGGTCATCGCATAACGCGTAAACGGATGGAACATTTTCGCAAATTATTTTTTTATTTTAAGAAATTACGTGATTAGCTAACCGTTTGCGCCTGATGTTAAGCGACACGGCTGCCCATATCAGTTGAGTGTCACTCCGAACTCTAAAGTATAGACTCTATACTTTAGAGTTCCGAGTGACACTGCACTGCAGAAAACCTAACCTCACTTTGCAGAAAAGTCCTACCAGCTAGTAAATTCTTTTTATTATTGTCAGAAGATTCTTACGAAATAAAAAAAATAGAAAATTAGTAAATTCAATAATAAAAAATAAATAAAATATATGGTTTCACCACGTACGTAATATATGGGTGAAATCGTATATTTTATTGTGTTTCACTTAATTTTTGTATGCCAATTTCTGGTGAAATATGCTGAACTATTTTCATCTATAATTGTCATCATTTTGTACCATATTTCCAGAAAATAAATAATTTTTCATTTTCATAATAAAAAATTGTGTATTTATTTTTCAAATTGGCGGAGTTATAGTGTTTAACAACGTAAACTATATTTCACCCAATTGGAAAAATGTTCCAAGACATTCTCACGAGCCTCACCTAGACACTATTAGTACCGAGTCATTAGTAGTAGGAACAAAGATAATAAAGCCCAGATTTATAGTCAATGAGTAGGTAGGTACCTACAACAAGATTGTAATACCACCAATGGTGTCAATACAACCACGGAAGTAAGTTTGACTCCGACTTTTTCAAAATAAAATTAAACTGCAATTTTAATTCAATATTTTATTTATAAAATCTACATCTAAAAATAAATTAGCTATAGCTATGTATCTATTGCAAAATAAAATTAACTTTCGGTAACATTGAACTAAATTTATTTTTACATAGTTTTGCTATTCGACAACAGATGGCGGTAGATGCCATAGTAAAATAGCCACACAAATTCTACAATGTTATTATTTCCTAACATGATCTTACTTAGATAAAAGCAGTCTATTCTAAACGGTGTATGAAACGTTTCTTATACACGCGACGATTATGGGCTTTTCTGTAAATTCAGGAAAGCATTATCTATAGCAGTATTTGCTACTATTTAACAAAGCGGAGAAATTTAAGGTTTTCCTACAACAGCCAGCAACACAAATAAAAATAATTGATTAAAAGTCGGGTATTTGTTTTTGTTAGTTCGCAATAGAGGTAGGGTCGTTTGATTCAACTTTTACATAGTTTCCGAATGGAGTTCTTATCGTTTGGGGTCCAATAATCGAATATGGATCGATCGCGTTGTGTTTTATCTCAATTGCGTTCGATGCGTCTTCTCGACTCCATGAACCTGGAATTAATAAAACACAATGCGTGAAATGTACTAATGTGTAAAACAATATATTTATATGATATAAATCACCTTACATAAAATATGCTAAATTTAACGCCAGCGCCATCTATCCAGCAATAACGAAAACCAAAGTATGAAATGACGTCAATAGATGACACTGTATTATAATAGTATAGCTATTTTACAATAGATGTCGCTAAAACAAATTACACTTTTCTAGTTTCGCTACTCGCTAATAGATGGCAATATTAGAAGTAGTAATTCTTCATAGAAACAGAAATCAAAATACATTTTCTATCCTGCAAAATTCTAATGGAAATAAAAAAAAACGAGTGTTATTTAGACTACACGACTGAAGTAAAACTTCTTTAGCTCTATCTATCGACCGGTATAACTTTGTTTAATGATAATGTCGCCTTCTGATAATTGCGTTGTTGGCGTTAACGCCTGTATTGTAATAGTATAGCTATTTTACAATAGATGTCGCTAAAACAAATCATAGTTTTCTAGTTTCACTACTCGCTAATAGATGGCAATATTAGAAGTAGTGGTAATTCTCTATAGAAACACAGAAATGAAAATACATTTTCTATCCTGCAAAATTCTAATGGAAATAAAAAACGAGTGTTATTTAGACTACACGACTGAAGTAAAACTTCTTTAGCTCTATCTATCGACCGGTATAACATTGTTTAATGATAATGTCGCCTTCTGACAATTGCGTTGTTGGCGTTAACGCCAGCGCCATCTATCCAGCAATAACGAAAACCAAAGTATGAAATTACGTCAATAGATAGCACTGTATTATAATAGTTTAGCTATTTTACAATGATGTCGACCGGTATAACTTTGTTTAATGATAATGTCGCCTTCTGATGATTGCGTTGTTGGCGTTAACGCCTGTATTATAATAGTATAGCTATTTTACAATAGATGTCGCTAAAACAAATTATATTTTTCTAGTTTCACTACTCGCTAATAGATGGCAATATTAGAAGTAGTGGTAATTCTCCATAGAAACACAGAAATGAAAATACATTTTCTATCCTGCAAAATTCTAATGGAAATAAAAAAACGAGTGTTATTTAGACCACACGACTGAAGCAAAACTTCTTTAGCTCTCTCTATCGGCCAGTATAACTTTGTTTGATATTAGCGTCGCCTTCTGACCAATGCACATAGTCATTTTACCGGACATACCAACACAATAAACAACTTGTTAACAACCAACAACCAACAACTTGCCCCCTCAGCTTACTCCCCAAGTCAAGCGTGGGAAAAGAAGTATTATATCAACAAATTACCTTATTTTTAAGGATAAAATAGGTGATAAAACATTTTAAAAATAACGTAATTCAGAAAGTATTCTCAATTTCTCACCATAAGCCGGCACGTGGTCGTCATGCGCCACCTGGTGGCCGTTGTGTATGTGAAGATGAATTTCCTTCTGCGGGTGATGAGGCGGCTCCCAACCCTGGCTGTAGTGGCCGTGGCCTTTGGAACCGAAAAGGGCACCGATCTGCGGGGAAATACATTCATAGATTAATTAAAAAATGACCATGAGGTTGTCTGTAAGAGATCGCTCTGAGCGATAATAATAATATGTGTGGACATTTCCCACAACGCCATCTAGCCCCAAACTAATTTATCCAAATAAATGATTTTGATTGTATAATCGAACCGGTCTACGACTTGATCAAAACTAATAACGACCAACGATCACATACATAGATCCTAGACCCTAATTAGGATTACCTGTGTCTAGAAACCCAGGAACTGCGAGGACCATGCTCCCACAACACCCAGACTTACACAAGTTTAGCATTCGCGCTTTTTCGTTGCACAAATACGTGTCCTGCCGCGGGAATCGAACCCGCCGCCTCCGGGTTATGAGTCACACTACAAAAGCTGTCGAATGAAACGAAAATCGAGTCATCCAGACTTGACCTTAACTTTAGCATAAATACAAATTCACAAAAAATTAAAATGGATTCAGTTCAATAACAAATATTCAAGTCAAGTCAAGGCCAATTGACCAATAAACAAGAAACGGTTCTAGCGGTGAAAGTAAGCTTTCTTTAGGCGAAAGATTGCGTGAAAAGGATGACACAACGTTTACAATAGTGGCAGAGAGAGATGGAATGTGTTAATTGAATTTTGTCGTGTAATAGGCTATTTGACTACTATATTTTTATTACATACATAAATAATATATCTCAAAAAATAGATAACTGTGAAAACAAAACTTGAATATCTCAAAAAATGACTAAGTTACAGGCATTTTAAAATACAGAAATAGAAAGAGACAACTCAAACACGCAGTGACGTCAGTTACCAGTACTCATAGCAACTCATTACTAAGCTGTGGTAGCTCTACATACAATCTTTTTGGCATGTGACGTCACAAGCCATGCCTTCATAGTAGCTGTGAGGAAGCTCAACACGATCTCTGTTTTGCGAGAAAGGGACAGGCGATGAAACTTTAAAAGCGTACTACTGCGTGATTAATTAACCGATTTTACTTATTTTTACAATGATTACATTCATTTTTAACCTACTTTATGAAAATAATATTTACTTGTTCATTTTTAATAGTAGTCAAATAGCCTATTTACAGAGAATAACTTATACAATGAATAAAATGTCGTCTGGAAGAGATCGCTTTGAAAAATAAGACAAAATTACAAAGTGCTAAGTGTCAAATATTACATAGCAAGCCCATTACAATATGCGACTTTGAAAAAATAAGTTCTCTTTCGCACTACTGGTGCAAACAATCCGGCACAATGCAGAACTGAAAACTCCGATCCGAAGCTGTGCAGTGTGCTTTAGACCACACGACTGAAGTAAAACTTCTTTAGTTTAGCTCCATCTATCGGCCGGTATAACTTTGTTTTTGCTTTGTTTAATGTTAATGTCGCCAGCTAATAGAATTGTCATTTTACCGGACATACCAATATAATACAAATTTTTAACTTTGTTTTGTTGACAATGGAGATTTACGTGGACCAACTTCAACTTCCATTCCCCTCGCATTCACCAGCTTACTCCCCAAGTCAAGCGAGCGTAAACAAGTTTTACTTCAAAACTTGATATTCCCGCTTTAGTGTCGACCATCCATCCACCTTTAGTTACAGAAACAGTGCTGTCGATTCTGTATCGCATTCTCTAAAACTAAAGTAAACTTAAAGTATGGCGGTACTCTTCTGATAAAGGGGAAATGAAAAAGACGGATTTTTTAAAATTTTGTTTAGCTTTAGAGTATGCGACACTGAATCGACACTAGTGTTTTTCAAAAATATGTGGGTAGTGGTTTTTCGGGTAGACCATGCTAACTCAATATTTCACCTTCTCCATTTGGACCCATTTGTTAGTTTCGTTAGTACTGTACGTTTTGTGCGATTGGTACCATTCTTTTCTTAGATCAGCTTCGAAGACAGCTATAGTCTAAAACAATGATAAATCATTTGGGGGTAGTCCAAAAAACTTTTTTTTCTGACTCCAGTTTTCATTCTAGGATCGTTAAATTTTGGAACAATTAAGAAAAAATCTAGAACAATCCAGCACAACAAATAAAAATTGAATTTATCGAAATTACACCTAAAATGTACCCTGAAAATTTCTATTAAATAAATAAATATATATTTGTGGACATCTCACATAACACCATCTAGCCCCAACTAAACAAAGCTTGTGCTATGGGAACCAGATAACTGATACAATACTTAGATACTTTTTGTTTGTAAACACATACATAGAATATAATATAACACCCAGACATAGATCAAACACCTATATTCATCACGCAAAGAATTGAACCCACAACCTATAGTTCAGAAGGCAGATTGCTAACTGAGTTATCAGACCAGTCAAGTTGGTGAACTAGAAAATCAAAGTCTAATCAAAAGATTTATTGCAAATAGGCTACTTTTAGCACTTTTACAGAATAGAATGAATCAGACTGGCCCGATAGCTCAGTTCGTAGTAACACTGCCAGAAGGCAGTGTTACCAAGTTCTCAAGTCACAGTTCAGAAGAACTGTGGGTTGTAGGTTCGATTCCCACCCAGGACCAACATTTGATGAACATAGCTGTTTGTTCTGGTGTCTGGGTGTTATATTGTATTATATGTATATATTTACAAACAAAAAGTATCTAAGTATTGTATCAGTTATCTGTCTCCCATAATACAAGCTTTGCTTAGTTTGGGGCTAGATGGCGTTGTGTGAGATGTCCACACATATTATTATTAGAATATCACGAACCTTAGCGGCTCCTGCAATGAGCAATATTTTCAGTATCAGCACAGCAACTACGAGCGTCTTTACCCCCACTATGGCAGCGACTACAGCCCACGTGGATGCTGCTCCGATCTGGAAGATCAGCGGCAGCATTGCACCTATCATCTTCTTGAATGGACGGCCGAAGGTGCGACCTGGAATTGAGGAAGAACGCAATTCAAGGGTGAGAACAAAAAGGGCTTAACTGTCAAATTGATAGTTTCGAGAAAATTGACTTTATCAACGGCTTCATTTTAATGTAGAGTGCTTATTAAGAAATAGAAAAGGTTTATGTAAGTTTCAGTTGCTTGAATATGTATGAATTCTATTTTATAATACAAAATATAGTACTAATTCGTACAATTACTGTAAAAATATAATATAATATTACTAGGTGGTAGGACTTTTCTGCAAAGTTCGTCTAGGTAGGTACCACCGCTTTACCAGTTATTCTGCCGCCAAGCAGTAGTGTGCAAGCACTACTGTGCTCCGGTTTGAAGGGCACTGCAGCTAGTGAAGTTACTGGGCAATTGAGACTTTATGATCTGATCTCACAGTCGAGTAATCTTATTACCAGACTGTGCTGATGTCTCAGGATGATGTGCGCAGTGCAGTGTCGCTTGTAACTCTATGTTTTAGGGTTCCGAGTGACACTGTTCTGTTATGGGCGACCGTGGCGCTTAACATCAGGTGAACGACTAGCTCGTCACATCATTCAATATCATTTTAAAAAAAAACGATAGTTCCGAGAAAATTGACTTTAAACTTCAACGGCTTCATTTCAATGTAGAGTGCTTATTAAGTAATAGAAAAGGTTTATGTAAATTTTAGTTGCTTGAAAATGTATTAATTCTATTTTATAATACAAAATATAGTACTAATTCGTACCATTACTGTAAAAATATATAATAATGTTTTTATGCTAAGCGAACTGTATTCCTGTGTCAGATAAACCGTTTTTAGACTGACAATCTCAAGATTTTAGCCTCATTTCGGTATTTTGAGGATGTATTATTGTAGATAATTTCACGCTGAATCCAACGATACCCATAACGTCATTTTGTGAAAAAATTCTGTTAGACCCTTCTTGATATCATCCCTTCATTATTATGATCCCTAACCACCCCATCTCTGCCAGCGAGTGCTGTAACAGCCGGATAAGGGAAATATCCGGGGAACAACCAGTGACCAAAACTTTAATACATAGTATTACTTTAAAGCCTCTGTGGTGTGGTGGTTGAGCAGGTCGGCGGAGGCGGCGGGTTCGATTCCCGCGGCAGGACATATTGTGCATAGAAAAAAAGCACAAATACTTGTTCTGAGTCTGGGTGTTGTGGGACCATGGTCCTCGTAGTTCCTGGGTCCCTAGACACAGGGAATCCTAGTTAGGGTCCAGGATCTATGTATGTGATCGTTCGGCGTTATTTTTATTTTATTTTTTCTCCTTTATACTATTAGTGTGATAGTGTGATGTGAAGTGTGATTTTTTAGGAAAATTACGTACGCCTTTTACTATTTTTTCTATATAACTTCAGATTTACTCATTACTTAAATGAAAAATTACAGAGAGAATGGAATATGATCATTTGTATAACAAATTCTATGTCAAGATGAGACAGAATAGGACATTAGCGGTGTCCCACTTTCACAAATTCCGTGTCGGTCGAAGTACCTTCTAACTGTAACTTAATCTATGTGCTGTTAGATGAAGAGGTAAATGGAATCGCGTACATTTTTTTAAAGCCACATCAATCGATTAAGCGGGTATTACACTACACCATGGCACCAATATTATCTAAACTAAAAATATGAAACGACGAAACCTGAGAAAAATCTTATATGTCACAAC
Source organism: Ennomos fuscantarius (assembly GCA_905220475.3). Taxonomy (NCBI): domain Eukaryota; kingdom Metazoa; phylum Arthropoda; class Insecta; order Lepidoptera; family Geometridae; genus Ennomos; species Ennomos fuscantarius. The sequence goes on along the minus strand of HG992050.1, from coordinate 7,072,562 downwards.
GACGGAAATAGAGATACCACTCTGTTTCTTTTAAGTCGTCAGTTCCTGTTGCTGTCGTACGACAACAGTCGTTGCTCGCATACGTTAATTGTGCGCATTTGCTCGCTGTGAGCAAAATGCCCTTGCTTTTTACACAACAGCACAATAAGCTTGAAAGAAAACGCGCGCGCTCGCGGTCTTTGCTCGCGGAAGAGCTTGCGCTCTTTGCTCGTGGAAGTTCTCGCGCTTTTTTCTCGCGGAAGAGCTCGAGCTCTTTGGTCGCGAAACTGCTTCCGCTCTTTGCTCGCGGAAGTTTTCACGCTCTTTGGTCGCGGAACTACTCGCACTCTTTGCTCGCGGAACTAATCGCGCTACCGACTGACTTGTAATGAAACATATCTAAAAAAGTTATTATTTGTTAAAACAAATTGAATCGTCCATCGCGCTCTTCTTGTCACTCAAGCTTAAAACGCGTATTGTTACATAATTTTATTCGAACAGCAAACTGCTCTTTACTTAACGTTTTTTAAATTTTTTTGGGGTCGGAGAAATGCCCTCGCTCTTCCTTCCCACGGAGGTGATGGTAAGGGGTATGTGGAACTCGAACCCACTAAAACCCCTCCGTGATCAGTCCGCTGCCAGGATGGGGCGAGATTGGGTCGCCGCGCTAGCATTCACCATCTAGCCCCATCGGTCACTTTATTTTACCTAATCTAAGCGTACATTTGAGAAGCTGCCCGCCCGAAACACGTCTTGAGCGACCCGGACGATACTATAGCAGCCGTAGTATCGGCCGCGTTAGGATCACCGGACCCTAGCCCTTCCGGCTCAGGTACCGGCACCGGTATAGGATACCAGCGTAACACAATCAGACCCCGACCCCACCGGCGAGGGCGACGTACCCCCCGTAGGTTAGCTAGAACGGTCGCGACTTTCAATAGGGTCCACTCTTCCAGTGGGCGTAGTCTTCTCGATCCTCTTATCCCGGCAACGGCCCAAGCCGAGGCTCGCAGCCCAGGTGTGTCCTTGGGCTAGTTGCCACCCACTATTGCGCCATGCCTTAAGCGCCTGCCCTACCACTCGGTGACGCTGTAAGTGTCGGTAGAGGCCAACAGCATTTACCCGTCCAATTAAAAGCTGGTCTCTCATCTTTTCTCTTTTATTTGCATTTATGTTAGGAACATATATAATCTCTCGTTAAAACTAAGAAAGCATGACAAACGATTACATCCAAGTACTTACAACTGTGGTTGTTAAAATGTTAATTTGTTACGGTAACATCATTTGTTACGGTAACGTTGTCACAGTAACATTTTGCGTAACAGTAACATCTGATCGTGCCGCATCAGCCGCGGTTAGTGTTTTACTCATTATTACGTTGGTTGGGCATCTTGAGAAAGTGGAAACCGCATCAAAATCACTAAATTAGTTTTCTAGTGATTAAATATAAATTATAGATTTTGACTGGCCCGATAGCTCAGTTAGTAGTAACCCTGCTTTCTGAACTGTGGGTTGTGGGTTCGATTCCCACCCAGGACAAACATTTGTGTGATGAACATAGGTGTTTGTTCTATGTCTGGGTGTTATATTGTATTCTATGTATTTATTTACAAAGCAAAAAAAGTATCTAAGTATTGTATCAGTTATCTGGTTCCCATAGCACAAGCTTTGCTTAGTTTGGGGCTAGATGGCGTTGTGTGAGATGTTCACACATATTATTATTATTATATTACATATTATTATTATAGGGTAAAAAATTAAACGCATGGTTTGTATATTATACAAGGTGGAATTTAATTCGTTCTTTTCCTTTAATGTATATATTCAGTCCATGCTATAGAATGCTCCCATATAACTAAATAAAATAGTACTTATGAATTAAAACTTAAATCTAGGAATTATCAAATTTGAATTCTAAAGAAAAACCTTGTGACATTGAACAAAGCAGGTGTTTTATTGCCTACGAAACATTTACAAAGCACTCAGCTGGTGCCCGCGCTGTGTGTTCCGTTAATAAGACATTTCGGCTGACAATTATTTTAAGAGGCACTAAATACTAAAACATTTTTTTTTTATTGGTCCTTGTGTGTATATTCTATAGCATGGTCTGAGTACATACATTAAAGGAAAAGAGTGAATTAAATGCCACCGTGTATATAACATTCGCATCGTTTCGGAAGATTACAGACGGTAGTTAAAAGTTCTTGGTTAGATCTCCATTGTCAACATAACAAAGTAAAAAATTTGTACTATTATGTTGGTATGTCCGGTAAAATGTCAATTTACAATTAACATTAAACAAATCAAAACCAAAGTTATACCGGCCGATAGATGGAGCTAAACTAAAGAAGTTTTACTTCAGCCGTGTGGTAAAGCACTCGTTATCTATTTAAATATATATAACTCAAAGGTGACTGACTGACTGACTGACATAGTGATCTATCAACGCACAGCCCAAACCACTGGACGGATCGGGCTGAAATTTGGAATGCATGTAGATGTTATGACATCCACTAAGAAAGGATTTTTCGAAAGTACACCCTTAAAAGGGGGAAATGGGTGGTTGAATTATTTTCCAATAGGCCACGCCGCGGGCGAAGCTGCGATACTCGTTTTATTTATAAAATAAAACGTATATCGGCTTTCAATGATTTAGCATTCTTTATTAATATGAATTAAATAGATACCTACTTCATTAATAAAGGTCTCTATGCCCATATCTATAAGTGCAATAGCATATTTGCAATAAATTAACTTTGACTTTGAATTTTCAAAGGATTTAAATGCAAATAATTATTCAAGTGGATCGACACAGTTGTTAGCAATTTAATTTAATTTTCTTTCGGAACGACTGATCGAGACAACACGTGACCAAAATGCTGATCTAAACATTGTTTAGTCTTTGGGCTAAATAGAGATCTTTTTTTTAGCCTTTTGTAGTTCGCGAACGACCTACTTCAAAAGAGCGCTCCTTTGTGCAAACTACGCGAACTAGGTATCGGTTGCGTCTGATTTTAGTTCGGTCGTTCTTTGACCGACCGAATAGGCTATTTGACTACTATATTTTTATTACATACATAAATAATATATCTCAAAAAATAGATAACTGTGAAAACAAAACTTGAATATCTCAAAAAATGACTCAAGTTACAGGCATTTTAAAATACAGAAATAGAAAGAGACAGCTCAAACACGCAGTGACGTCAGTTACCAGTCCTCACAGTAACTCATTACTAAGCTGTGGTAGCACTACATACAATCTTGTTGGCATGTGACGTCACAAGCCATGCCTTCATAGTAGCTGTGAGGAAGCTCAACACGATCTCTGTTTTGCGAGAAGGGGACAGACGATAAAACTTTAAAAGCGTACTACTCCGTGATTAATTTACCGATTTTACTTATTTTTACAATGATTTTATTCATTTTTAACCTACTTTATGAAAATAATATTTACTTGTTCATTTTTAATAGTAGTCAAATAGCCTAGCGGCGAGAGAAGCGCGAGTCGCGAGCGGGAGAGACAGCGATGATCATACATATTATTCTAACTTAGAATATTTCAAATATCAATTAACGGTTTTTCTTAAATACTATGCAATGGCACTAAATTAAATAAATATGGAAATGTACATAGTTAGTAGTAACAGAGCTATAACAATTTATAAACAAAAGAGAGCATAGTAGTAGATATAAGTACAGCTCTTCCTTCAGCTCTTTGGCTGCTGCGAACTAAACAGGTCACTCTTGCGGGAACAGGCAAGAGATCGCTGAGAGCAATCGTCTTCCCCGCTCTCGGTCCAGCCGAGAACTAGTGAACTAGAAGAACGACCTAGTTCACCAACAACCTACGAAATAAAAGGAGCGCTCCCTGTAGCGAACTAAAATGCGCAAGACTACAAACATTGCCATTCAACGGGGCAGTGCCGCCATTTTCGGCACGTTGCTTACTGGTATAGCGGCTTCTTAGGTCCGTATTACAGAACAAGGCTAAGTCATCGATCGGTGCTCAAGCAGAGATTTCATTTATAAAGTGATTGAAATCTCTGCTTGAGCACCGATCGATGACTGAGCATCGTTCTGTGATACAGACCTTAGATTAAGTTTTGCTTATGCAGTTTTTAATTTTATTGTGTAAAGAGTTAAAAACTATAGTAATAATATAATAATAACACCCAACGATCACATACATAGATCCTGGACCCTTACTAGGATTCCCTGTGTCTAGGGACCCAGGAACTACGAGGATGTGGTCCCACAACGCCAAGACTCAGAACACGTATTTGCGTTATTTTCTGTGCACAAATACTTGTCCTTCCGCGGGAATCGAACCAGCCACTAGTTGCGCCCCGCGGTTTCACCCGCGGATAAAAAGTAGCCTGAATTGTAATCCACTATATAAGAAAATAAATATTTGGAAAAAAAAACTAACTTAAAATTTTTATTTCTAACTGTTTTGCCGTAGAAGCAATAACTAATCAGACTTTGGATTTTATTGAGTTAATTTTTTTTATTAGGAAATTAATAAATTCAAAATATGTTAAGGAATGACGTGACGAGCTAGCCGCCTGATGTTAAACGACACGGCTGCCCATATCAGCTGCAGTGTCACTCGGAGCTCTAAAGTATAGAGGTTCGCGTGACACTGCACTGCGCACGTCATCCAAAGACATCAGCACAATCTAGTAATAAGATTACTAAACTGTGAGATCAGATCATAAAGTCTCATTTGCCCAGTAATTTCACTAGCTACAGTGCCCTTCAAACCGGAACACAGTAGTGCTTGCACACTACTGCTTGGCGGCAGAATAACTGGCAAAGCGGTGGTACCTACCTAGACGAACTTTGCAGTAAAGTCCTACCACCTAGTAAATTAATTAGTATTTTAATGCTTCTTTGTGTTTTTGTTCTTGTTTTTGTGAAAAAAAGAAAAGAAAGATAAAACGGGATAAAAAGTATTCCATATCCGTCTCCTGGTTCTAAGCTACCTCCCAACAATTTCACCAAAGCTCAACTCAGCCGTTCTTGAGTTATAAATAGAGTAACTAACACGACTTTTTTTTTATATACTAGCTTCTGCCCGCGGCTTCGCCCGCGTGGCCTATAGGAAACGAAGAAAATTTTTTAAAGATAATTCAACCAACTATTTCACTCTCTTAAGGGTGGAATTTCGAAAAACCCTCTCTTATTGGATACCTACACTTTACAAAGAACACACTCTCCAAATTTCAAGTCTCTAGGAGCAGCGGTTTAGGCTCTGCGTTGATCAACAAGTCAGTCAGTCAGTTAGGACTTTGAATTTTATATGTATAGACATATATAGATTGGTCATTATGAAAGAAGGTATGAACGGAGTATTCAGTGACCGTAATTACTTTCATCCATTTGTTTGCGAAACAACCTAAAGGAAACTTGTATTCAATAATAAATCTTTCAGTATGCAATATCTGTATTGTACCAGTGGAGATTAAGGCCAGCAAAAAGTGCCAATGGCCGACTTGCTGTGAGAAAACTACATTTAACTTGAAATGTCGTTTTGTATGATTCATTTCTTTTTTTGTGTTTTGGCTCCACACTTTTGTGTATGTAAAAAAAAGTACTTTATTGCCTTTTTAACATAAAATAACATCACAAGGATCACAATTATTATTTTGGAAGCAAAAGGGATGACTTCAGCATAGCTTCATATATTTAGCCAGTGTCACGTAATTGATAATATCTCAAGTTAATTAATATCATATAATGTGTCAAGTCTAGTCAAGTCACAGCCCAAGTCATCAAGTTAAGTTATAGTCTAGTCTAGTCAAGTCATACTCCTAGTAAAGTGGTGGCAACTTTACCAGAAGCTTCTATGGAGTTTTGGAAACAACACCATCATTATACCACTTTCCCACACTCATGCCTGTAATCCAGCACTTAACGAATAAAATGCCACCAATTTTATGCACTAACACTGAAAATAACACAAGTTTTGGAAAATAATACAATGCGGTGACGCGATCTTTTTCGTTTTCCCGCCAAAACTCCTTTTGTATGATTTATTTCTTGTACTCAAACTCAATTTTTATTTAGAGAGAAATAAATGTTTATTCATTATTTAAAAGGCAACGTAGTTTTTATAAATTACCAGCGTTTGCTGACGGCTCCACCCACGTGGTTATAAATATGTGGACATTTCGCACAGCGACATCTAGCCCCAAACTAAGCAAAGCTTGTACTATTGGAACCAGATAACTGATACAATGAGTTTTGGCGGGAAAACGAAAAAGATCGGGTCGCCGCATTGTTTTCCAAAACTTGTGTTATTTTCAGAGTTAGTACATAAAATTGGTGGCATTTTATTCGTTAAGTGCTGAATTACAGGCGTGAGTGTGGAAAAGTGGTATAATGATTGTTAAACGTTTCTTTTCGTGTTGTTTCCAAAACTCCATAGAAGCTTCTGGTAAAGTTGCCACCGCTTTACTAGGAGTATGACTTGACTAGACTAGACTATGACTTGACTTGATGACAAATGAAGTCACAGTGACTTGATTTGACTTGACATATTATATAATATTAGTGAACTTGAGAAATTATCAATTACTTGACACTGGCTAAATACAAAAAAGTGTAGAGCCATAAAAAAAACTTACTTTTCTTCTTCTTCTCTTCGTTTAATGGCTTTCTATCGCTTTTTAGTGATAATTCTGCCAATGTCAAGGAGGAATTTTTGTATGGTTATATGTCATATGAAAGTCAAAATTCTACTATTTCTAAAATGGTGGATATTTTACTGAATATACGTCATTCGACAATATTGTGACGTCAACGCGACATATTTCCGAATAAAAATACTTAAAAAGTAATTTAGTGTAATCATCATTGTTTTAAGTAGGCTTAATTAAAAATTTTAAGTTAAAAAAATAAATTATAATTTAAAAAAAAATGAGTCATACTTTTTTGTTTGTAAAATCTATCTGACAGGACTGTAAATTAAGTGAGATTTTACCACAGATTGGAGAAAAAACTAATGATGATATTTCACCAAAGATCTTGGACGTACTCGCAGTTTTTGAAGCGTTGTTTTCACAGTAACAAAATGTGAATTTAAAAATGCAAAAATATTCACAAACTTTTAATAAATAATTATAATAATATGTGGGAAAATTTAATGTTACGGAATAATTGTATATTTACGAACATATTTATGACACTACTATAATATTTAGTATATTTATTTATTTTATTATTTTTTCTTTAATCTGTGATTATTTCTCTGATGACGTCATTTGATAGTTACATGACCAACCTACTCTCGGAGTTTAGGCGGGAAAGCGAAAAAGATTGCGTCACCGCATTGTATTATTTTCCAAAACTTGTGTTATTTTCAGTGTTAGTGCATAAAACTGGTACCATTTTATTCATTAAGAGCTGGATGTAATGTGCATGCATGAGTGTGGGAAAGTGGTATAATGATGGTGAAAGGTTTCTTTTCGTGTTGTTTCCAAAACTCCATAGAAGTTTCTGCTAAAGTTGCCATCGCTTTACTAGGAGTACGACTTGACTAGACAACACTATGACTTGACATATATATGCGTGAAATATCATTAACTTGATAAATTATCAATTACATGACACTGGCTAAATACACAAAAGGACAAAAAACCACCATTGAGTACGTTTTTTTATGTTTTGGCTCCACACATTTGTGTATTTAGCCAGTGTCAAGTAATTGATAATTTATCAAGTTAATGATATTTCACGCATATATGTGTCAAGTCATCAAGTCAAGTCATAGTCAAGTCATAGTCTAGTCAAAGTCATACTCCTAGTAAAGTGGTGGCAACTTTACTTGAAGCTTCTATGGAGTTTTGGAAACAACACGAAAAGAAACGTTTCACCATCATTATACCATTTTCCCACACTCATGCCTGTAATCCAGCACTTAACGAATAGAATGCCACCAATTTTATGCCCAACACTGAAAATAACACAAGATTTGGAAAATAATACAATGCGGTGACGCAATCTTTTTCGCTTTCCCGCCTAAACCCCCATTGAGTACTTTGTAATTTATAACTACAATACTTATACAATACTTTTTCGATTAGAACGTTTACGAGAATGTACTCAGATGACGTTTATTATATGAAAGTATGAAACTTAATATCGTGCGATCGAATTCTCTTTGGCTTTCTCCTCGTCAATCTTTTTTGATTTATTTTTTAATCATCGTACCATTGGTAGTGTAATTAACACGCAAAGCTTTTAAATATTATTTTCTGTTAAATTTCTGAAATTAATGCGAATGAATCTATTTTAGTACCACTGCTTCCGTGCATTCACTCTTCTATTTCTCTTATTATGTATTATTTAACTAGGTACATATTCTATATATTTAATTGTATTAATATTCTTGTAATTTTTATTTTATTAAGTTGAGCATTGAATAAATCATTTTATTTCTTTCTATATATAATGTGACGCGATCAAAACTCGATTTATTCATTTTGGTGGATAGAGAAACAATTGAAAACTTTTTAAACGTCACCTTTAATGGTGTAAAAACCAGCCAGACACAACGTTGCAATATAATTAAAGGGTTGAGAATAAAAAGGATTTAACTGACAAATTGACAGTTTCGAGAAAATTGACTTTAAACGTCAACGGCGTCATTGTAATGTAGAGTACTTATAAGGTAATAGAAAAGGTTTATGTAAGTTTCAGTTGCTTGAAAATGTTTTAATTCTACTTTAAATACTAAATATAGTACTAAATCATACAATTACTGTAAAAATATAATATAAAAAAATAAATATAATAATGTTTATATGCTAAGCATATAAACATTATTATATTTATGCATAAGCGGTTTTCACGTGGATTTCAATTAATCATGATATAAAGTATCCTACATCCTTTTTTAATTGTTAATTTTTTTTAATAATGAAATATAATAATTTAACCATTTTGATTTAAACTAGTGACTTGCCTGATAGCTCATTTGGTAGTAGCTCTGCCTTCTGAACTATAGGTTGCGTGTTCGATTCCCACCCAAGACAAAAAATTGTGTGATGAACATAGGTTTTGGTTCTGTGTCTGGGTGCTGTTATATTGTATTCTATGTATGTATTTACAAACAAAAACTATCGTAAGTATTGTATCAGTTATCTGGTTCCCATAGTACAAGCTTTGCTTAGATTGGGGCTAGATGGCGCTGTGTGAAATGTCCACAAATATTATTAATACAAGTTGCGCCCCGCGGTTTCACCCGCGGATAAAAAGTATTTTAATTATTTGCTCATCCCACGGGAGCATTTCACTTTTCCGGGATAAAATGTAGCTTATATGTTAATCCAGTGTATAAGCTTGGTGCCGAATTTCATCCAAATCCATTCAGCCGTTTGAGCGTGAAGGAGTAACAAACATACACGCATACACACATACAAACTTTCGCCTTTATAATATTAGTGTGATAGTGTGATTCTTTAACACAAAAAAATTAACATTGTAAAAAATAATAGTATTACTTACCTACAGAACCATTGGAAATTGATAAAATATCTTTCAGTTGTCTATCCACACCGTTAAAATCACTTTGGTTTACTTTTAATTTAATACCGTAATCTAACCTATTTTCATTTTTGGCATTATATTCACCTAAACCTAACCCACTCTTCACGTTTGCCGCGCACCCAACACTTAAATTAAAAAGTAAAAACAAACAAATGAAAGTCAAACGCAAGTCTCTCGTTTTTAGTAACACTAGCAATATATGAAAGCATGGTATAAACCATTTGATTATTTCTTTTAAGTCCATCATTTTGTTTACGTTTTATGAACGTATTTCGTGAATAAACACAGAGTTTGAGGATAAAAGTGAATTGAACGTCATTTCGCGGCGGTTCCAAGTTCAAAACTGGCGTCGTCCGGTTAATGCTTAGTGCTTACGTGCCATTTCTTCTTTCACCTAGTGATGTGCATGACAGTTTATTTATATGAATGGTCGTAATAAAAGACGTCATGCGCTGGAGTTATATATTTTAAGTCGTATTTATTGTTTTTGATGTAATACTTTTTTGAAGTGAAAACGACGTTGAGCTCTTTTTAGGTGACCAAAAATCATGGAACTCGCGTCATCATCATCGAGCGCTTTCTATGACCTATATGCAGGTATACAAGGTGGAATTTAATTCGCTATTTTCCTTTAATGTATGTATTCAGTTCATGCTATAGAACACTCCCATATAACTAAATAAAAAAGTACTTATGAAATAAAATTTCAATCTAGGTATTATCAAATTAAATTCTATAGAAAAGCCTTGCAGCATTGAACAAAGCAGGTGTTTTATTGCCTACGAAACATTTACAAAGCACTCAGCTGGTGCCCGCGCTGTGTGTACCGTTAAATTGACATTTCGGTTATCATGCTGTTATTTTAGGAGGCACTAAATACTAAAACAAAACCTATTTTTTTTTAATTGGATCTTGTACGAATATCCTATAGCATGGTCTGAGTACATACATTTAAGAAAAAGAGCGAATTAAATTCCACCGTGTATATGTGTCTTTTATGGGCAAAATAAAAGCGTGAAACTCGCATCATCGATATCGCATGCTTCCCATGAGCTATATGTCACTAGTTAAGTAGATACTTAGTTTTCGCTTCTAACAGCAATTTCCCCAATACCCGACTGCTTTTTTACTTTTTTTTTGGTGTACTTTTTATTTATCTATATAAAAGTAAAAACTCTAAATGAAATGTTTTATGTCTGTCTGTCCCTTTGAACACGTATCACGCTGAAACCAATGGTTGGATTTGAAACTTGGTGTTAAGGTGATATGTTTTGATTAAATATTAAAAGTTAGTACTTACATAAATGCAATGAAAAAACGAGTGTACTTTAGACCGCATGACTGTTGTAATACTTCTTTAGTTTAGCTCCATCTATCCGCCGGTACAACTTTGTTTTGGTTGACAATTTTAAATTGTCATTTTACCGGCCTACCAACATAAGAATACACATTTTTAAGTGACTTTTAACTTTGTTATGTTGACAGTGGTGTCGAAGCTAAAAGAAATTAACATATTTCCGTCTTTAAATTTCCCCTTTATCAGAAGAGTACCGCCATACTTTGAGTTTAGTTTTAGAGAATGTGACACAAATCGACACCAATGTAGATCTACGTGAAGAAACTTCAACTCCCGTTCGTCTCGCATTAACCATCTTACGCCCCAAGTCAAGCGTGCGTAATTTTTTTTATTTCAATAAAATTTATTCTATTTATAATTTTTATTGTTAGTACATTAATTTGAACAGGCACATCACTAGTGCCCGCCACACGGACGCACACGGTAATACCCGACGTCAAGAATTCCAACACTTTCGCTTTCCATTGATATTCATGTCCTGACCGATTTCCTTCAAAGGCTGAAACTATGCGCAATTTTGTTTTTTGTGTAAATTAGAAAGTTTACTTGACAGGTACACTTTGTTTACACAAGTGTGCCTACTTATTTTTGTCGTTTGTAATGTTACGTCTTGACAGATAATTGACAGTGTTTGTTTTTCTTTTTTTTGGGTTACGTTGGCAAGACCTTTGTGTTGACCGTCCATTTGTTATGGTAACTAGCCATTCTCTTTGCTCGTCAATTACTGGCGAGAATTTGTATATCAAATACAATACATGGTTTTTTTGGCGGGAACGCGAAAAAGGTTGCGTTACCGCATTGTATTATTTTCCAAAACTTGTGTTAGTGCATAAAATTGGTGGCATTTTATTCGTTAAGTGCTGGATTACAGGCGTGAGTGTGGGAAAATGGTATACTGATGGTGAAACGTTTCTTTTCGTGTTGTTTCCAAAACTCCATAGAAGCTTCAAGTAAAGTTGCCACCACTTTACTAGGAGTATGACAACCCGTCGATGCTCTCACTCGTGTATCCGATGAGTTACAATTACAGAACTCGGTACCGAATTGCGTGCGGAACGTGAATAGCTTCCTCTTTGATAATGATGATACTATATATATATATATAATACTGTATTTGGTCGATTTCACTCGGTTCTATTGAAGTAGAAAAACAAGACTTGGTAAATACTTAAGTAGGTACTTAGTTAAGTAGATAACTGATTCGTAGATTAGGATTAGTGAGATGAGATGAATGAAAAGGCTCTGCGAAACCTTAGATCACAAATATCACAATATAACACATGTCTGTCTGCGCGAAAGTTTGGCGGCTTTTATAAAATATAAAATAAAATTACACTCTACATACTACCTTATTTATTTATTTAAATTGTCCAAAATAATTTAAACATCGTAAATATCCTAACAACATAATTTTTAAACTTTTTTACCATAAACATTTTACGTGTATTGGAATAATACATTTAATAGTAATATATTGGCTGACCCGATAGCTCAGTTGGTAGAACCCTACCTTCGGAATTGCAGGTTGTGGGTTCGATTCCCACTCAGGACAAACATTTGTGTGATGTACATCGATGTTTGTTCCGTGTCTGGGTGTCATATTGTATTCTATGTATGTATTTGCAAACAAAAAAGCATCTAAGTATTGTATCAGTTATCTGGTTCCCATAGCACAAGCTTTGCTTAGTTTGGGGCTAGATGGCGTTGTGTGAGATGTCCACACATTATTATTATTAATTTGCAATTCGAAAGAAAAACTAGCATAAATAAACAATTGAATCGTAATTTTGAACAAAAAATACAATAAACATTATTAAAGTGATCGCTTTTGGCGATAAGTCCAAGTATTTCGCGCTAAGTTCTTATAAGTATATGGCTATTTTGATCAATTGAACAATGATCTATGCTCAATTCTACTCTATTGAACAATGTTTAAACCGATCCGTTAACAATTTCTAAAATCAAAATCTATTTCAGAGCCTTAAATCGAATTCCTGGGGTGTGATCACGAATTCTGATTGCAATGCAACAGGAGAAATTTCCAGACTAACTATGTACACAAACAGCGTATTGAAACTGTCAAATCCATACAAAATTGTGTTTTTTTTATGTATTGACTCCACACTATTGTGTATTTAGCCAGTGTCAAGTAATTAATAATTTATCAAGTTAATGATATTTCACACAAATATGTGTCAAGTCACAGTCGAAGTCATCAAGTCAAGTCATAGTCAAGTCATAGTCTAGTGAAAGTCATACTCCTAGTAAAGTGGTGGCAACTTTACCAGAAGCTTCTATGGAGCTTTGGAAAGAACACGAAAAGAAACGTTTCACCATCATTATACCATTTTCCCACACTCACGCCTGTAATCCAGCACTTAACGAATAGAATGCCACCAATTTTATGCACTAACACTGAAAATTACACAAGTTTTGGAAAATAATACAATGCGGCGACGCAATCTTTTTCGCATTCCCGCCAAAAAACGCCAAAAAATTGTGTTTCTATTGGTTGCAATCGAGTTACGTGATCGCCCACCTGTTATTGTCATGACGGGGGCGTTGGCAGAATGCATGTATTCTCTTATAGGGCAGCAGCTAAAGGAGGAATAAGGGGGGTAGAGAAGGGGAACGTTGGGGAAATAGTGAGGGGAACAGGCGAGAAATTGACAATTCTTTTGTACACGATTCAAGCCTTTATCAAGTTCAATGAACAATGTGTCTACGCGAGGAGACACTGCGAGTTCTATTGCTTGGCGAAATAAAACATAGATCGATAGATTGGTTTGCTATTTAATTCAGTTTTTCAATATAAAATGCTGAGTACAAAGATTTCGTGTTGAATTTGGAAAACGTAGTCTAATGTATGAAGTTAAGGTAGGAAAGTAAAAGCTATGACGGTGGTTATGAAAAATAAATCGTTTGCTCTTCAGTTCTGGTAGGAGTTAGCAGTAGCTTGAATAAATCGTTTGCTCTTCAGTTCTGGTAGGCGTTAACAGTAACTTGAATAAAAATATCTGAATTGTTGAAGCGGTCAAATGCTGAGCCGCGACTAATGTCCTGCGCTTAAACTTCCAATGAACAATTTCCTCAATGCTCCATTAAATAATGAAAATGTAAACAAACATTGATATTATTTATTTTATATTATTTATTATTATATTATTACATTCCTATAACAATTTCCGTTCAAGTGTTATCATCTGGGTGTTATATCGTATTACAAGTATATATTTACAAAAAAAAGTATCTAAGTATTATATCAGTTATCTGGTTCCCATAATACGAGCTTTGCTTAGTTTGGGGCTAGATGGCGTTGTGTGAGATGTCCGCACATATTATTATTATTATTATCTTCGGATGCATCACCAGGCACCTTGTGTATTACCCATTCTACGAAGAGGCGCGGTGGATGGGGAAAGGGGAGAGAAGAGGAACGGGGAAAAGGGTAGGGAAGGAGAAGGGGAAAAGGGTAGAGAAGGGGAACGGGGAAAAGGGTAGAGAAAGGGAACAGGGAAAAGGGTAAAGAAGGGGAACGGGGAAAAGGGTAGAGAAGGTGAACGGGGAAAAGGGAGAGAAGGGGAACAGGGAAAAGGGTAAAGAAAGAGAACGAGGGAACACTGGAGGGGTACAGGCGAGGACTTGACACCTTCGTACACGATTCAATGCATGATCAAGCTTCAATGAACAATTTTCCCAAAACTTCGTCAAACAATTCCCAAAATGAAAATCTATACGAACACAAAATTGATATTATTTATTATATTTTATTTATTATTATTATCATATATTACATCTGCTGAGTGGAATTTCCGTTCCAAGTGTTATTGTCATCGTCAGGGGCGTCACCAGGTAGCCTGTGCACGTTACCCCTTCTACGAAGAGGGGAAGAAGGGGGGCGAGTGGGAGGGGAAGGGGAAGTAGGGGAAGGGGAAGCCGGAGAACGGGGGGTAACGGCGGGAGGAGGGAAGAGGCGTGAACGTAGCCACGTGTACAGTTGTATGGTCGGTTCGTAGATTAGCGATGTTAGGAGTTGAGTGATGAATGCTGAAACAAAAAGTCATGTGTTAAGTTGCTTTCGGAGCAATACAAAAAGCTGTTTGAAACAATCTTCAAATTCAAATAAAATAGATTGATAGAATTTTACATACACACGCACGCACTCACGCACGCACGCACGCACCATCGGAAGCCTCCCCCGTAAAACGCCATTTGGACTGTTTATTATAGCATTACAGCATAATTATTCCCTTGGCTCTTACGAAACCCACAGGAACAGATAGGGTTGTCCTATTCGCACGGCAGATATCTATATTGTATTTCTCTCTAACACTATTTACACATTTTCCCCCTGAAAATACTATCTCTTTCTTTATTCCTTTATATTACTCTCATCTTCTTGATAATATAGACAGTCTTCATCTTTCTCCCAGCATACTAATCTCCTTTCTACAGTCATCCCACCTCTCTCTTTATACTTACAAACGACAGAGAAGGAAGTATTCCCCGGTGGCGACGCGGCGTGACGCCGCGGTAGGACCAGTAAAGCGGCAGACGGCGCCAGTTGCAACTCTTGTATCGTTGAATCCACTTCAATCAACTCGCGGCGGGGGAATGCTGTCCATAAGGCAAAGTTTGACGTTGACAGCTGCAATATTAATTTTTTATGTTAATGACTGACGTGACTTACTAGTGCACCTGATGTAGCAACTGTCCCCACAAGCGTACTCTCCCCCACTGTCCCCCAATTAAACCAATGCCCCAACTAACCCAATGTTTCTCACTAGCCCAATATCCCCCATTAGCCTACTGTCCCCCACTAGCCCACTGTCCCCCTACTAGACCAATGCCTCCAACTATCCTAATGTTCCTCACTAGCCCCCTGCCCTTTACTAGCCCACTGTCCCTCACTAGCCCACTGTTCCCTACTAGCCTACTGTACCTACTAGCCCACTGCCCCCTACTAGCCCACTGCCCCTTACTAGCGAACTGTCCCCCACTAGCCCACTGTCCCCTACTAGCCCAATATCCCCCACTAGCCCACTGTCCCCCGCTAGCCCATTATCCCCAACTCACCCAACATCCCCCACTAGGCAACTGTCCCCTACGAGCCCACTGTCCCCCACCAGCCCCCTGTCCCCCACTAGCCCACCGTCCCCCACGGCCCCCAGCTGCGCACTCGCCTGCAAGTTGTCGGCGACGTACCGCTGCAGGTGCCGCAGCGTGCCGCTGGCGTCGAAGCTCGCCGTGTGAGAGGTACCATCCGGCAGTTTGAACTGAACTCGAGCCGTGCTAGAAGCGTCGCCAGATGCTGAAATATATAATATCCTATTAACAAAGGGGTCTAACAATACAATACAATACAAAACGCTTTATTGACTAGCCGACTTAGATCTTTTTTTTCATACGAACATACTTGGATGACATTACACTTAATTGAAGGGTTGAGAATAAAAAGGATTTAACTGACAAATTGACAGTTTCGAGAAAATTGACTTTAAACGTTAATGTAAGTTCCAGTTGCTTGAAAATGTTTTATTTCTATTTAAAATTACCAAATATAGTACTAATTCATACAATTACTGTAAAAATATAATATAATAAAAGAAATAAAGTAATGTTTTTATGCTAAGCGAACTGTATTCCTGTGACAGATAAACTGTTTTTAGACTCAAAATCTCGAGATTTAAGCCTCATTTCGGTATTTTGAGAATGTATTATTGAAGATAATTTCACGCTGAATCCAACGATACCCATAAGTCATTTGGTCAAAAAAATCAGTTAAATCCTTTTTATTCTCACCCCTTCAATTATTACATTTGACAGCCTCAGTGGTGTGGTGGTTGAGCAGGTCAACTTGTAACCCGGAGGTAGCGGGTTCGATTCCCGCGACAGGACAAGTATTTGTGCGCTTAAATAAAAGCCGACCTGCTCAACTACCGCACCAGAGAGGCTGTCATTTATCAGAAGTTGTACTCACTAGGGGTAGGTGCAGAAGCCGGCGGGGCGGGGGCTGGAGGGGCGGAGGCTTGCGGCGGCGCGGGAGTATCTCGGGCTCTCCTCTCGGCTCGGTCCTGAGCTATCTGCTCTAATATACGTTGACGAGCTAAATCGTTTTCCATCTTTTCGCGTTTACGCTCCACCTGGCATGAAATAGTTTCATATATTTATATTCGCCTTGTAACGTTGGGCCTTGTTAAATAAATGAAGGGAGTTTTGGCGGGAACGCGAAAAAGATTGCGTCACCGCATTGTATTATTTTCCAAAACTTGTGTTATTTTCAGTGTTAGTGCATAAAATTGATGGCATTTTATTCGTTAAGTGCTGGATTACAGGCGTGAGTGTGGGAAAATGGTATAATGATGGTGAAACGTTTCTTTTCGTGTTGTTTCCAAAACTCCATAGAAGCTTCAAATAAAGTTGCCACCACTTTACTAAGAGTATGACTTTGACTATACTGACTTGACTATGACTTGACTTTATGACTTTGACTTGACACATATTTGCGTGAAATATCGATAACTTGATAAATTATCAATGACTTGACACTGGCTAAATACACAAAAGTGTGGAGCCAAAACGAAAAAAAAAAAACAAATGAAGATTCTGCTAGGGGCCACATTATACACGGTGGAATTTAATTCGTTCTTTTCTTTTTGTAAATGTATGTACTCAGACCATGCTATAGAACGCTCCTGTATTTCTTTATTATGTTAATGAATGCCGTGACGAGCTAACCGTTCGCCTGATGTTAAGCGACACGGCTGCCCATATCAGTGGCAAGTTCACTGGAAACTCTAAATTATAAAGTTTCGCGTGACCCCGTACAGCGCACGTCAGCACAATCTAGTAATAAGATTACTCGACTGTGAGATCAGATCATAAAGTTTCATTTGCCCAATAATTTTACTAGCTACAGTGCCCTTCAAACCGGAACACAGTAGTGCTTGCACACTACTGCTTGGCGGCAGAATAACTGGCAAAGCGGTGGTACCTACCTAGACGAACTTTGCAGAAAAGTCCTACCACCTAGTAATAACTAAATAACAAAAATACTACTCATGAAATAAAACTTGAATCTAGGTATTATCAAATCAGGCATTGAATCCACTTTAATCAACGCGTGTCGGGGTAATGCTGTCCATAAGGCAAAGTTTGACGTTGACAGCTGTAATTTTTTTTGAGCGCACTCTCTCCCACTAGCCCACTGACCCCCACTAGTCCACTGTACCCCACTGACCCCCACTAGTCCACTGTGCCCCACTGACCCCACTAGCCCACTGTACCCCACTGACCCTCCACTAGTCCACTGTACCCCACTGACCCCCACTAGTCCACTGTACCCCACTGACCCCCACTAGTCCACTGTACCCCACTGACCCCCACTAGCCCACTGTACCCCACTGACCCCCACTAGCCCACTGTACCCCAATGACCCTCCACTAGTCCGCTGTATCCCACTGACCCCCACTAGTCCACTGTACCCCACCCGGTTCTTTTCCTTAAATGCAAGTACTCAGAACATGCTATAGAATAACTGTACAAGGTGCAATAAAAAAATTAAAAATGCCTCCTAAAATAACTGGATAACAGCCGAAATGTCTATTTGAGTTTTAAATTGTATCATAGATGATGATAATGATGATGGTGATGAAAGTTAGATCACCTGTATTTGCTTGAGTTCCTGCTCCGCCTGCCACCTTTTTAGTTCAGCAACTCCTTGTCCAGTGTTGCGTCTTTCAAGCTCCTTTTGCTTTTCTAACTGAAAAACAACATTTTAAATTTCAACCATTTTCAAATTCATCATCGTTATCCCCATTCATTTGTATATTTAAACCTATTCACTATCTACAATTTCAAAGTGACACTGCACTGCGCACGTCATCCTGATTACTAGACTGTGAGATCAGGGGGGAGACCACGGAACTTCAACATTCAAACTTTATCTAACTATCAAACTTTATAAAACGGTCAAACTCTATCAAACGATCAAACTTTACTAAACAATCAAACTTTAGTAAACAATCAAAATTTATTAAATGGTCAAACTTTATCAAACTATCAAACTTTATAAAACGGTCTAACTCTATCAAACGATCAAACTTTACTAAACAATCAAACTTTAGTAAACAATCAAAATTTATTAAATGGTCAAACTTTATCAAACTATCAAACTTTATAAAACGGTCAAACTCTATCAAACGATCAAACTTTACTAAACAATCAAACTTTAGTAAACAATCAAAATTTATTAAATGGTCAAACTTTATCAAACTATCAAACTTTATAAAACGGTCAAACTCTATCAAACGATCAAACTTTACTAAACAATCAAACTTTAGTAAACAATCAAAATTTATTAAATGGTCAAACTTTATCAAACTATCAAACTTTATAAAACGGTCAAACTCTATCAAACGATCAAACTTTATCAAACGATCAAACTTTATCAAACGATCAAACTTTATCAAACAATGAAACTTAATCAAACGACCAAACTTTATCAAACGATCAAACTTTATCAAACGATCAAACTTTATTAAACGATCAAACTTTATCAAACGATCAAACTTTATCAAACGGTCAAACTTTATCAAACGATCAAACTTTATCGAATGGTCTAACTTAAGTAAACAATCAAACTTTATTTGTTTTATATTGTATTGTATTTTTATTTTTTTAACAACATACATTGTGTGTGAATTACATTAAGTATTTTTTTATTATTATATTTAATATATTAGTATTTATCACGAACCTCTTTCTCCTTCTCAGCCTTTTCCCTTCGTCTCGCCTCAATGAGTTCCTTAGCTCGATCCATTTTCTCTTCAATGCTTTCTGTGCTTGTTGTACCTTGTGCCGCTGGGCCGGGACCGACAGAGAAGGACTTGAAAAAATAATTAAAAATAAAATCGTAGGTACCCGGGTCATATTCAGTACTACAAGAATCTTGCGGTTCAACCTGAAATGTTAACTGAAGAACTTCGCGCTTTAGGTATGAAGATGAGAACAAGGAACTGGGACCGGCACGACCCGAGTCGGTCCTTGAGTAGCGTCATGTGGGACCATGGTCTTCGTAGTTCTTGCGTCCCTAGATACCTAGTTAGGGTCCAGGATCTACATATATTTGGATATTTCATACAATACTAAGCAAAGCTTGTACTACGGGAACCAGATAACTGATACATATGAGATACTTTTTATTTGTAAATACATACAATAGAATACAATATAAAAATAATTATAACACCCAACGATCACATACCTGGACAGACAGATCCTGGACCCTAACAAGGATTCCTGTGTCTAGGGACCCAGGAACTACGAGGACCATGCTCCCACAACACCCAGATGCAGAACAAGTATTTGTGTTCTTTTTTTTTATGTTAACGAATGACGTGACGAGCTAGCCGTTCGCCTGATGTTAAACGACACGGCTGCCCATGTCAGCTGCAGTGTCACTCGGAGCTCTAAAGTATATAGCTATACTCTAAGTATAGAGCTTCGCGTGACACTGCACTGCGCACGTCATCCAGAGACATCAGCACAATCTAGTAATAAGATTACTAAACTGTGAGATCAGATCATAAAGTCCCATTTGCCCAGTAATTTCACTAGCTACAGTGCCCTTCAAACCGAAACACAGCAGTGCTTGCGCACTACTGCTTCGCGGCAGAATAACTGGCAAAGCGGTGGTACCTACCTAGACGAACTTTGCAGTAAAGTCCTACCACCTAGTATTTCTGTGCACAAATACTTGTCCTGCCGCGGGAATCGAACCCGCCGCCTGCTCAACCGTCACACCACAGAGGCTGTCAACTCAAATATAACACCCAGACACAGAACAAACATCAACAGCAGAATAGAACCCACAACCTACTGTTCAGAAGGCAGAGTTACTACCAACTGAGGTATCAGGTCAGTCAGGCATATGTGATTGTTGGGCATTATTATTATTTATTTACTGACTGGCCCAATAGCTCAGTTGGTAGTAACCCTGCCTTCTGAGTTGTGGGTTCGATTCCCACCCAGAACTAGTATTTGTGTGATGAACATCGATCTTTGTTCTGTATCTGGGTGTTATATTGTATCTAAATATATATAACTCAAAGGTGACTGACTGACATAGTGATCTATCAACGCACAGCCCAAACCACTGGACGGATCGGGCTGAAATTTGGCATGCAGGTAGATGTTATGACGTAGGCATCCGCTAAGGATTTTTCGAAATTCCACCCTTAAGAGGGTGAAATGGGTGGTTGAATTATTTTCCCATAGGTCACGCCGCGGACGAAGCTGCGGGCAGAAGCTCGTTCTACGTATATAATTACAAACAGTATCTAAGTATTGTATCAGTTATCTGGTTCCCATAGTACAAGCTTTGCTTAGTTTGGGGCTAGATGGCGTTGTGTGAAATGTCCATACATATTATTATTATTTATGATCAGCTGTGGACGTCTTGTTTTTTTTTCCTTTTTTTCCACTTCAAACTTGTCTAGCATTTGCCCACGCTCTCACCTGATGGGAAGTGACGATGCGTTCGAAGGTGTAGCATGCTAGCCAAGTAAATACCTATTCACTCTTCTCTTGAACATGCCCGGGTCATATTTCGCCGGAAACACAGACGCTGGCATTCCATTCCTTAGCCGTTCTAATTAAGAACGTTGAATCAAATGGCTTGGTACGAACGGGTGGTGTTTCGACCACGAAAAGATAGCTTATATATTAAGCGTATCGCATGAAATATGTTAAATTTTATCTACTAACCCTACCCTCATCATATTAATCGGTAGTGCCCTACAGAGTTCATATTGTTACTATTAATATTATGATATATATATTATATTTGGCATGTAAGATCAATATGCACATATGGTAACAGAATAAATGAATATGAATATGCTTGTTGATGCTGATGCAGATAATGAACAAATAAACTCACAGCAGGTTTCTCAGTTCCAGGATTATTTCCCTGTGCACTAGTAGAAGCCCCCGGTTCCGTCTCTCTCGGACGTCTCACACACACGTCGCCTTCGCACACCGTCTCGTATTCAGGTGAGGGTTTCGACTCTTCAGTCTTCGCTATTTTGGCTGGAGGTGATGTGTCTGTAATATCAGAAATTTTTGATAACATGACGAGCTAGTCGTTCACCTGATGTTAAGCGACACGGCCGCTCATAACAGAACAGTGTCACTCGGAACTCTATAATATAAAGTTTCGCGCGACACTGCACTGCGCACATCTGAGACATCAGCACAGTCTGGTAATAAGATTACTCGATTGTGAGACCAGATCATAGTCTCAATTGCCTAGTAATTTTAGTATCTTCAGTGCCGTTCAGACCGGAACACAGTAGTGCTTGCACATTACTGCTTAGGTTGGGGGGGTGGGGAGAGAATGTGAGAATATATGAACACTTTTACTAGGTAGGTACCACCGCTTTACCAGTTATTCTGCCGCCAAGCAGTAGCTGTAGTGTAGCTGTAGTGTAGCAGTAGTGTAGCTAGTGAAATTACTGGGCAAATGAGACTTTATGATCTGATCTCACAGTTGAGTAATCTTATTACCAGACTGTGCTGATGTCTCAGGATGATGTGCGCAGGCAGTGTCACGCGTGACTTTATATTTTGGAATTCCGAATGACACATTTCTGTTATGGGCGGCTGTGTCGCTTAACATCAGGCGAACGATTTGCTCGTCACATCATTCACTAAAATAATAATAATAATAATAATAATTTATTTATTCAAACATTTAAAAAAAGAAACATAGTCTAGGGTTGATCCCTGGATCCCACACTATATACTATAAAAAAATAAAAACACAAAAAAGACACATAAAGTAAGATACATAATGTAATGGGCTTGCTATATAATATTTGACAATAAGCACTTTATAATTCTATATGCTTAGTGAAATAACTTAATTTTAAGTACATAATATAATTTTGATTAGTAAAAGTGCTAAAACTAGCCTATTTACAATACATTTTTTGACTTTGACTTTGACTTTATCCCATGCTTACGACTTTACGTCGGTTTCTGGAACAGCCTGTACATTGCACAGCAAAACGTACCTGGTTCATGTTTCAGCGGCGTGCTATTACTAACAGCTGGTTCTTCCTTCACGGGGGCTGCGCTGGCGACCTCGCGTGGGGCTCCGCTAGCGGCCTCCACTTGTAAGAGGTTGGCCGTTTGTTCCTTTACACTAGCCGCTGATGTCGACGGCTGGACCGTTGGCGCTTTCTCTTTATCTGTAGATTTAACGTTTAGAATATAGGCT
The DNA here is from genome assembly GCA_905220475.3 of Ennomos fuscantarius. Lineage (NCBI taxonomy): Eukaryota > Metazoa > Arthropoda > Insecta > Lepidoptera > Geometridae > Ennomos > Ennomos fuscantarius. Next base: position 7,049,391 of record HG992050.1, on the reverse strand, counting down.
AGTAAAAATAGACACTAATTTTATTTGGTTTTGGTTTGCCTCCACACTTTTGTGTATTTAGCCAGTGTCAAGTAATTGATAATTTTTCAAGTCATCAAGTCAAGTCATAATCTAGTCTAGTCAAGTCATACTCCTAGTAAAGTGGTTTACCAGAAGCTTCTATGGAGTTTTGGAAACAACACGAAAAGAAACGTTTCACCATCGAAAACGAAAAATAATACACCGCATTGTATTATTTTTCAAAACTTGTGTTATTTTCAGTGTTAGTGCATAAAATTGGTGGCATTTTATTCGTTAAGTGCTGGATTACAGGCATGAGTGTGGGAAAGTGGTATAATAATGGTGAAACGTATCTTTTCGTGTTGTTTCCAAAACTCCATAGAAGCTTCTGGTAAAGTTGCCACCACTTTACTAGGAGTATGACTTGACTAGACTAGACTATGACTTGATGACTTAGGTCCGTAGTACAGAACGATGCTCAGTCATCAATCGGTGCTCAAGCAGAGATTTCATTCATAAAGTGATCAATTAGTGAATGAAATTTCTGCTTGAGCACCGATCGATGACTGAGCATCGTTCTGTAATACGAACCTTAGACTGTGACTTAACTTGACAATACACATATATGAACAGTCATTAACTTGAGAAATTATCAATTACTTGACACTGGCTAAATACACAAAAGTGTAGAGCCAAAAAAACTACCATGGCTATGACGCCAATCAATGAAATCAAACAGCCATCAAGGGATTACTCATTATTCACTAGGTGGTAGGACTTTTCTGCAAACTTCGTCTAGGTAGATACCACCGCTTTGCCAGTTATTCTGCCGCCAAGCAGTAGTGTGCAAGCACTGCTGTGTTCCGGTTTGAAAGACACTGTAGCTAGTGAAATTACTGTGCAAATGAGACTTTATGGTCTGATCTCACAGTCGAATAATCTTATTACCAGACTGTGCTGATGTCTCAGGATGATGTGCGCAGTGCAGTGTCGCGCGAAACTTTATATTTCGGAGATCCAAGTGACACTGTTCTGTTATGGGCGGCCGTGTCGCTTAACATCAGGCGAATGACTAGCTCGTCACAAATTTCATTATTCTCAATTCGTTTACACCACCGACCTCTATCTCTCTCACAATTCTTTCCATCCAAAGGTTGATTGGAAGAGATCGCTTTTAGCGATAAGTCCGCCCATTGTACTATAGCTTTAAGTTTCATCATCTGTAACTGTTTTTTCTTCTGGTGTACAATAAAGAATTTTTGTATTGTTGTTGGCACATCATTCACTAAAATAAAAATAAAATAATAAACTTACGATGTTCAGCCAGGATCCTGTCGATCCTGGTAGCCAGGTTGCTAGGTTGGACTCCTGCGCACACCACCTCTAACGGAGTGCCATTCCTTCCAATGAAGAATAAAGATGGGACCGGGACAAACTGGTCTAATGGAATGTTCAGGAAATTATAATAATATGTGTGGACATTTCACACAGCGCCATCTAGCCCCAAAGTAAGCAAAGCTTGTACTATGGGAAGCCAGATAACTGATACAATACTTAGATACATTTTGTTTGTAAATACATACATAGAATACAATATAACACCCAGACACAGAACAAACATCTATGTTCATCACACAAATGTTTACCCTGGGTGGGAATCCAACCCACAACCCACAGTTCAGAAGGCAGAGCTACTTACTACCAACTGAGTTATTGGGCCAGTTAAAATAATAATAATAATAACGCCTAACAATCACATAAATTTTTATATATATTTTATATAATATTGTAGGACAACTTATTGTAATAGTTTTATGTCATTTTGATTTACCTGTACACCGAAGCCCAAAACTCTAAGCTACAGATTCCTCCAATACAAAAGTTGTCTGGAAGAGATCGCTCTAAGCGATAAGACCACCTATTGTACTAGTACTTAATTATGAAGTTTTTCTTATTGTATAATTGTTTTTTTTTTATGGTGTACAATAAAGTGTTGATCTATCTATCTATACATAGATCCTGGACCCTAACTAGGATTCCCTGTGTCTAGGGACCCAGGAACTACGAGAATCATGCTCCCACAACACCCAGACTCGGAACAAGTATTTGCGCTTTTATTTTCTGTGTACCAATACTTGTCTTGTCGCGGGAATCGAACTCACTGCCGGGCTATGAGCCGACCAGCACCCTTACCACATAACTGTTCTGGGGATCGGCTTGCCTGCCATCCTGCACGCACAGATTACCAAGTCCACGAGTGCGAGCAAGAGAGAACACGATTACCATCTCCATCGGACTTACGTGGTAAGGCCTGCTCAACCATAGGGACTGCCATTGTCGTTGTTCGGTGTTATTTTTTTATTTAAAAGGATACAGATCTGTGCGAAATGTGTGTAAGTCTCAGTGCCGCTCTTCAGTTTGACAGCTAGAAAGTTGGCCTCGTTAGCGAGACGGGTAACCACTGCACTGTCATCTATAATCGCTGCCATCTCGGTTGACAGGTCGTCTTCACCTGCACAGGTTACAATATTTTTTTGTGTTTTGGCTCCACACTTTTGTGTATTTAGCCAGTGTCAAATAATTGATAATTTAGCAAGTTAATTATATATCACGTAAATAATGTGTCAGGTCACAGTCGAAGTCATCAAGTCAAGTCAGAGTCAAGTCATAGTCTAGTCTAGTCAAGTCATACTCCTAGTAAAGCGGTGGCAACTTTACCAGAAGCTTCTATGGAGTTTTGGAAACAACACGAAAAAAAACGTTTCACCATCATTATACCACTTTCCCACACTCATATGTAGTCCAGCACTTAACGAATAAAATGCCACCAATTTTATGCACTAACACTGAAAATAACACAAGTTTTGGAAAATAATACAATCTTCTCTTTCGTTTTCCCTTTCTTTCATCTTTTTCGTTTTCCCGCCAAAACTCCGTTACAATAATTGCACTAAGGTTTTGCACAAAACTAAATAAATGATAATGATAACTCAAGCTCTTTGAGCATTCGGTTAAATTGTGAATCGAAGCCGCTGCCAAATTTTAGAGCCAACCTTATCAACCAGCGGAATCTCACTAAATATTCCAGTTTGATTTCGTAAACTAATAAATAAATAATTGAGTACATTTCACACAGCGCTATCACCAAACTATACAAAGCTTGTACCATGGGAACCTGTTAAGCGATCACAGAAGATGACTGCAACCAACAGTAACACAAATTTGTATGAATTTGACATACTCCATGTGTAGTTTATGTACATAGTTACTCCAGAAATTTTCAAATTAGGAATTAAATTATTCCCGTTGCATTACAATCAAAAGTTCCATGATCACCCTAAAAATAACTGCTGGGTGATCACGAAACTTTGATTGCAATGCAATAGGAGAAATTTTCATACCAACTATGCACATAAACTGCATATTCAAACTGTCAAAGCATCAATTCTAATCATCATCTATTCAAAAGCATGTTGGGTACGCTACCTACTGGTAGTGGGCTGGAGCATTTGGACTGTCTATAGGTCATCGCGGCCAGTATACAGTGCAAATGTTTCTTTTTTTTGTAGTAGGTAGTTTTTAGTATTAGTTATTATATCATTGTAGTATTTAGAAAATAAAGGCAATTTGCTATGTTAAAAAAAAACTGTCAAATGTATACACATTTGTGTTGAAATAGGTTGCAGAATTATGTGATTGCCCAGCAGATATAAATGGTTAGAAACTTGTTTCTTAATATATACTCATAATACAATGTAACAAGCTACTAGAAGAGGTCATTGTTGCCACCTCTGCGAATAACTTTAAGAACAGACTCGACAACTGGTTACGAACAAATAAACTATCTCTGTTACAAGGATGAACATTGAAAGTGAATCCAACACTGTGGATATAGACACATCATGCTGCTCGTCTATTAAACTATAATAATAATAACACCCACATAGAACAAACACCAATGTTCACTGCAACAATGCTTGTCCCAGATGGGAATCAAACCCACAACCTACAGCTCAAAAGGCAGAGCTACTACCATACTAGAATATTACACATAAACCCATTTTCTTTTTAATTCTTTATTGATGTGGAAATAAAGCATTTAACGAGTTATGTGAATGTTGTTAATCAGGTTATATCATAACTTTAAATAAACTACAAGACTGCAGTATGAGTTTATTTGCTAATCACCAAATCTATCTGTGATATCATATATACTGAATAAGCGCAGGTGACTTTACATTGGCTATTTATAATGCAATGACTAACAAACCGTTTGCAGATGTTTGTAAACAGTATCATAATGTTATGAATATTTATGATTTTACTCTTCACCAGCATCTGTTACTGAACTGTTTTTCTAAAATTTTCAAGAGGAGAGTGAAAAGCTATGCTATCATGAAACTCGATTGCAACCAATAGAAACACAATTATGAATGCATTTGACAGTTTCAATACACAGTTTTTTTTTTTTTTTTTTTTTAGGATTTGGCTCCACACCTTTGTGTATTTAGCCAGTGTCAAGTAATTGATAATTTATCAAGTTATCGATATTTCACGCAAATATGTGTCAAGTCACAGTCGAAGTCATCAAGTCAAGTCACAGTCAAGTCAGTCTAGTCAAAATCATACTCCTAGTAAAGTGGTGGCAACTTTACTTGAAGCTTCTATGGAGTTTTGGAAACAACACGAAAAGAAACGTTTCACCATCATTATACTATTTTCCTACACTCATGCCTGTAATCCAGCACTTAACGAATAAAATGCCACCAATTTTATACACTAACACTGAAAATAACACAAGTTTTGGAAAATAATACGATGCGGCGACGCAATCTTTTTCGCTTTCCCGCCAAAACTCCCAATACACAGTTTATGTGCAGTATAGTTACAAAGGAAATTTTCAAATTAGGAATGTAATTTCTCTTGTTGCAATTTCTTCTAAGAGAGCATGCTATGTTGTTAACTGCATTATCCCTAAACATCAGGTGAAATTTGGTAAAACTTAAGCCAATTCGATATTTAAAAAAAAAAAAATTAAATAGTATATTATAGAGTTATACTTTCTATTAATTATAAATATATAATTTATTGTCTTTTTGAATGATCACCTCAATTTATAATCTTTCAGTGAAGTTCTGACTGTACGTTCTCCGTCTCCTTCATCCTGAATGTAGATAAAAGAGTGGGAGAGTGTAGGTTTCAAATTTGTAATTTTCTGATGGATTATGTATTGGGCTGCTAATAATGAAAGAAACAAACATAAGTACATTATTTTTTTATGTTAAGCTGTAATTATTACATGTGCATGAATTTAGACTACTGCAAAGGTCGTTGCATAATTTTATACACCAATGTATCAAGTTCTTATGAGGAAAACAAAACGGATTTCGCAATTTTCACTGTTGTTTTTTAGATGATTTTTAACGACAAATGCTAAAGTGACACTTAAACTGTAGCAAGATATAGTCTATTTATGTAATAATGTAGCTGTAATAGTAATTTTATCTCGTACCTTCCACGAATACCACGAAAATTGCATTTTTCTGCTTTGATAATGTCACCGCTTCTGCGATGCTCCCTCCGTACCAGTGCATGATGAAAGCGCAGGAATTACAGTTTTCTAGAAATGCTACAAACTATTTCACGTTTTAGTTAGTTAGGGGGCGATTTATAGTAGTATTTTTTTGGGTTTTGTATTGTAAATTTTTGTATGACTACACCGACATGACACACAAGATTTTGACAGCTGATCTGACGTGTTTTTTGTTTCTCGCTATGTTGTGACAGCATGAGAGCACAGAGCAACAACAAACAGCAAAAACAACAATAGTAGTAGATCGAGTAGATTTGGTGTAAAAGATTAAATAGTCACATTGAATATATGAGATATGAAATAAAAATGAGAAATAGATACATACTTTATTCACAAATAGAAGCAATAAGCCGTACTGTTGAAGTCTAGTTGAAATAGAAATAGAAAAGCAGTACAAAGAAAAATATTAGACGTTAAACAAAGAGTAGAAAAAATAAAAAGCTAAAAAATATTGCAATATAAACATTACAGACTATTTGAATGAGTTAGTTGGCTGACAATGAAATTTGTCTATGATTTTCTTCACATGACCTTGTAAATAACTACTTCACACTAGATGGCAGTTAAATAAATAACTAAAACAATTTTAGTGCTACTACTCACTGCTAGATAGCGTAACTAACAATTTGATAAACTGATTCTTGTAATATTGACAGAAACCTTTCAATGAATTTGGACTCAAATTCGTTATTTTTATCATTTGTCTATTTACACAAAGGCAATATAGTTTAATTGTACATACAGTATGTGTACCTGCCTACGCTTATGGTTGTGCCTGGGTTACTTACGAAGTTAAAATTAGGATCAGAGATAATCTAAAATAAATTTCTAAAATATTAATTCTTAAATGTTTCACTAGTAGTAGGATAATTAATTATCACACTAATCACACTTCACACTAATATTATCGAAAAAGATCGCGTCACCGCATTGTATTATTTTCCAAAACTTGTGCTATTTTCAGTGTTAGTGCATAAAATTGGTGGCATTTTATTCGTTAATTGCTGAATTACGGGCATGAGTGTAGGAAAGTGGTATAATGATGGTGAAACGTTTCTTTTCGTGTTGTTTCCAAAACTCCATAGAAGCTTCTGGTAAAGTTTCCACCACTTTACTAGGAGTATGACTTGACTAGACTAGACTATGACTTAACTTAATGACTTGGACTGTGACTTGACACATATACATATACATTAATTAACTTGAAAAAAATATCATTTACTTGACACTGGCTAAATACACAAAAGTGTGGAGCTAAAACCAAACAAAAAAAAACATAATACACATTTTCAACTTTGTTATGTCGACAATGGAGATCTACGTGAACCAACTTCAATTTCCCTTCGCCTCGCATTCAACAGCTCACTCCCCAAGGGCGTGCATAAAGAAGTTTTCTTCAAAAAGCTAAAATCGGATAATAATGGATTGGACTAAATAACAAGACAGATGAAAAGCAATGTGAAAGTTTCTATGGTTTATATTGCACGATACGGAACCATTGGTCATTATGCGTCAGAGCCGACGGAACCCTAAAAGCAAAGACACTACAGTGAAGTCATCCGTAACAGCCAGCTGTCGCTTCGCCGCCATATTTAGACACCAAAGGCGCGAAAACATCACCTTCCCGCCTCATTTCAACCCGCAAACGCAATTTTCAGTTCCATTTTCAAAGACGCTAAAATGTTGCCAGTGTAATAAAATACGGTAAGTCGAGCGTGGTGTTGCCAGTGAACAAATTGGTTAATTGCGTTTGTTATAAATAGCGGAGCGGTGAGAGGATACTATACGTTGGTTATTAGACTTATTAGTGGTTCGGTGACAATGTTGAAGCGTTGTTAGGTTGGTTGTAAACTGACATGTCTATACGTTAGTGAAAGATAAACTGTACACGCCCATATCAATAATGTAGGTAGCTAAAAATAAACGAGAAATAACTTGAACCTACGTAGTCTTTACACAGAGTAATTAGTCGATTGATTTTTGAAGTAAAACTTATTTACGCACGCTTGACTTGGGGATTAAGCTGGCGAGGCAAACGCAAGTTGAAGTTGATTCACGTAGATCTGCATCGTCAACATAACGAAGTTAAAAATTTGTATTATTAGGTATGTTAGTATGTCCGGTAAAATAACAATTTAAATTTGTTAAGATGGCGACATTAACATAAAACAAAGCGAAAATAAAGTTGTACCGGCCGACAGATGGAGCTAAACAAAAAAAGTTTTACTTCAGTCGTGTGGTCTAAAGCACACTCTTTTTTTCTAATCTGTGGATATGAAGACCGTTTTTTTGTTTTCAAATGCATTAGCTCACGGTCAGACTATGTGTTAGTAAGTAGGAACCTCCACAAAGGCTATTTATCAAGAGTTGAAGTAATCAGGAACCTAGTTTAAATCAATAATCGATAACCTATTATACATCATTGGTACGCCTGGAGATTACTACTAAATAAGCTAATTTTATCAACACGTTCAGCTATAAAACCCACATGTACAGCTAAATGCTAATAGACACTCAAATCAAAGCAACAAAGTAACAAAAAGTCAACAAGACAGCAGAAACGCAAACGATCTCCAAAAAAACACCGTAAAACGGAACGCATCGACGCGTTCCCGCGCAAAACAAACGTCAAAACTCCCTCCCATTTCGATCCATTATTTTGACAGCTCGTCTCATCGTCTGCTCGATTACAAACGGCCAGTGCGTCGCTCGTTATACTTGATGACTTTGTTAATTGTTATTTGTCACAAAATTAGATTTAACAAGATTTAAACCGCTCGCCGACTTGTGGATTGATTGCCGTGACGCCCGTTTAGTTGGCGGTATTTTAATTTGAATTCTTTGTGACGCGATCGCTACCAAATAGAATGTTTGTTTTATTGTTTTTGGCTCGTTAAATTGATTTAGGGATTTGTTCAAAGATATTTTTTATCACCTAGTTACAGTTCATCGTAAGCTGGAAGATATACCCTGTTAAATATATAAGGCCTTCTAGATAAATCAGCTACATACGGTAAATTTTTACTTTGCTTTAATATTATTTAGCTTTGAATAAAATCGTGTTACAGCCAGTCAAAAAAACCTTTCAGTCAAATTGTTTGTCCCGCGTGTTGTTTAAAACCGATCGATCAGAACAGTTCACAATATTTAGTGAATTAGGGGTGAATAACCTAAAAATTTATACATATAACAACAGTCAAATAATTAGTCAAATATAATAAGTAGTCAAATATAATATCATAATAATAATAATAGTAATAACGCCCAACGATCACATACCTAGAACCTGGACCCTAATTAGGATTCCCTGTGTCTAGCGATCCAGGAACTACGAAGACCATGGCCCCACAACACCCAGACATAATTGATGACTTCTACGTCATTAAAATAGTGCTCCCATAGAGGATCGATTTGAGCTACTTGTCTCTTTGATCTAGTCTTCTCGCGGTGAAAACTTGGAAATTATAACTCATTCACGTCGCCATAAAATTATTCGTTGGATTTAATAAAATTAATTTACAAATTATTATTATTATTAATTACTAGGTGGTAGGACTTTGTTGCAAAGTTCGTTTAGGTAGTCACCACCGCTTTGCCAGTTATTCTGCCGCCAAGCAGTAGTGTGCCAGCACTACTGTGTTCCGGTTTGAAGGGCACTGTAGCTAGTGAAATTACTGGGCAATTTAGACTTTATGATCTGATCTCACAGTCGAGTAATGTTATTACCAGACTGTGCTGATGTCTCAGGATGATGTGCGCAGTGCAGTGTCGCTTGAAACTCTATGTTTTAGGGTTCCGAGTGTCACTGTTCTGTTCTATGAACGACTAACTCGTCACATCATTCAATAACATAAAAAAAAAATACGTCCACTGGTAAATTTATTTCATGTATATACAAAATACATTGATTAAAACTAAATTTAATCTAAACTAAAATGATCTAAGTGTCTTAATCTAAAATTATATGTAAATTTATAATAAAACCCTAGTCGCCTAACCTAACATTAAAATGTCTTTTTATCAAAAAAATTAGAAATAAATTCTTAAATAAAAATCTACAAGTGAATAAAAAATTACAAGACTATCTTTAAATATTTAATGTATTTACAATATATTTTCAAACACTTCAATTTTCAATATTTTATAAGTGCAGTGAGTGAAAACGACGACGACAAATTTTTATAATGCTGGTACCTACTTTAACTATAACTTTTTTACTATTTTTTTTGCTTACATATCTATAAAGCAAAAGCGGCTATTTTATTTATTTATTCCAAAACAATATAACACACACACAACATAATATTTTTTTTAATTTTAAATAAGTTTAAATTCCGTTGTGGTTGAGTTGTTGTGTACCGTTTTTAATACCGTATATTTTATAATCTCAATTTCAGTCCTTAGCTAATAGGGGTGCCACCCTTAATAACTAATGGTGGTAATTGTGACCGTAGTATAGGTAAGCCTACAAATTATTGTTTTGAACTAGATATAGGGTATCTGTCACACAGATTCTGGACCCTAACTAAGATTTCCTGTGTCTATTGACCCAAGAACTACGAGGACCATGCTTACAAATACCCAGACACAAAACACAGGGAATCCTATTTAGGGTTCAGGATCTATGTATGTGATCGTTGGTCGTTATTATTATTATTCTGCCGTCAAGCAGTAGCAATCACTACAGTGTTCCGGCTTAAAAGGCACTGTAGCTAATAAAATTACTGTGAAAAAGAGACTTTATGATCTGATCTCACAGTCGAGTAATCTTATTACCAGACTGTGCTGATGTCTCAGGATGATGTGCGCAGTGCAGTGTCACGTGAAACTTTATATTTTGGAGTTCCGAGTGACACTGTTCTGTTATGGGCGGCCGTGTCGCTTAGCATTAGGTGAACGACTAGCTCGTCGAATCATTTACTAACATAAAAAAAAGATTTTAAGAAAGTAGGTATGGAAATTTGAATTATTTTTTTATAGAGTTTAATGACAAAATTAAGGCTTGTCCAAATTCAATCGTTCATAAATAATTAAAAAAATGTTATACTGTCAAGTCTATAGCACCCTTTAAACAAATAAACCGTCCAATTTGTTAACAAACACATATAATTAATTATCTAAATGACCACCTTCATTACGACAAAATACGTTCACCAACAATTTTACGTTTAAATTCCTTTATGCCAAATGTTTGATCAAACGTTGGTGTACTTTAGCTGACTGGCCCGATAGCTCAGTTAGGTAGTAAACCCTGCCTTCTGAACTATGGGTTGTGGGTACGATTCCCACCCAGGACAAACATTTGTGTGATGAACATAGGTGTTTGTTCTGTGTCTGGGTGTCATATTGTATTCTATGTATTTACAAAAAAAAAGGTATCTAAGTATTGTATCAGTTATGTAGTTCCCATAGTACAAGCTTTGCTTAGTTTGGGGCTAGATGGCGTTGTGTGAGATGTCCACACATATCATATTATATATTATATTATATTTTTTTTTACGGCAAATTGCCTTAAATTTCTAAATACTACAATGAAATTAATTAATTAATACTACAATTTTACTGCCAGCATGTTGGGTACGCTACCTACTGGTAGTGGGCAGCATTTGGACTGTATAGGTCATCGCGGCTAGTATACAGTCCAAATGTTTTTTTTTTTGTAGTAGTAGATAGTTTTTAATAATAGTTATTATATCATTTATTATCATTATTATTGTGTGGGTTTTGGTGTGAAAACAAAAAATATTGCGTCACCGCATTGTATTATTTCCCAAAACTTGTGTTATTTTCAGTGTTAGTGCATTGGTGGCATTTTATTCGTTAAATGCTGGATTACAGGCATGAGTGTGGGAAAGTGGTGATGGTGAAGCGTTTCTTTTCGTATTGTTTCCAAAACTCCATAGAAGCTTCTGGTAAAGTTGCCACTACTTTACTAGGAGTTGACTAGACTAGACTATGACTTGTCTTGATGACTTGGACTGTGACTTGACTTGACACAAATATACACAATATTAATTAACTTGAGAAATTATCAATTACTTGACACTGGCTAAATACACAAAAGTAAAAAAAAAAACAAAAAAAAATAATATACCTGCCGTTAATAATATACAGCGCTGTTTGTCCCCAACATTGGCCCAGCGTTGGTCTGTCCAAGACCGGTAATTACCCATCAATATTTATTCGATAATGCTTGCAACCAGTAATAATATCTAATTGGTACGTTGGGTCTTAAAGTGTGTATTTTACAAATTAAAGGGTAGGTTTTCAATAATTTTGAAATTGTGTGTAATTTGAATGCCGTTTTAGGGGAACTAGAAATGAAACGGTATATTTAAAATCTTTGCATTTTGCGTTTGGTGAAATAATACAATAATAATATGTACATACATAGATCCTGGACCCTAACTAGGATTCCCTGTGTCTAAGGACCCAGGAACTACGAGGACCATGGTCCCACAACACCCAGACTCAGAACAAGTATTTGCGCTTTTTTCTGTGCACAAATACTTGTCCTGCCGCGGGAATCGAACCCGCCGCCTCCGGGTTATGTACCGACATGCTCAATCACCACACCACAGAGGCAGCATGAATGCAGTTTATGGCAAAAGGGCAATTGAAATTGCAATCGAAATTGAATTGAAATCATATATGAAGGACATTTACTAGGTGGTAGTACTTTGTTGCAAAGTTCGTCTAGGTAGGTTCCACCGCTTTGCCAGTTATTTTGCCGCCAAGTAGTAGTGTGCAAGCACTACTGTGTTCCGGTTTGAAGGGCACTGTAGCTAGTGAAATTACTGGGCAATTGAGACTTTATGACCTGATCTCACAGTCTAGTAATCTTATTACCAGGCTGTGCTGATGTCTCAGGATGATGTGCGCAGTGCAGTGTCACTCGTAACTCTATTTTGGGGTACTGAATGACACTGTTCTGTTATGGGCAGCCGTGGCGCTTAACATCAGGTGAACGACTAGCTCGTCACATCATTTAATAACATAAAAAAAAACTTAGTCATTCGTTAATATATTTAATTTTTGTATTCACGACTGTAAATTTTTTTAGGTATATTAGGAATATTTTTTAGGTAGGTAGCATAAAAAAAAATGAAGATGAAAAAAAGCATTTCATATTTGGTATATCAAAGAATTTGTAACGCGGACCACTACAAATTAACATTAATAACCACTATCTTTCACAGGATACATTATGACGTTTCGTTTCACGCAATAAATCTCGACAAATTATCCCACCTAATGCGGCCAGTTTAAGAAGACCTTCGTTTCTTCAGACAAGGAAGTATTTCACTTCATTGTCAGAATATCATTATTGTCATCAGCTTGCTGGTACTCGCTGCCCTCGATTGTCATTTACCAAGGGGGAGGGGATATGCATCCATACTACACGCGGAGCTCTGGAAAGTTAGCCTATATCTTCTGTAAGTTGGCTAAATCTATGAAGCTAACGCATGTCATGGGACCCGAAGTACACAATCGACTGCCAGAAAACGTCACAGAGGCGGACTTAAGCCTTAATTGCTTTAAACTGCGAATGAAACGCTGGCTCATCGAGCAAACCTTCTATAACTTTGATGAATTTTTAAGCATTAGGCCTTATTAAATAATACTCTATTATAATTAAATTATATTTATTATATTTAATTTCTAAAGTTAACAATTTTATTATTTTATTTTATGTTATTAAAACGTATGTAGAAAATATATTTATAATACTAGCGGCCCGCCCCGGCTTCTCACGGGTATTTAATATATATCTATTATAGATTGAGATATAAACTATCCTATCTCTCAAGTTGGATCGAACTGCACATGGTGTGCAAATTTTATTATAATCGGTTAAGTGGTTTAGGAGTCCATTGAGGACAAACATTGTGACACGAGATTTATATATATTAAGAAGATGTACCTACGAGTACCTACAAATTTGACCTGTATTTCTATATACCAATAAATGAATTATGAATTATGAATACGGGCCCTCTCTCACAGAGAGAGTGTATGCCACTTATCATCATTAAATTTTCCGGAGGTCACTCAGGTATATAAGGTATCTTAAAATAGCAATAGTAATAATGCCCAACGATAACATACAAAGATCCTGGACCCTGACTAGGATTACCTGTGTCTAGGGACCCAGGGACTATAAGGACCATGGTCCCACTACACCCAGACTCTGATCAAGTTTTTACGCTCTTTTTTCCGTGCACAAATACTTTGTACTGCCGCGGGAATCGAATCCCGCCTCCGGGTTATGAGCCGACCTGCTTAGCCACCATACCACAGAGGCTGTAATAAATAGACATTTAAGCATATTTAATTTAAAGAAGGTTATACAACTTTCACAAAATATTTTACATAGATGTCTTATTAAATATTAACTTTAATAACTTATTTGGTTGTTATTGTTAAATATAGTATAATTAATTTGCAATGTTTTTTTAGGTTTATCAAAATCGCATGGAATGTTACGTTTTTCGAATATTTAAAGTGTGAATTTTAATAAATATGTAGCTCAAAATTGTACATAATGATTTTAAAAAACCTGGATTCGAGTTTTTTTTTCGTTTCTTTGCATTTTCTGAGAACATTTACCATAATAATGTTATTTTTTTTATATCATTAGAAAGTAAAGATTTCATCGAACAAAAAGTATACTGACTTGATTTAAAAGGATGGTTTTTCGATATTAAGTCAAAATAAGATGGTAAAAAAATTACAGTCTGTTTGGGACAGTGAGTAAGTAATCACTAAAGATTGTAATTTTTTCAGATATACAAATAAAAAACCAAAAACTTGGTTATATAAATTTTTCACATAAATTTAGAAGCTATGTGAAAAAGTACAAATGTTGTAGATCTTTTTATTACCTACAACTTTACTGTTAAACTTTTTAGTTAGTAGTTTTGCTGAAAATCGAAATAAACCGTTTTTTACCCGTAAAATCTAACCATCTCACCCGTATCTCAGATCACCCGTAAATTATTTTTTCTTTCATTTGTGTTATATTCTTTTCCTTTTCCAATTGAATTCATCCTACTAAAAAAAAAATCTATTATTACCATTTTTTAAGATTTCAGCCCTGGCCTATCTCTCTTTATTCTTTAATAGTCTGATTTCTTCCTTGGTCGAGAAATCGACACACTTTTCGTAAAAGTCAGAAATATATCACATAAAATAACTTATGAGAAATTTAATCTACTAAAATATGTTTTTTTTTTAATAAGGAATGACGTGACGAGCTAGGCGTTCGCCTGATGTTAAACGACACGGCTGCCCATATCAGCTGCAGTGTCACTCGAAATTCTAAAGTATAGAGGTTCGCGTGACACTGCACTGCGCACGTCATTCAGAGACATCAGCACAATCTAGTAATAAGATTACTAAACTGTGAGATCAGATCATAAAGTCTCATTTGCCCAGTAATTTCACTAGGTACAGTGCCCTTCAAACCAGAACACATCAGTGCTTGCGCACTACTGCTTGGTGGCAGAATAACTGGCAAAGCGGTGGTACCTACCTAGACGAACTTTGCAATAAAGTCCTACCACCTAGTAAATGTGTAAAATGTATTAATATTGTTTACAATATTCTATGTTTTGACGAGACGCAGCGATATAATCATCAATTATCAATAAATATTTATTTTAGGTTACTTACACTAGATTGTATCAACAAGATCAAAGCCACAAGGGGAGCTCTTTCTAAACTGGACGATAAGTTTCATTCCGCAACGCATTAGCGAAACGGAACGGAAACCACGCCTCTTCCGGCGCGGCGGGCTGTCAACGAGTAACGAGCGAAAATGCAACCACAGATTATTTATCTACTTTATATTTTTGGCAAATTTTGATAAAAGTTATCTTAACAAATAATTTAATAAATAAACATTAGGTTATAGTGGCGAAATCTAAAATAAGGAAAACGCGAAGAGCTGACTTAAGTCCGTATTACAGAACGATGCTCAGTCATCGATCGGTGCTCAAGCAGATATTTCATTCATAAAGTGATCAATTAGTGAATGAAATCTCTGCTTGAGCACCGATCGATGACTGAGCATCGTTCTGTAATACCGACCTCAATTTGTATAAACTTTGGATTTATTTAACATAACGTTTAAACATCTATTTCTCCAATGCTTTTTCCATCCGTTAAGAAGAGATCGCTTTTAGCAACAAGGCCACCCATTATTATAGCTTTAATTTATTTCTATGTTGGTATTTGTAGCTATTCTAAAGTTTTTATGTAGGCCGCTATTTACTTTGTGACTTCTGTGGCTAAAATTCTCTATCCTCTATTATCCTATAATTAATGAAATGAGGTTGGTTTCTAGTCTCTACAATAGTTATATACTCTTTGCTAACAGAGTACCGACCTAGAGTTTCGGCGGGAAAACGATTCACCGCATTGTATTATTTTCCAAAACTTGTGTTATTTTCAGTGTTAGTGCATAAAATTAGTGGTGTTTTATTCTTAAAATATGAAATTCGTGGTGTTTATGGTGCTGAATTACAGGCATGAGTGTGGGAAAGTGGTATAATGATGGTGAAACGTTTCTTTTCATTTTGTTTCCAAAACTCCATAGAAGCTTCTAGTAAAGTTGCCACCATTTTACTAGGAGTATGACTTAGACTAGACTATGACTTGACTTGATGAGTTATTGGACTGTGACTTAACAGATATCTTCGTGAAATATCATTAACTTGATAAATTATCAATTACTTGACTCTGGCCAAATACAAAAGTGTGAAGCCAAAACCAACAAAAAAAAAAGAGTAGGTATACCGACTTATTTGTACAGTTTCACTGGATAGAAATCTAATAAAATCTACATAGTTTACGGAAATAAGTAAGCGTTTTATTTCAATAACAAAATATCAAATAAATACGTAAATAATCCAAACGAAACAAAATTACACCCTTTGCCTATGATACTCGACTTTGTGCCAAATGCATTCGTTTCGCGCCCTCCCTGGGGCCCGTCACAAACGTCAAAACTCTACAACCGTTCCATTTTCGAAACGGTGGCAGCGCGATTTTGAATAGCGTTGCTAATTTTTAGAGATGTGAAATAGCAAGCAACTTTGTTATGATATCGATGATGATGTGGGATAAAATAAATGAAAAAAGCAAAATCTCGATCATACAACATCAACATCTTTTACAATACTATACCAAAATAAAACTTATATCACCACAATACCCCAGACATAAAAATACAAGAATCTAAATACAAAAATGTTTACTGACATAAATATTATTACATTAAATTAATTAATCCATAGACTTCCGAACTACTTTTAAAACTGTATTTCAGGAATCAGTGGCTTTTCACAATATTTGAAATTTTATTATTATATCACACAAAAAAAAAAATACAGTGAAATCTAGAGAAAAAAATCTCATGGTGCAAAAGTAGTTAAAAAAAAAAGAATTTACACTACAACACTTACCGGTATACAAGAATACTATTCACAAGATATACAATATATAATATATAATACAATATATACAAGATAAATTAGTGCATATACTCCTCGAACGATATGACATACTAAGGTCCGTATTACAGAACGATGCTCAGTCATCGATCAATGCTCAAGCAGAGATTTCATTCACTAATTGATCACTTTATGAATGAAATCTCTGCTTGAGCATCGATCGATGACTGAGCATCGTTTTGTAATACGAACCTAAAGACATGTTATAAATACATATCTAATCCTAGCATCCTGTCCTACTAATATTATGAACGCGAATATTTGTATATATGAATATTTATTATATATGAATGTTTGTCACTTTTTCACGCTCAAACAGCTGGATATATTTAGATGAAATTTGGAATGTAGATAGCCTACATAGTGGATTAACACATAGGCTACTTTTTATCCGCAGGAGAAAGCGCGGGGCGCAGCTAATATTATATTAATAAATATTTGTGGACATTTCATACACAAACACACACAAGCACACTAGTTTTTTTTTGTATCTGAGACACATCAAAGTCAAGTATGTCAAAACCTACCTATCTTTATAAGTAGGTTTCGACATACTTGACATCTCTTCGTATCTACTCGATATTAAATTTATCGATGTCTACCACATCCCTAGCAGTTAGTCACAGCGATAAGTGCACTCAACTAGCGTTCGTGACATGACACCCTATCATTCGACACGTCTACAAGAAAATATAATTTGAAATCTAATTTTATTTGAAATTTGAAAGCCAATTCTTGTAATAATGTATTTAAAAAACGAGTGTGCTTTAGACCACACGACTGAAGTAAAACTTCTTCTCGACTGGCCCGATAGCTCAGTTGGTAGTAACCCTGCCTTCTGAACTGTGGGTTGTGGGTGCGATTCCCACCCAGGCAAAAATTTGTGTGATGAACATCGATGTTTGTTCTGAGTCTGGGTGTTATATTGTATTCTATGTATGTATTTACAAACAAAAACTATCTAAGTATTATATCAGTTATCTGGTTCCCATAGTACAAGCTGTGCTTAGTTTGGGGCTAGATGGCGCTGTGTGAGATGTCCACACATATTATTATTATTATTATTATTATTATTCTTCAGCCTTATTAATAAACGGGTATTAGTCTCGGATTAGTTACTTCAGCTTTTGTCCTTTTTTGCTACTGGAATATTTAGCTGGATCGAAAGAGATAAAAGATAGTGTAACTAGTCTAAAGCTAGTTCGTGTTTATTAATAAGGCTGCTTTAGTTTAGCTCGTGAAATCGTCCCTAACAGAATTGACTTTTCTAATATTAAGAAAAAGTATTTGGAGATAGCGTTAGAGAAAAAGAGCCTATTACAAGAATAGGTACTTTGAAAATACCGAATTGAACCAAAAATTAAATTACTCCGTAATCTGCGGTAATAAACAAACAAATCGTTTTTGGCTGAATGCGACCGACATTTGCCACTAATGAAACAAAATTAGAAAAAAGAAAATTCAAACTTCGAACCCCATTACGACCAATGAGAGCATGCAGACTTGATTGCGGGGCGTGACTGCGCTCATTAATCACAAGCGAATTCAAGAAACGTATATCTATCTCGTTTTAGCGTTTCCGTTTTAGAGTAAGACAGCTGCGCTGTTTTGTACGGTGCGTATTCACAGAATGATCTTTTTAATATTTAATTTTATGGGTTGTAATTATTGTTATGAATAAGTTTATTTTATTTATGTGGGGGCTCGGTAATGGCGCGTTCGCAATGGGGGGTTGCCGAATGCTGCCAAATTGCTCTGTGGGACGTTAAACATTAAATCTAAGTCACAATTAGATGTAGATTTCTTGCGTTTGTGAAATTGGATTAAGAACGTAATGTGCTTTTTGTTATTACAATGTTGGAATAATTTTTTAAATCTTTGTTTTTAGTGTAAACTTAGGGTGGGGTACAAAAGATTTACAATTAATTAAAAAAAAATGTGAACATCTCACACAGCGCCATCTAGCCCCAAACTAAGCAAAACTTGTACTATGGGAACCAGATAACTGATACAATACTTAGATACTTTTTGTTTGTAAATACATACATAGAATACAATATGACACCCAGACACAGAACAACCATCGATGTTCATCACACAAATGCGTTTGTCCTGGGTGGGAATCGAACCCACAACCCACAGTTCAGAAGGCAGGGTTACTACCAACTGAGCTATCGGGCCAGCCAAGTGGAGCCAAATCGCTTTGTTCGCACATGTGGGATATTAACCATGTAACGGTTGCGTGTTTTCATACATCTAGTAGTCGTAAATTAAAAAATCAAAAAATCTACTCTTAATTATTTATCATAAGATAAATAATTCAGTGTACGGTTCTCATTGTATTCAATAATGAACGAATAAACGATCTATTGTCTTTGTATTACAAATTGTAATTTAGAAAACAACCGTTAGTTATTGCAGATTCAATGCGCGCACTAAATTGAAAATCTAATTTTGTTCCATTTGTGAGTATTTTAATTACCATTAACATGAGTTGGGTGTTGTGTCTGTCTGTATGTTTAATCTTCAAGTAAAATTCAAAATTATATCTTGCAGTATTAATAACTAGTTGCGCCCCGCGGTTTCACCCGCGGATAAAAAATACTTTAATTATTTGCTCATCCCGCGGGAAAGTTTCACTTTTCCAGGATAAAAAGTAGCCTATATGTTAATCCAGTGTATAAGCTATATTGGTACCGAATTTTATCCAAATCCATTCAGCCGTTTGAGCGTAAGGGAGTAATAAACATACACACATACGCACAAACACACATACAAACTTTCACCTTTATAATATTAGTGTGAAAATAATAATAATAACGTCCAACGATCACATACATAGATCCTGGACTCTAACTATAGGGACCCAGGAACTACGAGGATCATTCCACAACACCCAGACTCAGAACAAGTATTTACGCTTTTTTGTGTACAAATACTTGTACTGCCGCGGGAATCGCACCCACCTCCTTTGGGTTATGGAGCCGACCTGCCCAACCACCACACTGTTACAAATTGGTACTAATTTTTTTTTGACACATTGGCAGAAAGTGTCAAAAAAAAATTAAATGAAAAGCACGAATGAGTATTGGTATCGACTTCCAAGCAAATCACCTCCAAAATAGCGTTCTACCCCTTTTAACCTCGTTAGGGGATGAATTTTAATAAAATACAAAACACGTCTTCTATCAATTCTGTTAAAAAGGCGTATGCAAAATTTGAAGTAGATGAGACTAATAGGAACCACGTTGATCCATCCAAACTTGGTCTCCGTATTTCACCCCCTTAGGGGTAGAATTTCGAAAAATCATTTCTTATTGAATGCTTATGTCATATAAAGAACACACCCTCCACGTTTCAGGTCTTTACGATCAGCGGTTTGGCTGTGCATTGATCCGTCAGGACAAAAGCATTTTATATGTATAGATGAATAAACAAACAAATAAATATGTGTGGACATCTCACACAGCGCCATCTAGCCCCTAAATAAGCAAAGCTTGTACTATGGGAACCAGATAACTGATACAATACTTAGATACTTTTTGTTTGTAAATACATACAAAGAATACAATATAACACCCAGACACAGAACAAACATCGATGTTCATCACACAAAAGTTCTGGGTGGGAATCAAACCCACAACCTACAGTTCAGAAGGCAGGGTTACTACCAACAGAGCTATCAGGCCAGTCATATGTGAGTAGAACTCGGGCAAAATCCTAGTCTAAAGTTTTCAATAGCATCTAATTATGTTTGAGAGACAAGTGAACGAGACTGGACTGGTAGATATATAAATAGAGATAACGTCAGTTTGTCTGTTTGTCTTTGTCAATTACTTTCAGAAGCTAGACACATGGTGACTGGTGAATGAGAATAACAATCGATTTGCGGACTCTTTCTTACATTTTTATGGATATAATTGAAAAATGAAGTGTATCACACTTCACACTAATATTAGTTTGTATGTGTTTTTGTGTGTATGTTTCTTACGCCTTCACGCTCAAACGGCTGAATGGATTTGGATGAAATTCGGTGCCAAGATAGCTTATACACTAGATTAGCATATAGGCTACATTTTATGCTGGAAAAGTGAAATTTTTCCGTGGGGTGAGCCATTAATTAAAATACTTTTTATCCGCGGGTGAAACCGCGGGGCGCAATTAGTAGGCCTATATAACTTTATATTATACAGTCTCTGTGGTGTGGTGGATGAGCAGGTCAGCTCATAACCCGGAGGTGGCGGGTTCGAATCACGTATTTGTGCACAAAAAAAGCGCAAATACATGTTCAGTGTCTGGGTGTTGTGGGAGCATGGTCTTCGTAGTTCCTGGATCCCTAGACACAGGGAATCCAGGATCTATGTATGTGATCGTTGGGCGTTATTATTATTACTATACTTTTCCTGTCACAGGTAGTAAACCGCCTACCTCCGGATTATGAGCCGACCTGCTCAACCACCACACCACAGAGCAGTATAAACTATTTCTTCCCCACTCCCTTTCCCATAACTTACTCCAAACTAACTTTCTATTGTCCAATAAGAGATAAATCATGTGAAACATCCACTTACCGGCAGTAAAGGAAACCGCCGCAATCAATTTACTAGCTTAGGGGATGCGTAGGGTTACTTAGGGGTTGTTTAGCGGGTGCTGGTTCAGTGGCAAGGGGGTGATGTGTGATCTAAATGTGTCGGTAATGACTAGTAATATAGACAGTCCAAATGCTCCAGCCCACTACCAAAAGGTAGCGTACCCAACATGCTGGCAGCATTGCCCCGTTGAATTGCAATGCTTATTCGTTGTGCCAAATAAGTGCCAGCATTTTGGTCACGCGTAGCATCGACCAGACGCTCTGATAAACTTTTGAAAACGCGATGATCTCCCAGCCCCCACGGACCCAGGGTGTCAACACCAAACGGCTCAAATATGTAACCGCTACCGATATTACTATATTTCCGCCGTTTTAGCTGCTCAGCCGAAAAATAAATTAATATTATTATTATTTATTTATTTATTACTATGTGGTAGGACTTTTCTGCAAAGTTCGTCTAGGTAGGTACCACCGCTTTGCCAGTTATTCTGCCGCCAAGCAGTAGTGCGCAAGCACTACTGTGTTCCGGTTCGAAGGGCACTGTAGCTAGTGAAATTACTGGGCAAATGAGACTTTATGACCTGATCTCACAGTCTAGTAATCTTATTGCTAGACTGTGCTGATGTCTCAGGATGATGTGCGCAGTGTCACGCGAAACTACACTTGAGTCACTGTAACTGATATGGGCAGTTGTGTCGCTTAACATTAGTAAGAAACAATGCGAGTTTCAATGCGTTCTCTCACCTGATGGGAAGTGCCGATGCGATCGAAGGTGCAGCATGCTAGCCAAGTAAATACCTATTCACTCTTCTCTTGAACACGCCCGGGTCATATTTCGCCGGAAACACAGACGCTGGTATTCCATTCCTTAGCCGTTCTAATTAAGAACGTTGAGTCAAATCGCTTGGTACGAATGGGTGGTATTCCGGAGAACTTTTTTTTCTAACTCATATATTGTTAGTTGTTAATATATATATATATTGACTGGCCCGATAGCTCAGTTGGTAGTATCCCTGCCTTCTGAACTGCAGGTCGTGGGTTTGATTCCCACTCAGGATAAACATTTTGTGTGATGAACATTGATGTTTGTTCTGTGTCTGGGTGTTTATATTGTATTCTATGTATGTATTTACAAACAAAAAGTATCTAAGTATTGTATCAGTTATCTGGCTTCCCATAGTACAAGCTTTGCTTAGTTTGGGGCTAGATGGCGCTGTGTGTAATGTCCACACATATTTATTTATTTATAATATATTTATTCACATCAGCGTAACCTTAGATCAACAGAAAATCCCAGGAAAACGCAAAAGATCGTGTCACCGCATTGTATTATTTTCCAAAACTTGTGTTATTTTCAGTGTTAGTGCATAAAATTGGTGGCATTTTATTCGTTAAGTGCTGGATTACAGGCATGAGTGTGGGAAAGTGGTATAATGATGGTGAAACGTTTCTTTTCGTGTTGTTTCCAAAACTCCATAGAAGCTTCTGGTAAAGTTGCCACCACTTTACTAGGAGTATGATTTGACTAGACTAGACTATGACTTGACTTGATGACTTGGACTGTGACTTGACTTGACTTGACATACATATATATTACTTAACTCGAAAAATTATCAATTACTTGACACTGGCTAAATACACAAAAGTGTGGAGCAATACCAAAAAAAAAAACAGATAATCTTTCACAAAAAATGCCTATTCATACTTCTTCTTTCTTTTCTTCTTTTTTCTTGTAGGCCGTACGCCTTTGGAACGCGCTTCCAATTGATTTTTTTTTTTTTTAATCAATTCCAGACAGGCTCAGTCGTTGGCCACATTTAAATCCAGCGTTAAAAGTTTTTATCTATCACAGTTGTAATACTATTAGCAATTTCATCCATTTGAACTTATTTCGTTATTATGTAAGTATTTATAATTTATATATTATTAATATGTATGTATTTATACTTATATATTATCTAGTATATATGAATCAGTTATATTTAATTTATTGATTATTGATTATATATTATTTTTATTTTTTATAAATTTCATTGTTTTCAATTTTTAATCAATTCGTTTACACCACCGACCTCTATCTCTCTAACAATTCTTTCCACCAAAGGTTGACTGGAAGAGATCGCTTTTAGCGATAAGTCCGCCCATTGTACTATAGGTTTAAGTTTCTTCATCTGTAACTGTTTTTTCTTCTGGTGTACAATAAAGAATTTTTGTATTGTATTGTTTTTCATTTTCATCATATATTTTTAATTTTATATGCTTAGTACAATAACTTAATTTTGAGTACCTAATATAATTTTGACTTTAAATGTCCTTAAAACCACTTACTTACATAAAAATGAATCGTTATTTTCCGCATCATGCGTGAAGGTAATGGATGTAACATTTTCTCTAATTATTTTTTTGTTGTGTTTATTATTGTTCATATGAAAGAAAAAATTAAGAAAGTTCAGCGCTAAATTAGAAAATTCACCATGCGTATGACACCGTGGGGCATAGCTAGTTTGCAAAAAACTGATAATAATGAAATTCATAAACCAAAAGCAGTTCTTAAAACAACCATGAGTGCTATAGAAATAGCTACAATCAATTTAATAGGGGGTGGCAGTTAAATGGTAAAGGGAGGCAAATTGCTCTCCGGTCGCTAATGACCAGCGCTTGCCAAGAGTTGGTTTGGACAGGCCAGTTGACCAGAAAATGAAACTGAAACTCGTCCGTAGTCAAATTCAAAGTCAAGATTTATTGTAAATAGGCTATTTTTAGTAAAAGTAGTCAAAAATTACTTCTTAGGTCCTTAAATGTCCTAACCATATAAAATTACAAAGTGCTTATTGTCAAAGTTTTACAATCAAATTGTGCGAGTTGAATTTTTTAACTGGCCCAATAGCTCAGTTGGTAGTAGCCTTAGTAGGTTTTTTTTTTTTTTTTTTTTTTTTTGGCTTCACACTTTTGTGTATTTAGCCAGTTTCAAGTATTTGATAATTTCTCAAATACTTGACACTGGCTCAAGTCACAGTCCAAGTCATCAAGTCAAGTCAAAGTCTAATCAAGCCATACTCCTAGTAAAGTAGTGGCAACTTTACCAGAAGCTTCTATGGAGTTTTGGAAACAACACGAAAAGGAACGTTTCACCATCATTATACCACTTTCCCACACTCACGCCTGTAATCCAGCACTTAACGAATAAAATGCCACCAATTTTATGCACTAACACTGAAAATAACACAAGGTTTTGAAAATAATACAATGCAGCAAACTTTTTCATTTTCCCGCCAAAAACCCTTAAATCAGTTTACAATTGGCGAAAATATCGATGAACATACACAAAAAACATAGACGAACATAGAACCTTCTTTTTAGAAGTCGGTTAAAAACACAAAAAGAATCGGAGGCCTTCTAAACGAGGCACTGTGAATTTATATCAAGTGCTGACACTGGCAAAACATTGTGATCACCACCAATTACCAGTGTACACTTAACAAATAACGCTTTGTATCTCTTTCTGGCACGATATAAATGTTATACCCATCTCAGTCTGTCGCCAGACTAAAGTGGTCTTAATCGTTGTTTGTTTGGTAGCAAAAGGTTTTATCTTTGATACTGTATTAAGGAAAATGTGCTTTAAGATAAACCAGCAAGGTTTTATATCGTTTGTATTTAAAAATTTAATGTCTGACTTATGTTGACAAAGAAATGTGTACTCTAACAACTTCGACCGTAAAGCTTTTTGGTACAAAAATCTTGAAGACAGTTAAGGTTTTAAAATGACTAGGATAGTTTGTAATAACAGTGGTACTATGGTTATAGTAATAGAGCTTATATTCGCTCGGCGAGAACGTGCTATTAATAAAATAAAACGTTTCGAATACACCCCGTATGTGGGCGTGACGGGTATTCCGGAGACAGAAGAGTACAACGCGGGAATACAGCGTCGAACGCACGCGTGTGACACAAATTTGAATTTGGAATTGTGAATTGAGGTATTTTTAATCAAATTTAAGGATAAAATATTAAAAAAATAACTAACAAGTGTGCAAAAAAATCTAAATTAAATTTTTCAATTAACTTTTACAGTAATATATAAAGTGACAAATAAAGTGAAGTAAAACAGTGCAACAGAAATGGAGTCGGAGATAGTAGAAACGCAAACGCAGAAAAAAGTGCCTAAACCATTTTCAATCGAATCCTTGATCGGTACAGACAGAAAATCACCCGAGATCGACATAGAGAACAACTTGTCGGAAAATTCTAGAAACTCAGATGACGAGGAAAGTGAAAGATTGCACGGATTAAACCGGATGCGTTATTATTTTAACGCGCCATTTTTGCAGCAAAACGGGGGGTTCCCGTTTTTACTGAATTACCCGGAACCATGGCTTTCGAGAGTTTTAGGGAACGTACCGGTGCAGAGTATAGCAGAGAATAGAGAAGAGAAGACGGAAAGTCCTGTCAGCGTTGGCAGTGAAATGGATAGTGATGGCGGTGAAGACAATACACAAGGTTTGCATTTTAACCGACTTTAAACACGGAGGTTCTCAATTCGATTATATATTTTTTGTATGTTACCTCAAAACTTTCGACTTGGGGGAACCGATTTTGATGATTATTTCCTATTTGAAAGCTGGTGCTTCCCGTGTGGACCCATAAATTTGATCAAGATCTGTCAAAGTTATTTTTGAATTATCCTTAATAATGCGTAATTCTATTTCGACTAAATTAATGACGTTCTCATTGGAAAGTCGGCTAAATTCCTTTTTTAAAGGAATTATTTTCAATCCTGTCGGATAAATCGAGACTTTTAATTTTTGTAGATTTAATTATGTTTTTTATCGACTAGATAGAAAAAAAATAGAATTTACGGATTGGACAAGTTCCTCTCTGAGCTAAAATAAATACGTAAACCAGGGGAAGTAATAAATTACATGTTTTTTTGAAGTAAAACTTTTTTACGCACGACTTGGGGAGTAAGTTGGTGTATGCGAGGCGAACGGAAGTTGAAGTTGGTTTACGTTGATCTCCATGTAATAAATAACAAAGCAATAACAAAGTTAAAAATTTGTATTATTATGTCGGTATGTCCGGTAAAATGACAATTTACAATTGTCATGATGGCGACATTAACATTAAACAAAGCTATACCGGCCGATAGATGGAGCTAAAGAAGTTTTACTTCAGTCGTGAGGTCTAATGCACACTCATTTTTTATGTTAAGGAATGACGTGACGAGCTAACCGTTCACCTGATGTTAAGCGACACGGCTGCCCATATCAGTTGCAGTGTCAGTCAGATCTCTAAAATATAGTTTCGCGTGACACTGCACTGCGCACGACATCCTGAGACATCAGCACAGTCTGGTAATAAGATTACTCGACTGTGAGATCACATAAAGTCTCAATTGCCCAGTAATTTCACTAGCTACAGTGCCCTTCAAACCGGAACACAACAGTGCTTGCACACTACTGCTTGGTGGCAGAATAACTGAATAACTACGTCCATACCGACCAACCACCAACTAACCAACTGGATATCTATCAGGCAAATTCACCCTTTCCCATGAGGCCCTTCCTACAAGGCCCTTGTAACCTACGATAGAGAATAATATAATAATGATAATATTATAATAATATGTATGGACATCTCACACAACGCCATCTAGCCCCAAACTAAGCAAAGCATGTACTATGGGAACCAGATAACTGATACAATACTTAGATACTTTTTGTTTGTAAATACATACATAGAATACAATATAACACCCAGACACGGAACAAACACCTGTGTTCATCACACAAATGTTTGTCCTGGGTGGGAATCGAAGCCGCAACCCACAGTTGAGAAGGCAGGGTTACTACCAACTAAAGCTATCGGGTCAGTCAAGAATAAAAAAATAATTCAGTGATGAGGTTGTAAAAGTTACATAATTTTTTTATTAATTACAATATTCATCATTAATAGGTAATTTAATAAAAAAAATATATTTTAATAATAAAAATATCAAATATTATGGCTCATTTTTATTATCAAATAATCAAATAAATATAATATTATTTAATTTTTAGATATCAAGCCATTTTATAAAATATTAGCAAAGTTAAAATTAAAAACAATGCTCTAGAGCAAAACTTAATCTAAGAAGCCGCTACCAGTAGGCAACGTGCCCAAAATGCTGGCGGCATTGCCCCGAATGGCAATGCTTAGTGTTTGGGCTAAATAGAGACTAGCATTTTGGTCAAGTGTTGCCTCGATTCGTTCCGAAAGATCTTTGTAAATATTTGCCGTCTCATTTTTGGTGCACATTTTTTAAAATATGTAAATACCTAATAATAACGCCCAACGATCACATACATAGATCCTGGACCCTAACTAGGATTCCCTGTGTCTAGGAACCCAGATTACGAGGACCATGGTCCCACAACACCCAGTTTCAGAACAAGTATTTCCGCTTTTTTTCTCTGCACAAATACTTTTCATATCCCGGGAACCAAATCCGCCGCCTCCGGGTTATAAGCCGACCTGCTGAACCACAGAGTCTGCCAATCTCATATAAATTATAATTTCTGATATGCGTAATCATAACTAGATTGTGCTAGCTAAGAAAAGCAAAAACCGAGTGTGCTTTAGACCACACGACTGAAGTAAAACTTCTTTAGCTCCATCTATCGGCCGGTATAACTTTGTTTAATGTTAATGTCGCCATCTCGACAATTGAAGGGGCGAGAACAAAAAGGGTTTAACTGATTTTTTTTTACCAATATGACTTATGGGTATCGTTGGATTCAGCGTGAAATTATCTTCAATACATTCTCAAAATACCGAATAAAGGCTTAAATCTCGAGATTTTGAGTCTAAAAACGGTTTATCTGTCACAGGAATACAGTTCGCTTAGCATAAAAACATTATTATATTTATTTTATTATATCATATTTTTACAGTAATTGTATGAATTAGTACTATATTTAGTATTTAAAATACATTTTAAAAAATTTCAAGCAACTGAAACTTACATAAACCTTTTCTATTACCTTATAAGCACTCTACGTTAAAATGACGCCGTTGAAGTTTAAAGTCATTTTCTCGAAACTGTCAATTTGACAGTTAAACCCTTTTTGTTCTCACCCCTTCAATTGTAAATTGTCATTCTACCGGACATACCAACATATTAAAAATTTTAAGTAAATTTTAACTTTGCCATATTGACAATGGAGATCTACGTGAACCAACTTCCGTTCGCCTCGCTTTCACCAGATTACTCCCCAAATCAAGCGTGCGTAAAGTAGTTTTACTACAAAAACATATAAGTTTTGCTTGGTCGCCTTTCAGCATAGTAGGTACATTCAACCGTTCCTAAGACACAAGGCTTGATAGAGAGGTATATAGATTTTTTCATATTCTTAGAATACTTTTAACATCTCTAATATAATTACAACAAGCTTCTGCCCGCAGCTTTGCCCACGGCGTGGCATTTGGGAAAATAATTCAACCACCCATTTCACCCTCTTAAGGGTGGAATTTCGAAAAATCCTTTCTTAGCGGATGCCTACGTCATAACATCTACCTGCATGCCAAGTTTCAGCCCGATCCGTCCAGTGGTTTGGGCTGTGCGTTGATAGATCACTATGTAACTAGTCTAAAGCTAGTTCGTGTTTATTAATAAGGCTGTAAGAGTTCCGAGTGACACTGCAGCTTAATGGGCAGCCATGTCAACATGCAACAACAACAAGTATGCAACATCAGGCGAACGGCTAGCTCGTCACGTCACTCCTTAACATAAAAAAAAGAATTTAAGTAACTTTTGTACCAATAACAAATTATTGTAACTGCGGAAAAATGTTTTACTAGGTGGTAGGACTTTGTTGCAAAGTTCGTCTAGGTAGGTACCACCGCTTTGCCAGTTATTCTGCCGCTAAGCAGTAGTGCGCAAGCACTACTGTGTTCCGGTTTGAAGGGCACTGTAGCTAGTGAAATTACTGGGCAATTGAGACTTTATGATCTGATCTCACAGTCGAGTAATCTTATTACCAGACTGTGCTGATGTCTCAGGATGATGTGCGCAGTGCAGTGTTGCTCGAAACTCTATTTTGGGGTTCCGATTGACACTGTTCTGTTATGGGCAGCCGTGGCGCTTAACATCAGGTGAACCTAGCCGTTCACCTGATGTTAAGCGCCTCGTCAAATCATTCAGTAACATAAAAAAAAAAAAGTCAATAAATTATTTTTTTTTGTAACACGGCAAATTGCCTTTATTTTCTAAATACTACAATGAATTAATAACTAATACTAAAACTACCTACTACAAAACGAGAAACATTTGGACTGTATATAATTATTATTATTATTATTATATTATTATTATTGACTGGCCCGATAGCTCAGTTGGTAGTAGCCCTGCCTTCTGAACTGTGGGTTGTGGGTTCGATTCCCACTCAGGACAAACATTTGTGTGATGAACATAGGTGTTTGTTCTGTGTCTGGGTGTCATATTGTATTCTATGTATGTATTTACAAACAAAAAAGTATCTAAGTATTGTATCAGTTATCTGGTTCCCATAGCACAAGCTTTGCTTAGTTTGGGGCTCGATGGCGTTGTGTGAGATGTCCACACATATTATATATTATTATATTATATTATATTATTATTCTTTAAACGCCTGTGGAACCCTAAAAGTCATCCCATTAGTTCTGCCTCCTTGACATTACATATACGATTTCACGGAACTTTGAAACGCCGAATCCATCTGTTCCGTGAAATTACATGAGTGTGATTCTGTATTGTACCAGATCGGCTCGGTTTTGGTACACACCTGCTCTTAATATACGGGGCAAAAGTATTTTACCTCATTAAGCTGGAACACGTCCAATTACCATGTAGGGACTTTGATCATTCTTTTTCTAGTCGTTCACCTGATGTTAAGCGACACGGCCGTCCATAACAGAAATGTTTCACTCGGAGCGCCAAAATATAATATAAGGTTTCACGTGACATTGCACTGCGCACATCATGCTAAGACATCAGCACAGTCTGGTAATAAGATTACTAGACTGTGAGATCAGATCATAAAGTCTCAATTGTCCAGTAATTTCACTAGCTACAGTGGTCTTCAAACCGGAACACAGTAGTGCTAGCATACTACTGCTTGCCGGCAGAATAACTGGCAAAGCGGTGGTACCTACCTAGACGAACTTTGCAGAAAAGTCCTACCACATAGTAATTGGACAGAGACTGCGAGAACAGATCATAAAGTCTCTAATGCCCAGTGCAATTACTGGGCAATTGAGACTTTATGATCTGATCTCACAGTCGAGTAATCTTATTACCAGACTGTGCTGATGTCTCAGGATGATGTGCGCAGTGCAGTGTCGCGCGAAACTTTATATTTTGGAGTTCCGAGTGACGCTGCAACTGATATGGGCGGCCGTGGCGTTTGACTTCAGGTGAATGACTAGCTCGCCACATCATTCATTAACATAAAAAAATTAAGCTCCTAATCACCTCCTCCTTGTTTTTGTTTTGGCTCCACACTTTTGTGTATTTAGCCAGTGTCAAGTAATTAATTTTTCAAGACGTGTCAAGTCAAGTCACAGTCCAAGTCATCAAGTTAAGTCATAATCTAGTCTAGTCTAGTCAAGTCATACTCCTAGTAAAGTGGTGGCAACTTTACTAGAAGCTTATTTGGAGTTTTGGAAACAACACGAAAAGAAACGTTTCACCATCATTATACCACTTTCCTACACTCACGCCCACCACGTAACGAACAAGATGCCACCAATTTTATGCTCTAACACTGAAAATAACACAAGTTTAGGAAAATAATACAATGCGGTGACGCGATCTTTTTCTTTTTCCCGCCAAAACACATACGCGTTTTTTAAAGTTACTTAGTTTACTAGGTGGTAAGTTCATCTAGGAAGGTACCACCGCTTTGCCAGTTATTCTGCTGCCAAGCAGTAGTACGCACTGCTGTGTTCCAGTTTGAAGGGCACTGTAGCTAGTGAAATTACTGGGAAAATGAGACTTTATGACCTGATCTCACAGTCCAGTAATCTTATTACAAGACTACACAACAACACAAAAACAAACTCTTTGAAGCCGGTTGAAATATAAATTACTATTTACAAGGCATTATAATGTTCAAAAGATTACAAGGAAAATCTACGAATAAAATGGTGCGAACATTTAAATGGACCAGAAAACGACGTGACCGCCATTTATTATTTATTTATCGATAAGTATCAATATCGATATTATCACTGCATTTTAACTTCACGAGCGATTTAACTTCGCCGCACTAAGTATTCGATGCGTTCCAAATTTCAAATTTGTAATTCCGATCGCGACTTTCTGGCGGGAAACTCGAATCTTGCAACTTTATTTTATGCTCTCGCCTTTAGCGAAAATAAGCTTTACACAGCAGTTATTAAGGTTCGCAATCTGTGTGAACTTGTTACTTAATTCGACAATCGAGTTTATACTTAACACAAATTTATTAAATCTTTTTTTGCTCTAAAATAAACCTTAACGTAATAGAAATAAGTTTACATAGCGCGCTTAGTTATTATGGATGATTTTTCCGAATCAATACTTCGCACCAGTTAAAGTTTACCATCGATTTAAGCAAACATATACCTTATTGCTATTCAGTTAACGTTTGGACGTGTGTAAAGAAATTATGGTTGATTTTTACAATTCATTGGGCGCGCTCGATAACTGTCAATCGACGTTTGAGCGGCCATAAGAAATAAATGTATTTATTTGCCAAAAGGATACGTTTTATTGGTGCTTTTCGTAGAAATTGCAATTGCAAATGGGGACTGTGGACGGTTAATGTCTTTGTAATGTGTAAGGAATTAAGTTGATGTCTGGGACGTTGGTAGATTACAGCTACCGGCAAATAATGCACTTTCTAGACTAGATAATATGCTTGGTAGAGCATTGTCTCTGTCACTCATATGGAGATTGCTTCGTAGAGCGCTGTCTCTTTCTATAGCACGATACCTACATACTTAATTTTGAGATGTTTGATGTTATTCTATGATACATTTGTACAGCCGCTGTGGTGTGGTGGTTGAGCAGGTCGGCTCATAACCTGGAGGCAACGGATTCGATTCCCGCGGCAGGACAAGTAGTTGTGCACAGAAAGCGCAAATATTTGTTCTGTGTCTGGGTGTTGTGGGACCATGATCCTCGTAGTTCCTTGGTCCCTAAATACAAGGAATCTTAGTTAGGGTCCAGGATCTATGTATGTGATCATTAGTAATGCATGGGATCGGCGTTTTCAATTCTGCATTGTGCCGGATTGCTTGCACCAGTAGTGGGAAAGAGAACTTCTTTTTTTCAAACTCACATTTTGTTATGGGCTTGCTATATACTCGTAATATTTGACAATAAGCACTTTGTAATTTTATATGCTTAGTACAATAACTTAATTTTACGTATCTACCTAATATCAGTTTGTCTTGTAATAGTGCAAAAAATAGCCACTAATATGTGGACATATCACACAGCGCCATCTAGTCCCAAACTAAGCAAAGCTTGTACCATTTTAACCAGATAACTGATAAAATACTAAGATACTTTTTGTTTGTAAATACATAGAATACATTATAACACCCAGACACAGACACAAATTTATCACACAAATGTTTGTCCTGGGTGGGAATCGAGCCCACAACTAGTTCAGAAGGCAGGGTTACTACCAACTGAGCTATCGGGCCAGTCAAAAGTCTCATTTGCCGATTTACGACTGGTTTCTTTCTTAATATCTGTCACTAAGTATGTAGGTATCGATTAGGTTTTTTCCCATCCCTCAAAATCATTAAATTAGTGCGACCGCAGTAGGGCGTGGCGCTGACTCGGCGACTTATCCGGCCAAAATCGGACCCAATCGTTTTTTATCGACGATTTGATCCGAAATGACATGGCTGGGGCATTTGATGGCGGGTCATAAGGACTGGAGAAATAAACTCTCAAAAGCTGCTTGTATATAGTTTGAGTTTTAGCTATTTCTGTTTTTGTCGTCAGATAATGAGATGATAGTTTGCAAACTTTTTCGTTTTGATGGTTTTCTCTACTCTCCTATTTTTATCGTCATTAATAAAAAGTTGTAAATAGCTGAAATTGAATGCAAACCTTACATAGTTGTGTTTTTACCAGGTGGTACTTAGAGAATGCTCGAAGAGGTGGTAGGACTTATATGCAAAGTTCTTCTAGGTAGGTACCACCGCTTTGCCAGTTATTCTGCGGTGAAGGGCATTGTAGTTAGTGACATTACTGGGCAATTTAGAGTTTATGATCTGATCTCACAGTCGAGTAAATTTATTATCAGACAGTGCTGATGTCTCTGGATGAAGTGCGCAGTGCAGTGCCGCGTGAACCTTTATATTTAGAGTTCCGAGTGACACTGTTTTGTTGTGGACGGCTGTGTCGCTTAAAATCGGGCGAACGACTAGCTCATCGCATAATTTATCACTTTTTTTTATTAATTTTAGCAATTGATTAAGCTCATGTACGAGTATGTATCCATGATAATAGTTTTTAGAAATATAATTATATTTAAGAAATAAATTAATGTGTTTTAATAATGTATTGCAGATTTGTTCGTTCTTCTCGCCGCACCGTACCGTACAATAAACACGGCTCAAAAACTTTAAATCAAAATTACAAAAACTGTATCGATAATAATAGGTCTTTACCTATGAAATTGCCGTATTGCAGTACAGACTTTTTCAAACAAAAAAAGTTTTGATTGGCTATGAATTCTAAATTCAAATTAATTTTGTTTTAAAAATATGACATTCTATTTACAATATAAGTCTTTTGTTTATTGATTAGCGTTGTATTTTCATTACATTTCAACATTTTTCCTCATAATGGATACTTTGAAATTTTGTGTAATTATGGAATATGAGTTCCGTCGTGGCACCAACGCGGCACAAACGACACGTAACATCAACGACGTTTACGGAGAGAACTGTACAAAGGAACGTACAACCCGTTATTGGTTTGCTCGGTTTCGTTCTGGGAATTTTGACTTGAAAAATGAACCTCGTGGTCGTCCGGAAACTTTGGTCAACAATGATGAATTAAAGGCGATTGTGGAAGCCGATGTATCTCAATCTACAGCTGAGCTGGCAGCAGCTTTTGATGGTAGCATCAAAACAATATTGGTCCATTTGCGACAGATTAGCAAGATAAAAAAGCTCGATAGATGGGTGCCCCACGAACTTAACGATCGCCAGCGCAACGTACGCGTCGAGACTTGCCTTGCGCTGCTTAACAGGCACAGAAATGAAGGAATTTTGAACCGAATTGTTACGTGCGACGAAAAATGGATTCTTTTTGACAATCGAAAGCGCTCAGCAAGTTGTTTAGATCCTGGTTCGGTACCAAAGCAATGTGCAAAACGAAAAATGACCCCTAGAAAGGTGATGGTCACAGTTTGGTGGTCTAGTGCTGGTGTGATTCATCATAGCTTTTTACAAAACGGCGAGAGCATTACTGCAGATGTGTACATTGAAGAACTGACCACAATGATGGCGAAACTCGCACGTCTGCAACCAGCTTTGGTCAATCGGTCGTCTCCACTGCTACTTCACGACAACGCGCGACCCCATACTGCACAACAGACCGTCTCTAAGCTGCATGAGTTGGGTTTGGAAGCTCTCCCTCATCCGCCATACTCACCAGATCTTGCGCCTACCGACTATTACTTTTTCCAAAATTTGGACAAGTTTTTAGCGGGAAAAAAATTCAATTCCCGAGAGGCAGTACAAAACGCCTTTGAAGAGTTTGTTGTCTCCTGTCCTGCTGATTTTTTCAAGAAGGGCATCCATAAACTGCCACAGCATTGGCAAAGATGCATTGATTGCAGGGGTGATTACTTTGAATAAAAGAAATAAATAAGTTAGAAAAAAAAATACTTTAACTTTTTTCAAACAAAACGGCAATTTCATAGGTAAAGACCTAATATATTTCCATATAATAATTATCGATCCTGCTCACAATATTTCACAAGAATCTGTTGTAAAATGCGACCCCGTAGAAAACAGCCAGACAGACAATCATTTTTGTCCAAGCTAAAACTGAGATGCTTCGCTAACTTCGTTTGTTCGATGACTCGGTCACCTACAAAATACTAATATTATATAATAACGCCCAACGATCACATACAGAGATCCTGGACCCTAATTAGGATTCCCTGTGTCTAGGGACCCAGGAACTACAAATCCTACAACACCCACACTAAAAACAAGTATTTGCGCTAATTTTTATTCTGTGCACAATTAGGTACTTCTTATGCCGCGGGAATCGAAACTGCCGTCTCCAGGATATGAGCTGACCTGCTCAACCACCACGCCACAGAGGCTGTCCAATATTGTACTGGCCACGTCTGTAAATGTAATCTACTTAAATACTGCACTCACGTGACTTTTTTTTTATGTCTTGGCTCCACACTTTTGTGTATTTAGCCGGTGTCAAGTAATTGATAATTTTTCAAGTTAATGATATTTACGCAAATATGTGTCAAGTCACAGTCGAAGTCATCAAGTCTAGTCAAAGTCATACTCCAAGTAAAGTGGTGGCAACTTTGCTTGAAGCTTCTATGGAGTTTTGGAAACAACACGAAAAGAAACGTTTCACCATCATCATACCATTTTCCCACACGCCTGTAATCCAGCACTTAACGAATAGAATGCCACCAATTTTATTCACTAACACTGAAAATAACACAAGTTTTGGAAAATAATACAATGTGGCGATGCGATCTTTTTCGTTTTCTCGCCAAAAACCACACGTGACGTTCGATTTCGTCACAACTTCACCCTAAAGGTATAAATAATACAGTCGCAGGCAGGACTCGCCGGACAATTTGATCCGTCGGTGTCGTTGATCCGTCGGGGCTTGTCTCAGGGATTTGTGATCAACACGCCCCTCGACCTTTGGGATAGTAGATATAAGGACAGGGTAGAGTTTTTGAAGTAAAACTTCTTTACGCACGCTTGACTTTGGGAGTAAGGTGGTGAATGCTTACCGAGGCGGACGGTAGTTGAAAGTTGTTGGTTAACTCCATTGTCAACATAAAAAAGTTAAAGTACTTAAAATTTGTATTATTATGTTGGTATGTCCGGTGAAATGACAATTTACAATTGTCAAGGTGGCGACATTAACATTAAACAAAGCAAAAACAAAGTTATACCGGCCATCTATCGATGGAGCTACTCGAATCGTAAACTAAAGAAGTTTGACTTCAGTCGTGTGGTCTAAAGCACACTCGTTTTTTTTCTTAATGTCACAGGGGATACGAATCCAAAATGTTTTCTATGATTGCGCGAATAGAGATAGAACTTTTGTTCTATCTTCGCGCCATCATAGAAGGTGGTTAGGAGGCTAATGGCTGTTTTTACCGACAATCCCTAAATTTTAGGTAGCAGCCCCTAAGACATTTTAAGGGACACCTGTCAGTAGTTTCGTTTTCACCAACATCTAAGGGACACCTAAGGTCCTAAGGGATCCCCTATTATTAGGGGGCCGAATTTCTCCCTTATTTGAATTGGCCCCTTAGTGCTAAGTGACAGTAATTGTATATGCATACATAATATTTGTATAATAAAGCAAATTATTCAATAATCTTCATGCATTATTTCAAAATATTAGTAAAATAACTTAATCGGTAAATGTACGTTTATTGAATCCCTACTTTCGGATACTTACGTAAGTGGACCTTACTTAGGTATCCCTTAGCTTAGTGAAAATGGATTTAGGTAAGTGACTGTTCTAAGAGACCCCTTAGCTTAAAGGAACCTTAGTTACGGAGCAGTTAAGGATTCATTGGTGAAAACGGGCATAAGTGGGTCTGAAAATAAATTGCGTCGGGACGCAAACATTTCCACCATACAAAAGGAATGAATCATTTAGTATGCTTATTAGTCTTACACGGCTCTATCAATAAGCTGTGCACAATGCACAATGCTGAAGTCATCCCTTTTGCTTCCAATATAATAATTGAAGGGGTGAGAACAAAAAGGATTTAACTGATTTTTTTCACAAAATGACTTATGGGTATCGTTGGATTCAGCGTGAAATTATCTTCAATAATACATTCTCAAAATACCGAAATGAGGCTTAAATCTCAAGATCTTGA
Organism: Ennomos fuscantarius; assembly: GCA_905220475.3. Taxonomy (NCBI): domain Eukaryota; kingdom Metazoa; phylum Arthropoda; class Insecta; order Lepidoptera; family Geometridae; genus Ennomos; species Ennomos fuscantarius. Next base: position 7,011,552 of record HG992050.1, on the reverse strand, counting down.
GTCTAAAAATGGTTTATCTGTCACAGGAACACTGTACAGTTCGCTTAGCATATAAACATTATTATAATTATTTTATTATATTATATTTTTACAGTAATTATATGAATTAGTACTATATTTAGTATTTAAAATAGAATTGAAACAGTTATTTTATATTAGTCCAACCTTTGTATTGAGTTTTGTCATTGATATAATCCAAAACTACTACGCATATATGAATTTGACAGATAAAGTAAGTGATTTTGTAATCTGTTGTGTATGGTACCCTTCTTCGCTGTGCACACTGTTCTAAAACATCTGTTTTATGTTACAAAAAGGGATAGGTGGTAACCGTTTCTTACAACCTAGGTAAATTAGCAACTTAGTGTTTCGTTGACGGTGTCCCATGAATGGAATCTAAATTTCTACGTTTGTTCAGCGCAGTACGCGTAAATATTATGTACGCCTTAGGTATACCTATATATATTATTTACACCTAGGCAGGTTTGTGAACGGGCTTGCAATTTTATACCTTTCTATTTTTATGCTCAGTCTAGTAATCTAGACTGTGCTGACGTACGCAGTGCAGTGTCACGTGAAACATTACATTAGAGTAGAGCTCCGAGTGACACTGCAACTGTTATGGGCGTGTCGCTTAACAACAGGAGAACGACTAGCTCGAACGTTATTAAAAAAAAATTAAAAAAAATACATATTATATTTCCACCTTGTTCGAGTATTCGATTATCATTTTAACACTACCGCCTTTAAAACCATTATCCCGTAATATTTCTTCACTCATTTCTCTCCATTTTTCTCCGCAGGAAACGACTCCGAACCAGACCAAGAAGATTCATCCACGGATGCCGCTCGAGAGAACAAGGCTCGCCGGAGAAGAACAGCGTTCACGTCTGAACAGCTTCTGGAGCTGGAGAGAGAGTTCCACGCGAAGAAATACCTCAGCCTTACGGAGCGCTCCCAAATTGCCGCTGCACTGAAACTTAGTGAAGTACAGGTGGGAGTAAACCTATTTAAAGTAAAACTTCTTTGCGCACGCTTTACTTGGGGAGTGAGCTGGTGAATGCGAGGCGAACGGAAGTTGAAGTTGGTTCCCATAATCTCTTTAAGTTAAAAAAAAAAAATTACAACGCTCAACGATAACATACATAGAACCTGGACCCCAACTAGGATTCCCTGTGTTTAAGAACCCAGGAACTACGAAGACCCAATTGTATTATTATGTTGGTATGTCCAGTAAAATGACAATTTACAATTGTCGAAATGGTGACATTAACATTAAACAAAGTAAAAACAAAGCTATACCTGCCGATAGATGGAGCTAACTAAAGAAGTTTTACTTCAGTCGTGTGGTCTAAATCACGCTCGTTTTTTTATGAGTCCCATCCTTGTGCACTGCAGTGTCACGCGAAACTTTATATTTTGGAGTTCCGACTGAAAAATGCGGTGGGATTCAAATGGGATGGAAGTCATTAGAACTCTTTTTTTAAAAGCAGTTACAGTATACGATAAAATTTAACATTTTCTTTTTTATTCACAGGTAAAAATCTGGTTTCAAAATCGGCGCGCCAAATGGAAACGAGTTAAAGCTGGCCTCGCATCCGGCAGTCATTCCGGTAAAAACGGTTCCGGAACAAAAATCGTCGTCCCCATCCCTGTTCACGTGAACCGCTTCGCTGTTAGAACACAGCACCACCAGATGGAAAAACAAAACAATTTACAATACAGGTTGGACAGGACCCAGCCTTTACCCGGCAGCTTGTTACAATCACAAACCTCAGCTTTTTTAAACACGTCAAAACTAAATGAAAATCGATTAAACTCTGATCGAGAATTATCGAGTTCAATACCATCGTCGATATCGACGTCGATTATGCCGGTGCTAGGTCGCAACACTATTTATGATGGTAGCATGTCCGCAAGGTTGGCAACTATGGGTCAAGCTGCCAACTTGAGGCATTATCAAAATCAAAATGGCCGGCCAAGCTAACTTTTTAAGGGTTTCGTTTGTTACTTTATTTTCTAAGGATTACCTTTCACAGACGGCCTTTAGTAGTAATTCAGTGCTGATTTATGTTAGGCGCATAATCAATTAAGTCTTGTCAAAGGGATGAGACAGGAGCCATTCGCTTATCGATAAAATTTTAATATTTTACACGACTTGAGCTCAAAATGCTCAAATTATTTCTATATTACAGTGTTACAAATGTATTGTCAATAACTGGGCGTCATGCTTTTTTTTAAATTACACATTCAACACAAAATATTCGTGAATTGATAAATCTGTGCATTATAATGAGTTGGGAACTTTTATCAAATACCTATGTTCGTAGGTACCGAATTAGTAATTATAATAATAACGCCCAACGACCACATACATAGATCCTGGATCCTAACAAGAAGTCCCTGAGTCCAGGGACCCAGGAACTATGAGGACCATGCTCCCACAACACCCAGACACAGAATAAATATTTCCGCTTTTTTCTTTGCACACATACTTTTCCTGTCGCAGGAATCAAATCAAACCTGCCACCTCCGGGTTATGAGCCGACCTACCTAACCATCCACCACAGAGGCAGTCAATAATTATACCTACCTATATCTTCACCTTTGTTACAATGTCTAAGATTGTCAGCGATGAAATGTACACAGACAAAAAAAACTCGTGGGTGTGGTGGGGGGGCCAGAGGCCTTACCGCGTAAGCCTGGTGGAGATGGTAATCGTGTTCTCTCTTGCTCGCACTCGTGGACTTGTTAATTTGCGCGTGCAGGATGGCAAGCGAAGCCGATTCCCAGAACAGTTACGCGGTAGGGGTGCTGATGGTCCTTGTAGTTTCTGGGTCCCTAGACACATGGGAACCCTAATTAGAGTCCAGGATTCTGTGTATGTGATCGTTGGGCGTTATAATCATTTAATTTTCTGCTCTGCTGGTACTATAAAATTAACAAAATCATTAATATTAGATCTGTACAGTAGTTAGATCTGATATAGTATATTTAAATTTATTGTTGCTCTAATATCCACATTGATTGAACACGATACTGTAAATGTAACCAAATTACTAAGATAATAGCTTACTTTGCGCTGAGCGTCACAGTGCTTTAGCCGTCGAAGAAACACCTACTAGGAATATTAAATAAAATTGAGGGGGTGAGAATAAAAAGGATTTAACAGATTTTTTTGACAAAATGACTTATGGGTATCGTTGGATTCAGCGTGAAATTATCTTCAATGATACATTCTCAAAATACCGAAATGAGGCTTAAATCTCGAGATTTTGAGTCTAAAATGGTTTATCTGTCACAGGAATACAGTTTGCTTAGCATAAAAACATTACAATATTTATTTTATTATATTATATTTTTACAGTAATTGTATGAATTAGTACTATATTTAGTAATTTTAAATAGAATTAAAACATTTTCAAGCAACTGAAACTTACATAAACCTTTTCTATTACCTTATAAGCACTCTACATTAAAATGACGCCGTTGACGTTTAAAGTCAATTTTCTCGAAACTGTCAATTTGTCAGTTAAATCATTTTTATTCTCAACCCTTCAATTATGTAACGCGTATTACTTATGTAGGTAATTATTGCCTAAAATAGTATAAGTATTTATAGTGTAGATATTAGACATTACCTAAATTGTATTCTTTAATAAAACGTGTGATTACATTGTTTGTTGTTTTTATTAATTTTATCGATAACGTTTTTTGTTTATCGATAAATATTTTACCATCACTATTGGATACCTACATAGTTATGAATATCCCCAATCCTCTGTACTAGATTAAGTACCTACGATGCAATAATGTAGTATTTTGTGCAGACGCAGCCCTCTCTGCGTCTGAGCAATTGAGCATCGGTAACTTTCTTTGTCTTTTGATGCATTATTAATTCACCTCTAAATCGGTGTAGACATATTTTTAAAATAAATTTTATATTTTAGTTTTTACAAACTTCTTTTCTTGCGCCCGAAACTTAAGTACATTGTATTATTTTTTTTGTTTTGTTTTCGCTCCACACTTTTGTGTATTTAGCCAGTGTCAAGTAAATGATAATTTATCAAGTTAATGATATTTCACGCAAATATGTGTCAAGTCATAGTCGAAGTCATCAAGTCAAGTCATAGTCCAGTCATAGTCTAGTCAAAGTCATACTCCTAGTAAAGTGGTGGCAACTTTACTTGAAGCTTCTATGGAGTTTTGGAAACAATACGAAAAGAAACGTTTACCATCATTATACCATTTTCCCATACTCACGCCTGTAGTCCAGCACTTAACGAATAGAAGTCCACCAGTTTTATGCACTAACACTGAAAATAACACAAGTTTTGGAAAATAATACAATGCGGTGACGCAATCTTTTTTGCTTTCCCGCCAAAACTCCCTACATATTACTTATTCTGTAGGCATTTTCTATGCTTGCGATTGGCTGATCACATAATGACGCAACAGCAATGATAAAATGAGAAAAAGTCATATGAAATTACAAAGAACAGAGTAGGACGGAGCAAAAGACATCAACGGGTTCCCGCTTCTTCTTTTCTTTTTTTTCTTCGGATTATAGTCAATGACAATTTTTATACCCGGGACCATATGCCGGGGCCATATCCATTGGTAGTAAACCTGCCCAGCTTACATTGCCACTGTGGATTGCGCTGTCGATATATGACAATACTACATGATTTTGGCAAAACGATACAAGCTATCCCTGTGGTTACTACTTTACAAATCGCTCCTACCATTATAAGACTATAATATTATAGAAACTGACATGAGTAGTACTCATAATTACAACTATTACACGGCTAACACTCGGCGTCGAGCCGCCACCGCCGCCGCGCGTACTCCTTGAGGATGGGCATCTATATTGCCCGAACACTGGTCGAGTTATTCGACTGTATCTCGTGAGTGTTAGCCGAGTACTAGTTGTAGTTATTATAAGACTACTGGAACAGATAAAATTCCATAATACTATGGTGCCAATGAGAAAAATAAGTCTGCTGGGAATAAAACGTAAGTTACTGGGAATAGACCATATTTTTCTCGTTTATCCAAATATGGCGTACTCACCATATTTGGATAAACGAGAAAAAATGGTCTAATGGATAAGTCCGTAATTCTACACAAATAAAAGTCACCCTACAGTTGCAGTTTTGGGGGCGTGTCGCACAAGTGTCAAGCAAACCGTTCGATCAAAGCTTTGTCCGTGGGCTATTTGTCATTTTATATCGTCACAATACGGCTACTTTTGCAATATCATAAGGTTTATTTTTAACAGTGGTTATAGGACAAAATGAGCAATCTTAACTGTGAATTGCGAGTGCTCTTATTTTGATTCAGAACTGAACATCGGCCGTTTTGCGTCCACTGTTTATCATAAGCCTTTACCCCATTAGGCGTATTTTTGCTATTTAGTTAGCATTGAGGTGTACTTGGGACTCATCACTCTTGGGAGGATTTTTTTCTTCAAACTTGTCTAGCATTTGACCGCGCTCTCACCTGATGGGAAGTGACGATGCGATCGAAGGTGTAGCATGCTAGCCAAGTGAATACCTATTCACTCTTCTCTTGAACACGCCCGGGTCATATTTCGTCGGAAACACAGACGCCGGCAGTACCTACATTCCATTCCTTAGCCGTTCTAATTAAGAACGTGGAATCAAATCGCTTGGTACGAATGTATTGTCGTATTGGTGGTATTTCGACCACGAATGGATGGCGCTTAGCCGAGCGTCTAGTAATCCGGAAAACATAAAAATAAAGCCGTTGAAGTTTAAAGTCAATTTTCTGGAAACTATCAATTTGACAGTTAAACACTTTTCGTTCTCACCCCTTCAATTTACATCGAACACCCATTGCTTGACTCATTCTTTTTGGCCAAAATCAGTGTGAAAAGATATTGTGAACCATTATCAAACAAATCCTTGCGAACGAAATAGTCTATTTCTGAGATGAGAATCCCATCCCTTCATATGTCCTATTAAAAATATATGGTACGATGGTCACCGTACTAACTAAGCCAAATAGCAAAAATCAATGTTTTATATCTATTGTCCGATATGTCAAAGGGCAATTCTATTATTAGTTGCGCTTTTGGGTTTTGCCTTTCAACAATCTATTAGGTAGGTACATACTTTTTTGTTTTTGATTTGGCTCCAAACTTTATTTAGCCAGTGTCAAGTAATTGATAATTTCTCAAATTAATTAATATCATATAAATGTGTCAAGTCAAGTCACAGTCCAAGTCATAATCTAGTCTAGTCATACTCCTAGGAGTATGACTAGACTAGATTATGTAAGTAAAGTGTACTTATGTAAAGTGGTGGCAACTTTACCAGAAGCTTCTATGTAGTTTTGGAAATAACACGAAAAGAAACGTTTCACCATCATTATAGTACCACTTTCCCACACTCATGCCTGTAATCCAGCACTTAAAGAATAAAATGCCACAAAAATGCACTAACACTGAAAACAACACAAGTTTTGGAAAATAATACAATGCGGTGACACGATCTTTTTAGTTTTTCCGTTAAAAAGTACTCAGATACATACTTAGAGGAATTATATATTTGATAGCCTCTGTAGTGTGGTGGGTGAGTAGGTCGGTTCATAGTTCGGTGGTGAGTTCGATTCCCGCGACAGGACAAGTATTTGTGTCTGGGTGCTGTGGGACCATGGTCCTCATAGTTCCTAGGTCTCTAGATACAGGCAATCTTAGTTAGGGTCTAGGATTTATGTATGTGATCATATATAGGATGTTATTTATTTTATTTATCTATATATGTAGAAATTTCGTGTCACAGTGCTTGTTACCATACTCCTCCGAAACGGCTGAACTGATTTTGATGAAATTTTATATGCACACTTGGTAGGTACATAATTAATCTATACTCATAAAAATGAATCTCTATTTCCCTCGGTCGTCGCATCACGCGTGAACGGATGGAACATTTTCGTTAATTCTTTTTTTGTTGTGTTTATTGTTGTGAGGAGAAGGTTCTTATGAAAGAAAAAATGCAAGCGTGCAAATATTAAAAAATACTTCATGTAAAGTTGCCCGTGTGATGAGCAAATAATTAAAATACTTTTTATCCGCGGGTGAAACCGCAGGGCAACTAGTATGTTATAATTGCAAATGAGTTTATATTGTTAATAAATAATTTAATTAACTAAACGGCAAAGTGTCTTAATTCTCTAAAGATTACACGACCCGTTAAAAATATTAACAAAAGATTAGCGGTAACTACGGCGCATGCCTCAATTCTCAAAGATATAGACCCATTTTTCACCTCGCAGGTCCGTTATGGTATGGACAGATGTGCAGTTAATGCACATTACACCGCTAATCTGCGGGCGGGGCCGGGTGACAAACTACTGCGTGCGTGGGGCGTGAACCGCCATTCTCCTTTATAATGCGATATTGGAAGTTGGAATTAATTGTCGACGGCTGATCGGAGAAATATTGCTACTTTTGATGTTGGTCTATTATAAAAACTGAATCAATAATTTTATTTATGTTTAAGTATTTATTTTAAAGTAAAACTTCTCTATGCCCGCTTGGAGGTAAGCTGGTGAAGCGAACGGAATACTTATATTTCTACGTGAAGCTAGATACAGATACAGTTTTCGGAAACACGCTCCGTCTTATTACAAAACGCAGACCAAGCGTGGACTAAAGTTAGTACTAGGTCTAAACCTAGACTATTTAAAAACCTCATTACAAAAACGAGTTTATCGCTGATAAGGGGATCGTCCATGGCCTAAAGTTAGTCCTCCGATGGCCCTAGTTTAACTATGGTACTAACTCGCAAAAGGAAAGAAACTAGCGCAACGGTGGTGGAAAAATGAAACTTTTAAGATTAAAAACCTTTTTTGTTACACGATTTTGAGGTTGTCTTGGTCTTTGATAAAATACATCTACTCGGTTCAGTTTTTATATTTTTTTGCTCCATTTTTGCCATATTTATTATAGTTACAGTTAGTTATAACAACAATAAACAGAAATATCTATTTTCGCGCGTTAAGCAATGCCATATTTACGTTCTGATTCTCGCAAGCCTCGTTGGTAACTATTAAAACTTAATAGTTTTATTAGTTGAAAATCATTGTAGCAAAGCTGACTTTTATGAATCTGATTATTTATTCATTAAAAAATATGCAAACAATAAGCTTTCCAAGGCCAATGCACGTATATTATAGACGAAAAGAAAAATTCTAAATATATGAAACATGAAATTAAGGATTGTATGAATAAATGTGGTCCAAATGAACAAACTTTTTCGTTTTTAGTCTATGGTCAATATTTGAGCCATGGACTTATCTCTGGTATCAGCTGGTTTTCGATTAGTCGCCGTTTTGTAATAAAGTCAAGGTCTAACTACTTAGTACCGTAACAAACTAGAACTAGTTGGTCCAGGCTTAAATGTCTATTTAGTCCACGTTTTGTAATAAGTCTGGCTGTCACGCCGGTAATTAGCTATGTGTGCGTAACATCACACAGCTAGCGTTCCTAACACTGTACAAATACACGCGTCAGTGTGAGTGTAATGTTGCTAGTATAGGGAAATACTCCCACTGTTTCCGTGAAGTGGTAAATGTGTACTTTAGCAATATAATTGTGGGATGTATTTATTTAATATACCAATAGCTAAATATGATCCGCGATGACCTATAGACAGTCCAAATGCTCACTACCAGTAGGTAGCATACCCAATATGCTGGCAGCATTGCCCTGTCGAATTGCAATGCTGATTCGTTGTGCAAAAGTGCCAGCATTTTGGACCCAGGTACTATTCTTCCCTACTTTAATAATAAGAATGTATTAACAGTTAAAAATAATTCCTCGATTACATTGCGACATTAATCTGTGGGCGGGGCCGGGTGACAAACTATACTGCGTGAAAAGGGCGAGTCTTTTGTCATATTGACATTTCGCCCTGTTTACTTTAAATTGTTTGTGATCCGTAAAAAATCGAAAAACTGTTATTATTAACTACAACTATTACACGGCTAACACTCACGAGATACAGTCGAATAACTCGACCGGTGTTCGGGCAATATGGATGCCCATCATCATGGAGTATGCGTCCTTACTCACCCCAAACCCCACCCTCAAGACGTGTCTCAAGCGGCGACGACGGATCCTATATCGGCTGCGCTAGGATCACCGGACCAGTCTAGCCCTCCTGGCTCAGGTACCGGCACCGGTATAAACTTTACAATGAAGTCATTTGTCTTCTTTTTATGTTGGGGAATGACATGACGAGCTATTCGTTCATCTGATGTTAAGCGACATGGCTGCCCATAACACTTGCAGTGTCACTCGAAACTTAAATATAGAGTTTCGCGACACTGCGCTGCACACGTCATCCTGAGACATCAGCACTGTCTGGTAATACGATTACTAGAGTAATAAGATTAGACTAGAATGTGAGATTAGGTCATAGTATCATTTGCCCAGTAATTTAGTGAAATTACTGGGCAAATGAGACTAGCTAGTGAACTACAGTGCCCCTCAGTGCTTGCACACTACTGCTTGGCGGCAGGATAACGGCAAAGCGGTGGTACATACCTAGATGAACTTTGCAGAAAAGTCCTACCACCTAGTAAGTATATAGTAATTTCTTTTCACTGCATAGTTTCATACACAACACTAAGCCGAATCCATTCACAACCTACACATCGATATAGCTTTTTTTATATTGTTTGATAGGCTCGCGCTTGACCACTATCGCACCTGATGGTAAGTGACGATGCGGTCTAGGATGTAACACGCTTGCCTAGAAGATACCTGTTCACTCTCGATTCGAAGACTCCAAGGTTGTAGTAAAACTAAGCAGTACAGGACAATTTAAGTCACTGCTTTATCTAAAGCTTCTAAATTGATACGCGTGTCGTTTTAAATCTCTCCGCTTTATTTGTAATGCTAATGTCCAAAGTACGCTTGTATAATGGCGGGAGTTTTACCGAAAATTAGGGATGGGAAAATAGGAGCTGGCGTAATATTTTTTTGGTTATTTATTTAATTGGCACACAAAACAGAATATAACCAACACATTAACAAAAAAAAATACAATTTACAAACATTTTGAGCTAGGTTACATCCTAAAACATGTACATGTCGGCGGCAACGTCCAGTTATAAACTCTAAGCGCAACGGGCTGTACCGTAATTTACTCTGTGGCAGCATTTAAATTTATTACAGTGGCAACACCGGCATTTGTCATCGCTTCCCTACCCATCTGGCTATAAAAAGGGTCCGCTCGGTGTACTACGGATCATTCTTGTTCCAGACACGGCGTGGTGCGGACATGCTGAAGGCCTATAGTTATATAGGTTGCAACCTACCTACGCAGAAACCCGTTCCTGCCGACATACACATTATGATCAACAAAACAATAAAATAAGTAGTTAGTAAAATATTAAATATGTTTTATGGTATCGACTTGTATTTTAAATCACACTAATATAATTGATAGAATCAGGCGTGACTTCGCGGAAGTTCATCTTAGATACAAAATGAAATAATAATATCTAGTGTAATTCCGCTAAATTCAAGTACTTAGATTATATATATTGGTTTTTTCAGGTTTTTTCATTAATTTACCTACAATAATCCTTTACCCCAATATAGATAATCTAAGTACTTGAATTTAGCGGAATTACACTAGATATTATTATTTCATTTTGTATCACACTAATATTATAAAGGCGAAAGTTTGTACGTGTGTATGTGTGTTTGTGTGTATGTTTGTTACTCCTTCACGCTCAGACGGTTCAATGGATTTGGATGAATTTTAGTACCAAGATAGCTTATACACTGGATTAACATATAGGCTACATATTATCCCGGAAAAGTGAAATTTTCTTGTGGGATGAGCAAATAATTAAAATACTTTTTATCCGCGGGTGAAACCACAGGGCGCAATATTCTTAGATGCATAATTCTGTGTGCTTTATCTTATGTGAACAAATAAATTTATTATTATTATTATTATTATACACTCGTTGCGCCCCGCGGTTTCACCCGCGGAAAATAAGTATTTTAATTATTTGCTCATCCCACGAGAAAATTTCACTTTATCGGGATAAAAAATAGCCTATATGTTAATCCATAAGCTATCTCGGTACTGAATTTCATCCAAATCCATTCAGCCGTTTGAGCGTAAAGGAGTAACAAACATACACACATACAAACTTTCGCCTTTATAATATTAGTGTGATAATTTATTTATTTTAATACAACACTATACAATACAATACAATAACAGGTATTGGTTATTGATCACCAATGAACAGCAATGCCTATAACACAGTACAAAACAAAGATCGACAAGAACAACGAACCTAGATATTAAAAATTAAAAAGTTCCGATTTTTTTTATCTCTATCTGTATCGATAATTTCTACCCCATCACTAACCGGAAATATATCAACCGACGCGCGAAATTCACTGCAAGCTCCCTCTAGTGGAGAGTTCTGACATCTCCCCTTAAATGCAATGTTGTGTTCAAATCTCTTGTCGTGAATTTGATAGTCATATTTAAATCAATTTGATTTTTAGGGGATGTTTGGAAGGGTGTAAGCAGAGTACGTAATGGGGCAGAATTTATTAAGTGCAAGTTTGACTTTAACTACGGTGATAAGTGAAATGGTGTGTTGTTTATTATGTGAGCGTTTGAAACAATAGTCAAACTTACATAATAACATATTAAGATAAAAAGAGCATCAAAACATGGATGACCTACCAAAAAATGCAATTTAATTATAGTCTTTTAGTCAGCTTTATTGTCGAGTGTTTCGAATGAAACCGTAAGATAAAAAAAAACATAACTTTTTTTTTGTTTGGTTTTGGCTCCACACTTTTGTGTATTTAGCCAGTGTCAAGTAATTGATAATGTCTCAAGTTAATTAATATCATGTGTCAAGTCAAGTCAAGTCACAGTCCAAGTCATAGTCTAGTCTAGTCAAGTCATACTCCTAGTAAAATGGTGGCAACTTTACCAGAAGCTTCTATGGAGTTTTGGAAACAACACGAAAAGAAACGTTTCACCATAATTATACCACTTTCCCACACTCATGCCTGTAATCTGCACTTAACGAATAAAATGCCACCAATTTTATGCACTAACACTGAATATAACACAAGTTTTGGAAAATAATACAATGCGGCGACGCGATCTGTTTCGTTTTCCCGCCAAACATAAAAAAAACTTAAACATAACTTTGATTTTCAAATATATTAAAGTGGCGCCATCTTTCAAAGTGTTTAGAATAACAATCACCAAAAACCATAGACAAATATTTTTACCCACTCTTTTTATCGGTATTGTTCTTTTTTTGTCACGCTATAGCTTTGGCGGGCGTGAGGATGCGACCTATTTTTTTAGAAATATTAATATTTACAAGTTATTGTCCCTTGTTTTTGTGTAATCCGCCGGAATAAGAGTTATTTTGGATATTTTTTAATCATGGCGCCATTGAATGCGTGATGTGTAATCTAATAAGTTTGAGTTTTAAATAATTGAGGTACATTTTATTGTAAAACTAGTTTACCAAATACGGTGCTATCGTGCATTGTTCGTGTCATAGATGTAAAGAATAGGAAAATGCTTTTATTACTGCTTGGTAAAGCCTATATATAGGAACGGAATTAAAGTAAAAAAAATATGAAAGATTAAGTAGTTTTTTTCCTTCTTTTATGGCCATGACACGGACCCTGGACCCTAACTAGGATTCCTAGTGTCCCCTAGAGACCCAGGAACTACGAGGACTATGGTCCCACAACACGTAGACACCGATCAAGTATTTGTGCTTTTTTTTTGTTTCCCAAATACTTATCCTGCCGCAGGAAGTGAACCCGCTGCCTCCGGGTTATGAGCCAACTAGCTCAACCACCACACCGCAGATGCTGTCAATAACACCTAGGCTATGACTTGACTTTATGACTTTGACTGTGACTTGAGACTTAATTGCGTGATATATCATTAACTTTAAAGCCAAAAAATGTACCTTGTGTGGCATTATTTGCTGTAATATGATGTACCTACTCTAAAAAAATAACTTTGTAAGCAAATTGATTATTAGCCGCCTTTTTGCTTTGGAAACAGATCGTGACACTTTTACTGGAAATAACAGAATCAAATTATGGATTCTGTACTCTGTGCTAAATATAAATCGTTCGAGGTTTCAAGCAAAGCACGTCACGACTGATGCCTGTCTGTCAATGCTTCCACGAAGGCGGCATTGTAAAGAAATTAAAAAGAAATAAGGCCATAGAGTAGCCATAGACAACACTGCGGCGCATAGAAAATCAGCCGACAAAGCTCTGTTTACTGAATTCATAAACGATTTACCGTGACAAGATCGGTTCGTCTGATTTGTGTAATTGTCATATGAATTTTAATAGGAATTAAGTCATCATCGGTTAATTATTATTCTGATGGCGGGCAATTAATGTTCTGAGTTTTATGAGGAATCTATTAAAGTCAATTTCGAAGAAATGTCAATGTCTTCGAACTTGACATTGACAGGATATTTCAATAAAGAGAAAATATACTTTACTAAGTGGTAGGACTTCTTGCAAAGTTCGTGTAGGTAGGTACCACCGCTTTGCCATTTATTCTGCCGCCAAGCACTACTGTGTTCCTGTTTGAAGGGCAGTGTACCTAGTGAAATTACTGGGTAAATGAGACTTTATGATCTGATCTCACAGTCTAGTAATCTTATTACCAGACTGTGCTGATGTCTTAGCATGATGTGCGCAGTGCAGTGTCACGTGAAACCTTATATTTTGGCGCTCCGATTGACACTGTTCTGTAATGGACGGCAGTGTCACTTAACATCAGGTGAACGACAAGACAAAGAGCGGTCAAAGTCCAAGTCCTACATGGTCCAGGTGGATTTAGTGAAATTTAGAAGCCGTGCCATTCCAAACAGTTGTCGCTGTCATCAAATTTTTAGTCGTAATGTGGCCATTATCATTATCGTCGCTTCATTGAAAACTTCTTGTCAACGTCAAAATATGACATAATATAAAAAACCAGGTATAAATAATATTATTCATAACGAGCTTCTGCCCGCAGCTTCGCCCGCGGCGTGGCCTATGGGGAAATAATTCAACCACCCATTTCACCCTCTTAAGGGTGGAAATTCGAAAAATCCTTTCTTAGCGGATGCCTACGTCATAACATCTACCTGCATGCCAAATTTCAGCCCGATCCGTCCGGTAGTTTGGGTTGTGCGTTGATAGATCACTATGTCAGTCAGTCAGTCAGTCAGTCAGTCGGTCACCTTTGAGTTATATATATTCAGATAAGATATTGAAAACTATGGCAAATGCCATAATATGTCGTATTTAGTTTAAAATATCCATATAAATGACCTTGAGCAGCTCCAGAAACCTGTACATAGTTTTTTTAAATACTGTTGGTCTCTACCGATCTTTACAGAGTCACTGGACCGGAGGGCAGGCGCTAAAGGCGCCCAGCTGTCAAAGGTGGAAGGCAACTAGCTGCTACCCCTGGGGTGCGAGCCTCGGCTTGGGCCGTTGCCGGGATAAGAGGATCGAGAAGACTACGTCCACTGGAAGAGTGGACCCTATTGAAAGTCGCGACCGTTCTAGCTAACCTACGGGGGGTACGGCGACCTCGCCGGGGTCGGTGTCTGATTGTGTTACGGAAAGTTAAACTTTCTACATCGTTGTAGCGAACATCCTGTATTGATCTATACGTTATTAAAAGTTCCATTGTTTCAAGAAAGTATAAAATGCATCGAGAGTATTTGGCGGGAAACGAAAAAGATTGCATCACTGCATTGTATTATTTTCCAAAACTTGTGTTATTTTCAGTGTTAGTGCATAAAATTGGTGGCATTGTATTCGTTAAGTGCTGGATTACAGGCGTGAGTGTTGGAAAATGGTAAAATGATGGTGAAACGTTTCTTTTCGTGTTGTTTCAAAAACTCCATAGGCGCTTCAAGTAAAGTTGCCACCACTTTACTAGGAGTATGACTTTGACTAGACTATACTATGACTTAACTTGATGACTTGGACCGTGACTTGACACATATGATATTAATTAACTTGAGATATTATCAATTACTTGACACTGGCTAAATACACAAAAGTGTGGAGCCAAAACCAAACAAAAAAA
The DNA here is from genome assembly GCA_905220475.3 of Ennomos fuscantarius. Classification (NCBI taxonomy): domain Eukaryota; kingdom Metazoa; phylum Arthropoda; class Insecta; order Lepidoptera; family Geometridae; genus Ennomos; species Ennomos fuscantarius. The sequence goes on along the minus strand of HG992050.1, from coordinate 6,996,394 downwards.
AAAATGCATCGAAATTCAAAAGCCAAGTCCACAAAATGGTAATGAAACCACCTTATTTATAAAACTACTCAATTTCTAAATTGTTTCCTCTAACTAATTCGCTATTAATCCCTGACTTGACTTTTTGAATCTAAAATTTAAACAGAACTTGTATTTTACATTCACGATATCAACTATGTAATATAATAACTCGTACAATAATGTCAGAAAAGGCAAATATTACACATTAAAGTATAATAAAATGAACCTATTTAAAAAGGTCTAGGTATTACTGATTTGTATGCGGCTTAGAAGTTCGTTCCATCCGTCCGCTTAAAGATTTTTTTGGATTGTAATCATTACTGGCCCGATAGCTCAGTTGGTAGTAACCCTGCCTTCTGAACTGTGGGTTGTGGGTTCGATTCCCACTCAGGACAAACATTTGTGTGATGAACATAGGTGTTAGTTCTGTGTCTGGGTGTTTATATTGTATTCTATGTATGTATTTACAAACAAAAAAGTATCTAAGTATTGTATCAGTTATCTGGTTCCCATAGCACAAGTTTTGCTTAGTTTGGGGCTAGATGGCGTTGTGTGAGATGTCCACATATATTATTATTATTATTATTAAGTTAAGAATATTGAACCTTACCATTGCCGTTACAATCACAAAGTGAGGCTTAAATAAAATTTTAGCTGACGTAAGAAAAAAACGAGTGTGATTTACACCACACGACTGAATTAAAACTTACTACTAAACTATACTACTAAACGTATAAATTTGTTTTTGCTTTATTTAATAGATAGATAGATAAACTCTTTATTGTACACACCACAAAATAACAAAAATATCAAATAATACAATGAATCACAAGTAGTGATGAACAATGGGCGACCTTATCGCTAAAAGCGATCTCTTCCAGGCAACCTTTGGACGGAGAGGATTTATTACAAAGTCGTATAGACGGGGTGCACTTAACTACAGCATACTAATGAGATAATTTACCATAATATAATATTAACTACGTAATATGTTTAATGTTAATGTCGCCATCTTGACAATTGAAGGGGTGAGAATAAAAAGGATTTAACTGATTTTTTTCACAAAATGACTTATGGGTATTGTTGGATTCAGCGTAAAATCATCTACTACAATACATTCTCAAAATACCGAAATTTGGCTTAAATCTCGAGATTTTGAGTCTAAAAACGGTTTATCTGTCACAGTGTTTACAGTTCGCTTAGCATAAAAACATTAATATATTTATTGTATTATATTATATTTTTACAGTAATTGTATGAATTAGTACTATATTTAGTATTTTGAAATAGATTTAAAACATTTTCAAGCAACTGAAACTTACATAAACCTTTTTTATTACCTTATAAGCACTCTACATTAAAATGACGCCGTTGAAGTTAAAGTCAATTTTCTCGAAACTATCAATTTGACAGTTAAACCCTTTTTATTTTCAACCCTTCAATTGTAAATACCGGACATATCAACATAATAATACAAATTTTAAGTAATTTTTAACTTTGTTATGGTGTGAACCTATTTCCGTTCGCCTGCATTCACCAGCTTACTCCCCATGTCAAGCGTGGGTAAAGTAGTTGTGATGGATGGAAATAAAAACTTGCACTTGCTTAGAAAATAACTGTAAATTTTATTTCCTTGAGCATTATATAAAAAAACTAAAAAAATAAACTAAAACACTACAGATTCATGTAGGCAAAAAAAAAAACAAAAAAACTATCCGATTGGCGACAGTAGTTTTACTTCATAATACAAGAGTTTTAACTACGAATTTGACTGATTTGTAAGTTTCACTAGGTGGTAGGACTTTACTGCAAAGTTCGTCTAGGTAACACCGCTTTGCCAGTTATTCTGCCGCCAAGCAGTGCTTGCGCACTATCAGCCTTATTAATAAACGGGTTTTATTCTCAGATTAGTTACTTCAGCTTTTGTCCTTTTTTTGCTACTGGAATATTTAGCTGGATCGAAAGAGACAAAAGATGGTGTAACTAGTCTAAAGCTAGTTAGTGTTTATTAATAAGGCTGTAATGTTCTGGTTTGAAGGGCATTGTAGCTAGTAATTGAGACTTTACGAACTGATCTCACAGTCGAGTAATCTTATTACCAGACTGTGTCTGTGATGTGCGCGGTGTCACGCGAAACTTTATATTTTAGAGTTCTGTTTGAGTTGAAATGTTCTGTTATGGACGGCCGTGTCGCTTAACATCAGGTCAACGACTAGCTCGTCACATTATTCACTATAAAAAAATAAAAAAACAGTTTAAAGTCAACTATAGATGGAGCCATCCAGCCTTATTATAAAACTCGTAGGAGTTTTGGCGGGAAAGCGAAAAAGAAAGCGTCACCGCATTGTATTATTTTCCAAAACTTGTGTTATTTTCAGTGTTAGTGCATAAAATTTGTGGCATTCTATTCGTTAAGTGCTGGATCACAGGCGTGTTGGAAAATAGTATAATGATGGTGAAACGTTTCTTTTCGTGTCGTTTCCAAATCTCCATAAAAGCTTCAAGTAAAGTTGCCACCACTTTACTAGGAGTATGACTTTGACTTAACTTGATGACTTCGACTGTGACTTGACACAATATTTGCGTGAAATATCATTAACTTGATACAATATCAATTACTTGACACTGGCTAAATACACAAAAAGTGTGGAGCCAAACTAAAAAAAACTCGTATCGTAATGCAAATCATGCGTATGCTTATGCAAATGATATAATTGGAACGGCTCGGTGTGTCAAAGCGCTGCAGTCGACCAGTCGACTTCGCGACGCGGTGGCGATGTTAAATTGATTGGTTTAGTTCACGTCCACTTCGTAGAAACGCCTGGGAAGGTGGTGCGGATTGGTTTGGACCTTTACAACCTTATTAATAAACACGAACTAGCTTTAGACTAGTTACACCGTCTTTTGTCTCTTTCAATCCAGCCAAATATTCCAGAAGCACAAAAAGGACAAAAGCTACTACCGGACTACTAGACGCTTGGCTAAGCGCCATCCTTTCGTGGTCGAAATACCACCCATTCGAACCAAGCGATTTGACTCAACGTTATTAATTAGAACGGCTAAGGAATGGAATGCCAGCGTCTGTGTTTCCGGCGAAATATGACCCGCGCGTGTTCAAGAGAAGAGTGAATAGGTATTTACTTGGCTAGCATGCTACACCTTCGATCGCATCGTCACTTCCCATCAGGTGAGAGCGTGGTCAAATGCTAGACAAGTTAGAAGTAAAAAAAAAAAGCTGAAGTAACTAATCCGAGACTAATACCCGTTTATTAATAAGGCTGTTAAAGTTTGACGTTTGGACTTCGTTAAACTAATTACACACTCTAATAAATTTATTCAACAGAAACATCAATAAATACATTACTAGGTGGTAGGAATTTTCTGCAAAGTTCGTCTAGGTAGGTACCACCGCTTTGCCATTTATTCTGCCGCCAAGCACTAATGTGTTCCGAGTTTGAAGGGCATTGTAGCTAGTGAAATTACTGGGCAAATGAGACTTTATGATCTGATCTCACAGTCGAGAAATCTTATTACTAGGCTGTGCTGATGTCTCAGGATGATGTGCGCAGTGAACAAATCATGACTACTGAATTTTGATGAAATATTTATCCAATCTGACCGTGAAATTTGCGTCATCGTCACCGCATGCTTCCCATGTGTTATGTGTCACAAGTTACTTTTTTTTGTATACTTTGGCTCCACAATTTAGTTTATTTAGCCAGTGTCAAGTAATTAACACAAGTTACTTAGTTTTCTCTTCTATCGGGCGGCAGTCCCCAAAGAGAGACCCGCATTTTTTAAAATTAATACTTGTTGTGTACAATAAAGAGTTCATCTATCATCTACCTATCTGGCCCGATAGCTCAGTTGGTAGTAATCCTGCCTTCTGAACTGTGGGTTGTGGGTTCAATTCCCACCCAGGACAAACATTTGTGTGATGAACAACACAGAACGTTCTGTGTCTGTGTATGTCGTATTCTATGTATGCATTTACAAACAAAACGTATCTAAGTATTGTATCAGTTATCTGGTTCCCATAGTACAAGCTTTGCTTAGTTTGGGGCTAGATGGCGTTGTGTGAGATGTCCACACATATTATTGTTATTACATATTATTATTATTATTTAAATATCACGGACGTCGGAAACTATTAGAAAGTATCTAAATGACAATTTTATGAGAATATAAAATATATTATTTAACAATAAGTAGCCGACACTAAACAAGAAAACAACGATAAAAATGCAATAAACAAAAACTTAAATTCAATAGCCTTTTTATTACCACACCTGTGCGTTCAAAGTAAGCCGGTATAAAAACAATATTATAGCTAGTATAGTGTAGCTACATATAAAATTAAACGTTGCTTGTTTGTTTGTTCATCACTTTTAAACAGCTAAACCGATTTGGATGAAACCTTGCGGAACAACATCTAGGGATCAAAAATCACTTTTATAACAGACAGTTTAAAAAGTAAACTCTTTTACCAATTAAACATTAGGCAAGTAGTTTTTAATTCAATCTTATAATATTTCTTTGTATTGAAGAAATAAATCAAGATTACTTCGATTTTTTAAAGTTCTAGGTGTATTAATATACAATTCTTGTCTAAACTATAATTAATTATTGTCTAAAATTTCGGTACGTTGCAAAAAAAGGGTGGCTTAGACCACACGACTGAAGTAAAACTTCTTTAGTTTAGCTCCATCTATCGGCCGGTATAACTTTGTGTTTGCTTTGTTTAATGTTAATGTCGCCATGAAGTTTTGGCGGGAAAACCAAAAAGGTCGCGTCACCGCATTGTATTATTTTCCAAAACGTATGTTATTTTCAGCGTTAGTGCATAAAATTGATGGCATTTATTCCTTTATTGCTGGATTACAGGGATGAGTGTGGGAAAGTGGTATAATGATGGTGAAACGTATCTTTTCGTGTTGTTTACATGAAGCTTCTGGTAAAGTTGCCACCACTTTACCAGGAGTATGACTTGACTAGACTAGACTATGACTTAACTTGATGACTGGGACTGTGACTTGACTTGACTTGACACATAATATATTTAATGTTAATTAACTTGAGAAATTATCAATTACTTGACACTGGCTAAATACACAAAAGTGTGGAGCCAAAACAAAACAAAAAAATGCCGTCATCTTGACAATTGTAAATTGTGATTTTACCGGACATAATAACACAAATTTTTAACTTTCGTTTTGTTGACAATGGAGATCTACGTTTACCAACAACTTACAACTTCCGTTCGCCTCACCAGCTCCTACAACTAGTCCCCAACTCGAGTGTGAGTAAAGAAATTTTACTTCAATAATCTAAAATCGATTCAACATCCTGAATAAGTCGCATAACTTTTAATATTAGTTTCATTTTTTAATTGCGGTTCCTTCAATGGCGACGCATATCGATATTATGCCTCGCGCGTCCCGCGGCGGCATAAAGAGACGCTAGTGCTGTGCGCTGCATCGATAATGCATTTTGATGCGATAATTGATTCTCCTTGGTTGTCACGTTGGCTGCATTGTCTTTGAAATGATATTTGGGGTTACGTCATGGGTAATTTCGTTCGGCTTGACTCCAGTAGGTAAATATTTAGCGAGTAAAATATAGTAATTAACAAAAAAATTTAATAAACTTAATAAACTTTTGAAAATGCGATGATGATGCTCAAATATGTAACCGCTACCGATATTACTATATTAGCGCCGTTGTAGCTTCTGCTTTTTTTAGGTTTCTATTGACAGAACAGACAGACACGTGTCATAAGTATATCAAGCTGATTTATAAACCTTATTTTAGTACGAGCTTCTGCCCGCAGCTTCGCCCGCGGCGTGGTCTGTGGGAAAATAATTCAACCCATTTCACCCTCTTAAGGGTGAAATTTCGAAAAATCCTTTCTTAGCGGATGCCTTCGTTATAACATCTACCTGCATGCCAAATTTCAGCTCGATCCGTCCAGTGGTTTGGGCTGTGCGTTGATAGATCACTATGTGAGTCAGTCAATCAGTCAGTCACCTTTGAGTGATATATATTTAAAAGATAAGTAATGAGACCCAAACTCTATCAAGTCTCCAAAGAGATAATAATTGAGCGGACAATTTTCGGTGACAACACTTAATTCATTAATAAATAGCTACATGTCCGTTATATCGAATATCGATACTGAGTTATTGTTACCGTACATAAAATGGTAATTGCTTATTTATTTTCGTTGGTAGGTTGTGCCGCGTGCCTTCACGGTTTCGGTAGAGTCAGCAAGTATTCATAATTCCTTTTAATAAAGAGTTTTATCTAGGGTTTCGTTCCCGGTTCTCGGGAAATGGAAATTCCCTGGAAATTCGTCGTTCCCAGAGTCGAGAAAATATTTTGAATTCCCCGGGATTCCCGGGTTTCATTTTAATGGATCTGTATATATATTATTCGTTCTAAAACCAAAGATTGCAAATTTATATAAATTTGCAAAATAAAAGAAAGATTTTGATCTGTACATATCATCCTGTAAACGCACGCCTACTTAAAATTAAATTAACTAATTGGAATTGCTTTTAGAACTGTCAAACAAAAAAAAACGTAATTGACAGTTTTAGGTATGTATTTCGTATACTATATTTTGTAATAATTTGCTGTCCCTACAAATGGGCGCCAGCGTCCGGTCCCCACCTTTAAGCGTGAACAAATCTCTTTATTATGTTAATAACCGACCGCCATTGTCTTAGACAAAACGGAAATTATTTAAATGTCATTAGGAATTATCGATAACTGACATATTTATTACATTCTAGGACGCTGGATGTATATCTAATTATGAATTAAACGTAGAACTGGAAGAAAATCGTCAGCCTTTTATTTTACTTCGTGTTTAGCTATTTTCTCGATATTCATAACTTTCCCATCACTATTATCAGTGTAATAAAGTTTTTTCTCTCATGTTGGTACTTACCCTTTTTAATTTTGAGCGGGAAAATTGATTAACATGTCGTGATGACTTGAGAACAATAGAACTTCTATTAACCAATTAATTACAAAATTTATAGGTACATTAAACAACATTAAACTTAGAAACAGTACAGTAATAATTAAGCATAATTTTCCTGTATCATTAAAGCATTATTAATCAGCCCAATGCTAATTATAATTATAATTGGTCACTCAATAGCCATTGTGTTCAAACGCGGCCATAGACAAGGCCGAAAATGGCGCGAAACGTTCCAATATGGCGGACAATTACTTCAGATCGCCATGCCAGCGGAATACGACCGCGATTGTATGCAAAACAATGCTGTGGCTCTGCATTTGTTGATTGATTGGATACTCTGGTTCTCAAAGGTTCATTTTTTTGTTTTTTCTTTTTGGCTCCACCCTTTTGTATATTTATTTAGCCAGTGTGTTTGATAATTTCTCAAGTTAAGTCAAAAGTCAATTGAAGTCACAGTCAGAGTCATCAAGCTAAGTCATAGTCTAGTTAAGTCATACTCCTAGTCAAATGGGAGCAATTTTACAAGAAGATTCTATGGAAATTTGGAAACAACACGAAAAGAAACGTTTCACCATCATTGTACCACTATCCCACACTCATGCCTGTAAACCAGCACTATAATACCACCAATTTTATGTACTAACACTGAACTCATATAATACAATGCGGTGACGCGATCTTTTTCGTTTTCAAGCCAAAACTTCTCAAAAGTTCTTTTAGTGTCTATTAATTGCGATTGACACAACAGATTCACAGATTCAATCCATTTATTGCTGTTTCCTACTCTGCTGCTTCGTTTCTGTGCTAAGTATAAAAAAATAAATATTCGTGGACATTTCACACAACGCCATCTAGCCCCAATCTAAGCAAAGCTTGTACTATGGGAACCAGATAACTGATACAATACTTAGATACTTTTTGTTTGTAAATACATACATAGAATAGAATATAAAACCCAGACACAGAACATACATCGATGTTCATCATACAGATGTTGTTTTTATGTTTTGGCTCCACACTTTTGTGTATTTAGCCAGCGTCAAGTAATTAATATTTTATCAAGTTAATGATATTTCACGCAAATATGTGTCATGTCACAGTCGAAGTCATCAAGTCAAGTCATAATCTAGTCAAAGTCATACTCCTAGTAAAGTGGTAGCAACTTTACTTGAAGCTTCTATGGAGTTTTGGAAACAACACGAAAAGAAACGTTTCACCATCATTATACCATTTTCCCACACTCACGCCTTTAATCCTGCACTTAACGAATAGAATGCCACCAATTTTATGCACGAACACTGAAAATAACACAAGTTTTGGAAAATAATACAATGCGGTGACGCAATCTTTTTCGCATTCCCGCCAAAACTCCCATACAGATGTTGTTAGAAATCGAACCCACAACCTACAGCTCAGAAGGCAGGGTTACTACCAAATGACCTAGCGGGTCAGTCAAAATCATAAGTCTGAACCTAAACCATTGTTATTGTTCTCAAAGGAAGATAAATTTATTTAATACTTAATGCAAAGAAAAATACAAAGGAGGACTTAATGCTAACAGCATTTTCTACCAGTCAACCAAGGCGTGCAGAGAAACCATTAGATTAGGCGTATAGAATAGCAATATATAATTAATTCATTTCATTCACTATCATAATTTACAAATTTTATAGACCTAATATTATTTGTTAGGTTGCACCATAATAATAATAATAACGCCCAACGATCAGATACATAGATCCTGGACCCTAACTAGGATTCCCTGTGTCTAGGGACCCAGGAACTACGAGGACCATGCTCCCACAACACCCAGACTCAGAAATAGTACTTTTTTTTACAAAAATGTATTTTTTAGCGCTTTTTTTTCTGTGCACCAATATTTTTCCTGCCGCGGGAATCGAACCTGCTGCCTCCGGGCTATGAGCCGACCTGCTCAACCACCACACAGAGGCTGTCATAATATTGAGGAATTGAGGATATTTATTAATTAACTAGTTGCGCCCCGCGGTTTCACCCGCGGATAAAAAGTATTTTAATTATTTGCTCATCGCACTAGAATATATCACTTTTCCGGGATAAAATGTAGCCTATATGTTAATCCAGTGTATGAGCTATCTTGGTACCGAATTTCATCCAAATCCATTCAGCCGTTTGAGCGTGAAGGAGTAACAAACATACACACATACAAACTTTCGCCTTTATAATATTAGTTTGATGTGTGATTTTTGTTATACTGCTTTTAAGATTATACTCTCTCACAAATGCGACTAAAGTTTGACAACCTTTCCCGCGATATTAATACGACAAACTGCATACGAAAAGTGTTGGTATCGATTACTAATCGAATTCTAGAAATTATCTTTACGATAGGATATTGATTTTTAATAGCGACAAATTGATCGTTTTGTTTTTATGCCGCCAGCTTGGGCTAGAATCTAGACAATAAATCTAAAGGAAGTCTTACATTGATGAATAATAAAATGTATAGAATGTGAATGTTCTAGTGCACTTACTAAGAAGTTAGAAATCATTTGATATATAGGTTAGGTTGTTAGTACTTATAGCTTCATTTTTACGTCTTTTCATCATAAATGTACAACATTCAGGTAGAGTTTTGGCGGGAAAACGAAAAAGATCGCGTCACCGCATTGTATTATTTTCCATAACTTGTGTTATTTTCAGTGTTAGTGCATAAAATTGGTGGCATTTTATTCGATATGTGCTGGATTACAGGCGTGAGTGTGGGAAAGTGGTATAATGATGGTGAAACGTTTCTTTTCGTGTTGTCACTTAGACAACAGACAACAGAAAAGACTTGACACACATGTATATATATACATATATATACTAATTAATTTGAGAAATTATCAATTATATATATATATATATATACACATATATACTAATTAATTTGAGAAATTATCAATTATATATATATATATATATATACATATATATACTAATTAATTTGAGAAATTATCAATTATATATATATATATATATATATACACATATATACTAATTAATTTGAGAAATTATCAATTACTTGACACTGGCTAAATACACAAAAGTGCGGAACCAATACATAGATAAAAAAAAAAAAAAAAAAAAAAAATATATATATACACATATATACTAATTAATTTGAGAAATTATCAATTATATATATATATATATACATATATATACTAATTAATTTGAGAAATTATCAATTATATATATATATATATATATACACATATATACTAATTAATTTGAGAAATTATCAATTACTTGACACTGGCTAAATACACAAAAGTGCGGAACCAATACATAGATATACAAAAAAACTATTTATTATTTATCGGGTATTACTTTCATATAGGCAACTTAGCTGCAAAAAAAGGATTTAACTAATTTACTTAAACGTCTTTACTAGGTGGTGGGACTTTTCTACAAATTTCGTCTAGGGTACCACCGCTTTGCCAGTTATTCTTTGCCAAGCAGTAGTGCGCAAGCACTGCTGTGTTCCGGTTTGAAGGGCACTGTAGCTAGTGAAATTACTGGGCAAATGAGACTTTTTGAGCTGAACTCACAGTCTAGTAATCTTATTAATAGATTGTGTGGATGTCTCAGGATGACGTGCGCAGTGCAGTGTCACGCGTAACTCTATACTTTAGAGTTCCGAGTGACACTGCAACTGATATGGGCAGCCGTATCGCTTAACATCAGGTGAACGATTAGCTCGTAACCATAAAAAAAACTATACATAGATAATTAATAGGTACAGATTTTACATTGGAATTTTGGCTAAACCCAACAATACAAAAGTACAGGAAAATCAGTAAATTATTCCGTAATGCAACATATATGATTAAAGTGCCCATTCATCAGAATCAGGGCTTCATACATGACGGGAATTCACTTCGCGCTGATTTTAGCGGTGACGTAGAATACATGCTAGTTTGTATAGGATACAGTGGCGTTGCAGTAAAACGATAACTTTGCTTTGTCTACGTTGGTATAGTCACGCACACAACGAATTATCGAAGGAGAGTTTTGGCGGGAATGCGAAAAAGATTGCGTCACCCCATTGTATTATTTTCCAAAACTTGCGTTATTTTCAGTGTTAGTGCATAAAATTGGTGGCATTCTATTCGTTAAATGGATTACAGGCGTGAGTGTGAGAAATGATATAATGATGGTGAAACGTTTCTTTTCGTGTTGTTTCCAAAACTCCATATAAGCTTCAAGTTGTGTCAATGATATTTCACGCAAATATGGGTCAAGTCACAGTCGAAGTCATAAAGTCAAGTCATAGTCTAGTCAAAGTCATACTCCTAGTAAAGTGGTGGCAACTTTACCAGAAGCTTCTATGGAGTTTTGGAAACAACACGAAAAGAAACGTTTCACCATCATTATACCACTTTCCCACACTTATGACTGTAATCCAGCACTTAACGAATAAAATGCCACCAATTTTTATGCACTAACACTGAAAATAACACAAGTTTTGGAAAATAACACAATGCGGGGACACGATCTTATTCATTTTCCCGCCAAAACTCCCCTAGGCTAAATTTATAAATATAAAAATAATTTTACAAAAAGCACGGACAAAGGTGTCTGTGGAAATGCAGATAAATAAAAAAAGCCAACCTCCTCAACCACCGCACCACAGAGGTCCTTAGTCCTAAGTAATAAGCTAGAGTAGTAGAGTGGGCTTATTATTTTGTTTACGTGTAAACGCAACGTTTATTTTATTTTATAACGTAATATTATTATTTAACTGTTGATAGATTGAAATACTTTCTGGTATATTTATTGGTTATTATTTTTTGTAGGTAACAACGGCAATTATTATCGATAAAAAGTGCAATTTACGTGCAACGTTGCGCGAATTTGACTTGCAATTCGGTTATGCAACAGATGAGTCAGTTTCCTCTGAAACAACTGCTGGAACTAAGGTCCGTATTACAGAACGATGCTCAGTCATCGATCGGTGCTCAAGCAGAGATTTCATTCATAAAGTGATCAATTAGTGAATGAAATTTCTGCTTGAGCACTGATCGATGACTGAACGATGCTCAGCTCTGTAATACGGACCAGAAACTGTGAATATAAAACCATATTTTGATTTGATTTGCATTTCAAAACCAAAATGGCTACTATTAGGGTTATTTATAAAGAACTTCACCTCCACTTCCGCAGACCCACTGGCTATTAAATAACACTTAACCAATACCACAGAAATCGGAATGATATCACTTCCACCGATGACTCACCTCACAGGCATCGTTAAATCGCTCGTAAACTAGCACTGTGTCATTTGCAGCTAGGGTTGCCAGGTCGCCAAAACTAATAGCCGGACAGACCATTTTTTTTTGAGGGGGGAAATGCCCTCGCACATCCCTGCCACCACGGGGGTGTTAGCAGGGAAGTGCGAGGGCATGTGGGACTCGACCCCACTAAAACCCCTAAAGACACTAAAGCCGTACCGGGGCGAGAAAGGGTCGCGACTGCAGTCCAGCCAACTCGCCCCCGGCGCGGCAGACCCTTTCGGGCCTCCTCGCGCCAATGGATGGGTGACCTTGCTCACCAAGGAACACTCCAACTCATCAAGAAACTCACCAAGGTCACCCACCAGACGTGTGGGGCCGTGCAAGCCGGCGGAGAGTCTCCCGACTCTCCACCAGTGGCCCCAAACTGGCCGGACAGAGCAGACATTTTGGCCGGACTTTTAGGTAAAAAGGATGAACACCCTACGTTATTAAGGATTTTGTGCCTCAGTATTAATAGGTATGACAATTTGAATGTAAAATCATGTCATTTTAAAGTTAGTGCGGAACTCGTCACATGCGCACGTCACAATGTCGTCATTATTACGTCATTATATAAAGACCACAGTGTAACTTCTGGTACAGCTAGGTCACAGTGTAACGTCTAAGACGTCAAAAATCCGTGTTCAATAGTCGTCATATTCACATTCTGAAATAACGCCTTGAGGGGAAAATAATCCAAAAACGGCGGTTGTGAATTTTGAACATTTTTCCATAACCCGTGTATTTTCGAATTTTAATGTGTAATAAGGATGGATTATTGTCCGTTGAGTGTTCGTGAACGTGCACTAATGTTGGCAAATGGTTTCAAGTTTTAAAACCATGCCTTTTCGTTTTCTTTTCAAGGCTTCCTAGAGCCTTCAGTAAAATATCCACTATTTTACTGTGGCATTTTGTCTGACAACGAACAAAACTTCCTCACTTGACATTGGCAGAATTATTGCTAAAAAGCGATAGCAAGCCATTAAACGACGAGAAGAATAAAAACGTCTTGAGGCTATGACAAATGTGCGTACTTTACTAGCACTCGCAGATGTCATTATAGGACGTCTTTACGTCGCAAAATGACACTATATAGACGTCAATATGACAAAGCTTTGCTACCTAGAAAATAAATATTTATTATAGCTATTAGGCAATGTTAGACATTTGGGCATTCATAAAATTATAAGATTGACAACAAAGATTAGGTTATAAGCACTTGATTGACTTGAGGCTTTTTGTTAAAATTGTCAACAAAAAGCCTCAAAAATATTATTATACAGGCAGGTACAAATAATATAAATCCGGAAGTATCAATTTAAAAGTGTGAACAATAAAATATCATAATCAGATTACACATAACAATAGGTTGTTGTATTGACCTTCTTTTATTGGCTTGTCGACATGACTATACAAAAAAAGTAACCATAAACAATGCGCGCCAAAATTACAAACTTTTTTTGTCGTTAACAATGCACTGGAGAGGTGGAGAGCACCAAAGAGATAGAAACTGATACTATCGTATCAAAAAACAAAGAAACTAATAAATAAGTGGAAAGTGACAAACAATATGTAAATATCATTATTTAGCTGTTATGCCGCGTCATCGAACCAATTTAGTGTTGGGATCGCCGCCATGTTCTGTTATTTATTGTTTTGGACAAAGAAAGCTGTAGAGCCTTATTATAAAAATCATGTTTATATTTTAGACTTCTTCTTAGGCGATAGAAATAGAGACTTTTTGAAGTAAATATTCTTTACTCATGTTTGCGCTTGACTTGTGGAGTAAGCTGATGAATGCGTAGTGAAACGAACGGAAGTTGATTCACGTAGATATACATTGCCAACATAACAAAGTTTAAAATTACTTTAAATTGTGACATGTTTTCATCTACTTTTACATTCTTTATACCTGCCATTTAATTAAGTAACTAATTTTGTACAAATTTAATTACGCTCAGAATAATTGTTTATTTATATAGTGTCAAAGATTTCGTAGCTTAAGTCGTGTACGGTTATAATTGGACTTTAGGTTTATATAGCCGTGTTAATGTTGATTTTGTACTAATGTATCTAATGGCATATTGTCTGTTACCGAACGTATTACAATAAAATAAAATAATTTGCAGCGTAACACAATCAGACACCGACCCCGCCGGCGAGGTCGACGTACCCCCCGTAGGTTAGCTAGAACGGTCGCGACTTTCAATAGGGTCCACTCTTCCAGTGGACGTAATCTTCTCGATCCTCTTATCCCGGCAACGGCCCAAGCCGAGGCTCGCACTCCAGGGGTGCCCTTGAGCTAGGTGCCTCCCACTTTTGACAGTTGGGTGCCTCAAGCGCCTGCCTTTCCACTCGGTAACTCTGTAAAGGTCGGTAGAGACCAACAGCATTAGGCCCTTCAAAAAAAAAGACTGAGCTTCTAATGAGACCAAGTATCACAATCACATAAGATAACTATGTACCGACTTCGACAGTGAGTACGTACTAAGTATTCTCTGTCCATAGTGATGATGGCTGCTTACTTTGCATGTAGATACACATTATATAGATATATATCATATAGATTTTATGTTTCTACTATAAGTTATTGTTTTTTTTTCGTGTTTTGGCTCCACACTTTTGTGTATTTAGCCAGTGTCAAGTAATTGATAATTTATCAAGTTAATGATATTTCACGTAAATCAGGTCACAGTCATAGTCATCAAGTCAAGTCAGAGTCAAGTCATAGTCTAGTCTACTCAAGTCATACTCCTAGTAAAGTGGTGGCAACTTTACCAGAAGCTTCTATGGAGTTTTGGAAACAACACGAAAAAAAACCGTTTTACCATCATTATACCACTTTCCCACACTCATGCCTGTAATTCAGCACTTAACGAATAAAATGCCACCAATTTTATGCACTAACACTGAAAATAACACAAGTTTTGGAAAATAATATAATGCGGTAACGTGATCTTTTTCGTTTCCCGCCTGAACACCAAGTTATTGTTATCACTTTGTTACAAAATTTTAGCACCGCAAAGTTACTCCACTGCTTTTGTTCTTCGATCTGCATTTTGAAATTGGAACGCTCCGGATCATAGACAATAATGATGGTATCGTTAGCCGTTTAGCATACTACAAGACAAGTTTGGCAACGGAGCACTTTGGTAATATACAATCTATTAAAAATTCAATTGTTTTATACATCTACAATATCATGTACTTCACGCTTATCTATAAAGGGGTAGGTTAGCATTTTTAGACAAACGGATATGCAGATTATTGAAGTAAAACTTCTTTACGCACGCTTGACTTGGGGAGTAAGCTGCTGAATGCTAACAAGTTGAAGTTGGTTCACGTAGATCTCAAAGTTAAGAATTACTTAATGTTTGTATTTGTAAGTCGAAGTCATCAAGTCAAGTCATAGTCTAGTCAAAGTCATACTCCTACTAAAGTGGTGGGAACTTTACTTGAAGCTTCTATGGAGTTTTGAAAACAACACGAAAAGAAACGTTTCACCATCATTATACAATTTTCCCACACTCACGCCTGTAATCCAGCACTTAACAAATAGAATGCCATCAATTTTATGCACTAACACTGAAAATAACACAAGTTTTGGAAAATAATACAATCCGGTGACGCAATCTTTTTCGCGTTCCCGCCAAGACTCCATCTATCTATTTATTTTCTAGGTACAGGCTAGCAACTAACGTTTTCGCGGACTCCAAGGAGTACGTACTCTATAGTTTTGTCCTTTGCAAAATACAGTAGAGCTTAAGATACTGGCAAGTACATTATTACTTATAGGGCGAACATTGTCGTCGTATGCTTGTTAATCACAGTAAAAAAGACTACAAGTTCGAAGATGCAATTAAAAACGTATTTTAATTTTAAACAGATTAAGTGTGCCGTGCTGTTCTTACTTGAACAGGCGTTAACGCCTAATGAATAAGTAATGTCTACCGTGACTTGCAAAAATCAGCGAAAAGCATGGAAATTCCATGGGCACCATTATGTACAAAAATAAAAGTGTAATTTTTATTTGTTTGCCATACAAATTTGTGTTTTTTCTGGAGATTTGAGAACTGTTACTGCCATCTAGCGTCGAGTAGCAAAGCTTTGGTCTATTTATAAAACATAACCTTGTCTATGGCATTTGGCACAAGTCAAGTACTTGAGTGAAGTTCAGTTTTGACAGTTGTAATGTAACAGTGGTCATCCGATTTTTTTATACCTCCTTGCATTTTGATACCAAAATATTAGTTATTCGTAAAGTGGTATTACGTGAACAAGATGAAAATAAGAGCCCACGCACTCCGAGGAAGGTGGAATGCTGCCCGCTAGCATCGGTAAGTCATATTAAAGTACAATTTGACCATCGTAGTGGCCTGTATTTTTAACTGATTAAAAAAAACTGTAGTCAATTGGCTGTTAACCTTTTAACTAAAAGCGGGAGACGCGTAATTTGACGCTACTCCGTGTATAATTTTATTACTATTCGTCCGCCACCGCATACATTATTGTGTCTCATAGCCGCTTGTTTTCGGCGATCTGCATCCATAATAACACCTACCGTTAATCGTATGTACTTATCTACAATTATTTTGTTATCAACATCATTCCAAATGTACATTTAAACCGTTGATTGGCTCTAAACCGGTAGATAATACGTATAAACTTCTCTGTTTAGTTATTATCTCAAAAATATTTAATCAGATTCATAAGCGATTGTATTTTTTGCGTCTTCTGTTATCACTGGCTCACTGACCGGTGGTTTGTGTGAAAAAACAATTGGTAAGTAAATTTTTATATTTTATTTACGTTTAATTTTTTTTTTATGATTTCGTTTATCCATTTGTTTATTTATGTATTTATGCAGTGCCTAAACTAGCAAGTCAACATAGGAATTATAATTATTTACATATTGTTTTTTAATGCAATGATTGTGAATCTCAGAAAAACTATTTATAACAATGCTGATGTGAAAAATTAAAGTAATTAATCATATTTTCAGTTGATTCCATTTTTTGCTTTTAGAATAAAAGTAAATTATATAAAAAGGTTTTATATTGGTACCTATATTTTTTAAAGTTCTCCAAGACTAAATTATTAGTAAGATGAATAGGTACTTCTTCAAATGTTTTCATCGCATAATCTATTTATAAACTTATCAGTAAAAGCCTGGCATTAATTTCATGATTAGGTATTATAAATGATATTACAATTCTCATAGCCATCCTTTATTATTATGATAAACTAAGCATATTTTTGTAAATCTTTTAGATATATGAAATTGTTTTCTGTGCCCAATTTTTATTGATACTTTGATAATGATGTTTTATTGTTTTTTAGTAGAATTTTCACTGTAAATCTAAATATCAAATAGGAAATGCAATTGCCTACATCTATATCTATACAAAATAAAGTTGTGTTAGTTACACTATTTATAAATTAGTGAAAAATAGTGGCTGAAAATTAGTGGGGAGGTAGCTTAGAACCAGGAGACAGACATAGAATACTTTTTATTCCGTTTGACCATGTTTACTAATTCACCCATGCAAAGCCAGGGTGAGTCAACTAGTATCTACTATTTTATTTTATTTACCCATTGTAGTGTATGTAGGTAGATTTGAGACAAGAGACAGTGTCGTTCGTTCAGTCTACACTTGTCGAATGGCTGAGTGAGTATATAATATCCATGTATTTATCTAGTTGGTTTATTTTACTAGATGCACTATAAACTTTTTCTTCATATGGGATATCATCCTATAACTCAGGGAAAAAGTTATTCAATTTTGTATTTTTCTTTTATTTTATTTTTATTTTATATGTGTACTCAATACTCAATACTCTATCATTTATTGCAAACATTATTGGTTACATGCAGGTGTTAATAATAGCATATGTCGGCAGAAACGGGTTCTGCGTAGGTTGCAACCTATATAACTATAGGCTTTCAGCATGTCCACACCGCACCGTGTCCGGAGCAAGAATGATCCATACCCGTAGCGCACCAATCGATCCCTTTATATAGCCAGATGGGTGGGGCAGCGACGACAGTTGCCGGTGTTGCCACTGTAATAAATTTAAATGCCACCACAGGGTAAATTACAGTACTGCCCGCTGCGCATAGAGTTTATAACTGGACGTAGCCGCCGTCACATATTTAAGTATGTTATATAATGACCCAGCTCGGGTATAGCAATATTGTGCGGAGCGAATCGATCTAGTCTATAATAGCTAACTTGTCCGAAAAGAATTCATCTAACATATAATAACTTTTTAGTCAGTAGTACATTTTTTAGGGCTACGGTAAATATTTTCTCTTCTTCTATTTCTTTTAGATGGAGAGGTAATTTATTAAATACTTTTATGGCTATTGAACGCGGGCCGGAACTGTGCATTGCTAATTTTGATGTTGGTATAACTAAATCGAATTTATAGTTTGATCGTAGTATGTAGTCTCGATATCCATCAGCTAGTTTCATGAAAAATTGAGGGTATTTCTGTACATAACAGATCATAGATCTTAAAAAAAAACATGACTTAAAAATTACATAATAAACAATTCTATAATCTATATTGTATTCTATGTATGTATTTACAAAAAAAAAAGTATCTAAGTATTGTATCAGTTATCTAATTCCCATAATACAAGCTTTGCTTAGTTTGGGGCTAGATGGCGCTGTGTGAAATGTCCATTCATATTTATTTTTAATTTATTATTTATTTATTTAATCCAGACACACATGCACTCACCCTGATTAAAAACAGTGATAATATATTTTAGTGTCATAGTAATATATTTATTGGCAGGGAAGTGAGTTAATTTACCAGGATAAAACATACCTTATGTTAGTTTTTATAGAGTAAAAAATACAAGCTAAAAAAAATTTGACATTGGATCGGCCACTTTGATTTGGAAGCATGACTTTTGATTAAATATTATCACACAATCATTTCCCTGTGTGAGTCCACTGATGGACATAGGACTCTCCCAAGGGACTCGAGTTTTGGTGGGAAAACGAAAAAGATCGCGTCACCGCATTGTGTTATTTTTCAAAACTTGTGTTATTTTCAGTGTTAGTGCATAAAATTGGTGGCATTTTATTCGTTAAGTGCTGGATTACAAGCTCGAGTGGAAAGTGGTATAATGATGGTGAAACGTTTATTTTCGTATTATTTCCAAAACTAAGCTTCTGGTAAAGTTGTCTTCGCTTTACTAGGAGTATGACTTGACTAGACTAGACTTAACTTGATGACTTGGACTGTGACTTGACACATATACTTTAATATTAATTAACTGAGAAATTATCAATTACTTGACACTGGCTTAATACACAAAAGTGTGAAGTCAAAACAAAAAAAAAAATTCTTTTTTTTTTCTTTTCTATTCTGCCAGCCACTGGGCGTAACTCCACCCTAATCGATGGGCGTCCTACTACCAAGTCCTACAGTATTAAGTTGTGGTCTCCACTGAAAGACACGCTTTACGAGGACCATGGTCCCACAACACCTCAGGACAAGTATTTGCGGTTTTTTTGTGCACAATTTTTATTTTATTTTTATTGTAAAATAGGCATACGTTTGACAACAACTCACCTGATGGCAAGTGACGAAGTTGTCTAAGGTGGAGCACGCTTGCCCATGAGATGCCCATTCACTCTCGACTTAAAAAGACCCAAGAGGAAACACTGTTGGTGGAAGAGCATTTCATCCATTCCAATACTTATCGAACCCGCCACCTCCGTCTTATGTGCCGACCTGCTCAACCACTACACAAACAAGAGGCACAATAAATAATAATATGTTTACTGATATCATCAGTATCAGCTGTATATCATAACCGGTCAAAAATATCAAAAGTAGTTTTAACTGGCGCTCTTAAGTCGAAACTACTATTAACCGCTAAAGCATCAGTGCTTTGTGTTTTCGTTGTTGTAACCTTTTTTTCTATGATACTTGACCACGCTCTCACCTTTATGTACGTATGTATGTATTTATTTATTGTATTGTTTAGAATGTGTATATTTTATACTATACCATATATACTTCTATATTTTAAGAAGTTAAGTATTATAATTATGTCCTTTATATGAACGAAATAGTGCGAATATGCACCCCGTTCTTTACCACTTCGTCAAATTCTCTACATCCAAAGGTTGCCTAGAAGAGATCGCTTTTAGCGATAAGCAGCAGAGACCAATAGCAATAAAAATACAATACAAAACGCTTTATTGACACCAAAATTGTAGAAATGAGAATTACATAATAAGATTGACAATGGGCGGTCTTATCGCTAAGAGCGATCTCTTCCAGACAACCTTTAGCAGTGGCGTACAAAAGTTTTTTCGAATTGATGCTTTGCTACCAAATTGCTGATTCTAAATACATACGAACATAGATCCTAGACCCTAACTTTCCCTGTACTTAGGAACTACGAGGATCATGGTCCCAAAACACCCAGACACAGAACAAGTATTTGAGCTTTTTAACTGCGATATCTAATAAATATAAATAATGGTGTGCATTTCACACAGATGAAATAATAATTAATCTAAAGATGTAATAATAAACGCAAAACGTAAAAAACCGACTTCAGACTTATGACTCACAAAGTCGTACAAATTGACACATGTCATGGGCCCGTATATAATAAACTGCCCTACGAAGTCACCTCAGCGCCCAGTATAGCGGCCCAAGCTGCGCCTAAAATGTTGGCTTGTCGAGCAGGCATTCTATACATACGACGAGTTTTTGACGTATAAAGTAAATTAATCAATTATGAATTTGATGAATTAATTGTTACTTTACTAGGTGGTAGGACTTTTCTGCAAAGTTTGTCTAGGTAGGTACCACCGCTTTGCCAGTTATTCTGCCGCCAAGCAGTAGTGTGCAAGCACTGCTGTGTTCCGGTTTGAAGGGCACTGTAGCTAGTGAAATTACTGGGCAAATGAGACTTTATGATCTGATCTCACAGTTTAGTAATCTTATTACTAGATTGTGATGATGTCTCAGGATGACGTGCGCAATGCAGTGTCACGCGAACCTCTATAATTTAGAGTTCCGAGTGACACTGCAGCTGGTATGGGTAGCCGTGTCGCTTAACATCAGGCGAACGGCTAGCTCGTCACGTCATTCCTTAACATAAAAAAAAAAAACTTTATCTGACTGTAATTTTATTTTCAATCATATTTTATTTGTTAATTTTTACCATATTATTTACTATAATTGTGATGTGACTATTATTACTAGATACTATTCAATTGTACACACAGTACCTAAATAATAATTTATGACGTGTAAATTGGTTTTACTAATTAAATGATTATGATTATTATGTTTGAAGGGTTGAAGGGCACTGTAGCTAGTGACATTACTGGGCAATTGAGACTTTGTATATAGTTTGATCTCACAGTCGAGTAATCTTATTATCAGACTGTGCTGATGTCTCAGGATGATGTGCGCAGTGCAGTGTCACGCGAAACTATATATTTTGGAGATCCGAGTGACACTGTTTTATTATGGGCGGCCGTGTCGCTTAACATCAGGTGAACGACTAGCTCTTAACATCATTCAATAACATTTAAAAAAAAGGTTTTCTCATGAATGTCATTGTCAGAACTGGACCAAATTGGGAAGCACGGGTTTTCAAATAAAAGTCATCAAAATCGGTTCACCCATTCGAAAGTTCTGAGGTAACAAACATAAAAAAAATTTAGTCGAATCGAGATCCTCCTCCTTTTGTAGTCGGTTAAAAATAGCGTGATGGTGTTCGCGGAACGCATGGATGATTAATTGTATAAAAAAATTAAATTCTAGATAAACTAACTCGTAAAAATACCCAAAATGTCTAGTTATTTTTCAGATAGCTCGGTTATCTGGCAGATAACCTGTGGTACATAATGTTATATATTATATGAACATGCTACTTCCCGTTTATATCTTTAGTGGTATCTGATTATATGGATAAGTAAATGAGTTACTTACGTAGTTAATTACTCGTTAATTGTTATACCCAATTATATTGCAACACAACAAAAATAATATTTTATCAGTGTAACCTAATCTTACGAAAAATTTTAGGCTGTTAGGCTATTTGACTTTTTTTTAATGTTTATGAATGATGTGACGAGCTAGTCGTTCACCTGATGTTAAGCGACACGGCCGCCCATAACAGAACAGTGTCACTCGGAACTCTATTATATAAAGTTTCGCGCGACACTGCACTGTGCACATCATCCTGAGACATCAGCACAGTCTGGTAATAAGATTACTCGACTGTGAGATCTGATCATAAAGTTTCAATTGCCTAGTAATTTTACTAGCTAAAATTCCCTTCAAACCGGAACACAGTAGTGCTTGCGTACGACTGGCAAAATAACTGGCAAAGCGGTGGTACCTAGGCGAACTTTGCAGAAAAGTCCTACCACCTAGTAAAACTATCGCGTAATTCCTTGTTAACGCGTCCGTTTTGTTGCAGCTCTCTAAATGAGTGCCTATGACACATTGAAACGTATTTTCGGATCACGGTTTAATTTTACCCAAGACATTGACATTAGGTACTTCTATTTTGAGAAGTTTGCGAGCTGAACGGGCGGTACCAGCACGCTAGTCACTCGTTCACGATCCTCGTGGTGATAGAGTCTCATGTCCAAATTCTCAGGTGAAAAACTCAAAGGTGACTGACTGACATAGTGATCTATCAACGCACAGCCCAAACCACTGGACGGATCGGGCTGAAATTTGGCATGCAGGTACATGTTATGACGTAGGCATCCGCTAAGAAAGGATGTTTCGAAATTCCACCCTTAAGAGGGCGAAATGGGTGGTTGAATTTTTCCATAGGCCACGCCGCGGGCGAAGCTGCGGGCAGAAGCTCGTAATATATATAATAATAGGTAACACTAAATACAACCACTACAAAAACAAATTGCACCATATACTAGCCGCAATGACCTATAGACAGTCCAAATGCTCCAGCCCACTACCAGTAGGTAGCGTACCCAATATGCTGGCAGCGTTTCCCCGTTGAATTGCAATGCTTATTCGTTGTGCCAAATAACTGCCAGCATTTTGGTCACGCGTAGCATCGACCAGGCGCTCTGATAAACATTTTTTTTTGTTATGTTAGTGAATGATGTGATGAGCTAGTCGTTCACCTGATGTTAAGCGACACGGCTGCCCATAATAGAACAGTGTCACTCGGAACTCTATTATATAAAGTTTCGCGCGACACTGCACTGCGCACATCATCCTGAGACATCAGCACAGTCTGGTAATAAAATTACTCGACTGTGAGATCTGATCATAAAGTTTCAATTGCCTAGTAATTTTACTAGCTAAAATTCCCTTCAAACCGGAACACAGTAGTGCTTGCACACTATTGCTTGGCGGCAGAATAACTGACAAAGCGGTGGTACCTACCTGGACGAACTTTGCAGTAAAGTCCTACCACCTAGTAAAAACTTTGGAAAACGCGATGAGCCCCGGCCCCCCGGACCCAGGGTCTCAACACCAAACGGCTCGCTTACAATGTATATAATTATATGTCAATACTAACTTTTGTTTGTCTGGTAAGTCTGGGTGTTGTGGGACCATTGTCCTCAAAGTTTCTGGGTCCCTAAACACAGGGAATCCTAGTTACGGTCCAGTGTCCACGAGTGTGCTAGACCACGCGACTGAAGTAAAACTTCTTTAGTTTAGCTCCATCTATCGGCCGGTATAACTTTGTGTTTGCTTTGTTTAATGTTAATGTCGCCATCTTGACAATTGAAGGGGTGAGAACAAAAAGGGTTTAACTGATTTTTTTCCTCGAAATGACTTACGGGTATCGTTGGATTCAGCGTGAAATTATCTTCAATAATACATTCTCAAAATACCGAAATGAGGCTTAAATCTCGAGATTTTGAGCCTAAAAACGGTTTATCAGTCACAGGAATGCAGTTCGCATAGCATAAAAACATTATTATATTTATTTTATTATATTATATTTTTACAGTAATTGTATGAATTAGTACTATATTTAGTATTTTAAATAGAATTAAAACATTTTCAAGCAACTGAAACTTACATAAACCTTTTCTATTGCCTTATAAGCACTCTACATTAAAATGACGCCGTTGACGTTTAAAGTCAATTTTCTCGAAACTGTTAATTTGTCAGTTAAACCCTTTTTATTCTCAACCCTTCGATTGTGAATTGCCACTTACGGACACACCAACATAATAATATAAATTTTTAACTTTGTTATGTTGACAATGGAGATCTACGTGAACAATCAATCGCCACTTCCCATTAGGTGAGAGCGTGGTTAAATGCTAGACAAGTTTGAAAAAAAAAACTTCAACTTCCGTTCCTCATTCACCAGCTTACTCCCCAAGTCAAGCGTGCGTAAAGAAGCTTTACTTCAAAAAATGTAATATTTCCATTGATTTTAATTCGTCTTATTTCTACGATTCCGTTATCAAAGAATAACTTTCATAACATCACTGTTCAGCTCCAACTTGTCATGTAGCGCTGCGAGTAACCAGTACACAGTAAGTCGTTGAATATTAATAGCCCTCAATAGCCAAGTAGTTAAATGTAGCGCCTCAATGATAAAGGTCGCGGGTTCAATTTGCCTCTCGAGAACGAGGGTACCTTGGTGTCTCGTGTCGGGACTAATCTATTCTTTGTCCTATATAAGTGACTAACTGACGTATATCGTATACATCCCGAACCGGAGCTTAAGAGCCTATTTTACCTTTATGAATTTAAAAGTAGATAGATTACTTGATTTGTGGTGTGGTGGTTGAGCAGGTCAGCCCATAACCCGGAGGCGGCGGGTTCGATTCCCGCGGCAGGACAAGTATTTGTGCACAGACAAAATCGCAAATACTTGATCTGAGTCTGGGTGTTGTGAGACCATGGTCCTCGTAGTTCCTGAGCCCTAGACACAAGGAATCCTAGTTAGGGTCCAGGATCTATGTATTTGATCGTTGGGCATTATTATATTATTATATTAATGACTATTATACTTATTATTATACGAAGGCTGTCGAAGTTTATAGATTATATTACGTGCTTCTGCCCGCAGCTTCGCCCGCGGCGTGGCCTATGGGAAAATAATTCAGCCACCCATTTCTCCCTCTTAAGAGTGGAATTTCGGAAAAATCCTTTCATAGCGGATGCCTACGTCATAACATCTACCTGCATGCCAAATTTCAGCCCGATCCGTCCAGTGGTTTGGGCTGTGCGTTGATAGATCACTATGTCAGTCAGTCAATCAGTCAGTCACCTTTGAGTTATATATATTACGTAATGTCGTTTTTATCATACCATAGTGTAGTTCACATTAATCAATATAAGATATTATTAATATTGCGAAAGACTTAAATTTACTGACTTGTTTCTAACAAGTATATAATTACCATTTTCTGTGTTTTATCGAACTGTTATCAATTTCTCCACAGTGTATATGTAAACAGAAACGGGTTGTGCGTAGGTTGCAACCTATATAACTATAGGCCTTCAGCATGTCCACACCGGGCCGTGTCTGGAACAAGAAATGATCCGTAGTACACCAAGCGGTCCCTTTTTATAGCCAGATGGGTAGGGAAGCGATGACAAATGCCAGTATTGCCACTGTAATAAATTTAAATGCTGCCACAGAGTAAATTACGGTACTGCCCGCTGCGCATGGAGTTTATATCTGGACGTAGGACGACGTCATATACATTTTTTTTGTGTTTTTAAATATTTTGTTGCTATTTATTGCCATTTCTAATATCCCAATCAGGTAAAAAGATTACAACTAAAGAAATTCTATTTCAAATTCATACGTATAAAAATGACTTTTCCTCGACCTTTGAAAGCATCTGTTTTGTGGTGGATGAGCAGGTCGGCTCATAACCAGGAGGTCGCGGGATGATTTAGGACAAGTATTACAGACAACCACCACACCACAGAGGCTGTCCGAAGAGTCTGTGAGAATATACAAAACAAAGGTGGTAGGACTTTTCTGCAAAGTCCGTCTAGGTAGGTACCACCGCTTTGCCAGTTATTCTGCCGCCAAGCAGTAGTGTGCAAGCACTTCTGTGTTCCGGTTTGAAGGACAATGTAGCTAGTGAAATTACTGGGCAAATGAGACTTTATGATCTGATCTCACAGTTCAGTAATCTTATTACCAGACTGTGCTGATGTCTCAGGATGATGTGCGCAGTGCAGCAGTCATGCGAAACTTTACATGTTGGAGTTCCGAGTGACACTGTTCTGTTATGGGCAGCCGTGTCGCTTAACATCAGGTGAACGACTAGCTCGTCACATCATTCAATAATATACGACAATAAATAAATAAACTCGCAGAAGGCAGTTATACCAAATCAACTCATTTATACGTAATACCTACCTACATACCGCCTGCATACATTTAGTGTATCGCCAATGTAAATGTTAAAATAACAGGTTATTAAAAGTCGAGTTATAAAATGTCCAAGCCATCCTATTTAGAAAAAAACTAGTATTATATTAGGTCTTTACCTATGAAATTGCCGTTTTGTTTGAAAAAAGTTAAAGTATTTTTTTTTCGAACTTATTTATTTCTTTTATTCAAAGTAATCACACCTGCAATCAATGCATCTTTGCCAACGCTGTGGCAGTTTATGGATGCCCTTCTTGAAAAAATCAGCAGGACGGGAGACAACAAACTCTTCAAAGGCGTTTAGTACTGCCTCTCGGGAATTGAATTTTTTTCCCGCTAAAAAGTTGTCCAAATTTTGGAAAAAGTAATAGTCGGTAGGCGCAAGATCTGGTGAGTATGGCGGATGAGGGAGAGCTTCCAAACCCAACTCATGCAGCTTAGAGACGGTCTGTTGTGCAGTATGTGGTCGCGCGTTGTCGTGAAGTAGCAGTGGAGACGACTGATTGACCAAAGCTGGTTGCAGACGTGCGAGTTTCGCCATCATTGTGGTCAGTTCTTCAATGTACACATCTGCAGTAATGCTCTCGCCGTTTTGTAAAAAGTTATGATGAATCACACCAGCACTAGACCACCAAACTGTGACCATCACCTTTCTAGGGGTCATTTTTCGTTTTGCACATTGCTTTGGTACCGAACCAGGATCTAACCAACTTGCTGAGCGCTTTCGATTGTCAAAAAGAATCCATTTTTCGTCGCACGTAACAATTCGGTTCAAAATTCCTTCATTTCTGTGCCTGTTAAGCAGCGCAAGGCAAGTCTCGACGCGTACGTTACGCTGGCGATCGTTAAGTTCGTGGGGCACCCATCTATCAAGCTTTTTTATCTTGCCAATCTGTCGCAAATGGACCAATATTGTTTTGATGCTAACATCAAAAGCTGCTGCCAGCTCAGCTGTAGATTGAGATTCATCAGCTTCCTCAATCGCCTTTAATTCATCATTGTTGACCAAAGTTTCTGGACGACCACGAGGTTCATTTTTCAAGTCAAAATTCCCAGAACGGAACCGAGCAAACCAATAACGGGTTGTACGTTCGTTTGTACAGTTCTCTCCGTAAACGTCGTTGATGTAACGTGTCGTTTGTGCCGCGTTGGTGCCACGACGGAACCCATATTCCATAATTACACGAAATTTCAAAGTATCCATTATGAGGAAAAATGTTGAAATGTAATGAAAATACAACGCTAATCAATAAACAAAAGACTTATATTGTAAATAGAATGTCATATTTTTAAAACAAAATTAATTTGCACTTAGAATTCATAGCCTATCAAAACTTTCTTTTTGTTTGAAAAAGTCTGTACTGCAATACGGCAATTTCATAGGTAAAGACCTATTATTTAACTTTGAGATTTTAATGTAAAGCTTAGGTATAGTACATACGTTTGATATTCATCTAAATCAAGAATATCTTTGTTATATATTAATTGAAGGGGTGAGAACAAAAAGGATTTAACTGATTTTTTTCACAAAATGACTTATGTGTATCGTTGGATCCAGCGTGAAATTATCTACAGTATAATACATTCTCAAAATACCGAAATGAGGCTTAAAATCTCGAGATTTTGAGTCTAAAAACGGTTTATCTGTCACAGGAATACGGTTCGCTTAGCATAAAAACATTATTATATTTATTTTATTATATTATATTTTTACAGTAATTGTATGAATTAGAAGAACTATGTATGTATGTATTATTTTAAAATAGAATTAAAACATTTTCAAGCAACTGACACATACATTAACCTTTTCTATTACCTTATAAGCACTCTACATTAAAATGACGCCATTGACGTTTAAAGTCAATTTTCTCAAAACTGTCAATTTGACAGTTAAACCAAACTTTTTATTCTCAACCCTTCAATTATACTATCCATTACCAGCCTGAAGACGTCCTTTGCTGCCGCTTCTGTGGTGTGGTGTTTGACCTTACCGCGTAAGTCTGGTGGAGATCGTAATCGTGTTCTCTCTTGCTCGCACTCGTGGACTTGTTTATTAGCGCGTGCAGGATGGCAGGCGAAACCGATTCCCAGAATGGTTACGCGGTAGGGGTGCTGGTCGGATCATAACCCGGAGGGTTTGATTTCCGCGGCAAGACAAGTATTTGTAGAAAAAAAAGCGCAAATACTTGTTCTGAGTCTGGGTGTTGTGAGACCATGGTCCTTGTAGTTCCTGGGTCCCTAGACACAGAGAATCCTAAATTAGGGTTCAGGATCTATGTATGTGATCGTTGGGTGCTATTATTATTATATTATGTCCACCATCGAACAACCAGATGTACGAAAAAACGCTACCGTTACATGGTCAATATCCCCCATGTGCGAACAAAACGATTTGGCTCCACATTTATCATGCGAACAGCCAAACAGTGGAACGCTTTACCGGCGTCCGTATTTCCCGATAATTACAAACTTGGAGTCGTCAAATCGAGTGTGAACCTGTATCTTCTAGGCAAGCGTGTTACATCCTAAACCGCATCATTACTTACCATCAGGTGCGATAGTGGTCAAACGCGAGCCTATCAAACAATAAAAAAAAATGTTTGATAAGTACAACTTAAACAAAAAATGAATTTTTAAACATTTATGTGGTCCAGATTTTACCTTGCCTCCGTTTTTATAAGCATAGGTAAGGTCAAAATTAATTTTTTCAAGTATATGCACCAATCTTTATTTTTTTCTTTTTTGGAACAAGTTTAGTTTTAAATGCTAAGATTAAGAGAGGAAAACAAAATGTCAGCCGCGGTAGGTGAAATACCAGTCTAGCTTCATGTTTTTGATAATAATAACATACAACCATAAGTAACCTAGCTTACAGAATTTGCACTCGCTCTTACGACTGTGAAGAAAAACTTGGTTAGGTAACCGGAGCTTTGCAGAATTTGCACTCTTACGACGGTGATGAAAAACTTGGTTAGGTAACCGGAGCTTTGCAGAATTTGCACTCCTACGACGGTGATGAAAAACTTGGTTAGGTAACCGGAGCTTTGCAGAATTTGCACTCTTACGACGGTGATGAAAAACTTGGTTAGGTAACCGGAGCTTTGCAGAATTTGCACTCTTACGACGGTGATGAAAAACTTGGTTAGGTAACCGGTGCTTTGCAGAATTTGCACTCCTACGACGGTGATGAAAAACTTGGTTAGGTAACCGGAGCTTTGCAGAATTTGCACTCTTACGACGGTGATGAAAAACTTGGTTAGGTAACCGGAGCTTTGCAGAATTTGCACTCTTACGACGGTGATGAAAAACTTGGTTAGGTAACCGGAGCTTTGCAGAATTTGCACTCTTACGACGGTAATGAAAAACTTGGTTAGGTAACCGGAGCTTTGCAGAATTTGCACTCTTACGACGGTGATGAAAAGCTTGGTTAGGTAACTGGAGCTTTGCAGAATTTGCACTCTTACGACGGTGATGAAAAACTTGGTTAGGTAACTGGAGCTTTGCAGAATTTGCACTCTTACGACGGTGATGAAAAACTTGGTTAGGTATCCGGAGCTTTGCAGAATTTGCACTCCTACGACGGTGATGAAAAACTTGGTTAGGTAACCGGAGCTTTGCAGAATTTGCACTCTTACGACGGTGATGAAAAACTTGGGTAGGTAACCGGTGCTTTGCAGAATTTGCACTCTTACGACGGTGATGAAAAACTTGGTTAGGTAACCGGAGCTTTGCAGAATTTGCACTCTTACGACGGTGATGAAAAACTTGGTTAGGTAACCGGAGCTTTGCAGAATTTGCACTCTTACGACGGTGATGAAAAACTTGGTTAGGTAACCGGAGCTTTGCAGAATTTGCACTCTTACGACGGTGATGAAAATCTTGGTTAGGTAACCGGAGCTTTGCAGAATTTGCACTCTTACGACGGTGATGAAAAACTTGGTTAGGTAACCGGAGCTTTGCAGAATTTGCACTCTTACGACGGTGATGAAAAACTTGGTTAGGTAACTGGAGCTTTGCAGAATTTGCACTCTTACGACGGTGATGAAAAACTTGGTTAGGTAACTGGAGCTTTGCAGAATTTGCACTCTTACGACGGTGATGAAAAACTTGGTTAGGTAACCGGAGCTTTGCAGAATTTGCACTCTTACGACGGTGATGAAAAGCTTGGTTAGGTAACTGGAGCTTTGCAGAATTTGCACTCTTACGACGGTGATGAAAAACTTGGTTAGGTAACTGGAGCTTTGCAGAATTTGCACTCTTACGACGGTGATGAAAAACTTGTTTAGGTAACTGACGTGTTCAAGAATTACAAATGATAAATTTATTGATATTTATAAAGAACTAGCGGCCCGTCCCGGCTTCGCTCGGGTGGACGTTTATTTATTAAATATTTTATAATATACGAAAAACAATGTATCACGCACCGGTGCCATCTACTTAAAATGTTGGTTTGTCCTGAATTTTTTCTTTGCTATAAACTTCACGGAGCCCGAGACCTTTCCAACGAATGCAAAACCGTGGAAATCGGTTCGTGCGTTCTGGAGTTATAGCGTCAGGAAGGAAAACCCGACTTATTTTTATATAGTAGATTACAAGTCTGACATTATTCAAAAGTATTAATAATAAATTCAATTATTCGATATAAATTCACATAATACAGGAATAAAATAAATCTTACGTACTAGTGCAACAATGGGCTGTCTTATCGCTAATAGCGATCTCTTCCAAACAACCTTTGGATGGAAAGTATCTAAAGATAAAATAATACACGGTGGTGTAAAACAATTTAAAATAAAAAGAAATATACAGATAAATGCCTTTATAATATTAGTGTGATTGTGTGATAACTTGGTAAACATACCTACATCCTAACACTTACATATTTAAATTATTTTAAAAATAGTATAATAAAATAGATAAGTGCCTATATAAAATTAATTAAATACATCAGTTTCGGTATGAATTCCTCGACGCTAAATGGCGCCAAACCTATCAAACCTCGAGAACATATGCCACAGAATTAATTATGGTAACGGCAGTTCCTCGTGTTTTTAAGCTATTGCATAGCTTTTATCGCGGGCCTTGAGCGTGGGGACCGAATCCAGAAATTCCGTAACGAAAAAAACCTAACACCTCCCACTCCGAACCGCTGTGCCGTCGGAGTACAACAACCCAAGGAGTATACAACCCGCCTTTAGGTGGCATTGGTTGTATTGGAAAACTACCGTAAGAAAAAACAAAGGAAAAAAAATACTGCATTAATAAAATAAATAAATAATTATAATTGCATAAGTTGATAAAGAATGCTATGCAATAGCTTTACCGCGGCAGTCTCCGAGTGTCACACGTCTTTTTTTTTCTTTACCGTTGTATCAAATACAAATAGTTTATTAGACATAGTTGACTGGCTCTGTGGTGTAGTGGTTGAGCAGGTCGGCTCATAATCCGGGGCGAGATGGTTCATGCAGTGCGGCTCCATCTCGCCCCATCCCGGCGGCAGTCGGATCACGGGGAGGTTTTAGTGGGTTCGAGTCTGTCATACCTACCTACATTGACTGGCCTTATAGCTCAGTTGGTAGTAACCCTGCCTTCTGAACAGTGGGTTGTGGATTCGATTCCCACCCAGGAAAAACGTTTGTGTGATGAACATAGGTGTGTGTTCTGTCTGGGTGTTATATTGTATTCTATGTATGTATTTACAAACAAAAATTATTTAACTATTGTATCAGTTATCTGGTTCCCATAGTACAAGCTTTGCTTAGTTTGGGGGCTAGATGGCGTTGTGTGAAATGTCCACACATTATTATTATTATTATTATATACTCCCTGCCACCACCCCCGTGGTGGCAAGGAAGAGCGAGGGCATTTCCCCCCCTCAAAAAAAAGGTCGGCTCATAACCCGGAGGCGGCGGGTTCGATTCCCCCGGCACGACAAGTATTTGTGCACATACTTTTGAGTCTGGGTATTGTGGGACCATGGTCCTCGTAGTTCTTGGGTCACAGGGAATCTTAGTTTGGGTCCATGATCTATGTATGTGATCGTTGGGCGTTATTATATTGCGAAACACTTATTAGGTTGCATTATAAAGTGAACTCTGCCTTTTGCTTTAGTTCGTTTCTGCACATAATTTGAGAGAGAGTTTTTTGTTAACATAAAAAAACGAGTGTGCTTTAGACCACACGACTGAAGTAAAACTTTTTCAGCCTTATTAATAAACGGGTATTAGTCTCGGGTTAGTTACTTCAGCTTTTGTCCTTTTTTTGCTACTGGAATATTTAGCTGGATCGAAAGAGACAAAAGATGGTGTAACTAGTCTAAAGCTAGTTCATGTTTATTAATAAGGCTGTTTTAGTTTAGCTCCATCTATCGGGCGATATAACTTTGTTTAATGTGAATGTCGCCATCTTGATAATTGTAAATTGTCATTTTACCGGATATACCAACATAATAATACAAATTTAATTTTAAACTTTGTTATGTTAATAATGGAGATATACGTAAACCAACTTCAACTTCCGTTCGCCTCGCATTCACCAGCTTTCTCCTCAAGTCAAGCGTACGTAAAGAAGTTTTTTTTTGGCTCCACACTTTTGTGTATTTAGCCAGTGTCAAGTAATTGATAATTTCTTTCTCAAGTTAATTAATATTATATATCTATATAATTATGTGTCAAGTCAAGTCACAGGCCAAGTCATCAAGTTAAGTCATAGTCTAGTCTTGTCTAGTCAAGTCATACTCCTCGTAAAGTGGTGGCAACTTTACCAGAAGCTTCTATGTAGTTTTGGAAACAACACGAAAAAAATGTTTCACCATCATTATACCACTTTCTCACACTATAATCCAGCACTTAAGGAATAGAATGCCACCAATTTTATGCACTAACACAGAAAATAACACATGTTTTGGAAAATAATATAATGCGGCGACGCAATCTTTTTCGTTTTCCCGCCAAAACTCAAACGTAAAGAAGTTTGACTTTTGGCGTGATAAAAAGACACAAATCAATGGGTGATGAGTTAAAAAGTAATTCTAAAGTCATTGAAAAGTCATTGGTGGATTTGAACCTAGATGCGTCGGTTTGAACGTCTACCATGGAACCATACAATAAATAATAATAAATAAAAAAGCTAAACAAACAAA
Organism: Ennomos fuscantarius; assembly: GCA_905220475.3. Classification (NCBI taxonomy): domain Eukaryota; kingdom Metazoa; phylum Arthropoda; class Insecta; order Lepidoptera; family Geometridae; genus Ennomos; species Ennomos fuscantarius. The sequence continues at coordinate 6,962,555 of HG992050.1, read as the reverse complement.
ACAAAAGTTTTTATGCTTAAACTATTAATATCTTAACTTATTCGTATATTTATTTATATGTTTACTTTCGTTTCTAATTATATTTTATTTTATTTTTATTTTATTTTATTTGGGGGGCTTACAGCTATCATAAAAAACTAAATAATGACATAACTTTGAAGAGCCAATTAAAAGCCTTCACAACTAATTATAAAGATAGAAGAACATGCAATAGCCTATCATGCAATTATAACTACTTAAATAAAAGATTTACAAATTGTCGAACGACGAAGGCGAGACACAATCCTTAAGGGAATGTGCCTTGCTCACTGACGCTATGCTACTTGTGAATAAGTCTATGGTCGAAAGATCAGACTTCATGAGTTTGTTGAAAGCTGTGCAAGATCGCAAAATATAATTTCTGGCGATGAACAGTGCGTGCAAATGGGACGTGATGCAATATTAATTTACATTTTTTTAAATTTTATTTTTGATATTAATTTACTTATATCTATTCAAAATAGCATGACGTGTTAATGGTGGTAATGGAACTATACTCGCTCCAAATCTCCAAATATCCATGCCAAAAACATAATGAACTGTATCTTCAAAATACGGAGGGCAATGACATCTGTAACACAGTTTTACTACTAGCTCAGATGCCATTAGTCTTAACTGCAATTTTTTAAAAGTCCAAGTTGTTTATTATATTTTAATTTATAAGTAATTTGTACCATTATGTAACAAAAATTGTAACTGTGGCAAAAAAGAAAACAAAATCCGTTTTATGTTTTTTTATGTCAATAAAATTATATTATTATTATTATTATCTTTACTAGATGCTCATTATTTCTTTAAAAACTTGATTAATATTTTCCTTTAAACAAGTTGGTACTTGGCACATTAGCGCTATTAGAATATCCTTTTAAACGTATTTTAATGTTATCATTGCTTAACCGGTGTATCCACTAGATAACCGCTGTCTAAACCGGACCGGTCCCAAGGCCTAATTTCTACCGATAGTTCGGGGGCCAACGGTTGGCTGGATAACGAGTGAAACTTTACTGTGTGTGTTTTCAGCGAAATATTATTATAATTCTTTATTGCACTAAAAACAGTACAAACGGAGGACTTAATGCTAATGCATTTTCTACCAGTCATCCACTCGTAGTTTGAGAAAGGGATGTAGGCGTGCATCAAAATTTATATGAGTATAGTATTTGTAAAAAATAAATAAATAATTAAACATAGTGATTATATACATAACAAGAATAAATACATAAAATATCGTATACATATAATAAATAAATAAATAGTGACAAATCGTTAACCCAGGTAAATATCACTAGTTCGTATTTTTATGTAAAGGAATGACATGACGAGCTGGTCGTCCGCCTGGTGTTAAGCGACACGGCTGCCCATATCAGTTGCAGTTTCACTCGGAACACTCCTGTTGAATTGCAATCAAAGTTCCCTCCTGATCACCCCTCTGATGTTAAGCGCCGATTCAGTCCAAGATGTTTAACCTGTAAGTAGCTTAATTACTCTAGACTTAGGTCCGTATTACAGAATGATGCTCAAGCAGAGATTTCATTCACTAATTGATCACTTTATGAACGAAATCTCTGCTTGAACATCCATCTATGACTGAACATTGTTCTGTAATAAGGACCTCTACTAGGTGGTAGGACTTTTCTGCAAAGTTCGTCTAGATAGGTACCACCGCTTTGCCAGTTATTCTGCCGCCAAGCAGTAGTGTGCAAGCACTGCTGTGTTCCGGTTTGAAGGGCACTGTAGCTAGTGAAATTACTGGGCAAATGAGACTTTATGACCTGATCTCACAACCTAGTAATCTTACTAGATTGTGCTGATGTCTCAGGATGACATGCGCAGTGCAGTATCACGCGAAACTATTATTTAGAGTTCCGAGTGACACTGCAACTGATATAGGCAGCCGGGTCGCTTAACATCAGGCGAACGGTTAGTCGTCAAGTCATTCCATTACATAAAAAAAAACCTTAAAGACCCAAATTGTATCAGTAACAAAACCAGCCATCATCTCCCCGTCTAAGTATTTAGAATAATTCTGATTCAATATTCTACATGTGTACGTTAGGTATAGAGGCTTGCTGGTCAATGGTCTGCCAAATTTATTGCTCGCGTATAACCGTCTGGTATTTTGGAGCAATAAAAAAAGGAAGGAATTTGAATGCATTAGGAGTTGACACTTGTTGATACCCTGGCATCCAATGTTGCCAGATTCACCGTAATTATGGTAAAATTACCGTACTTTCTAATTTGGTAATGATTTCTGCCACTTACGATCATCAAATGTTTGAGCTATCTCTCCAAGACGGAAGAGATCGCTCTGGTATTTTGGAAAAAAGGAAGGAATTTGATTGCATTAAGAGTTGACACTTGTCATCCAATGTAGCCAGATTCACCGTAATTATGGTAAAATTACCGTGCTTTCTAAATTGGTATTGATTTCTGCCACTTACCATCATCAAATGTTTGAGCTATCTCTCCAAGACGGAAGAGATCGCTCTGGTATTTTGGAAAAAAGGAAGGAATTTGATTGCATTAAGAGTTGACACTTGTCTTCCAATGTTGCTATGTACACCGTAATTATAGTGGAATTACCGTACTTTCTAATTTGGTAATGATTTCTGCCACTTACGATCATCAAATGTTTGAGCTATCTCTCCAAGACGGAAGAGATCGCTCTGGTATTTGGGAAAAAAGGAAGGAATTTGATTGCATTAAGAGTTGACACTTGTCATCCAATGTAGCCAGATTAACCGTAATTATGGTAAAATTACCGTACTTTCTAAATTGGTATTGATTTCTGCCACTTACGATCATCAAATGTTTGAGCTATCTCTCCAAGACGGAAGAGATCGCTCTGGTATTTTGGAAAAAAGGAAGGAATTTGATTGCATTAAGAGTTGACACTTGTCATCCAATGTAGCCAGATTCACCGTAATTATGGTAAAATTACCGTACTTTCTAAATTGGTATTGATTTCTGCCACTTACCATCATCAAATGTTTGAGCTATCTCTCCAAGACGGAAGAGATCGCTCTGGTATTTTGGAAAAAGGAAGGAATTTGAATGCATTAGGAGTTGACACTTGTTGATATCCTGGCATCCAATGTAGCCAGATTCACCGTAATTGTGGTAGAATATTAATTTCTGCCACCTACGACTATCTAATGTTTGAACTACATCTTCTAGTCGTATATTTTAGTGTTACAAACAGAGTAACAGTACAAAAAACAGAGTAGGACGGAGCAAAAGACATCAACGGGTTCCCGCTTCTTCTTCTACATAATGTTCGTTTTTAATTTCAAAATAGATGAAAGTTTTCTCTACTTACCATATGAAAATTGCTTACTTGTGGAATGATATGCCGTCCTTTGCACAGCCAGACGTCTTGCTATTCTCCTCTGAGATTCACTGAGTTATTGCTCAGTGAAAATGTGCGTTCTAATATTCTGTGATTTTGTTCGTTAGCTGTTTCTCCGCGGAAATCCAAAACGAAACTGACGTACTCTCAACGGCTAGTAGTGGAAATCAACTACTATTTTTCGTATGAGGGGAAGTTGTATCATTGGTCAAGTGCATTTATAGTCAATGGTTGTTACAGACTGCTATGTCGACGCGTAGTGCCACATCGACCATCCGCGCGCGCCGCGGACACAAGGAGCGGTCGAAAAACTTCACCGAGCTGGAGAAGAGAACTGTCCTCGAGCTGATCGCTCGTCACCGTGACGTGTTGCGGCAGGGGCGCTCCAATAACGCCACCAACCGCAGCAAGCAGGTAACTTACCACATAGTTGTGGCGGGAAAACGAAAAAGATCGCGTCACCGCATTGTATTATTTTCCAAAACTGGTGCTATTTTCAGTGTTAGTGCATAAAATTGGTGGCATTCTATTCGTTAAGTGCTGGATTACAGGCGTGAGTGTGGGAAAGTGGTATAATGATGGTGAAACGTTTTTTTTCGTTTTGTTTCCAAAACTCTATAGAAGCTTTTCGTTAAATTGCCACCTTTTTACTAGGAGTATTTATATAGAAGACTTGACTAGACTATGACTTAGCTTTTTGACTTGACATTTGACTTGAGAAATTATCAAATACTTGTGGCTAAATACACAAAAGTGTGGAGCCAAAACAAAAACAAAAGAAAATAATAATAACAACGCCCAACGATCACATACATAGATCCTGGACCCTAACTAGGATTCCCTGTGTCTAGGGACCCAGGAACTACGAGGACCATGGTCCCACAACACCCAGACTCAGAACAAGTATTTGCGCTTTTTTTTTGCACAATCCAGGATCTATTTATATGATCGTTGGGCGTTATTGTTATTATTATTATTCAAAACGTTAGAGAAGCGGTCAATCTCTTATAACACATAACTAGTTTTTTTAAATGTTACTAGATACGTTTTGGATACCTACTATTTTGGTTGTATTAGAATTGCAAAGCAAATCATACTTGTTGGTTTTTTTAACGACTCCAAAATTACAGGAGGCCATTTTGGCTATATTTGTATTGCATAAATGAATAATATACCTAAAAAAATTACAGTCGTGAATACAAAATTAAATATATTAACGAATGACAAAGTTTTTTTTATGTTATTAAATGATGTGACGAGCTAGTCGTTCACCTGATGTTAAGCGACGCGGCCGCCCATAACAGAACAGTGTCACTCGGAACCCTAAAACATAGAGTTTCAAGCGACACTGCTCTGCGCACATCATCCTGAGACATCAGCACAGTCTGGTAATAAGATTACTTGACTGTGAGATCAGATCATAAAGTCTCCATTGCCCAGTAATTTCACTAGCTACAGTGCCCTTCAAACCGGAACACAGTAGTGCTTGCACACTACTGCTTGGCGGCAGAATAACTGGCAAAGCGGTGGTACCTATCTAGACGAACTTTGCAACAAAGTCCTACCACCTAGAATTGGCAAAAAGTCCTCTTTATACACTTATTTTTATTTTATAAGAGCTAGTATTAAATATTATTATATTCTATACATTTGTACGTACTCGTTTTTTGAGTTTAATGTAAGCATTTTCTTCTAGTCAACATTAAAAGTGTGCGAGACAAATCAGATCTGATATCCAAAAAGTTTTGTAACCAATTAGAAAGTGCGTTTTTGGAATTTTTAAAACATGGTTAGTCAAGATTTAGCTATTAGCCAAGACTTAGGTACCTCGTTTGTATAGTTGATTATATTTAGCTATTTTTCCTTTCACCTTTAGACAATTATTCTAACGTTAATTTTAAACCCTGGTTAGCTTCTAGTTTTATTGACAGCCTCTGTGGTGTGGTGGTTGAGCAGGTCGGCTCATAACCCGGAGGCGGCGGTTTGATTCCCGCGGCAGGACAAGTATTAAGTAAATTAAGTAAAGTAAAAAGTATTAATTAAATTAAGTAAAGCGCAAGTACTTGTTCTGTGTCTGGGTGTTGTGGGACCATGGTCCTCGTAGTGCCTGGGTCCCTGGACACAGGGAATCCTAGTTAAGGTACAGGGTATATGCATGTGATCTTTGGGCGTTATTATTATTATTATTATGGTTAAAGTCATTATGCACCTTAAGAACAAACATATTAGGTCTATATAATAGATAGAAATTTGTCAATCATGACGACCTAATTATATATTGCTATTCTATACGCCTAATCTAATAATAAAATAATAATAATTTTATGGCTATTATGATGCATATTAAACAGCCATATAATATCATAATTATATGGCTGTTTAATATGCATCATTCTTAATATTCAAATGGCCTATTGCAATTTATTGCGTTGCAGCTAGAATCATTAATGTCACCACTTAATGTCAAAGTATTTTATTTCAAATAGGCTAGTTTTAGCACTTATACAAGTCAAAAAAGAATTCGAAAATGGCGGTTGTGAATTTTTTTTTTCACAACCCGTGTATTTTTCAATTTTAACGTGTGATAATTGAAGGGTTGAGAATAAAAGGGGTTTAACTGTCAAATTGACAGTTTCTAGAAAATCGACTTTAAACTTAACCGGCGTCATCTTAATGTAGAGTGCTTATAAGGTAATAGAAAAGGTTTATGTAAGTTTCAGTTGCTTGAAAATGTATTAATTCTATTTTAAGATACAAAATATAGTACTAATTCAGACAATTACTGTAAAAATATAATGTAATGAAATAAATATAATAATGTTTTTATGCTAAGCGAACTGTATTCCTGTGACAGATAAACCATTTTTAGACTCAAAATCTCAAGATTTAAGCCTCATTTCGGTATTTTGAGAAGATAATTTCACGCTGAATCCAACGATACCAATAAGTCGTTTTGTGAAAAAAATCAGTTAAACCCTTTTTGTTCTCACCCCTTCAATTGTGGATTCATCTCAATATAATATATAAAAATAAATCTCTGTTTCCCTTGGCCATCGTAGCGCGGGTGAACAGCTTATTTTCAGAAGGTCCTTATAAAAGAAAAATTTAACAAAGTATGGAAAATTTTCACCACGCGGGTGAAACCGCGAGGCGCAGATAGTAGAAATATAAACGTTATTCCTCTAAGGGTGGGTAAAAGTGTTAGTAAGTGTTCGTGAACGTGCACGAATGATGGCAAATGGTTCCAAGTTTTAAAACCATGCCTTTTCGTTTTTTCGAGGCTCCTTAGAGCCTTCAGTAAAATATCCACCATTTTACTGTGGAATTTTGACTGACATAATAAGACTTTGACATGACATAACCGTACAAAAATTCCTTACTTGACGTTGGCAAATTTATCGCTTAAAAGCGATTGAAAGCCATTAAATGAAGAAGACATTATTAAACAAAGCAAAAACTTAGTTATACCGGCCGGTAGATGGAGCTAAACTAAAGAAGTTTTACTTCAGTCGTGTGCTCTAAATCACACTCGTTTTTTATTTATAATAAATAATAATATGTGTGGACAGCTCACACAATGCCATCTAGCCCCAAACTAAGCAAAGCTTGTATTTGGGAACCAGATAACTGATACAATTACTAAGATACTTTTTCTTTGTAAATACATACATAGAATACAATATAACACCCAGACACAGAACAAACACCTATGTACATCACACATATGTTTGTCCTGGGTGGAAATCGAACTCCCACAGTTCAGAAGGCAGGGTTACTACCAACTGAGCCATCGAGCCAGTCAAATTTATTTATATTTACCTGCACTTACAAAGTGATTTGTGGTAACATTAACAGGTAGCCTTGATCGCCAATAATCTACTTATCGCGTAATGTTGGTATCACATTTATTTTGTTACGTAAATTGAAATGATTACAATGATTGTTGATACCACTTTAACTGGCTACATTCCTTATGCTGTATGTACTAAAGTCTAAAATACGACTTAGCTAAGTAACACTTTCCCCCGGGTTCTCATACTAAAGTTTAAAATACAATTTAGCTAAGTAACACTTTCCCCCGGGTTCTGATACTATTGTTTAAAATACAACTTAGCTAAGTAACACTCCTCCGGGTTCTGATCCTAAAGTTTAAAATACAACTTAGCTAAGTAATACTTTCCCTCAGGTTTTGATACTAAAGTTTAAAATACAACTTAGCTAAGTAACACTTTCCCCCGGGTTCTCATACTAAAGTTTAAAATACAACTTAGCTAAGTAACACTTTCCCCCGGGTTCTGATACTATTGTTTAAAATACAACTTAGCTAAGTAACACTCCTCCGGGTTCTGATCCTAAAGTTTAAAATACAACTTAGCTAAGTAATACTTTCCCTCAGGTTTTGATACTAAAGTTTAAAATACAACTTAGCTAAGTAACGCTTTCTCCCGGGTTCTGATACTAAAGTTTAAAATACAATTTAGCTAAGTAACACTTTCCCCCGGGTTCTGATACTATTGTTTAAAATACAACTTAGCTAAGTAACACTCCTCCGGGTTCTGATCCTAAAGTTTAAAATACAACTTAGCTAAGTAATACTTTCCCTCAGGTTTTGATACTAAAGTTTAAAATACAACTTAGCTAAGTAACGCTTTCCCCCGGGTTCTGATACTAAAGTTTAAAATACAACTTAGCTAAGTAACGCTTTCCCCCGGGTTCTGATACTAAAGTTTAAAATACAACTTAGCTAAGTAACACTCTCCCCGGGTTCTGATACTAAAGTTAAAAAAACAACTTAGCTAAGTAACACTTTCCCCCGGGTTCTGATACTAAAGTTAAAAAACAACTTAGCTAAGTAACACTTTCCCGCGGGTTCTCCGTATGCGTTTGTTAAATTCGTGTCAACTTTGCAGAGCAAATGCGCTTATTGGTTGCCTGTTCACCATCGGCTGTCTCAACCTGGACCCTAACTAGGATTCCCTGTGTCTAGGGACCCAGGAACTATAAGGACCCCCAACACTCAGACTCAGAACTTTGCGCTTTTTTTCTGTGCACAAATTATAATATATTTAATATAATAATATGTGTGGACATCTCACACAGCGCCATCTAGCCCCAAACTAAGCAAAGCTTGTACTATGGGAACCAGATAACTGATACAATACTTAGATACTTTTGTTTGTAAATACATACATAGAATAATAATGTGTAATGTGTAGTGTATATATATATATTTATTATATTTATATATAAAACTCCTAGTTAATATGTGTTAAATTAGTAGTAATTAAGTAGCTATGTATGTGAATAGGGATACAAGAAAATTAAATATATGTTAGTGTTTTTATATGTTATCTAGACAATCTATATTTAAGCTGCGTTGCACTGCCCTGCAAAAATGTCCACGTTACACTGAGGTTAGCTGGAAGATAATGCTCTCTAGCATTAAGTTCGCCTTTGTACCTACATTTGTTATTTGTGCAATAAAGCATTTTCTATCTATCTATCTATTTATAGAATACAATATAACACCCAGACACAGAAAAAACACCTATGTTCATCACACAAATGTTTGTCCTGGGTGAAAATCGAACCTATAACCTGCAGTTCAGAAGTCAGGGTTTTAACCAACTGAGCTATCAAGCCAGTCATATTATTATTATTATTAATCTTGATCCTAAAACAAATAGCTCCATTTAATCAAAGACTTCTATCATTTCGTATCATACAATGTGCAAAATAGACAAATGCCATCAGACTTAGTTGTAGGTTTCGAATTACGACAAATCTTTAAACCTGATACATAGGTATTTGCTAATGTTTTGAAAGGCTAGATACAAACTTGTGTTTCCCAGTAAAATTTCACTGCATATATTTTTGAAGTAATAATAATAATAATGCGCAACGATCACATACTTTAAAACAAAACTTCTTTACGAAAACTTTACTTGGGAAGGAAGCTGGTGAATGCGTAGCGAGGCGAACAGAAGTTGAAAGTTGTTGGTTCACGTAGATCTCCATTGTCAAGTTAAAAATTACTTTAAATTTGTATTATTATGTCGGTATGTCCGGTAAAATGACAATTACAAGTGACAAGATGGCGACATTAACATTAAACAAAGTTATACCGGCCGATAGATGGAGTTAAAGAAGTTTTACTTCAGTCGTGTGGTCTAAAGCACACTCGTTTTTTTTTAAAGAAAATATAAGAACATATTATGAAGGGAAAACTCCCTCTTACCCTGAAGAAAAAACCCATGGAAAGATGCATGTCCGGAATATGTCCGAAACCTGGTCGGAGTAATTTTGACTTATCATTACCGTGATTTTAGCCGTTCGGTATTAATTTTACTAAAAATTTATTTCGATTTTACTGTAATATAATAATAATAATATAATAACGCCCAACAATCACATACATAGATCCTGGACCCTAACTAGAATTCCCTGTGTCTAGGGACCTACGAACTACGAGGACCGTGGTGCGACAGCGCCCAGACTCAGAACAAGTACTTGCGCTTTTTTGTGCACAAATACTTTTCCTGTGGGAATCGAACCCTCCGGGTTATGAGCCGGCCTGCGCAACCACCACACCACAGAGGCTGTCTATCACCATCATCAGAATGAATCATTTGGACATTTCGACATGTGAACCAATTTGAACCTTAAAAATACCGTAAAGGAACCTTTATCGTTCCAGCTCGTGTGGTCGACGATATGCGAGGAGGTGAACAAGCGGTGCGGCGGCGAGCGGCCCCGGACCCCCGCCCAGGTCAAGATGTGGTACGAAAACTACAAGAAGAAATGCAAGATGCGCAACCACGAGGTGCAAGTCTCGGTGAGTGACGGGGCAAAAAAGAAAAAAGACTGCAAAAAAAAACTAGTTTTGTCTCCTTTTTTTTATGTTTTGCCTCCACACCTCCGTGTATTTAGCCAGTGTCAAGTAATTGATAATTTATCAAGCTAATGATATTTCACGCAAATATGTGTCCAGTCACAGTCGAAGTCATCAAGTCAAGTCAGTCTAGTAAAAGTCATACTCCTAGTAAAGTGGTGGCAACTTTACTTGAAGCTTCTATGAAGTTTTGGAAACAACACGAAAAGAAACGTTTCGCCATCATTATACCATTTTCCCACACTCACGCCTGTAATCCAGCACTTAACGAATAGAATGCCACCAATTTTGTGCACTAACACTGAAAATAACACAAGTTTTGGAAAATAATACAATGCGATGACGCGATCTTTTTCATTTTTCCGCCAAAACTCTCCGGGTGTCTTGTATATGATTATTAAATTCGTGTCAACTTGGCAGAGAAAATAAACAGGATATATCTATGTGATCGTTGGGCGTTATGTTATTAATAGAATTGCTCATTGGTTGCCTGTTGATCAACGGCTGTTTCAACCAATGCGGCGAAGTGATATTTTTCGTTTTCCCGCCAAAAAAAAAAATTTTTGTCTCTTTTTCTCGGGCGGTTTGTGGAGCTACAAATCTTGAGCTGGAGGTTTTTGGCGGAAATACGAAAAAATCACGTCACCACATTGTTTTATTTTCAAAAACTTGTGTTATTTTCAGTGTTAGTGCATTAAATTGGTGGCGTTTTATTCGTTAAGTGCTGGATTACAGGCATGAGTGTGGGAAAGTGGTATAATGATGGTGAAACGTTTCTTTTCGAGTTGTTTCCAAAACTCCATAAAAGCTTCTAGTAAAATTGCCACCACTTTACTAGGAGTAAAATGACTAGACTAAGACTTAACTTGAGAAATTATTAAAATACTTGACACTGCCTAAATACACAAAAGTGTGGAGCCAAACAAAAAAAAAACAACTGGTTCTGACTTCTTGATGATGATGAGTTTTCTGTTCTGCATTGTGACGGAATGCGTGCACCAAAAAAAAAACAGTTCTCTTTCTCAATAGAGAAAGAGAACTGCTTTTTTTTCAAACTCATATATTGTAATGAGCTTGCTATATATAACTTGCTTAGTAAAATAACTTAATTTTAAATACCTAATATAATTTTGACTTGTGAAAGTGCTAAAAATAGCCTATTTGCAATAAATCTTTTGAGTTTGACTTTGCTTTAGTTTTACGCCTTATATGGGTATAAGGCGTAAAACTAAAGCCTTTTTTTCCTTAATAAGAACCTTCTGACAATAATAAACACAAAAAAGAATTAGCGAAAATGTTCTATCCGTTCACGCTTGATGCAATAGTTTGAGGCTAGAGGGCGCTGTGTGAAATGTCCAGAAATATTATTCATTTATTTATTTTCAATCTTAAATCTAAGTTTTTTACAATATTTTTATAAAATAAGTATTACAAAAATATAATAAAAAACCTAAACCTAGTGTGCCGCCAGCAGCGGGGCAAGGCCCAAGCTACCGGTGGTTAGGGCTGCAGAGTGAGGAACCTCCTGACAATACGTGCCGTGTCAAGGAGTACTGCCTTCTGAATCTGACCCTTGATCCAACCGTCTAACGAGAGCCTCTCGAGGTGTTGGTCGAGGCTCTTCGCTATAAGGCCGTTAGCCGAAACGACTATCGGAACAATGCTTGTTGAGTCAACATTCCACAGGGCGGTTACCTCGTGAGCTAAGTCAAGCTATCTATTCATTATTATTATTATATCTATATACATTATATTATTATATATAAGCACTATTGTGTTCCGGCAAATGAGACTTTATGATCTGATCTCCCAGTCGAGTAATCTCATTACCAGACTGTGCTGATGTCTCAGGATGATATGCGCAGTGCAGTGTCGCGCGAAACTTTATATTTTGGAGTTCCGAGTGACGCTGTTCTGTTATGGGCGGCCGTGTCGCTTAACATCGGGTGAACGACTAGCTCGTCACATCATTCACCAAAATAAAAAATAAAATATCTAACCCTTGGATGTGTGGTATCATCGTTAGCTTTTTAAGTAACTAGCTATTCTGTTTTAGTTTGACGCTTACCATCAGCCGAGAGACCTGCTTCTGACCTCACCAGTATAAAGGATGTTTCTGTTCCAGCAACCATCTTCCGACACATCTGGTATATTGGACGGTATGCTGTGGCAGAGTATACACCCTCTAGAAGTTAAAGGTATATCGACACCAAATAATCATCATTATCATCATCAGCATCATCATCATCATCATCATCATCATCATCATCATCACCACCACCGTCAATATCACCATCACCACCATCATCATCATCACCACCGCAATCATCACCACCACCGTCATCGTCACCATCATCATCTCCACCACCATCATCATCATCACCACCTCCACCGTCATCATCACCACCACCGTCATCATCATCACCACCACCACCACCGTCATCATCATCAACACCACCACCACCGTCATCATCATCACCACCACCACCGTCATCATCACCACCACCACCGTCATCGTCATCACCACCATCATCATCACCATCACCACCACCATCATCATCATCACCACCACCGTCATCATTACCACCAACAACATCATCATCACCACCGCCATCATCATCATCACCGCCATCATCATCATCACCACCACCACCACCATCATCATCACCACCACCACCACCATCATCATCATCACTTGAAAGAGGTCCACTGTCAAACATATAACAAGCCACGATAGCTCGCCAAATGGACCACATTCGAAATTCCAACCTCAGTTTTTATCACAAAATTCGCCCTATTACATAGGTCCAGAACAGCAATCACCATACAAAACCGCTTAAAGAGTGAAGAAAATAATCAATCAATGATCATAGAGCACGAACTCTTTAAAATGTCAATTCAGCCACAGAGAGTCGTTCACCTGATGTTAATCGACACAGTCGCCCATAACAGAACAGGTTCACTCGAAACTGCAAAATATAAAGTTTCTAGTGACACTGCACTGCGCACATCCTCATCATCCTGAGACATCAGCACAGTCCGCTAATAAGATTACTCGACTGTGAGATCAAATCATAAGGTCTCCATTGCCCAGTAATTTCACTAGCTACAGAGCCCTTTAAACCGGAACACAATAGTGCTTGCACACTACTGCTTGGCAGCAGAATAACTGGCAAAGCGGTGGTACCTACCTAGATGAACTTTGCAGAAAAGTCCTACCATATAGTGATACTAGAAATGTTCTGTGTCTGGGTGTTGTGGGAGCATGATCCTCGTAGTTCCTGGGTCTCTGGACACAGGGAATCCTAGTTAGGGTCCAGGATCTATGTGAAAGAAAAAGAAAGAAAGAAAGATAGAAAAATTTTTATTCATGACAAAGAGTGCGCATAGGATAAAAAATACATAAAAGATATAAAAACATAGTAATTGTCAGTTGCCATGAATCGGTCCCAACTCAGCATAGTGCTGGCGATTCAGTGTCGTCACGGAACAGTTTACAATCTTAAAAAAAAATACTACCAATAAACTAATAATGCTTAACTAGAGATTAACTAACTTACTTGCAGAAAATATGACGGCGGCAACGTCCAGTTATAAACTCTATGCACAGCGATCGAGCACCGTAATTTACCCTGTGGTGGCATTACCCTGTGGTGGCATTAAATGTATTACAGTGGCAGCACCGGCAACTGTCATGGCGGCCCTACCTGTCTGGCTATATAAAGGGATCGATTGGTGCGCTACGGATCATTCTTGTTCCAGACACGGCGCGGTGTGGACATGCTGAAGGCCTATAGTTATATAGGTTGCAACCTACCCACAACACGTTCCTGCCCACAAATATATTTTATACAATAAATAAGAAATAGTTTATTTTGTAACCAAATGAAAACAATAAAATAAAATAAAACGTAAAAAGAGTAATTAAAAGAGAATGTATATGTAATATGTATGAATATGTATGTGATCGTTGGGTGCTATTATTATTATTGTTACAGACGAGGACGACCAGGCGACCACTAGTGTAGAAGGCGCTCATAGCGTTAAGGACGACGACTGCATACCTGTCAACGTAAGTACAACACAGGTAAACAAATATCAACTCTTGGTGTAACGGAATAAAGTGCGATACAGCTTGCATAAAGCTGCGTTAAAATTGTACTCGTCTAAGGAAATAACTGTATTCTATAGCATACGAGCTTCTGCCCGCAGCTTCGCCCGCAGCGTGGCCTATGGGAAAATAATTCAACCACCCATTTCACCCTCTTAAGGGTGGAATATCGAAAAATCCTTTCTTACCGGATGCCTACGTCATAACATCTACCTGCATGCCAAATTTCAGCCCGATCCGTCCAGTGGTTTGGGCTGTGCTTTGATAGATCACTATGTCAGTCAGTCAGTCACCTTTGAGTTAAATATATTTAGATAGGCTATTTGTGATACATTCACAAGTCTCAATCATAATATTATACCATAAATAATTTAATGTTGAAGTAAAACTTCTTTACGCACTCTTGACTTGGGGAGTAAGCTGGATTACACATCCTCCAGTGTCAACATAACAAAGTTAAAAATATATATTATTATGTTGGTATGTCCGGTAAAATTAGTTTAAGTTTTTTTTTTTTTTTTTTTTTTTTTTTTTTTTTTTTTTTTGCCAAAAACTTAGCCTAATACATAGTGAAAGTAGTAAATTTTACACAAATATTACAATATTACTCTACAATTTTACACAACGCAAAGAAATATGTAAAAGTGGCGGCACAAACAATTTTTGCCGTAGCAATATGGTAGTTTATAATTCCAGTACCCATACTGCCTTTCAGAGATCTCCAACTCCGAACTAAGTGAAAACTTGTATCTCAGAGTACAGAGAACTCTTAAGGCAGGGGGCAACTAGACCAAGCATTATTGTTGTGCCCATTACAATGTTTTGATGAGTGAATAAAGATTAATACGGCTAGAAGTTACGTTAGAGACTTATGTGTAAGTTGA
The DNA here is from genome assembly GCA_905220475.3 of Ennomos fuscantarius. NCBI lineage: Eukaryota > Metazoa > Arthropoda > Insecta > Lepidoptera > Geometridae > Ennomos > Ennomos fuscantarius. The sequence continues at coordinate 6,947,280 of HG992050.1, read as the reverse complement.
CATACAACTAACGACAAAAGTGTGTCTCCTACTAAAAGATGCATTAAGGTGATTATATACCTGTATATAGAGCATCTACAATTTCTTTTTTTTTTTATAATTAAGGAAATGAAAAGATCACTATCGCGCTTCTTTCTTTTTTTTCTTTTCATAAGTAGTAGAACTAATAATACCTTAATATTGCTATTATCACCTTACATTATTTATGTGTATTTAGTGTGCGTGCTGGGTTGTATGTTTCTGATCGTGTGTGAAGTTTACTATGTATGTATGGTGTGTATGTGAATGCCAATGAAAGAATATGCATGTATTGTTGTGTAGTGGTGCTGAGAATGATTGTCGAGTGGAGTGAGAGGATGAAGATAATTAATTTATACGAACAAGAAAAAGTATGTTACGGTTGTATGTATCAATGACTTATTACAATATACAACGACTATTATGTCACTTATTTTTAAAAATCAAACTGAATTAAAGCTTCAGTTTCTACATAGTTTAGGCCTAGGAGCCAGCTTGTAACTTTAGTTTTAGTCTCATATTTAGACAGCGGGAATATGCAAAGATATTTATTGACTCTGTTGTATAATTGATTGCCTATGATCGGGAAGAGGCGGCCATAGAAGCTGGTGCGATGCCTATCCACAACACAAACTATATCATTCCTACGCTTTTTTGCAGGCTCATTTGCGTTGTAAGGTATCAATGGATGTTTACGGAGTATTGTTTGAAGAATAAAGAGCCGTCTGACTGAAAGAACTTTGGTATCTAAGTATAGGGCAGTAGTTGGGAATCGAAATGGTTTTTTAAACATAACTTTTAATATAGCTCTTTGGGCTCTTTCGAGTTGCAACATTTTAGTTTTGGGCGTACCTCCCCAAACTGAAATACAGTATCGGATTATTGACTCACATAGCGAAAAATATACTAATTTTAGTGTCTTCTCGTCGGCTGAGCTTCTCAGTTTTTTGAAAATGTAAATCAGCTTCCTGGTCCGAGAGGTTAAGGCATCTATCTGAGAGTGCCAGTTTAGGAGTTCATCAACATATACTCCAAGATATTTTATTTTATCTGTTCGCGATATGGTATTGCAGAGACAATCTTTCGCACCAAGGTCGGAACAAGTGTGAGCCTTGATTTGATATAAATCACGAGAAGGCTGCATTGACGATTTCATCGAGAAGGTCAGGTACTTTGTTTTGTCTACGTTAAGAGTTAGTAGAGTCTAGAGAGAGTTAGAGTAAGTCAAAGTCAAGTGAGTGAACTGATTTTGATAATTCTTTTTTTGTTTGAAAGCTGATACTTCCCGTGTGAAATTGAAATTGGACCATTTCAATTTGGTCCAGTGGCATCCATGAGAAACCATAAGTCTTATTAATGAACGGGTATTAGTCTCGGATTAGTTAATTCAGCTTTTGTCCTTTTTTTGCTACTGGAATATTTAGCTGGATCGAAAGAGACAAAAGATGGTGTAACTAGTCTAAAGCTAGTTCGTGAATATTAATAAGGTATAAGTTTTAAGTCGGTTTTTACGCTTTGCGTTTGTTAATATTTCTGAGCTACTAATATTGCTACTACTGAGTTATTTTGTGACTTCTACTAGTAGTAGTAGTAGTAGTTAGTGAGCCTAGTCTAAAAAAGCGCCCTTTGATTGTCTCCAGATGACAAACGGTCGACTGTCGAGTGCGAACGAAAGCGACGACACGAGCCCGAACGTCCTCGAGCCGCACGTGCAGATCCTGCCGCAGTCTCCGCCGCGACACCTCCACCCGCTGCAAGCCATGGAACAGGTAACCGGGGCGGGAGCGAAGCGAGCGGGGACATGGAATAGATAGTCGGTGTGAGCGAAGCGAGCGGAGACATGAACATGTCATCTGGGTGTGAGCGAAGCGAGCGGGGGCCTGAACAGGTAATCTGGGTATGAGCGAAGTGAGCGGGGACATGAACAGGTAACCGGGGCGGGAGCGAAGCGAGCGAGGACGTGGGGCAGGTAGCCAGGGTGTGATCGAAGCGAGCGGGGACATGGAACAGGTAACCTGGGCGGGAACGAAGCGAGCGGGACATGAACAGGTAATCTGGGCGGGAGCGAAGCGAGCAGGGACGTGGGGCAGGTAGCCAGGGTGTGATCGAAGTGAGCGGGGACATGCTCCCGATAGCTTCGCAGAAACGGTAGGTATGTAGGTAAATATATAGATAGATAGATGGACAGATAGATAGATAGAGAACTCTTTATTGTTCCACCAATGAAATATACAAATAAAAAACGTTATAAACTAGAACTAGTGTTACAATGGGCGGTCTTATTGCTGACAGCGATCTCTTCCATTTGGATATAGATATGATGACATAATTCTAATATGTTTATTTCCATCACAGGCACGGATCCAGCAAAATTTATTACAGAAGTTAAACGAATTATCGAACACTCCCCTGAACCTGAGCAATTTGGACGAAGTTAAGCGAAAGGTAACTCGATACACGGTGGAATTCAATTTGTTATTTTCTTTAAATGTATATACTCAGACCATACTACACAATTGAAGGCTTGAGAATGAAAAGGATTTAACTGACAAATTGACAGTTTCGAGAAAATTGACTTTAAACGTCAACGGCGTCATTTTTATGTAGAGTGCTTATAAGGTAATAGAAAAGGTTTATGTAAGTTTCAGTTGCTTGAAAATGTTTTATTTCTATTTAAAATTACTAAATATAGTACTAATTCATACAATTACTGTAAAAATATAATTTAATAAAAGAAATAAAGTAATGTTTTTATGCTAAGCGTACTGTATTCCTGTGACAGATAAACCATTTTTAGACTCAAAATCTCGAGATTTAAGCCTCATTTCGGTATTTTGAGAATGTATTATTGAAGATAATTTCACGCTGAATCCAACGATACCCATAAGTCATATGGTCAAAAAAATCAGTTAAATCCTTTTTATTCTCACCCCTTCAATTATCGTTCGAGGAGTAATTTAAAAAAAAATCTCTTAAAATAACTGCATGACGCCGAAATGTCAATTTAACGGTACACACAGCGCGGGCACCAGCTGAGTGCTTTGTAAATGTTTCGTAGGCAATAAAACACCTGCTTTGTTCAATGTCACAAGGCTTTTCTTTAGAATTTAAATACATAGTAATTTGATAATACCTAGATTTATATTGTATTTCATAAGTATGTTTTTGTTATTTCGTTTATATAGTTGCGTTCTATAGCATGGACTGAGTACATACATATAAGGATAAGAACGAATTAAATTCCACTGTGTATATTATTATTTTTAAGTTAAGTAACACACATGACGAGCTGGTCGATCGTCTGATGTTGAATGACACGGCTGTGCATATCAGTTGCAGTGTCACTCGGAAAGCTTCGCGTGACACTGCACTGCGCACGTCATCCTGAGACATCAGCACAGTCCGGAATAAGATTACTCGACTGTGAGATCAGGTCATAAAGTCTTATTTGCCCAGTAATTTCATTAGCTAAAGAGTCCTTCAAACCGGAACACAGTAGTGCTTGCACCTACTTGCACTTACCCTGTGGTAGCATTTAAATTTATTACAGTGGCAACACCGGCAACTGTCATCGCTGCCCCACCCATCTGGCTATATAAAGGGAGCGCTCGGTACTACGGATCATTCTCGCTCCAGACACAGCACGGTGCACATGCTGAAGCCCTATAGTTCTATAGTTTGCCCGCCATGCCTAACCTCAAGCCTATAAATATTTCTATTAATAAACATTTGTGTGATGAACGTAGGTGTTTGTTCTGTGTCTGGGTATCATATTGTATTCTATGTATGTATTTACAAACAAAACAAGTATTGTATCAGTTATCTGGTTCCCATAGTACAAGCTTTGCTTAGGTTGGGGCTAGATGGGGTTGTGTGAAATGTTCATACATATTATTATTATCATAACCCGGAGGCGGCGGGTTCGATTCCCGCGGCAGGACAAGTATTTGTGCGCAGAATAAAAAAGCGCAAATACTTGTTCCGAGTCTGGGTGTTGTGCGATCATGATCCTCGTAGTTCCTGGGTCCCTAGACACGGAATCCTAGTTAGTGTCCAGGATCTATGTATGTATAATATAATATATAATATAATATAATATGTGTGGACATCTCACACAACGCCATCTAGCCCCAAACTAAGCAAAGCTTGTGAACCAGAATAACTGATACAATACTTAGATACATTTTTGTTTGTAAATACATACATAGAATACAATATGACACCCAGACACAGAACAAACACCTATGTTCATCACACAAATGTTTGTCCTGAGTGGGAATCGAACCCACGACCCACAGTTCAGAAGGCAGCACTACCAACTGAGCTATCGGGCCAGTGTGATCGTTGGGCGTTATTATTATTATAATTTGTTCCAGAACGGCCACGACCGCCCTCCGCAGCCAGAGGAACAAATAAGACACGACTGCGGGACCGCGACCGAAGAGGAGAGGTTGTACTTCAGCGCAAAACGGCAACACGCGATATGGGAGCACGAGGCCAAGATGAAAATACTTAACATGGAGCTGAGACAGAAGGAAGAGATATTCTCGCTCCAGAAGCAGCTGTTTCTGATAGAGCTGCGGCTGAAAATGGACTTTTTAGAGAAAGCCAGCGCTAAATGAAATGGTAAGCTCTAACATATACAAGGTGGAATTTAATTCGTTCTTTTCCTTTATGTATGTATTCAGTCCATGCTATAGAACGCTCCCATATAACTAAATAAAAAAAGTACTTATGAAATACAACATAAATCTAGCTATTATCAAATTTAAATTTTAAAGAAAAGCCTTGCGACATTGTACAAAGCAGGTGTTTTATAGCCTACGAAACATTTACAAAGCACTCAGCCGGTGCCCGCGCTGTGTGTACCGTCAAATAGACATTTCGGCTGTCATGCAGTTATTTTAAGACGCACTAAATACTAAAACAAAATTGTACCTTGTACGAATATTCTATAGCATGGTCTGAGAACATAGATTTAAGGAAAAGCGTTAATTAAATTCCACCGTGTATATTTGACAGTCTCTGTGGTGTATTGGTTGATCGGCTCATAACTCTGTGGTTCGATTCCCGCGGCAGGACAAGTATTGTGCACAGAAAAATGCAAATACAAGTTGTGTCTGGGTGTTGTGGGACCAAGGTCCTCGTAGTTCCTGCGTCCCTAAACACTGGGAATCCTAGTTAGGGTCCAGGATCTATATATGTGATCGTTGGGAGTTATTATTGTTATTATTACCTAATCAACTAAATACATATGTGTCACTACTTTATCCGACTATAGATTGGAGCTGTAAAATGGATCGAGAAAATTGGTATATAACATAAAACATGCCAAATACTGTTCGCTTATTGGTTGAAACAGCCGATGATCAACAGGCAACCAATGAGCAACCAATGAGCAATTCTATTAATAACATAACGCCCAACGATCACATAGATATATCCTGTTTATTTTCTCTGCCAAGTTGACACGAATTTAATAAACATATACAAGACAACCAGAGAGTTTTGGCGGAAAAATGAAAAAGATCGCGTCATCGCATTGTATTATTTTCCAAAACTTGTGTCATTTTCAGTTTTAGTGCATAAAATTGGTGGCATTTTATTCGTTAAGTGCTGGATTACAGGCATGAGTGTGGGAAAGTGGTATAATGATGGTGAAACGTTTCTTTTCGTGTTGTTTCCAAAACTACATAGAAGCTTCTGGTAAAGTTGTCACCACTTTACTAGGAGTATGACTTGACTAGACTAGACTATGACTTGACTTAATGACTTGAACTGTGACTTGACTTGACTTGACACATATATATATAATATGAATTAACTTGAGAAATTAATTGCTTGACACTGGCTAAATACACAAAAGTGTGGAGCCTAAACCGAAACAAAAAAAAACATCCGGAGGAAAGGGTTGCTAAGTTGTATTTCAATAGTCTTAAGTACAGACGGACATAAGTCGGGTGAAGTGCCCATTACTTTGAGGTGCTGCTTGCTTCCTGCATGCATCTCCCGGTTTTGACCAGACTGTTGGTCCATTTAGTAGGGACAAGCTGCGTCTTCCGGTTTGTAGTCGCCACTCAAGAACCTTTCTTCCCCATCTGTGGTCGGTTCTGGGTGAGTTATGGCCTGGCTGAGAGGCTAGGATTTTACGAGCTATCAGTTCTCATTAAAGGTTTTATCATGAACGGAAACCCCGAGCATTGCCCCATTAAGGGTTTTTTCACGAAAGGAAATCCCGAGCATTGCCCCATTAAGAGTTTTATCACGAAAGGAAACCCCGAGCATTGGCCCTATTAAGAATTTTATCATGAAAATGAACCCCGAACATTGCCCTATTAAAGGTTTTTCACGAAAGAAAACCCGGAGCATTGCCCCATTAAGGGTTTTTTCACGAAAGGAAACCCCGAGCATTGCCCCATTAATAGTTTTATCACGAAAGGAAACCCCGAGCATTGGCCCTATTAAGAATTTTATCATGAAAAAGAACCCTGAAAATGGCCCTATTAAAGGTTTTTCACGAAAGGAAACCCCGAGCTTTGCTCCATTAAGAGTTTTATCACGAAAGGAAACCCCGAGCATTGCCCCATTAAGGGTTTTATCACTAAAGGAAACCCCGAGCATTGCCCTCTATAGCTCGTTGCAACTTTGCCTCCATGAATACTTACGATATCTTCTTTGTCCAACAGATGGCGCTGGCATCCTGAAAGCTAATCTAGACTCATCAAATCCGGTGAAGCATTCATCGTGAAGTGTACATTATAAAACTACGTCAAAAACGCCTTTTGGCCCACGCTTGTATCTAGTTTAAACGTGCCATCTTAATTTAGTTACCGAATTATAAATAACTGTCTTTTTACTATAATATTTTTTTAAATGGTGCAATTTTTGAAATTGCCGCGGACGGTGCAATCGATATCAAAGGAATAATATGATTATTTCCTTTGCCAATAAAAAAAGATATTGTCGATGTTTATTATCGTTGGTTAGTTGGCGTTTACTTTATGATTTACCGCCATTCAAATGTGATGAAGATTGATGTTTAAAGAACACATTATTTTTGTATTCGTTATTTTTTGCTTTATTCTGTATGTTTTTTATTATACTTAGTTTATAAAATGCTTAATTACAGTTATTTTTTATAGTATTTACGGCAGCTCAAGTTTTTTTTTCAATGGTCGGTCGCTTTTCTATTAAAAAGAACTTTAATAATCTGAAATGAACACGCGTCGTTGTGAACATTGAAAAAAGAACTTTGTAAATATTTCTTTAAGTGACAATATTGGTTGGCAGCCGGCCACAATAACTGCCAAGCAAATAATTCGTAACTTTATTGTTAACCTAGTACTTAGTCGAGTAGGCCATAGGTCTCGGTTATAGGGCCTTAGGGTTTTCAGGGGCGGCGGCAGACGGGGCGAATTCACAAGCCAGTTACTGGAACGAAAAAAAATATATCGTCGAGGAGTACAAGTTTTATTTTTGTATGTTCTTAGATTTTTTTTTAATAGACTTTGATTTTAATTTTTTAAACTGGCTTGTGTTCTTAGATTTGTGAAAGGTGGGCTTGAAATCGTGTCGAGTCGAAACGATGGTTATTTTATTTTGAAACATTATGAAACTGTATTAATATATTTTTGTTATAAAACGACGTCTAAATGTTGGGATAAACAGACGAAAATTGCGAAGTGTTACCATACAGATTTTAAGATGATTGTTTAATTCTACGTTCGGAAAACTTAATGGATCCCGTTTTATTTCGAGAATGTTTCCAAATAGAATAAATTCGAAAGAAACCTAGTCTTACAAAAGTATTGTTAGTTTTTTAAGTAGATTTTTCAGTTGGATCGAAAGTTGGTTTTATTGTCCGTGTATGTTTTTCTACCAGTTCCACGTTTACATCTTTCCAGTCGGATAGCGAGTTAGTATTCCACTGTACTAGTTACTATCCTCGTGTGAAGGGACTATTAAGTGTTGAGATATATTTTCTTTGGTAAAGTATATTTTTTGCGTTTGATCTATGTATCTTTTGATATAACTTGTCTTAACGCAAACATTGAATGGCTTGAAACTGAAAAATCTACTGGAAAACGTTAGAAACGAGTCAGCAATGTGCCAATAAGTGGAAACCATTGTTATTAATAAAAATATAGTTATTACATATATAAGCATATACATATATTTAGATTCTTTATAGAGAATATGAGTATATACGTAAATTAGAAGGATGAAGTGAATAAAAACAATATGATATTATTGGTAATGACTATATGGTAGATATTTAAATACTTTGATATGAAACTTTTTCTTTAGGCGCCAGTGTTACCAGTGCCCTTTTAGCCTTAATACTCAGCTCTCGTCTTTAGCGCTAAGTTTCATTTGACAAATACCTGATTAATTTTTAATAGGTATACGATATGCCTAGTATTTTTTTAAATACTTAATCATCTAATCTTATTGTAGGTAGCAAGAAAAGTTTCATAGGAAAGTGCTTAGGCAGGAAATAAATTTACAGTACAAACGTTTTTTAGAAAAAATCATTACCTCAATTTAAACAGAGTATTGTAAATAATATAATTATAGACTTAAATAAAAGTAAAAATGTTTTAGAAAGATTTTATATGAGGGCGACTTACACCTTCTATTTGCATTAATTTCATTATGAAAAATAATCACTTAATTTGCTCAAACTTTAAAATAATAGTGATCATGGCAACTTTTGTTGAAATACCCATCAGCTTGTTTTAAAAGTTAGGTGTAAGCACCTCGAACATGGCAATACTTATTAAAATAATATTTTGAAATGGCAATCTTATATTGTGATGTATTTGACGATCTCAGTACAGTATATAATATAAAATATTTTTTTATACCTCCGACACATCGTATTGTACAATTTCTGGTATTGTATAACTAATTCCTTTATGTATTATTGAATTTACGTTAATCTGATCAAATTGGATATGATTATTGGAATAAAGAATTTATTTTCTGTTCCGATTTGTATTATTTTGATCTTCCTGCAGCAGATTTAGTTCTCAAATTAAGAAGTCACAAGTCGACAATCTCGAAATCAAATATGTTGCTCTATTTAACTCAATTCATTTACTTGCATTTATGTTCAATCTCAGGATTAGTTGGGCGATCACTTAACTCGAATGCAAACGAAAGAACACTAATTTGTATGGATTTAACAGTTTGAATGCGCAGTTTATGTGCTTAGTTAGTATGGGAATTTCACTTCTTGCATTGCAATCAGTTTCGTGATCACCCCCAGGTCTCTAGTATAGGTACTTGAACCCATTATGTATTATATCAGTATTATATCCAGATAATGCAATCAATATTCAAATTTTAGTGAAATTTATACTACGAGTATATTAAGATTATTTTTGTTAAAAAAAAATAATCACACATATTATAAAATCGAAAGTTTATGTGTTTGTTACTCCTTCACGCTCAAACGGCTGAATGGATTTGAATGAAACTCGGTACCAAGATAGCTTATACACTGGATTCACATATAGGCTAAACATTTTATCCCGGAAAATTGAAATGTTTCAAGCAAATAATTAAAATACTTTTCATCCGCGGGGCGCAACTAGTAGTCATAGTAAATATAATAGTCATAATAAATTAATTCAAATGTTTTCACATATTAAATGTCAAAAAGAATAGTCTAACTAAAAATATCACTTGAATCGAACATACACAATGTGTAATGAATGTCTACGCGCATACTTTACGAAGACGGGCATCTTTGTTCAAATATTAAATTGTATTTAAAGCCGAGTATTCATTCCAAGCTGTCGTTCGAATGTTCAATATACAAACAAACGAATCTCTATTGCCCAAATGTTGGTCGACTTTTCGACTGAATCTCCAATATCTTTGAATATGGGTTCGGACTGAAAATCAGCCTAATGCCGAGTCGGGACCTATATCATGACGTCACGCAACATAATATTTTTAGTTTTTTTTTTTTCGAGTGATGTCTTGAATAAATGTGAACCAGTCAAGTTGTAGCCTGTAGGTGTAAGAATCGGGACCAATAAAACAAACGTGTTCCAAATAAATAATTATTTACTTTTAATGAAAATGTTAGCAAATCATTGTTTGGTATGATAATAATTCATTACATATCATATCATAATCATATACAGTGTCATATCATAATCATGGTGTTAATTTATTTTTCACTATATTAATAACAATATTATTTATAATAATAATAACGCCCACCGATCACAATGCATAGATCCTAGACCCTAACTAGGATTATCTATATTAGGTAACAGATTTATAATAACTTAAAAAAGGGAAGATATGAGCTAACCTCACAAAATTGGTCCGCTTAAATTAGGTGCGAAACGCACACAACATGCTGTGCAAAAAAAAGAGATATGGAAATGCGCGTAAAAACTGTGAGGACGTGCATAACTTTCCCTCTTTTAATTAAGCATATACTATATACAAGGTGGAATTTAATTCGTTCTTTTCCTTTAATGTATGTATTCAGTCCATGGTATACAGGGAGTAACAAAAACCCTGTTAAATAAATGAAGTATGTGTACAGATCATTACAAGTAGTCATATAAAAATGTCTAACAATACCTAAGTTATACGTATCTGAAGTTACAGGCAGTATCTAAATACAAAAAAATAATACCATTTCCCAAAAATGTTTGTGCCACAAGCCGTGCCTATTTTTAAATAGCTAAGTAACTAAGGTAAAAGTAGACGCGGAACCGACAAACGGGGGCCGCCTTTGTCGGCTCTTTTGTAGGATGCCGCTCCTGCACCTGTGTGCCTACGGGGAAATGGGGTGCGCGGGCGGCGCGGCATAGGCGCGGCGCGGCCCGCGGCTTACGCTCAGTCGCACGTGCTCTCTCATGCAATTTAGTCGTTTCCAGTTTGACCGTCGCGAATTTAGTGTCGAGTGTGATGTCGTATTCTAACGACGAATACTACAATATGTTAATGTGCCTTGGTAGAAGTCACAATAATTATGCGGCAGCACGTAGAGAATACGAGCATAATTTTTCTATTTCGCGTGGAATTGAGTTACCGTCATTAATGGCATTCCAGCGATTGCACTTACGTGTTTACAACACCGGTAGTGTAACGGGCCGTGATCAGTAAAGATTTGATGCTGGAAGACCACGAGTATTACATGATGCTGAAGAACAGGTGCTCGATATGTTTGTGCAAGACCCAACACGTAGCACACGCAGCATGGCAAGAGAAATTGGAATTAATCACATGCGTGTATGGAGGGCATTGAAGGAAGACGGTCAGCACCCGTTTCATTATCAACGAGTGCAATCATTGTTGCCCAGTGATTATGAGCCCAGAGTGGCATTTTGTCAGTGGCTTCTCGACCGAGTGGCAGATGACGCAGAGTTTTTGAGTCGTATTTTATTAACCGACGAATGCTCGTTCGTCCGAACTGGCGTTTTTAACTGCCATAATGAGCACGTATGGGCTGTGGAAAATCCAATCCGCCAAATCAGCATTTTGATTGATTGACTGAACATGAAAATCGCCTGCCGACAGATGTGTTTTTGAAAGCTCTTTTAAGAGCTAAAAATTACGTACTTATCTTGTTTCTTGACAATACAAAATCACACGTGAATTCGATTGTTTAGAGTGTGGCAGAAAGGCGCGCAGCACTTGTGTGCCTACCACTATTGGTCAAAGAGATCTTTTACGTCATTAAGTTCAGTCTCGCAATCCTACAGCGTTGTGGTATGTGGTATAGGGCACATAATCGTATGAAAAACGCTTAAAAAGTAATCTGTGGAATAAATAGCTTCTAGTTCCGTCGCAGTAGGTATGCAAGTTGAATAGACTTAGCGTACCATGGCGGGCGGTGCGGGGTGCGGGCAACAGGCAGCAGGCTGCGTCGGTGGTGCAAGTACCTATGTTGTCAATATCTGAGGTCGTAAACATTTTTAGTAACGGCATAAAAGGTTTTAATAAAAAGCACACGTAAGTTTTGTATGTCTCGTATTGAAATAGAACTAGTATTACTACAACCTTGAGTTGACACTGGATACGCAGCTCGCGGATATAACAGGGTTTTTGTTACTCCCTGTATAACACTCTCATAAAACAAAATAAAAAAAAGTTATTATGAAATAAAACTTAAATCTAGGTATTTTCAAATTACTGCAAATTTAAATTCTCAAGAAAAGCCTTGTGACATTGAACAAAGCAGGTGTTTTATTGCCTACGGAACATTTACAAGCACTCAGCCGGTGCCCGCGCTGTGTGTACCGTTAAATAGACATTTCGGCTGTCATGCAGTTATTTTAGGAGGCACTAAATACTAAACCTATATTTTTTAAATTGGACCTTGTACTTATATTCTATGGCATAGTCTGACTACATACATTTAAGGAAAAGAGTGAATTAAATTCCACCGTGTATAAAACTAAGAACTAAAAATTAATTGCAAGAAAAATCTAATATTTAAAAACTACCGGTGGTTAAATTTAAATACTATACGTAGGCATACAATTATAAATAATTAAATTAATCATAGTCAAATACATTTTCATATTACTAATACTGATTAAATTACGACAGGTAAGTTACATACTGTACAATTATTTTCAAATACCACGAACTTGGTAAAGTTAGTTTTTACTTTGACAAGTAATTAGGCGAGGCCGGCGACACGTTCATTCACCAATCAAAAACATAGTTTTGCTTTAGGCTTCTGAATGTGCGCGCGCCGGCGCTGGTCGGCTCGTGGTGTATACGCATATAGAAATAAAGTAGTTGATATTCCCGATATTTATGGTGTCCAAAAAAAATATTTTTATATAAGTACCTCCTGTATTGATTTTGTTAAAAAAAATATTATAATAACAACTAACAAATATGTGAGAGCACGGACCCAGGAGTCTGTGGTAAAACAGCATAAAAAAAAGACCTGCGCGCCAAGTCGGTGCGGGTCCAAGAGTCCAAGGACCGTAGATTAAGGTCCGTATTACACAACGATGCTCAGTCATCGATCGGTGCTCAAGCAGAGATTTCATTCACTAATTGATCACTTTATGAATGAAATCTCTGCTTGAGCACCGATCGATGTCTGAGCATCGTTCTGTAATACGGACCTTAGTTCTGTATGCGTAGGTACGACAATGCTTACGACCCAAAAAACTTCGACAGTAAAACACAACCATACCAATAAAATGCATATTTCAATTTTGATTAATTTTATAAGGCGATCGCTCGCAGTCCAGCGAGATGTGATGAAACTGTCAAAAGCTTATCGTATTAGGTATTACCACAATTTTATTAAGATAAATTGTAGCCATTCATAGCAAGGGGTTTAAAATAAGACGGTCAACTCTGAATCGGTTATTTAAATATGTTTATTTTGGCTCTACACTTTAGTGTATTTAGCTATTGTCAAGTAATTGATTTTCTCAAGTGAATTATATATGTATATACGTGTCAAGTTAAGTCAAGTCACAATCCAAGTCATAGTCTAGTCTAAGTCATACTCCTAGTAAATTAGTGTACTAGTCCTTTACCAGAAGCTTCTATGAAGTTTTGGAAACAACACGAAAAGAAACGTTTCTCCAACATTATACCACTTTCCTACACTCATGCCTGAAAATAACATAAGTTTTGGAAAATAATACAATGCGGTGGCGCGATCTTTGTGGATTTCCCGCCAACATCTGAATCGGTTTTAGTTTCATAGTCTTTTGTCTTAGCTTTTGGTACCAGATAATAACAAAAGGTTTTTTGAATCATTAATCCGGTTTTGGTGATTTTGGTTTTCTTTCTCTGGCAGCACTCAAAAAGAAAAACATTGTTTAGTGTTGTATTTTTTGTAATTATTGTTTAATTTAATTTTTGTTCTAGTAAAATGATAGATAACACTAGACATCTGTGTTAATGTGTAATGTTGGTTTATTTCGTACCAAATCCTTATCAATGTATAAACGATTTGTTTGTTATTCATATCGTTTTGGAGACTGTTGTGTAATGATTGAATGTTGTATTTTCTCTTCTATTCGTTATCATGCTTTCCTCAGGATGTTGTTTCGGACTCTGGTCGCATAGCCACTGATAATTTACCCCTGATTAAGAGACAATACGGAACGAAAAATTATCATTACGAAATTAAAATAATAAATTAATAAATAAATAATCATATTATAATAAATTAATTTAATTATTATAACGTTTTATTTCGTAAATTTTTTTTTAATTATACAAATGTAAATTTACTTCTATATTTTTTACTATGATGATATAATGTAGCCGACTGACGGCGGGTATTGCGTCCCCTTAAATATAAATTGTAGCCTGTCGTTCTGTGAATTTAATCGGTTCACTATTTTACACATTGAATTGAAAGGAATGCAGATATTTTTATTTTTTTGTGCTATAAATTTAGGAAACTGTGATCTTACTATAATCATACCAGACATTCTGTTAACATACTATTAATATATTAGTTGCAAGGGAGACGCATAAGGGCGACATCAGATTTAAGGGTTCAGGGATTCAATGTACTGCCATGGCTGCAACTGCATTAGCACATTCTTCTTTGGAAATCGATTGTCGTCGCGACATTTCTAAATTTCAATTTGAACTCGTGTTGGAAGCCGGTGACCAACTTTATGTAGAATTAGCAAAGAATATACCGTCTGATGCTCGTAGTAGATAGTTAGATAGTAGTCCTATGTTCAGACGAAATAACTGATCGTACAACTGACACTGCTGTTATATCAGTAGGTGGTAAAATAATTAAAATAAAGCGCAACTACATAGATAATAGACAATATCCATACCATCGGTTTAGCGAACCTCAATGTAAATTAGAATTAAAAATAATATTGAATAGAATGTTTAGCAATACAGATTGGAACGACAGGAAGTGTGGCGCCACCTTTACCGGCTGTGATTACACAGTGTCGTTTTGGCGCTTTAATGGTTGCTATTATATATTTAATAGTCATGTAGTAGATGCGTTTAATAAAATTAGTCCGAACGGTGTGGCAAGAATATTTGCTCTTTCACCCGTAGAATCCTTAGCAAGCGCACTCATCGATTTTAACTGTAGATACCATGCTCAATATGAGATACATCAATTCACGGTACTCGATCCGTTGAAACCTGCCACACCCGCCCCGGGTAATGATAATGTTAAGTACAGCAAAAGCTCAGTATCCACTTTGGAGATAATTAGTCCGCTATCAAAACTAAACAAAATACAAAACACTGGTTCTCATCGGACTTAGATTTAGACATATTAATTCGGCTATAATTGTTAAGACCTTTAGGTCACTTAAAATAAAGAATACTGAGGATCTTTGGGGAATGTCTACCAGGGTTTTAAGTGGCATTGTCACATTAATCGCACCATATTTAGCAGAAGTATTTAATAAATGTGTAGACGAAGGAGTTTTTCCCAACGTAATGAAAAATAGTAAATTGATTCCATTATTTAAGTCTGGAAATAAGAATGATCCATCGAACTATAGGCCAATTTCTGTGTTACCTGCAATAAGTAAAATTTTTGAAAAAGAAATTCTTAATCAGTTGTTAACATTTTTTAACCTTAACGGACTGTTTCACAGTCAACAGTTTGGATTTACAAAAGGACGATCAACTACAGATGCAGGCGTAGAACTCTTTATACATATACTTGGTGCTTGGGAGAAGTCACAGGATGCCATAGGTATTTTTTGTGACTTATCCAAAGCATTTGATTGCGTATGTCACGAAACCCTAATTTTTAAATTAAAGCATTACGGGGTTTGTGGGAAAGCTCTTGATCTTGTCTCTTCTTATCTTGGTAATAGAATTCAGACAGTTGAAGTTAATGGAGCAAGATCATCTGGTTCTATCACTAAAATGGGGGTCCCGCAGGGTTCAATACTAGGACCATTCTTATTTTTGGCCTATATTAACGATCTTCCATTTTTTGTAAAGAACCTATGTGATATTGTTTTGTTCGCAGATGATACGTCTCTTATTTTCAAGGTTGACCGATCTACTAATGATTTTGACGACGTTAACAAGGCAATTTCACTGGTTTTGAACTGGTTTACTAAAAACAATCTACTGTTAAATAGTAAGAAAACTAAATGTATTAAGTTTTCGTTACCTAATGTTAGGGGGTCTCCTACAAATTTATTACTGAATGGTGAGGCATTAGATTTGGTACAATCTGTCACGTTCCTTGGCATAACTATAGACTCTAAATTACAGTGGGGTCCTCACATATCAAACATTGCTGGTAGATTGAGCTCTGCTGCATATGCTGTGCGTAAAATCAGACAGTTTACTGATGAAGCCACTGCAAGATTAGTATACTTTAGTTACTTCCACAGTATTATGTCATACGGCATCTTACTGTGGGGTAAAGCCGCGGACATACAATCAATTTTTGTCTTACAGAAAAGAGCAATTCGTTCCATTTATAACATGAAATCCCGCGACTCTCTCAGGGAACGATTTAAGGAGATAAATATTCTTACAGTGGCTTGTCAATACATTTACGACAATTTGATGTACACTCGCAAAAACATTAGCTCTTTTCCCAGATATTGCGACATTCATAACTTTAATACTAGGAACAAAAATAAATTGAAAGTTCCAAGATTCAGACTGCAGAAAGTTAATGGTTCATTTATGGGAAACTGTATACGCTTTTATAACAAGTTGCCCGACGGTATCGAACAATTGTCAATGCGTAAATTTAAATTATTCATAAAGTCAAACTTAATGAAAAAAGCCTATTACACAATAAATGATTATGTGTCGGACAAAAAAGCTTGGCCTGAATATCCCAAGCTTAACGGTATGAAAGCTTAGGTACTTTGCCTATTGCCTATTCCTATCTATAAATTCAGTTTCTATTTGTAATGATTATAATAAGATAATCACGGTATTTTTCTTCCACCGGTGTGACGTGGTGGTTATTTTTGTAACATATTCATTATTTCAATTGTAATGAATTATATACATTGTAAAAGACAGTAGAAAGAAGACAAAAAAAAAAATACATCACTGTAAAGTTTCTTGTAGCTTCTTCTTTACAGTTGTAATCGAAGCTTCGGATCAAAGTTTTCAATTCTGCATTGTGCCGGATTGCTTGCACCAGTAGTGAGAAAGAGAACTGCTTTTTTTTCAAACTCATATATTGTAATGGGCTTGCTATATTATTTGACAATAAGCACTTTGTAATTTTATATGCTTAGTGAAATAACTTAATTTTAAGTACCTAGTATAATTTTGACTTGTAAAAGTGCTAAAATTAGCCTATTTGCAATAAATCTTTTGACTTTGACTTTGACTTTGACTGAATGTAGTCAAAGTTCTGTATCGATTCAATTTGATTCGCTTCCCGTGGTAGATTCACCTACTATTTTTTTTATTCAGGTACAGGGTGACGCTATTTCGCTGTTTCTCGTTCCATCTCAGGCGACCGTAAGCCAATGTAGTCAATCGATTCTAAGTAACACGTAAGTAAGTTTTACTTACGCGGAAGTAGTTTGCAAAAATTTGCCAAAAATCGTTACTACCACTGCAAAATCAATGGCCGCGAAATTGAAAACACATAAATCGAGTGCTACAGAAAGGGTAGACGACTTCAAATCATCGCTTTTAAAACCTGTAGTTGTGTTGGATAGATTAGAGTCACCGGAATATAAACCATCTGTAAAAAAAAGAGACCGACCCATTAGGGTAAGAAGAAGACGAAAAAAGACCAAAGAGAATGCACAACTGGACGCGGTTAAAAAATACGCTAAAAACAATGCGGAAATAAATCGCGAGCCCGTTAAAAAATATGCTCAAAATAATCCAGTTGTGAATCGCAAAGCCGTTCAAAAATATAGAAAAAAAATCCTCAAATAGTCGAACAAACGTCAGCACATTACCGTGAATTTAGCGGAATATAGATATGCCATTGCGTAGGTCGCGAAATTTAATAGGCGAGAAACGGGATGACGAATTAAATTCGATACCTATATTTTCATTAAAGAACCCCTCCCTCTTATCGAATGATACCCATATTTGCGTTTATTGTAATTGTCACCTTTTTTTTTAAGAAAAATCCCGGAAGCAGTGGTGTTGCCCTTCGGGCGCGAATAATGTTCACACGTTTACACCGTTAACGGAATTTTTTTATCGTCATCCCAGTTTCAGAAAAAGACCGCGCTCGTACAATAATCTGTTCGCCTTTTCGGCTTTAGGTGTTTCGCACGGTTTCCAACAACCGGGAGGTTTATCGTTTATCAAAATTCAAGGTCGAACGTATCATCGCGTTTTCGATTTAGCTTTCGACCAATCAAAGAATAACAGGTTTATACATTAACGATTCCTCGGAACGCGGAATTTGGCTCTTAATTAACAATTCTACCTTAGAATTCTATTAAATTCATTTCCGTGCCTCGGTTACGCGAACCTTTTGAATTTCTGAGGTGGTCCCGCTTGTACGACTTTCCAAGACGCCGCCATAGCTGTAGGGCTCGCGGACGACGAAGTCGAGTACGAAAGAGCTATGCTGGAAGCTTCAACTTTTTTCACGGGCCACCGCCTGCGTAGGTTTTTCGCGCTGTTGGCTGTTAACGGTGCCCCGGCCGCGACGCTGTGGGACACGTTTAAAAATCAACTTTGCGAAGATATTTTGCATAGGATGCCAAACGAATACGTATCCGGTTACAGATTGTGCCTCACACAAATAAATACGTTTTTACGTAAGCACGGCTCTTCGTTGGCATTACTGGGTCTTCCGGAAGTCCAGGATAATTCCACCGAATTGTGTAGGGAACGCGTCGAATACGATTTGACCCAGCAAGTTTCGATTGTTAACGAATGGTTATCCTCCGAACAACGATCCGCATTCGACTATATCAATCGGCTTTGCATAGATCGGGAATTTCGCGAAAGAAATGCGCGTGCCATTTTCGTTGACGGTCCGACTGGTACAGGCAAAACCACTTTGGTAAAAACAATCACGGCTCATGTCAGAGGAAATTTAAAATCAGTTGTTATTTGCACGGCCTCGTCGGCCATGGCCGCGCAAAATTTAGAAAACGCCTCTACCGCTCACTCCATGTTTAAATTCCCGTTAGATATCGTAGACGACAGCGCTTATTGGAATATAACAAACGAAACCCAACGCGCTGAATTAATTGCAAATGCGGCTGTTATAACTTATGATGAGGCGCCAATGGCACATAAGTATCTAATACATATGTTAGATCGATCGTTGCGCGACCTCATGCGGTGTAATGATATAATTTTTGGAGGTAAACTTGTCATATTTGCGGGCGACCAACTTTATGTAGAATTAGCAAAGAATATACCGTCTGATGCTCGTAGTAGATTCCTATGTTCAGACGAAATAACTGATCGTACAACTGACACTGCTGTTATATCAGTAGGTGGTAAAATAATTAAAATAAAGCGCAACTACATAGATAATAGACTATATCCATACCATCGGTTTAGCGAACCTCAATGTAAATTAGAATTAAAAATAATATTGAATAGAATGTTTAGCAATAAAGATTGGAACGACAGGAAGTGTGGCGCCACCTTTACCGGCTGTAATTACACAGTGTCGTTTTGGCGCTTTAATGGTTGCTATTATATATTTAATAGTCATGTAGTAGATGCGTTTAATAAAATTAGTCCGAACGGTTTGGCAAGAATATTTGCTCTTTCACCCGTAGAATCCTTAGCAAGCGCACTCATCGATTTTAACTGTAGATACCATGCTCAATATGAGATACATCAATTCACGGTACTCGATCCGTTGAAACCTGCCACACCCGCCCCGGGTAATGATAATGTTAAGTACAGCAAAAGCTCAGTATCCACTTTGGAGATAATTAGTCCGCTATCAAAACTAAACAAAATACAAAACACTGGTTCTGATCGGACTGAATGTAGTCAAAGTTCTGTATCGATTCAATTTGATTCGCTTCCCGTGGTAGATTCACCTACTATTTTTTTTATTCAGGTACAGGGTGACGCTATTTCGCTGTTTGTCGTTCCATCTCAGGCGACCGTAAGCCAATGTAGTCAATCGATTCTAAGTAACACGTAAGTAAGTTTTACTTACGCGGAAGTAGTTTGCAAAAATTTGCCAAAAATCGTTACTACCACTGCAAAATCAATGGCCGCGAAATTGAAAACACATAAATCGAGTGCTACAGAAAGGGTAGACGACTTCAAATTATCGCTTTTAAAACCTGTAGTTGTGTTGGATAGATTAGAGTCACCGGAATATAAACCATCTGTAAAAAAAAGAGACCGACCCATTAGGGTAAGAAGAAGACGAAAAAAGACCAAAGAGAATGCACAACTGGACGCGGTTAAAAAATACGCTAAAAACAATGCGGAAATAAATCGCGAGCCCGTTCAAAAATATGCTCAAAATAATCCAGTTGTGAATCGCAAAGCCGTTCAAAAATATAGAAAAAAAATCCTCAAATAGTCGAACAAACGTCAGCACATTACCGTGAATTTAGCGGAATATAGATATGCCATTGCGTAGGTCGCGAAATTTAATAGGCGAGAAACGGGATGACGAATTAAATTCGATACCTATATTTTCATTAAAGAACCCCTCCCTCTTATCGAATGATACCCATATTTGCGTTTATTGTAATTGTCACCTTTTTTTTAAGAAAAATCCCGGAAGCAGTGGTGTTGCCCTTCGGGCGCGAATAATGTTCACACGTTTACACCGTTAACGGAATTTTTTTATCGTCATCCCAGTTTCAGAAAAAGACCGCGCTCGTACAATAATCTGTTCGCCTTTTCGGCTTTAGGTGTTTCGCACGGTTTCCAACAACCGGGAGGTTTATCGTTTATCAAAATTCAAGGTCGAACGTATCATCGCGTTTTCGATTTAGCTTTCGACCAATCAAAGAATAACAGGTTTATACATTAACGATTCCTCGGAACGCGGAATTTGGCTCTTAATTAACAATTCTACCTTAGAATTCTATTAAATTCATTTCCGTGCCTCGGTTACGCGAACCTTTTGAATTTCTGAGGTGGTCCCGCTTGTACGACTTTCCAAGACGCCGCCATAGCTGTAGGGCTCGCGGACGACGAAGTCGAGTACGAAAGAGCTATGCTGGAAGCTTCAACTTTTTTCACGGGCCACCGCCTGCGTAGGTTTTTCGCGCTGTTGGCTGTTAACGGTGCCCCGGCCGCGACGCTGTGGGACACGTTTAAAAATCAACTTTGCGAAGATATTTTGCATAGGATGCCAAACGAATACGTATCCGGTTACAGATTGTGCCTCACACAAATAAATACGTTTTTACGTAAGCACGGCTCTTCGTTGGCATTACTGGGTCTTCCGGAAGTCCAGGATAATTCCACCGAATTGTGTAGGGAACGCGTCGAATACGATTTGACCCAGCAAGTTTCGATTGTTAACGAATGGTTATCCTCCGAACAACGATCCGCATTCGACTATATCAATCGGCTTTGCATAGATCGGGAATTTCGCGAAAGAAATGCGCGTGCCATTTTCGTTGACGGTCCGACTGGTACAGGCAAAACCACTTTGGTAAAAACAATCACGGCTCATGTCAGAGGAAATATAAAATCAGTTGTTATTTGCACGGCCTCGTCGGCCATGGCCGCGCAAAATTTAGAAAACGCCTCTACCGCTCACTCTATGTTTAAATTCCCGTTAGATATCGTAGACGACAGCGCTTATTGGAATATAACAAACGAAACCCAACGCGCTGAATTAATTGCAAATGCGGCTGTTATAACTTATGATGAGGCGCCAATGGCACATAAGTATCTAATACATATGTTAGATCGATCGTTGCGCGACCTCATGCGGTGTAATGATATAATTTTTGGAGGTAAACTTGTCATATTTGCGGGCGACCAACTTTATGTAGAATTAGCAAAGAATATACCGTCTGATGCTCGTAGTAGATTCCTATGTTCAGACGAAATAACTGATCGTACAACTGACACTGCTGTTATATCAGTAGGTGGTAAAATAATTAAAATAAAGCGCAACTACATAGATAATAGACTATATCCATACCATCGGTTTAGCGAACCTCAATGTAAATTAGAATTAAAAATAATATTGAATAGAATGTTTAGCAATAAAGATTGGAACGACAGGACGTGTGGCGCCACCTTTACCGGCTGTGATTACACAGTGTCGTTTTGGCGCTTTAATGGTTGCTATTATATATTTAATAGTCATGCAGTAGATGCGTTTAACCCTTTCAGCGGCTCTGTCCAAATATTGCCCACCATACATTACGTCTCTTTTCTCCAAAAATATTCAAGCAAACGGATTATCATTGTTCATAGCTGTCAGGTATAAATCAGTGCAACGAAACGTGAAAAAAAAAATAAAGGAATATAGCGTTGATTTCGAACAGCTGTCTCTTGTGTGTCAAAATTAGGTGAATTTTTGTTGCGCGTTATAAATCTGTGTACATCATCAAAAATAATGGAAAAAAAGGTAAGATTTGAATTAGAATTTGTTAGAAATACTTCAATTATTGCGTAGAAGCTATTATTTTACTGTTTAGATCCATTTTATTTACACATTTGGTAAAAAGTTGTGATGTCCATATACAGGGTGTAACAAAAACCCTGTTAAATAAATGAAGTATGTGTACAGATCATTACAAGTAGTCATATAAAAATGTCTAACAATACCTAAGTTATACGTATCTGAAGTTACAGGCAGTATCTAAATACAAAAAAATAATACCATTTCCCAAAAATGTTTGTGCCACAAGCCGTGCCTATTTTTAAATAGCTAAGTAACTAAGATAAAAGAAAACGTGGAACCGAAAACGGGGGCCGCCTTTGTCGGCTCTTTTGTAGGATGCCGCTCCTGCACCTGTGTGCCTACGGGGAAATGGGGTGCGCGGGCGGCGCGGCATCACTCGGCATAGGCGCGGCGCGGCCCGCGGCTTACAGTCAGTCGCACGTGCTCTCTCATGCAATTTAGCCGTTTCCAGTTTGACCGTCGCGAATTTAGTGTCGAGTGTAATGTCGTATTCTAACGACGAATACTACAATATGTTAATGTGCCTTGGTAGAAGTCACAATAATTATGCGGCAGCACGTAGAGAATACGAGCATAATTTTTCTATTCCGCGTGGAATTGAGTTACCGTCATTAATGGCATTCCAGCGATTGCACTTACGTGTTTACAACACCGGTAGTGTAACGGGCCGTGATCAGTAAAGATTTGATGCTGGAAGACCACGAGTATTACATGATGCTGAAGAACAGGTGCTCGATATGTTTGTGCAAGACCCAACACGTAGCACACGCAGCATGGCAAGAGAAATTGGAATTAATCACATGCGTGTATGGAGGGCATTGAAGGAAGACGGTCAGCACCCGTTTCATTATCAACGAGTGCAATCATTGTTGCCCAGTGATTATGAGCCCAGAGTGGCATTTTGTCAGTGGCTTCTCGACCGAGTGGCAGATGACACAGAGTTTTTGAGTCGTATTTTATTTACCGACGAATGCTCGTTCGTCCGAACTGGCGTTTTTAACTGCCATAATGAGCACGTATGGGCTGTGGAAAATCCCCTGGCAATAAAAGAGAGCCATTTTCAGCATCGTTGGCGAATAAACGTTTGGGCTGGCATACTAGGTGATACGATTATTGGGCCTCATTTCTTGAACAATACCATGAATGGAGCTAATTATCTGCAGTTTTTACGCAACGAACTTAGTGACGAACTCGACGACCTAAACTTGTCTCTTATGAGAACGATGTGGTTCCAGCACGACGGCGCTCCACCGCATTTCGCTCGCAATGTTAGGGATTAGCTCACTCAAGAATATGGAGATAGATGGATCGGACAAGGCTCCACTACACCGTGGCCAGCGCGTTCGCCAGATCTCACGCCTCTTGATTTTTATCTCTGGGGTCACGTGAAAGAGTCGGTCTTTAAAAAGACCTGCGACAACGAAGGCGAAATGCGCTCACGCATAGTTGCTGCATTTGAAAGCATAAAATCGGACGCGTTGATACTGCAACGTGTACGCGGAAGTATTGTGACACGTTGTCAAAAATGTATCGAAGTCCAAGGTCGGCACATTGAACAACATCTTCGGGGCCGCCAAATCAGCATTTTGATTGATTGACTGAACATGAAAATCGCCTACCGGCAGATATGTTTTTGAAAGCTCTTTTAAGAGCTAAAAATTACGTACCTATCTTGTTTCTTGACAATACAAAATCACACGTGAATTCGATTGTTTAGAGTGTGGCAGAAAGGCGCGCAGCACTTGTGTGCCTACCACTATTGGTCAAAGAGATCTTTTACGTCATTAATTTACGGTCTCGCAATCCTACAACGTTGTGGTATGTGGTATAGGGCACATAATCGTATGAAAAACGCATAAAAAGTAATCTGTGGAATAGCTTCTAGTTCCGTCGCAGTAGGTATGCGAGTTGAATAGACTTAGCGTAGCATGGCGGGCGGTGCGGGGTGCGGGCAACAGGCAGCAGGCTGCGTCGGTGGTGCAAGTACCTATGTTGTCAATATCTGAGGTCGTAAACATTTTTAGTAACGGCATAAAAGGTTTTAATAAAAAGCACACGTAAGTTTTGTATGTCTCGTATTGAAATAGAACTAGTATTACTACAACCTTGAGTTGACACTGGATACGCAGCTCACGGATATAACAGGGTTTTTGTTACTCCCTGTATTGGACAGAGACTGTTTCGAGATTTTCGACTGTTTATGTTTGGAATGTTTCACATTGATTTTATTCCTCCTAGCTATTTATTATTATTTACAGAGATCCGAAAAGCTGTTGTCTGATCAACAACTTGAGAAACTTTTGGAAGATTTGTACGGCATATCTGAAGGCGAAAATTCGGAGGATGGGAATGAGAGCGACGAGAATGATGAACCTGCTTTCAACCCACCTCTAACGAATCAAGAGTTATTGGATCTACTGGAAAATGAAAAATCATCAGATACACATTCACAGTTATTCACAGGTGAGACGGTTTTCAACTCTCCTTCAAACCCAGAGCTTCCGGAAGATGAACAAGCAACACATTCACAGTTTATAATACCTACTACAAGTGATGTGAGTGAAACAAACGTTCGTATTGAAGATTTAGAGGACCGACATAATGACTCTGATGACTCCGATATTTTATTGAGTGCATTGCAAGGTCAGAATGTTTCAGATACATCTGACACTGACGACGATACTGCTGACGACGATGATGTATGGAAGAGAGTACATTTTTCTCACGAAGTACCGATAGATAACTTTGACACAAAGCCTATATAACACCTGCTATTTTATTTTATATTATATCAAATAGAAGTACTCCTTTAGTTTACTTCAAAACTGTGTTTTCTGACGAAATCTTGCTGCATATATTAGAGCAAACAAATTTGTATGCTACACAAGAGAAAACCAAAGATTGGGAGCCTGTCACCCAGCATGAGATACAGGCATTTATAGG
This sequence comes from Ennomos fuscantarius, assembly GCA_905220475.3. Classification (NCBI taxonomy): domain Eukaryota; kingdom Metazoa; phylum Arthropoda; class Insecta; order Lepidoptera; family Geometridae; genus Ennomos; species Ennomos fuscantarius. Next base: position 6,921,767 of record HG992050.1, on the reverse strand, counting down.
GATGCTTATCCTTATGGGCATCCATCCGCTACCAAACCTTGACTTGTACTGGTCATCAGATCCTTTATTTAGAGTCACTGAAATTGCGGACATCATGACCGCTAAGAGATTCAAACAGATACTGAAATGTCTGCACTTGAATGACAACAGTAAAATACCAAAAAAAGGTGAACCAAACTATGATAAACTGTATAAAATTCGACCTCTGCTTGATCGTATGAATACATTATTCCAAGAAGCTGCTGTAACTACAAACTCGCAGAGCATTGACGAGTGTATGATAAAATTCAAGGGAAGAAGTACCCTAAAACAATATATGCCTGATAAGCCGACAAAAAGGGGTTTCAAGGTATGGGCGAGGTGCGACAGCGAAACAGGATATTTGTACGAATTTGAAGTTTACACAGGGAAGAAGGAAAATGCTACAGAAGTAGGACTAGGGGCTGCAGTAGTCAAAGGTTTATGCAAAATGTGGTGAATATACACTTAGCATTCGATAACTTCTTCTCATCAACAGAACTGCTAAAATTTTTATATGAACATAAAATATATGCTACATCTACAGTTCGCTCGAACAGAAAAAACTTACCCATGATTATGAAAAACAAAAAAATGAAACTGGAGAAAGGAAAACACAAGTAAAATTTCCAAGACGCCGCCATAGCTGTAGGGCTCGCGGACGACGAAGTCGAGTACGAAAGAGCTATGCGGGAAGCTTCAACTTTTTTCACGGGCCACCGCCTGCGTAGGTTTTTCGTGCTGTTGGCTGTTAACGGTGCCCCGGCCGCGACGCTGTGGGACACGTTTAAAAATCAACTTTGCGAAGATATTTTGCATAGGATGCCAAACGAATACGTATCCGGTTACAGATTGTGCCTCACACAAATAAATACGTTTTTACGTAAGCACGGCTCTTCGTTGGCATTACTGGGTCTTCCGGAAGTCCAGGATAATTCCACCGAATTGTGTAGGGAACGCGTCGAATACGATTTGACCCAGCAAGTTTCGATAGTTAACAAATGGTTATCCTCCGAACAACGATCCGCATTCGACTATCGGCCGTTTTCAATAAGCTATCTATCCACGGTTTACCCTTACTAAAGTATAAAAATCTATCCATGGACACATTTTTACGTTTCTATATAGCAACGACAGATAGCAATTCCTATCTTCAGTAGCTATCTATCCTTGGGAGGGGTTACTGATAACCAAAGATAGCTTTTTGTAGGAAATGGCGCTAGAATGCTTTTCAATATAGTTTTGGCAGCTATCTGTCAGTATGTCAAATAACCAAAGATAGAATTTTGGCCTATCTGTCATTTTCTACGGATAACCTCCATTACCAGTTGTTTGTTTTTGTATGTTGTCTTAAGTTTCAAGGAAAATTTCAGGTCAAATCTTCAAAAAATACAAATCTTCAAGTTCCAATTTAAATTTCAAAGATGTTTCTATAAAATATTAAAAATGGCTAATTTTAGTAGTAGCAGTGAAAGTGATATAGAATATTAGAAGTCCTCTCTGACTGGGATGATGAAGATCAACATTTTATTCTACAAAGAAGACGTCGAATCTATAAACAGAGAATAAACTATATGGTGGAATTGGACGATTACGATTTTATGTATAGATTTAGATTAAGTAAAACAGTGGTATGTGATTTGTTGGTTGAAATACAGCCCAGTCTGAGAGTAACCTCTGCAAGGTAATTTATTATTCTTCGTCTACATCTTACGCTATGCAATGTGTATATAATATATGCCTAATGTTAGTACCTATACCTTTACTCTTGTTTTAGGAATCATGGAATATCAACATTACATCAACCCCTTCTTACATTAGACAAAACAGTAAAACACTGTTAGGGCTGGGTTTTGCGATACTAAGTATATTTATTTTGTATTATTTTAATACTTCTATAGATGTTTTATTCTTTATATGTAATTTGTGGTATTATTTGTTCTGAATATCGACACGATCACAGACCAAGTAAAGGATACTATGAACACGATAGTAGAACAAAGGTGCCGGGTGGCCACAGACTACAACACGGTTGTCAAAAACGTTTTGTTTCCATTGTATTATTTACAAACAAAATTATTATTAAATTGGATCATGCCAAACATAACGTGAATTTATGGAAATCTGTTATTGTATAGTACTAATTTATTAATTTTTGCTATTTTTATGATATTATATCACTGTAAATACTTCCGTAACCACTTATTTAATTATCAGAGTTCTGAGTGATTTTGCAATAACGAAACGCATGGGAGGGCACAGATAGGGCGGCTATCTATCGTTTTCTCCAAAAGGATAGCAGTTACTGGTGCTTGTGAAACGCAATCAAAGGATAGATCGAAAGTTATTGCTTATCAGAGATAGCTATCTATCTGTTATCTTTAGTAGGTTATTGAAAACGGCCGTATATCAATCGGCTTTGCATAGATCGGGAATTTCGCGAAAGAAATGCGCGTGCCATTTTCGTTGACGGTCCGACTGGTACAGGCAAAACCACTTTGGTAAAAACAATCACGGCTCATGTCAGAGGAAATTTAAAATCAGTTGTTATTTGCACGGCCTCGTCGGCCGTGGCCGCGCAAAATTTAGAAAACGCCTCTACCGCTCACTCCATGTTTAAATTCCCGTTAGATATCGTAGACGACAGCGCTTATTGGAATATAACAAACGAAACCCAACGCGCTGAATTAATTGCAAATGCGGCTGTTATAACTTATGATGAGGCGCCAATGGCACATAAGTATCTAATACATATGTTAGATCGATCGTTGCGCGACCTCATGCGGTGTAATGATATAATTTTTGGAGGTAAACTTGTCATATTTGCGGGCGACCAACTTTATGTAGAATTAGCAAAGAATATACCGTCTGATGCTCGTAGTAGATTCCTATGTTCAGACGAAATAACTGATCGTACAACTGACACTGCTGTTATATCAGTAGGTGGTAAAATAATTAAAATAAAGCGCAACTACATAGATAATAGACTATATCCATACCATCGGTTTAGCGAACCTCAATGTAAATTAGAATTAAAAATAATATTGAATAGAATGTTTAGCAATAAAGATTGGAACGACAGGAAGTGTGGCGCCACCTTTACCGGCTGTAATTACACAGTGTCGTTTTGGCGCTTTAATGGTTGCTATTATATATTTAATAGTCATGTAGTAGATGCGTTTAATAAAATTAGTCCGAACGGTGTGGCAAGAATATTTGCTCTTTCACCCGTAGAATCCTTAGCAAGCGCACTCATCGATTTTAACTGTAGATACCATGCTCAATATGAGATACATCAATTCACGGTACTCGATCCGTTGAAACCTGCCACACCCGCCCCGGGTAATGATAATGTTAAGTACAGCAAAAGCTCAGTATCCACTTTGGAGATAATTAGTCCGCTATCAAAACTAAACAAAATACAAAACACTGGTTCTGATCGGACTGAATGTAGTCAAAGTTCTGTATCGATTCAATTTGATTCGCTTCCCGTGGTAGATTCACCTACTATTTTTTTTATTCAGGTACAGGGTGACGCTATTTCGCTGTTTGTCGTTCCATCTCAGGCGACCGTAAGCCAATGTAGTCAATCGATTCTAAGTAACACGTAAGTAAGTTTTACTTACGCGGAAGTAGTTTGCAAAAATTTGCCAAAAATCGTTACTACCACTGCAAAATCAATGGCCGCGAAATTGAAAACACATAAATCGAGTGCTACAGAAAGGGTAGACGACTTCAAATTATCGCTTTTAAAACCTGTAGTTGTGTTGGATAGATTAGAGTCACCGGAATATAAGCCATCTGTAAAAAAAAGAGACCGACCCATTAGGGTAAGAAGAAGACGAAAAAAGACCAAAGAGAATGCACAACTGGACGCGGTTAAAAAATACGCTAAAAACAATGCGGAAATAAATCGTGAGCCCGTTAAAAAATATGCTCAAAATAATCCAGTTGTGAATCGCAAAGCCGTTCAAAAATATAGAAAAAAAATCCTCAAATAGTCGAACAAACGTCAGCACATTACCGTGAATTTAGCGGAATATAGATATGCCATTGCGTAGGTCGCGAAATTTAATAGGCGAGAAACGGGATGACGAATTAAATTCGATACCTATATTTTCATTAAAGAACCCCTCCCTCTTATCGAATGATACCCATATTTGCGTTTATTGTAATTGTCACCTTTTTTTTTAAGAAAAATCCCGGAAGTAGTGGTGTTGCCCTTCGGGCGCGAATAATGTTCACACGTTTACACCGTTAACGGAATTTTTTTATCGTCATCCCAGTTTCAGAAAAAGACCGCGCTCGTACAATAATCTGTTCGCCTTTTCGGCTTTAGGTGTTTCGCACGGTTTCCAACAACCGGGAGGTTTATCGTTTATCAAAATTCAAGGTCGAACGTATCATCGCGTTTTCGATTTAGCTTTCGACCAATCAATGAATAACAGGTTTATATATTAACGATTCCTCGGAACGCGGAATTTGGCTCTTAATTAACAATTCTACCTTAGAATTCTATTAAATTCATTTCCGTGCCTCGGTTACGCGAACCTTTTGAATTTCGGAGGTGGTCCCGCTTGTACGACTTTCCAAGACGCCGCCATAGCTGTAGGGCTCGCGGACGACGAAGTCTAGTACGAAAGAGCTATGCGGGAAGCTTCAACTTTTTTCACGGGCCACCGCCTGCATAGGTTTTTCGCGCTGTTGGCTGTGAACGGTGCCCCGGCCGCGACGCTGTTGGACACGTTTAAAAATCAACTTTGCGAAGATATTTTGCATAGGATGCCAAACGAATACGTATCCGGTTACAGATTGTGCCTCACACAAATAAATACGTTTTTACGTAAGCACGGCTCTTCGTTGGCATTACTGGGTCTTCCGGAAGTCCAGGATAATTCCACCGAATTGTGTAGGGAACGCGTCGAATACGATTTGACCCAGCAAGTTTCGATAGTTAACAAATGGTTATCCTCCGAACAACGATCCGCATTCGACTATATCAATCGGCTTTGCATAGATCGGGAATTTCGCGAAAGAAATGCGCGTGCCATTTTCGTTGACGGTCCGACTGGTACAGGCAAAACCACTTTGGTAAAAACAATCACGGCTCATGTCAGAGGAAATTTAAAATCAGTTGTTATTTGCACGGCCTCGTCGGCCGTGGCCGCGCAAAATTTAGAAAACGCCTCTACCGCTCACTCCATGTTTAAATTCCCGTTAGATATCGTAGACGACAGCGCTTATTGGAATATAACAAACGAAACCCAACGCGCTGAATTAATTGCAAATGCGGCTGTTATAACTTATGATGAGGCGCCAATGGCACATAAGTATCTAATACATATGTTAGATCGATCGTTGCGCGACCTCATGCGGTGTAATGATATAATTTTTGGAGGTAAACTTGTCATATTTGCGGGCGACCAACTTTATGTAGAATTAGCAAAGAATATACCGTCTGATGCTCGTAGTAGATTCCTATGTTCAGACGAAATAACTGATCGTACAACTGACACTGCTGTTATATCAGTAGGTGGTAAAATAATTAAAATAAAGCGCAACTACATAGATAATAGACTATATCCATACCATCGGTTTAGCGAACCTCAATGTAAATTAGAATTAAAAATAATATTGAATAGAATGTTTAGCAATAAAGATTGGAACGACAGGAAGTGTGGCGCCACCTTTACCGGCTGTAATTACACAGTGTCGTTTTGGCGCTTTAATGGTTGCTATTATATATTTAATAGTCATGTAGTAGATGCGTTTAATAAAATTAGTCCGAACGGTTTGGCAAGAATATTTGCTCTTTCACCCGTAGAATCCTTAGCAAGCGCACTCATCGATTTTAACTGTAGATACCATGCTCAATATGAGATACATCAATTCACGGTACTCGATCCGTTGAAACCTGCCACACCCGCCCCGGGTAATGATAATGTTAAGTACAGCAAAAGCTCAGTATCCACTTTGGAGATAATTAGTCCGCTATCAAAACTAAACAAAATACAAAACACTGGTTCTGATCGGACTGAATGTAGTCAAAGTTCTGTATCGATTCAATTTGATTCGCTTCCCGTGGTAGATTCACCTACTATTTTTTTTATTCAGGTACAGGGTGACGCTATTTCGCTGTTTGTCGTTCCATCTCAGGCGACCGTAAGCCAATGTAGTCAATCGATTCTAAGTAACACGTAAGTAAGTTTTACTTACGCGGAAGTAGTTTGCAAAAATTTGCCAAAAATCGTTACTACCACTGCAAAATCAATGGCCGCGAAATTGAAAACACATAAATCGAGTGCTACAGAAAGGGTAGACGACTTCAAATTATCGCTCTTAAAACTTGTAGTTGTGTTGGATAGATTAGAGTCACCGGAATACAAACCATCTGTAAAAAAAAAGAGGCCGACCCATTAGGGTAAAAAGAGGACGAAAAAAGACCAAAGAGAATGCACAACTGGACGCGGTTAATAAATACGCTAAAAAAAATCCGGAAATATATCACGAGGCCGTTAAAAAATACGCCAAAAACAATGCGGAAAGAAATCGCGAGGCCGTTAAAAAATATGCGCAAAATAATCCAGTTGTGAATCGCGAAGCCGTTCAAAAATTTAGAGAAAAAAATCTGTTTCCGCCGTTATTTGTACCGATCGCGACTAGTACGTACCCCACTGCATTGCCGTTTGGAAAATCGGGGAAAGAAAACCTCATACGGTTGACATTATGCACAACTTGTATGAAAGTTTTCAATTTCCACTTTTATATCCGGAAGGCGATGCGGGGTGGTATCCCGGGAAACTCCACAACAATGGCAATAAACTTACTCAGGCCAAATATGTCAGATGTCTCCTTCTTTCTGAAGATAGATTCAGTCCATTTGGACGTCTATCTGAGGAGTGGTTAGTCGATATGTATTGTAGAATAAGCGAGGAACGTTTGCGATATATATTACACATGCAAACGAATCGTAGTAACGAGTTGAGAGCCGCACCACTTCTCGAATTGAACGACAAAACCATCGTCGGAGAAGGCGTTGTACCGGGACGTATCTACTTACCGAACGCTGGAGAAAATGTTTGCTTAGGTAAAATTACAGCGATGAAATGCTAGAGCCCGCTGCAGAAAATGTTCGCTTAGGGAAAATTACAGCGATGAAATGCTAGAGCCCGCTGCAGAAAATGTTCGCTTAGGGAAAATTACAGCGATGAAATGCTAGAGCCCGCTGCAGAAACTGTTCGCTTAGGGAAAATTACAGCGATGAAATTCTAGAAGCCGCTGCAGAAAATGTTCGCTTAGGGAAAATTACAGCGATGAAATTCTAGAAGCCGCTGCAGAAAATGTTCGCTTAGGGAAAATTACAGCGATGAAATGCTAGAAGCCGCTGCAGAAAATGTTTGCTTAGGGAAAATGACAGCGATGAAATGCTAGAGGCCGCTGCTGAAAATGTTCACTTAGGGAAAATTACAGCGAAGAAATGCTAGATCCTGCTGCATAATATGATGGCTAGGGGAAAATTTCTTCATATCAAACCGAAAAGATATTTAACATACCCAGACCCTTTCAATAGAGCTATTAACAAACATAAAAACCTCTGAAGGACAAATCAAATTGACAGTCGAAGAGGAAAAGTAGTTCGTGAAAGTTTTAATAGCAGCTGCTGATTTTGGCAGTCCTCTAACAGTACTAGACTTACCAATAGTGGTATGAGTATTGGAAGAAAAATAAGAAACATTTATTTTAAGGTAAAATGCCTGGACGATGGTGTTTTATAAAACTGTGTGTGGAGCCAGGAATCAACGTATTAGGAGCAATATACGACTTGCAAGCTCTAGTGCCAGTGCCGTTGGGAGAATCCTCGGCATTTTTTTACTAATCTAAACTGAATTGCCATAATTTTACTATAACGGACATGAAATAATTGCCTCTTGTCGTTTTTGGCATGCAGGACTAGGTAACAGAGACCATTGAAATCAGGAGTTGCGTACTCAAGCTCCTGCAAAAAGTAGCAGAAGGCCATCCGAATATTGATGTAATTTTCTATTCCGATAATAGTTGCAGACAATTAAGCTGAAATTTGACGGCCATGTCTTACTTTGTCGTCAAAACGTTGCCTATAAATTTGACAACGCACAAATTCTTAATCCGTGGGCACTCGTAAAATGAGCGTACATATTACGTGAAAAATGTAATTCTAATTTAAATATGTAGTTCCAGTTAAATTATAAATTATGCAATTACATAATTCTTGCACCGGATGTGCGATATGTTCGTTTTACTATAGACAAAAAAATTCATGAAGAGCAACTATTCACGAAAACTTTAAGGACGGACACTAAAGGTGAATCAATATTCAATGGAATTTTTTTTTAAACGTAAAATCTACTCTTATCATAAAAGTTGTTTCTATGGCAACAGATCCTGCCATTGTCAGGCGATTACGTGGGTTTATAAACCATCTTAAAAGAAGTATAACTAGAGGTTAGGTGATTAGGTTTAGGTGATTGCAGTACACTGTCATCCACACCTAGTAGCGAAAAATTTTAATGAGATGTGATGATGAAGTGTGGTGGGTCACTTGATGACATGAAAGTTTATGATGAGACTCGTGGTTGGACTTATGATTGTCAGTCCCTCAGCCCTCAAGACTTCACGAATGAAAATATGATACATTCTCAATATATACCTGAAAACGCAGATATTTACACCATATACCGTCTTCTAATAGATGATGATGCTATTGACTTGATGGTGGAACAAACAAACATTTACGGGGCCCAAACTAAAGCTGCTAAACCTAACGGTAGAATGGCTCGCTGGAAACCTGTGGATAAGACAGAGACAGAAAAATTCCTTGGCATTTATTTGTTGACAGGCATTATCCGATTTCCGACATTGGAGTGTTATTGGAAGAAGGACATTGTTTTTACTACCCTCTGATGCATCAGATTCAAATGTCGTACAATCGGTTTGTTGCGATTTTACGATGCTGGCATTTCGTCGATAATCTGGCAGAGAGAGATGCAAATAATCGTCTTTATAAGGTCAAACCAATAATAGACATAATTATGAGAAATTGTCGGAAGCTCCTTACACCAAAAGACTGCATAGTAGTCGATGAATCAATGGTTCCATTCCAAGGGCGATTACTCATTCGACAGTACAATCCAGGGAAAACACACAAATATGGGATAAAAATTTATAAAGCCACAACAGATGATGGCTACGTGTGGAAGTATAAAGTTTACACTGGACAGGACCCTCAAATTGACAACTTGGATAAACCAGGCAGTGTCATTGTTGAGCTATGTGAAGAACTTCTCGATGAAGGGAGGATGATTATCGCTGATAATTTCTACACGATCGTTCCGTTAGCCAAATACTTGCTCAATCGCAAGACTGATTTATTACAAAGGTGGACGAGCCTGACCGTTCACACTGGAGAGCACCACAGCGGCCGGCCGACCCATTTTGGATGCCATGAGTGCGCGAGGTCCTCGGCAGTAGCCACACGGCCGCGGCGGGCGGTTGAGGAAAGCGATGTGGTCGTAATAGTAGACTCAAATCTACCCCGCAACGTATGGCCGAAGGTCAGAGTTGTTGACTTGAGAACCAAGAACGGAATTATACGACGTCCTACGAAGCGTCTGGTCGTGTTACCTATTAGCTAGTTTAAGGCTGGGTTGCACCATAATCCCAGTATAAGTCAGTGTTATAGTTTTAATTAACTATGCTAACAAGTCAAAATGCCACAGTACTGACAAAATAAGACTGACATGACATAACCGTACACAATTCCTCACTTGACATAGGCAAAATTATCGCTAAAAAGCGATAACAAGCCATTAAACGAAGAAAATAATTTGTGGATATTTTACTGAAGGCTCTAGGAAGCCTTGAGGAGAAAACAAAAAAGCATGGTTTTAAAACTTGGAACCATTTGCCAACACTCGTGCACGTTCACGAACACTTAACGGATAATAATCCACCCTTATAAGTCCTTTGTCGTGGTAATTGTTTGGAAATAGATATCGTATGTTATACTCGTAAATACTACTAGGTAGGTAATTCATACATAATTGTAATATATTTATTAGTGAGTGAAATTTACTGTGATAGAAAAACAATGGGAGAACGACTTTTACTTTTAAAAAGCAAGTACGTATAGGTATTAACCTATTTCTCTTTTTATTACGTCCATGTTTATTACCTATATATTTTCAATTTATTGTTTCGCCAGGCTATCATGTAGCTTGCACTGTATTACAATTCGGCGCGTATTTCACAGACAGAAGCACAAACTGTTCTAATGAAGAAATACTTCGACTGCAATCACTCATAGAAAAATATAAAAACATTGTCATGTGTAAAAAAACCAATGGAACAGGTAGCAGAAAGAAGGACTACACATGGAGTGTCATCCAAAATGAACTTAATTCTCAAGGCCAAGTGCACCGGACAATAAAACAATTAATGTACAAACTTGAAAAGATGAAGAAAAATGCTAATAAGGTTTGGTTATTACACTATTACAGTGGACCTATGTAAATGTAACCTGTTTAGTATTATTAATTACTCTTAGATTGGTAGTCTACGGTCCATTAGGTTGTATACTCTGTGGAGTCGCGTTCTGTCTGCGAGAACGCTGCGTTTATGTCTGCTCCGCGCAAAAAAAATTCGTCGTTGTGGAAAAAGTTTGTTCCGGCGTACAAATTTTACACCGGAAGTGTCGTGGTGGTGTGATGCACCGTTTGGTGGTTGTGGTTTTCTCCTGCGGGAACTCTCCGCAGGGATAAGTGAGAGTGATTTTCGGGAAAGGAAGAATTTTCATTCCAGAACATTCGAAAATTCGCTCGGCTACTTCGAGGAAGTGAGTAGTCCGCGGGCGGGCCGATATCCAGTCGGCCACGGCGCGGAGTGCGCCGCGCGGGGACGAGTCTACGCCTCTGGATAAGGACTATAAGGTGTATGAACTCTATATAGTTAGGTTAAGTAGTTTTTAAGATAGCTTTAAGGTAGTTCTTAAGTTAGTTTTTAAGCTGCTACGATTAAGGTTGTGTATATATGTAAATATTTAAATGTTTGTTTAAGTGTTTACATGTATATAGTGTTAGGCTATATATATTAATGTGTATATAGCGGGCGCTGTTGCGCAGAGCAGCCCTCGTAGGAGCTTGCCAAAAATAACCACTCCCAAGCCACTACGTGACGCCTCCGGGCGATTTTCGAAAGGCCCTTGTCAGGGCCAGGCTGGGGGTCCTCCTCTGGGCCCACCGGTTTCGGTGGACTCCGAGAAGGACTCATGCCCTTCTCAGGGTCCACCAGACCTACCTGGTGGTACCCGGTAATCAAACTGTCGGTCAGGATAAAGCGCGGGAAACCTTCGAGTTGACAGGGCGGATTTTTGTGCGTTTATTAATAATATTAAATTTTTAAATAGTTTTATATATTGGTAAGTCTTTTATTTGTTTTTGGGCATGGAGGAGCCGCCTGACCCGGGGGACCCAGTGCCCTCGGTAGGGTACAATGTTACAATAGTTTCAGCTAACGAGTCTGGTATGGATACTGATGATTGGTTAGCTAATAAGACGCTTAAACGTAAACGCTCGCATAAATGTGCAAGCGACGCAATAGGCATAGGAAAAGCATCATAGCTCGGAGCCTAAATCACATGAATGCCAATGTAGTGAAAATGATATCCGTAATGACGTAATCCGGATGACGTGCGCAATGCAGTGTCACGCGAACCTCTATACTTTAGAGTTCCGAGTGACACTGCAGCTGGTATGGGCAGCCGTGTCGTTTAACACCAGGCGAACGGCTAGCCCGTCACGTAATTCCTTAACATAAAAAAAAAAAATATCTATAAGACTGTTGTGGTTACACCTACTCCTGTATGTGATAGCTCAGCACCTCCAAACTCCACTCCCACTCCCATAGCTTCCATCGCAAGGAGCCAATATGGGTTTACAGATTTAGCGCCATACATGATCCATGTTCAAAAAGAACAAGATTCGCCTAATGATGGAACCTCTTTTTGCACATTAAACAACACGATAATTATCTCGGTGCACCGCAACCACCCAGCGCATTGTGTTACATATCCTAACCTTACGCTCACTGGGCTAAAAAGGTGACCAGAAACACGACTGTGACTGCAATTTTTTTTACAGGCAAGCAGTTTCACCAATGTCTAAAAAGCCTAAAGGGCAAAGATACAATACAGATGAGAAGGTGATTATCCCTTTATAAAAGTCCAAGGGTCCTTATTGTCAAATAATTTTAAAATGACATGTGCAAATCATTAGTCTGCTGATGGAGATAACATTAACTCCAGGCAAAGATAAAACAATATTTGGAAAAATAAACGAGATTGTCGGAGGACTACACGAGTGAGATAGTCTCGAGATGTAGTTTTTATGACAAAACTAGCTTCTGCCTCACAGACCCATCAGTTGTCCAAGGAAGATTGCCCTCAGGACCAGGTTTCCCCTACCGTTTAGAGAAACCTGTCTATATTTCTAGACATATCGTGCAAAGGCAGAGATAGGTCTTGAAGGCCCCGCCTATAGTGTCGATGCCGATGTTTGACGAGATAAAACCACATGTCGTGTATATCTGCGAACGACCAAGTGAAATGTGTGTGGACCCGTGGCTATGTACGCCACGGGGAAAATAATGAAATTGCGAACCACGCAACGTATTCATGGTTAAAGGAATCAAAAGGAATTTTAAACAGCCAGTGGTGTACTATTACACAATCTTTAAATAAAGATGCCTGAATTAAAACAAATTTTAAAAGATGTCATACGAAATCTGCATCTGATACTGGACTACGTATTTTATACACAGTTTCCGATCAAGGAGCGTCAACTGTCAGCACAATCAATAGATTTGTGACATATACGAAAAAAATTTGAAGGATGGAAAAGAGGGGAAATATTTTCTAAAAACGAAATGTTTTCTATTGGTAGGTCGTTGAAAAGAATCCGAAAATGGCGGTTGTGAATTTTGAATTATTTTTCTTAACCCGTATATTTTTGAATTGTAATAAGGGTGTATTATTATCCTTTAAGTGTTCGTGAACGTGCACGAGTGTTGGCAAATGGTTCCAAGTTTTAAAACCACGCCTTTTCGTTTTCTCTCCTAGGGCCGTCAGTAAAATATCCACCATTTTACTGTGGCATTTTGACTGACAAAATGAGACTTTGACATGACATAACCGTACAAAATTCCTTACTTGATGTTGTCAGAATTATCGCTAAAAAGCGACAGCAAACCATTAAACGAAGAGAAGAAGAAGTTTACTATTGAAGGTAAACAAATAATACCATTGTACGATATGTCACATTTGACTTAAAGGTTTGAGAAATAATTTACTGGAGAAAGATTTAAAATATATTGATTACAAAGACGGAAAATAAAGATAAAATTGTGAAGTGGAAACATTTTGAAATGCTTTATTCAGCAGACGAAGCTGCGGAGAACTCAGGTGTGGTATAACAATAATTCGATCTTGAATACTTTCATTACTTTAAGAGTTAGTATTTTTCATGCCGGGCAGGGTAGCGCTTTACTACATTTCACCTGATGTTTAGTGACAGCATGTGAGGTGGTGCCACTCAACGAGGCGGACGGTTCACGCCATTGAATACAACATATTCTTGGGGTGATAGCAGTAACACATACCACCATGTTATGGTTTGACCACCATGTTAATGAACCGTGTTATGGTTTGACCAACATGTTAATGAACCATGTTATGGTTTGACCACCATGTTAATGAACCGTGTTATGGTTTGACCACCATGTTAATGAACCATGTTATGGTTTGACCACCATGTTAATGAACCATGTTAGGTTTGACAACCATGTTAATGAACCATGATATGGTTTGACCACCATGTTAATGAACCATGTTATAGTTTGACCGCCATGTTAATGAACCATGTTATGGTTTCATTAATCACTTTTTTACTTAGTTACAAATTAGGATGGCAAATTATGTATTTTCAGATACGTGCATAATCTCACCGACGATATATATAAAAATAAAGAAAATGAGAGTATAATCAGCTGCTCAGTTTTTTTAGCCATAGAAACAGCACATTTTGCAGCATGGAAACTTTTACCTGAAGAGTGCAGACAATTAATACCAATGGTTCTAATAATTTGAACTCTTCGACAGTTTAAACGCTGGGACTTTTCATATATCCAATGGGAAAATGTATAGAGGAATAAAAGCCGTACGAAAAAATTCACCTCACCACTAACTACGGCAAGATTACATGTAGTTTTTAAAAAAATTAAAATGTATAGCGACAAATTGGTAATGTCCGGTTAAAAGTCATCTGCACCGTCTTTAAAAAACTTCTTTAAAGTTATAGAAGGCATGGGAAATTTTAAACAAAAGGTATTCTTTGCAGTATGCTCACTAGAAATTTCAACCAAGGCCCAGTGGAGAATTTTTCGGAATCATCCGATGTTTAAGAATAAGAAACTTATCCCAAAGCAAAGCAATGGGTTTGAGGTGCCTTCACAACACCATAAATACCAATTGCGAAGATTTTAATTCGTGCTTGCAATCTCTGAAATTTATATTAAAAGGTAATAATAAAAATATTTAAGATATTAAAAAAGAGAATATAATTATGAGTACTGAAATGTACGAGGCACTTACAAATGCGCTATCAAAATGGTGATATATCTTTGACTCCTAAGCGGTATATTTGTTGCTGGTTGTAACGAAATGCTTAAAAAATAGTGAGAGGTTGCAAAACTTGCAGAAAAGCTGTAATAGCAAAAAAAAATAGGGATGGATGTAACGATACCGATATATCGGCATCGCCGATATCAAGCAGTTCTAAAGTTACGATTAGTAACGTTTTTTACGTAAAGTTTTTTAAGTTTACCTTGATGCAATTCAGAGAAATAAAGAAATCTAAAATGGCTCGGAGATTCACCCAAGATGAAGAAATTATGGCTTTAAGTATGTTTGTAAGCAGAGCCCAAAAGCATACAGATGGCTTAGCAAGGCGCTTGTTTTGCCATCACCCATAACTTTGAGCAGGCTAATAGCAAGAGCATCATAAAGGCTAGGAATCAACGAGAACATATTTCAACAACTAAAAAAAGTTGCAAAAAAAAATGAAAGCTGATGACAAGTTATACATTTTACTCTTCGATGAAATTGCTTTGTCACCTCATTTCGATTATGTAAAGAAGAAAGATAACATATCGGGATTTGTGGACAATGGGGTAGACAGAAATAGCGGATCACGCTCTAGTTTTTATGATTAGACGCGTTTGTAGAAATTATAAACAACCGATTAGTTACACCTTTTGTTCAGGCAGTACGAAAAGAGAAGAGTTAGCTCGACAAATTAAGGAAAATATTTTTTTTTAGTGTTGGCTTCAAGGTATTGGCAAGTGTATGTGATCAAAGTGCTTCTAATGTGAGTGCCATCAATAATCTAATTCAAGAAACCAAGATAGAGCATATTGTTGCATATTTTTTTGGTATTTTTCATGAATTTGATGAACATACACAAAAAATCGTAATAAACCATACAAAAAGTATGATACTGGATCAATACGTACTGCGATTACGGAATATGAAAGCAGTTCAAACATATCGCTAAAAATAATAGCAGAGAAACAAAATAAGTAAATCTGTATTACACAGGCAAATTACACGAGTAATGAGGTCTGATGGTAGACCAAAATGTTTGAATGTAGAAACTGAACTATACATAATCCAATATAAAGTAAAATACGTCTTAGTAGTCAGTAAAAGATGAGCTACAAGTCACAAACTCCGATTTTTCATGTAAAAACTTTTACAGCCTTATTAATAAACACGAAGCTTTAGACTAGTTACACCATCGTTTCTCTCTTTCGATCCAGGTAAATATTCCAGTACCAAAAAAGGACAAAAGCTGAAGTAACTAATCTGAGACTAATACCCGTTTATTAATAAGGCTGTTATGGTTTTGTGACGAAAAACCGACAAATTGTTGACTTTCCATTATGTCAATGTGGTGAAGATATCGGTGACATTAATCATATTACTTTAAACTGCTCCTTATATGACAACACTCCTTTATATCATAATTTGATATACCTCAAAGTTCCACTTCCCACTAATATGCATTGTTTACTTATATATAATACCATCCCTATCTATAAAGTCTTGGCTTCATTCATTGAAGCTAATGACATCAAGTTATGAATCTTATATAATTATTTTTATTAATTATCCATATTTCTATCCACTTGTACCTATCCTCGCTCCTTTGACCCTATTCCTTTCCTTTTCCAAATTCCGTTTTATTGTAAATACTGTAAATAAATATACCGTTTTCCCGTTTTATAAAAAAATAAAATAAAAAATTGTCCGGCCTGTACTTCTCAATTCTGATTTATTGATGATGTCTTGAAGAAAATACAAGTCTGAAAAAATGAAAACGAAGAAACTTCTATGAATAAAACAGACTCTGGCAAATGCACAAGACGTGCGACGCCATTTCTCCTCAGAGGAAAAAAAAACCGACAAATATTTGATGCTGCTTGAATACAAAATAAATATAAATTCAAAAATTGAGATTTTCTCTCCACTTACACCCCCCACTCAACATCCATAATCCAAACTCCCGGGGTGTTCCTTTCAAGAGCTGGTAACCCTATCCAGGTCCGAGATGTTTTTTTTTTTTTTTATGTTAAGGAATGACGTGACGAGCTAGCCGTTCGCCTGATGTTAAACGACACGGCTGCCCATACCAGCTGCAGTGTCACTCGGAACTCTAAAGTATAGAGGTTCACGTGACACTGCATTGCGCACGTCAACCTGAGACATCAGCACAATCCAGTAATAAGATTACTAAACTGTGAGATCAGATCATAAAGTCTCATTTGCCCAGTAATTTCACTAGCTACAGTGCCCTTCAAACCGGAACACTTGCACACTACTGCTTGGCGGCAGAATAACTGGCAAAGCGGTGGTACCTACCTAGACGAACTTTGCAGTAAAGTCCTACCACCTAGTAAACGAGATTTTAAAAATAAATCAATACTTTTTTACTGGAACACAGCCTCTGTGGTGCGGTGGTTGAGCAGCTCGGCTCATAATGCCGTGGCGGCGGGTTGGTTCCCGCGGCAGCATAAAGATTTGTGCACAGAAAAATAAGCGCAAATAATTGTTCTACGTCTGGGACCATGGAACTCGTAGTTCTCAGGTCCCTAGATAAAGGAAATCTTAGTTAAGGTCCAAAATCTATGTATGTGATCGCTGGGGGTTATTATTATTATTTATTTCAAAGTAACAGGGATTTCCCCTGACATCAACTTCATTTACAATCTTTTAAAATTTCTTCATTCATATTTTGTTTAAATATGACATAAATTATTAAAAATAATAAATAAATATTAGAACTATTATTTCCGGTTTTTTATGATCGGCTTTCTAGAGGAAATGTATGTTGATTTATGTCAACAATCAAATGAACGAATATTGCATTGTTTTTATAAACAATAAATGACTAACAAATCCGAGTATTAGAGAAGATGAGTATATTAGTAGATTAAATTTCAATTTAAAAAAAAACTGAATTATAATCAACTATAATCAAATATAATTGTAACTCAGATTTATTTCATTAAAAAAATAAGTTTTTATCAACCCTGAAAGCCCCCATGTTTTCACCCAACTTCAACTCACAACATCAGAAGTTCAGAGTTCAACTTTACAAAAAGATAATCAAATGACAGATCATACACAAACTAAACTTTTGACAGTTTCTAAATCTTCCCGAAACAATAACACTTGTAATAAAATAATTAACAAAATGGCCCCATAGTAAAAACATTTAAAATTATGGTATCATAAAACATTACTGTGACTGCCTCCATGGGGTTAAAATTGAAATTAAAATATTCATTAAGACAAATCAAAAATATACTCAATCAATTACTTCTTTAAGTATATTTTTGAATCAATTTGGAATTAACAACTTAATGAAACAAACATTTATACACTAAACATTATGCAAGATTTAATCGTCCGTCACAGTGCATACCATTTATTATCAGTCCTCAATGCATAGATATAACATTTTGCATCTCTCTTGCATGCATTTTAACATGTGCTTTCATGGCTGCAGCCTTTCTAAAACCTTGGCCGCATTGGGGGCAGACAAACGGTCTCTCCCCCGTGTGACATCTTATATGAGAGATCAAATCTGAACGTTGCACAAAGGACTTTTCGCAGTTAGAGCATTGATACGGCCGTTCACCAGTATGGGTTCTTCTGTGATTTTTCAATGTGCCGGTAGCAGCAAATTTCATCGGGCACAGATCACATGCGTAAGGTCTCTCACCTGTGTGCGTTCTGCGATGTTTCACCATGGCCGATGAGGTGGTGAATCCGTTACCACATTCGTCGCAGATGAATGGATGGGCCCCGGTGTGTTTTCTGATGTGAGAGTCCAGTTCGCCTTTTGAGACGAATCTGTAATGTTGAAATGAATATGAGTTATGTAAGAAACCACAACCAGGTGGAGCGACAACTCAAACGGAAGACCAGCAATGTGCTGAGTTGGGACAAGTTTGTGGCAACGGGCAAACAAAACATTTTTTGATGTAAAACTTCTTTACGCACATTTTACTTGGGGAGTAAGCTGGTGAATGGGGAGGCGAAAAAGGAGGAAGGCAGAAGTTGAAGTTGGTTCACGTAGATCTCCATTGTCAACATAAAAACGTTAAAAATTACTTAAAAATTGTATTATTGTTGGTATGTCCGGTAAAAAGATGGCGACATTAACATTAAACAATGCTAAAACAAAGTTATAGCAACCAATAGATGCGAGCTAAAGTAAAGAATAGCTTTTATTATTTAAAAAACATTACTAAACCTATTGTTATGTACCTATGTGAGGGTACATTGATAAACGGTTAGTCTGGAGCTGTCAACCTGGCCAGAGTGATTGTGCACATTCGATTAATGTATCCTTGTGAGTATTTAATAGTGGCGACGAGAGAAAAAGGTTTAAAAGTGGAAATATATAGTTAAAAGTGATAATTGAACAGTTAGGAACTATGGGTATTAAATTTAACGAGTTCGACATTGCACGCGGGTGTTGGCGGAATTACATCGAAAGGTTTTGCTACTGCCTGGAAGCTAGTGAAATTGCAGAGGATACAAAGAAGAAGGCGAATTTACTTGCAGTATGTGGCCCTGAATTGTATGACTTAACTATTTCCTTGATTTCTCCACTGAAAATAAGTGAGGTTACTTTTGCACAGATCAAAAGTGCTTTAGATGGTCATTTTCATCCAAAACCAAATGAAATCGTGGAATCGTATAAATTTCATACTAGGAATCAAGAAGAAGGTGAGATGATGAGGGACTATGTCGCTCAATTGCGAAAATTAAGTATAAATTGTAATTTTTCGGATCTGAATCGCACCTTACGCGAGAGGTTGGTTTGTGGGATAATGGATAAGGATATCCAGAAGAAACTGTTACAACAAAGTCAATTAACATTCGAGCAGGCGTGTGACATTGCATTATCACATGAAACAGCTAATAATGATGCAAATTGCATCATTCAGTCGGGGCCAAGCACAAGCAACATGGCACAGTCAACACAAGACATGGTTGTGCCAATGGAAATTAACAAAGTGACTAGCAACTTTAGCAAGAAAATAACAAATGAAAATGATAGGTTAAATAATTGTTTCCGCTGTGGCCGACAGCATAAAGGAGAGTGTCGATTTAGGTGGAGTAAGTGCCACCATTGTGGGAAAGTAGGGCATATAGAAGCAGCTTGTTTTATGAAGTCAAAACAAGTTGATAAAAAAAGTAGTTCCAGCTGTAATGGGTTGTATGAGGTAGGCATCAACAGTATTAGACAAGATAAGGTGAATCCTTTCCAAGTTGAAGTGTTGCTGAATGATACAGAACTACTGATGGAAGTGGATTCAGGCTGCCCATACACCATTATCAATGAGGACACAGCTAGATTTATTTGGAAGGGTAAAATGCCACAGTTTGAAAGAACAGATAATTGATTGAAATTATTTATTTTTATTATTGAAAAACCGAAGCTTACTAGTTTCTTAAAGGAAGAGGAAACTGAAGAAATAGTGGATAGATTGTGTAAGGGTACAGGAATAAAAGAACATGTCTGATAGTGCACCAACCCTGAATAAAATTGAAATAGGATAACAATGAAGAGTATAGTAGATATCTACCGATATCTATCGATTCGTGGCAACGGGCAAATGATTTTATTCTTTGTTATACTTAATTTTTAAGCTTTTTTTGCCTTTTTGTCATGAATAAATATTTATTATATATATATTTTTTTATGTTAGTGAATGATGTGACAAGCTAGTCGTTCACCTGATGTTAAGCGCAATGGCTGCCCATAACAGAACAGTGTCACTCGGAACTCCAAAACAAAGTTTCTAGTGACACTGCACTGCGCACATCATCCTGAGACATCAGCACAGTCTGGTAATAAGATTACTTGACTGCGAGATCAGATCATAAAGTCTCAATTGCCCAGTAATTTCACTAGCTACAGTGCCCTTCGAACCGGAACACAGTAGTGCTTGCACACTACTGCTTGGCAGCAGAATAACTGGCAAAGTGGTGGTACCTACCTAGACAAACTTTGCAACAAAGTCCTACCACCTAGTGAATATATATTCTAGATTTATATGATTCTTACCCCATATTGCAGGTTTCACATTTATATGGCTTGACACCCATATGCCTTCTCATATGCTGCCCCAAATTCGTCTTCTGGCTGAATCCTTTTCCACATATTGAACAAAGAAATGGTTTCTCCCCCGTATGTATTCGTAAATGATCCCTCAATGTACAACTCATAACAAAGGACTTATTGCAGAAATGACATACATTTTTCTTCTTTGTATGATTATCCATATGCACTTCTAAGCTTTTCTGAGTTGAGAACTTTTCCCTGCATAGTTCGCAAGTAAATCCATCTGCTGCGGTGGCATGTACAGACAGCATGTGGCTATCTAGAAATGCTTTATATTTGAATTCTCGCTTGCATTTCAAACAAGTGTGTTTGATGTTGTCCGTGGTTGCATGTCTTTTTATGTGCTTTGTAAGTGTCTTTTTCGTTTTAAATGTCCTTAAGCATAATGAGCATTGGAATTGTCTAAGTTCGGTTGGTTTTAATGGATTTGTATCATCAACATGCAATTCTTGATGAGCAGTCCATGTTGATACTAAATCAAAGGTTAAGTTGCATTTCGAACATTCTAATTCATACTTGATTGGTATGTATGTTTTGCTCATATGATGTTTTTTACTATATTTTTTATGCTTTACACTACTACAGCCAATAGTTTTCAAATGTTCTTTAAACATATCTATACTTTCAAATTCTTCCCCGCAGGCACATTTGCCAGGTTTTATTTCACTCTTTTCTTGTTTAAATTCAATAGGTATAGATAATTCTTCTCTATCATCAAAATCATTGTCATTGTTTTCAAATTCTGTTGACACTTCTGTCTTAACATTCTGAATTTCTACATCATTTGCTACATCTAACTTTTCAAAATTATTATTAGAGTTTGAAAATAAATTTAGCAAATCTGGTTTCTCTAATTCTTTGTAATCAATAGACACTACGTTGTCGGTTTTCACTTCGTTTTTGCTAATATCTTCGTTAAATCTTACCAAATATTCTCCGAAAGCATTTTGGCATACATTTTGTAAAATAGTTTCAGATTTGATGCAGCGTCTTTTGAACTGATCAGGCTTGTGTATAAAAGCTTCACAATCGCTACAAACCTGCTTGGGCAGTTTATCTTTTACGCTAGCCGTTATATTTAGCGCAAATACGAGTAAGTCCAACAATTCTTGTCCACCTTCAACTTTATTGAATAAAGATTTCATATTATGAGATTCGGAGAGGCACGCGCGACATATCTTGTCGAAGGCCTGCACAGTCACTTCCATGTTTTTAATTGGTGTCTTATACAAAAATTTCAATGCATTGACATTGACCTAATATATAATTAATACATTGGACACATTACTGCTAGATACTACGTTCATGCTTGCATTTTTAAATGCTTTTTTAAATTCATGACTTCTGGAAATTTCCAAGAGGGTCAAAATTTCTTCACGTTTGTCGAATGTAGATTTTACTGGCAAAGAAAAAAATTGGATGAGTTATTTTTGACGTATAGTTAAGTTAATAACATGTTTTTTTTTCTAATACTTTAATACAAAAGATATTGTACTGTCTCTGATATAATTATTAGATTATTTTTGAAGAAAATAAATTCATACCGCTAACGTAAATACTGAGATGAGAATACTTAGAAGTATTGAGTACTTACCAGTTACCAGTTTGGTTTTTGCTTTGTTATCTCCCGAATTTTAATTTATTTTTTACTATATAATAATGAATGGAAATAAAAATAACATGAACCACATCACACACGAGCGTCTCAAGATGGCGGAAATCCGTAAGGATAATAGTGTTCTGTGGCGGAAATCGAATATAACAAAGAGCATATAAATATAAAATAAAATATTCAAACTTTCAAAGAGTATGTAACGCTATGAAGAGAATAACATAACCAAAGAGTATAAACTTGTTAGAAGAACAGCTGTACGCAGGTAACGCAGGAGCCCAATTCTCGAAAACTCGATATATATTTCTCTGCTGGCGCGGATTAGCGGGTCCGTAGAGAAAAGTACTCTGTGGTCCGCAGCCTATAAGCCAATAATCCGAAGATATTTGTACAAATGTTTGCCAATAATTTGAAGTAGATTTTTTTCCTACCCTTTCGAGGAATAAATGGCGCCGCACGAAGTAGAATATTATTCTATGCCTGCAGCCGGCAGCCAGCGCCCAAAGAGTATTAATGACTACGTCCCGGGGCCGATCAGTAGGGATAGGAACGACCGATATATCGATGTATCGTTCATTGACATCGATGTTCAATAACCGATAAATCGATTGGTAAAAAATATCATAGGCTCGTATACTGATGCTAAACTCATGTAGAAGAAAGAGAGATTTCTTAAAACTTCTAAAAATTTATTTGCTTATGTTGAACATGTAACATGTAGCGAAACATATAAATAGAAGCATGAAACGTTTAGTTTCAAGTTTCAACCGATTGCTCGTAGAATGCGCACAAGAGCTGCATGAGATGATCCCGTCTTCTCCATTTTGAAATATGACTACACCAAACGACGCGGGAATTTTATCTCGACTATGTAGTAAAGGAACCTCCCGGCTTCCTTATTTCCTGTGAAATATAATTTGGGTCACTTTAGGACTAGAATGAATAGGCTCTTTATATGCCAACGTGCTACACATTCGACTGCATCGTCGCTTAACATCAAATGATTTAGGTAAATAGGACAAATTCAGTGGCCTATTCACACGAATGTTATAACTTCTTTAGTTTAGCTCCATCTATCGGCCGGTATAACTTTGTCTAACGTTAATGTAGCCATCCTAACAACTGCAAATTGTCATTTAACCCGACGGATTTTGCTAGACAATAAAGAGGTGGTACTTATTGGTTCTTTACCAACATAATATACATTTTTAACTTTATGTTGATACGTAAACCAACTCCAACTTTCGTTCGCCCCGCATTCACCAGCTTACTTCCCAAATCAAGCGTACGTAAGAAATTATACATCAAAAGATTGACATTTTAAATCTGTGGTCTTGGGATTCGTAGATAATCTTGCGAACATAATCATTTTAGCAACAATTGTATTGTTTGTAATCACATCTTCGACTGGAAAATATATTCTGCTGAAACCAGGCCTCCTCCTTAAAACGCCACTTTAGTTTAAAGCCAATAGCGCTATGGCGGGTAAGCTATAAAGAAGGGGAAGGAGCTAATTTTAAAAAATAAAACAAAATGCACCGCAATAAAACCCAAAAATTCAGTATGTGTAATATAAATAAATATTTATTATTTGATTTGCAAAGCAGAGAGGCGTTTCTTCAGGTCGAGTAGAATATTTACTTCAGGCTGCCACACCGCCTTGTCTTTGGTCGACGATTTCAGTTTTCGTACTTTGTCACCCTGGAACAATATAAAGACATTTTAATAAATTAATATATTTCCGACTGTTACTAATGAAATCTAAGGTCCGTATTACAGAACGATGCTCAGTCATCGATCGGTGCTCAAGCAGAGATTTCATTCACAAATTGATCACTTTATGAATGAAATGTCTTCTTGAGCACCGATCGTTGACTGAGCATCGTTCTGCAATACGGACCTTAGTTTTCCGGGACCAAATTTCATTATGTTGATTTCGGCCGTGTATACTCGTATATCTGTAGGCAAAACGTTATAACCAAGCCATTTTCCCCTTTTGTACATGTTGGGATAAAGATTAGATTCGCTCTGCAATTCCAACTGACACGTCATAAAAAATATCCTATTTTTAGCCATCTCTTTTTTTAAAGTCTAAACGACTTTACAGTTTTGGCGGGAAAACAAAAAAGTTCGTCGAGTCACTGCATTGTATTATTTTCAAAAATTTGTGTTATTTTAGTTAGTGCATAAAATTGGCGTCATTTTATTCGTTAAGTGATGGATTACAGGCATGAGTGTGGGAAAGTGGTATAATGATGGTGAAACGTGTCTTTTCGTGTTGTTTCCAAAACTCCATAGAAGCTTCTGGTAAAGTTGCCGCCACCTTACTAGGAGTATGACTTGACATATATACACATTATATATTATTTACCTCGAGAAATTACCAATACAAAAGAGTGGAGGCTTTTTTTGGCGGGCACGCGAAAAAGATTGCGTCACCGCATTGTATTATTTTCCAAAACTTGTGTTATTTTCAGTGTTAGTGCATAAAATTGGTGGTATTCTATTCGTTAAGTGCTGGATTACAGGCGTGAGTGTGGGAAAATGGTATAATGGTGGTGAAACGTTTCTTTTCGTGTTGTTTCCAAAACTCCATAGAAGCTTCAAGTAAAGTTGCCACCACTTTACTAGGAGTATGACTTGACTTGATACACTGGCTAAATACACAAAAGTGTGGAGCCAAAACATTTAAAAAAAAAAGAGTGAAGTCAAACTAAAAATAGAACGACTTGACAACGACAGTACCTACATAAATTTCACGCAATACTGTGATACCTCGCTAGCTTATTGGTTATCGAGGTTGGCTACTGACAGTCGGATCGCAGGTTCAAATCCCACCGACCAGGAATACAGTTTGTTGATTTAGTGCCCCTATTTCCCGTTGGTAGCTTAATATAAGCTTCGCAACTGCGTACTGAGGGGGCAGAGTGAATTTGCCAGAGGAAGCGTCACTGCTTAAACTGAGCTGTGGCGTGCCAAAACTGATAAAACATTTATTTTTATTTCCATTACATTGTAATTATTATCTTATTACATTTATTTATGATAATATTTATTTATTCGTAAATCTAAATATATATAACTCAAAGGTTGACTGACTAACTGACATAGTGATCTATCAACGCACAGCCCAAACCACTGGACGGATCGGGCTGAAATTTGGCATGCAGGTAGATGTTATGACGTAGGCATCCGCTAAGAAAGAATTTTTCGAAATCTTCTTAAGAGGGTGAAATGGGTGGTTGAATTTTTCCATAGGCCACGCCGCGGGCGAAGCTGCGGGCAGAAGCTCGTATAGTTATTTAATCTTTAATACAAAACTAAACTATATCTAAGAACTTCAAATAAATAAAAACAAAAAATTTAAAATAACCGGTTGGTGGAGGGGAAAGTGCCCAGAATGCTGGCAGCATTACCACGTTGGCAATGGCAATGCTTATTTTTTGTGCAAAACGAAAGCCAGCATTCTGGTCACCTGATGCTTCCACCAAACGTTTGGCCAAGTCTCTATCAGCCTAACACGAACTAGCTTTAGACTAGTTACACCATCTTTTGTCTCTTTCGATCCAGCTACATATTCCAGTAGCAAAGAAGGACAAAAGCTCAAGTAAGATCGAGACTAATATCCGTTTATTAATAAGGCTGTAAATGTTTACGTTTGGCCAAGTCCCTAAATGTTTCCATGGCAGCCGGCCCCCACGGACCCATTGTCTCCACCCCAAACGGCACAAACATTTAGGCCCTACAATATGCAATTTATGTCGTTTGAGGTTTTCGGCCTTGATGGCGGCCGAAATTAATTTTATTACATTGTTCCACCGCCACTGGTTAACGCAAGAATAATTTTATACGAAAAATTAGCCGTTTTTCAGTTAGGTCAGGTTCTGAACGACCTTTATATAAATAAAATAAATATTTGTCGACATTTCACACAACGCCATCTAGCCCCAAACTAAGCAAAGCTTGTGACCACATAACTGATACAATACTTAGACACTCTTTGTTTGTAAATACATACATAGAATACAATATAACACCCAGACACAGAACAAACATCGATGTTCATCACACAAATGTTTATCTTTGGTGGAAATCGAACCGACAACCTACAGTTCAGAAGGCAGGGTTACTACCAACTGAGCTATCGGGCAAGTCTTTGTTTGTATTTAAATATTATTTAAATTTTGTTTGTATTTATTTAATACATTATGCACATAAAAACTACAAACGAGGACTTAATGCTAACAGCATTTTCTACCAGTCAACCAAAGCGTGCAGAGAGACAATTTGATTAGGCGTGCATATAAGGAAATGAGCATAATTTTAAATATTAATTTTTGATCATCATATAAATTAAAATATTTCATCACCTGTTCAGCGATAGCTTTCTCCAAACACTCAGCAGTGTCAGTTAATATAGCTCCCGCCGGCGGATTCGCTTGCGTCGTTTGTGCGGTTGCAAGTTGTTTCTTCAACTCAAGCAATTTGGTCACTTCGGGCTGCCATACGGACTTGTCTTTACTGGTCGATTTTAATTTACGGACTTTTTCACCCTGGGAACAAAATAAATAGGCCATTTGATTAATAATAAATACGAAATGCGTGTTACCCGCGGGTAAAAAAACGAGTGTGCTTTAGACCACACGACTGAAGTAAAACTTCTTTAGCTCCATCTATCGGCCGGTATAACTTTGTTTAATGTTAATGTCGCCATCTTGACAATTGAAGGGTTCAGAATAAAAACTTTAGGTTTAACTGTCAAATTGATAGTTTCGAGAAAATTGATTTTAAACTTCAACGGCGTCCTTTTAATGTAGAGTGCTTATAAGGTAATAGAAAAGGTTTAGGTAAATTTCAGTTGCTTAAAAATGTTTTAATTCTATTTTAAAATAATAAAATAAATAACTGTACAAATATAATATAATAAAATAAATATAATAATGTTTTTATGCTAAGAGAACTGTATTCCTGTGACAGATAAACCGTTTTTAGACTCAAAATCTTGAGATTAAAGCCTCATTTCGGTATTTTGAGAATGTATTATTGAAGATAATTTCACGCTGAATCCAACGATACCTATAAGTCAATTTGTGGCTAAAATCAGTTAAACCCTTGTTGTTCTCACCCCTTCAATTATTGACATTTTACCGGACATACCAACATAACAATACAAATTTTTAACTTTGAGATCGCTCTTAAGCGGTCTCACCGTTTGTCTCACCATTTAGAATAATATTTCGTATAGCTCGTGATCTTTGTGTGCTAGCCCGGAGGTGGCGGCTTCGATTCCTGCGATACGACAAGTATTTGAACACAGAAATAAATCGCAAATTCTTGTTCTGAGTCTGGGTGTTGTGGGATCATGGTCCTCGGTCCTGGGTCCCTAGACACAGGGAAGCCTAGTTAGGGTCCAGGATCTATGTATGCGATCGTTGGGCGTTATTATTATTATGTTAGGTTTTTTTTTTACCTGTTCAGCAACCGCCTTTTCTAAGCTAGCTACACTACTTCCCGCGCCAGACTTCGTTTCCGTCGCCGGTTTCGCCTGCGCTTCCGCTAGTTTCTTTTTTAACGCCAACAGTTTGTCTACTTCCGGTTGGATCACAGCCTTGTCCTTGGTCGTCGATTTAATTTGACGAACCTTGTCGCCCTGAAAATGTATTAACACTTTCTTTTAGAGAGGTTCATTTACAATGGTTCATTTTACAATGGTTCATTTTACAGTGGCTCATTTTACAATGTTCATTTTACAATAGTTCATTTTTACAATGGATCATTTTACGATGGCTAATTTTACAATGGTTCATTTTAAAACGGTTCATTTTACAATGGTTCATTTTTTAATGGTTCATTTTACAATGGTTCCTTTTTACAATGGTTCATTTTACAATGGTTCCTTTTTACAATGGTTCATTTTTACAATCGTTCATTTTTAATGTAAATTAAAAAAACACGCACTGTGTGTGTGTGCTTTATTTAAATTCAACCAAATTTATTATCCTTCACTTGTTACAACCAACTTACGAGATTGATAGCGCCAGCTATTGAAGATTTATTTATTTTAATTAGGAAAAATTACTGCCAAATTGACATAAAAAGGTAAGTTTGAAATAAAATAAACTAGGCCAGTTACAAGTTCCCACCTAAAGAAACATTAGTTAATCTATGTAGGTATAGTGGTTGAGCAGGTCGGCTCATAACCCGGAGGCAGCGGGTTCGATTCCAGCGGCAGGGCAAGTATTTGTGTACAGGTAAAAAAGCGCAAATTCCTGTTCCCAGTCTGGGTGTTGTGGGACCATGGTCCTCGTAGTTCCTGGGTCCCTAGACACAGAGGATCCTAGTTAGGGTCCAGCATCTATGTATGTGATCGTTGGGCGTTATTATTTATTGATTTTATTAGTAGAAGAAGGATTAGGGAGAAGAACTCACTTGTTGTGTTACGGCAGCCTCCAATTCTGCCACCGAGCCAATCCCTTCACCATTTTGCTGTAAATTATAAAAAAAAATATCATAAACTTTTTTATAATGGGTATAAAGTTTAAAGACTATCCCGATAGCTCAGTTGGTAGTAAGCTTCTGAGCTGTAGTTTGGGGGTTCGATTCCCACCCAGGATTAGCATTTGCGTCATGAACATTTTGTTCTGTGTCTGGGTGTTATATTGTATTCTATGTATGTATTTACAAACAAAAAGTATATAAGTACTAGTTGCGCCCCGCGGTTTCATCCGCGTATAAAAAGTATTTTAATTATTTGCTCATCCCACGGAAAAATTCACTTTTCCGGGATAAAATGTAGCCTCCATGTCCAGTGTATAAGCTATCTCGGTACCGAATTTCATCCGAATCCATTCAGCCGTTTGAGCGTGAAGTAGTAACAAACATACACACATACAAACTTTTGCCTTTATAATATTAGTGTGATATCATAAACATTGTTTTTTTTTTGTTTTGTTGGCCCGATAGCTCTGTTGGTAGTAACCCTGCCTTTGGAGCTGTAGGTTGTGGGTTCGATTCTCACCCAGGACAAACATATGCGTGATGAACATTGTTTGTTCTGCATCTGGGTGTTATATTGTATTCTATGTATGTATTTACAAAGAAAAAGTGTTTTAGTATTAAAATTCTAATGAGTGTGATTCATTTTAAATTAATATATTACCGACTGTTACTCACGAATAGTATGTCGATTTCTCGACATACTATTCACATATATACACCTCAGGAGGTGAGTTCACGCAGAGATCGCGGCGGTCACCGCTTATTTTAAAAAGTCGTTAATTTAAAAAGTAACTAAGTATTCACACAATATAATATAATATATTCACAATATAACATTGTATCAGTTATCTGGTTCCTATAGCACAAGCTTTGCTTAGTTTGGGGCTGTGTGATATGTCCCCATATATTTATTTATGATAATGATTCGTTGAAAAGAATTCGAAAATGGCGGTTTTACATTTTGAACGTTTTCCCATTACCCGTGTATTTTTGAATTTTAACGTGTAATAAGGGTAGATTATTATCCGTTAAGTGTTCGTGTACGTGCACGAGTGTTGGCAAATGGTTCCAAGTTTTAAAACCATGCCTTTTCGTTTTCACTACAAGGCTTCCTAGAGCCTTCAGTAAAATATCCACCATATTACTGTGACAATTTGACTGACAAAATAAGACTTTGACATGACATAACCGTACAAATTTCCTCACTTGACATTGGCAGAATTATCGCTAAAAAGCGATAGCAGTCCATTAAACGAAGAGAAGAAGATGATTATGATATTATGACTGGCCCGATAGCTCAGTTGGTAGTAGCCCTGCCTTCTGAACTGTGGGTTGTGGGTTCGATTCCCACTCAGGACAAACATTTGTGTGATTAACATAGGTGTTTGTTCTGTGTCTGGGTGTCATATTGTATTCAAAAAAGTATCTAAGTATTGTATCATTTATCTGGTTCCCATAGCACAAGCTTTGCTTAGTTTGGGGCTAGATTGCGTTGTGTGAGATGTCCACACATATTTTTTTTTTTTTTTTTTATTATTATGATCTACCTTGTTAGCTCTATCGGTCTGGGTGCCCGCGTATCTATCTCGCAGCTCGTCTAGTCTAGATTGTTCTATCTTCGTGAACAGGGGTTCCGGTTTGCCGATCACGTGACCACGCGGTAGGTACTGGATGAATGACGGCTTACTGAAACGATTATTATATTTAGTTTAGAAATGTAGGGTAAAACTTGGTGTAACTGGCCGCTATCAGTCATTGGCCACTATTTACTAAATTTGCATGAAATAAGACTTACATTCACGTAACGCCACCTGTGATCATGGTTTAACATTACCATCTACAAGCTTTCATATTAGTTCACAATTATTACCGTATAGAAACTAACACGAACTAAAACGAACTGGCCAGTTCACTAAAGTGGCCAGTTATTAGTGATGAAAATTAAACCAGATGGTTTAAACTATTCTTTAGAAAAAAAAACAAACTCCAAAATGCGGGTACGAATCCACTTCGTGTTGAAACTCGTTAAAATAATAAAGTTAAATAAAAAAGTTTAAATTAATCAGGTTTTTTTTTTTAAATGTTTATCCTTAGTTCCTTACTAATATTATAAACGAAAACGAAACGATATATTATAGAGCGAAAGTTTTTCAAGTCACAGTCCAAGTCATCAAGTCAAGTCATAGTCTTGTCTAGTCATAGTCTAGTCAAGTCAAGTCATACTCATAGTAATGTGATGGCAACTTTACTAGAAGCTTCTATGTAGTTTTGGAAACAACACGAAAAGCCACCACACCACTTCCACTTTCCCACACTGACGCCTGTAATCCAGCACTTAACGAATAAAATGCCACCAATTGTATGCACTAACACTGAAAATAACACAAGTTTTGGAAAATAATACAATGCGATCACGCGATCTTTTTCGTTTTGTCGCCAAAACTCCCTCCCTAACGTAGGTCCGTATTACAGAACGTTGCTGTCATCGATCGATGCTCAAGTAGAGATTTCATTCACTAATTGATCACTTTATGAATGAAATCTTTGCTTGAGCACCGATCGATGATTGAGCATCGTTCTATAATACGGACCTTAGACTTGTGTCATTATGGAAAAAAAGGAGTTTTTGTTTTGGAGGATTTTCTATAGGATTTTTTTAATTTAACATTTTGAGATATCTCAAATGTTATTAATTTATATTTGTGAAAACTTTTAAGTAGCTTTCCGTACCTATTAGTGTGTTATTTATGTGTATGTATAACTAGCTGTAAGTTTTCCTTTGAGAGTAAAATAAAATAAAATAATTTCTGCTTTTCTAATGATCGTTTGGACCTTGATTACATGCTGAGTCGAGACCTATATCATGACGTCACGCAACGTTATGTTTTGTACGAACTATTATTTGTTCTATTATTTTTTTATTTTCATGTTGTACTAGTTGCGCCGGACGGTTTCACCCGCGGATAATAAGTATTTTAATTATTTGCTCATCATTTTGGCATCATTAAAAATGTAGCCTATATGTTAATCCAGTGTATAAGCTTGGTACCGAATTTTATCCAAATCTATTCAGCCGTTTCGTGAAGGAGTAACAAACATACGCACATACAAACTTTCGCCTTAATAATATTAGTGTGGTGTGATATAGGCATGTAATTTTGTGTGATGTCCTGAATAAATGAGTTTTCTTTCTTTTCTTTCTTTCTTTCAATATTAAATCTATGTTACAGTATTTGTTCATACGAACGGGATCACTGACAAGCTCCGTCAGTGACCCCACCCGTACCTTTTTACCATCGGTATTTATAAGTACTTACGTGGGGTTGATTCTCAAAGCAACAGCGTCTATATTGAGCTGTTCTCTGAGCCTGCGGCTTGTGTCGGGCATGTATGGCGCCAGCAGAGTGCATAGTAATGCCACTATCTGGCAACACAGGCCGATAACTGTGGCGCCGCGGATTCTAGAAAAAATAATTTAAAATCTTGATTAAGAACGAGTTTTTGATAGTTAGCCTAACCAGTATTCAAATATGCAACCATTGGTAAATTATCTGTGGTGTATTGATTGACCAGCACCTCTACCACGTAACCGTTCTGGGAATCAGCTTCGCGTGCCATCCTGCACGCGCCAATTAACAAGTCCACGAGTGCGAGCAAGAGAGAACACGATTACGATCTCCACCAGACTTACGCGGTAAGGCCCTAGGTCGGTTCAAAGCCTGGAAGGAGCGGCTTCCCGGAGCAAAATTAGTGGAAGAAACTAGAAATACGAAAAAAATTAAAATGTTTGAACCCCGCAGCTTCGACTGCAGATAAAAAGTATTTTAATTACTTGCTCATCCCACGGGAAAATTTCACTTTTCCGGGATAAAATGTAGCCTATATGTTAATTCAGTGTATAAGCTATTTTGGGAACGAATTTTATCCATATCCATGCAGCCGTTTGAGCGTGAAGGAGTAACAAACATACACACATACAAACTTTTGCCTTTATAATATTAGTGTGATTTGCACGCCTGCTTGTTACTGTACCCAGCCGTACAGTGATTGTGACATTACCTGAAATCTGAAATGTGGTTTAATGGTTTGTGTATCCTAGCAAATAAATGATTATGATTATGGAGTACTGCTGCCACCTGTGGGACGGGTCTGCCAAGTACCAGCTTGAGGCTCTGGACTCGATCGGACGGCGGGACAAAAGGCTCATTGACGACGACACTTTGGTTGGCGAAAGGCTCCAGAGCCTTGCACATCGACGTAAGGTGGCAAGTCTGTCGGTCTTCTACAGATTACACCACGGGGAATGCGCTCAAGAACTGCATGATCTCATTCTCCCATCACCATTCCACTACCGGACTACTAGACGCTCGGCTAAGCGCCATCCTTTCGTGGTCGAAATACCACCCATTCGTACCAAACGATTTGATTCCACGCTCTTAATTAGAACGGCTAAGGAATGGAATGCCAGCGTCTGTGTTTCCGGCGAAATATGACCCGGGCGTGTTCAAGAGAAGAGTGAATAGGTATTTACTCGGCTAGCATGCTGCACCTTCGATCACATCGTCACTCCCATCAGGTGAGAGCGTGGGCAAATGCTAGACAGGTTTGAAGTAAAAAAAAGGCACTTTTCCGGAAGGCGTGTACTGACTTGTCATGTTCCGCTCCCTTGACCAGCAGCCACGGCTGCTCGGCCTGCACGTGCTGGTTCCCGGCGCGCGATACGTTCAGCACGCGGCGGAGCGCGTCGCGCAGCCGCCCGCGGTCCATGTCGCGGACGTACGCTGGATATATCAGAATAATCCATAACTAAATATGCGTGGACATTTCACACAGCGCCATCTAGCACCCAAACTAAGCAAAGATTTTTTTTTATATTGCATTTGCACAGACACCTGGGTCCGTGCTTTTTGTTAGATTATTTTTTTATATTTATTAATTAAGCCTATTATTAACATGAACATATATATGACGGCGGCTACGTCCAGTTATAAACTCTATGCACAGCGATCGAGCACCGTAATTTACCCTGTGGTGGCATTAAATTTTTTACAGTGGCAGCACCGGCAACTGTCATGGCGCCCCTACCTGTCTGGCTATAAAAAAGGAGCGCTCGGTGTACTACGGATCATTCTTGTTTCAGACACGGCGCGGTGTGGACATGCTGAAGGCCTATAGTTATATAGGTTGCAACCTACGCACAACCCGTTTCTGCCCACATATATAATACAGGGAGGACAATAAAGCCAATAACACATAAACATAAGTACTTATTCCTAATTGTGCGTACACCACCGAGCAAACCAGCTTCCGCAAGCAGCACCCGTTCACGAGCTTGACGCATGTAACTAAGCAAAGCTTGTACTATGGGAACCAGATAACCTCTAGTTGCCGAGCGTGATGAAAGCCATGCTCGGCAGCGAGAGAGCGTGGCAGGCCACGGTCTCCTTCTGCGAGAGGGTGATGACGCAGAAGGAGGCCGCGGAGCGGGTCAGGGAGGATGATGCCAACTCTGACCTCCTCAGGCGCAGACGGGTGGGGAGACGGAGAAGGCGCTTCATTGAGCGCTTTCTCCATCATCCTCCGCTGCACGTAAATGGCACGTCTGGTGGGCAACTGAGGTGGAAGGTTGCCCACCCACTGGCGCAGAGGCCCGGAAGGGCCACCCGCCGGGGCGAGATGGTTAATGCAGTGCGTCTCCATCTCGCCCCATCCCGGCGGCGGACGGATCACGGGGGGGGTTTTAGTGGGTTCGAGTCCCACATGAAGTGAGAGGGCATTTCCCCCCTCAAAAAAAATAATAATAATGGGAACCAGATAACTGATACAATACTTAGAAACTTTTTGTTAGTAAATACATACATAGAATACAATATAACACCGAGCCACAGTACAAACATCGATGTTCATCACGCAAATGTTTCTCCTGGGTGGGAATCGAACCCACAATCTGAAGTTCAGAAGGCTGAGCTATCAGGCCAATCTTAGATTAAATGAAAGCCCCAAAGTTAATCAAATACGTTTTTTTTATGTTTTGACTAGTTAAGTCATACTCCTAGTAAAGTGGTGGCAACTTTACCAGAAGCTTCTATGGAGTTTTGAAAACAACACGAAATGAAACGTTTCACCATCATTATACCACTTTCCCACACTCACGCCTGTAGTCCAGCACTTAACGAATAAAACACCACCAATTTTATGCACTAACACTGAAAATAACACAAGTTTTGGAAGATAATACAATGCGGTGACGCGATCTTTTTCGTTTTCCCGCCAAAACTCTTACGTTTGTTTATTAATAAAAAGTACATTTTACACCTACGCCATTTTACACGGAAGAGAACCACAAATAACTTCTTATTTTTTAAAGGTATCCTAGGCAGTATAATCATCATCATCATCATCATCAGCTTATATTGGTCCACTGCTGGACATAGGCCTCTCCCAAGGCACGCCATTGAGCCCGGTCTTCGGCTCTATTTTTCCAGTTACTCCCAACTACCTTGCGTATGTCATCGCTCCACCTCGCCACTGGGCGTCCTACACTACGTCTGCCGATTCGCGGTCTCCACTCCAGAACACGTCGACCCCAACGGTTATCGGTTCTTCAGCAGATGGAATGAAATCAGGAATGGAATGCTCTCCCAAAAACAGTGTTTCCTTCAAGATATAGCCTGGGTCTTTTTAAGTCAAGAGTGAATGGGCATCTCATGGGCAAGCGTGCTCCACCTTAGACAACTTCGTCACTTACCATCAGGTGAATTGTTGTCAAACGCATGCCCATTGCCACTTCAGCTTGCTAATTCGCTGATATAAACAGGCAGTATAAACAATGATGTATTAATCCTCCGTGTACCAGCCTCTGTGGTGTGGTGGTTGAGCAGGTCGACTCATAACCTGGAGGCGGCGGATACGATTCCCGCTCAGGATGAGTGTTTGTGCACAGAAACATAGCGCAAATACTTGTTCTGTGTCTGGGTGTTTTGGGACCATGGTCCTCGTAGTTCGCTAGACATAGGGAATCCTAGTTAGGGTCCAGGATCTATGTATGTATGTTGGGTGTTATTATTATCGGTTGAATATACGAGGAATATTTTCCCCTGGCGTTATACATACCAATAATTTCTCTATTGATCAAGGCGATGAGGACCAAGTCGGTGGCGTCGAGTGTGACGTCAGGCACCCGACCCTTGAATGCGCTCGCGCAGAAACTAAGCGAGCGGTGGCAGAAGTTACCCAGGTTGTTCAGCAGTTCCGAGTTATTTCTGTAACAACGCAAATAATAATAATAACGGCCAACGAACACATACATAAAAGTCAAAGTCAAAGTCAAAGTCAAAAGATTTATTGCAAATAGGCTAATTTTAGCACTTTTACAAGTCAAAATTATATTAGGTACTTAAAATTAAGTTATTTCACTAAGCATATAAAATTACAAAGTGCTTATTGTCAAATAATATAATAGCAAGCCCATTACAATATATCTGGTTAAAGATATTTATTTCTCATTAAGAATAAAATTCACTGACATGAGATATACAAAATTACATTTAAAGTTAGGGCTTATCGTTCTTACATTATTTTAATTTACATTGATATATATATTTAGCTTATTACTTCTTATTTATACACATACAACTTACTGTGATATTGCGGGTAGTTTCCGATTTAAATACTAGGGCATATATGAGTTTGAAAAAAAAAGCAGTTCTCTTTCTCACTACTGGTGCAAACAATCCGGCACAATGCAGAATTGAAAACTTTGATCCGAAGCTTCGATTACAACAGAAATCCCAGACCCTTTACATATATAAATTCCCTGTGTATACGGACTCAGGAACTAAGAGGACTATGGTTCCACAACACCCAGACTCAGAACAAGTATTTGCGCTTTGTTTCTTTGC
Source organism: Ennomos fuscantarius (assembly GCA_905220475.3). Lineage (NCBI taxonomy): Eukaryota > Metazoa > Arthropoda > Insecta > Lepidoptera > Geometridae > Ennomos > Ennomos fuscantarius. Next base: position 6,884,949 of record HG992050.1, on the reverse strand, counting down.
ACAAATACTTGTCCTGTCGCGGGAATCGAACCCATCGCCTCCGGGTTATGAGCCGACCTACTGCAAATATACAACAATAGATATCACGATTTTAAAAAATACAAGAAGAAAAAATTCTTCAGCCTTATTAATAAACGGGTTAAAAATAAATTAGTCTCGGATTAGTTAATTCAGCTTTTGTCCTTTTTTTGCTACTGGAATATTTAGCTGGATCGAAAGAGACAAAAGATGGTGTACCTAGTCTAAAGCTAGTTCGTGTTTATTAATAAGGCTGCTTCACTTTAATTCCATCTATCGGCCGATATAACTTTGTTATTGCTTTAATGTTAATGTCGCCATCTTGACGTGTAAATTGTCATTTCACCGGACATACCAACATTATAATACAAACTTTTAACTTTGTTATTTATATACATATTCATTATATCAATTTTATATACCTCATTAAATTTATTTTAAAAAATGTTGATGCATATCAATAATTATCAAGTCTCATACTTAATGTTTTACGAAATAAAAATAGCTTCAATATATATTCAGTTTGTATTTATTAGTTACTAGTTGCGCCCCGCGGTTTCACCCGCGGGTAAAAATTATTTTAATTATTTGCTTATCCCATGGGAAAATATCACTTTTCCCGCATAAAATGTAGCCTATATGTTAATCCAGTGTATAAGCTATCTAGGTACTGAATTTCATCCAAATCCATTTAACCGTTTGAGCGTGAAGAAGTAACAAACATACACGCAAACACACATACAAACGCCTTTATAATAATAATAATATGTGTGGACATCTCACACAACGCCATCTAGCCCCAAACTAAGCAAAGCTTGTACTATGGGAACCAGATAACTGATACAATACTTAGATACTTTTGGTTTGTAAATACATACATAGAATACAATATAACACCGAGACACGGAACAAACATCGATGTTCATAACACAAATGTTTGTCCTGGGTGGGAATCGAACCCACAATCCGCAGTTCAGAAGGCAGGGTCACTACACTGAGCTATCGGGCCAGTCATAAGTCGTAATATTAGTGTGATGTTAACAATGGGGAACGTGAACCAACTTCAACTTCCGTTCGCCTCTCCAGTTTCCTCCCCAAGTCAAGCGTGCGTAAAGAAGTTTTCAATAGCCTTACTAACCTGGTCCCCAGTTCCGTCCAACTGAAGCTGGAGTCCGAGGTCTCCGGCCGGACGCTGGCGAGGTAGAACCTCCAGACGTCGGCCGGGACCCCCGCGTCCTGAGCGTCCGTGCCGAACACGCCCACCCCCCGGGACTTGGAGAATTTACCCTCCTCGTAGTTTAGGTACTCTAAAACGAAAATTTTGATTTATATACCCCTAGTTGCGCACCGCGGTTTCACACGCGCATCTATGTGTAAATCCATTGTATGTTTTTTTTCTGTTTTGGCTCCACACTTTTGTGTATTTAGCCAGTGTCAAGTAATTGATAATTTTTCAAGTTCTTCAGTCGAAGTCATCAAGTCAAGTCATAGTCTAGTCAAAGTCATACTCCTAGTAAAGTGGTGGCAACTTTGCTTGAAGCTTCTATGGAGTTTTGGAAACAACACGAAAAGAAACGTTTCACCATCATTATACCATTTTCCCACACTCACGCCTGTAATCCAGCACTTAACGAATAGAATGCCACCAATTTTATTCACTAACACTGAAAATAACACAAGTTTTGGAAAATAATACAATGCGACGATGCGATATTTTTCGTTTTCTCGCCAAAACTAATTGTATAAGTTATCCAAGTTTTAAAATACGATAGCCCCTGGCCCTATAGCACAGTTGGTAGTAACCCTGCCTTCTGAGCTCAGGTTGTGGGTTCGATTCCCAACCAGGACATACATTTGAAGGGGTGAGATCAGAAAGGATTCGACTGATTTTTTTCACAAAAAAACTTACGGATATCGTTGGATTCAGCGTGAAATTATCTACAATAATACTTTCTGAAAATACCGAAATGAGGCTTAAATCTCGAGATTTTCAGGCTAAAAACGGTTTACCTGACACAAGAATACAGTTCGCTTAACATAAAAACATTATTATATTTATTATATTATATTTTTACAGTAATTGTACGAATTGGGTTTATATTTCGTATTTTAAAATAGAATTAAAACATTTTCAAGCAACTGAAACTTACATAAACCTTTTCTATTACCTTATAAGCACTCTACATTAAAATGAAGCCGTTGAAGTTTAAAGTCAATTTTCTCGATACTATCATTTTGACAGAAACCCTTTTTGATCTCACCCCTTGAATTAGACCTATCGACAAAGATGATGGTTTTGATGATCACCTGTGGCGTACAAGTAGTTGACCAGCACGTGCCCCTCGTTCACTCCCAGTAACGTCGCTGGGAACATTATCGCGTGAAACGGAACGTTGTCTTTCGCCATAAACTGGTACAATTTAACCTGGAAATATGTATGTGATATTCGGACCAAATAGTTCACATCTTAGTAGATTTGACGGCTTCTGTGGTGTGGTGGTTGAACAGGTCGACTCATAGCCCTGAGGGGGCGGGTTTTATTCCCGCGTCAGAACACATATTTGTGAACAGAAAAACAAAAAATGAGCGCATAGATTTTGTATCCAGACCCCTAATACAGGAAAAAAATTAAAGCAGTTCAGTGTACACGATTTTCGGCTGTCAAAATGAAAATCACTCGTTACTTTGGCGCGGTTGTGAAAACATACCAGAATATGTCATCATAAAGTCTCAATTGCCCAGTAATTTCACTAGCTACAGTGCCCTTCGAACCGGAACACAGTAGTGCTTGCACACTACTGCTTGGCGGCAGAATAACTGGCAAAGCGGTGGTACCTACCTAGACGAACTGTGCAGAAAAGTCCTGCCACCTAGTATTTTATGTTTGTGTACTAAACAATAATGAATTACAATTACAACTTACATCATATTCCTTGTCGGGTTTCCACCATTTCTCGTAGTCCTTAGTAACGGCCTGAGTGATGCTCATGTACCCGATGGGAGCGTCGAACCACACGTAAAATACCTGGAAAAAAACGAGTGTGCTTTAGACCACACGACTGAAGTAAAACTTCTTTAGTTTAGCGCCATCTATCGGTTGGTATAACTGTTTTATGTTAATGTCGCCATCTTGACAATCAAGGGGTGAGATCAAAAAGGGTTTAACTGTCAAAATGATAGTGTCGAGAAAATTGACTTTAAACTTCAACGGATTCATTTTAATGTAGAGTGCTTATTAAGTAATAGAAAAGGTTTATGTAAGTTTCAGTTGCTTGATCGTATTAATTCTGTTTTAAAATACAAAATATAGTACTAATTCGTATAATTAATGTAAAAATATAATATAATAATGTTTTTATGCTAAGCGAATTGTATTCCTGTGTCAGATAAACCGTTTTTAGGCTGACAATCTCGAGATTTAAGCTTCATTACGGTAATTTGAGAATGTATTATTGTAGATTATTTCACGCTGAATCCAACGATACCCATAAAGTCATTTTGTGAAAAATATCAGTTAAACCCTCATCCCTTCAAATTTTTTAATTTGTTATGTTGATAATAGAGACTTACGTGAATCAACTTCCGTTGACCTCGCTACTCATTCACCATTTTACTCCCCAAGACAACTGTGCGTAAAGAAGTTTTACTTCTATATATAATTTACCAAATTAGAGTGCCAGACACTCAGCCCAGCGGTAGCTCATGCGACTTTCGAACAGTCTCTCCCAGGTTCAAATCCTACTCATCAAAGACGAAATGAAAGGATTAATCAAATAGGCTATTTTTGGCACTTTTACAAGTCGAAATTATATAAAGTACTTTTTTTTTAAATTTCAAACTTTTCTAGCATTTGCCCACGCTCTCACCTGATGGGAAGTGACGATGCGATCGAAGGTGCAGCATGCTAGCCAAGTAAATACCTATTCACTCTTCTCTTGAACACGCCCGGGTCATATTTCGCCGGAAACACAGACGCTGGCAAAAAATTACTAGGTAAACGGTACTTAAAATTAAGTTATTGTACTAAGCATATAGAACTATGTGCTTAGATTAGGTTAGTCCGTGTCCCAACAGTGGGAGCGTATTGGACCGATAGTACTGACCTTATTTTCGAAACCCGGTACCGGCACATTGACTCCCCATTTCAAATCTCTTGTAACAGCTCGAGCCTTCAGAGGTTCTCTAAAAATCAATAATAGGTTGACTACTATTAAAAATTAGCAAGTATTAGTTATTGTTCATACAGTAGCTTAAAAATGAATTTAATAAATAATATTTGCGGACATTTCACACAACGCCATCTATCAAACTAAGCAAAGCTTGTACTATGGGAACCAGATCACTGATACATTACTTTGATACTTTTTTTTGTAAATAAATTACGGAGTAGGACGATTTTAAAGTTTCATCACTCGTCCCTTTCTCGCGAATGAGATCGTGTGGAGCTTCCTCACAGCTACTATGAAGGCATAGCTTGTGACGTCACATGCCAAAGAGATCGTATGTAGAGCTACCATAGAGGTAGTAGTACATCTTAGTAATGAATTACTATGAGAACTGGTAACTGACGTCACTGCGTGTTTGAGCTGTCACTTTTTATTCCTGTATTCTAAAACGCCTGTAACTTTGTCATTTTTAGAAATTTAATTTAAGCTTTCACGAATATCTTCTTTGATTTAAGCAATAAAAATACATATAGGAGTCAAATGGCTTAGAATTTTTTTTTTTTTGATAAGTCGGGGGAAATTTGTTTGTTTTTGATATGTCGGGGAAATTTTTTTGGTTTTTGATAAGTCGGGGGAAATGTTTGTATTCTGTACACATGAAATTGAATTCATTTTTTTTTCACCGTATTACTGTGTGCTTGGCTGTTTTTCTTTTAAAACATCAAGTACCATAAGTGATATTCTGAAAAAAAATCTATAACAAAGTTTCATCGAAATTAGTCCAGTGGTGATGAAGGTGATGCGTGTTCAAGGGGACAGACAGACAGATAATCAAAAATACTTTTTACTTCTATATCATTGAACAAACACTGCATTTAGCCTTGTTAATAATATATAATAACAATAAATAACGCCCAACGATCACATACATAATCCTGGACCCTAACTAGGATTCCCTGTGTCTAGGGACCCAGGAACTACGAGGACCATGGTCCCACAACACCCAGACTCAGAACAAATATATGCGCTTTTTATGCACAAATATTTGCCCTGTCGTGGGAATTGAACCCCTCGCCTTCAGACCACAAGCCGATCAGCTCAGCCACCACATAACAGAGTATGAAATAAGTAAACAGAGTAACTTTAGTAAAGTAGTAACTTAAAGTAAAGAGTAACTAACACACCTGAGCCATGACCTAGTGACGGCCCTGGCGGACGGCGACCAGTTTTGTTCCTGCGACGATACCCAGGTGCGGATTGAGGGCTCCAACTGTGAACCAATTATATTAGGTCTTTACCTATGAAATTGCCGTTTTGTTTGAAAAAAGTTGAAGTATTTTTTTTTTCGAACTTATTTATTTCTTTTATTCAAAGTAATCACCCCTGCAATCAATGCATCTTTGCCAACGCTGTGGCAGTTTATGGATGCCCTTCTTGAAAAAATCAGCAGGACGGAAGACAACAAACTCTTGAAAGGCGTTTTGTACTGCCTCTCGGGAATTGAATTTTTTTCCCGCTAAAAAGTTGTCCAAATTTTGGAAAAAGTAATAGTCGGTAGGCGCAAGATCTGGTGAGTATGGCGGATGAGGGAGAGCTTCCAAACCCAACTCATGCAGCTTAGAGACGGTCTGTTGTGCAGTATGGGGTCGCGCGTTGTCGTGAAGTAGCAGTGGAGACGACCGATTGACCAAAGCTGGTTGCAGACGTGCGAGTTTCGCCATCATTGTGGTCAGTTCTTCAATGTACACATCTGCAGTAATGCCCTTGCCGTTTTGTAAAAAGCTATGATGAATCACACCAGCACTAGACCACCAAACTGTGACCATCACCTTTCTAGGGGTCATTTTTCGTTTTGCACATTGCTTTGGTACCGAACCAAGATCTAAGCAACTTGCTGAGCGCTTTCGATTGTCAAAAAGAATACATTTTTGTCGCACGTAACAATTCGGTTCAAAATTCCTTCATTTCTGTGCCTGTTAAGCAGCGCAAGGCAAGCCTCGACGCGTACGTTGCGCTGGCGATCGTTAAGTTCGTGGGGCACCCATCTATCAAGCTTTTTTATCTTGCCAATCTGTCGCAAATGGACCAATATTGTTTTGATGCTAACATCAAAAGCTGCTGCCAGCTCAGCTGTAGATTGAGATTCATCAGCTTCCACAATCGCCTTTAATTCATCATTGTTGACCAAAGTTTCCGGACGACCACGAGGTTCATTTTTCAAGTCAAAATTCCCAGAACGGAACCGAGCAAACCAATAACGGGTTGTACGTTCGTTTGTACAGTTCTCTCCGTAAACGTCGTTGATGTTACGTGTCGTTTGTGCCGCGTTGGTGCCACGACGGAACCCATATTCCATAATTACACGAAATTTCAAAGTATCCATAATGAGGAAAAATGTTGAAATGTAATGAAAATAAAACGCTAATCAATAAACAAAAGACTTATTTTGTAAATAGAATGTCATATTTTTAAAACAAAATTAATTTGAATTTAGAATTCATAGCCAATCAAAACTTTTTTTTGTTTGAAAAAGTCTGTACTGCAATACGGCAATTTCATAGGTAAAGACCTATTATTATTAACTTCACACTTTGGCTCTTTATATAGAATAAAACAAAAAAAAATTATGGAAATTTCACACAGCGTCATCTAGCGTCTAATTTATTTTTTACTGGATGTAGGTACTAATAATAATAATATGTGTGGACATTTCACACTACGTCATCTAGTCTCAAATTAAGCAAAGCTTGTACTAGCTTGTATTTGCTGCTTATTCTAGGTCTGGGTGTTATATCTACTATATAAAAATAAGTCGAGTTTTCCTTCCTGACGCTATAACTCCAGAACGCACGAACCGATTTCCACGGTTTTGCATTCGTTGGAAAGGTCTCGGGCTCCGTGAGGTTTATAGCAAAGAAAATTCAGGATAAATTCAGGACAAACCAACATTTTAAGTAGATGGCGCCGGTGCGTGATACATTGTTTTTCGTATATTATAAAATGTTTAATAAATAAACGTACATCCGAGCGAAGCCGGGACGGGCCACTAGTTGTATTATATGTATGAATTTACAAACAAAAAGTATCTAAGTATTATCTGGTTCCCATAATACAAGCATTGCTTAGTTTGGGGCTAGATGGCGTTGTGTGAGATGTCCACACATCACACTCCCTCCCCGCAGAGGGTCTGTTGCTTTTTTTTTTTTTTTTTTTATGTTATTGAATGATGTGACGAGCTAGTCGTTCACCTGATGTTAAGCGACACGGCCGCCCATAACAGAACAGTGTCACTCGGAACTCCAACATGTAAAGTTTCGCGTGACTGCTGCACTGCGCACATCATCCTGAGACATCAGCACAGTCTGGTAATAAGATTACTCGACTGTGAGATCAGATCATAAAGTCTCAATTGCCCAGTAATTTCACTAGCTACAGTGCCCTTCAAACCGGAACACAGTAGTGCTTGCACACTACTGCTTGGCGGCAGAATAACTGGCAAAGCGGTGGTACCTACCTAGACGAACTTTGCAGAAAAGTTCTACCACCTAGTAAAGCTTTACATAAAGCGGACAACAGCGCAAGCAGGGCAGCGGAGAATGCACAAGTGGACCCGAGGCCCTGCTGTCAGCTGAGATGGTGGAACATCGTGGAGTTGTTAGTCGGTATGGGCCCTTCTGGCACTGAGTCCGACACTACCCGCAGCCCCACCCAGCCACGGGTGTGCGTAAGAGCATTTACTCCTAGGGGTATAGAATCAAATGCAGCTACGAGCACAACCTTCAATTTAAAATTTAAGCTGTCTTTGATGTTTGCATGCCGTTTTTAAGCTGACTTTGACCCTAATGCAGATTTTTAATCTGGTTTTTGTATTATTTTAAGCTGGTTTCGATGCAAAATTATAAGTTGAGATCATACACAATTGACAGATCTATATTTTGGCATTCATAGGTCAGATTAAAAAAAAATGCAACTAGCTGCTTTTGATTCTATACCCCTCATATTATTATTATCGCACGCGTCGCACTGGTCCCCGCGCGCCGCGGGGGACCACAGACCTCCCGCACTCACCGCACACAGCTCCAGGAACAGCTGCGTGCTGGGCCGGAGGGCGGGCGCGGCGCCGCACACCTTGCACCGCGGCCGCAGGAGGTCGGGCGCCGCCACCAGCCGGCCGCACGCGTCGCACTGGTCCCCCCGCCGCGGGGGACCACAGACCTCCCGCACTCACCGCACACAGCTCCAGGAACAGCTGCGTGCTGGGCCGGAGGGCGGGCGCGGCGCCGCACACCTTGCACCGCGGCCGCAGGAGGTCGGGCGCCGCCACCAGCCGGCCGCACGCGTCGCACTGGTCCCCCCGCCGCGGGGGACCACAGACCTCCCGCACTCACCGCACACAGCTCCAGGAACAGCTGCGTGCTGGGCCGGAGGGCGGGCGCGGCGCCGCACACCTTGCACCGCGGCCGCAGGAGGTCGGGCGCCGCCACCAGCCGGCCGCACGCGTCGCACTGGTCCCCCCGCCGCGGGGGACCACAGACCTCCCGCACTCACCGCACACAGCTCCAGGAACAGCTGCGTGCTGGGCCGGAGGGCGGGCGCGGCGCCGCACACCTTGCACCGCGGCCGCAGGAGGTCGGGCGCCGCCACCAGCCGGCCGCACGCGTCGCACTGGTCCCCGCGCGCCGCGGGGTACCCGCAGCCCGGCTGCGGACACGTGCCCTCCACGAACCTATACAACAATTGAGATTTTTTTACGTAAATTAAAGGGGTAGAACAAAAAAGGTTTAACTTTCAAATCGAGAAAATTGACTTTAAACTTCACCGGCTTCATTTTAATGTGCGTATTATTATTAGACCAGGGTTATTGGAATCTTCAAGTACTCACTCAAATTATTGTATTTCGCATGTACCAAGACTGCGCTCTATCCGAGCTCAGACTAGACTGATAAGTTCTCAAGTCGTCCCCACTGCCACCACTCGTCGAGTAAAGCGAGAGGGGGTAGTGGGGGTACTGTACTACGCAGGTTTATGCCGTAGTAATCAAACGACTGCTTTAAATAATAAATTAAATAATAGTTTCGACTTGAGAACATATTTACAATTTAAACGTAGCTTGAAAAATGTTTAATAAATTCATATATTACAAGAACATTATTAAAATCAAATAAAGCTAACAGTATTAAGTAATAGAAAAGATTTATGTAAGTTTCAGCTGCTTGAAAATGTATTTTTTTAAATACAAAATATAGTACTGATTCGTACAATTACTATACAAATATAATATAATAATGTTTTTATGCAAAGCAAACTATATTCCTGTGTCAGATAAATCATTTATAGACTGACAATCTCGAGATTTATAACTATATATATTTTATACGGCCGGTATAACTTTGTTTTTGCTTTGTCGCCATCTTGATAATCGTAAATTGTCACTTTACCTGACATACCAACATAAGAATACAATATTTTTAGTAAATTTTAACTTTGTTATGTTGGCAATGGAGATCTACATTAACCAACAACTTTGAATTTCCACGCCAGCTTACTCCCCAAGTCAAGCGTGCGTAAGAAGTTTTACTTCAAAAATAATAATAAAATCCATACCTATCCGCTAAGAACCGTTCACATTTCTCACAGTACAGCTGGTCCACGGTCTGCGAGCTGATGAAACCGTTGTCCTTTAGCTTCAGGAACAGTCTCTGAGATATTCTGGAATATACAGGAACCATTTTATAGTGAACTTCCGAACTCTTATTCCCAAACTAAATTCTGAATATTATGCAGAATTTTTTATTTTGGCATATGCAAGTTGCAGTGAAAACAAACTTAATTCTGAAAAATGCAGAAACCATCTACTGCATTTTGGTATGTCACAGAGGAATAAGTGCGAACTTAGCAATGTCAGACTTCAGTACAGACGTGTTCAAATCGCGAGGGTTTAAGAAAGAACTAACTCTGTTTGTTCCTTAGTACTTGTCCGTCCAAAATGGTCGAACCCTATGTTGAACCAACGATACACTGAATTGTGGATCTCGAAATATTTGTCGCAAATCTCTTTCGGGGTGACGCCTTCTTGTAACGCCTGAAAAAAACAATAATATGCTTTGAAGGGTTAAATCATCTAAATATATATAACTGAAAGGTGACTGACTGATTGACTGACATAGTGATCTATCAACGCACAGCCCAAACCACTGGAGGGATCGGGCTGAAATTTGGCATGCGGGTAGATGTTATGACGTAGGCATCCGCTAAGAAAGGATTTTTCGAAATTCCACCCTTAAGAGGGTGAAATGGGTGGTTGAATTATTGTCCCATAGGCCAGGCCGCGGGCGAAGCTGCGGGCAGAAGCTCGTTTTAAAGATAAAATGGGTCTATTCGCACACAAATATTATCAAAACATAATTTTGACTAATCTCGACGTTTCGACTAAGTTACATTGAACGAAAGAAAACAAATAGGAACTTATACAAGACAAATCACACGAAAGAAGAGAGAAACTAAAGATATAAAGTACTAAGTAAACTGGCGAGGCGAACGCAAGTTGAGATTGGTTCACGTAGATCTACATTGTCAACACAACAAAGTTAAGAATTTGTATTATTATGTTGGTATGTCCGGTAAAATGACAATTTACAATTGTCAAGATGGCGACATGGAGTATTGGCGAAAAAGATTACGTCACCGCATTGTATTATTTTCCAAAACTTGTGTTATTTTCAGTGTTAGTGCATAAAATTGGTGGCATTCTATTCGTTAAGTGCTGGATTACAGGCGTGAGTGTGGGACAATGGTATAATTATGGTGAAACGTTTCTTTTCGTGTTGTTTCCAAAACTCCATAGAAGCTTCAAGTAAAGTTGCCATCACTTTACTAGGAGTATGACTTTGACTAGACTATGACTTGATACATATTTGCGTGAAATATCATTAACTTGATAAATTATCAATTACTTGACACTGGCTAAATACACAATAGTGACATTAACATTAAACAAAGTTATACCGACCGATAGATGGAGCTAAACTAAAGAAGTTATACTTCAGTCGTGTGGTCTAAAGCACACTCGTTTTTTATTTAAGCTTACTTCCTTGAGTTCACTCCTGAGTCATTTGACTACTATATATTCACTTGATGGTGGATATATATAAGTACCTTAGTTTCAGTCGCTGTGCCGTATTCATCTGTACCGCAAATGTATAACGTATTGTAGTCACACATTCGACAGTATCTGAAAAAACAACAACATTATAAAAGTTGCGCCCCGCGGTTTAAATTTGTCCTATGTGTTAATCCAGCGTATAAGCTATCTGCATTACAAGTTTGATCCATATCGGTTAAAGAGTAACGGAGATTATTAATAGTTACAAACATTCACATACACAAACTATAGCATTTATAATAAGATAGGATAGGATATGGGATAGGATATAGGATAGGATAGGATATGATATAGGATAGGATATGATATGATATAGGGTAGGATATAGGATATGATATAAGATAGGATAGGATATGATATAGGATAGGATATGATATGATATAGGATAGGATATGATATAGGATAGGATATGATATAGGATAGGATGTGATATAGGATAGGATATGATATAGGATAGGATATGATATAAGATAGGATATGATATTATATGGGATAGGATATGATATTATATGGGATAGGATATGATATAGCATAGGATATGGGTGGGATATGATATAGGATAGGATATGATATAGGATAGAATATGGGTAGGATATGATATAGGATAGGATATGATATAGGATAGGATAGGAGGTATCCATATACTATCCTAGGACGGATATGATAAATTGCCTGCTTAACGAAATCAACAGACTCGTGTTTAATTTAAAATTAAAATCACTTGTTCATTTTTGCAGTAAACCTTCTTTACGCACGCTTGACTTGGGGAATAAACCGGTGAATGCGGTGAAAGGCGTAAGCCTTGTTACGGAAGTTGATAATTGTTGGTTAACGTAGATCTCCATTGTTAACATGACAAAGTTAAAAATTTGTATTATTATGTTGGTATGTCCGGTGAAATGACAATTTACAATTGTCAAAATGGCGACATTAACATTAAACAAAGCAAAAACAAAGCTATACCGGCCGATAGATGGCGCTAAACTAAAGAAGTTTTACTTCAGTCGTGTGGTCTAAAGCACACTCGTTTTTATCATTGAATAGGTTATTTCCTCACCTAGCAAATATATCTCCCGACAAGACACAACCAATGATGTTTCCTAAATGTGGTACATTGTTGACGTACGGAAGGGCGGAAGTTATCAAGACGTTCTTACGTCCTTTTACTGGTAATCTGAAAAATAAATAACCTTTTGAGAACATACATTTTAATTTAATTTTTTTTAATAATAATAATAACGCCCAACGATCACATACATAGATCCCGGACTAACTACGACTCAAGCAGCTTTATTAATAAACGGGTATTAGTCTCGGATTAGTTACTTCAGCTTTTGTCCTTTTTTTGCTACTGGAATATTTACCTGGATCGAAAGAGACAAAAGATGGTGTAACTAGTCTAAAGCTAGTTCGTGTTTATTAATAAGGCCGCCTGTGTCTAGGGAGCCAGGAACTACAAGGACCATGGTCCTACAGCACCCAGACTCAGACAAGTATTTGCGCTGCAAACAAAAACTGCGGGACAAATACTTGTCTGCTACGGGAATCGAACCCGCCGTCTCCGGGTTATGAGGCGACCTGCTCAACTAACACACCACAGAGACTGTCATATATGTTTATACATATGTGATTAAAACACCCGTGCGAAGCCGTGGCAGGCCACTAATCTTCTAAATATATATAACTCAAAGGTGACTGACTGACTGACATAGTGATCTATCAACGCACAGCCCAAACCACTGGACGGATCAGGCTGAAATTTGGCATTCAGGTAGATGTTATGACGTAGGCATCCGCTAAGAAAGGATTTTTCGAAATTCCACCCTTATGAGGGTGAAATGGGTGGTTGAATTATTTTCCCATAGGCCACGCCGCGGGGGAAGCTGCGGGCAGAAGCTCGTTGAATATAAAAGTAAAACATTCCCTGGTGTTTGTGGAGATGTGTATACTTACACCACTTTTTCTTGCTTGAACGGTGGTTGTAGTTCTTTCAGACCGTTTTCCCATGCTTCCTTGGCGGCTTGTATTTCTTCGGCCGACGGACCCGCTTCTACTGAAGCTTCATCTGGCGAACTGGTGATGAAGGGCACGATACATCATCATCATCAGCCGGAAGAAAACTCTCCGAATTGCATACATTTTTTTGGCTGACTCATGGTTTGGCAGGAATTTTACTTACTACGTAAAGTAAATCTATATTTTAGTTCCTCCAGATCTTCCTGTTAAAGACTTGTTTTTTGAACGTGGTAATACTGTTGGTCTTTACCGAACTTTACAGCGTCACCGGGAGGTCAACTAGCTCAAGAGCACCTGGGGTGCGAGCCTCGGCTTGGGCCGTTGCCGGGATAAGAGGATCGAGAAGACTACGTCCACTGGAAGAGTGGACCCTATTGAAAGTCGCGACCGTTCTAGCTAGCCTACGGGTATGTCGACCTCGCCGGCGGGGTCGGGGTCTGATTGTGTTATGCTGGTATCCTATACCGGTGCCGGTACCTGAGCCAGAAGGGCTAGGGTCCGGTGATCCTATAGAAGCCGATTCTACGGCTGCTATAGGATCATCCGGGTCGCTCAAGACGTGTCTCGGGCGGCGACGACGGGGTGTCTTTAAGGTCAAGCACGCTCTCTCATTGAGGGAGGGCAGGAGGCCCTCCCACCGTGTGACACTGTAAAAGTCGATATAGACCAACAGCATTAGCCCGCTCAAAAAAAAAAAACGCTCGACTATAAGAAACCTGTTTACTCTTCTATTGGAAACATCCAGTATAGTTTTACAACATAATTAGAATGAGATGATATTATGGGAAAAGCACAATTTTCAATTTTACGCACCCAATAGGGGACCCGAGACTGGCGACCTGTGGGTTGCCAAGTGCAGACAAAGCACCAAAAGGTCCCTTAGCGGACCCACCCCATTGTTTTACTGCCTCCTGAAACGTTGAATACGATTTAGAATAGAATAGAAGAAATATTTATTCATGACAAAATGCAATGGTTTAAAAAATTAGTGTAACAAAGAATAAAATCGTTTGTTGCCCCTTGCCACGAATCGGTCCTAACTTAGCATATTGCTAACTCAGCAGATGGCTAACTCAGCATATTGCTAACTCAGTATATTGCTAACTCAGCATATTGCTAACTCAGCAGATGGCTAACTCAGCATATTGCTAACTCAGTATATTGCTAACTCAGCATATTGCTAACTCAGCAGATGGCTAACTCAGCATATTGCTAACTCAGCATATTGCTAACTCAGCAGATGGCTAACTCAGCATATTGCTAACTCAGTATATTGCTAACTCAGCAGATGGCTAACTCAGCATATTGCTAACTCAGCATATTGCTAACTCAGCAGATGGCTAACTCAGCATATTGCTAACTCAGCAGATGGCTAACTCAGCATATTGCTAACTCAGCATATTGCTAACGCAGCATATTGCTAACTCAGCATATTGCTAACGCAGCATATTGCTAACTCAGCATATTGCCAACTCAGTATATAACTAACTTAGCAGATTGCTAACTCAGCATATTGCTAACTCAGCATATTGCTAACTCAGCATATTACTAACTCAGCAGATTGCTTACTCAGCATATTGTTAACTCAGCAGATTTCTTACTCAGCATATTGCTAACTCAGCAGATTGCTGCAACCAGCGCTGGTCTTCCGATTTAGTTCCTTGGTCCCTAGACACAGGGATCTTCATTACGGTCCAGGATCTATGTATGTGATCGTTGGGCGTTATTATTATAAGATTACAAAACTGTAAGATTAGATCATAAAGTCGCAATTGCCCAGTAATATGAAATAATTATTAATACTTTCACCATTAGAATCTTGCATTATCCCTGATTAACGTAGGCGATAGAATATACAAGGTGGCATTTAATTCACTCTTTTCCTTAAATGTATGTACTCAGACTATGCTATAGAATAATAGTACAGGGTCCAATATTTAAAAAAAATTGATTTTGTTTTAGTATTTAGTGCCTCTTCAAATAACTGCATGACACAGCGCGGGCACCAGCTGAGTGCTTTGTAAATGTTTCGTCGGCAATAAAACACCTGCTTTGTTCAATGTCACAAGGCTTTTTTAAATTTGATAATATCTAGATTTAAGTACTATTTTTATTTAGTTATATGGGAGCATTCTATAGCATGGACTGAATAATAATAATAATATGTGTGGACATCTCACACAAAGCCATCTAGCCCCAAACTAAGCAAAGCTTGTACTATGGGAACCAGATAACTGATACAATACTTAGATACTTTTTTGTTTGTAAATACATACATAGAATACAATATGACGCCCAGACACAGAACAAACATCGATATTCATCACACAAATGTTTGTCCTGAGTGGGAATCGAACCCACAACTCGCAGTTCAGAAGGCAGGGTCACTACCAACTGAGCTATCGGGCCAGTCAGAATACATATATTAAAGGAAAAAAAGAACTAAATTCCACCTTGTATAAATGTATATATAAAATACCGGAGCGAAGCCAGGGTGGGCCGCTAGTTTATTGATAAATTAGTTACCTGTACAGCTTTGGCAGTGAGAAGCTCATCCGCCCATCTGGCTATGTTCTTGTACTCTTTCATATACTGTGTCTTGAGATCATCATTGTAATATAGGGGGTATAGCGTACTCCATATTGTAATATCGGCAGCAGATAGTTTCTCCTGAAATCACACTAATATAATAAGGCGAAAGTTTGTATGTGTGTATGTTTGTTACTCCTTCACGCTCAAATGACTAAATGGGTTTGGATGAAATTCGGTACCAAGATAGCTTATACACTGGATTAACGTATAGGCTACATTTTATCCCGGAAAAGTGAAATGTTCCCGTGGGAGGAGCAATAATTAAAATACTATTTAACCGCGGGTGAAACCGCGGGGCGCAACTAGATATATATAATTGCATAGTGATTTCATTGTTTACCTCTTTTTTTAATACAAATGTTGAAGAAAAGTCAACCACATTGGCAATTTTTGAAGTAAAACTTCTTTACGCACGCTTGACTTGGGGAGTAAGCTGGTGAATGCGAGGCGAACGGAAGTTGAATTTATTTTGCGTAGATCTCCATTGTCAACATAACAAAGTTAAAAAATTGTATTATTATGTTGGTATATCCAGTATAATGACAATTTACAAGTGTCAAAATGGCGACATTAACATTAAACAAAGCAAAAACAAAGTTATACCGGCCGATAGATGGAGCTAAACTAAAGAAGTTTTACTTCAGTCGTGGCTAAAGCACACTCGTTTTTTTTTCTTTTATCCATACCCCAAGGATATATTGCTGCTGCAACATAGCATCTATAACTTGTAGCATAGAGACTAAAGCCTGCTTGAGATCTGTTGGGGTCCTCCCCCCGAGTACTGCTACCACTGCGGGCTGGAGTCTAGTCGCCTCCCACTCTTGGATTTGTTGGCTGGAATTGATATTCATAAAGACTGGTGATTCACCACTATAAATACTTAAAGATGTGATTCATATCACATGAAACAGGGGCGATAGTGGTCAAACGCAAGCCTATCAAACAATAAAAAAAAAAAAAAAACAAATACAAAAAATAAAATAAAAAAATACAAATTGACGACAAAAGACACCTTTTTAACTGACTTCAAAAAAGGAGGAGGTTCTCAATTCGACAGTATTTTTTTATATTTGTTGCCTCTGAATTTTCGACTGGGTGAACCGATTTTATTGATTCTTACTTTATTTATTTTATTCTTATTTTTTCTCATTAGGATCGAGTCAGTAAATCCCTTTTTTTTTCAAAGTAATTTTACTAGTTGGTAGGACTTTGTTGCAAAGTTCGTCTAGGTACCACCGCTTTGCCAGTTATTCTGCCGCCAAGCAGTAGTGCGCAAGCACTACTGTGTTCCGGTTTGAAGGGCACTGTAGCTAGTGAAATTACTGGGCAATTGAGACTTTATGATCTGATCTCACAGTCGAGTAATCTTATTACCAGACTGTGCTGATGTCTCAGGATGATGTGCGCAGTGCAGTGTTGCTCGAAACTCTATTTTGGGGTTCCGATTGACACTATTCTGTTATGGGTAGCCGTGGCGCTTAACATCAGGTGAACGGCTAGCTCGTCAAATCATTCAGTAACTTAAAAAAAATAAAATTATTTAACATTAAATATAATAGGTCTTTACCTATGAAATTGCCGTATTGCAGTACAGACTTTTTCAAACAAAAAAAAGTTTTGATTGGCTATGAATTCTAAATTCAAATTAATTTTGTTTTAAAAATATGACATTCTATTTACAATATAAGTCTTTTGTTTATTGATTAGCGTTGTATTTTCATTACATTTCAACATTTTTCCTCATAATGGATACTTTGAAATTTCGTGTAATTATGGAATATGAGTTCCGTCTTGGCACCAACGCGGCACAAACGACACGTAACATCAACGACGTTTACGGAGAGAACTGTACAAACGAACGTACAACCCGTTATTGGTTTGCTCGGTTCCGTTCTGGGAATTTTGACTTGAAAAATGAACCTCGTGGTCGTCCGGAAACTTTGGTCAACAATGATGAATTAAAGGCGATTGTGGAAGCTGATGAATCTCAATCTACAGCTGAGCTGGCAGCAGCTTTTGATGTTAGCATCAAAATAATATTGGTCCATTTGCGACAGATTGGCAAGATAAAAAAGCTTGATAGATGGGTGCCCCACGAACTTAACGATCGCCAGCGCAACGTACACGTCTAGACTTGCCTTGCGCTGCTTAACAGGCACAGAAATGAAGGAATTTTGAACCGAATTGTTACGTGCGACGAAAAATGGATTCTTTTTGACAGTCGAAAGCGCTCAGCAAGTTGGTTAGATCCTGGTTCGGTACCAAAGCAATGTGCAAAACGAAAAATGACCCCTAGAAAGGTGATGGTCACAGTTTTGTGGTCTAGTGCTGGTGTGATTCATCATAGCTTTTTACAAAACGGCGAGAGCATTACTGCAGATGTGTACATTGAAGAACTGACCACAATGATGGCGAAACTCGCACGTCTGCAACCAGCTTTGGTCAATCGGTCGTCTCCACTGCTACTTCACGACAACGCGCGACCCCATACTGCACAACAGACCGTCTCTAAGCTGCATGAGTTGGGTTTGGAAGCTCTCCCTCATCCGCCATACTCACCAGATCTTGCGCCTACCGACTATTACTTTTTCCAAAATTTGGACAACTTTTTAGCGGGAAAAAAATTCAATTCCCGAGAGGCAGTACAAAACGCCTTTGAAGAGTTTGTTGTCTCCCGTCCTGCTGATTTTTTCAAGAAGGGCCAGAATCCATAAACTGCCACAGCGTTGGCAAAGATGCATTGATTGCAGGGGTGATTACTTTGAATAAAAGAAATGAATAAGTTCGAAAAAAAAATACTTTAACTTTTTTCAAACAAAACGGCAATTTCATAGGTAAAGACCTAATATTTACTGTAATTATTAAGTAATTATGTTAATGAATTACGTGACTAGATATTCGCTCACCTAATTTTAAGCGTCACTGTCACTTTATATCATTTGCAATAGCATCCAGAGCTCTAAATATGTATACAGTTTGGCGGGAATGCACAATGCTGCAAAATTTAAGCAATTAAACCCACCACTGGCCATTCTTCGATAAATCTAAGACCGGGAACAGGTACTGAGCGGCAGCATTGCTGGAGAAGAATGAGAGCTGGTCATCCACCGACAGCAGGGGCAGTTGGCGAGGGCCTGCGAATACATCGTCTGCAATCACAGACGGAACGCTGAGTACCCATACACCATTTGTTAGTTTAGCAATAGATTAGATATACACATGTGGCTACAGAATGCAAGTCGGAAGGTGAGAAAAAAAACGAGTGTACTTTACACCGCATTACTGAAGTAAAACTTCTTTAGATAGATAGATGAACTCTTTATTGTACACACCAAATAATAAAAAATACAAAGAAAAAAAAAAACAATTATATAAAGTGTAACAATGGGCGACCTTATCGCTAAAAGCAATCTCTTCCAGGCAACCTTTGGATGGAGAGAATTTGACGAAACTTCTTTAGCTTCATCAATCGGCCGGTATAACTTTGTTTAATGTTAATGTTGCCATATTGCAATTGAAATTTACACTTTGTCATTTTACCGGACACACCAACATAATAACACGAAATTTTAGTTAACTTTTTTATGTTGACAATGGAGATCTATGTGAACCAACTTCTACTTCCTTTCAGCTTACTCCCTAAGTCAAGTGTGTCTAAAGAAGTTTTACTTCAAAAAATTAAAGACATGATACATCTGAAAATAATAACAACTGCGATGTTCTGTAACATCACATTCATCGTCCCAATAAAGCTTGACAAATATTATGCACTTTAATAATAGGTAGGTACTTGGTCACAAAATTCCAAAATTTGCTAACTAGACTGTGCCAATATGTGCTCTTACTCAGCAAAATAATGTGTTTTCAGAAATTATTTCACTATCTCTTTTCCTCTGGGGCCGTGTGTACTTGGTTAAGACTTCTCAGTCTCACTCTTTGTGGGTCTATTGAGAGTACCATAAATATTGTAGGTCAGTCGATTAATCATGGATTAGATTAATAGTGAACTTATATGTAGGTTCAGAGAATATAACAAGTGAACAAAACGCACATGCACATATACACCTATACACACACACGCGCACACACACACGCACACCCAGCCATTCCCATTCTTGTATTAACATAATTATTGTAGGAGATATGTGTTAGGAAGAGAGGTGATTAAACTATGTTAAAGCTTGCAGTGCTGTGAGTGGTTATAGGTAATTATATATTTAAGTACCACTTTATTAAAGTAATAGAAGAACTTGAATATATAAGGAAATTGAGTAACTTGGATGAAATAGTTTGAATTGAAAATAATTTCAAGAGATTTTTAACAAATATTTAATACATTAAACATAAGTATTTTATAATCGTTAATACAAAACTAAACTAGACCTAAACAAACTAAACTATACCCAAGAGCTTAAAATATAAAAAAATTAAACTAAAAATTTTAAATAGCTTCAAGAGTTATATTAATAAATAGGTAGTAATTCTTTACCACCATTCGATTTTAGGGGAAAGGGTGGCAGGGGTGGGGAGAAAGGGGGTGAACACCTTAAAAGGAAAACTTGAAGAGCCCGGAGTTGAGTTAATTTTCAACCTCTTGGAGTTGAGATACATTTTTTTTTGTAAATGGTAATAGAAATTTGGTACATGAATTAGAGATGGGAGTGGGGAAAGCTCCTCGACTTTTTTTAAGTTATGACTTTCAAAGTCATTTGAGGTTAGCGACTAAAAATTATAACTTCAGATATTTTCAGTGGACTTATGGAAGGATTCCAGAAAATATACTGTTTTTCTAGCTTTTATGTGTATAAAAAATTACCATTAAGACAAAGGCATCAGTCTGTCAGACAGAGATATAGGCAACTGTAGACTCTGCACAGGGAAATCTTATTTTGTTTATGCAAATTAAAATGTCATAAGAAGCCTTCATATACTAAATCCTTTCAGTGAAAAAAATATACCTGCTACTTATTAATTAATTATAACTCAATAGAATAATAATATAATATGCTCTTTCTGTTATTTCATATATTTTAAAAGATTTATTTTGTGAACCGTCGATTTAAATACTAACAACGCTATTAAATACATAAATTTCTTTAAAACCAAGAAAAAATATCAATCACATTAGAGCTGGCTGATGCAATACCATGAATATGATATTTCTTAAAAGCAAGATTTTGAATGAAATTTAACTAGTATAGTACAATGATCATTTCACGAGCTTTTAGTCAGAAATTGTAATAGTAAAAAATTATTAAACAGGAAGCAATTATATGAAACCATGACTGAACGACGTGCTGAAGATACTTTACAAGTGAGCACTAATAATTTTAAAGTAAATTACTTACCCTCAAAAGTTGCGTCAACTAATTCAACTTTTTTCCCAGCTAAATTAGCCGCGATGAGCAACTTAAGTGTAGAAGTGTTGTTTTTATTAGTATAAATCTTCATTTTGAAGCTCTTATAAGTTTTATATACTATTTAGTATATAAATGTATTTACACATAACCTCAAAAATATACCCAGCCCAGCCCACAGATCAGTAATTGATACGTAGCAAAGAGTATGAATACGTAGATTGGCGACATTGACATAGATGTATCGAACCGTATGTAAATCCGTGGGTCTAATCCTTTGTGCTTTGTCAATGTCAATGTCAGTATAGTAGTTCAACTTCAACTCTTTTTTCGTGACTTGTGGAGCCACCACAATTTCGCCAAGTGTAATAAGTAGTTAATATTCTTTGTTTTTTTTTGCTATCCTGTGGCTGTCAAGTGTCAATTATCAGTCACAGTCAGTTGAGCCCATAGAGTACATTCGAGATGGTGTTTGAGTCCAAAGTAGCTTTCTAGTTTGCGCTGCAAGTCGGACCAAGTGATTATTTTACTCTTTGAATCAGTCAGTCATATTTTTTGCGCTTTAAACGAAGGACGTTTTTGTTTTGAGATATCATTGTTTTCCTTTTAACATGTGTTGTATTAATCTGTGACGGTGGTGTAGATTGTAGTGAAAATTTGCGATTTTATCAATTTGTGATTGTGACTGTTACTCGTTTCTAATATAACCAACTGGTCAAGTCAAGATGAGGTTAGCAGGGGCTATATTTTCGAATGTTACGAAGATGCTCGATTTTTACTCACAATTCAATCCTTCGCCGCTGTCTATCAAGCAGTTTATAGACTTTGGTAAGTATTACTAAACTAAACATGACCGTTTTATCAGTAGGTTATTTGTTTGTTTTTTGTTTTTTTCGCCCTATTAGACAGGTTAAAGTCATGAACCCATACAATCTTTCGTGAAATAATTTTTTGTTTGTTTCATCGATTTTTTCGAATCTCATGTCAAGGTCGTTCACTGACGGGGCCGAGGACTACATGTTTTTACTTCATCCTTTTATGTAAATGAAATGTAGCAAAAATTCCCAATAAAGCCTGGAATATAAAAAAACAGCTTTTGTTTCGTTCATATAGATAGATTATATTATTCTATAAAATGTGTTTTCCATCAGCATGTGTTAGTTAGTATAAAGTATTATAAATAATATACACTTGCAAAATACGTTAGTCACAGCCTTTCAACCTTGATTTTTATTGTTTTGCTTACTAATGTTATTTGGTTGAGCCAAGCCACACATTTTTTTAAATACATTTGAATGTCAGTTAAAAAATCTAACACTTATTATGCCTAAAGTATAAAGTTGTGTGCACCCTATAACACTTCATTACATTCTCTCCACCTGAAGGTAGCCTGGAAGAGATCACTTTTAGCGATAAGGTCACCCATTGTTACACTTTTTGTAAATATTTGTTTATTTTCTTATATATGGAGTGTACTATTATGAGTTCATTAAGATAATAATACAAACATTGACTAACCAAACAGTTTATACCTCTGCTTAATTTAAACTGTCAGTTAACATATGTTGACTAAATAATCAATGCTTAAAATGCCTGGTCTCATTTTTGGTAGTGACATTTCACATCAGCAAGAAACTAACAAGACATTTGAAGAATATTCATAAAGGCTGGCCTCCACTATGTGGACCAATAATATGGTCGAGAGTCAAAACTGAAGGATGCCGGAGACAATCAGCCACTCAAAGTGATGCTCTGGGGGAGCTTATGTTCAGCAGTGGAAATCTTCAGGCTTTTGATGATGAATGTTTATAAGTAAGGCAGTTGATTTGTGCAGCTGGTGCTGTAATAAATATAAAATAATAAACAATGATACAGACAGCTGTATTATTGTTTATTATTTTATTGTTTTGCAGAATTTTAAAACAAGATTGAATTGAAAATATTTGTAATATGTAAGCTTATTATGATCATTACTTTCCTCAAACATTATCAAATGTTGTGTCAATATAGTGAATGTTTGATGATAAACTTGTGATGCAACTCCTTAATAGATAACTTTATAATAATATAATCATTTTTATTTCATTCTCTATTTAATAATTGAATAAAATGGAGTTTTGATGGGAAAATGAGAAAGATCGCTTCACTGCATTGTATTATTTTCCAAAACTTATAGTATTTTCAGTGTTAGTGCATAAAATTGGTGGTGTTTTATTTGTTAAGTGCTGGATTACAGGCATGAGTTTGGGAAAGTATAATGAAGGTAAAACATTTCTTTTCGTGTTGTCTCTAAAACTCCAGAGAAGGTTCTAGTAAAGTTGCCACCACTTTACTCACAGTATGATATGACTTAGACTAGACTATGACTTGGCTTGATGACTTGGACTGTGAATTGACAAATTTTTGCATGAGATATCATTATTTTGATTAATTATCAATTATTTGACAAAACAAACAAAAAAAATATAATATCACGGCTTAAGCAGGGATTCTCTCTAGGGAAAGTTCTGTAATACTGCCCTAAGGTTAAGCTACATTATACAATGATCACACAGTGAACAGACCAGCGCCTATCTCAACTATGATTAACACAAAATAATGATGCTAGCTATAAACATTATGTTATATCTTGCATATTAAATCTCCAAAAATAAAAAAAATCAATGTGTTTATTGCTGGCAAAGCGATCAAATAAAATTAATAAATAAAAAATCACCTATGTATCTAGTCACCTGAACATCATTGGTCATTGGTGCACGGCCGAGCTAGATTCGAACCTTGATGCGTCGGTTTGAAAGTCGCATGAGCTACCACTGAGCCACATCTCATTTACTATTGTTTGTTTTGTGCCTAAGTATTTATAGTACTGGGCACATTATCATATTATGTACCTAGCTTGATAATAAACACTGCAATTTGATACATCGACTGTCCTTTCAGCTCCTGTTACCTACTAACTGATCGTCAAGGCCCTATTGTTGTATCTCCTTTATCTTTTATCCTTTTCATTCACATTATGTAATAATATACTTAAATGTATAATTTTTTTATGTTAAGGGATGACGTGACGAGCTAACCGTTCGCCTGATGTTAAGCGACACGGCTGCCCATATCACTTGCAGTGTCACTCGGAACTCTAATGTATAGAGTTTCGCGTGACACTGCAGTGCGCACGTCATCCTGAGACATCAGCTCATCCATAAGATTACTAGACTATGTGATCAGGTTATAAAGTCTTATTTGCCCAGTAATTTCACTAGCTACAGTGCCCTTCAAACCGGAACACAGCAGCGCTTGCACACTACTGGTTGGCGGCAGAATAACTGGCAAAGCGGTGGTACCTATCTAGACGAACTTTGCAGAAAAGTCCTACCACCTAGTAAAAATTTATTAACATTAAACTCATTAGTGGCACATCAGTGTTTTTTTAATTGATGCTTTACCACAGACTTCTGGGTCCATGCTCCATGTCCATTTAATAATTTAGGTACATATTTGTTTATTGTTTTTTTTTTCACAAAATTTATACAAGAGGGTTTTTCCTTTTTTTCTCTTACAATTTTGGACACTATATAACATTTATTGTTATTGTCGCCATTTTGACCAATCCTCCAATAGAAAGTTTATCTCGAAGAGATCGCCCTATGCCAAAGATAAGACCGCCTATAACACCAGAATACAATATAACACCCAGACACAGAACAAACACCTATGTTCATCACACAAATGTTTGTCCTGGGTGGGAAACGAACCCACAACCCACAGTTCAGAAGGCAGGGTTTACTACCAACTGAGCTATCGGGCCAGTCAATACTATTGTACTAGTACTAGTTAATTATGCAAGTTTTTCTTTTTGTAAAATTGTTTTTTTCTTTTTACGGTGTACAATAAAGTGTTGATCTATCTAGGTATCTATCTTGACAATAATTACAATTATTGTAAATTGTGATTTTACTGAAAAAATCAATATATAGTACAAAAGTAATTTTTAACTTTACGTGAACCAGTACAACCGCCTCTCTTGCCCCTACAGTAATATACGAAACGGAACTCTCTCTTTCTATCTTCACTTATATCTCCATCTCAACTTCCGTTCGCCTCGTCACGCATTCACCAGCTTACCCGCAAGTAAAGCGTGCGTAAAGTAGTTTAACTTCAAAAACTTAACAATTAGATGAACCGGCGAGATTATTTTTCTTCGGAAAGTTTTCAATATTCAGTATTAAAGGCAGGTGGGAAATATCTTGGCGACAGCATCAGATATTTTAAAATAAATATAACACAAAATGATCAGGTCAGCTCATCGGTTTAATGAAACCCTGCCAACAATTTCTGTAGTTTTCCTATCTAAATATTTTTCTAGATAGAATTTTCTGGTGTAAACTAGATTTTTGTTGCCCGCTACTGGTTAGTGTCAGCTACCACTAGTGTTTACACACTGGTGGAAATATATATTTATGATGGATCTTTTGTGGAATAATATTTTTTTTTAAAGTAGTTAAACTGACTTCATTAATCTTCAAATCAAATCAAGTATTTATTTGCTAGAACACAATTTACAAGAGATATTAACATAACTTAAATTAATTAGACATTTTCAGCCTTATTAATAAACACGAACTAGCTTTAGACTAGTTACACCATCTTTTGTCTCTTTCGATCTTGCTAAATATTCCAGTAGCAAAAAAAGGTCAAAAGCTGAAGTAACTAATCCGAGACTAATATCCGTTTATTAATAAGGCTGTTTGAGTTCAACCTGCATGCAAGTGTGCAAATATTAAGTAATTTTTGTTACAGCACATTTGGTATTCCTTAACACTATAAAATGCGTGGTGTAACATCCAGTCAAAGTTTTATTAATTACTAGTTGCGCCCCGCGGTTTCACTCGCGAATAAAAAGTATTTTAATTATTTGCTCATCCCACGGGAAAATTTCATTTTCCGGGATAAAATTTAGCCTATATATTAATCCAGTGTATAAGCTATCTTGGTACTGAATTTCATCAAAATCCATTCAACCGTTTATTAATGCCGTATATTAATGAATTTTCTAAGTAATAGTAATGATATGTTATTTTGTACTGGTTGTTTTGTACTATTCTATTTTTCATTAGTATTTAATTTCAGACGTGTATTTTATATGAACAAATGACTTGATTGCGATGCAACAGGAGAAATGGAGTTTTGGCGGGAACGCGAAAAAGATTGCGTCACCGCATTGTATTATTTTCCAAAACTTGTGTTATTTTCAGTGTTAGTGCATAAAATTAGTGGCATTCTATTCGTTAAGTGCTGTATTAGAGGCGTGGGTGTGGGAAAATGGTATAATGATGGTGAAACGTTTATTTTCGTGTGGTTTCCAAAACTCCATAGAAGCTTCAAGTAAAGTTGCCACCACTTTACTAGGAGTATGACTTTGACTAGATTATGACTTGACTTGATGACTTCGACTGTGACTTGACACATATTTGCGTGAAATATCATTAACTTGATAAATTATCAATTACTTGACTCTGGCTAATAACAGGAGAAATTTACATACTAACTATGCACATAAACTGTGTATTAAAAACTGTCAAATGCATACAAATTTGTGTTGCTTATCGGTTACAATCGAGTTACGTGATAGCTCAGCTGGCCTTGTTTATAACATCTAATTTCGAATCAGCACAACTGAATGTAGGTGATGAAAGTTAGAGTCAAAAGAAAATCTTTAACAGTTGATAAATAAATAATTACAACAACTCTGACGTCGCCAGCCCTAAACAGGCGCTTTATTGACGCGATACACACAGACCTACCGCACATGTTGATTGTAGTAACCTACTTTAGGTGACGTGAATGACAATATGATTACTGACAGTAATAATGCACTTATACAATACAGCATACAATACAATTAACTGGGCGTTAATTTTCGTCTTTCAGTCGAAATGAAACATTTGAAATTTTGAACACATAATCTATCATGTATAAAAGAAAGACCAAAATGCTGGCCTCTACTTCGGCCAAAGATTGAGCATTGCAACGTGGCAATGCTGCCAGCATATAGGGCACGTTGCCTACTGGTAGTGGTTTGTTTGATTAAGTTCCCTTTTTATTGTTTTATGTTTATTAAATAATATTATGTTGTATAAAAGAAAGTCGTGTGAATACACTATTGTTGGAAATCCTAAGAGGTTTTAGTTTAAAAAAAAATAAGTTTACAATCAAGCTAAGAATATTTATTAAGATTTACTAAGAACCGACAATAATTAATAGCGTGATTTTATAAAACGTCCGTCGCCTCTGAGCGCTGCCCGAAAAGTGAGCCCGAGCCTTCTTCTTCGCTCATATATATACTACGCCGCTTGCATCAGCTCCCGAAGTGAAGTATTTTGTAACACGGCCGTTCCTGCTTGCGTGTTGTCCTCAACAGCTGCTTCACCTTCAAGCGGCACATTTTCGTCGACTTCGACCGTTGTGTCTTCTTCTATAACACAACAAAACATGATTTTAGGACCTGATGTACAGGCATATCGTTGGTAACTGAAACCATTTCAAAATTAAAATGAAGTTGTTGCTCAATTCAAAGAAATTTCAATTTAGAGAAATTCAACAGGTACTTGTAATAAACATTGAAAACGGAGACTGCAAAACAACTGTGTTAGAAGCACAAGCGTGCACTCAAGTACAACCAACACAGGTCTCACATAACAATTTTATGAAAATTTGTAAGAACAAGTAAGGTTCCAACCGCATGTAAGAAAGTACTTTAGAACCTTAGCATAGAAAATAAAGAAAAATAAATGTATTGCGAATTTCAGAATTCCGGACTTCTAAACTTCGCCACACATTGTAATAGAAAACGGCGATAACATTCATAAGCCACATCATACATTGCAAAAACGGCAACCGTATGACGTGACACTCCCAAATCACGTCAAACATTACAAAAACGGCAACTGTATAATGTAATACTCACAAATCACGTCATAAATAGCATAAACGGCAACTGTATGACATGGCACTCACAAACCACGTCATACATTGCAAAAACGGCAACTGTATGATATGATACTCACAAAACACGTCGTACATTGAAAACACGGCAACTGTATGACATAACACTCACAAATAACGTCATACATTTCAAAAACGGCGACTGTATGACATGGCACTCACAAACCACGTCATACATTGCAAAAACGGTAACTGTATAAGATAACATTCATAAATAACGTCATACTTTGCAAAAACGGCAACTGTATGACATGGCACTCACAAACCACGTCACACATTGCTAAAACGGTAACTGTATAAGATAACATTCATAAATAACGTCATACTTTGCAAAAACGGCAACTGTATGACATGGCACTCAAACCATGTCATACATTGCAAAAACGGCAACTGTATGACATGACACTCCCAAGCCACGTCATACATTGCAAAAAGAAAGAAGGCAACTATGCGAAATGATCACACATTGCAAACGACGCCACACGAAGTGCAGTCATCGCTGAGACACATTGGTGAGACAGATATCCGCAGTGGAGAACGCAGAACAAGCCTCCAGCGTCCATTCGCCCCGCCAAAACACCATGTGATCGGCGGCCGCTTGCGTTGTCTTGCCATAAGACCCGCCGAGAAGTTTCGAGCTACAGCGGTGGGTGGCAGCACATGCAGGACCTTGTAGGGCCCCAGCATGCCAGAGTCCAGCTTTCCCGTAGATTGTGACGACCTGTTCACGAACACAAAATCGCCAATGGTGAAGGTTCGTGACTGCTGACGACCCTTGTTGACATAAGCGTCTTGGAGTTGCTGGTCAGCGTTTGGTAGTGTGGACGCAGTATTATTCATCACCGCATCTTAACGGTACCATTGCGAGTTCTGTTTTGAATGAATAACCGGGGATGTACCGTCTAAAGTAACAAAAACTAACTTAGTAGCATTAAAAATGTCTAACCTCTTTAGACATTGCTTGGCACTTACGTGTTAACAGAAGCTTCTACCTTATGCTCGCTCGGTCTCACCTGACCATTAGTAATCATTTGACCTATTTCAGTTTTAAGAAATTCACATTTCTTAACGTTGATGGAAAATCCTGCCTCAGTCTTTAGAATCACTATACTCGCATTTTCGCTTGTTTTGTTGAACATAACCTTTGCGAAAAACACCACGAGCTCGAACGGGCGTAGACTGATGAGGTCACATAAATGGACAGAAAACTCACTAAATTCATAGCAGCTGCGCGAATTTGAGTATCAGTAACACCAGCGTGTAACTATCGCTACAATGAACTCATTCATCACTCAAATCGTTAACAATGCGTAACGTAACAACAAACGTCTAGCATATTCTGCATACGTGGGGTAGTTATCAGAATCAGTTTTCATAGCATCAAATAAAATGTTCGCGATATTTACTCGTATAGGGCACAATGCCTTAAATTCACACTTGAAATTTGGCCAACTACGATCATTACAAACCCAATCGTATAGCCACGACCTCGCGTCACCTTTTAGACAATTACCTATACGTGCTAAACACTCACTGTCGTCCCGTCTATTTAGATTGCGCACATGATCAATTTGACTACACAACGAATCAAAATCATGCTAAGACAGATCGAAATTCGACATAAATACATGGTTCGATCTTACCGGCATGGCATCATAGCATTAATGAGGTTTTCGGCTACTTATAACCATATCCGCGGTGGGCGGAGGCGTGCTTGTACACGGCACGGGCAGGTCCAGACTTGCAGGGTACGACTCGGCGCTCGACGGCGCAGTCAGCGGGCAGACGGCTCGCACGACGCGGCTGTCGCATCCGGTGCTGGCGCCGACATGGCGCGCGATGTACTCGCAACAACACTTGCACTGCGTGTCCTGGAATCTTCCAAAACACCTAAGCGGCTTATGAAAGTTTGAAGCTGGGCTTCTAAACCAGGAATAGACGTTCGCTCTCTCGTATCTCGCTTACGACTTTTACGTTTACTAGTCTCAGACATAGCTACAAATATGTTAAGCGGAAAATCTTTAAAATCACAACAGCAAAATCAAAGCAATATTTGAAATCAGAATAACCAAGTCAGAATTGAGTTAGATCCCGCTTCTGATGTTGGAAATCCTAAGTGGTTTTAGTTTAAAAAAAAATAAGTTTACAATCAAGCTAAGAATATTTATTAAGATTTACTAAGAACCGACAATAATTAATAGCGTGATTTTATAAAACGTCCGTCGCCTCTGAGCGCTGCCCGAAAAGTGAGCCCGAGCCTTTTTTTTTTTTTTTTTTTTGAACGAGCTAATGCTGTTGGTCTCTATCGACCTTTACAGCGTCACCGGGCGGGAGGGCGGGCGCTTAGGGCGCCCAGCCGTCAAAAGTGGGAGGCAACTAGCTCAAGGGCACCCCTGGGGTGCGAGCCTCGGCTTGGGCCGTTGCCGGGATAAGAGGATCGAGAAGACTACGTCCACTGGAAGAGTGGACCCTATTGAAAGTCGCGACCGTTCTAGCTAACCTACGGGGGGTACGTCGACCTCGCCGGCGGGGTCGGTGTCTGATTGTGTTACGCTGGTATCCTATACCGGTGCCGAAAGCGGTACCTGAGCCAGAAGGGCTAGACTGGTCCGGTGATCCTAGCGCAGCCGATACTACGGCTGCTATAGGATCATCCGGGTCGCTCAAGACGTGTCTCGGGCGGCGACGACGGGGTGGCGAGTCTGTCGTGTCTGTACAGTAGTTTGAAGCTCTGACTACGAGAGGGTTGGGGTGATGAGGTGCCGCATCAAAATAGCGGCGGGATGCATCCTTCATAAATTGACGGATGGATGGGAGTTCGAGATCGCAGTGGAGGTCGGAGTTTCGCTGGTACCAGCGAGCCCCGACCACCTTGCGGACAAAGCGGTTCTGGATCACCTGAAGTCGATCCAGATGTACTGAGGGAGTATGAGCAAACGCGACAGATGCGTAGGTCATAATGGGGCGAACGCAAGTTTTGTAAAGCGTCACCTTATTTCTAAGGGACAGCTTACTACGCTTGCAGATGAGAGGGTGGAGGCGGCCTAAGACAAAGGCAGCCCTATCGCGCACTCGCTTAATATGGTCCTTGAAGTTGAGTTTGGTGTCAAGGGTAACCCCCAGGTATTTGGTAGACGAAGCCCAGGGAATGGGCTTGTCGAACAAGGACAGTGGTTTCGCTGGCGGACCACGCTTGTAGTCAGAAAAGTACATCGCTGCACTTTTATCTGGGTTAACTGTGATCCGCCATTTCCTGAACCAAGCACCGATCTCGGTGAGGGCTCGTTGGAGGCGACCACGCATGTGAACTCTCTGCCATCCGGAGCAGTAGATAGCGGTGTCATCCGCAAAGAGTGCGAGCTGCACACTGGGATGAAATGACCGCGGGATATCGCTGGTGTACAGCGAGAAAAGCAAGGGGGAAAGCGCGGAGCCCTGGGGCACTCCGGCTCTGATAGGATGGGGAGACGATCGCTCCCCCTCGACGCGGTAGCGAAAGCTTCGATCCCTAAGGAAGTCTTGTATGATGTGCACAAGACGATCTGGCACGCCGATGTGGTACAGCTTGAAAATCAAGCCGTCGTGCCAGACTTTGTCGAAGGCTTTCGCCACGTCTAAGAAGACTGCGAGAGTCCCTTTCGGTTTTGGATTCGCGTTGAAGCCATCTAGAATGTGCTCCGTGATGCGGTGCACTTGTTGAACGCAAGAGTGTCTAGCTCTAAAGCCAAACTGCTCGTCGGGAAGGAGTTTATGTTCGTGGATATGGGACCAGAGACGCCTCCGAATGATACGCTCGTAGATCTTCCCCAGAGTACTGAGGAGACTGATGGGCCGGTAGCTAGAGGGCTCGGTAGCCTTCTTGCCTGGCTTGTGGATGCCGATGACGTCGGCGGACTTCCACGCAACGGGGAAAGAGCAGTTGCTCATAGCCGCATTGAAGATGCTGACTAGGAGATAGATTAAGGGGACAGAAAAGTGTTTGACCACTTTGTTGCTGATACCATCAGCGCCGGAGGCTTTACGGATAGTGAGACCCTTGATGACAGACTCAACTTCGGCGGCCCTAATAAGCTCGAGCGGGGGGTCGGAAGGTGGTAAGGAGCTGCGACGTTCGACTTCACTGACCACCGTATGGAGGTGGGCAGGGTCAACGTGATCGGGGGAAAGGTTGCACTGGGCCTCGAGGCTCTCAGCCAAACACTCGGCTTTTTCCTCATCATCGAACGCGGGGACTTGGTTTGGCCTATCAAGAGGGGGCATCGTTCTAAGTGTGTCACTTTTCAGAGTTCGAGCCAGCCGCCAGTAAGCCTGGTGGGTTGGCTCGAGCCCTGAAAGTAGGTCTGTCCAGTTCTGGGCGCGAAGATCACTTATGCGTTTCTTAACAGCACGCTGTAAGAAATTCAAAGTGGATTTGTTATCACGGGAGGGAGCCGCGTCGTATGCCCTAGTGGCGGCGTTCTTTGCTGTCAGCAGTCTCCTCACGTCCTCGGGCAAGTCCCAGCGGTGGTCCACCACCGGTACCTGCTTAGAAGACTCACCGATCACAGTGCGGAGGTGACTAGTGAGAGCATCGATCGCGGTGGAGACGTCATCTAGTGTCTGTATGTCGTCAGGTACCTTGTCTAAGTCTGGTGAACTGATAGCTTTCAGGGATTCCCCCAATCGCTTCCAGTCCACCACTGTCTTAGTCTGGGGTATCAGTTCAGTTGGATCCGAGCCTAGTCTCATGAGAACGGGGCGGTGGTCAGAGTCAAGTTCGTGGAGCACTTCTATCGAGCTTAACCTGAGGGCTACGCCTTTTAAAAGTGCTATGTCGAGTATGTCTGGTCGTTGGTCGAGGTTCCCGGGGAACCTGGTCGGAGTCATGGGTGCGATAATGTCAAAGGTGTGGTGGTCTGTGTCTGGTCGTGGGTCAGTTAGCTGTTCAAGTATCCTACCGTTGGTGTTGGAGGTGTGACAGTTCCACATGACGTGTTTGCTGTTGAAGTCTCCCGCCAGTATGACGGAGCTTCCCAGAGAAAGTAGCGCGTTGATATCACTACTGAGCAAACGTTTATCAGGGGGAAGGTAGCAAGACGCTAGTATGATCGGTTCGTGGCCGTTCATAGCTAGGCGACAGCAAGACGCTTCTAAGTTGATTAAAGATGAGGGAGTATCAATTGGGATGCAGTGAAGAGACCTTCGGTAATAGATAAGCGTACCGCCTCCGGCATTGGTAAGCCTATCATTACGAACCACTACGTAATTGGCGATCTTAGGATCCCGCTTACTAGGTTTCAGGAGGGTCTCCTGTACAAGCATCACATCGACCTGATGGGTCTTACAAAAGTTATGAACCAAGTCGCGTTGACGAGTGAGGCCGTTTGCGTTGAAAAACGCTAACGCTACGGAGCGAGGTTTAACCTTTTTTGGTGTACTATCCATATTAGATAGTACTAAAAGAAGGTAAGGGGCAGCGCATGATAGCGTCGAGAATGCCATCGTGCTGGACCAGGGCACAGAAACGGTCCTCGGGAGTGGCGGCTGAACGAAGTTTGTGTGCTAGCACACGTACTTCCTTCAGATCGATGGCTGATAGGCTCTGCTTAATCAGAGCCAGATCTTCCATCAGGGAAGTTGTAGCCTGGCCAGAGGGACCAGACTTAGAGGCGGGAGGGCTAGTGTGGGCTACAGGCAGCGCTTCAACAATAGCTGGAGCGCTGCTAGGTGTCGCTGGCGCAGCCTGCGCCCGGACCATGCTCGGGGGCTTGGACCAGGCGTTGACTACGGGAGGCGGTGCCTGAGAGGGCTGTGTGCTGCTTGCCGAGACAAGGGATAGCTTAGAGCTTATTCCTTGAGCGCCAGTGGTAGGTGGATTGGGGCGTGATGGCGCGCGCCCGCTAGTCCTGCGTGTGCTGCGCGGTGCCTTCGGGCAACCACGATAGTTCGCGGTATGCCCTGAATTTCCGCACAGAACGCAGCTTGGCGGGTCTGGACTGTCCCGAGTGCGGGAACAGTCGGCGGTGCCATGATCACCAAGGCACTTAACACAGCGGGGCCTGGCGTAACAAAAACGTGCCGCATGCCCATAGAGCTGGCAGCGATGGCACTGGGACGGAGTACCGTTTCGGTGTGGGGCCTCGACCGTGACCGCTGAAAGTTTGTCTACCTCCTTCAGATTGAAGATAGACTTCCCCTTTGCGGTGCGGTCGAGCACAACCAAGACAAGGTCGAAGGCAGTTTTGGTACGACCACTGTATAGGCGGTGAACTTCCCGAACCGGGAACTCCTGGGCTTTGAGGTCCTTGAGGACAACCTCTTCCTTCACCTCCTTCGGTATTCCGCGTAGGACTACACGAAGAACTTTCTCTTCCTCGAGAGCATAGGTATGAAAACCTATTTTCTCTTGGCGGAGAATACGGGTGAGGAGACGATGGTCATCCGAGGTTGCCACTTGGACTTTAATGCCCGAGTTGGTCGGTCTGGCGGACGTGTAGTTCACCTTCCTGGTGGTAAGGAGAGATGAAACAATGCTCCATTTCTCCTTTTCCTGGACGTACAGAGGTGGAGGTCGCTCCGGTCTCGAGGCTGATGATCCCGAGGAGGGCACATCTACCTCAATGGCGGGTGATCCTCTGCGGTCGGAAGGGCCGCTTACTGCCCCAGGACTGGGGCAGGCTGCCTTGGACGGGGGAGGAGAGGAAGCTGCCGCGGGGCGCTTCCTTCCTTTAGTGACTGTGATGAAGCCATCATCATCAACAGGGTCAGGAGAGGCGGGACTTTCGCACTCCATCAGTGAGGAAATTACCTCTACCGACGGAGTGGTAAAAATAGGCGAGCGGGAGCGCGGTCGCTCGCGGGTTTCGCTGTCACAGCTTCGCGGTGACGGGGTCGGGGCGGGTCCGCGGATGGCGGGGGAACGGGAAGTGTTGCGGGAAGCAACCTTCTCCGTTTTGCGTGCGCGGGCAACGCTAACTGAGTCAGCGGGTGGCGGAGGCATCACCGGTGATGCGGGCTCACTGGTAGCCAGTGCGGATGGAGTAGGAGTCCTAGCAACGAACTTGGACCAAAGGTTTTTAAGATCGGGGTTGAACCGGATGGCCCAGTCAAAAAATTCGAACAGTTGCCTTGCGGCAACGTCCGACGGGATAGACTCCATCCCGGCGTGCTCCGGGATGGAGTGGGGAGTAAGCAGTAACGCCCCGCCTGTGAAGGCGGAGCGGTGTGTACCTAAAGTGTAGCCCTAATTAGCGTACCGTCTGCAATGCAGCACGGGTGAATACCTGAACGCGGATCCCTACGTCTTCTGCAGCTCCTGCTGCTTCGACGAGTGTACCCGGACGCGGCGGCAGCCAGTCACGCGCACGAGCGCGGAGGCTACGCGGCGACGACGACAACGCACTCGGGCCGCGGCACACGCTCGGACGTGGCGACGGCGAAACGCGCACAACACTTCACTCGCGGCACTGGTAGCGACGGTGCTAATTGTCTATAATGCCCAGCAAACAGTCTCTTCACTCACGGCACTCGCGAGACGGGTGGGGCCCGGGAGGGGCCGTCGGAGACGCGCGGGGCGCGCGGGGGCGGCCGCTCGGCGCGGCGGCGCCGGGCGGACTGCGGTTGCGGTGTGCTGAGCACAGCGCGGAGGCGGGGAGCGCGTAACGGAAGCGCTCAGAGACGACCGCTCGGGGCGGTGTCGAGAGTCGGACTGTGAGCCCGAGCCTTCTTCTTCGCTCATATATATACTACGCCGCTTGCATCAGCTCCCGAAGTGAAGTATTTTGTAACACTATATATAACTCAAGAACGGCTGGCGAACAGAATTGGTTGAAAATTAGTAGGGAGGTAGGTACCTTAGAACCAGGAGACGGACATAGGATACTTTTTATCCCTTTCGCCGCGTTTTGCTAATTCACCCGTGCGAAGCCGGGGGATCAACTAGTTCCTTATAAAAACGGGTTTAACCGACTTCAAAATGAGAACATCATCAATGTAGTCGAAATTGAAATACGCATCACTCAAAAACTACTTTTTTTTTATTGTTTGATAGGCTCGCGCTTGACCACTATCGCACCTGATGGTAAGTGACGATGCGGTCTAGGATGTAACACGCTTGCCTAGAAGATACCTGTTCACTCTCGATTTGAAGACTCCAAGGTTGTAGTTTTCGGGAAATACGGACGCCGGTAAAGCGTTCTATCCTACCTTTACCTACCTTCGTTTTATCCTACTTGACAGATCATGATCAAATTTAAATGGGACCACAAGGGAAGCACCAGCTTTCAAATGAAAAAAAAAAATCTTCAAAATCGGTGCACCCAGACGAAAGTTCTGAGGTAACAAACATTAAAAAAAACAGTTGAATTGAGAAACAAAAGGGAATTAATTCATTAATGACCGATCCAACGAACCATGTTTGATATTGGTATTTGGCAAATTAGAGCATTTAAGATTGATTGGGAGAAGAAGGAGTTCAAGCGGTGTTTGATTCAAAAACCCTCGGAAACCACTCTAATAAGGATCTGTGATCATACCCTTTAACACTGTAACAACCTTCGATGTACCAACTTTAGTCACTGCAACATTTCTATGGATTTTTAAAAAAAATATAGGTTATTATAGAATTCGCGGCATTTTCTATACAAGTTTTGTATTATGTTATGTATTTCACTGGGTGGTAGGACTTTTCTGCAAAGTTCGTCTAGGTAGGTACCACCGCTTTGCCAGTTATTCTGCCGCCAAGCAGTAGTGCGCAAGCAGTACTGTGTTCCGGTTTGTAGGGCAATGTAGCTAGTGAAATTACTGGGTAAATGAGACTTTATTTTTTTTTCTTTGACTGGCCCGATAGCTCAGTTGGTAGGTCGTGGGTTCGATTCCCACCCAGGACAAACATTTGTGTGATGAACATTGATGTTTGTTCTGTGTCTGGGTGTTATATTGTATTCTATGCATGTATTTACAAAAAAAAAAGTATCTAAGTATTGTATCAGTTATCTGGTTCCCATAATACAAGCTTTGCTTAGTTTGGGGCTAGATGGCGCTGTGTGAAATGTCCACACATATTTATTATTATTAAAAAAATTATTTATGATCTGATCTCACAGTCGAGTAATCTTATTACCAGGCTGTGCTGATGTCTTAGGATAATGTGCGCAGTGCAGTGTCGTGCAAAACTTTATATTTTGGAGTTCCGAGTGACACTGTTCTGTCATGGGCGGCCGTGTCGCTTAACATCAGGTGAATGACTAGCTCGTCACATCATTCACTAACATTTTAAAAAATTCTATACAAATTAGTGCAAAACTGAGGTACACTGGTGTCGATTCTGTGTCACATACTCTAAAGCTAAACGAAATGAACATATTTCCGTCTTTTTCATTTCCCCTTTATCAGAAGAGTACCGCCATACTTTAAGTTTACTTTAGTTTTAGAGAATGCGACACAGAATCGACATCAATGGACTTCTATTTTGAGTTTACGACTACTATCGAAGTTCTAAATAGGGGACAGGATCGTGTCGAATGAGAATTAGCCGTCTTCTAATACAATAGCGGCACGAACTATTGTATTTCGCGAAACAAACGAATCTATTTTTATACGTGGCCCGATGACATTGGCCTAGCGAAACGGGTTCACTGAATGCACCACAATAGCTTCCAATCAAGCTCAAGTTATTTTTGCATCATCCAACGCGAAGTCGACTTCAATAATCTTCTCTAAATATACATAACTCAAAGGTTGACTGACAGAATTACATAGTGATCTATCAACGCACAGCCCAAACCACTGGACGGATCGGGCTGAAATTTGGCATGCAGGTAGATGTTATGACGTAGGCATCCGCTAAGAAAGGATTTTTCAAAATTCCACCCTTAAGAGGGTGAAATGGGTGGTTGAATTATTTCCCCATAGACCACGCCGCGGGCGAAGCTGCGGGCAGAAGCTCGTAATAATAGTAAACGCCAAACGATCACATACATATCATCCAACTCAATCAGCTTAGAAAAGTACCATTCATTGAACATTCAACATCCCGCTGTTTGCTCTTTCTTTACACATTTCTGTCTTCTCCCTTCTCCCTTCGTTTTACTTCTTTCTTTTTTATAAACATAATAATATGTATATGTTTTTAAAAACTGGTCTCTCATCCGACGAAGGTTGTATGGTGCAATAACAATTTTTGGATATACCGATTTTGATGAAACAAACTCTAGAGGCTGCCCAGAGCTACGGACAACACGGAACAGCAAACGGCATCAAAATCGTAGTTTTTGTGTTAGGAATTTTTATACAAACTGAACAAATAATCTTAAAAACTAAAAGCTTTTTTTTTCCTAATAAACGGTACTTATTCTACTCAATTTTTTTTTCTTAATTATCTTTTACTAGAAGCGCCCCGCAGTTTCACCCGCGGATGAAGTATTTTAATTATTTGCTCATCCCACGGGAGAATTTCACTTTTCCAAGATAAAATGTAACCTATACGTTAAACCAGTGTATAAGCTATCTTGGTACCTAATTTCATCCAAATCCATTCAGACATTTGAGCGTGAAGGAGTAACAAACACACATACAAACTTTCGCCTTTATAATATTAGTGTGATAGTGTGATGTACCTACAGATTTTATTTACGTTGGTAACAGTTTTATTATAATAGGCTATTTGACTACTATTAAAAATGAACAAGTAAATATTATTTTCATATAGTAGGTTAAAATTGAATGTAATCAATGTAAAAATAAGTAAAATCGGTAAATTAATCACGGAGTAGTACGCGTTTAAAGTTTTATCGCCTGTCCCTTTCTCGCAAAACAGAGATCGTGTTGAGCTTCCTCACAGCTACTAAGAAGGCATGGCTTGTGACGTCACATGCCAAAACGATTGTATGTAGAGCTACCACAGCTTAGTAATGAGTTACTGTGAGGACTGGTAACTGACGTCACTGCGTGTTTGAGTTGTCTCTTTCTATTTCTGTATTTTAAAATGCCTGTAACTTAGTCATTTTTTGAGATATTCAAGTTTTGTTTTCACAGTTATCTATTTTTTGAGGTATATTATTTATGTATGTAATAAAAATATAGTAGTCAAATAGCCTATTGTCGACAGCCTCTGTGGTGTAGTGGTTGAGCAGGTTGGCTCATAACCCGGAGGCGGCGGGTTCGATTCCCGCGGCAGGACATGTATTTATGCACAGAAAAAAAAAACCGCAAATACTTGTTCTGAGTCTGGGTGTTATGGGACCATGGTCCTCGTAGTTCCTGGGTCCCTAGACACAGGGAATCCTAGTTAGGGTCCAGGATCTAATATGTATGTGATCGTCGAGTGTTATCATTTATCATAATTAGGTATAGATATATAGACTAACTCACTACACAGTATAATAATTATGCATCATATCGTGACTATAAAGTAGTCTACGTACCTACCTACTCGTACGTGTTCGATTCTAAATCGATTATTATCGCCAATCGCTTTCAGAAACTATCAAATAGTTAAGTAATTAAATGTAGGAAAAACCGCCACCGTTACATAGTTAATATCCAAAATGTGCGAAAAAAGCGATTTGCCTCAACGTCTATCATGCGAACAGCCAAAGAGTGGATCGCTTTACCGGCGTCCGTATTTCCCGAAAACTATAACCTCTAACAGCCTTATTAATAAACGGGCATTAGTCTCGGATTAGTTACTTCAGCTTTTGTCCTTTTTTTGCTACTGGAATATTTAGCTGGATCGAAAGAGACAAAAGATGGTGTAACTAGTCTAAAGCTAGTTCGTGTTTATAAATAAGGCTTAAAGTCTAGAGTGCAGTAAAGATTGGAGTAAAAAAAAAAACACGCTTGTCTAGAAAATTTCTAGACAAGCGTGTTACATCCTAGACCGCATCATCACTAGAGACTGGTCAAACGCAAGCCTATGGTTTTGTTTTTGTAGCTTTTGTTTTACTCTAATCTTTTCTAGCATTTGCCCACGCTCTCACCTGATGGGAAGTGACGATGCGATCGAAGGTGTAGCATGCTAGCCAAGTAAATACCTATTCACTCTTCTCTTGAACACGCCCGGGGCATATTTCGCCGGAAACACAGACGCATATATATTAAAGCCCCCGTTCATATATTACTGCGTTATTCCTTTCCGTGCAAGTTTGTCTGGAAGAGATCGCTCTGAGCGATAAGACCGCCCATTGTTACACTTTGGCTAAGTTTATTTATTATTGATGTGGTGTTTCAATTAAGAGTTTATCTATCTATCAAACAATTTTAAAAAACTTTGCTCTGTAAATAAATCAATACCGCAAATGTGCGACATACAATTTAGCTATAAATTCATACAAATATAGAAACCATGTCTTCCTACTGTGCGACCTTAGCCAGCACCACTTAGCGCCGCCACAGAATGACTAATAGTAGCGGGCTAGGGTTGCCAATGTCAATCAGACGTGTGACAATCTTTAAATGACGTTGTTGTTTGCTGCCTCAGTTGTATGCTAACCCTGACATCGCGTAGTGCCTATCGCATGTGACTGTACTAGTTGCGCCCCGCGGTTTCACCCGCGGATAAAAGGTACCTTAATTACTTGCTCATCCCACGGGAAAATTTCACTTTTCCGGGATAAAATGTAGGCTATATGTTAATCCAGTGTATAAGCTATCTTGGTACCGAATTTCATCCAAATCCATTGAGCCGTTTGAGCGTGAAGGAGTAACAAACACACATACACACATACAAACTTTCGGCTTTATAATATTAGTGTGATGTGATAAGACAATACGTGTAACGAAAAACGACACTTGACACCACGTAGACATGCGCAGTCTTAGAGTATTAAGAAATGCTATAAATGCGCAGTAGACGATTTTAATAAGTGTCTTTTGCGGTATAAGGTCTGAGGCGGGAAGAAATATCCCTGAATGACTATTTCTTACACTAGGTGGTAGGTCTTTTCTGCAAAGTTCGTCTAGGTAGGTACCATCGTTTTGCTAGTTATTCTGCCGCCAAGCAGTAGTGTGTTCCGGTTTGAAGGGCACTGCAGCTAGTGAAATTGATGGGCAATTGAGACTTATAATCTGATCTCACAGTCGAGTAATCTTATTACTCTGATGATGTCGCAGGATGATGTGCGCAGTGCAGTGTCGCGCGAAACTTTATATTTTCGAGTTCCGAGTGACACTGTTGTGTAACGGGCGGCCTTGTGGCTTAACATCAAGTGAACGACTAGCTCGTCACAACATTCATAAACATAAAATAAAACACGAATGTGCCCTGCCCAGGCTTCTAAGTGACGCTCGCCAAGTCTCAACTTTCATACCGCGTATACATTTTAGTTTCTATAGTCCTTGCATTTTTTTTAAATGTCGGTATGGCTCCACTATTTTGTGTATTTAGCCAGTGTCAAGTAATTGATAATTTCTCGAGTTAAGTAATATAAATGTATATATTATGTCAAGTCAAATCACAATCCAAGTCATCAAATCAAGTCATAGTCTAGTCTAGTCAAGTCATACTTCTAGTAAAGCGGTGGCAATTTTACTAGAAGCTTCTATGGAGTTATGGAAACAACACGAAAAGGAACGTTTCACCATCATTATACCACTTTCCCACACTCACGCCTGTAGTCCAGCACTTAACGAATAAAATGCCACCAAGTTTATGCACTAACACTGAAAAGAATACAATGCGGTGACGCAATCTTTTTCGTTTTCCCGCCAAAAACTCAAGTCCTTGCATTAATGTTACCTAATTGTGTGCCAAGATCACGAATAAAGTTTTTTGAAGTGAAAACTTCTATAGGCGCGTTGATCACTTTGGGTTAACAAAAAACACGAAACTCGCGTCATCGTCACCGAACGCTATCCATATATGTATACTGTGTATAAATGTGTACTTTTTGGGTGAACAAAAAGCGAGAAACTCATAATCACCGCACGCTTCTCGTGACCGTCACAAATTACTTAGTTTTGCACTTCTATGGGCAGTCCCCAAAGACAAATGTGCGGAGCAATATTTTTTATTACCATATCGGTGTGTTCTTCGATAAGTTATGTAATTTTTATTTATTTTTTATTAATCTGCATTTCCATAGACACCTGGGTCCGTGCATTTGTTAGATTATTTTTTATATTTATGAATTAAGCCTATTATTAACATGAACTTATATATATAGGCTGAACGGTTTGTGAGTAGGTTGCAACCTATATAACTACTAGCGGCCCGCCCCGGCTTCGCACGGGTATTTAATATATATCTATTATAGATTGAGATATATCCTATCTCTCAAGTTGGATCGAACTGCACATGGTGTGCGAATTTTATTATAATCGGTTAAGTGGTTTAGGAGTCCATTGAGGACAAACATTGTGACACGAGATTTATATATATTAAGATAGGCCTTCAGCAAGTGCACCGGGCCGTGTCTGGAACAAGAATGATCCCTAGTACACCGAGTGGTCCCTTTTTATAGCCAGATGGGTGGGGGAGCGATGACAGATGCCGGTGCTGCCACTGTAATAAATTTAAATGCTGCCACAGGGTAAATTACGGTACTGCCCGTTGCGCATAGAGTTTATAACTGGACGTTGCCGCCGATATATTATAATACAGGAAGGATAATACAGCCAATAACAAAAAGATACATAAACATAAGTATTTAAGTTCTTATTTCTAATTTTTAATTGTGCGTACACCACCGAGCAAACCAGCTTCCGCAGTTATGTAATCGTGCTACAGAGGTCGCTGGAAATATACTTGGGTGATTATCAGAAAGTGCCTAAAAAATTATAATTTCTTCGCCGCAATTTTTTTTTTCATTAATTCCAAAAATTAAATAACATACTTTGTAGAGGCTTCTAAGATCTACATTAATATGTTATTCGACCCAAAATCTATCGAGCCGATTCGAAGTTTTAACGATTTTAAACTGTATTTGGTCATAGAAATTAGATATGTACCAAAGAAATTAGATATGTACCAAAGAAATTAGAAAAAGCACCAAATACATTAGGAAACATGCCGAAGAACTTAGATTTGTTAACAAAGGAATTAGAAATCATATCAAAGATATTAGTTTTATGGGAAAAATAAATAGTTTTAAATAAAATTACTTATAACTTTTGTTTATGTGACATTATTTTAATTATCACATGTATTAATAAACAATAATAGCATATACAAAAACTAAGGCACATTTAAAAAATGGGTTATTAGACACAATCGGTCTTCAAAAGTTCGATATTAATTACATTATTGATTGTATAATACATAACTTAAATATAAAACTTCAATATTAGCCTGAGTCTGACATAAGTATGTGTCATTCATGTGTGCTTTGCTATCCCGAATTTTAACCCAAAACTAGCGATGCCTGCAAAATGAAGTCTGCAAAAAGTTATTTTAGATTATACATTGGTCTTTTTGTACACTTGATATAGATTATTTAAAGAATCGTTCAATCTCTTCTGTTTTTCACGGTTCCCAGTTTTGTAAATTCTTTTTTTCCTGGATAAACTCTGCTGTTCGAAAAATATTTCGATTTTTTTGCATTATTATTTATGTTCTCAAAGTATTTCCAGTTGTTTCATTATCTTCAACATTTTTCGTTTTATTTTGAGAGTGTACCTCCTATTTTTCATTCTTACAAATCGTTTTCTAAATTATTTTTGGTTCATGTTGTAGCTGATCCAAACTTGAGGCAAAGAACTGCGATTTCTTTTTCTTTCTCGTATTTGTATCGTTTTAAGACAGCTTTATGCACTTTTTTGTGTATTATTAAGTTTTATTTAATAGCAGACTTCTTACGTAGACTCTTTGCGTTTTGCCATTTATATTTACGTTGTGCTCTAAAACAAAGGGAATTAATGTGAAGCAGTTCTACCAATTTTTTTAGTCAGCCTGGCAGTAGCGATTATTATTTTTACAGCAGGATAGGTAAAGTAAGGCATACAAATACATGTGGATAATATATATTCTGTCATGCCAAATCAATTATTTTGGTTGTGCATAATGGCTAAAATAAATCCAGTTTTGAAAAAAAATTGACATAAAACATTCGTATGAGTGAGTTTAGTTGTAATTTTTTGACCGCAAACGAGCCGAGCAAGCAAACTAAGCCGGCACTAGTTTAGGTAGAAAGAAAATTGTGTTATTCCGTTAAAGCTAAATAATAGTGTCAGCTTAAATCAACATAAGCTTATTATAATAGATATTTGAATGCATTTGACGTTTTAATGTATGGTATTTACTCTTTTATTGATATTTTTTATAATTTCTTTGTACTAATACTAATTTCATTGGCGCAATCTGCCAAAGAAATCCAAAGACATTAGGGCCAAAGAAATTAGAAATCATCAATGATTATTTATTTTCACAAATGGCTAATGTACGATTATAACCTTTTATTGCCACGTGCGCACTGTTTGACTGAAGTAATGTGCACAAAAATATGCATGCACCAGAAACAAATAATAGCATGACAATAAACATAGAAGAAATTAGGCACTTA
This sequence comes from Ennomos fuscantarius, assembly GCA_905220475.3. NCBI lineage: Eukaryota > Metazoa > Arthropoda > Insecta > Lepidoptera > Geometridae > Ennomos > Ennomos fuscantarius. The sequence continues at coordinate 6,840,161 of HG992050.1, read as the reverse complement.
TCGGGCGAAACTCCGTTATGGGCGAGAAAAAAAATATATCTTCTCACTTTGTAACGAATGGGCACTCTTCTCCTGGTGTTGAATAGAGCATAACTGAAGGGTGCAGGGAAGGTCGGCAATATGTCCCCGTGGCCGTTTTAAGCAGAGTGGCTACACGGTTTCATTGCGCCAAAGTTATTAGTATTTTTTCTTCGGACAAAATTGTTTGTGTTATAATTTAAATACAAAACCTAATAATGAAGAGAAAACTATTGTACGAATACCATAAGTATTTGTCATCAATATGACATATAAAATTAATGCTTGTTTTACTTATATAAGAGAGTTTTTCCTGATTTACAAATACAGGTATGTAATGGACGCGCCAAAGAAATTATGATATTCAATTTCAAATAAATATTATCGATTTCTTTTATGCATTACACGGCTTATTACACATCCATTGAAACACATGTATGATACATTTTCGATAAAAAAATACACCAATATGGAAATCTAATGTTTTTATGGATTCTCAGGCTTGGACGCTCCTAAATTGCATCGTTTGATAATCACCCACTTGAAGCTTGTGACGGCAACCCTGCGCTTGGGCCTGTGATTACCTAGATTGGACTCGTGTACGAGTAGTTCCTAGTTTACAAATGGGGAGTCAGGAGTAGAGTCATCCTTTTAAAGTCAATTGCAATACAAGAGAAATACAGCAGTGTTCACGGAACATTTATTGCAACGAAACAGGATAATATCATTCCTTATTCGAAAATTTCCATAGTAACTATACAAGGTGGAATTTAATTCGTTCTTTTCCTTTAATTCAGTCCATGCTATAGAATGCTCCCATATCACACTATCACACTTCACACTAATATTATAAAGGTGTAAGTTTGTATGTGTGTATGTGTGTTTGTGTCTATGTGTGTATGTTTGTTACTCCTTCACGCTCAAACGGCTAAATGAATGGATGAAATTCGGTCGGTACTAAGATAGCTTATACACTAGATTAACATATAGGCTACATATTATCCAGTAAAAGTGAAATTTTGCCGTGGGATGAGCAAATTATTAAAATATTTTTTATCCGCGGGTAAAACCGCAGGGCGCAACTAGTAACTAAATAAAAAAGTACTTAAATCTAGGTATTATCAAATTTAAATTCTAAAGAAAAGCCTTGTGACATTGAACAAAGCAGGTGTTTTATTGCCTACGAAACATTTACAAAGCACTCAGCCGGTGCCCGCGCTGTGTGTGCCGTTAAATAGACATTTCGGCTGTCATGCAGTTATTTTAGGAGGCACTAAATACTAAAACAAGATGAATAATTATAATTTTTAATTGGACCTTGCACTAATATTCTATAGCATAGTCTGAGTACATACATTTAAGGAAAAGAGTGAATAAAATGCCACCTTGTATATACATTAAATAAGCAGTTAATTTACATAGTTATTGTAAACTAACTACGCAGTTAATGTACACAGTCACTGTTTATTTCAATATATTATATGTACACAATGGTGTCGATTCTGTGTCGCATACTCTAAAGCTAAACGAAATTAACGTATTTCCGTCTTTTTCATTTCCCCTTTATCAGAAGAGTACCGCCATACTTTAAGCATATTTTAGTTTTAGAGAATGCGACACAGAATCGACACCGCTAACTATGTACATTAACTGCGTAGTCAATGTACAGTAACTATATACATATAATATATTGAAAGTATTGAAACTGTTAAATGCATACAAAATTGTTTTTCTATTAGTTGCCAAGACAGTCTCTGTGGTGGGTGACGGTTGCGCAGGGTGGCTCATAACCCAGAGGTGGCTAGTTCGTTTCCCGCGACAGGACAAGTATTTGTGCACATAAAAAAGCGCAAAAACTTGTTCTGTGTCTGGGTGTTGCGGGACCATGGTCCTCGTAGTTCCTGAGTCTAGTCTTCCTAGATACAGGGAGTCCTAGTTAGTTCGGGATCTGTGTATGTGATTTAAAAAAATTAAGCGGTCTCTTAGCAGAAATGTGGTAAAACGCAAGTCTATCTAGTGTATATATAGCGCCCTGCGCACGTCATCCTGTGACATCACACAGTCTAAAAAAGTTTTCTAAACCGTGAGATCAGTTCGTAAAGTCTCATTTGCCCAGTAATTTTACTAGCTACAGTGCCCTTCAAACCGGAATACAGCAGTGCTTGCCCACTACTGCAAGGCGGCTGAATAACTGGCAAAGTGGTGGTACCTACCTAGACGAACTTAGCAGAAAAGTATGGGTGGGAATTAAAATCTCAAACATCGTGGACGAAACAAAAAAATTAAGAAATTATAGAACCTTTATACCAAGTTTCGTCAGATGAAAAATACGAATTGTGCCAATATGCGTGAGTTGAGGCAGAGACTTCGCCTGCTCGGTCAAACGCGCAGATGAAACCGCGTGGCTCAGCTAGAACTAGCTTTGCCTTCTTTAACTTTGCTTTCCTTACTTATGTCCAATCAATCGTTTTTATTTCAAGCCTGACATTGAACTTCTGATCGATTACCTCTATTAGGCTTGGGGTGGGAGGGTGCGTTGGAGGTTTTGGGGTGGCTTACGTCATACCTTGCGCAGAAGTACCTTAATTAGGACTGTATTATCTGATACCTTGCACGCGCGACATATCATGAGTAAGGCTCATCAGTAAGGCTACTGATGATATCTAACATTTTCTGGACCGGGTTTTATCAGAGAAATTTGTCACAGCCATTGTAGTGTGTATGAACACGCCAGATAATTCAATTACATAGAATACGTCACTACTGATTTGATTTTGAAATTCCTTTATTGATTTTTAACTAGGTGGTAGGACTTTACTGCAAAGTTCGTCTAGGTAGGTACCACCGCTTTGCCAAATGTTCAACCGCCAAGCAGAAGTGCGCAAGCGGTTTGAAGGGCACTGTAGTTAATGAAATACTGCGCAAATGAGACTTTATGACCTGATCTCACAGTCCAGTAATAATATTAATAGACTGTGCTGATGTCAGGATGACGTGCGCAGTGCAATCACGCGAAACTCTATACATACTTTTAGAGTTCCAATTGAAACTGCAAATGATATGGACAGCCGTGTCGCTTAACATCAGCCGCACGACTGGCTTGTCGTGTCATTCTTAACATTAAAAAACGAGTGTGCTTTAGACCACACGACTGAAGTAAACTTTCCGGATACGGATCATAACTCTCTTTCTATCTTATATTTCCGTCTGAAGTTCCGTTCGCTTCGCCGATAAATCTTTGGAACCCTCTCGTATTCTCCAGCATTCTCCAGCTTATTCTCCAAGTCAATCGGGCGTAAAGAAGTTTTACTTAGAATAGAATAGAATAGAAAAACATTTATTCAATACTTGTCTTAAATTAAAATACAAAAACAGGTTAAATTTATACACATAATGAAAAATACGAATTGTGCCAATATGCGTGAGTTGAGGCAGAGACTTCGCCTGCTCGGTCAAACGCGCAGATGAAACCGCGTGGCTCAGCTAGAACTAGCTTTGCCTTCTTTAACTTTGCTTTCCTTACTTATGTCCAATCAATCGTTTTTATTTCAAGCCTGACATTGAACTTCTGATCGATTACCTCTATTAGGCTTGGGGTGGGAGGGTGCGTTGGAGGTTTTGGGGTGGCTTACGTCATACCTTGCGCAGAAGTACCTTAATTAGGACTGTATTATCTGATACCTTGCACGCGCGACATATCATGAGTAAGGCTCATCAGTAAGGCTACTGATGATATCTAACATTTTCTGGACCGGGTTTTATCAGAGAAATTTGTCACAGCCATTGTAGTGTGTATGAACACGCCAGATAATTCAATTACATAGAATACGTCACTACTGATTTGATTTTGAAATTCCTTTATTGATTTTTAACTAGGTGGTAGGACTTTACTGCAAAGTTCGTCTAGGTAGGTACCACCGCTTTGCCAAATGTTCAACCGCCAAGCAGAAGTGCGCAAGCGGTTTGAAGGGCACTGTAGTTAATGAAATACTGCGCAAATGAGACTTTATGACCTGATCTCACAGTCCAGTAATAATATTAATAGACTGTGCTGATGTCAGGATGACGTGCGCAGTGCAATCACGCGAAACTCTATACATACTTTTAGAGTTCCAATTGAAACTGCAAATGATATGGACAGCCGTGTCGCTTAACATCAGCCGCACGACTGGCTTGTCGTGTCATTCTTAACATTAAAAAACGAGTGTGCTTTAGACCACACGACTGAAGTAAACTTTCCGGATACGGATCATAACTCTCTTTCTATCTTATATTTCCGTCTGAAGTTCCGTTCGCTTCGCCGATAAATCTTTGGAACCCTCTCGTATTCTCCAGCATTCTCCAGCTTATTCTCCAAGTCAATCGGGCGTAAAGAAGTTTTACTTAGAATAGAATAGAATAGAAAAACATTTATTCAATACTTGTCTAAAATTAAAATACAAAAACAGGTTAAATTTATACACATAATATGTACATAATGAATAGAAAAAAAAAAAAACAAGTATCGAATGGGCGTCGGCTTAGCATATTGCTGGTCATCAGAGACAACCAGCGCTGATTTTCAGCCTAGACCCAGAGGGGGTGGAACCAATGCACAAATTCGAAAAACTAAGTAATAAGCTAGAGTAGTAGAGTGGACTTATTATTTTGTTTACGTGTAAACGCAACATTTTTATTATTATAATATTATTATTTAACTATTGATAGATTGAAATACTTTCTGGTATATTTATAGGTTATTATTTTTTGTAGGTAACAATGGCAATTATTATCGATAAAAAGTGCAATTTACGTGCAACGTTGCGCGCATTTGACTCGCAATTCGGTTTTGCAACAGATGAGTCAGTTTCCTCTGAAACAATAGTTGGAGCTAAGGTCCGTATTACAGAACGATGCTCAGTCATCGATCGGTGCTCAAGCAGAGATTTCATTCATAAAGTGATCAATTAGTGAGTGAAATCTCTGCTTGAGCACCGATCGATGACTGAGCATCGTTCTGTAATACGGACCTAAGTTTACACATTAGTTGGTTAGGTAATTACACATTACACCGTGACATTGGATATGTCACGTTAGCTGGAGTTGTGAATTGATAGGAATTTCTTTTTTTGTTTGGTTTTGGCTCCACACTTTTGTGTATGTAGCCAGTGTCAAGTAATTGACAATTTATGAAGTTAATTATATTTCACGCAAATAATATGTGTCAAGTTACAGTCGAAGTCATCAAGTCAAGTTATAGTCTAGTCAAAGTCATACTCCTAGTAACGTGGTACTTTACTTGAAGCTTCTATGGGGTTTTGGAAGCAACACGAAAAGAAACATTTCACCATCATTACACCACTTTCCCACACTCATGCATGTTATTCAGCACTAAACGAATAGAATGTCACCAATTTTATGCACTTCACTGAAAATAACATAAGTTTTGGAAAATAATACAATGTGGCGACGCGATCTATTTCGTTTTCCCGCCAAAACTCTGATAAGAATTGTTTACTTCGGGGAAATGAAAACAAGTGACGCACGCAAGTAACGTAGGCTGCAGGTGGAGGATGCAGAAGATAAACTAATATGGAATTCTATAATTAATCTATATTTGACGTTCAAATATTACATGATGTACGTATTTTACTAGTCCTACAATCTAAGGTGGTGCTTCCGCCCACAAGGCCGGGACCGGAGTATCTTATGCTGTTCAAAAACACGGGGACATAAGACACTGCTGCGTTGGCGCATGCGTGGACGGCACCAGTCGCGATGCGCTGTGAAATGACGTCACAAAACACAGCCTCTGTGGTGTGGTGGTTGAGCAGGTCCGCTCATAACCCGGAGGCAGCGGGTTCGATTCCCGGGGCAGGACAAGTATTTGTGCACAGAAAAAAAGCGCAATTACTTGTTGTGGGTGTTGTGGGACAATGGTCCTCGTAGTTCCTGGGTCCCTAGACACAGGGAATCCTAGTTAGGGTCCAGGATCTATGTATGTGATCGTTGGGCGTTATTATTATTATTATCAAAACATAGCACGCTAATGTTTGAATTATAAGCGCTCTTATCGTATAGCTACTGAGTAACTATAGTAAAGTTTATAATTTTATAAACATTATAGTTAAACAATTTCCTGGCGGCGGACGGATCACAGGTGTTTTAGTTGGTTCCCTCACATACCCCCTGCTATCACCCCCGTGGTCGCAGAAAAGTACAAGATCATCCCCTCCCCCCTTAAAAAAAGGTTAAAATATTACAAACTAATTGCGCCCCGCGGTATCAACCGCGGATAAAAGTATTTTAATTATTCACTCATCTCACGGGAACATTTCACTTTTCCGGGATAAAATGTAGCCTATATGTTAATCCAGTGTTAAGCTATCTTGGTACCGAATTTCATCCAAATCCATTCAGCCGTTTGAGCGTGAAGGAGTAACAAACATATAAAAACAAATACAAACTTTCGCCTTTATAATATTAGTGTGAGTGTGATGTGACTAATACAACTAGATTTAGAGAAAAAGAGTGAGTATGTACTTTTTATTAAACCAACAAGACAAAAAATGCGACTAACTCACTTCCTGAGGTATCTTTGTTTAGACACGTAAAATTTCCCTAACAATGCACAATTGTTCATGTAAGAAACTCCCGAAGTAATGACTGGAGTTGTAAATATCAGCTGGTTACAAAGAGATGGCTGGCACGCAGCCAGCCCTGATCCCACGGGGAAGTGTTTGTAAACACGAGTGATTTGATTTCGCTAACGTTTGGAAATACCTTGGGTCCGACATGGCTAGGGCTGTCGATTGACAAAACTGGAATTCTACAATTTTATCTCTAATTCAAAAGACAGTATTAATACTGTACTGTAGTATTAATTGTTATCATAGAATACACGTGGGGAAGCTTATACGTGCGTCCCGAAAGTAGACCTCAATTTGCTGTGCCCAAGGAAACTGCTGGCTATGTGGTCTTGACGAAAGAATCGCCCCATCTCTTCCACCGTAAGAGCTGGCTGAGGGAATGTCCAGGGAATGGGCAGCAGCATTCTCCTCGGCCTGCATTATAATCTTGCGATCACCAAAACGCCTGCCCTGATGGGAGGCCTATATTCAGCATTGGATGTCTTTCGCTGATGAATATAATGTTAGCGCTTTAAAATTTGATAAAGATTGTCATCAAAATAAACATTAAAATCAGTTTTCTTTACTTTTAAAATAACTTTAAAATAATAGAAGCAATAAATAATACAAAGGTAAATTTCGATTATTAACTAAAAAAGTAATTACTTTGAACTAAAATGTAAAAGACAGTTGATTTGATTCATAGTACCTCGTGACGCCACTTGTTTACATCTTGCCATATAAACGAATAACGGCGGCCGCTTGAGGCATTCTGAGTTGAACCTTTGCTAAATAAGCAGCTCAGAACAAAGTGTTTACATAAGTCCTAAAAGTTCTGATATTACAAATAAACGCTCCTACATATATACAAGGTGGAATTTAATTTGTTATTTTCCTTGAATGTATATATTCAGTCCATGCTAGAACGCTCCCATATAACTAAATAAAAAAAGTACTTATGAAATAAAACTTACATCTAGGTATTATCAAATTAAATTCTAAAGAAAAGCCTTACGGCATTGAATAAAGCAGGTGATTTATTGCCTACAAAACATTTACAAAACACTCAGCTGGTGCCCGCGCTGTGTGTACCGTTAAATAGACATTTCGGCTGTCATGCAGTTATTTTAGGAGGCACTAAATACTAAAACAAAACTATTATTTTTAATTGGTAATTGTTCGAATATTCTATAGCATGGTCTGAGTACATACATTTGAGGAAAAGGGCGAATTAAATTCCACCGTGTATATCTATAGATATTATAAATTTAAAGAACAGAAAAGTATGTTTTAATTTCAACTCTTTATTCTGCGCTTCTGACTCAGCGATTGCATTCGAGAAGAACACTTAACCCCAATTTTTATCTTAAATTATGTTGTAATAAGCTTTTATTATACTTCACGACGACTTCACTTTTATTTATATTAAGTGTATTTGATGACCCTACTGGTAACGGCATGTCATAAATATTGGAACAGCCTTGCAGAATTGGCTTTAAATCAGGTCAGTTGTAACACGTGGAACGTAGGAATATTCCCGCGGCTATGAACTTACTTACAAGGCCAAGTTCATACGATGCAGTGGATGTCATGATGGTAATGAGACCATTATTATGATCATCATCAGCCATTAGTCCTCCGCTGCAGGATGGATTTGTGGATCAATGGATCCATCCCCATTGTTGGTAAAAATAAATATGGATACTTCATGTGAACTGATCCACGCTGGAAATTTTCTCGCCTAATGTGTTCAGCTAATTATTTATTTACCAGCTGGCTTACCCTAGCTTCGCACGGGTTAATTAATTTTATGCCTTAACCCTGACGAAGGGAAGAGAGAAGAAAAAAGGTAGTGGAAAAGGGTAGCTAGCCACCTGCTTCTTTTTGTCTCGTAGGGGACAATCAACCTTTTTTTCTATCGCTTTCTCTTCCACTTCCACATGCCTTCATTCGCTATCCTTTTTCTCACTATTTCTCTATTTCTTCCACCTGCCTCTCTTTGTTATCCAATCTAGTAATCCTTCCCTCTATCTTTTTCCCTTCCACTTGCCTTCGTTCGCTATCCGATCTAGTCATCCTTCCCTCTATCTTTTACTCTTTCCCTCCCACCTGCCTCCATTCGCTATCCGATCTAGTCATCCTTCCCTCTATCTTTTTCTCTTTCCCTTCCACCTGCCTTCCTTCGCTATCCGATCTAGTCATCCTTTCTTCTATCTTTTTCTCTTTCCCTTCCACCTGCCTCCATTCGCTATCCGATCTAATCATCCTTTTCTCTATCTCTTTCTCTGTACTATTTCACAAAGTCACAAAAAATCCTGCTGCCTTAGATTTAACTAGAACAAAGCCATTGCATAAGAGGCTCACGGATAAACAAACATGACTCATTCTAGATCCCAACAAGCTTGAGCATCTAGAATAATCAGTAGTTAGTTAGTCACATGATATGCTACTGAGTAGCGACACTCGACGACCTCCGTTGGCCGCCATCGACTTGTTACTTACAGTAGACTGAGTCTTAGACTGAATTTTTTACACACAGCATCCCAAGCGCAAGGCCGTTAGTGCAGGCCTTACCATTACAAAATCGTAACTTCTAAGTATAGGATAAAATTTCCATAGTACCAATGTATCTACAAAATCTTGAGGACAATTTTTCGCCGCATCGAAAAACGTTTAGCGTATGGAACTAATACACAATTTAATCATACATAACATCATTATGATGATTATAACTCTACCAGCCTTATTAATAAACACGAACTAGCTTTAGACTAGTTACACCATCTTTTGTCTTTTTCGATCCAGCTAAATATTCCAGTAGCAAAAAAAGGACAAAAGCTGAAGTAACTAATCCGAGACTAATACCCGTTTATTAATAAGGCTGTACGTGTATAAGCAACAAAGTCGAAAATTACCATTCCAAGAGCTCATTGTGTGTATTAATGTTAAGTTTGTAATGTTGGCACAGCATAGTGTAACTTTTCCACTAGTCGTGGTTACACAGCGATGCAGTTGTGTTATCTTCTATTGTTTGTCATCCTGACCTCGGTGGCTGCACCGGATCTAACGCCGCCATATTGTTTTGTTTTAAATTGCATGCCTGTTTATTATTCTGCACTGGTATATAATGTTTGTGTGTAGAATGTGAATTTTGTTTGTAATTTTTAATCGCACTCAGTTGCAAGCGCCCTTACAGGGTTCATGTACCTACTAAACTAGTTGTTAAGACCTGACATAATATATAAATTGTACATGAATGCAAATAAATGAATATGAATATGAATATTTTATTTCGAACTAGTTGACCCGCCCCGGCTTTGCACGGGTTGATTAATATCACGCCTTAATCTACCTGCTCCTTTTTCCATTTCGTCTCCCTTTTCCCTTTTACAAACATTTGTTATTCAACCCTCCGGTCATAACCCGCGGCAATCAAATCCTCACGCGGAATGTCTCAAGCGAAGTAGGTACTGTTATTTATTCTGTGGGATCAAGTAGGTAAAAATACTTACCTATTTATCATCAGAAACTTATCTCTCCGTTGTTTTCAATGTGTTGTATGCATTAGCCTACGCGCGTGGTGATAAGAGTGCTACGTAGGGGAGCAAAGTTCGATTTTTACGGTTTTGTTTACCTACTCATATTAAATAGTTTTTTTTTTCTACGTGGTACTTTTTTACTAGGTGGTAGTGGTAGGACTTTTCTGCAATGTGTAGGCTCTGCGTTGATATATATGCCAGTCAGTCAGGACCTTGAATTTTATATGTATATCACACTAATATTATAAAGGCGAAATATTGTATGTGTGTATGTTTGTTACTCCTTCACGCTTAAACGACTGACAAGATTTGGATGAAATTCGGTACCAAGATAGCTTATACACTGGATTAACATATAGGCTAAATTTTATCCCGGAAAAGTGAAATTTTCCCGTGGGATGAGCAAATAATTAAAATACTTTTTGTCTGTGGGTGAAACCGCGGGGCGCATCACCGATTTTTTATTTCATTTATTGTTTACCAAACAATAAATAAAATAAAAAATCGGTGATTTTTACTTTTTTTTTGTTTACTAAACAATAAATAAAATAAAAAATCGGTGATCCCCCCCGATATGTTAAAGAGGGTCACTATAGTTTAATCGAGCGTCATCAACGTCTCTGAAATGTACGGAAGCTTTCTCCGATCTTTCTCGATAAGCCTAGAGATGACTCGAATCCAAACACGTGAGTGTACGTGTGGCCATGATTATTTTATCGTAATAAACGTGATCTTGACCTCGGAACCGCCTTGCGTTTTCTGCGTAATCTTTAACAAGATTTTTTTCTTGTTTTATGTATATAAATAAATCTATATATATATACATATACACGGTGGACACATTGGACCTTGCACGAATATGTACATACATTTAATAAGAGTGAATGAAATTAATTAATATATATATAGATTTATTAAGAGTGAATTAATTTCATTCACTCTTATTAAATGTATGTACATATTCGTGCAAGGTCCAATGTGTCATATATATATAGATTTATTAAGAGTGAATTAATTTCATTCACTCTTATTAAATGTATGTACATATTCGTGCAAGGTCCAATGTGTCCACCGTGTATATGTATATATATATTTATATATATATAGATTTATTTATATACATAAATCAAGAAAAAAATCTTGTTGAATTAATTTCATTCACTCTTATTAAATGTATGTACATATTCGTGCAAGGTCCAATTAAAAAAAAAATGGTTTTAGTATTTAGTGCCTCCTAAAATAACTGCATGACAGCTGAAATGTCTACGGTACACACAGTGCGGGCACCAGCTGCTTTGTAAATGTTTCGTAGGCAATAAAATACCTGATTTTTTCAATGTCACAAGGCTTTTCTTTAGAATTTAAATTAGGTAATACCTAGATTTAAGTTTTATTTCATAAGTACTTTTTTTATTTAGTTATATGGGAGCATTCTATAGCATGGACTGAATACACACACTAAAGGAAAAGAACGAATTAAATTCCACCTTGTATATATATAAAAACTAGCGGCCCGCCCCGGCTTCGCACGGGTATTTAATATATATCTATTATAGATTGAGATATAAACTATCCTATGACACGAGATTTATATATATTAAGATTTCGTGTCAGAGTGTTTGTTACCACAATCCTCCGAAACGGCTGAACCGATTTTGTGAAATTTTATATTCACACTTGGTAGGTCTGTTTAATAGGTTGTTATCTATTTTTCATCCTTCTAAGTGATAAGGCCAAACAAAAAAAAAATCCGAATGAATTTCTTTGCTTGCAGCGCACTTCAATAGCCGCAATTAAATTTAAATCACACTCTAAAGTCTAGTATGTTGCCATTATCGGACGCTACTTCATTGGAGTAAATAATATCAAGTTGCTAAAACCTAGTGTTTAAACAATAAACTATATTTACAAAGAACTAAGATAATGGCATGTTATGCCCCCGAGTCGTGTGATAACGATAAATTGATAACACCGTATCATAAATTCATAATGTTCTTTGCTATTTATCTTTGTACTAGATGTGCCCCGCGGTTTTACACGCGGATACAAAGTATTTTAATTATTTCCTCATCCCATGGGAAAATTTCACTTTACCGGGATAAAATGTAGCCTATATGTTAATCTAGTGTATAAGCTATCTTGGTACCGAATTTCATCCAAATCCATTCAGCCGTTTGAGCGTGAAGGAGTAACAAACATACACACATACAAACTTTCGCCTTTATAATATTAGTGTGAAGTGTGATTAGTGTGATTCTGGGATCCCCGGGATTTTATCATGTTTATCATCATCATCAGCCTGCGTTAGTCCACTGTTGGACATAGGCCTCTGCGCCACTAAGCCAGCAGGGGTAGTATGCTTACTGTGAGATAATTTTGTCGTCTTTTTATCTCTTGAAAAATAGAGATATGTCGTTATATCTACACGTGCTAACATGGCAGCGCAAGAAACTCATCTCGTTCTGTCAAATGAAGAAATAACTCGAATGTTTGAAAACTCGAATCTATCTGTGGAGTTTTTGTCGACTTTTCTCGATATTCGACACATACACACTATATACTAAGCTTTAGTTTTTGTTCTGTGTCTGGGTATTATATTGTATTCTATGTATGTATTTTAGGTGGTTGCATTTATTCGTGGAAGGTGTAGTCTGTTAATAAAAAAAGTAGTGTGCTTTACACGACACGACTGAAATAAAACTTCTATAGCTCCATCTATCGGCAGGTATAATTTTTTTTCTTTGTTTAATGTTAATGTCGTCATCTTGACAGTTGTTAACTATCATGTTACCGAACATACCAACCGTTCACCCCGTCGTCGCCGCCCGAGACACGTCTTGAGCGACCCGGATGATCCTATAGCAGCCGTAGTATCGGCTGCGCTAGGATCACCGGACCCTAGCCCTTCTGGCTCCGGTACCGGCACCGGTATAGGATACCAGCGTAACACAACCAGACACCGACCCCGCCGGCGAGGTCGACGTACCCCCCCCCCCCCCGTAGGTTAGCTAGAACGGTCGCGATTTTCAATAGGGTCCAGTCTTCCAGTGGACGTAGTCTTCTCGATCCTCTTATCCCGGCAACGGCCCAAGCCGAGGCTCGCACCCCAGGGGTGCCCTTGAGCAAGTTGCCTCCCACTTTTGACGGCTGGCCGCCTTAAGTGCAACTCAACGCAGCTATAACCGTTCTGCAGCTGGCAATACTGGAATATGAAAACACCTAAAAGCTGTTGTTCGGCTGCGGTTCTAATCCAATTGATTAACAATTTTGTTTGTAGAACCCCTGTAAGCCGGACATCCGCCGGCCGGACTGAGATACGAAATCTTTGCCTAATTTAAAACGAAGAGCCTTCGCGCTTTTTCGGTCACTTACAATGCTTGTTCCACAGAGTATTCAATAGTACACACAAGGACTTGTACTTTCAAGTGTGATCTCAAAGATTAAGTTATCGAAATGAGAGATATTAACAATATCATAATCTGTACGTTTGAAGGTAAAACTCAAGATATTTGCGATTTGCGAAGGTTTCTGATAATCTGATTAGATATAAAGTTTTTATGTCTATCTACTCACATCATTAATTATATTTTGTGATAAATGTGTTTCTAGGTGGTAGGACTTTTCTGCAAAGTTCATCTAGGTAGGTACCACCGCTTTGCCAGTTATTCTGCCGCCAAGGAGTAGTGTGCAAGCACTACTGTGTTCCGGTTTGAAGGGCACTGTAGCTAGTGAAATTACTGGGCAAATGAGACTATGATCTGATCTCACAGTCGGGTAATCTTATTGCCAGAATGTGCTGATGTCTCAGGATTATGTGCGCAGTGCGGTGTCATGCGAAACTTTATATTTTGGAGTTCCGAGTGACACTGTTCTGTTATGGGCAGCCGTGTTGCTTAACATCACGTGAACGACTAGCTCATCAAAAAAAAATTGCATATTTTGCAACATATGCGACGATAGGAACAAGAAGAGGAAAAATGTTTAGCCACCTTACACAAGATGACAACCTAATGAAAATCATCATAGAAGGAAACCTTTCCTTCTATGATGTGTTTGTGTGTATGTTTGTTACTCCTTCACGCTCAAACGGCTGAATGGATTTGGTTGAAATTCGGTACCAAGATAGCTTATACACTGGATTAACATATAGGCTGCATTTTATCCCGGAAAAACGAAATTTCCCGTGGGATGAGCAAATAATTAAAATACTTTTCGAAACCGCAGGGCGCAACTAGTTTTTTAATAGGTCTTTACCTATGAAATTGCCGTATTGCAGTACAGACTTTTTCAAACAAAAAAAAGTTTTGATTGGCTATGAATTCTAAATTCAAATTAATTTTGTTTTAAAAATATGACATTCTATTTACAATATAAGTCTTTTGTTTATTGATTAGCGTTGTATTTTCATTACATTTCAACATTTTTCCTCATAATGGATACTTTGAAATTTCGTGTAATTATGGAATATGAGTTCCGTCGTGGCACCAACGCGGCACAAACGACACGTAACATCAACAACGTTTACGGAGAGAACTGTACAAACGAACGTACAACCCGTTATTGGTTTGCTCGGTTCCGTTCTGGGAATTTTGACTTGAAAAATGAACCTCGTGGTCGTCCGGAAACTTTGGTCAACAATGATGAATTAAAGGCGATTGTGGAAGCTGATGAATCTCAATCTACAGCTGAGCTGGCAGCAGCTTTTGATGTTAGCATCAAAACAATATTGGTCCATTTGCGACAGATTGGCAAGATAAAAAAGCTTGATAGATGGGTGCCCCACGAACTAAACGATCGCCAGCGCAACGTACGCGTCGAGACTTGCCTTGCGCTGCTTAACAGGCACAGAAATGAAGGAATTTTGAACCGAATTGTTACGTGCGACGAAAAATGGATTCTTTTTGACAATCGAAAGCGCTCAGCAAGTTGGTTAGATCCTGGTTCGGTACCAAAGCAATGTGCAAAACGAAAAATGACCCCTAGAAAGGTGATGGTCACAGTTTGGTGGTCTAGTGCTGGTGTGATTCATCATAGCTTTTTACAAAACGGCGAGAGCATTACTGCAGATGTGTACATTGAAGAACTGACCACAATGATGGCGAAACTCGCACGTCTGCAACCAGCTTTGGTCAATCGGTCGTCTCCACTGCTACTTCACGACAACGCGCGACCCCATACTGCACAACAGACCGTCTCTAAGCTGCATGAGTTGGGTTTGGAAGCTATCCCTCATCCGCCATACTCACCAGATCTTGCGCCTACCGACTATTACTTTTTCCAAAATTTGGACAACTTTTTAGCGGGAAAAAAATTCAATTCCCGAGAGGCAGTACAAAACGCCTTTGAAGAGTTTGTTGTCTCCCGTCCTGCTGATTTTTTCAAGAAGGGCATCCATAAACTGCCACAGCGTTGGCAAAGATGCATTGATTGCAGGGGTAATTACTTTGAATAAAAGAAATAAATAAGTTCGAAAAAAAAAATACTTTAACTTTTTTCAAACAAAACGGCAATTTCATAGGTAAAGACCTAATATATACTCACGTTTAACACTAACTGTAGTATGCGCGAGCCTTAATAGTTAGCCTTTAGAGCCTTAGTATAATCATTTTAAAAAGACTTCAATTCAAAGGCGTGTTATTTTCTTTTTGAATTCTAGCTAAAAATCTTAGTTTGGCCTTAACTATAATAACGGCCAACGATCACATACATAGATCCTGGACCCTAACTAAGATTCCGTGTCTAGGGAGCCAGGAACTACGAGGACCATGGTCCCAAAACACGCAGATACAAAACAAATATTTGCGCGTTTATACACAAAAGCTTGTCCTAATAATCCGTAGTTTTAAAATAATTTAACAATGCATTTAAAAAAATTGGATAGGCACCAAGCACGTGAGCAAATATATTAGTCACTAAATGACATTTGATTTGAAAATTTAAATCCTATTAGTGACGCAACCGATCTTCCATCTTATCACTTACACGTGATCGCTATACTATTATCAGTTGAATTGGCAACATAACAATAATCGTCGATATCAACGAATTATCACCAATGATAGTTAATAATATTCATTTTTATTGTTGGTAATAATTTGATGATAACGTGGTCATTTTACGTCACGAAGTGATAACGAGATTGTGGTGCAGTCGTTAAATTTTTTTTTCGAACGACCTTCTAGTCTAATTTATTGATTTATTAATTAAATCTAAGTTTTAAGGGTTTACGAGTAAGGAGAATTGAATTTTTATAGGTTTGCTTTCTTGTTCTGTATTTTTACTAGGCGGTAGGTACGTACCACCGCTACGCTTAGTCGTAGTGTGCAAGAACTACTGTGTTCCGGTTTAATGGACACTGAAGTTAGTGCAATGACTGAGCAATATTGAGACTGACCTGGGGGGTGTACATGAAACTTTGATTGCAATGCAGCAAAAGAAATTTCCATACTAACTATGCACATAAACTGCGTATTCAAACTGTCAAATAAGTGTTTCTATTGGTTGCAATCGAGTTACATGATTGCCCAGCTGATCTCATAGTCTAGTAATCTTATTGATAGCCTGCTGATGTCTCGGGATGATTTCATCAGTGCAGTGTCATGAGAAACTCTTTTTTAAAATGTTTTGGCTCCACAGTTTTATGTATTTAGCCAGTGTCAAGTAATTGATAATCATCAAGTTAATGATATTTCACGCAAATATGTGTCAAGTTACAGTCGAAGTCATCAAATCATAGTCTAGTCAAAGTCATACTCCTAGTAAAGTGGTGGCAACTTTACTTGAAGCTTCTATGGAGTTTTGGAAACAACACGAAAAGAAACGTTTCACCATCATTATACGATTTTCCCACACTCATGCCTGTAATCCAGCACTTAACGAATAGAATGCCACTAATTTTATGCACTAACACTGAAAATAACACAAGTTTTGGAAAATAATACAATGCGTTGACGCGATCTTTTTCGTTTTCCCGCCAAAACTCTCTAGGTAATCTTGTTGATAGACTGCTGATGTCTCGGGATGATTTCATCAGTGCAGTGGCATGAGAAATTTATATTATAAGATTTTAAATTATTTTATGTTATTTATTATTTACTTAGCACAAGGACACATAGAAGATATTGTATGTTTTTTTTTGAGGGGGGGGGAAATGCCCTCGCACTTCCCTGCCACCACGGGGGTTGTATGTGGGACTCGAACCCACTAAAACCCCCCCCGTGAGCCCTCGCCGTACCGGGGCGAGAAGGGGTCGCGGCTGCAGTCCAGCCAACTCGCCCCCTATATTGTATGTAACTTAAGCATAATATTACAATATATCATTTTACGAAGCCCTAGATCCCGCACTAGGCGTACCTGTAAGAGTGTCTGTGATTTTTTGAAATGTAGTCTGATAAACTTTTTTATTTTGAAAAGAAGGAGGACATCGAATATGTCCGTAACCTGGTCGGAGTAATTTCGACTTTTTAATTGACGTGAGTATAGCCGTTATTTATCCTGCTAAAAAGTTTTATAAACGTTTCAAAAATTCATCTCTTTTCACGTTAGTTTTTAAAATAAATTCACATAAAACTATTTTAAGACTCGATTAAATGGGGGAAGTCGTAAATACGTTTGCGTCAATTTTGTTTATTAAATATGTAATAACTGACGTAAATTTCTAGGTCAAAGCAAAAACTGGCATCAAGCCCACCTGTTTATTCCAAACTCATACATTTGGTAGAATATTCTGTATTCCCGGATCCTCTGTACGAAATATGAAATTCACACAAAGATACACGTTTCAATTGAACCTAGTACAATTTGTTGTGGGTTTCGATGAATTGGTGTTGTATGTACTTTGTCTTTTGATAATTAAATCATTATTTCCATTATTTTAAATCTCCTAATTCATTTGACAAAGGGGATTGATTTTTCTATAACCTTACCCCTCCTCCATTTTTTATTGTAATAAACTGTTGTTAGAAAATAGATCAATATCAATGAAAGGCTTTTCTCTGAGTGGTAGACAAAAATTAATTTTAAATTAGGACTCTTGGCTAAACTAAAAATATTTTGATTTAAAATGGCTAGTACTGCTTTTTTTTTTGAACGAGCTATTTCCGTTAGGCTCTATCGACCTTTACAGCGTCACCCGTCGGGGGTATTGCAAAACGGCAATTTCGTAGGTAAAGACCTATTATTACTATTCGTAATAGTTAGAAAGAAATCAAATAAATGATATAAGAAGATTATATTATTACAGTTTCATATAATGCAATAAAATAAAAAAGCAAAAGGAAATCTATACATATTAAAGTCCTGGCTGACTGACTTATATGTATATATATCAACGCAGAGCCTAAACCGCTGGTCCTAGAGACTTGAAATTTGGAGAGTGTATTCTTTGTAAGTTGCAGGTATCCAATAAGAAAGGGTTTTTCGAAATTCCATTTGCATCTCTCACAGCATCTGTGGTGTGGTGGTTGAGCTGGTCGGCTCATTGTCCGGGGCGGCGGGTTCGATTTCCGTGACATACTATTACTAGCTTTGTCATGTTGACAAAAGAAATCCACAAGACCATCAACTTTCAAGTTCCGTTCGCCTCGTTACGCATTCACCAGCTTACTCCCCAAGTCAAGCGTGCGTAAAGAAGTTTTACTTCAAAAACTCTACAAGTAAAACCAAATCTGATATCTGAACGATTGCCAATGTTCACGGCTTCAATCAGTTTACATAAGCTGACACGTCTCTAGCAAAGATTACAAAGAAAGCACTAAATCAAACGTGACAGAGACATCAGCACCATGACGCGCCTCTCGCTCAGTCCATTCACATTTTCGCACTTTGCACTACGTTGTCTATAAACAAGTCTGCCCTTGACTTTACCGCAGATGTTTAGTATAGGAATAGACGGCCAAAGTCCGATGTATTTTCGGAGACGACAACAACTTTTATTAGTGTCTATTTGGCAGTCTAGTGGAAAACGGATGAGAGGAATTTTCGGTTTTTTTTTGTTTATTCGACATTGGTTCAAGGCGTGACAATCATAATAATAATCGCCCTACATACACAGATCTTGGACCCTAACTAGGATTCCCTGTGTCTAGGAACCCAGGAACTTTTTTACTAGGTGGTAGGACTTTATTGCAAAGTTCGTCTAGGTAGGTACCACCGCTTTGCCAGTTATTCTGCCGCCAAGCAGTAGTGCGCAATCACTGCTGTGTTCCGGTTTGAAGGGCACTGTAGCTAGTGAAATTACTGGGCAAATGAGACCTTATGATCTGATCTCACAGTTTAGTAATCTTATTACTAGATTGTTGATGTCTCTGGATAACGTGCGCAGTGCAGTGTCACGTGAACCTCTATACTTTAGAGTTCCGAGTGACACTGCAGCTGATATGGGCAGCCGTGTCGTTTAACATCAGGCGAACGGCTAGCTCGTCACGTCATTCCTTAACATAAAAAAAAAAAACTACGAGGACCACGGTCCCACAACACCCAGACTCAGAACAAGTATTTGCGCAATTTTTTTTTGTGCACAAATACTTGTCTTGCCACGGGAATAGGCTATGAGCCGATCTGCTCAACCACCACACCACAGAGGCTGTCAAAATTGAGTAGTACAGTTAATTTTATAAACTCTTCGAAACTATAGAACGTTTGCTTAATAAGTCAGTATTTCAATCTCAATCAAAATAATGAATAACTTAGCATTTCGATACTCGCCCATGTGTTACCGATTATAAATTATGTTAATTTAAAATTGTGTTTTGTGCGAAAATAAATAAGGATGATAATTTTCTGAATCGCTGGCTTGGAAAAGTGTCTGCTAGAATAAGGTACGTTTATCGTTAAGTATGGCCCAGTGACTCGTTTTATTGGCAGATGTGCGAACAATTTATGACGCGTTCAGTTCATATTGAAGTTAAGAAAAGTCACATGCGCGAGTCTCGAGGTCCAATGTCTTCTCAATGTTCAGTGTCTAATATATATTAGACACTGATAGAATATATATCACCTGGGCAAAAATAATTCAAGGGGTGAGATCAACAAGGGTTTAACTGTCCAATTGATAAATTTGAGAAAATTGACTTTAAACTTCAACGGCTTCATTTCAATGTAGAGTGCTTATTAAGTAATAGAAAATGTTTATGTAAGTTTCAGTTGCTTGAAAATGTATTAAATCTATTTTAAAATAAAAAATATAGTACTAATTCGTACAATTACTGTAAAATATAATTTAATTTGTAATGTAAATAATGTAATTATATTATTTATGCTAACCGAACTGTCTTCCTGTGTCAGATAAACCGTTTTTAAACTGACAGTCTCGAGATTTAAGCCTCATTTCGGTATTTTGAGAATGTATTATTGTAGATAATTTCACGCTGAATCCAACGATACCCATAAGTAGTTTTGCGAAAAAAATCAGTTAAACCCTTCTTTATCCTCATCCCTTCAATTACGTATGTCTGTTCGGCGGATGTCCGGCTGATCTCTACAGGTCGCATATTTTGTCAACCGATTCTCGTGAAATATTTTGAGCAAGTTTGATAATTATAGGTTTTTTTTTCTAATTTAATTTCAATTTCAAATGTCGGCGTATGAAACGTAAAACTAGGTTTACTAGGTGGTAGGACTTTTCTGCAAAGTTCGTCTAGGTAGGTACCACCGCTTTGCCAGTTATTCTGCCGCCAAGCAGTAGTGTTCAAGCACTGCTGTGTTTCGGTTTGAAGGGCACTGTGGCTAGTGAAATACTGGGCAATTGAGACTTTATCATCTGATCTCACAGTTGAGTAATCTTATTACCAGACTGTTTTGAGTGTGGTTTAAATAAAGCTCACAAATTTTTTTTAAGTTGGCAATCCTCTATCTGTCACAGAGGTATAGATAAAATTCTAATGACTAATTTGGTTTGTTACAGGTCTCAACGCGTGTGAAAGGAAATCATACTTGTTTCTACGAAAAGAGCTGCCAGTCAGGTAAAGTTGGTTTTGCTTATTTAACGCCTTCAATTTGCATATTTTTAATTGATTGACGTTGTGATTACAGTGTGAAATTTATGCGCGATATTAGGGGTTTTGGTTTTTAACTGGTAACATAATAGACTTTTTGAAGTAAAATTTCTTTACGCACACTTGACTTGGGTAGTAAGCTGGTGAATGCGAGGCGGATGGAAGTTGAAGTTGGTTCACGTAGTTCTCCATTGTCAACATTACAAAGTTAAAAATTTGTATTATTATGTCGGTACGTCCGGTAAAATGACATTTTACAATTGTCAAGATGGCGACATTAACATTGATCCCACGGATTATTGTATGGTGTGGAACCACTTTTATGCTTTAAACGTGCCGAGTTCTAGAAATGCCTTTACATTATAACATTAACAGGTTTGTTTACAATGTATAACTCTTGATGTGCGCGTGCGACGCGATCAAGGTCCTTCTAACATTGTTGCGCGTCGCAGTTCGCGCAACAATGTAAGCTTTATACATAGCTTCGAATGAAAAATAGACCTATAGACGTATGCACCTATATCACTGTATTTAAATTTTCCCGTTTGAAAAGATCCCGTAATTAATTTAAAAAAACGGTAGTTTTAAGTGAAGTGCGAGGGCATTACCCCCGCTCAAAAAAAAGGCGTTTAAAAGAAAAGTGATTTTACTTTTTAAACGTTTATTCGCCTTGATGGCTAACTTAACACTAACAAATAATAACAAAATTGAACACAAGAAAAAGACAAAAAAAAATGTTAGACGAGAGACGCAAAAACTATGAAATCTAAATGGGTCGCACGCTGATTAGTGTGCGAGGAATTTTGACAAGTGGTTAAAATATTACAAGTAGAAGCTGTAAAGTGTGAAATTCATGAGAGATATTTTAATGAGGGTGTTTGAAATATTGAAAGGTAATAAGAAATATTAAGTAAATTTAAGTAAGTATAGTAGGTACGGCCACGGCCGTAGCTTTGGGGGGGAGGCATTGGGAATGCCCTACCTTAAAAAAACTAAAACCAACTATGATAATTAAATTGTTGGTTCATAGTTCTATATTTAAGCTGCGTTGCACTACCCTGCAAAAATTTCCATGTAACACCCAGGTTAACTGGAAGATAATGCTCTCTAGCATTAAGTTCGCCTTTGTACCTACATTTGTTATTTTTGCAATAAAGCATTTTCTATGTATCTATCTATAGTTTGAGATAAAAAAAATATTAGATCTATGCTCATGTCACATAAATTATTTTTCTACGAATAGCTACTGAAACAGGTCAGTGATATATTATATATAAATGTTGATTGATTTAGGAGCCCGTTCTTTGAGGGCAGATCAATAAAATTAAAATAAATTTTTACTTCCGCTCTACCTGTAACCAACGCTGTGCTACCTAAAATTCGACTAGCCCTGGGTACGGCTCTCGACATAACGAGATACCTATATACTTTGATATCATATAACATGCCACATCCGCACATTCATTAAGAACGCGGGATGTTTTTCATTAAACACAATTGTTAATACATTAACAGTTAAATTGGCAACACAAATTTGTGGAACAAACAAACATACTTTCAAACATGTTGATCTAATTAGCTCATTAACCTTGCATCCAAAGTATAAACGCGTTCGGGTCAAAATTAAAATGACAAACAAATACATGATAATAATAATAACGTCCAACGATCACATACATAGATCCTGGACCCTGTAACTGGAATTCTCTGTATCTAGGAACTTGATCTAAACGTCGAGGTTAGTCAAAATTATGTTTTGATAATAATTGTTGTACGCGAATAGTTCCATTTTATCTATACAATGATATTTATGTCAATAAACATTTTTGTATTTTTGTTTCTATTTTGCGGTAAAAATTTAGATACATTCTATGTTTACTATCAATTGAAGGTGAGTACAAAAAGGGTTTAACTGATTTTTTTCACAAAATGACTTATGGGTATCGTTCGATTCAGCGTGAAATTATCTACAATAATACATTCTCAAAATACCGAAATGAGGCTTAAATCTCGAGATTTTGAGTCTAAAAACGGTTTATCTGTCACAGGAATACAGTTCGCTTAGCATAAAAACATTATTATATTTATTTTATTACATTATATTTTTACAGTAATTGTATGAATTAGTACTATATTTAGAATTTGAAAATAGAATTAAAACATTTTCAAGCAACTGAAACTTACATAAACCTTTTCTATTACCTTAAAAGCACTCTACATTAAAATGAAGTCGTTGAAGTTTAAAGTCAATTTTCTCGAAACTATCAATTTGACAGTTAAATCCTTTTTATTCTCAACCCTTCAATTGTTCTACGCGAATAGACCCATTTTATCTATACAATGATATTTATGTCAATAAACATTTTTGTATTTTTGTGTCTATTTTGCGGTAAAAATTTAGATACATTCTATGTTTACTATCAATTTTAAACTATTTAAGATCTCGACAATTGACGGCCAGGCTTTTATGGGCTGATGATAATATAATGTCAAATATGTAAAAGATTTATGTACAGAACTATAATTATTGTTTGCAACTGTCTAACTTCCATCTCTCTCCCTTTCCAGGCTGGCCAACATAATGAAAGAGATAGCCCTACTGCCAGAGAACCTGCTTCAAATGCCGTCAGTGGGGCTGGTGAACCAGTGGTACGAGCGGTCCTTCGAAGAGATCATACAGTTTGAGCAAGAGGACCCTGCGCCAAAGGTCTTGAGCCAGTCAGTACAGCTTGTTTTACTTTTTAATTTAATTTATTTGTCTATGATAAGCTAATCTTTTGCCTGATGTTAAGCGACATGGCCGCCCATGTCAGTTGCAGTGTCACTCTGAACTTTATAGTATAGAGTTTCGCGTCACATTGCATTGCGCACGTCATCCTGAGACATGAGCTGTGTTTCCGTCTAGCTATTTTTTAATAACCAGACCGTGAGATCAGGTTATAAAGTCTCATTTGTCCTGTAATTTCACTAGATACAGTGCCCTTCAAACCGGAACACAGTAGTGCTTCTGCTTGGCGGCAGAATAATTGGCAAAGTGGTGGTACCTACCTAGACGAGCTTTGCAGAAGACTCTTGTGCCACCTGGTTAACGGGGTCAATTATATACGGGTTAGCGTAACGTCACGGCTAAAAATGATCCCTATAATAATTATGTTATACTTCAGTTTATTGATTAATTACAAGTAAATATTTACAAGAAAAATGTAAGAAGAGAATTGACTCGAAAATTTATTTACCGTGATAAATATTATTACATTGATACGAAATCCTATATTATAAACGCGAAAGTTTGTATGTATGGAAATTTGTAATATTAGTACGACTTCAAAAATAATTAAATTATCGCTGGTCAAAAAAATCTGTATGAAATAATAACGCCCAACGAACACATAGATAGATCTTGGACCCTAACTAGGATTCCCTGTGTCTAGGGACCCAGGAACTACGAGGGCCATGCTCCCACAACACCCAGACACAGAATAAGCATCTGCCCTTTTTTGTCTGTGCACTAATACTTCGCCGCCGGCCGGGCTATGAGCCATCCTGATCACCACACCACAGCGGCTGTGGACGTTTATAATTTACATAAGCAATTGCCTGCTTTAATTTATTTTTATTTTACACTAGCATACCCGGCGAACACCGTTTCGCCACCAGATGGCTTCGTTTTATGTAACAGTAGCTGTCAAACAATGTATCACGCACCGGCGCCATCTACTTAAAATGTTGGTTTGTCCTGAATTTTCTTTGCTATAAACCTCACGGAGCCCGAGACCTTTCCAACGAATGCAAAACCGTGGAAATCGGTTCGTGCGTTCTGGAGTTATAGCGTCAGGAAGGAAAACCCGACTTATTTTTATATAGTGGATTAAAGTAACAACCAAACGCCCGTTTTCAGGTTCTGCGACCGCCTGGTTCACATCAGGAACCGGCATGCAGACGTGGTGCAGACGATGGCGCAGGGCGTCCTGGAGCTGAAGGAGTCTCACGAAGTAGACACCGGCATCGAGAACTCCATACAATACTTCCTGGATCGGTTCTACATGAGCAGGATATCTATCAGGATGCTGATCAATCAGCACAGTGAGTATCACTTTGTTAATGTTTCGTCCATAGATTACGGTGACAACTTTGTATCAAGTGGGCCATATGCTTCTTTCATAGGTAGATAGGGAATTCTTTATTGCACAAACAAAAGAAGATATCAAGTGGGCCATAATATGCTTCTTTCATAGGTAGATAGGAAATTCTTTATTGCACAAACAAAAGAAGGAATCAAGTGGGCCATATGCTTCTTTCATAGGTAGATAGGAAATTCATTATTGCACAAACTAAAGAAGGAATCAAGTGGGCCATATGCTTCTTTCATAGGTAGATAAGGAATTCTTTATTGCACAAATAACAAAAGAAGGAATCAAGTGGGCCATATGCTTCTTTCATAGGTAGATAGGAAATTCTTTATTGCACAAGTAAACAATAATAGAAGGTACATAGGTGAAAAGCCCAAATTTATCTTTCGCCTTATTGACTTTGACTTTATTAATCTGTTTATTTTTACATAATAAAGTGTACATATCACAGGACGTTAGGCACAGAAAAACCTCTCAAAAGTTGGTTACTTAATCGAAATATAGTTTTCGGTCAATTTTAAATAAGACTATAAAATCGCAAAAAGCTATCTACATATTTATATTTTCTTATAAAAAATGTTAATACCGATACAATGAAAGCACTTCAGTAGCTACGACTTTGTATCAATCCTCTCCGTCCAAAGGTTGCCTGGAAGTGGTCGCGTTTAGCGATAAGGTCGCCTATTGTTCCCCACTTGTATTTCGATTTTTCTTAATTTCTTTTTAATTTTGTTAATATGTGGTGTGTACAATAAAGAGTTTATATATCTATCTACTTCGGCGAAATATTTATGTTGTACTAATATTGGAAAATGGTACCCAAATTCATAAATTGTTCACAGCGCCCAACCCTAAATTTAGAAGTGATCACTTTGGAAACTAAAACGTGAAATGTTTCCATGGAAAGAAACTAGATGGCGTTGTGCATCGTTAAAACACGCAAGCACTTCGCACACGATACAAAGCAACATGTGAATTCTATATTGCATTCTTCGGAATAAGTTTTCCGGCTGATGAAAAGCATTTTTTTCAATAGCAGTGCAGTTTCACTGGCACTGTATTTTTGTTATTAGTTGTACTCCCCGCCGTTTCGCCCGCGTGGTGTAAATTTTCCACACTTTCTTAACTTTTTCTTTCATTAGAAACTTCTCCTGAAAATAATAAACACAATAAAAAAATAATTAACGAGAAAATGTTCTATCCGTGATACGATGGCCAAGGGAAATAGAGATTCATTTTTATATATGACTACTGACTGATGACTGACATAGTGATCTATCAACGCACAGCCCAAACCACTGGACGGATCGGGCTGAAATTTGGCATGCAGGTAGATGTTATGACGTAGGCAGGATTTTTCGAAATTCCACCCTTAAAGAGGGTGAAATGGGTGGTTGAATTATTTTCCCATAGGCCACGCCGCGGGCGAAGCTGCGGGCAGAAGCTCATTTTTAACGTATTTAATAGCGTTAACAATATACCTCTGTGGTGTGGTGGTTGAGCAGGTCGGCTCATAACCCGGAGGTGGCGGGTTCGATTCCCGCGGCAGGACAAGTATTTTGTGCACAGAAAAAAAAAAGTGCAAATACTTGTTCTGAGTCTGGGTGTTGTGGGACCATGGTCCTCGTAGTTCCTGGGTCCCTAGACACAGGGAATCCTAGTTAGGGTCCAGGATCTATGTATGTGATCGTTGGGCGTTATTATATTATATTATATATAATATTATCTATCTTTCCAGCCCTCTTATTCGGAGAGCAACAGATCGGCGGGCGACAGGCGTCGGTCAACGGCATGGGGTCGGGCGGGAGGCACATCGGCTCGATCGACCCCGCGTGCGACGTCGCCGCCGTAGTGAGGGACGCGTACGAAAACGCCAGGTTCCTCTGCGATCGGTACTATCTGGCGGCACCTGAGCTACATCTTTTACAGAATGGAGGTGAGAAAACAGATTAATAAATAATAAATAAATAAATATGTGTAGACATTTCACACAGCGCCATCTAGCCCCAAACTAAGCAAAGCTTGTACTGTAGGAACCAGATAACTGATACAATACTTAGATACATTTTGTTTGTAAATACATACATATAATACGATATAACACCCAGACACAGAACAAACATCGATGTTTATCACACAAATGTTTGTCCTGGGTGGGAATCGAACCCACGACCTGCAGTTCAGAAGGCAGAGGTACTACCAACTGAGCTATCGGGCCAGTCACAAATACATCAAGATGTAGCTTAGAGAATTTACCAAAGGTTTTAAACTACAAAATGTATAACGTTACTATCCGCAAACATTATTTTTAATCACTGTAAAGTTTCTTGTAGCTTCTGCTTTACAGTTGTAATCGAAGCTTCGGATCGGAATTTTCTGTTCTGCATTGTGCCGGATTGCTTGCACCAGTAGTGAGAAAGAGAACTGCTTTTTTTAACAGAAGCTTCCATGTAGTTTTGGAAACAACACGAAAAGAAACGTGTCACCATCACTATACCACTTTCCCACACTCATGCCTGTATAATCCAGCACTTAACGAATAAAATGCCATCAGTTTTATGCACTAACATTGAAAATAATACAAGTTTTGGAAAATAATATAATGCGGTGACGCGATCTTTTTCTTTTTCCAGCCAAAACTCAGAATAGAGCTGGCGACACCCTGTCTCCAGCTCATACGTAATGCTTAACATTTTGTTTTTCTTTTAACTCTTATATGTTTTGTTTTTTTTTTTTGGTTCATCTTTTATAAATATGTATGTATAGTTAGGGTACAATGGGGCTGGCATAAACTTTGTTTAAAAGCCGTTAAAATAAAAAAATTAAAAAAAAAAAAAACTCGGAATATTATTCTACGCCTGCAGCCGGCGGCCAGCGCCCAAAGAGTATATAATCACTACGCCCCGGCGCCGATCAGTAGGGATAGGAACGACCGATATATCGATGTATCGTTCATTGACATCGATGTTCAATAACCGATAAAACGATTGGTAAAAAATATACTGATGCTCATGTATTGATTACATCATTTTGAGAATGAAATCTTGTCTTGAGCAGAGATTTACGACTGAGCATAGTTCTGTTATACGGGCCATAGACATCATGCAACCGTCATGCAGAAAAAGAAAAGATTTCTTGCTTGAGATTTTTTGCTAAGATCGTCTAGGTAGATACCACCGCTTTGCCAGTTATTCTGCCGCCAAGCAGTAATGCGCAAGCACTACTGTGTTCCGGTTTTAAGGGCACTGTAGCTAGTGAAATTACTGGGCAAATGAGCTTTAATGATCTGATCTCACAGTCGAGTAATCTTATTACCAGACTGTGCTGATGTCTCAGGACGATGTGCGCAGTGCAGTGTCACGCCAAACTTTATATTTTGGAGTTCCGAGTGACACTGTTCTGTTATGGGCGGCCGTGTCGCTTAACATCAGGTGAACGACTAGCTCGCCACATCATTCACTAACATAAATAAAAAAATATAAAAAATAGCGAACGCGTTCTTTTTCGGTTTCCCGCCAAAACCAAGTTTGTGTATATCTCCCTATCTATAGTAACTTTGCATATAAGCTGCGTATTTAAAATGTCAAATCGTACAAATTTGTGTTTCTAGCTTTTGCAATCGGGGTACGTGATTGCCGACGTGAGCTGTAAAATCCTATAATACATGTTTAAATGCTTACGTTAGGTTACACTTAGAGTAATAATTTGTTTGCATTGGCCGTTCTCTTTCTCTTTCTCTTTACTGTATAATTGTAAGTATAGTATCTTGTCTAAATATAAGTAGGTACCTAATGTCTTTATTTAGTAATTTGTGGTCAATAATGCTGGTAGCACATCTATAAAACTTTTTACTTATACCGATAACTTAAATAATGTATGTGATACTGTTCATCCTTAAAAATAAACAAAAAAAAAACAAAAAAAAATCTCCCCGCAGTGCCGAGCGACCGGCCGATGCCGGTGGTGTACGTGCCGTCCCACCTCTACCACATGCTGTTCGAGCTGTTCAAGAACGCCATGCGCGCGACCATGGAGACGCACGAGAGCTCGCCGCCGCCGATAGCCGTCAACTTGGTGGCGGGACGGGAGGATGTCTCCGTTAAGGTTAGCATCCTTCATTGAAGGGTAGTACTAATTCATACAATTACTGTAAAAATATAATATAATAAAATAAATATAATAATGTATATATGCTAAGCGAACTGTATTCCTGTGACCGATAAACCGTTTTTGGACTCAAAATCTCAAGATTTAAGCCTCATTTTGGTATTTTGAGAATGTATTATTGTAGATAATTTCACGCTGAATCTAACGATACCCATAAGTCATTTTGTGAAAAAAATCAATTAAACCCTTTTTGTTCTCACCCCTTCAATTATAAGTGGAGTTTGGGCAGGAAAACGAAAAAGATCGTGTCACCGCATTGTATAATTTTCCAAAACTTGTGTTATTTAGTCCTACAGGGTAAGCAATGCATTGGTGACGCCTCTTCCGATGTTACAGATGTCCATAGGCTACGGTGACCACTTCCCATCAGGTGGGCCGTATGCCTGTTCGCTCCCTTAACATGATAAAAAAAAATTCAGTGTTAGTGCATAAAATTGGTGGCATTTTATTCGAAGTGCTGGATTACAGGCATGAGTGTGGGAAAGTGGTATAATGATGGTGAAACGTTTCTTTTCGTGTTGTTTCCAAAACTCCATAGAAGCTTCTGGTAAAGTTGCCACCACTTTACTAGGAGTATGACTTGACTAGAATAGACTATGACTTGACTTGATTACTTGGACTGTGACTTGACTTGACACATATCTGCATGAAATATCATTAACTTGAAAAATTATCAATTACTTGACACTGGCTAAATACACAAAAGTGTGGAGCCAAAACACAAAAAAAAATGTGCTTGCTATATATTATTTTATATGCTTAATTAAATAACTTAATTTTAAGTACCTAATATAATTTTGACTTGTAAAAGTGTTGCTAATTGCCTATTTGCAATAAATCTTTTGACTTTGACTATTGTCGACAGATGTCAGACCGGGGCGGCGGCATTCCGCGAAGCGTGTCTGATCTACTCTTCAAATACATGTACAGTACAGCGCCTCAACCTTCGAAGAGCGACTCACACACAGTGCCGCTTGCCGGTAAGACTTTCTTCCAAGTCAAAGAATCTGACAGCCTCTGTGGTGTGGCGGTTAAGCAGGTCCGCTTATAACCCGGAGGCGGTGGATTCCCGCGACAGGACAAGTATTTGTACTCAGAAAAATAAACTTAGTTTTCACTTCTATCGGCAGTCCGCAAAGACCGCCCCGCACATTTGTACTATCATTTTTTTACGTTCGCCCGCACCCGGGTTTCTTACGTTGTCTTTATTATTATTATCTGTTATTCTTCCGTTCGCAATTGAAATGAAATTTTATTTATTCGATACTGTAGGGAAGTCCATATAGTATTGAATATATAGGCCGAATCGGGTTGTGCGTAGGTTGCAACCTATATAACTATAGGCCTTCAGCATGTCCACATCGCGCCGTGTCCGGAGCAAGAATGATTCGTAGTACACCGAGCATTCCCTTTTTATAGCTAGATGGGTAGGGGAGCGATGACAGCTACCGGTGTTGCCACTGTAATAAATTTAAATGCTACCACAGGGTAAATTACGGTACTGCCCGCTGCGCATAGATTTACAACCGGACGTTGCCGCCGTCATATGTATTAATGTCTTATTATTTATCTATGCCTGATGACTGGACCGATAGTTCAGTTGGTAGTAACTCTGCCTTTTAGATTGTGGGGTTCGAATCCTACCCCGGACAAACATTTGTATAATGGACATTGGTGTTTTTTGATTGACAAACAAAAAGTATCTACTTAAGTTTCGGACGCAAGAAAAGAAGTTTTTAGAAACTAAAATATAAAATTTATTTTAAAAATATGTCTACACCGATTTAGAGCTGAATTAATAATGCATCAAAAGACAAAGAAAGTTACCGATGCTCAATTGCTCAGACGCAGAGAGGGCTGGGTCTGCACAAAATACTACATTATTGCATCGTAGGTACTTAATCTAGTACAGAGGGTTGGGGATCTAGTACAGAGATTTACTAGGTGGTAGGACTTTACTGCAAAGTTCGTCTAGGTACCACCGCTTTGCCAGTTATTCTGCCGCCAAGCAGTAGTGCGCAAGCACTGCTGTGTTTCGGTTTGAAGGGCACTGTAGCTAGTGAAATTACTGGGCAAATGAGACTTTATGATCTGATCTCACAGTTTAGTAATCTTATTACTAGATTGTGCTGATGTCTCTGGATGACGTGCGCAGTGCAGTGTCACGCGAACCTCTATACTTTAGAGTTCCGAGTGACACTGCAGCTGGTATGGGCAGCCGTGTCGTTTAACATCAGGCCAACGGCTGGCTCGTCACATCATTCCTTAATTTTCATAGGTTACGGTTACGGTTTGCCGATATCCCGGCTGTACGCGCGATATTTCCACGGAGACCTGACGCTCATGTCCTGCGAAGGCTACGGAACGGATGCTGTCATATATTTGAAGGTAATTTAATTGTTTATGATTCATCGACAGCCTGAAGACTGTTGGACATAGACAGGCCCGATAGCTCGGTTGGTAGTAACCCTGCCTTCTGGGTTCGATTACCACCCAGGACAAACATTTGTGTAATAAACATAGGTATGTATTTACAAACAAAAAGTATATAAGTAGTGTGTGATGAACATAGGTGTTTGTTCTGTGTCTCGGTGTCATATTGTATTCTATGTATGTATTTACAAACAAAAAGTATTTACGTATTGTATCAGTTATCTGGTTCCCATAATACAAGCTTTGCTTAGTTTGGGGCTAGATGGCGCTGTGTGAGATGTCCACACATATTATTATTATTATATTATTATAGGCCTCCCCCATGGAGCACCACCGGGTAGGAAATGCAAAACGATTTCATATAAATCAGTAAACTCGAATTTTCGGTGATTTTAAAATGCTTAAAAAGCTGCGTTTTTTGGATCATTAATTCAGTTCTTGATTTCCTCAGTTCGGTGGGGGATAGCTTATGATCATAATTGAAGGGGTGCGTTTTTCACAAAATGACGTATGGGTATCGTTGGATTCAGCGTGAAATTGTCTACAATAATACATTCTTAAAATACCGAAATGAAGCTTAAATCTCGAGATTTTGAGTCTAAAAACGGTTTATCTGTCACAGGAATACAGTTCGCTTAGCATAAAAACATTATTATAATTATTTTATTATATTATATTTTTTAAGTAATTGTATGAATTAGTACTATATTTAGTATTTTAAAATAGAAATAATACATTTTCAAGCAACTAAAACTTATACAAACCTTTTCTATTACCTTATAAGCACTCTACATTAAAATGAAGCCGTTGAAGTTTAAAGTAAATTTTCTCGAAACTATCAATTTGACAGTTAAACCCTTTTTATTCTCAACCCTTCAATTGTGCTATTGTATTGTTTGCAGTTTGGGGCTAGGTGGTGCTGTGTGAAGTGTCTGCAATTAATTACTACATTTATTTATATGTACTGGATTAACACATAGGATATAAAAGTATCCTATGTGTTAATGCAGTGTCTACGCTGGATTTAAACAGATAACTAATGAACCAATTTTAATCATATTTGGAATGCAGATAGCTTCTCATTAGTTAGCTGTTTAAAACAAAATAACTGGAAAAAATACGTGTATGATATTATTTAAGTATTTCTCAGTATGAAATTAAAGTCCGTTTAATGTACAGTATTACCCAGATTAATGGTAATCTGATTTATCTTCACAGGCTCTAACAAACGAAGCAAACGAACTTCTACCCGTGTTCAATCGAACATCGACGAAATTTTACCAAAACGTCTCGCAGCTCGGCGATTGGTCGGCGTCACTCAACACCGGCTCGAGCCAATGCAAAAATAGAGAAAAGGTATCGCCCTTATCACCGCCTATATCCCACAGCATGTCGTAATCATACCGAAGAAAAAAGTAGCTGTCATTTTAACTGTCAGTGTCAGTCGCTCCCGCGCTTTTTTCCAAGATGGCCGACTGCGATTAGATTTCTGTAGCGGTAATACAAAATGCAGCTAATATATACAATATAATTCTAAACATTTAGAATTGTAGTCGTAAAAAACATAGACAAATGTTAGATAGATGTTTAACGTAAGACAGGACGAAAATGCTACTTTACTACTACGTTTTTTGTTTAAGTTTGTAGTAAGGAAGTATTTGTAAAACATTGCTTTGGAATAGGAGCATTTTGTTAGCGGTTCTGGCGAAATCTGAATACTTAAGCTCTCTCACTCGTCTAAGTGCTGTGCGAGCGAGAGAACATTAACACTTTCAGAATTATTGAATGACCGTGTTGTATTAGTAAAAAGTACAAGATGGCGGCCTACCTGTAAATTCGATGTTTTATTGTATATACTCTAAGTGAAAATACGTTCAAAAACATTTTTTTGAAATAAGGAGCCACTAGCAAAGAAAACATATCTCAGATGGCGCCATCGTCGCTGGTTCCAAGTCTGTTAACTGCGCTAAAGGTGGAGTTAGGGTTAGGAATTACACACAGTGAGTTGGCAACAAAAACATAGATAACAATTAAAAGTGTTGACCTACTGATATTGCTTTTTCACTTTATAGTTCGCACCTCCTCTCTATCTCTTTCTTTAATGATTTACGGTATTGCTAGTTATTGATAATTTTAAAGTTTAAAAGAGCAGATGGAAAGAGAGGTCGTCAGCGTGTGAAATAGCGAGTAGAATTTTGAGCGATAGATATTTGAAGTGTGAATTCCAAGTTTATCTAAATCTTCATGGTTAGCGTGATTGACTTTGACATTGATGGAATGATTAATGTCAGATTTCTATCAAAGTCAAAGAATTTATACTGACAATGCTAAAAATATCATTGCCCACATGTACCAAAATTTCTCACTGAAGAATCTTCGTTTGATGTGCTGTCATTCTTTGTGATATTGGCAAAATAGGCATGACGACAGTATCAAAAAATGGTCGATTTAATGTTTTTAGGGTAAAATTTATATTAATTAACGTTGAAACACTGGTTTAGTTTTATTAAAAATATTAAGATTACTTAGATTTTCAATAAAATAAAACATTAAAATACTGCGATCGGCCATTTTGACTGAAACGCCAATCACAGCGCATGACGTCACACGTAGATTTTTGCTGTTGTGAATATACGCATTTGGATTGATTTTGTTATTTTGAATTCTTTTTCTACGTGTGTAGTAGTGCAGTGACATGTTTTCAACATGTCATTGTGTAGGTAAACACCTAGGAGTGACGTAAGAGCCGACGCCATGACACCTCGAGTTGTTTTCGCGCCGCATTTAAACAATATTATGAAAATGGCTTTAATCTTGGTTAAAATTAAGTCTATTACCGAAATAAAGGTTTTTTCGTAAATAGTAAATGTATACCCACATTACGGAAGAGGATTTCAAAATCTTTCGTCATGCCTATTGTGGTAACCTCTCCACGAAGGCCATTTACAAAGAGTTGCAGTATTTGAAGTAGTCTCATGAAAAGAAACCAAAATTGGCTCTTGTTAATTTAGTTTTTTTTTTCATTATCCCTGTATTTTTAGTTTTAATGTGTAATTTAAAGGATTATTATCTATTAGGTGTTCGTGAACGGGCACGATGTTGACAAATGGTTCCAAGTTTTAAAACCATGCCTTCTAGTGTTTCTACAGCCTTTTGTGAAAAACCATTTTGCTGTGGCATTTTGACTTTGACATGACAAAAAAGTGATAGAAAGCTATTAAACAAGAAAAGAAGTTAACACTTAAATACCAGGAGGGTGATCACGAACCAGCGACTATGCGCCACTTATAAAGTTTGCCAGATAAATAGCAGTGTGGGCTCCCTATTATTATTATTATCTTATAATAATATAAAACTATATTGATATTATGTCCTGGATTGTACTACAGGTGCGGTAGAATGTATATTTTTTATTTTGTGATACTTGATTTAGGATGAAATACGGAACAATTGGGCTCAACCTTTTGGACTGATGAGACGAATGAGCTAGGATACGGTTTAATAAATAACGCCCAACGATCACATACGTTCCTGGACTCTATATGGATCCAGGAACTACGAGGACCATGGTCCCACAACACCCAGACTCAGAACAAGTATTTGCGCTTTTTTTCGTGTGCACAAATACTTGTCCTGCCGCGGGAATCGAACCCACCGCCTCCGGTAATGGGCCAAACTCAACCACCACACCACAGAAGATGTCATAAAATCTGTACATAAACAAATGACATTTTGAAAAGTTGCGTTGATGAGAAAATTGGATATTTGTGACGTAAAGTAAAATTATGATCTCTAATATATTCTAAAATGTATGCCACCCAGGGTTAGAGTTAATTAAAACATTGGTAAAACAAACGAGACAGGCATAATTGAAGGGATGAGATCAAAAAGGGTTTAACTTTTTTTTTTTCATAAAATGACTTATAGGTATCGTTGGATTTATCAAGGTAAAATTATCTACAATAATAATCTACAATCTACATTCTCAAAATACCGATATGAGGCTTAAATCTCGAGATTGTCAGTCTAAAAACGGTTTATCTGACACAGGAATACAGTTCGCTTAGCATAAAACATCATTATACTTTATCATATTTTTAGAGTAATTGTACGAATTGGTACTATATTTTGTGTTTTAAAATAGAATTAATACATTTTCAAGCAACTGAAACTTACATAAACCTATTCTATTACCTTACTAGCGGCCCGCCCCGGCTTCGCACGGGTATTTAATATATATCTATTATAGATTGAGATATAAACTATCCTATCTCTCAAGTGGGATCGAACTGCACATGGTGTGCGAATTTTATTATAATCGGTTAAGTGGTTTAGGAGTCCATTGAGGACAAACATCGTGACACGAGATTTATATATATTAAGATAAGCACTGTACATTAAAATGAAGCCGTTGAAGTTTGAAGTCAATTTTCTCGAAACTATCAATTTGGCAGTTAAACCCTTTTTATTCTCAACCGTTCAATTGTATGTGGTGTGAATAACACGGGGCGTATATTATTTGAAAATTTAATACTCTGGTTTGAGCAAGTGAAGATGTAGTTATATGGCCAACCAAATGTTTAGGAGATCGCAGTTTTAGCGTTAAAAAGTACAATAGTGTTACGTATCGCATGTGTTTAGGATTTGTAACGACATTCAAAACGTGTTCAATATCTGAACTATTTTTGGATCAAAATTCTTACAGGTAAAGTAAAAAGACTATTCAAAAGGTGTTCAAAAATAGTCTGTATTACTTTTAAATAAACTTTTTTCAGCAATACTATGAGCTTTTAGAACCAAAAAACGTTCAAAAGTAAAATATCTGCTCTACTTTTAAATCAGTGAAAGTCGTACATACTGCATGTAAATATATGATATAACTAACCATATATCGTTTTCTGAAATTGTTTAATGAAATTGTAGTCGGAAAATGTTAGAAATACTTTTGATCGAACCGAAACACCTTTTGAAAGCGATAAAGTTGTATATGTATGGAAATTCCTTTATATATGAAACTATTTTTAATTTAGTTTCATTTCGGACAAAAATTGTTCAGAATCGTACTAAAATTGAACACGCGATGGACAAAACGCTTTTGACACTGTACATTTTATTTTGTATTAGAGCCGAGGCTTTGTTAGTAATAATTAAATTTAAGTTTAATCAAGATAATTAGTTGATATAGAAATCAGTTTAGAAATAGCCAACATCAATTGCCAATTTCATTCAATAAATAGTCATTTAAAAATAAATGTGTAATAAATATGAATTGTATGCATTTTATATGTATTAAATATTATTTTCCGTAAGTAATTAGTAATATTTACTGATCACAGAGATATATTTTTAACCCAACTCTGTTTTCTCTTTACTATTTCAAACGCGACTTTTATAAGGAGGTAAATGTTTTTAGATCATAATCACTAAACTGAGAAAATATATTGATTGTAACGCCATCTACCGTCGAATATGACGAAGCATGTTGTAATGGGAGGTTTTCTGATAGCTGACGGAAAGTAGTTCTACAACCAAAGATAGATGGCGCTGACGAGACATGGTTCTCTTTTTTTCTTGGTGAGATTTTATTTATTTATGCTTTAGCACAAAATAATGTAAAATGACTTAATGCTATGAAGCATTCATTATCCATCAGTTAACCTGTCATTTTCTAACACGGCACTGCAAGGCGCACTTACCAATTCGTATTATGGAAGGACAAAGCATAGGACATACCATGGACAAGTACTTCGTCAGAAACAATAACAACAAAAAAACGGATGTAATTTTTTTTTAATTTTTTCACCTATTGACCTTGCTTCATTTATTCAAAATCTAGAGATCCACAGACTATATAGTCATACTATTCAGAAGTGTCTCGTCAACGCCATCTAACGTTTTTTTTTGGCGGGAAAGCGAAAAAGATTGCTTCACCGCATTGTATTATTTTCCAAAACTTGTGTTATTTTCAGTGTTAGTGCATAAAATTGGTGGCAATCTATTCGTTAAGTGCTGGATTACAGGCGTGAGTGTGGGAAAATGGTGTAATGATGGTGAAACGTTTTCTTTTCGTGTTGTTTCCAAAACTCCATAGAAGGCTTCAAGTAAAGTTGCCACCACTTTACTAGGAGTATGACTTTGACTGGACTATGACTTGACTTGATGACTCGGACTGTATTTTGATTTGACTTGACATAATACATTATGAATTAACTTGAAAATTACCAATTACTTGACACTGGCTAAATACACTAAAGTGTGGAGCCAAATTAAAAAATAAAAAATTAATCTTTTTTAAATTTTGACCTTGAATTTGCTTCATTCATTCAAAATCTTAAACCACAGACTAAATAGTCATACTATTCAGAACTATGTCTCATCAACGCCATCTAACGGATTTTTTTTTTGCTTTTTTTTAATTGCCTGCCAGTAAACCTCCCATTATCCCTCATATGAGAACTTTTTTATATATCCACATATTTACTATAGATATTGGCATATTTTCAATCCCACTCCCTGTACACTACAAGTACCTGGTATTCATTAGATTTCTTGATGATATTAATATCTCCTTTGCATTTTATTCTTCTTTAAATGTAAGTTTTATTCCAAAATCGTTTGTTACTTGTAAGTAGTGTTTTAAGATGAGTTATAAAAAATATCTAATTTTACAAATATATCTTTTAGAAAGTATTTTTATCGTTTTATTTGTAATTTAGATGTAAATTAAATGTAATTTATTTATTACTTCCTATTGACAATTACAGACAGGATGAATTATTCAAATAGTATAATCACACTAATATTATAAAGGCGAAAGTTTGTATGTGTATGTATGTATGTGTGTATGTTTGTTACTACTTCACGCTCAAACGGCTGAAGAGATTTGGATGAAGTTTGTTACCAAGATAGCCTAACATTGGATTAACAAATAGGCTATATTTCATCTCGGAAAAGTGAAATTTTCCCGTGGGAGGAGCAATAATTAAAATACTATTTAACAGCGGGGCGCAAATAGTAAAACTTAAAATTAAGTATTATGAAACTACCGAGAATTCAAATTCTAAAGAAAAGCCTTGCGACATTGAACAAAGCAGGTGTTTTATTCCTCACGAACATTTACAAAGTGCCCAGCCGGTTTCCGCGCTGTGTGTACCGTTAAATAGACATTTCGGCTGTTATCCAGATATTTTAAGACGCATTTTTTAATTTGTTTATATTGCACTTTGTACGACTATTCTATAGCATGGTCTGAGTACATTTAAGGAAAAGAACGAATTAAATTCCACCGTGTATAAAAAGAAAATCAATTAAAAAAATTATATACTATTACTAGCGGCCCGCCCCGGCTTCGCACGGGTATTTAATATATATCTATTATAGATTGAGATATAAACTATCCTATCTCTCAAGTTGGATCGAACTGCACATGGTGTGCGAATTTTATTATAATCGGTTAAGTGGTTTAGTCCATTGAGGACAAACATTGTGACACGAGATTTATATATATTAAGATGTATTCTGTGTCAATGTTCAGTTTGTATTATGGAACAAGGAGGTTGTTCCATGGTTTATAGAGATATATATTAGTTAAAACATAACAATAGTATATTTAAATATACATTCAATTGGTGTCGATTCTGTGTCGCATTCTCTAAAATTAAAGTAAACTTAAAGTATGGCGGTACTCTTATGTTAAAGGGGAAATGAATGACGGAAATATGTTAATTTTGTTTAGCTTTAGAGTAAGCGACACAGAATCGACACCATTATAATAATAAATATAACAAAATAAGCGAGAAGCCCGTATTACTGACATTGTTTATTTACGCATTATATCATCCAGGTCTTCGATAGTGGATTCGTTATTACTGTAAATAAATAAGATACCTGATTAATAATATTATCTTAATTATTAGATTTACAGGTAGTGTGTAATGGTCTAAAAGGTACTTATTTTATTTTTTTGTTTGGTTTTGGCTCCACACTTTTGTGTATTTAGCCAGTGTCAAGTTATTGATAATATCTCAAGTCAAGTCATGTCACAGTCCAAGTCATCAAGTTGAGTCAAGTCATACTCCTACCCTAGTAAAGTGGTGGCAACTTTACCAGAAGCTTCTATGGAGTTTTGGAAACAACACGAAAAGAAACGTTTCACCATCATTATACCACTTTCCGACACTCATGCCTGTAATTCAGCACTTAACGAATAAAATGCCACTAATTTTCAATTTTATGCACTAAAACTGAAATTAACACAAGTTTTGGAAAATAATACAATGCAGTGACGTGATCTTTTTTGTTTTCCCGCCAAAACTCCACCAGCACTTTATCATTGCGA
Organism: Ennomos fuscantarius; assembly: GCA_905220475.3. Lineage (NCBI taxonomy): Eukaryota > Metazoa > Arthropoda > Insecta > Lepidoptera > Geometridae > Ennomos > Ennomos fuscantarius. Next base: position 6,799,934 of record HG992050.1, on the reverse strand, counting down.
CCAAATATTCCTCCATTTGCTTGTTTGTAATAAAAGTTAATACCACTCATTCCCTAACTTCATTCTTATAGTTATATGTAGGATCTCGCTTAGACCTTTCCAAGTACCGCTGTCCATGAGAACCCAGAGACGAATAGTTTTCAATAGTGGGCCGGAGAAGCAACTCAGGTCTGAATGTCTTTAGGAAGTACACCCAGCATTTTACTATTTCTAGGTTATTTGACCTGAAAAATAATTGTTAGTCTTTAGCAAAACAACTGATTATACCACAAGCACAAGGAATACATTCTAGAACCGTGAATTTCCATTCCTATGTTGAATTATCTTAGACAAAGTAAACTTTGAAGACATTTTCTTACAGCTTGTTAGAAAAAAATTCCTCAAACTTTATCGGGTTATTACTCCACTCTATATATTTATTAGGTAAAAGTAGTACACAAGTGATTAGGAAGTCCTGAATAAATGAGGTGTGCGCAGAACCCTCAAGATCAACAGCCTGAAGATGTCCACAGTTGAACATAGTCCTCTGCCATGGAATGCCACTTGGAACGGCAACTTTGCTCTTGCCTCCTGGCCATCAACCTAGGAACTAGGACCTAGTGGGGGGTATTATTTGTATAACTTAGGCATAACTTTATATCTTGTGCTCCTATGCTGTTTTATACAATACTACACCACTATAAAATATAATTAAAGCTAAACTTACAATTTTACAAGTATATCATCTTCCTCTCTAATATAATATTTTGGATGGTCTTCTAATATGTCTAATTTAGAAAGCATTAAATCATCAACTTCATAAACTTCACCTGAAATCAAATTCATCATTGTCATCAGATGAACATATACACTGCCAACCGAAACAGCCATCATAACAGCTTCCTGGATCATATTTATCCATAAATTATTAAATGATTTATCATTTATCAAAAAAAAATATATATTTGATCTAATTTGAAGTAGTTATTATTATTACCATAATCTCTATATACTTATCACAGGTGTTTATTACCTCTATAAGGTCAACTTACGGAAGACAAATAGTCTTTTTTAAACATCATAAAGGAGTTAAATGTCACCAGGTATTACATTTTTGGTATATATGGTTGGTACTTATTAAAAAAAAACATCTTGTTTGACTTCCCTAGTTTTTTTGAGCGTGAGGGTAAGTACACAATTGAGAATGCTGCTACCTATTCAACTTGATTTCCTAAGGCTGGCATATTTCGACTGATGAATATGTGACTAAGGTCTGTATTACAGAACGATGCCCACTCATCGATCGGTGCTCAAGCAGAGATTTCATTCATAAAGTGACCAATTAGTGAATGAAATCTCTGCCTGAGCACCGATCAATGACTGAGCATCGTTCTGTAATACAGACCATAGAAACTCAACAAACATTGAAATTATGGTGAAGAAAAACGTTTTGAAACCATAGCATGGTTTTTTCATGCTTGCTTGGTTACCCATCAAGATATGAATCTATCACCAAATAGGGTTTCTAGCCTCACTTGAGATAGAGACCCAGCTCACAATTCAGCCGAGTATGATGACACCTTCAGCATATTATTAGCCCAACCTGCGAACTAGTAATGGGTGGCTGTATCACTTAACATTCCAACAATTGCTAAGATTAGATATTCTGTACTAGATAAAATTAATTTACTAAAATAAAAATTAGGTACCTGCATAATATTAATATAGAATTTAGATATCTAAAAACTTTTTTATGTAAAATATAACTGTGTAGATATACCTACCTATATGTATGCATTTAAACTGTGTAAATATCACTTAATTCTCAGGATATATATGTATAAAGTAGCTCAGTATTATGTAGAAACATTAATTATGTTAAAACTAAATGTAACTACCCTCCATTATGATTGAATGAGAACTTTATCTTTTTTTACATATTGTACTAAAAAACAACCTATAAAACATATTAATTTTATGACAGATATAGCTTACGATTCTAACGCTAAGTTGTACGTAACATGTACCTAATATTTATTAAAATAAAGAATTTTTTGAAATGAAAAAGTGAATGTCATATAAATCATACCATGAACATTATCTCCTTTGCCAGGGCTGTACAACAGGAATGGAATATTATATCGAGTTGCGATGATCAATGGATACTTTGACTTAGTGGTCCCAGCTGCTATGAACTTGCTGACTCCATTGTCGGGGTTTGTAAGCCAATGATGATTAGGCTCGTTGCGTTTCAGTGTTCCATACACAAACACTTTGTGGGACATCTGAAAAGTTCTATTTAATATTAGGTACTTATGTATATTTTTAGATTAAAACAATTTAATGTTGTTTGAATTTTGATCAAAAATACAAAAAATGCTATGTATAAAACGCGCGCCAAAAAAGCACCCATGCGCCAGAGTCATTGTACGATCCGAATGCAATGTCTGTTTTCTAACTTTGTTTTGACAATGATGATTTTCCCTCACCAAATAAAATAAAAATTAACTTGGGTAGGTTGCCTAGGGCCCCCAGATCGATAGGGCCCCCTAGTGCATCACCAAACGATAACCGAAATTTGTTCCCAAAATTAATACATTATTTTTCGAAAAACTTAAATGATAATGACTGGCTAAATTATTTTTATTGTATACAGTATTGTGACACTTAATTTTTAAGTTTGTGCTTGTAAATTGTTCCTGTAACGTGGTGTATCAATAAAGAGTTTTATCTATCTATCTACTTAGTTGCTTATTAGCTCTTACATGTGCAAAGCTACTCTACCCTCGCCGAAAATTAGGATTGCCAATTTCAACATACTTATATAGGCATCTAAAAACACATTATCATCAGCTTTAAGACATTAGATAGGCCTCTTCACTATGAGCGACTGTTTGCCTTCTGCATCCATCGACTCCCGCGGCTTTGACCATGTCGTCGGCCTACTTTCTTCCCTATCGATTGTTGGTTCTGCGAGCGATGTGGCCTGCCCATTGCCATTTCAACTTGCTAATGCTAAGAGCTATATCGTTAATTTTAGTTCTCCTCATTTCGAATCTCATCTCACAGGGAAACTCCGAGCATAGATCTCTCCATCGCTCGTTGCGCGACTTTGAGCTTACTAATAAGGCCAACAGTAAGAAACCACGAAGCGAAGATAAGCGACGTACTCGCAAAAAGCCTCCAGTACGTTTGTCAACAGTTATGGAGAAATAACGTCTTCCTGTCTCAACTTTGGTCGCATCGGAATTTGTTCGATGCTCTGGTCCTGTAGTCGGACTGGCATAGTGGATTTGCTGTACAAGCACTTCAACACTTTGATTTACCTATAAGCAATTTGGCATCACAAGTTCGTATTATTATTACCAGTTTGATAGAGAAATTATTTTTTAAATTTACTTTATTATTTGCGTATATTATTGCGTATACCAAATAGAAACTTTTGAAATAAATTATCTGGTCTATCTATTTTACCAAAACAGTGTTCTATTGGGGCCCCATTATTCTAAACGGCACGGGGCCTCCAGAAGATTAAGTACGGCGCTGGTAGGCACCAATATATAGAATAGATATCAGAAAACTTACATTTTTGTAGAGACTTCTAGGAATACTAGTAGATCTAGAAAACAAATTAAACAAATGCTTCAGCATGGATTTATTATTTATACTAAACTCGTTATGTACAGTACATTATTTTTATTTATCACAAAGCAAACTTAGCATAGATAGTATTTCGGATTGATTGAGTTTGACAGAACTTAGAAGTTTATTTCATATAATTCTTATAATATGTGTTTATTGGTTTTTAATACGTAAATTCGTTGATTACAGAAATAAGAGATGTACCGAATAATCGAAATATTTCTTTAATGTTCGATATTCGGTTAAAGTGCTAATAGAGGGAATTGAATAGGGAGTTGTGGTTACTTCAACTAGCCTGACAACTGACAGTGACACTGACAGTCATTCAATCAATCAACCATGCGTATTTATTTCAGGAGAGGTTACCACGAGGTTATATCATACAACGTCAATTATTTTTTTGTAACATCATTACTCACATTTACCAAAATATCTCACTGAAGAATCTTCGTTTGATGCTGTTTGATGTGCTATCATTCTACGTGATATTGGCAAAATTGTGATAACCTCTCCACAAAGGCCGTTAGCAAAGAGTTGACGTTGAAGTTGATCTTTTCATGTTTTGTTTTTATTGTTGATCAAATCGTATTCAATTAAAATGTATTAGCTTAAAATCAAAAAGGTACTTGCTTAATGGCTTACACTAAGGTTTCATATAATGGAAATTTACTAAAAGCTAGCAATGGATTTCGCTCGGCGGCAACTGGAAAAATACGGTTGGAGTGATGGTGAGTTCAGGGAAATCAAACCCATGGCATCATAATAATGCATCAGTATATATCATTATATTCACCAACATATGTACTTAAAATTTAATATTACATGCCTATCTTATTAATCGGATTTACCTACACTGTATTACTTATTTGACAGGCAAAGGTCTTGGTAAACATGAGAATGGTATATCAGAAGCTCTAAAGCCAAAGTTAAAGCGTAGTGTCACGGGTATTGGACATGATCCAGCAGCAGAATTCAATGAGCACTGGTGGAGTGCACTTTATGATAAAGCAGCCAAAAATGTTGAAGTAAGTTGAAAGGACATAATGAACTGTGCACTCAAAACAACTTTATGTATAGTGAAGGACTTATCACTTCTATGTAAAATAAGATAGATTAGAAGATAATGAAATGAAAAAACAATAGGAAATCATTAAATCGGGGGCCAATTACTTGTTAGTTTACAGTTTTCTACATTTTCCGAGTTAACTAAAGCGATTACTTTCAGATTGAAGACAAGAATGGCAAGACTAAGAAAATCAAAACAATAGACAGTGAAGATTTTACAATTACCAACAGTACTTGGAGAATAAACAAGAAGTGTAAAAAAAATTCTGATGTCAATGAATATTCAGAGTATTTCATCAGGAAAGCAGTGCTGACAAATGATGGAACTAGAGTTGAAAATGTAACAGATAATGAAACTGAAGATGTGGACAAAAGGAAAGATGTATTTAAAATGACAGATGAAGATCTTTTTGCAGCTTGTGAAGGCAGAACTGCTCATAAGTATGATCATAAAGTTTACAATTTTAGTTTTTCTTTTTCTGTTATTTAATTTATTAGCATACCTCTCACTTTCCCCTTTGACCAAAATTGAACTAACTATTTTAATTATCTTTTTTTTTTTTTTTATACAATAGCCCTTTTCTGTTTCTTACGAATGTTATTTTTCAGGGGTGCTCGCCATGGCTTAAAAGCTTTAGGTAAACTTGCAAGAATAGCTCAACAAGAGGAGATACTTCTATCGCAATCCAAATATCAAGGTTATTCCCATGCCAAGAAAATCAAACATCAAACTGAAGAAGTTGTTGAAGCGGCATCTCTAGCAGATAATCAAGAAGAAAAACCTAAAAGTAAGAAGAAAAAGAAAAGAAAATATTGCCTGAGTAACGAAAATGAGGATAATATCTATGGACAGGTGGTACTGGAAGTGCCTGTGCCAACAAACAAAAACACTAATAAGGATGATATTACGAAAAAAGACGATATTCTTGAAAGAAAACAAAAGATAGACACTTTAGCTGAAGATGAAATAACAATGGACACAGATGTTAAAAAAAAGAGGAAAAGGAAATCCCACATGTTGGACCAATTAGAAATTGATACTAATATAAATCCTGAAATCAATGAAGTTGTTACTAAAAAGAAAAAGAAGAGAAAACGTAATATAGAAAAAGACTAATTTATCATTATCTAAGAAAAAATGTTTTATATTATGTTGTAAATAAATGTAGTTGGGATGAATCTTTTTCTTATTATTGATTCCAAATAACCAAAAGACGATTAGTTAGCGGTTTGTTTAATTTTTTAAGATAATTAGAATTATTATTATTGGATAATGATATCAAAATGAGCTGTAAAAGAAAGCCGCTGTACAATTGTACATTTGACTTGACCTTTTTTTTTGTACTGTCAGAGTGCTTTTATTCTAAATACTATAATGATATACATTTGACTAGGTATAGGTACATAACTTCAACTCTTTGTAAATGGCCTTTGTGGAGAGGTTATAGGTACATAAGCCAGGCAAAACCGCTGTCATTTGACAGCTATGTTTTTTTTTTTTTTGTTTTGGCTCCACACTTTTGTGTATTTAGCCAGTGTCAAGTAATTGATAATTTAGCAAGTTAATGATATTTCACGTAAATAATGTGTCAGGTCACAGTCGAAGTCATCAAGTCAAGTCAGAGTTAAGTCATAGTCTAGTCTAGTCAAGTCATACTCCTAGTAAAGGGGTGACAACTTTACCAGAAGCTTCTATGGAGTTTTGGAAACAACACGAAAAGAAACATTTCACCATCATTATACCACTTTCCCACACTCATGCTTGTAATCCAGCACTTAACGAATAAAATGCCACCAATTTTATGCACTAATACTGAAAATAACACAAGTTTTGAAAAATAATATAATGCAGTAACGTGATCTTTTTCGTTTTCCCGCCAAAACTTCAGACTAGCCTTGTGTAGGTCGCGAACGACCTAGTTCAAAAGAGCGCTCCTTTGAGCGAACGACGCAAACTAGGTGTCGGTTGCGTCTGATTTTAGTTCGTTCGTTCTTTGACCGACCGACTTGCGGCGAGCGGCGGCGAGAGAGCCGCGCTCCCCAGCGCGCCGCGGCACCGCGCTCCGAGGCGCGTGTCGCGAGCGGGAGAGAGATATACATATCATTCTTACTTAGAATATTTTAAATATTGATTACATAAATGAATGGTTAATTTTAAAGTCTTTTTTTCTTTAACAAACATTAAGAATACCTACATAGTTTTAATAAATACTTACTTAATATGTTCATCGAAACTAAGTACCTAGGTATATCATATTTTTAGTAGGTACTTACCTAGTATAATATTTTTATATCATTACCCAAGTAGACTGAGTACCTATAGGTACTAATAAAAAAATGCTCTTTTCTTAAATACCATGCAATGGCATTAAATTAATATGCAATTGTACCTATTTAGTAGTTATTACAACAGAAGCTATAACAATTTATAAACAGAGCATATAAATAGAGCATAGTAGTAGATATAACTACAGCACTTTGGCTGTTGCGAACTAAGTAGGTCGCTCTTGCGGGACCAGGCAAGAGATCGCTGAGAGCAATCGTCTTACCCGCTCTCGGTCCTGCCGCGAACTAGTGAACTAGAAGAACGACCTAGTTCACCGACGACCTGCGAACTAAAAGGAGCGCTCCCTGTCGCGAACTAAAATGCGCAAGGCTACTTCAGACAGCTATGATTGCATTGTCAGTGTTAAATTGCTAATTCTACTGTTGCTGCCACTGTTAATGTCATCATGTTGTCAAAAGTCAACCAATAAAAAAAAAACTTATAAATCGAAATTCCAAAATATTGAAACGAAAATATTGCAAAAAATGTCAGTAGGAAAGTTTCTAGCGTTAGATAAATTAGCAAATGTGTTCACCATCATCCGCCAGAATGGTGGTATCAGAGCTTCCTTGTGGAAACTGTACAGGTTAGTGCAATAAACAGTATTATGTAATTTGTTGATGAGGTTATGTTTTCAACTGTTCCCTATGCAAATAGAGTTTTTTTGATTATTGTTATTGCAGCGTACCATCTATACAAATCTAAATACAAATAGACTATCATAGAAACACTTAGATCAAGTCACAGAATTCGCCCTATTTACATATTATCGTTAAGTTGAAATTTTATTTTATTATATGTGGTACCTTACAAGACTTTTTTGTTTGTATAAGTGTTCTCTCTACCCATATTTTATGTAATTACTATACCCATTCGCCTTGCACTGTAACTTTGAAAAAAATCATTCCGCAATTGAGGTTCTATCTCCTGCTGTTTTCAAATACTAGAGTGGTGAAAATTGGTAGGTATTTAGGTATAGAAAACATAAATAATACTAATCTAATTATTTGAAAGAATAAAGTATTGGCACAATATTTTATCCACCAGGACTGGACTAAGGGAAGGAACTTACTGGGTCAATGTTTAAATGAATGTCCTATTTTGAACTTACAATCCTATATCTGAGGTAGGTTTTGTGTAGAGGTAGATAAGTGGTAACAAAGGGCTTTTTAATGGACCTTTAGAGTGATTTTTATTTAGTTTAGCAGCTTAAGCACAAAACTACCGGTGTTAAAATTATTATAAAAAGATGAACTATGGGAGTTTGGAATGTTTCAAGAAAAGCATAGGAAACATAATTTTTTTACTAACACTGAACTTTAAATAACACACAGTTTTGGAAAATAATACAATACACAATGACACAATCTTTTTTCGTTTTCCCGCCAAAACTCGTGACGTAATTTCTAGATGGCCCCTAATACATTTACACAGACTAAAAAACAACTTAAGACAAAAGTTGAAAGTCAAAAGTCAAAAAGACAAAAGATTTATTGCAAATAGGCTATATTTAGCACTTTTACAACATGAAGAAACATTTACGACATGAAGATCTGTTCCCTTTTTGTTAATTGCAACAGTAATCACTTCTCATGGATGACACCATATTTTTCAGACAAGATGAAGTGAAAGATGGCACACTTGTCGGCGAGGATAAATATGGCAACAAGTACTATGAAAACCCTCGCTACTTTTACAGTAGGAACCGCTGGGTCGAGTATGCTGATAAATACCACATGAACTACGATGGTAGCCAGGTATAATATAATTGTGTGTTAATTCTGCTGATTTTGCAGTGTGCCTGTTTACACATTTCATTGAAAAAATCTATAACAAAACCTTATTTGACATTTCTAAACATGTTACTGTCCCTTTCATATAGTTTAAAATGTCAAAGAAGCCAAAAAAATGTTAAATGGTAATTTTTTTTTAATTAGATGACTAAATTTAGTGATTTGGAGTAGGCCTTTAAAACGAGAGTGTAAGGTCCATAATACATATTGGACAAGCACTGGTTATGACGTCTTGAACATTTTGGTTTCCTCAGGACTTTTTGAAATAAAACTGCTTTACACACACTTTACTTGGAGTAAGCTGGTGAATGCGAGGCGAACGGAAGTTGAAGTTTTCGTAGATCTTCATTGTCGACAATTGTTAGCAAAGTTTAAATTTTGGATTATTATGTTGGTACGTCCGATTGAATGCCAATTTACAATTGTCAAAATGGCGACATTAAAATTAAACAAAGCTATACCGGCCGATAGATAGAGCTAAACTAAAGAAGTTTTACTTTGGTTGTGTGGTCTAAAGCACACTCGTTCTTTGTTTCTTTCACCATTGTAAGAGCAAGTTTCTCATATAACTTGCACAGGGGTTTTCTAATCTGAGATGTACCAAACGTTGCATGGAAGACAAGCTAGATGCGATAAGGCCGCCCATTGTTCTACCATCTTTTCCATCCATTATTTCATGTGCATTGTTATTTATTATCAATAAAGTTTTAATAAATACATATGTTTTTGTGTGTTTCAGGTTCCCGCTGAGTGGTTCGGATGGCTGCATTACAAAACGGATCTGCCTCCCAATCAGGTATTTAATATCTCATACATTACATTACATCTCATACATACATTTTTAGGTACTTTCTGTACCCCTCATTCTAGTTTATTTGAATATACATCACATCTGAAGTTCTGAACTGTTACATACTTTAACGAGTAATTTTTTGTACTGTATCAGCATATGTGTAGACATTAATAACTTGTCAGATATTTAAAGAAACCTTGACATGACTCTGCTTCTCATTATAGCCTCAGTGATAAAACAATGTCTCAATTTGCCACCACATACAAATTCAACTAACTACAATACTGTTTGTTGAATGCTTTACTAAGATACAAAATTGTATTTAATTTTATTGTTATTAAATAATGATCTAAATTTTATTACAATATAAATTTTACTGCACCATACAGTCCTCCGGGTTCTCGTATATTTGTTAAATACGTGTCAACTTGGCACACAGAATACTTGAATGCTCATTGGTTGCCTGTTTTTTTTAAATGTTTTGGCTCCACACTTTTGTGTATTTAGTGTGTTAGTGTCAAGTAATTGATAATTTATCAAGTTAATGATATTTCACGCAAATATGTGTCAAGTCACAGTCGAAGTCATCAAATCAAGTCATAGTTAAGTCATAGTCTAGTCAAAGTCATACTCCTAGTAAAGTGGTGGCAACTTTACTTGAAGCATCTATGGAGTTTTGGAAACAACACGAAAAGAAACTATTCACCATCATTATACCATTTTCCCACACTCACGCCTGTAATCCAGCACTTAACGAATAGAATGCCACCAATTTTATGCACTAACACTGAAAATAACACATGTCTTGGAAAATATTACAATGCGGTGACGCAATCTTTTTTTCGCTTTCCCGCCAAACTCCTTTGCCTGTTGATCAGCGATTGTCTTCAACCAATGACCATACAGTATTTGGTATGTGACTTGACACGACTTTGACAAATGTATGAGAAAGGGAATAGAGATATACGAGTAAGTGAGAAGTTGAATCTGCTAAACTGTAGTGCAGAGTCTGAACTAAAGTATGACAGCTCCTCAATTTACATAATTGACAGAAAATATTGTAATAATGGATTAATTTAACAGTACAAACATACAAATACAAAACTGTTTATTGACATAAATATTATTACATTATATTAAATGAATCCATAGATTCCCGAACTAGTTTTTAAACTGTATTTCAGTACGAACTAGTTTTTAAACAGTATTATAACTTTTCCATTTTAGGACCCAAGCCGCCCCAAATATCCATGGATGTCAGATTTCACGGAGAACCTATCAGGGACCACTGGACAGTACACTCCATACACTACCACCAGGCCTAAGATAGAAGCTTGGGTGCCTCCGAAGAAAAGCAGCGTTTAACCCTCTATCCGACAGTTGCCATTTCAGGTGTAGAGCCACCTTCGGAGATATTGTCACTTTAGTGGCCAAACGTTATATCAGCCTGAAATATAAAATGATTTTTTTTAGTTAATTTTTCAGAAATTATTGTCATCCTTTCATTTTTATTGGTAAACGAAAACATATTTAGAAAATGGTAACATTAAAGAGTGTACGACTATGTATTTATGTCCAGCGCCATCAGTGAATAAACGGATGACTTTAATAGATGTATTCTGTTAAAATGGCTGTTGCTCTGTAATATTTAGCTATCAATAAATAACACCATTATACAAGGTCATTAAAAAAAATGTAAACATTACCAGCCAATTTATAAATTATAATTTTACCATCAAGAGACAGTACTTAGATGCACATTTATTAATTTGTACATTGTTTAGTTGTAAGTAGAAATGAATAAATCTATTTGAAAATACCATGTTGTTTAAATAAAATCTCCCAAAATCATAATTATGACCATTAAGTTTCGTTAAGTCATTGCACAGAAAAATACAATACAATACAATAATACTTTATTGAACACCAACTAATACATAACAACCTCAAAAAAAAACTTACAAAAAATGGTGGAACAAAGGGCGGCCTTATCACATTAAGCAAATAAGTAATACGGGCCTTAGTGAAGCAATGGGCGGTTTTATCGCTGACACCAATCTCGTCCAGAAATCCTTTCGATGGCGAGTAGGTATCAGTATCTCTACCTAATCTGTGGTAGGTATCGGTAGGCAAAAAGTAGGTATATAACGTCACGGCATTCGTTAACATAAAAAAAAACTATAGAAAAAGAATGTACGGTGGTGTAAAACAATTATAAAGATAAAAATAAAACTGTGTGGCTTTCACGCTAAAAGGCTGAACCGATTTGACTGAAATTTCGCGCTGGAATTGGCGACAGTTTAGAGATCAACATACGGTACTAGGAAAAAGTGATAAAAACGGTTTATCACCCGAAAAAACAACTTAAAGCAAAGTTGAAAAAACAAAGTCAAAAATTTCATTTGTTTTTCTTCGTTTTGTTATTATTATTTTGTTGCAGGTAGGAAGTGCAGAATGGGATATCTGGTGGCTTATAATAGTGAAAGTCCTCCGATGTGAAGCAATCCATTCAAATCGGCATTCAATCATTATTATAAATTATAAGTATTCCTTAGTATAAAGTTAAGGAGTTCGAAGTCAATTTAACCTCTTTTTTTACAAGGGTATTTTTATTATACATATTTAATACTGGTGAATGGGTGATCCATTACCAAACTTCTTGGTACCTCTGGCCAGTCCATCAGCAGCCTATTGTCGGTGTCCATGAGTCGTAACGTGAGATATTGTTAGCTATATATACTATGAATTCATTCGTAATACACAGGCTGTGTCTACGGGTAAACCAGTTCCGTGCCCTGGGATCTGGCCAGCGGCTGTCAAACTTTGCTAATTGGGGTCTAATTTTGGCCCTGTGTACCTACTTAATATTTCTTGTACACATAAGTTGTTAATTTAATAAATAAATAAATAATAATAATATTTATCCTCTGTACATGGTACACATAAATCAATAGTAAAAGTTCTTGCTTCATCTTTAGATAATTTCGAAGTAGCTTATTTGTCTGATGCTGAGAATGGGTTTAAGGTTTTGGTGCAAGCTGCTGTGGAGCGGAGAGATGACTCTGCCAGTACTATAGCGGTACTGCAATTGACCAGCTCGGTCATCACGGTCTCTCGTGTTCGAAAAGTGCTGGTCGAATCTCACGCCACGCCAACCATAATGACATCATTCACTGGAGGTTTGCCACCGCCAATGTTGCAGCCATTCTCGAAGTGAATGGTCTCATGCGTGACGATGGTAAAAGACCTGACGAAATGACTCTGGTTCTCTTGAAGATGGGGCGGCTTTTAGTGTGGGACGCTTCTTGCGTCGACACTATGGCGCCGTCATATCTTCCCGAGATACGCGTTACACGCTGCGGCTAGATGTGACGCGTGACAAAATGCTGGCACTTATTTTGGCACAACGAATCAGAATTGCAATTCAAGAGGGCTATGCTGCCAGCATGTTGAGTAGCTACCCACTGGAGGGCTGGAGCATTTGAACTGTCTATAAATCTTCGCGGCTAGTATACAGTCCAAATGTTTTCTGTAGCTACTAGCATTTAGTAGTAGCTATGTTATATTATTGTAGTATAGTTAGTTAGACAAAAGAATAAAGGCACTTAACCATTCAAAAAATAGGTAAGTATAAGAATATTTAAAATATATATATTAATAAGTACCTACCTAAATACCTTTTTTTTTTTTTTTTTTTTTTTTTTTTTTTTTGTTAAGGTATAACGCGACGAGCTAACCGTTCGCCTGATGTTAAGCGACACGGCTGCCCATATCAGTTGCAGTGTCACTCGGAACTCTAAAGTATAGAGTTTCGCGTGACACTGCACTGCGCACGTCATCCTGAGACATCAACACAATCTAGTAACAAGATTACTAGACTGTGAGATCAGGTCATAAAGTCTCATTTGCCCAGTAATTTCACTAGCTACAGTGCCCTTCAAACCGGAACACAGTAGTGCTTGCGCACTACTGCTTGGCGGCAGAATAACTGGCAAAGCGGTGGTACCTACCTAGACGAACTTTGCAGAAAAGTCCTACCACCTAGTAACCTATACCTATTTAAGTACCCATTCGTTATTAAAATACGTCAACTGGCGAACATAAACACTCTAAAAGCCCGACCTAAAATTAGAAAATTCGTTACACCAACCGAACCTATTCCCCGAAGTAGAAATCAATAAAGCGGACAAAAATAGAGAATGCTCTCGCTGGATGCATCAATCAGTGTCAATAAATGTAGGACAGAACTCCCGCAGAGTAAATCATGGGACATACCAATACGCAAGTTCCTTTTATATTATCAAATACCATGGTCCTCGTAGTTCTTGGGTCGTTAGACACAGGGAATCCTAGTTAGGGTCCAGGATCTATGTGTGTGATCGTTGGGCGTTATTATTATTATTATGTGCGGAGATTTCGAAAATAGTAAAGGGAGTATGATTGTAATTCAGCGGTAGTTCTACCGATCCCTGCCTGGTTCGAATCCCGCTCGGCACTGCACCTTTTAAGATTTACAGGGTCCTTATGTGCACTAATAAACTCACTACCGGAATGGGATAAATTAAAGATTAATTGTTACTTTTTACCGCATATAATTATCCTCGCGAACCGAACACACAATTAACAATATAAAATGAGCAAGCCCGGAGTATGTGAGGACACGCGTCTCCGAATGCTACTCTAATGCAACTCTACTGCTTACTGTTACGCGACTCCCTTTAATTTAATCACGCGCCCCTTAAATAGGTCGGCGCTGGCGACGTCAACGTAAACAAACGTGTGTCCCTACATCAACCCCCTTCTTAAAAAATAATAATTTTGGTACAAAATTCGTCAATAAAAGTCATACACGGTAATAAAGTCACAAAAAAATATCTCTACAATGAACAAAGGAAATCGTATTATATCGACTCAATAAACAAAACATCTTTCAAATGCGTTCTGAAAGTTTAACTCAAGTTCAACGTTATTCGATAAACAAATACTCTACTAACGTCAACTTATATAAACAAAAATAACTAAAACAAAACGATCCCTTTACAAAGTAACTCATTGTTATCCACTCTAAAATCAAAGAATTCATAGACTTCACTTGATTCGACCCCACTCATTTGTTTATTTTTCAGTTCTCACCGACACGGACTGTTTATATTATTTAGAAACAGCCAGTGTAATATAACTCGGTGTAAATATAACTTTAGCACTTAGGTACGTCGGTCACATAATAAGACGTACAAATAAATACAAATCCAATGAGTAACGTAGTCATAATAAAAACATTGAAGTAAACCATAATAAACTAACATAAACAATGAAACACAGAGTGGTAAAAATATCAAGTGCATGAAAACCAAAAAAATATTCAAGTATACCAACGTAATTATAACAAATTTAAAATAAACACTAAGGCATACATATTGAAGAAAAAAATTCAAAAATTACCATTTTACATTAAGAAGTAAATTTTAACAAAACATTACCAAAAATATTTATTACACAGTTCATTAATTCAGATTAAACCGAACTGGTTTTTTAATGATGCGACCTGAACGCGTTGTACACATGGGCGAATCTTTTTTCGCAACATCTAGTGATAAATAACTCTTGTTCGGCCCTGCTTTATCATTAACAATCTTATCACTAACACTTATCTTTGTACTACAACTTTGACCTGAGTCTGTATCAGTTGATTCAAAGTTTAGCACATATGCGGGCTTCAAACGATCAATGGAAATAAGCGACTGTCTACTCGGTAATTGCACAATAAAACCTTTATCTAGTCTTTTGACTACGGCATATGGTCCGTCATACGGTGGTTGCAGTGATTTTCGCACAAAGTCATTCCTAACGAAAACTTTCTTACATGCTTTCAAATCTGGGTGTACGAAAATTGTTCTCGAATCTCTGTGAACCATAGGTTTAGGTCTTAAGTTGCTGATCGTTTCTTTTAAATGCAATTTTCCGTCACCGTCTGCAATTTTACTGTCACTTACTTCAAAAAATTCACCAGGAAGCCTTAACGTTTTTCCGAAGGTTAATTCTGCCGCGGATACACCAGTGTCTTATCTAGGCGCCGAACGCAAACCTAAAATTACTGTGTACATTTCGTCTATCCACATTTCGTCTATTATTTAATCTGGCCATTAATGCAGCCTTAAAACTTCGATGCCATCTTTCAATAGCACCGTTGCTCTGTGGATGATATGGAGTAGTCCTTAACTTGTTTACGCCCAAAAACTTCATTAGCTGAGTAAACAGACTACTTTCAAATTGCCTACCCATATCGCTAGTTAAAAATACAGGTACGCCATAGCGCGTAATCCAACCTACATAAACTATCTTAGCCACTGTCCTAGCACAAATATCTTTCATCGGAAAAGCTTCCGGCCAGCCTGTCTGCCTATCTATCATGGTAAGACAGTATCTGTAGCCTTCTTCCGTTGTAGGTAACGGACCTACTATATCTATATGCAAATGTTCAAAACGACTTACCTGTGAAAACTGCCCTAGTGCCGACATGGTGTGTCTGTGCACTTTTGATTTCTGACATTCTAGACAAGAACGAGTCCAGATACCTAAATCTCTTTGCATCCCAGGCCAAAAAAATTTACTAGATATCATCTTTCTAGATGTCCTAATACCTGGATGGCTTAAATTATGTATCGACTCGAATGCCAATCGTCTAAACTTTTCGGGTAAGTACGGTCTTGTATAGCCACTTGAGCTTTCGCAAACAATCGGCTCGCTACACCATGGCATCGTCACTTTCATCAGTTTAAAGTTGCTACTTTTTGCTGACCATAGCTCCTTAAGCTCTTTGTCGTTACGCTGCATGTGGGCAATTTCAGTATAATCAAGTACGTTTGGGCATGAAATGGTATCTATCTCTATCCTACTTAAAGCATCCGCCACGTGATTTTGCTGTCCTGTCACGTGACGAATATCGGTAGTAAACTCGCTAATATAAAGTAATTGTCGAGTACGTCGCGGAGATTCTTTAATGCTACCCATCTTCTGAAATGCAAAAGTCAACGGTTTGTGGTCAGTATAAACGGTTAGATTGCGGCCTTCAAACATATTCCTGAAATACTGCATTGACAAATATATCGCAAGTAATTCCCTATCGTAGGTACTGTACTTTTGTTGCGCGTCAGTCAATCTCTTGGAATAATAACCTAAAGGAACCCAGCTATTATTAACCTGCTGTTGTAAAACCGCACCAATAGCATTGTTTGAAGCGTCCGTCATAATCGCAAGTGGTTTATCGGACAAGGGATACGCTAATGACGTAGCGCTCTTCAAACTAAGCTTACATTGTTCGAAAGCTTGAATAGCACTTTCTGTCCACACGATGATTGACTTGTCCTTTTTTTTACCTCGATGTAAATAATTATTTAACTCGGCCTGATATTTCGCTGCATGAGGTAGATGATTTCTATAAAAGTTTACCATGCCTAAAAGTCTGCGAAGTTCTTCTATGGTGTTTGGCCTTGGATAGTCAATGATGGCTTTGACTTTGCTGTCTAAAGGCTTAAGTCCTTCAACTGAAACTTCGTGGCCTAAAAATTCGATTTTCTCTTGACCCAATGAACATTTCGAGATGTTAATCGTAATACCAAAGCTTTCTAATCGTTTAAAAACTGCGTCTAAGTGCTGTTCATGCAATAACTCATTTTCGCTTGCTATAATCAAATCGTCCAAATAAGAAAAAACAAATTCCGGCTTAAATTCAGAAAATTCAGGATGTTCTTTCTGAAAATCTGATTCTAAGTTTTGTAATACGCAATTATTCATGGAACGCTGAAATGTTTGCGCGGCGTTTCTCAAACCGAAAGACATGCGTGGAAACTCATATAAACCAAAAGGTGTTGTTATTGCTGTTTTTTCTACATCCTCCGGAGCTACCATAATAAAATGATAAGCTCTATTAATATCTATCCGGGAGAAAACTTTCTTGTTAGCTAAAATGAACGTGAAGTCTTTTATATGTGGAATAGGATACCTATCGGGCTTTGTGATGGCATTTAAAGCACGATAGTCACCACATGGACGTATCTGACCATCCTTCTTAGGCACTACGTGCAAAGGAGTGGCCCATGCGCTTTTCGAAGGGCGACATATACCCATCTCCTGCATTAACCTAAACTCTTCGCGTACTTTTTTGTAGCGGTCCGGTGGTAACGGTCTTGTTCGTGCATGTACAGGTGGGCCTGTCGTCTCAATATTGTGATAAACATTATGACGCGGAGGTTCTTTAAAGGATACGGGCTTCGTTAATTCCGGATACTTTTTTAACAGATGGTAAAACGGATGAGTCTCAACGATCGTAAAAATCGATAACTGATCTGATTTAACAATTGATGAAATGACATGCAATTTCGTCACTTGGTCAATTAATCGTTTGCCCTTTATATCGACAAGTAAATCATAATGATATAAAAAATCAGCTCCCAAAATGGGCTGGTTGACATCGGCAATAACGAATGTCCACTTAAAAGCTCTCCTTAAATTAAGATTAAGTGTAATAGTCTCTGTGCCATATGTCTTAATTTCACTTCCGTTAGCTGCATAAAGTTTATACTCACAGTTTTGTTCGCAATCACGCACTGACCTGTGTCCACGAGGAAGCACTGAGATATTCGCACCAGAATCAACCAAAAAACGCATACCATTTTCACGATCTGTTACGCATAGTCGGTGGTTGTTGGCCTTGATGCAGGGGACCACCGAAGATACCTGCACCTCCTCTAGTTTTCCGCTTTCTTCCAGTTACACGGTGATATGCACTTCGTGGCGTTGTCTTTGTACCGGTAGTGGTAAAAACATAGCCAGTGAGGGTTACGTCTGCCTCTACTTTTGCTTCTTTGTCGGGAACGTGAAGGAAAATGTCGACTATTAGGTCTTTGCCTGCTCATTGGTCGCGATCTTTCCATTTCCGCCATTCGCACGTTGAGTTTGGCTATCTCCGCTAAAATTAAAGCACTATCTGCTGCCGACATTAACGGCTTCGTGGGTGCTGGATTCATCATGATTGCAAAGAAAAAAAATACAGTTCTAAGTGCACGGGTGCGCGGCTGCCGTTATTACGACACAAAAAAAGGTTCAGTTAAAAAAAACGAACATAAAAGGATAAGTAAAAAAAAACTGTTCAAAAAAACGAACATAAAAAAAGTTTAAGCACTTCGTCCAATTCACCAATCCAATCCACAATTCGTCCATTCCGGTAAGTAACAAAAAACGCGG
Source organism: Ennomos fuscantarius (assembly GCA_905220475.3). Classification (NCBI taxonomy): domain Eukaryota; kingdom Metazoa; phylum Arthropoda; class Insecta; order Lepidoptera; family Geometridae; genus Ennomos; species Ennomos fuscantarius. The sequence continues at coordinate 6,781,093 of HG992050.1, read as the reverse complement.
GTGTCACCAGTTTACAGGGTCCTTATGTGCACTAATAATCTCACTACCGGAATGGGATAAATTAATGATTAATTGTTACTTTTTACCGCATATAATTATCCTCGCGAACCGAACACACAATTAACAATATAAAATGAGCAAGCCCGGAGTATGTGAGGACACGCGTCTCCGAATGCTACTCTAATGCAACTCTACTGCTTACTGTTACGCGACTCCCTTTAATTTAATCACGCGCCCCTTAAATAGGTCGGCGCTGGCGACGTCAACGTAAACAAACGTGTGTCCCTACAAAGACTTAAGACCTTGCGATCTTTTAAGTTGTTTTCTCTTACGACATGAATAATTCCAAAAGTTCGAGGAAACGCAAGCTGGTCAAGCGTGCTTGTTATAAATACAACCCACGCCTTGGCACGCAAGAAAGGATTTTTCGAAATTCCACCCTTAAGAGGGTGAAATGGGTGGTTGAATTATTTTCCCATAGGCCACGCCGCGGGCGAAGCTGCGGGCAGAAGTTCGTTAACTAATAAATCAATGATTATTACGTATTTATATCTACTGCACTATTATTTATTCTATGGTACTGGGGTGACTGGTAAAGTTACTAAGACCATTCTCATAAATCTCGTATAATATACGTCTGTATGTCATGTGTGACATCACTTACTTGGCGAATCTACACTTACAAAATACCTTACAAAAAATAAAAAATATCCAAAATAAAACAAAACTAAGTAGGTACTAGCAAACTAAACTGTAATAACTACTATTTACTTATCATAAATATACATAATATAAGTTGACTAGGTAAATAAAATGAAATCAAACAAATAAAAAATCAATTTATTGCCACTATATACTTTAAGGAGTGCATAATGTTTTTGTCATAGGGCAATAGGTAAGATTAATGTATTATTTTAATTACTTGACACTGGCTAAATACACAAAAGTGTGGAGCCAAAACATACAAAAAAAGTATGTTTAAAGATTAAATATTCATTAATTTATTGACTTTTGATTTGATTATAAAAAGTTTGAGAGCCCGTGTATCTGACCAACTGCCCACCACTACATCTACACGCAAAGCACACAGCACAAAGCTTTATACCCATGGCTATACGACAGTCGACCATATTACAACGCATTAACTTCTAATTTCAATTAAAACTACTGTACAACTAATGCAATTCGTTATTAATAAGAGAATGTAGGCTTTGCTGTGCTTGTATAAGGTTGATAATTCTTTGATGATAATGAATAAGCTCCACAGAACAAACTTTTTTGCCATACACAGGTAAAAATATCTTCAGCCGGCCAGTAAAAATGCGACGCGACGCGATCCGAACGTGTTATTAAACCTCCTTGCTGTTGTTACCAAGGAGTTTGATATGTAACTTTTTGAATTAAAATCGATTGAAAAGTTCAACAGTTACGATGTAAAGTGCAGTGAACGTGCAGCGTGGCGTGGTTTGTGTTTATTACGAAATTTGAGTTTGAAATTAAGTTTTGTGCGTGCGAAAAGGATATCGCTGGCGTTAACGGAACAGGATTTCGTATTTCTGATTTTATGGTGAGTTACATCTTGCAATCTGCCAGTTGTAAGTTGAATGTACTTACGTTAAGTTTTCGTCGGGTGAGGTCGGCAGAACAAAGGCCGATCAAGATAAACTAGTTTCGAAAGTAGGCGGGTTAATGTTTCGTTACTTAACTGCAGGATGTATGCTTTTTGAGGCCGTTGCTTATTTTTTTTTATAACGCGAAAAAAGTTTGCTCGAGGATTGTTAGTGATGGGCAAACGTTTAGGATGCGTTAATATCGATTATCGATAAACTGGTAGGTATGTACTTATTCGTATATAATTACAAAAAATGTAAGAATATCTAAAAAATATGCATTAAATGAGTATAAATAATAATGGATTAAATTTAAATCCATTGACCAAATCAACATACGTTACATTTAAATTAAATTAAGTATTACTCCATACTACAGATTTTAATTTATTATGTAGTAAAAAAGGTAGAGAAAGATGGAAAAAGGTATGGTCTTCACACAGTACACATGGTACTGTGTGAATAATAATAATACGAGTGGACTTCTCACACAACGCCATCTAGCCCCAAACTAAGCAAAGCTTGTGCTATGGGAACCAGATAACTGATACAATACTTAAATACTTTTTGTTTGTAAATACATACATAGAATACAATATAACACCCAGACACAGAACAAACACCTATGTTCATCACACAAATGTTTGCCCTGGGTGGGAATCGAACCCACAACCCACAGCTTAGAAGGCAGGGTTACTACCAACTGAGCTATCGAGCCAGCCAAATGAAGAGAATGAAGGATGAAGAACAATGGTACTTATGTGTACTAAGGGAATTAATGTTGAGATGACGTTTGACAGAAATGAGTGGAAGAGAAAAACATGATGCACCGACCCCATTTAAATAGGGTAAATGCTGGCATTTAATTCGATTTGAATACTATTTATTTATTATATTATTATTTATGTGTTATGTTGTATTCTATTTATGTATTTACAAACAAAAAAGTATTTAAGTATTGTATCAGTTATCCGGTTCCCATAGCACAAGCTTTGCTTAGTTTGGGGCTAGATGGCGTTGTGTAAGATATTATTATTATTATTATAGAAAAATGCAATATTATAGAGTAAATCGTTAGTAGGTATTAAGTAACACGTAAAGAATAAATAAAACACAATTTTTTAAACCGGCAAATTGCATTTATTTTTGACTAAATACTACAATGATATAATGACTGATACTATACTAAACACTACCTACTACAAAAAAAAAACAAACAAAAAAAACAAAAGAAAAGACTTAGATATTTAAAGATAGAATAAAAACAAGATAAAAAAAGCGTATTCAAATATTATTTAAGGCTATTTACAAAGTAAGCTTAATAGCAGGATTGTATTCGTTTTATAGCAAGTCAAGCTTATCAAGCATTCCGAAGTTGTACAATACCTTACTGTCTCTAAATAAGGATGTAGTTAAGATTAACAAACGCAGTCATAATTTAAAACTAAATTAGAACAGTAATAAGATGAGTCTGTCAGGCTGGTAAAGGTCTTGACCAGTTTTAATGTTAGGACAGGGATAAAGTATCTTCGTAATTTGTTCGAGAACTCTATATGTACGAATGTACGGAAATAGCTGCATTATTGACGTTAAAAATTCCGCACTGAAAACGCTTGAAGCAACGGCAATTAGCACACATATTTTTGTGTCATAATGTGTGTTTTTTTAAATAAACAATAATACTAGGCTTTAATTATTTTTAGTCATCGAAGACGGAAAAAATGGGAATAGGACGGAAAATATTGTTTACATTGAAATACATTAAAATACCTTCTTCTAATGATATTCAAACTAGTTAGGTACAAACGGTACAAGCAATGAAATTTTATTTAAAATGCATTTTAAAAATAAATTTAAGGCGTCCCTAGTAGACCTATATTATTTGATAAAAGTGATGACCTTACTATAATCACAATACATCCTTTTCAACTGCACGTGTGTTCAATAATACATATTATGCTAAGCTAAAGTATGTAATTATTGAACACATAATTCATCATCATCATCATCATCATTACATATCATCATTATTACATCATATACATTGGACACAATTATTGGACACAAATCGGAGTTATCCAGGGCTTGGAAAAATAAGCTAAATTTTAGGTCAGTTATGAGTGGTGCCTAAGGACAAGGATTCCTAATATTTTTTGCAACCGGTGAGATTTAAAGAACAGAGACAGAGATACCCTTCATATTTCAAGTTCCTAGGTTCCTAGGCGGTTGGGGCAGCACGTTATATTTCTGTCTATCTGTGAGTCGCTTATAGCCTTTTATTAATATGTATAGGGTTGCCAGGTCGCCAAACGTAAAAGCTAAGCATACCAGCTAATTTGGCCGGACATTTGGGTTAAAAGGTCAGACACCCTACATTATTGAAGATTCTGTGTTTCAGTATTAATAGGTGCGACAGAAAAATTGTATGTAAAATCAAGCTTGTTTGATCGTTACCATAAATCTAGTTAAATACTAATGAAATAATGCACGCATACTCGGCGATCACTCGTTTGTGAAATGTAAAAAGCCTAACAAAAGCCGGACAAGCCTATGTCCAGCTTTATCCGGACGCCTGGCAACGCTAATTATGTATATCCAGGTACCTATTTGCTTCTTCGTGAAACATTCAACAGTTATATCTATTTATCTTCTTCAAAATAACAATGTAACTGTATTGCCTACCTACATATGCCAGTTAAAGCTTCCCACACGAGCAATTATCTATAAAAGTAGAGCAATCGTTAAATTTTAAGTTACGGCCGGCTGTCAAGCTTTATTAAATGTCATTGTTAGACCTGTTGACATAAATCCTACATAGACACAATATACTTAGGTATAGAATCTTTCAACTGAGTGTGGATAACAAAATTTGTAAATCAAAATAGAGAAAAAATAGGTCGTTGAAAATAATCCCAAATTGGCGGTTTTAAATTAGTTTTTTTTTCATCAAAAGTGTGTTTTTTAATTTTAACGTGTGATAAGGGTGGATTATTATCCGTTAAGTGTTCGTGAACGTACACGAGTGTTGGCAAATGGTTCCAAGTTTTAAAACCATGCCTTTTCGTTTTCTCTTTATGGCTTCCTATAGCCTTCAGTAAAATAGCCACCATTTTACTGTGGCATTTTGACTTTAACATGACATAACCGTATAAAAATTATTTAATTGACATTGGCAGAATTAAAAAAAAAGGGATAAAAATCCATTAAACGAAGACGAAGAAGAGAAAAAATACTCAAAGGAGTCTCGGGGCCGATTTTGATTATACTAAAACTATATTCTTAGATTAATAAAAATACAATAAATTTAAACCGTTGATTTTGTAAAGAAACACACTGTGTAATTTATGCGACATCTAATAGTATCACTTAATTACAAGGGTGGAATTCTGGGAAGTAATGTTATAATATGCCAAAAACTAAAAGCAAGATCTCATTTTTGAGGAATTTTATTTCATTTTTATTTATAACTCGTTAGTGGTTACATCCTCTTAGGAACTCGTTTCACTAATGAAATAATCAAGGAAGATGAGAGACCCAGCTACATAATCACCGGAGCTCCCGAAGCTACCCCAACCCCCTCGATTATTTTTAAAGTTACCTACGAAGTTTTATGATGATTACTTTTAACTTACTGTTATTTGTATTTATATAAAACCCAGACACAGAACAAACACCTCTCATCACAAAAACGCTGGCTTTTATTTTGCAAAAAAAGCATTGCCATTCAACGTGGTAATGCTGCCAGCATTCTGGGCACTTTTCCCTCCACCTATTTATAGGCTTTTTTTTAGTTTTATCTATTTTAAGTTTTTAGGTATATTTTTTTAAAGTGTAGTTAAGTATTATGTTTATATGTAAATTGAAGAAACTGAATAACAAAAATATATTATTTAATTGTTGCAGTTAACAAATCTACACGCTTACATAAAAGTACTATGTTATTTTTTAAAAATAATCGAAACTCTCGCCTGTATTCATAAATTTAAAGCGTGAAAGGCATTGAAATTAATTATCTGTTCGTGTACCCGCGCAACTAATCAAAATCATGTCGTGCATTCACCATACACAAATAACAATATCGATTTATATTAACTGAAATCTATTTTATATATTCGATACATAATTCAAATCTGCGCTGGACTTTTGAAGTAAAACTTCTTTACGCTCGCTTGACTCGGAGAGTAAGCTGATGAGTGCGTTATGAGGAGAACGGAAGTTGAAAGTTGTTTGTTAACGTAAATCTCTATAGTCAACAAAAGACAATTCACAATTGTCAAGATGGCAACATTAACATAAACTAAGCTAAAACATAGTTATACCGGCCGATAGATGGAGCTGTACTAAAAGTTTTACTTCAGTCGTGTGGTTTGTGAATATTTATATTTTTAAAAGTAACATTTTGCACAAACAAAAAATGGTATAAGCGCCCAAAACAACTCATGGGAATGTAAGATTATTGAAATTCTCAGAGAGTAATAAAAACAAGAGACAATTAATTAAATCACGACAGCGGCTATAACATCTTGTTACTTGAGAATGTTTGAATTACAAATGTTGATTTTAACGTTGCACATTCCATCAAATTTATCATAACTTCGGAGTCGGATTGAATGTTTTGTAAAGCGCAATAAAAACAGTAAAATTTCTAAGTAAGTTTACTTGGCTAGCATGCTACACCTTCGATCGCATCGTCACTTCCCATCAGGTGAGAGCGTGGTCAAATGCTAGACAAGTTTGAAGTAAAAAAAAAAAAAAAAAAAAAATAGGTCATGAAAATCCAATTATTTACGTATTTTTTAATAATAGTACAGCAATTTCATCAATAACCGTATTAATTTTATGCTATAGTAAAACAAATTTGTAGAAGGTTAGTTGAGAGATTGGGAGTCGAAACTAATTGTGATACGTGCATCAAATGCAATCTATTTCGTGGGAAACCACTTGTAGTAGGTACCTATGTATTGTTGTAATCAAATGAGCTCGAGTTAGCTAAAGTTACTCATGTGTCAGTATAGAAAAGAATTTTCACGTTTTATGTTACTTATTTTAGACAATAAATAATAATAATAATAATGTGTGGACATTTCATACAGCGCCATCTAGCCCCAAACTAAGCAAAGCTTGTACTATGGGAACCAGATAACTGTACAATAGAGTTTATATATTAGACAATAAATAATAATAATAATGTGTGGACATTTTATACAGCGCCATCTAGCCCCAAACTAAGCAAAGCTTGTACTATGGGAACCAGATAACTGTACAATAGAGTTTTGGCGGGAAAACGAAAAGATTGCGTCACCGCTTTGTATTATTTTCCAAAACTTGTGTTAAATTCAGTGTTAATGCATAAAATTGGTGGCATTCTATTCGTTAAGTGCTGGATTACAGGCGTGAGTGTGGGAAAATGGTATAATGATGGTGAAACGTTTCTTTTCGTGTTGTTTCCAAAACTCCATAGAAGCTTCAAGTAAAGTTGTCACCACTTTACTAGGAGTATGACTTTGACTAGACTATGACTTGACTTGATGACTTCGACTATGACTTGGCACATATTAGCGTGAAATATCATTAACTTGATAAATTATCAATTACTTGACACTGGCTAAATACACAAAAGTGTGGAGCCAAAACATTAAAAAAAAACTGTACAATACATTTTGGAAATTATCAAATTACTTACAAGTATTCCAGTATACTATTTCAAAGAATTTCTCTCACATTCGTCAAATTACAAATAACTAAGCAAAGAAAGTAACACGAATGCTTTACTTATTAGCGCGTTTTAGCTTTAACACGTTAGCTGCGGCACCAATTTTTGCATACTTTCCGTTCCTGCGGCACGAGGTATAATCGGCCCGTACCGTGACCAGACGTTAGGGCGACACGCGGTCTATTAGACCCCACCTCCTTTTACAGACTAAAATCCATTTTCTGGCGCGAAATCAAAGATAAATGAGAATTTTGGTCCTTATTGATATAGACAGTGAATTGATGAACCCTAATCCACCGTCGCCCCGGGATCTGATGGCTAGTTTAGGAATTATTAGCAAAACAAAATATGGGATCTTATACACCTCGTAACGCACTGAAATAGGGCAAATTTTCGCTGCGATTAGTGATGGGAAAAATAATATCGACGTTTTTAAACTGTCTTAACTACGCAACGACTTGACCGATTTTGATCAATTATATCTCATTAGATCGTTTTAAGGGCAAAACCTGGCAAAACAACACAAAGCTATCAAAGGATACATTTTTTTTAAATAATCTAAATTGTGCTTGATGGCGCCATAAAGAAAAAAAACCGGCCATGTGCGAGTCGGACTCGCGCACGAAGCGTTCCATTCTATACCATTAAGGGGCACCTATTACAGACTTATTATTGGAAAATAATGGATTACGGTTTATGCATAAGGTTTATCTTTCTATTTGTATATGAAAATCTTAATGCGGTTCACAGAATAGAAAAAAAAGGCAACCAGAAGTAGAAAAGAAACTGTCCTATTTATTCTGCCTCGGGCTTTAAACATACAATTATTAGAACTTGAATTAACATTAAAAAATCAGTATCAATATACTTTTTTTATAAAAATCTCAATATATATGTTGTACTTATTTATGAGTGTTTTTCATTGAAACAGGGTAGACAATAAGATTTTTTGCATTGAGTGCACTAAGTCAAAATCTTTTTGGATTTTTTATCAGCTTCACGAGATGGTAAAAATGTGCGTAGTTTTTGGTAACAACCAACACATCTTCTCCTTTTTTCACCCTTTTCGAGGCAATGGCGTGCGCTTTCAGGTGCTGAAAAATAACAAAAATGTAAAGATAACGTAATAAAACTGACATTGTTACTTAGGTTAGATCGTAGATGAGAATAACAATGATAATGTAGGTATAACTGCATCAAATGAATGTGTTTGTTTTATACCTAAAATGTTGAAAGAGTAGGTAGGTAAGGTAGCTTAAATTCAGAATAATTAAAAGGAAACAATAATAAATAACTTAATAATGACCAAATGTCAAGCTTAGTTTATGAAAGCTTCAACACGTTGACTGTCAAGAAATATATCTAAGCATTACATTACCTGGGGTCTCATCGATTTCCTTTTTTATTAAAGATTCTATAAGTTTCTCCACAAAGAGTCTTTTTGGTAACTTTTTTCCATCAGTTTGGATTGAATTAAACACAATCCAGGCATTAATTAGCGCCGTACCAAATATTAGCTCCATTACAACTTTTCTCCACTATTTGATTCCTCTCTTCAAAGTAGTATAATAAGAAGACATCTGGTCAGAAAAGTCAAGGAGTCCAATCGACGTGATGCACAACACTAGTCGCGGGAAGCTCGCGTTGAGTGCGGTACGAGGTCAGGGGGGATATGGGACGTTTTAGCCTCGTTCCGCACTGCATTAAAATTATATTAATTCAGTGCGGCACGAGGCCTAAGACATCCGGTACCAAGGTAGGTACACCACCGAGTCCGGAACCATTAGTGATCTCAAATATATATTTATCTCTTTCCTACACTGGACCAAACCAAAGCTATGCCATTCGCACGACAGAGAAATTCACTTTTTTGCTTGCCGCACCACAGGGAAGTTGCATCAGGGGTGATTTAGGCCTCGCTTCGCACTTAACGTGTTAACGCGTGCACATTAGTGATGTGGTATGTACTGTGGGTATTGGTAGGTATCGATAAAATTATCGACTACTTGCAACCACTGCTTCGGCTCTACGCACTTTTTTTTTGTTTTGCTTTGGCTCCACACTATTGTGTATTTAGCCAGTGTCAAGTAATTGGTAATTTCTTGAGATAATTAATATATATGTCAAGTCAAATCACAGTCCAAATCAACCAAGTCAAGTCATAATCTAGTCTAGTCTAGTCAAGTCATACTTCTAGTTAAGTGGTGGCAAATTTACCAGAAGTTTCTATGGAGTTTAGGTTTAGCGTGACACTGCACTGCGCACGTCATCCTGAGACATCAGCACAATCTAGTAATAAGAATACGCGACTGTGAAATCAGATCGTAAAGTCTCAATTACCCAGTAATTTCACTAGCGACAATGCCCTTCAAGCCGGAACACAGTTATGCTTGCATACAGTAGTATGCAAGCATAACTGTGTTCCGGCAGGCAAGCAGTAGCTTGGCAGCAGAATAACTGGCAATGCGGTGGTACCTACCTAGATGAACTTTGCAGAAAAGTCCTACCACCTAGTAAATAAAAAAATCTACAACAATACCAACCAATTAAAAGTACGATTTAGAACAATAGAAACATAACTAGTGACATAATTCCGCCAATTTAAACTTATGTACGTTAATTGACCCGACACCATAGTTCAAGTGCCGTCTTTAGTCGTGGAGCTTACCGTCACAAGGAGCGGGAGCAAATGTTATGAACGGCCGTGACTCAACATCAGGCGAACGACTAGCTCGTTACGTCATTAACGAATTGTCAGCTGGGCCGAGGAGGATTCGAACCTAACCGCCGTTTTTTTTATTTTTGGTTTGGCTCTACACTTTTGTGTATTTATCCAGTGTCAAGTATTTGATAATTTCTCAAGTTAAGTCAAAAGTGAAGTCACAGTCAATGTCATCAAGCTAAGTCATGGTCTAGTCAAAGTCATACTCCTAGTAAAGTGGTGGCAACTTTACTTGAAGCTTCTATGGAGTTTTGGGAACAACATGAAAAGAAACGATTCACCATCATTATACCATTTTCCGACACTCATGCCTGTAATCCAGCACTTAACGAATAAAATGCCGCCAATTTTATACACTAACACTGAAAATAACACAAGTTTTGGAAAATAATACAATGCGGTGACGCAATCTTTTTCGCGTTCCCGCCAAAACTCCATTACGAGTGTTGCAACTTTTTCATGAAAAATAAATAGTGCTGGGTAATAAAGATACAGTTCACTGATTCATTTCAATTTAGTGATCTAATCTAAACATTTCCTAAAAATCGAAATTCCTATATAATTTTTACATTCATTAGCGTGTGAAAAATACAATATATTTTAATAAACTTTGCGAGATCAGCAAGAATCATAAAACAAGTTATCATTTTTATCATTCAATATTTTATTCAGTTTCGAAAAAAATTTCTTCACTGAATCAAACCAAAAAGTTGTTGGCGATGGTATTTAGAACTAAAGTGGCTAATTATAGTTCCGCTCTTTTGAACTGTACGAGCTGATCTAGATCATCACCATGATTTAGAAGTTGGCAGCATTATTTTGACAAGTGACATTTTGAGCTGTCATTTTACTCCACTAATCAAAAATGGGGTAAAGGCGCGTCGGTTTGGATGTCGTACTCGCGTCTGAGCCACAAAACGCGTAATAACACGTCCTTCAACGAATCAACAATTTAAAGAGTTTGTAACAATACGCTATTCGTAAATGATTCCCATGAACTGTAATTGTTTTTAATGGCTCTTGACTAAATTGGAGGTCAGTCATTTGGTGAAAGTTTATGACGACATGTTTAACTGTTTTACTACGCTAGATTGATTGACAGGATAACAAAAAGTTTTTACTGCTGATGTGCTGATTAATTTATGCCAAGTCTCAATGAGTTTTTTGGCGGGAAAACGAAAAAGATCGCGTCACCGCATTGTATTATTTTCCAAAACTTGTGTTATTTTCAGTGTTAGTGCATAAAAATGGTGGCATTTTATTCGTTAAGTGCTGGATTACAGGCATGAGTGTGGGAAAGTGGTATAATGATGGTGAAACGTTTTTCTTCGCGTTGTTTCCAAAACTCCATAGAAGCTTCTGGTAAAGTTGCTACCACTTTACTAGGAGTATGACTAGACTAGACTATGACTTAACTTCGTGACTTGGACTGTGACTTAACTTGACACATTATATGATATTAATTAACTGAGATATTATCAATTACTTGACACTGGCTAAATACACAAAAGTGTGGACCCAAAACCACAAACAAAAAAGTCTCAATATTAGAAAAAGAGTTTACATCAATTTTATGTTAAGGAATGACATGACAAGCTAGTCGTTCGGTACTAGATGGTAGAACATTTCTGCAAGGTTCGTCTAGGTAGGTACCACCGCTTTGCCAGTTATTCTTCCGTCAAGCAGTAGTGCGCAAGCACTGCTGTGTTCTGGTTTGAAGGGCACTGTAGCTAGTGAAATTACTGTGCAAATGAGACTTTATGACCTGATCTCACAGTCTAGTAATCTTATTACTATAGGTTATGCTGATGTATCAGGATGACGTGCGCAGTGCAGTGTCACGCTAAACTCTATACTTTAGAGTTCCGAGTGACACTGCAACTGGACTTCCATCCGACCGCATTTGTTTATCACATAAATGAGAACATCAATGTAGTTAAGTCGAAATACATATTATTAAGGAAAATCTTTATAAAATTGATATGGGGCAACACGGGAAGCGCCAGCTTTCAAATAAAAATATAATTATCAAAATCGGTTCATCACGTTAAAAGCTTTAAGGTAACAAACAAAAAAAAAAAGAACGAAGCGATACCCTCCTCCTTTTTTTGAAGTTGGTTATCACACTAATATTATAAAGGCGAAAGTTTGTATGTGTATATGTGTGTATGTTTGTTAATCCTTCACGCTCAAACGGCAGAACGGATTTAAATAAAATTCGGTACCAAGATAGCTTACACACTGGATTAACATATAGGCTACATTTTATTCCGGATAAGTGACTTTCTATCCGTGGGTGAAACCGCGGAGCGCAACTAGTAAGAAATTTGGGATACGAGTGTCTACCTGGATACACTTTGGTAACAAAAGGTCGAACATCTAAAACCCTATTATGTTATAGAAAGGGCTTCTTGGTTCTGAGGCAGGTAGATAAACGCAAGAAGAAAGGACTCTGCGCGTAGCTTTGAGATACTTGGTGCAGCTAAATATTTTGGGTAGAGACCAAAATTGCATAAAATGTCATTATAAAAAAAACGAGTGTGCAAATAAAGAGAGTTATACCGGCCGATAGATAGAGCTAAACTAAAGAATTTTACTTCAGTCGTGTGGTCTAAAGTACGACTGAAGTAAAATTATTTAGTTTAGCTCCATCTATCGGCCGGTAAACTAAACGCCGGTAGCTAAACTAAAGAATGTTACTTCAGTCGTGTGGTCTAAAGCACGACTGAAGTAAAATTATTTTTTTTTGATCACCTATTACCCCCTTTTTAGGTTTGACTGTAAACAGATTCAAAGTCAAAGTCAAAGTCAAAAGATTTATTGCAAATAGGCTAATTTTAGAACTTGTACAACTCAAAATTATATTAGGTACTTAAAATTAAGCATATAAAATTACAAAGTGCTTATTGTCAAATAATATATAGCAAGCCCATTACAATATATGAGTTTGAAAAAAAGCAGTTCTCTTTCTCACTACTGGTGCAAGCAATCCGGCACAATGCAGAATAGAAAACTTTGATCCGATTAATTATAATGTTAAAGAATCATATGGTAGGTAACTTATTTTTATATTAGTTTTAAAATAACGATCATATGTTATGGGCGGCCGTGTAGCTTAACGTCAGGTGAACGACTAGCTCGTCACATCATTCATTAACATTAAAAAAAGAAATTATATAAGCACCTACTTTATATCCACTCCGGTTTTATTACAAAAAGCGTTTGCTGGATTGTATACTGTAAGATTTTTGTGTACCTAAATAAATAAGTAAATCAAAAACATTCTTTGGTTAATTAAGCAACCACTCAAAAAATAAAAGCCGCCGTCTTCGAAATCACGCATCGAAAAGATCACGAACTATTTTTTTCTCGACTCCATAACGGATTTCGTCCGAAACCAAAACAATTTCTTTTGTGACTTGCATCGGTAACGCACGAAAACTTAAATTGTTCAGATTTCCGCCTTTTTTCTTTTCTAAAGAGTTTTACGTACTTACAACCAACTAAAGAGGTAGGTTTAATCATTGACATTATCTAGTAATAATACCTATTTAGGGGTTTTTGGCGGGAAAACGAAAAAGATCACGTTACCGCATTATATTATTTTCCAAAACTTGTGTTATTTTCAGTGTTAGTGCATAAAATTGGTGGCATTCTATTCGTTAAGTGCTGGATTACAGGCGTGAGTGTGGGAAAATGGTATTATGATGGTTAAACGTTTCTTTTCGTGTTGTGTCCAAAACTCCATTGAAGCTTCAAGTAAAGTTGCCACCACTTTACTAGGAGTATGACTTTGACTAGACTATGACTTGACTTGATGACTTCGACTATGACTTGACACATATTTGCGTGAAATATCATTAACTTGATAAATTATCAATTACTTGACACTACGAGCTATACAGAAAAGTGTGGAGCAAAAACATTAAAAAAAAGGTATACGGGCTACTTTATGTTTTGGCTCCACACTTTTGTGTATTTAGCCAGTGTCAAGTAATTAAAAATTTATCAAGTTAATGATATTTAACGCAAATATGTGTCAAGCCACAGTCGAAGTCATCAAGTCAAATCATAGTCCAGTCAAAGACATACTCCTAGTAAAGTGGTGGCAACTTTACTTGAAGCTTCTATGGAGTTTTGGAAACAACACGAAAAAAAACGTTTCACCATCATTATACCACTTTCCCATACTTATGCCTGTAATCCAGCACTTAACGAATAAAATGCCACCAGTTTTATCACTAACACTGAAAATAACACAAGTTTTGGAAAATAATACAATGCAGCGACGCGATCTTTTTCGTTTTCCCGCCAAAACTCCTACGTGCTACTTTTATCGATACCTTCTGTCTACTAGTTTTGCTGGTTAAGGGAAAATATTTCTATTATATTTTGTAAAATGGAAACCGAACTCCGTTCATAATGCAAAACTAAGCCACAAGGCTATCACAGCAAAATATACTTATTTACAAACTTACTTTCTTACGGCGAAAAAAGAAAAGTAAAATGAGGCGGGCGCGGCGCGAGGTGAACGACCTACGGTAATCATTCAATCATTCATTCAGTGAACAGTGAACGTAACTCGATAAATGCGTTTTTTACTCAACTTTTCTTTGAAGGTCGGAGAAATATGATACAAAACGTTTGCTATGGGGCTATTTTTTTTTGTGGCTCCTCACTTTTGTGTGTTTAGCCAGTGTCAAGTAATTAATTTATGAAATATTTGGAACCTTTATTTTCAAAGTAAATACTATCTGATATAATAACTAACACTAAACACTAACTACTACAAAAAAAAAACATTTGGCCTATACATATACTGGCCGCGATGACCCATAGACAGTCCAAATGCTCCAGCCCACCACCAAGTTAATTATTTAATTTTAAATTTCTCAAATTAATTAATATAATATATATGTGTTAAGTCAAATCACAGTCCAAGTCATCAAGTCAAGTCATAGTCTAGTCTAGTCAAGTAATACGACTGTCCATATCAGTTGCAGTGTCACTCGGAACTCTAAAGTATAGCGTTTCGCGTGACACTGCACTGCGCACGTCATCCTGAGACATCTGTGAGATTAGGTCATAAAGTCTCATTTGCTCAGTAAATACACTAGCTACAGTGCACTTCAAACTGGAACACGGTTAGTCCGTAAGAATAATTGGCAAATCATACTTAACTGTATGAACTTTGGAGAAAAGTTCTACTACCAAGTGAATTAATAATAATAACGCCCAACGAACACATACATAGATCCTGGACCCTAACTAGGATTCCGTCTCTAGGGACCCAGGAACTACGAGGACCATGGTCCCACAACACCCAGACTCAGAACAAATATTTGCACTTTTTTTTTCTGCGCACAAAAACATGTCCTGCTGTGGGAATCGAACCCGCTACCTCCGGACTATGAGCCGACCGAACCACCACACCACAAAGGCTGTCAATTCTTTGCCATGCGAAAGATGAAGGGAAAGTGGGCACCTGTGCACGCAGGTCCTCGAAAATTAGCCAATTACCTTACAGCGCAGACGTAGGTGTTTAGCTAATTGGCTAATCTTAGGTGTTTAGTCCAATAGGCTAATCGTAGGTGTTTAGTCCAATAGGCTAGTCGGAGTAAAGATCGGAGTAATAATGGACTTAACACCTATCTGCTTTCAGCGTATCGTCTAGCAATGTGATACTTTTATTTATGCCGGCGAATTGCCTTTTTTTTACTTCAATCTTGTCTAACATTTGACCACACTCTCACCTGATGGGAAGTGACGATGCGATCGAAGGTGTAGCATGCTAGCCAAGTAAACCTATTCACTCTTCTCTTGAACACGCCCGGGCGGGTCATATTTCGCCGGAAACACAGACGCTGGCATTCCATTCCTTAGCCATTCTAATTAAGAACGTGGAATCAAGTATGGTAGCGTATCCAACATGCTGGCAGCATTGCCCCGTTTTTTCCCGAATTGCAATGCTGATTCGTCCCACAACAGCTAGACACAGAACAAGTGTTTGCGCTCTTATCTCTGTGAACAGCTTCTATCATAAACTTTTAACTTGTCCTTTTGCGGGAATCGAAGCCGCCTCCGGGTTATGAGCCACTCAACAAACCACACCACAGAAGCTGTCAAATATTTAGCCAATTATATATGATAGTGTTCAAACGTCATCTAATTTATTAATTTAAAAGACAAAAATCGGAGTTTTTGGCGGGAAAACGAAAAAGATCGCATCGCCGCATTGTATTATTTTCCAAAACTTGTGTTATTTTCAGTGTTAGTGAATAAAATTGGTGGCATTCTATTCGTTTAGTGCTGGATTACAGGCGTGAGTGTGGGAAAATGGTATAATGATGGTGAAACGTTTCTTTTCGTGTTGTTTCCAAAACTCCATAGAAACTTCAAGTAAAGTTGCCACCACTTTATTAGGAGTATGACTTTGACTAGACTATGACTTGACTTGATGACTTCAACTGTGACTTGACACATATTTGCGTAAATATAATTAACTTGAAAAATTATCAATTACTTGACACTGGCTAAATACACAAAAGTGTGGAGCCAAAACATAAAAAAAAGACAAAAATCCTCCATAGCCACGTCCAGCCTGTTTAGACAGCTGTCTTCACCGGACACAGCAGCTGTTGTGCTCGTTTGTTTTGCAAGCCATTGCCATATGGACCAGTTTTTGCAAGCATTACCACGCTAAGAATTTATTATGAGCTAGGCTATATCGGCGTTTGCCGTATTATCATTCGTTGACGTTTAAAAAGTATACAATACAATACAAAAATTCTTTATTGTACACCAGAAAAAATAAACATTTACAGAAGATGAAACTTAAAGCTATAGTACAATGGACGGACTTATCGCTAAAAACGATCTCTCCCAGTCAACCTTTGGATCAAAAGAATTATTGGAGAGATAGAGGTCGGTGGTGTAAACAAATTAAGTGAAATTGAGAAGAATGAAACTAATAAAAATAAGAATAAATAAAGATTATAGATTAATATATACGTATAATAAATGAAGAATAAATTAAATATACCCGATTCATATAAATACTGGATAATATATAAGTGTGAAGTATGATTGATTAGTGATGTGCTCAGTTGGTTAAAAAGTTGTCGGTAGATTTTTCAACCCCCGACGGGTGTGTATCGTAGCTTCCGAACGGATGAACCGACTTTAATTTTGTTTTTTTTTTGAAAGGTGAATTAGTCGGGAGTGTATTTAGCCGTTTTATGAAAAATCAACAAAATGGTACAAAATGGTGGTTTAATATATTTTTTCACAATTACCTCTATATCAAATGAAAAGGATTGACTAGCAGAATACTACACTATGATAAATTTTAAATCCAAGATGGCCGCCATTACAAAATGGCGTATAATTATTTTTGTTCGGGGGTTTTTTAATGTAATTATAGCTTGTTTAATTGATTGGCCAGCGCCCAGTTTATTCAGTAACAATTCAGAAAACAGCCGGTTAATTAGTTAATTATAGATTAGTAAATTAGCGTTCCCTGTACCTTGCACTTGTTCGGAGTTATGAGGTTATCTATTTTCGTAGTTCTGTGTCAATTGCGCATATTTTACTTATTGCAATAATAAAAATTATATATATAAACGAGCTTCTGCCAGCAGCTTCGCCCGCGGCGTGGCCTATAGGAAAATAATTCAACCACCCATTTCACCCTCTTATAAGGGTGGAATTTCGAATAATCCTTTCTTAGCGGATGCCTATCCGATCCGTTCATTGGTTTGCGTTGATAGATCACTATGATTGATATATGATGAGTCAGTCAATCAGTCAGTCACCTTTGAGTTATATATATTTAGAAGATTAAAAGTTACTACTAGTAACATTATTTACTATATAAACACGAGATCGAAGTCACCACCGCGGTAAGGTCCTAGAATACTGGCAGCGTTACCTCCTGAATCAGAAGACTTAGATTCTGAGCGAAGTATGTGCCAGCTTTTACTAGGTAGTAAGACTTTTCTGCAAAGTTCGTCTAGGTAGGTACCATCGCTTTGCCAGTTATTCTGCCGCCATGCAGTAGTGTGCAAGCACTACTGTGTTCCGGTTTAAAGGGCACTGTAGTTAGTGAAATTACTGGGCAATTGAGACTTCATCGCCTGATCTCACAGTCGAGTAATCTTATTACCAGATTGTGCTGATGTCTCAGGATGATGTGCTTAGTGCAGTGTCATCCGAAACTTTATGTTTTAGAGTTCCGAGTGACACTGTTCTGTTATGGGCGTGTCGCTTCACATCAGGTGAACGACTAGCTCGTCACATCATTCATTACTATAAAAAAATCTCTGAAAGCAATTTCTTAAGGATATCCTTTATAATTTTCAGAAGGATCCGTAGCCATGTCGCTGGCGGACGTGACGTCAGCACGTTCCTCGCCTACTCCAGCATGTCCGGAATGCGACACCACTGCCTCCGTCACTTCCGATTTGCACAAGGTTGGTTTTTTTTTGTTTTGTTATGGCTCCACACTTTTATGTATTTAGCCAGTATCAAGTAATTGATAATTTTTCGAGTTAATTAACATATATGTATGTCAAGTCAAGTCACAGTCCAAGTCATTAAGTCAAGTCATAGTCTAGTCTAGTCAAGTCATACTCCTAGTAAAGTAGTGGCAACTTTACCAGAATCTTCTATGGAGTTTTGGAAACAACACGAAAAGATACGTTTCACCATCACTATACCACTTTCCCACACTCACGCCTGTAATCCAGCACTTAACGAATAAAATGCCACCAATTTTATGCACTAACACTGAAAAGAACACAAATTTTTGGAAAATAATACAATGCGGTGACGCGATCTTTTTCGATTTCCCGCCAAAACTCAGGTTGGTTATTATTGATTCTTTATGTTTAATTATTGGAAATACATTTCAGATAAATAGAAATAATTTATTTTTAAGTAAAATTTCTTTGCACTCATTGACTTGGTGAGTAAGCTGGTATATGCAAGGCATACGGAAGTTAAAGTTGGTTTACGTAGATCTCCATTTTCAACGTAACAAAATTAAAAAATTGTATTATTATGTTGGTATATTTGGTAAAATGACAATTTACAACTGTCAAGGTGCATCTAGCCTCAATCTTACAAACAAAAAGTATCTAAGGTCCGTATTACAGAACGATGCTCAGTCATCGATCGGTGCTCAAGCAGAGATTTCATTAACTAAATTTATAACTTTATGAATGAAATCTCTGCTTGAGCACCGATCGATGACTGAGCATTGTTCTGACGGACCTTAGATAGTTTTTGTTTGTAAATACATACACAGAATACAATATAACACCCAGATATAGAACAAAAATCAATATTCATCACACAAATATTTGTCATGAATGGGAATCGAAGCCACAACCTACCATTCAGAAGACAGGGCTACTACCAATTGAGCTATCAGACGAGTTCTCCTTTTGATGATTTGTCGAAATTATCGATACTTTTTACACACATTTCCGTTTTGAAGGGCACTGTAGCTAGTGAAATTACTGGGCAAATGAGACTTTATGATCGGGTCTCACAGTTTAGTAATCTTATTACTAGATTGTGCTGATGTCTCTGGATGACGTGCGCAATGCAGTGTCACGCGAACCTCTATACTTTAAGAGTTCCGAGTGACACTGCAGCTGGTATGGGCAGCCGTGTCGTTTAACATCAGGCGAACGGCTAGCTCGTCACGTCATTCCTTAACATAAAAAAAAAAACACAAATATTTGTCATGAATAGGAATCGAAGCCACAACCTACCATTCAGAAGATAGGGCTATCAGACCAGTTCTCCTTTTGATGATTTGTCGAAATTATCGATACATTTTCACATCACTAAACTCCATTCTCATGATTTCCAGTACCAAGTAGCCTGCACATGCACCCCAGGGTCGGCTCAGTACGCATGCGCCGATGACCCTGGACCTCCACCGCCGGCCAAGACGGATACGCCACCTGCATTACCCCCCAGACCTCCAACCAGTGTGTTAGCGTCCAGTAATAGAAGAACTAATGGTAAGTTTTTTTTACTTCAAACTTGTCTAGCATTTGCCCACGCTTTCATTTGATGGGAAGCGACGATGCGATCGAAGTTGCAGCATGCTAGCCAAGTAAATACCTATTCGGAGTTTTGGCGGGAAAGCGAAAAAGATTGCGTCACCGCATTGTATTATTTTCCAAAACTTGTGTTATTTTCAGTGTTAATGCATAAAATTGGTGGCATTTTATTCGTTAAGTGCTGGATTACAGGCGTGGGTGTAGGAAAATGGTATAATGATGGTGGATCGTTTCTATTCGTGTTGTTTCCAAAACTCCATAGAAGCTTCAAGTAAAGTTGCCACCACTTTACTAGGAGTATGACTTTGACTAGACTATGACTTGACTTGATGACTTCGACTGTGACTTGACACATATTTGCGTGAAATATCATTAATTTGATAAATTATCAATTACTTGACACTGGCTAAATACACAAAAGTGTGAAGCCAAAATGTAAAAAAAAGAAAATTTTCAGCATGCTGGTCAACCACGGGACGCAGCTAGTGTAAATGTAATAATAAATATTATTATACGACCGCATTAGAAGTTAAACTCGAAACAGTTTTCAAACGTTACCTTGCAAAAAAACTGTGTTATCAAATTGGGTTTTTCTGCCAAAGCACAATGAAGTTACAGCCCTGAATACTTTTAATACAGGTACATTTGCAAAAAAATCTTGTCTTTACCCATCCCATTCTTAGATCCACGACATGTTATACAAAGACCATGGATTTATGCTTCCCTTATATAAAGTCACATTGTGATTTTAATGCAAAAGTTGCGTTCGTAAAGTTATTTTCAAATAACCAAACAATTCCCAATATAGATAAAAAATACAATGGTTTACGCGGCGTCTTCCCACGCATCAGAAGGTGCAAGTGTAAAGATCTTTTGAAATGTAGCACAATAAAAATGTTTGAGGCGAAACTACCTGATCTTGTATGTCAAAAATTTCATTGTTGAAAACGCATGTAGAAAATTCCATTGTAAAAAATTTGATCTTTCAATGTAGGTAGAAATAAATGTATGGCGAAAAGGTATTTTTGAAGTAAAATTTCTTTACGCACGCTTGACTTGGGGAATTTGTGAATGCGAGGCGAACGGAGGTTGAAGTTCGTAGATCTCGATTGTCAACATAACAAAGTTAAAAATTTGTTCTATAATGTTGGTATGTCCGGTAAAGTGATAAACTACAATTGTCAAAATGGCGACATTAAACAAAGCAAAAACAAAGTTATATCGGCCGATAGATGGAGTTAAACTAAGGAAGTTTTACTTCATTCGTGTGCTCTAAAGCACACTCGTTGGTTTTTGGCGGGAAAACGAAAAAGATCGCGTCGCCACATTGTATTATTTTCCAAAACCTGTGTTATTTTCAGTGTTAGTGCATAAAATTGGTGGCATTTTATTCGTTAAGTGCTGGATTAAAGGCATGAGTGTGGGAAAGTGGTATAATGATGGTGAAACGTTTTTTTTCGTGTTGTTTCCAAAACTCCATAGAAGCTTCAAGTAAAGTTGCCACCACTTTACTAGTAGTATGACTTTGACTAGACTATGACTTGACTTGATGACTTCGACTGTGACTTGACACATATTTGAGAAAATATCATTAAATCGAAAAATTATCAATTACTTGACACTGGCTAATACACAAAAGTGTGAAGCCAAAACATAAAAAATAAAGCACACTCGTTTTTATAATTATCTGTGGGTTTGCGTTTGACTAGATCTCAATTGATGGTAAGTGATAATGAGGTCGAAGGTGGAACACGCTTACCCCGGAGTTTTGGCGGGAAAGCGAAAAAGATTGCGTCACCGCATTGTATTATTTTCCTAAACTTGTGTTATTTTCAGTGTTAGTGATAGTCGTTAAATATTGAATAGTTGTACTTACATAAAATTTTCAGGCATTTTCTACGTTTAAACGCTTTTTTATTTTATTTTTTGTTTTTGAACATACTTTTTTCATATAAGTATCTACTGTTGTGATAATACAAAATAATATATATTTATAAATTTTTTATCCGTTTTTCCTTTACTGAACTTTTTACAAGAGATGATTTTTTTAATTGTTGTTATTACAACCGGAAAAATAACCTAGGTTTAAGCATTGCCTATAGTTCTCGAAGGAGGCCTGGACCTTATAATACGGGTCCTGAGCTTAATATATAATCTGAGTTTTTCCAACTAAATGCTACCGACTTTTTTTTTTTACCTTTATCCAAAGTATATAAGTATTTTTTCAATTTTTCATAAGAAATAATCAAATATAAATATTTATTTGCTAGAATAAAATTTTCGAGAGATGTTAACATAAGTTACTTAAAATAATTAGACATTTTCAGCCTTATTAATAAACACGAACTAGCTTTAGACTAGTTACACCATCTTTTGTCTCTTTCGATCCAACGAAATGTTCCAGTAGCAAAAAAAGGACAAAAGCTGAAGTAACTAATCCGAGACTAATACCCGTTTATTAATACCTAAGGCTGTTGTGTCCAACCTGCATGCAAGTGTGCAAATATTAAATAATATTTTTGTTACAGTACATTTGGAATTCCACTTACACACACTAACACTATTCCATTAACACTATAAAATACGTGTTGTAACAACCATACTGTATTATACTAGTTGCGCCCCGCGGTTTCACCCGAGGATAAAAAGTATTTTAATTATTTACTCATCCCACGGGAAAATTTCACTTTTCCGGGATAAAATGTAGCCTGTATATTAATCTAGTGTATTAACTATCTTGGTGCCGAATTTCATCTAAATCCATTCAGCCGTTTGAGCGTGAAGGAGTAACAAACATACACACAAACACACATACACACATACAAAATTTTCGTCTTTATAATATTAGTGTGATAATTTGCCCTTTGAAAGTTTTATGTAATTTGTTATACATTGATATATATTGATACGCACATATTATAAACGTTTCTCTTACTTATATAATAGGTCTTTACCTATGAAATTGCCGTTTTGCAGTACAGACTTTTTCAAACAAAAAAAAGTTTTGATTGGCTATGAATTCTAAATTCAAATTAATTTTGTTTTAAAAATATGACATTCTATTTGCAATATAAGTCTTTTGTTTATTGATTAGCGTTGTATTTTTATTACATTTCAACATTTTTCCTCATAATGGATACTTTGAAATTTCGTGTAATTATGGAATATGAGTTCCATCGTGGCACCAACGCGGCACAAACGACACGTAACATCAACGACGTTTACGGAGAGAACTGTACAAACGAACGTACAACCCGTTATTGGTTTGCTCGGTTCCGTTTTGGGAATTTTGACTTGAAAAATGAATCTCGTGGTCGTCCGGAAACTTTGGTCAACAATGATGAATTAAAGGCGATTGTGGAAGCTGATGAATCTCAATCTACAGCTGAGCTGGCAGCAGCTTTTGATGTTAGCATCAAAACAATATTGGTCCATTTGCGACAGATTGGCAAGATAAAAAAGCTTGATAGATGGGTGCCCCACGAACTTAACGATCGCCAGCGCAACGTACGCGTCGAGACTTGCCTTGCGCTGCTTAACAGGCACAGAAATGAAGGAATTTTGAACCGAATTGTTACGTGCGACGAAAAATGGATTCTTTTTGACAATCGAAAGCGCTCAGCAAGTTGGTTAGATCCTGGTTCGGTACCAAAGCAATGTGCAAAACGAAAAATGACCCCTAGAAAGGTGATGGTCACAGTTTGGTGGTCTAGTGCTGGTGTAATTCATCATAGCTTTTTACAAAACGGCGAGAGTATTACTGCAGATGTGTACATTGAAGAACTGACCACAATGATGGCGAAACTCGCACGTCTGCAACCAGCTTTGGTCAATCGGTCGTCTCCACTGCTACTTCACGACAACGCGCGACCCCATACTGCACAACAGACCGTCTCTAAGCTGCATGAGTTGGGTTTGGAAGCTCTCCCTCATCCGCCATACTCACCAGATCTTGCGCCTACCGACTATTACTTTTTCCAAAATTTGGACAACTTTTTAGCGGGAAAAAAATTCAATTCCCGAGAGGCAGTACAAAACGCCTTTGAAGAGTTTGTTGTCTCCCGTCCTGCTGATTTTTTCAAGAAGGGCATCCATAAACTGCCACAGCGTTGGCAAAGATGCATTGATTGCAGGGGTGATTACTTTGAATAAAAGAAATAAATAAGTTCGAAAAAAAAATACTTTAACTTTTTTCAAACAAAACGGCAATTTCATAGGTAAAGACCTAAATATCTTATTCATATTCATATTCATTTATTTGCATTCATGTAAAATTTATATGTTATGTCCGGTCTTAACAACTAGTTTAGTAGGTACATGAACCCTGTAAGGGCGCTTGCAACTGAGTGCGTTTAAAAAAACAAATTTATTGATTTCAATTACATAATAGACATATCGTCAAAATTTAATAATATAATATTTTCAAGCATTTCATTATTTAATTATTTGATTATTCAATTAATTACCTATTGAAGATGGCAACTCAATAGGTATTAATCTAATCAATCAATTTATTTTAGTCTTTTACTGCTACTACCTACTCTTTACGACAAGAAGATTGATGCAGTAGGGTCTTATTTCCTATCTTTTCACTGAGTAATAATTTCACTGTGCTTATAAAATAAAGTTGGATTGGTTTTAACAAAGAAACAAATCTCTTTGAACAAGCATACGTACTTATTGTCATACATCACAAAATCATAAATTCCATACTACGTTTATGCGTACTCCAACAGAAAACCACATTCATCTCATATTAATTTAGCCCCTTTTTACCTGAGCATATCTATAACTGCGCGAAGCTTCTGCGCAAAACGATTGTCAAAATAACCTAGTCGTCTAAACGGATTCAGTCTGGAATAATGCACAACGATTTTACTAAAATAAATAATTAAAACCGCTCAAATCGTTTATCGTTTCAGTTTAAAAGTGATTTATATATACTTTATAATTGCGCGGATGTTATTGGTGTATATATTGAGAAATAAACAAAAGACGAAGCGTTTTATTATAGTCAATGACAGCGTTAATAATTTAAAAAAGGAATTGATTTGTTTTTAAAATGACAATAGCCAAAGTGAATTGTGCATTCCGTCAGTGTTCATTGTGAATTGTTTATCACAAAAGGTCATTGTTCTTTAGCGTCGGATATAAATATCGATTTTGGCGGAATGGCGCGCGATTTGAACGATCTTGCGTAAACTTTTGGCGGATTCAATGTAGCATTAGTTAAACTTGTAAAGTAATGAGTGAACGCTATATTAATCTGGTTAGAATAATAGTAATTGAAATGAATTTTGAATGAATTTTAATTTTAAATCTGTGACGAAAATGTTTTGCCAAAGAACTTCAAAGTTAAGCAACATTTACAATCTGTGAAAGTTTAAAGTATGAATTAGTGTTGGGACAAGTGATGCAAGTACTACAGTATCAAGTGTCGACACCGCAATCGACGATCGCAGCGGACGTGGCACAACACTATGTGCCCCCGCCACCTTACTTTGGTAATTCTAAATAATTAATACAAATTTTTACTAGGTGGTAGGACTTTTCTGCAAAGTTCGTCTAGGTAGGTACCACCGCTTTGCCAGTTATTTTGCCGCCAAGCAGTAGTGTGCAAGCACTGCTGTGTTCCGGTTTGAAGGGCACTGTAGCTAGTGAAATTACTGGGCAAGTGAGACTTTATGACCTGATCTCACAGTCTAGTAATCTTATTACTAGATTGTGCTGATGTCTCAGGATGACGTGCGCAGTGCAGTGTCACGCGAAACTCTACATATACTTTAGAGTCGAGTGACACTGCAACTGATATGGGCAGCCGTGTCGCTTAACATAACGCTGACGGTTAGCACGTCACGTTATTCCTTAACACAAAAAAGTCATTTTAATTGATTTATTTGAATTTAGAATTAATTGAATGAAAGATTGAATAATATATTTATTTTATGTCCACCTTTTGCTGGATCATAGGATATCTCAAAGGATAAGATAAGAAGGATAAGATGTTTCACACACAAATATCGATGTTCATCACACAAATTTTGGTATTGGGTGGGAATCGAACACAGACTACAGTTCGGAAGGCAGAGCCACTAGCAACTGAGCTATCTCTATCTGTATCTATTTGTTCTGTGTCTGGGTGTTATATTGTATTCTATGTATGTATTTATTCATTTCTTTTTCTCCTTTTTTCTGTTTTCTTTTTTCTATTTGTATTTTTCTTCTTTTTTTATGTTATTGAATGATGTGACGAGCTAGTCGTTCACCTGATGTTAAGCGACACGGCCGCCCATAACAGAACAGTGTCACTCGGAACTCCAACATGTAAAGTTTCGCATAACTTCCCCATATAACCCAATTTAACATATAACTTCTCTTTTAAAATTTGTCTTTTTTTGTTTATCTTTTATTCTTTTTTTCTTAGTACGGCTCCTCTTGCTTCCAACGTCTCTCCACGTCTTCTGCTAACCGCTAATCTTCTTTATTCCAGCTTCAGTGGGCTGCAATGGTCAAGATGCGACATGTCGGCGACGCAAGTACGCATGGTGGTGTGTCGGTTGTGGAGCCCTCGCAGCGGCCCTTGGGGGCCTTCTCGCTGCCCAGCACATTCTCGTCCGGGCTTATACTGCTTCTCCTCATCATTTGGAGACTGTGCCGGCTGCCGTGCCCGCTGCTATGGTAAGTAACATGGATCTTTATTTACTAGGTGGTAGAACTTTTCTGCAAAGTTCGTCTAGGTAGGTACCACCGCTTTGCCAGTTATTCTGCCGCCAAGCAGTATAGTGTGCAAGCACTACTGTGTTCCAGTTTGGCACTGTAGCTAGTGAAATTACTGGCCAAATGAGAATGTATGACTTAATCTTGCAGCCTAGTAATCTTATTACTAAATTGTGTGATGTCTGTGTGATTGGTTTTTAGATTGCTATTTATATTTCATTAGAACCGTTGTAGCAAATGTTTTGTTCATTATAATGCTATTATTTATATATCAACATATAGCCAGATAAACTATCTATCAGTTTTGCTAAAACTTTATCAAAATAGGATTAGTCGTTTCCGAGTTATAAGCCAATAAAGGTTCTTATAAACTTACCCCGCCGTCGCCGCCCGGGACACGTCTTGAGCGACCCGGATGATCCTATAGCAGCCTTAGTATCGGCTGCGCTAGGATCCCCGGACCCTAGCCCTTCTGGCCCAGGTACCGGCACCGGTATGGGATACCAGCGTAACACAATCAGACACCGACCCCGCCGGCGAGGTCGACGTACCCCCCGTAGGTTAGCTAGAACGGTCGCGACTTTCAACAGGGTCCACTCTTCCAGTGGACGTAGTCTTCTCGATCCCCTTATCCCGGCAACGGCCCAAGCCGAGGCTCGCACCCCAGGGGTGCCCGCCAGCTAGTTGCCTCCCACTTTTGACGGCTGGGCGCCCTAAGTGCCTGCCCTCCCGTCGTCTGGTGACGCTACAAAGGTCGGTAGAGACCAACAGCAAAAAAAGTTCTTATAAATTGATGATATGTTTTAGTGTTAATTTTGTTTTCCAGTTGGTCCTGACAGGAGTTTGCATTATGAGCCTGGCTCGAAGAAGGAACAGATACAGCTATATGGTAAGAAAAGTATGTCGCCATTTAATGCATTATTTTACCTACAAAATGAAACAAGAATATCTTTAAGAAAAAGTAATTCCGCTAAGCTGTGAAAGCTTGTACTATGTGATCCAGATAACTGATACAATACTTAGATACAATACAATACAATACTTAGATACTTTTTGTTTGTAAATACATATATAGAATACAATGTTTGTGGACATTTCATACAGCGCCATCTAGTCCCAAACTAAGCAAAGCTTTGTGCTATGTGAACCAGATATCTATACATGATACAATACTTAGATACTTTTGGTTTGTAAATACATACATAGAATACAATATTACTGAACATTTCACACAGCGCCATCTAGCCTCTAACTAAGCAAAGCTTTGTGCTATGTGAACCAGATATCTAACTGATACAATACTTAGATACTTTTTGTTTGTAAATACATACATAGAATACAATATAACACCCAGACACAGAACAAACATCGATGTTCATCACATAAATGCATGTCATGGGTGGGAATCGAACCCACCTACAGTTCAGAAGCCTTCTGTAATTATCTATGTATTGTATCAGTTATCTGGTTCCCATAGTACAAGCTTTGCTTAGTTTGGGACTAGATGGCGCTGAAATGTCCAGTAATATTGTATTCTATTCAGTAATATTTTTACTACCAACCGTGCCAGTTAGTATAACTCAAAATAAAATGTAATTGAATGAATGAATAATGAATGAATGAATGAATATGAATATGAATGAATATGTGTGGACATTTCACACAGCGCCATCTAGCCCCAAACTAAGCAAACCTTGTGATATGGGAACCAGATAACTGATACAATACTTAGATACTTTTTGTTTGTAAATACATACATAGAATACAGTATAAACACCCAGACACAGAACAAACATCGATGTTCATCACACTGTAATGCTTTTAAAAAGAAAAAAAAGGGGTGAGAGCTAGGTTACACTAAAGGGGTTCCTATTGGGAACTGAAAGGGAAACACTGCACCTGGTTCATTAAATGTCTTTATTGTTAAGACAGTTTGTCAAGTATTAGGTAAGTAGTAAGTATTTAAAATGATGACAAGTAGTAAGTATAGTATATTCTATATGTAGTATATTTACAAGGTAGGTTTTGGGCGCCGTTGAATTACAATGCAGTGCTAGCCGGGCTATTAAGAGACTTAACAGGGTGTGTGGCTCGAGCTAGTAGCACATACCTGCTTTGCAACCAGATAGCTAAGTTAGTTGGTAGTAGACAATACAAAAGTTAAATAAAAACGATCAGCTAGCAAAATGCTGGCTGACCGTGGTACCGGAAGGGACCCAACGGCACAGGGGGGCTGAGCCGGGCCCAGGACAGTGCAGACGGTTGGTGTAGACCCGTGGTATGAGGCTGGCGCTTCCTGGAGCCTGGTCTCTCAGCGCAGACCGCTGGTGACCTCCGGAAGCAACCCAACGGCACAGGGGGGCTGATCTGGGCCCAGGACAAGGCGGACGGCTGGGGGTAGACCCGTGGCGCTAGGCCGTCGCCTCCTGGAGCCTAGTCTCTCAGCGCAGACCGTTGGCGACCTCCCGAAGGGGGAGCGTTAAATTTGATTTTAAGATATAAAAAAAAAACCCTGTTGAAGAACAGGAAAGAATTAGTTTTATTGGCACTTTTACCATGAAGTCTACGACTTGATGCACATTTATATTTAAAGATGGGGAAACTTACCCTGTAGAGGGGTTTTTCTTTCAATAGAGAGCGTGAGCTACAGGCTCACGCTGAGCGTGGTGGAGGTCAGCTCACTCCTACCACGAGGGTGACGCAGCAGCGGCCAAATGGAGGCAGCGACTTGCTACGACCCAACAACTCAGACGCAGGGCGCAGCTGTCTGCGGAAAGATGGAACCGGGTGAAGTTACCGGATTCTGAACACGGCACGGGGATGGAACCCGGCCCTCAATTATTATAAAATCTCATGGAAAACTCACCTGCAGCAAAAGAAGAGGTAGAATTGGCCGTTTGGGGACAGGCCCAACGGTCAGCAGCTACGCCCTCGCCGAAATCAAACAAACAAAGGGAGCGGCCTCCGACTTTTAAAGTCGTAACCGTCGTTCTGACTGGGCGGATTTTCGTCACGAGATCCCCCTCCCAGCCAATGCAGAATTCTCTCGAAAAGTGGTTGCCTGCATCCCTGACCACAAAAGTTGCTACTTCGCGTATCACCAAAAGCGAGACTCAAACTAGTGAACCAGGGACTGCACTTTTCCACACGAGCTCTCACTACGAAGGTTGTTTATTCCAGTCTTTTCTATTATTATTTCCTACAGAAAACGATTCGCTTGTTATGGTTTTAACTTGAAATTAGGATACAGAATAAACTATTATTATCAAAATTTGCACATTTCTCTTCGGTTAGGGTCACCCAACAATAACGTCATATGTCAACTTTAATTTTGACGTCGTTGATGTGACAACCAAACGTGACATTGACATTTCGTGTCGGAAAGTTATGGTTGTTGTTGAGTTCTTGAGACTGACTTGTGCCGGAGCATTATTTAGCCAGCCACAGGTTAAGAAAATTGAATCGAACCAATCTCAATTGAATTATTCGAAGAATGAAAAATAAGCCGTTACAGTACCCGTCCAACCCGGGTAGAATTCACGTAGTGAATTCGAAACGGCTGTCCCCAGCCGGTAACCTTAGTTACAAACAAAAGACAAATGACACACCAATGACATGGAAAATGTCATTAATGATTCCACCAGAATATTTTAATTAGGTTTAAAGAAAAGAGCATTTAACACTAGACACGGACGACATAATTAAAATATAACTTAAATCTATATATTCCTACACCTGCATGCGAAGGTAAATAGAGAATTAATTAATATTAATACACTAAGAATATCAAAAATTGTACCACTGGCTTGGGTTAGATGCATAAATTAGCGAATAAGTTAAAGATATAATACATTCTAATAATAAATTGAACGAAATTAGTTTTGATGTATAACCCCGCAAAAACCCCTATATAAAATAATAGTTTTTGTATGTACTGTAATATTAGAACTTGAGTGTACTGCATTTACCCCGGGGTAATTATGAAATTGACTGGACATCAACCGAGAGTACAATTTGCCATAATTAAGCACCCGTTATAAGCAAGCTATTGTTCTGCGAGGGAATCACTGGAGTTGACTGGATTGTTTGCCAAAGTACAACTAACCGTGAAAAATAATGCTATCCCCCTAGTTAGTAAAAAATTGAATATCAGTAACCCCCTTTATTGGTGTGATAGGCTTCTTGATAGAGGAGTTCACTCACCGCTCCTGTAGGCTTAAGTTTGTGTTCTAGGCTTATTGATAAAGGAGTTCACAGAACCGCTCCTATAAGTATAGTTTCCTACTAGTCCGCTTAGCTACGGAAGTAGAAGTATAATTAGTCCTGTTATCCGCTTAGCTACGGTAACAAAACCATCAAAAGTTTAGTGTTCTAGGCTTATTGATAAAGGAGTTCACTAACCGCTCCTATAAGTGTAGTTTCCTACTAGTCCGCTTAGCTACGGAAGTAGAAGTATAGAGTCCTGTTCTCTGCTTAGCTACGGTAACAAAACCATCAAAAGTTTAGTGTTCTAGGCTTGTTGATAAAGGAGTTCACTAACCGCTCCTATAGGCTTAAGTTTGTGTTCTAGGCTTGTTGATAAAGGAGTTCACACAACCGCTCCTGTGGATTATTCTAATGACCTTAGTCTGGTGATGTTATAAACATACATAGATATTTGTATACAATATATATTTTAGATATGAATTAAATTGACTATTTCTAAAGAATTATTATATTATTTCCTATTACACCAAGCCAGGTTACAGAAGACAAAATAAAAAGAAAAGAAAACTAAAAACTATGGTAACCACCCATGGCCAGTCCATCCTTAACTAGAATTTAATATTTACAAGGACTAAACCATTCTACCTTTTATATCCATCCTAACAGTAACATCAAACCGAGAAAAAACCAACTCCCAGGATCCTACCAAGAGCAGCCGACTGCTGTCCGGGGGTGCTATCATACCTAATATCCAACTATTAACCTTATCACACAGAAAAACAAACCAAAGTAAAATCCATCTCCCAGGACTACACAAAGGCGGCCCAAAGCCGTGTCCGGGGGTTTGGCTATCATTCCTAAATTCCAACTATTTACTTTATCCAACCGAAAAAACAAACCAAAGTAAATCCATCTCCCAGGACTACACAAAGGCGGCCCACGCCGCGTCCGGGGGTTTGCTATCATTCCTAAATTCCAACTATTTACTTTATCCAACCGAAAAAACAAACCAAAGTAAATCCATCTCCCAGGACTACACAAAGGCGGCCCACGCCGCGTCCGGGGGTTTGGCTATCAAACCGTTTATAGGTAAACGAGAATGAGTGAAATAAAAAAAATTAAAATTGGGATTCCATTAGTTAGAGGTTTTAAGGTCCTTTACATGCCAAATGCCCGCATCTCTACCGTTCTCGTCAACCAGCTCATATACCAAAGGAGACTTCTTGGTTTTAATCGTACATTTGGTATATTTAGGGGCCAGCTTTGCCGAGAAAAATTTCCCTTTGTCACTCAGCGGGAAAGTTCTTTTCCATACCGTTTGACCCACTTTGAGTTCCATGTATCTTCTCCGGAGATTATAATAATGCGCGTTCTTGGCGTGTGCCTTCACCAACTCCTCTCTGACTTTGCGAAAAATTCCGGAAAGCGCACCCAGTCGGCGTGCGTAATCCTCTCTCCGTGGAAAAGAAAGGTCTGAGAGGTCTAAGGGAGCCGAGTCGTAGAGATCTCCATTTGGTACGGCCTCACGCCCGTGCATTAATAAGAATGGAGAATATCCCGTAGCCTCGCTGACAGATGTGTTGATGGCGAACTCAATGTGGGGCAAATGCAGGTCCCATTCGCGATGATCCTCCTTTATAAGCGAGGATATCGCAGTGACAATGGTACGGTTTTGCCGTTCCACTGGGTTCACTTGCGGGCAATATCTAGGGCCCAAATGCACCTGAGGAACGTTGTATTTATGAAACAGGGCTTGTATTTCATTTCCAGTGAACTGAGTTCCATTATCAGAAATCACTGTTTGTGGAATCCCATGTTTCATAAAAACGTCATTCTCTAAGTGCTTGACGATGTTGGCTGCGGTAGCTCGACGCAAGGGGAACAGCATCACATATTTTGTGAAGCAGCACATAACTACGAACAAGTGTGTGTAGCGGTTTCTAGAAACCGGAAAGGGCCCTACCAGGTCTATACTCAATGTCTGGTTTGGCCTACAACATTGCTTAGGACTACCCATTAAGCCTGGTGTAGTCTGATTCGGGATTTTATGGGATAAACATGTTTCGCATTTTCGCACAAAATCAGCCACGTCCTTAAATAATCCGGGCCAGTAATACGCCAATGAAATCTTTTTGAAGGTCTTCTGTATTCCCAAATGTGCAGAAGTGGGTAAGCTGTGGTGGTCTTCAATAATTGCTTTCCGCTTAGACTGTGGTATTACTTCTTTCCATTGGAAATCGCGCACTAGATTATTGGCTGACCTTGTGTAACGAAACAATCTTCCGTCTTTTACCATAAAATTCCTACAAGACAAGGGTTTTTGCAGGCATTTAGTATAGACGCTGTCGTACCAAGAATCACCAGTAGGGGTGAAAGAGGACGTGGTTGCAATAGCTGCAACCGGCGTTACGAACCGAGATAAGGCATCCGGTACCACATTATCCTTGCCTGCTCGATGTTCGATCTCGAAGTTGTAGGGAGATAGTCTGCAACCCCAGCGAGCTAATCTGCCGGTTGGGTTTGTTAAATTAAGGAACCATTTTAGGCTAGCATGGTCGGTCACAATTTTAAAAGGTTTGCTTCCTTCCAAGTAGGGCCTAAAATGTTCTACCGCAAACACAACAGCCAGGGCTTCCCGCTCTGTTGCCGAATAGTTCATTTCACACTTCGAGAGCGATTTGCTTGCGAAAGCAATTGGATGTTCGGTACCATCAATATCCTGTGCTAACATCCCGGCAATGCCGTATGCCGAAGCGTCGCAATGCACAGAGAAGGGTTTGGAAAAATCTGGGCAAGCGAGGATGGGAGCAGAAACTAGGGCCTGTTTTAGTTTCTGGAAGGAATCTTCCGCTTCCTGAGACCACGCGAACGGAGGGGCCTTCTTCCCCGTGCTTGTCAATTTGTTTAAAGGGGCTGCTATTAGGCTGAAGTTCTTAATAAAACGCCTGTAGTAGGAGGCAGTTCCTAAAAACATCTTGACGTGCTTTCGAGTCGTAGGGGTAGGGAACTCGAGTATAGACTGCACTTTAGCGGGGTCGGTGTGCAAGCCCTTCTCATCCACAACATATCCAAGATATTTGAGTTCGCGCCTAAAAAATTGGCACTTTGAAGCTTTTATTGTCAAACCTGCTTGCTTCAAACGTTCCAATACCCTTTTTAGGAGGTTTAGGTGGCCCTCAAAGGTCTCGTGACATACAACTATGTCATCTAAATAGACAAAAACCCGGTTTTCGAAGCCGTCCGGGCCAAATAGTATGTCCATCAATCTTTGTTGGGTGGCTGGGGCACCAGTCAAACCAAAACACATGCGCTTAAAGTGAAATAACCCCCGGCCTGGGACCGTGAAAGCAGTCTTTTCGCGGGAGGCGGGGTGTAATTCAATTTGCCAAAATGCGGAGCTCAAATCGATTGAAGACAGGTATTTGGAATTCCTGAGGCTGTCTAGGATCTGAGTAATATATGGAAGGGGGTAGGCGTCATGTTTGGAGACTTCGTTCAGCTTCCTACTGTCCAAACAGAACCGTAGTTCTCCCGTGGCTTTTGGCGTCATTAGCGTTGGGTTATTCCACTCGCTTCGACTGGGTTCTACTACGTCCAACTCAAGCATTTTGTCCAACTCCCGATGTAACTCTTTAAGTTTCTCTGGAGACATCGGGTAATACCGCTGTTTGATGGGTTTCGCATCTCCCGTGTCGATAGTGTGTGTTATTAAGTTTGTCTTTCCCAAGCCTACCTTCTCAAATGCTATTTCACCATAAGCCTCGATGATCTCCTCCGCTTGGCGGCGCTGTTCCCAAGTTAGGGTGTCCATGGGATGAATATAATTTATCTCGGCCACCGTGCGTATATCCCTAGGGAATTTCCAGGGCAGTCTGTCGAGATCAGAAGGAGCCAAACCAAATGCCCGCCAGAAGTCCCAACCAAAGATAAAAGAAGTTTTCACGTCTGGAATAACGTGAAACTTTATAATCTTAACTGTATCTCGAAAAACCACCGGCAATAGAAGAGAACCGATAATTGATGAGGTAACCCCATTTACTGACTGAATCCTGCAGGAGTCCACGCAAGGAATGAGGGTGGCCCCCAGATTCAAGAATTGTTCATGTGAGCTGTCCCCTATAATCGATATACTGGAACCAGAGTCCAGTAGCCCGTAGCACGGTTGCCCGTAAACGTCGACCGTGAGAAATGGTCGATTATCAATTTTTTCATCACGGATTGTAGCTACTTTGTGTGAGTTAAAAAAGTGTTTTACTGTTTTTAACCAGTCCTGCCAATCTTTGGGGTCAAAATTGGGTGAGCTGGCTGAGCCACAATCCAACGTTACTAGTTTTTTTGCTTAGAACTAGTAGATGAGGTACCAGCCTCAGAGGGGTTTTTCTGGCACTGACATTGGCAGATGTGGGGTTTTACGTCCTGACCCTGATTTTTAGCACAGTTTGGGCATTTTCCTGTAACATAACCCCTAAGGCCGCAGCGAAAACAAACTGGATATTTAGGTTCCTTGCAAGTTTTCAAGTTATGTCCTTTTACCCTACATCTTGGACAGAACAAAGAAGAAGATGCTGATTGTGGAACTACCGCGGTCGCCGCTACCTGACGAGTTTGAGGCTGACCCTTGTATGCCAGGTCCATTGCTAGAGTTTGCTTCGTTACTTTAGGCGGCTCTACAAAGTACTGGGCGCTAATTTGCTGCCATTCCAACGCTTTGCACTTGTTCTTGAAATCCTGTAACGTCGTAATAGGAAAGAGTGCCAACCTATCCGAAAAAGCAGGGCGAATGTTCCGCCTAAGTATTCGCAGCTTCTCACTCTCGCTCAAAGGTTCTCGCAGTCTATTAAAGAAGTTCAACATGACCGAAAAGTACGCTGAAAAGGATTCATCAATACCTTGAGTTCGAGCCCCACGTTGGGCGCCACTGTAATGCTTTTAAAAAGAAAAAAAAGGGGTGAGAGCTAGGTTACACTAAAGGGGTTCCTATTGGGAACTGAAAGGGAAACACTGCACCTGGTTCATTAAATGTCTTTATTGTTAAGACAGTTTGTCAAGTATTAGGTAAGTAGTAAGTATTTAAAATGATGACAAGTAGTAAGTATAGTATATTCTATATGTAGTATATTTACAAGGTAGGTTTTGGGCGCCGTTGAATTACAATGCAGTGCTAGCCGGGCTATTAAGAGACTTAACAGGGTGTGTGGCTCGAGCTAGTAGCACATACCTGCTTTGCAACCAGATAGCTAAGTTAGTTGGTAGTAGACAATACAAAAGTTAAATAAAAACGATCAGCTAGCAAAATGCTGGCTGACCGTGGTACCGGAAGGGACCCAACGGCACAGGGGGGCTGAGCCGGGCCCAGGACAGTGCAGACGGTTGGTGTAGACCCGTGGTATGAGGCTGGCGCTTCCTGGAGCCTGGTCTCTCAGCGCAGACCGCTGGTGACCTCCGGAAGCAACCCAACGGCACAGGGGGGCTGATCTGGGCCCAGGACAAGGCGGACGGCTGGGGGTAGACCCGTGGCGCTAGGCCGTCGCCTCCTGGAGCCTAGTCTCTCAGCGCAGACCGTTGGCGACCTCCCGAAGGGGGAGCGTTAAATTTGATTTTAAGATATAAAAAAAAAACCCTGTTGAAGAACAGGAAAGAATTAGTTTTATTGGCACTTTTACCATGAAGTCTACGACTTGATGCACATTTATATTTAAAGATGGGGAAACTTACCCTGTAGAGGGGTTTTTCTTTCAATAGAGAGCGTGAGCTACAGGCTCACGCTGAGCGTGGTGGAGGTCAGCTCACTCCTACCACGAGGGTGACGCAGCAGCGGCCAAATGGAGGCAGCGACTTGCTACGACCCAACAACTCAGACGCAGGGCGCAGCTGTCTGCGGAAAGATGGAACCGGGTGAAGTTACCGGATTCTGAACACGGCACGGGGATGGAACCCGGCCCTCAATTATTATAAAATCTCATGGAAAACTCACCTGCAGCAAAAGAAGAGGTAGAATTGGCCGTTTGGGGACAGGCCCAACGGTCAGCAGCTACGCCCTCGCCGAAATCAAACAAACAAAGGGAGCGGCCTCCGACTTTTAAAGTCGTAACCGTCGTTCTGACTGGGCGGATTTTCGTCACGAGATCCCCCTCCCAGCCAATGCAGAATTCTCTCGAAAAGTGGTTGCCTGCATCCCTGACCACAAAAGTTGCTACTTCGCGTATCACCAAAAGCGAGACTCAAACTAGTGAACCAGGGACTGCACTTTTCCACACGAGCTCTCACTACGAAGGTTGTTTATTCCAGTCTTTTCTATTATTATTTCCTACAGAAAACGATTCGCTTGTTATGGTTTTAACTTGAAATTAGGATACAGAATAAACTATTATTATCAAAATTTGCACATTTCTCTTCGGTTAGGGTCACCCAACAATAACGTCATATGTCAACTTTAATTTTGACGTCGTTGATGTGACAACCAAACGTGACATTGACATT
The DNA here is from genome assembly GCA_905220475.3 of Ennomos fuscantarius. Classification (NCBI taxonomy): domain Eukaryota; kingdom Metazoa; phylum Arthropoda; class Insecta; order Lepidoptera; family Geometridae; genus Ennomos; species Ennomos fuscantarius. The sequence continues at coordinate 6,743,569 of HG992050.1, read as the reverse complement.
TCGTGTCGGAAAGTTATGGTTGTTGTTGAGTTCTTGAGACTGACTTGTGCCGGAGCATTATTTAGCCAGCCACAGGTTAAGAAAATTGAATCGAACCAATCTCAATTGAATTATTCGAAGAATGAAAAATAAGCCGTTACAACACAAATGTTTTTCCTGGGTGGGAATTGAACCCACGACCTGCAGTTCAGAAGGCAGGGATACTACCAACTGAGCTATCGGGCCAGTCGAATTGAAAATTCAATTCCGAAAAATAACTATGCATTTCTCCACAGATCAAGGTAGTTGGTGCGTGTTGCCTGATGTGTGCTCTTACCTGCGTGCTGGTCACAATTACTACCACCGTTATACACATGAACAAGTAAGTAAAGCTAGATCCTGCGATACAGGTACGCCTAGTGTGGGATCTAGAGCGCCATAAAATGTAATATTAGGTTTAGGTTTAAAGAAATTTATTCTCAAATAAGACAAAAAAGTCACTTCCATGAGAACATAGTTAGACTTAAAGAATAGGCTATTTGACTACTATATTTTTATTACATACATAAATAATATACCTCAAAAAACAGATAACTGTGAAAACAAAACTTAAATATCTTAAAAAATGACTAAGTTACAGGCATTTTAAAATACAGAAATAGAAAGAGACAACTCAAACACGCAGTGACGTCTGTTACCAGTCCTCACAGTAACTCATTACTAAGCTGTGGTAGCTCTACATACAATCTTTTGGCATGTGACGTCACAAGCCATGCCTTCATAGTAGCTGTGAGGAAGCTCAACACGATCTCTGTTTTGCGAGAAAGGGACAGGCGATGAAACTTTAAAAGCGTACTACTCCGTGATTATATTCACCGATTTTACGTATTTTTACAATGATTACATTGATTTTTAACCTACTTTATGAAAATAATATTTACTTGTTCATTTTTAATAGTAGTCAAGTAGCCTATTCTATACAAGTACATTCGTTGTCACTTTAAATAATGTAGGTATAGTAACATAAATATAAATACGTGCTTAAGTAACATTACATTTCAACACGACATAATTTAAAATATTTACTTCGACAATTCATCCGTCGTAAGGTATTGAGTCAAATGTTTCTTGAATTCGTTAAATGAATATATTTTTTTAATATGCGAGGGTATTTTATTATAATGTTGTGCTCCTTCAAAAGTAAGCATTGTTTTGCCATAATTTGTTCGAGGTTTCGGAAGTACAAGAAGGCTTCCGCGACGATTGAATATTATACTTAAGTGGTACAATGTACTTAATACATCACTCATAAATATGTATCTTGTATGTGTGCTTATAAATAAATATACATACCTGGAGCCTCTGTGGTGTGGTGGTTGAGCAGGTCGAATCATAACCCGATGGCGGGTTCGATTTCCGCGACAGGACCAGTATTTGTACACAGAATTTAGAAGAAGGATTTTTTACTTAGCTAGTATGCTACACCTTCAATCGCATCGACTTCCCATCAGGTGAGAGCGTGGGCAAATGCTAGACAGGTTTGAAGTAAAAAAAAAAAAAGCGCTATTCATGTATGGGTGTTGAGGAAGTATGGTCCTCGTCGTACCTGGGTCCACTACTGCTTAGCGGCAGAATAACTGGCAAAGCGGTAACCTAGACGAACTTTGCAGAAAAGTCTACCACCTAGTATTTTAATATTTATATTTAGTTTTTGTTTTCGCGATTGTCTATTTTTTGAGGTATATTATTTACGAGCTTCTGCCCGCAGCTTCGCCGCGGCGTGGCCTATGAGAAAATAATTCAACCACCCATTTCACCCTCTTAAGGGTGTAATTTCGAAAAATCCTTTCTTAGCGGATGCCTACGTCATAACATCTACCTGCATGCCAAATTTCAGCCCGATCCGTCCAGTGGTTTGGGCTGTGCGTTGATAGATCACTATGTCAGTCAGTCAGTCACCTTTGAGTTATATATATTTAGAAGATGTATGCAATAAAAATAGACTAGTAAAATAGCCTATTTTGTTGCAGGCTTCAGACCCTCAAGTTCTGCGAGTATACGAAGTTGACCAGAACCTGTACATGCTTCTCCATGCCACCGGACTCTCAGCATGACAGTGACGATGAAGGCAAGTTAGAGGGTAGACGGAAGGAGGGATGAAATAAAAAAAGAAAACAAAAATAAATTTTAGCTGTAATGACAATTTTGAAACTGTCCTTTTTCGTTGTTGTTTGGCTCCACACTTTTGTGTATTTAGCCAGTGTCAAGTAATTGATAATTTTTCAAGTTAATTCATATATCTATTGTGTGTCAAGTCAAGTCAGAGTCCAAGTCAAGTCATAATCTAGTCTAGTCAAGTCATACTCCTAGTAAAGTGGTGGCAATTTTACCTGAAGCTTCTATGGAGTTTTGGAAACAACACGAAAAGAAACGTTTCACCATCATTATACCACTTTCCCACACTCATGCCTGTAATCCAGCACTTAACGAATAAAATGCCGCATTGTATTATTTTCCAAAACTTGTGTTATTTTCAGTGTTAGTGCATAAAATTGGTGGTTCTATTCGTTAAGTGCTGGTACAGGCGTGAGTGTGGGAAAATGGTATAATGATGGTGAAACGTTTCTTTTCGTGTTGTTTCCAAAACTCCATAGAAGCTTCAAGTAAAGTTGCCACCACTTTACTAGAAGTATGACTTTGACTAGACCATGACTTGATGACTTTGGCTAAATACATAAAAGTGTGGAGCCAAAACATTAAAAAAAAATCTCTAACCTCCTCTTCCCCCGTTTCTCTCAGGTGTCCGCTGCGTATTTGAAGGGGTGTCAGAGTGTGGGGTGGTCCACGGCGCACTATACTGGTGCTTGCGCGGAGTTTTTGCGCTGTCAGTTAGCGCTGTTCTCGTCTGTATATTCAGCTGTATGCTCGCTTACCAGCTGCTCAGGTGAGTTACACACACTCATATACAGAGTTAAGTATTTTTAAGTATTTAAGTATTTTATTAGGAACCAAAAACAATTACACTCAAAAGAAAATGAGAATCGATGACACCTGAAGTACGAGACTGTGTCGCAGATGTCAACGCCCTCCTCCGTAAATAGGACAGTAAAGTTCCAAACTAAAAAACAGGAACACAAGTTACAGGAAATATCGTGCTAGATCTGTTGAGGGAGTGGAGTACCCATCATTTCTGACTTATTTCACTATGAAACACCCTAGCCTAAACTTAACCCTTTTCGAGATATTCGACATTAAATTTTTTATTGAAAATTTGCTTATTTTTATATTTTATGTTTATTTTGTTTGGGGGCGAGTTGGCTGGACTGCAGTCGCGACCCCTTCTCGCCACGGTACGGCGGACGAGGGCTCACGGGGGGGTTTTAGTGGGTTCAAGTCCAACATTCTTCGAATCAAAATAACACAAGTTTTGGAAAATACAATAAAATTAATTTAACAATAAACATATATTATGGACTAATATTGATATAATATTATAGTATTGACTGGCCTGATAGCTCAGTTGGTAGTAACCTCGCCTTCTGAACTGCAGCTTGTGGGTTCGATTTCCACCCAGGACAAATATTTGTGAGATCAACATCGATGTTTGTTCTATGTCTGGGTGTTTTATTGTATTCTATGTATGTATTTACAAACAAAAAGTATCTAACTATTGTATCAGTTATCTGGTTCCTATAGTACAAGCTTTGCTTAGTTAGGGGCTAGATGGTGCTTTATGAAATTTCCAAAAATATTTATTGTAATAATTTATACAATCTTTTTCATTGTATTCATTGACGCTAAAACCATTTTCTTGTGTATAGAAGCCAAAGCTATCTCCTGGATGTGTACTCTGTTCCCTAAAACCTTGATGATGTGTTTCAAATCTGTAACTTCGGCCTTTACCATAACGTAGTCCATTATATCAGGGACTTCGTATGCCAGTCTCACCTGTGGACAAAGGAAAGAAAGAGAAAGAAAACTGCTTATATCTATATATTCATAAATTTTTATCAGCTGAAAGACGTCCAATTTTGAACACAGGTCTCATTCATAAAGCGCCACATTGGATGCTTAGGGGGGTTTATAATGACAATAATATTAACAATATAACAATCACTCCCAACATACGTAGATCCTGGATCCAAACTAGGATTCCCTGTGTCTAGGGTCCCAGGAACTACGAGGACCATAGTCAAACAACACCCAGACTCAGAACAAGCATTTGCGCTTTTTTTTCGTGCAAAAATCACGACCGTAGCTAGGGGAGGGCATCACTACAGATGAGTACTACTCACGTCAGTTTCTATAATATTATAGGGGAGGGCATGGTTAGACAATGCCCTACCATGAAATCACAATGCCCTACCTTATAAAAAAGCAAAATCAAAGTTTTAAGAAGAAGAAGAATCATTATAATTGAATTGTTTGTTCACAGTTTGAGATAAAAAATATCTTATGTCCATGCTAATGTTCTGTCACAGATATTATTTGTCTACGAATAGCTATTGAATGTACATCACAGACCTAGAAGTACTTCGAGGACAGATCAATTAAGTATGCTACGCTGCCCTATCTCAAATTCGACTCTAGCTACAGCCCTGGCACGAATACTTGTCCTATCGAGGGAATTGAACCCGCCACCTCTGGGTTATGAGCCAATCTAATCAACCACCGAAGGTTCAGAGTGTGAGAGGTTTATGGCAACGCTTGGCAGCTTGGTGATCGTAGATTTTAATGTACTGAGCAGAATGTTACTGCCCATTCTTTGTATTCTCTTAGCCGGTTTTAGAAGAGGTGGTGCGGTCCTATTCTCACACCACTGGGACCATACAGCGTGCCGGCAGCTTAACGTGCCCATAATATTTTGGTAGTGAAGTTGACTTACGATCTGTCGGTCGTGGGTTCAAATACCTACAACCAAACTTGAACTTACAGTGAAGGAAAAACAACGTGACTAAGCCATTTATTTTGGTGGTGGAGTTTTATAGTACTCACCTGACTAGCTACCATCATCAAAATTAGTCACCAGATAATTAATGTTACCGCAGCGTCACTGCAGTTGAGTGCCAGTTCCGAAAGCAAGCATAGCATAACACCACCTTCGATCGTATTCTCACTTAACGCCAGAATTGAACTGATGTGAAACAGTTCCTGTTAAAAAATTCCAGTATTTGGAAATCAAAATTCAAAAATTTCGACATACCTTTCTGACGTCTTCCAGTTTAACAGCCAAACTATCAGCTTGCACCTTTATAACTTCGCTCTCTTTTATCAACTCAACCTTCTCCTTCTCCTTCTTCTTGATGTTTTTCAACACGTTATTCAAATAAGCGTTTTGTTCCCACATCGCCTTTTTATGTATCGTCAAGGTCAAGTTAGCGTCGCCCGTCAACTTTTTCAACTCTCCTAACTGAGCGAATTTCTTTTCAATAAGCGCTTGGCATTCTTCATTTTCGATTTTCAGCTTTTCAAAGTCGACTGGTCTTAGCAGTTCACTCAATTCTGCCTTGACACGAATCTGCCCGTTCAATTTGCTATATTGCGTGTTTAAAGTGCTGGTTCTAAGCCTCAGTTTCCCAATCTGACTGTCGCAAATTTTCACCCATTCCGTCATGAATCTAATCCAGATTTCGGCTGGAATCCGCTGCGCTATCCTATCCCAACCCTCAATTATGACTTGCTGGTTGAACGCCTGGCTTGCCTTTTCAAAATCACTCTCCCTTATCCCAATCTCTTCTAACTGAGCTCGTAGCAAAGCGTGCTGCTTAGCTGCTTTCTTCCTCGCCTTTTCCAATACGTTGATAAGGATTTCCATCTCGGTAGATACCAGTTCAGATCGCTCTAAAACGTTAATTCTGGGTCCAGTTCCTAAAACCATGGTGCCTCCTATTCGGGCTGAGGATTCGACCCGTCTTGTTGATACTCTAGATGGGCTTGTTAACATTTTTGAAGGGCTCGTCAATGAGTCCATCAATCCAAAAGTAGACGACTTAGATTTAACGAAACTGCCCACGTTTAGCGACGAAGAGCTGCGTAGCTTCATTGCGTATTCGTAAGCTTGCTGTAAACCGTGCATCAATGCAGGCTCCAGCCTCGTGATGGTCTTCTCAATGATTTCGTTTTCAAGCGTGAGCACTCTGATTTCGTATTTTAATTGGTTCACTTGCTTTATAAGTTCAGCATCGGTCAGCTCCTCGGCTTCGTTGAAGAACCTACTCGTAGAACTTCTGTGCGCGCTGTGAGAGTGGGACATTTTGTAATATTTGTTTTGTAAATGCTAAAAAAATATGGACTTGTGTAAATAGCGAAATATATTAAGGGTTTTACCGATTTTGTGATGGAAGTCAAATTACTGTCAAATCGACACTTGCACTAACAGGTGTAGATTTTGATATAACGGTCTTATAGTACTAGTTTTAAGGTTGAGTTTAGTGTGATTTTGGATGGTTTTAGGTTTGGTTGTCATGGCTGTGTTATGTTGCTAAGGCAACGCGTGTTTGAAGAGAGGTTTTAACCATTTAAAAGTTCATATTCAGACTTCAAAAAAACAGGATGTTCTCGATTAGTTTTTTTTTGTTTTTACTTTTGTTACCTCATTTATCCGTTATTTATTAAAAGTAAAGTTATTAAAAGTATTGGAACTTTTCGAACGTCATTTAAAATATACTTTTTCATTGGTGTCTTACAAATTTTATGAAAATCGGTTCAGTAGTTTGGTTTTTAAATCAAAATAACTATATGTCCAATAATCAAGTATTTATCAATAAAATTTTGGCAGTTGTTTACGTGACCTTACACCTAAACTCTAAAGTCAAAAAAGGTGACATTTCTTCCTCCCCTTAAATATAAATATGGTTTAAGTAAATGTATATATGGGCAAGCGTGCTCTACCTTAGACAACTTCGTCACTTATCATCAGGTGAGTTGTTATCAAAGGCATGCCCATCTAAATATATATAACTCAAAGGTGACTGACTAATTGACTGAATGACATAGTGATCTATCAACGCACAGCCCAAACCACTGGACGGATCGGGCTGAAATTTGGCATGCAGGTAGATGTTATGACGTAGGCATCCGATTTTTCGTAATTCCACCCTTAAGAAGGTGAAATGGGTGGTTGAACTATTTTCCCATAGGCCAAGCCGCGGGTGAAGCTGCGGGCCGAAGCTCGTTTTACCATAAAATTAAAAATATAGGTTTTTGAAATGTAGACGTTTTATACAGCCATGAACGCAAGAAGATGTACTGGGAGCAGCTGGAACTGCGTTGCCGGTCTCTGTACCGCCCACCAGCTGGGCAGGCAGCGCCGGCTGCTGGCCCGCCGCCTGCTTGCAGCTGCTGCGCGCAATGCCATCCACAACCAGCTTGGGACATCAGTTTGCAGCATAGGTTCTGGGCGCCAGGTACGTGGAATCGGCCAGGCAATGGAAAGAGGAAAGACATTTATTCTCACAGTGCATTACGTTACGTTAGATGAGTCGATAATAGAATAATGGAGTGTGCTTTAGACCACACGACTGAAGTAAAATTTTTTTAGTTTAGCTCCATCTATCGGCTGGTGCAACTTTCTTTTTGCTTTGTTATTTCTTTTTTTTTGGCTCCACACTTTTGTGTATGCCAGTGTTAAGTAATTGATAATAAATTATCTAAATTGTAATATTATATAATATGTCAAGTCACAGTCCAAGTCATCAAGTTAAGTCATAGTCTAGTCTAGTCAAGTCATACTCCTAGTAAAGCGGTGGCAACTTTACCAGAAGCTTCTATGGAGTTTTGGAAACAACACGAAAAGAAACGTTTTACCATCATTATACCACTTTCCTACACTCATGTCTGTAATTCAGCACTTAACGAATAAAATGCCACCAATTTTATGCACTAACACTGAAAATAACACAAGTTTTGGAAAATAATATTATGCGGTAACGTGATCTTTTTCGTTTCCCCGCCAAATTTCCTTTTGTTTTTGCTTTGTTTAATGTTAATGTGTGTAAATCTTGACAATTTATTGTCATTTTACCATGCCAACATAATATTTATTTTTTACTTTGTTGTCTTGACAATGGAGGTCTACGTGAATCAACTACAACTTCCGTTCGCTTTCACCTTATTATATTATATATTTGGTTTTCCAGGTCGCATTGGTAACCTGTATTCCCCTAACCCCGGTACGGGACGGAAAACTTCAGCCTGGAGCTGGTTTCCATGGCCTAGAAGTAACAGCCAGAAGTAAGTACACCACTATCTTTTCTAAATACCCGTCCCTAGTTACTTTCCCTAGTAATCTCTACAATACAATACAATAATAATAATAAAAAATAAATATCTGTGGACATTTCACACAGCGCCATCTAGCCCCAAACTAAGCAAAGCTTGTACTATGGGAACCAGACAACTGATACAATACTTACATACTTTTTGTTTGTCAATACATACATAGAATACAATATAACACCCAGACACAGAACAAACATCGATGTTCATCACACAAATGTTTGTTCTGGGTGGGAATCGAACCCACAACCTGCAGTCCAGAATGCAGGGATACTACCAACTGAGCTAACAGGCCAGTCAACGCAACGCAGTTATCACCAATTTGCCAGTTATGATTTTGTTTTGACTTTATGACCTGATCTCACAGTCTAGTAATCTTATACTAGATTGTGCTGATGTCTCAGGATGACAGCAGTTCAGTGTCACGCGAAACTTTTAAACTTTTACAGCCTTATTAATAAACACGAACTAGCTTTAGACTAGTTACACCATCTTTTGTCTTTTTCGATCTAGCTAAATATTCCGGTAGCAAAAAAGAGACAAAAGCTGAAGTAACTAATCCGAGACTAATACCCGTTTATTAATAAGGCTGTTAGAGTTCCGAGTAACAATTGCTATAGACAACCGTGTCGGTTAACATCACCCGAACGACTAGCTCGTCATGTCATTTCTTAACATAAAATAAAAACAAAAACACCCACCCAGTCACAGATTATAGAAAAAAAATATTATAATAATAACGCCCAACGATCACATACATAGATCCTGGACCCTAATTAGGATTCCCTGTGTCTAGGGAACTACGAGGACCATGGTCCTACAACACCCAGACTCAGAACAAGTATTTGCGCTTTTTTTTCTGTGCATAAATTGTCATTTTGCGGGAATCGAACCCGTCGCCTCCGGGTTATGAGCCGACCTGCTCAACCACCACACCACAGAGCTATGGGCTATGGGAGCCAGATAACTGATATAATACTTAGAACCTTTCTCTTGTAAGTACATACATAGAATACAATATAACACCCAGACACAGACCAAACATCGATGTTCATCACACAAATGTTTGTTTCGGATGGAAATGGAACCCAGAACCTACAGCTCAGAAGGCAGGGTTACTACCAACTGAGGTATCGGGCCAGTCAATGCAATGCAATGTAGTGTAATTAAATAAAATCTATCTACCCACAAACGTAACACAGGGTAACCTAGTACAGATGCTAAAGTGCTTAGATATCTTATGTTTGTAACTTACCTACCTATGTTTAAATAGTTACTAACTGTTTTTTTTTAAGATGTTTTCCTTTTATTTATATGATATTTAGTTAACTATATATACCTAATAATTTTAAGCCACTAGCATAAGATTGTTTTACTTATTGGCAAATAAATAAATTACTAAATTACTAAAAATTACTAAATTACCCACAGCTCCCGATGCCGTATGGGTGGGGTCCCACAGTCTGGAGACAGTGCGTACGGATTCTGCGACACTGACGTCACGCAGAACCCTCAAGTGTACGACGAGCGGGCATACCCTGGCCAGTTCAGGCAACAAGGGCAGGGGAACTTTCAGAACCAGGTTAGTGCTATATACCTACATAATTATTATTAAATACTGGTTGGGTGGGCTAGAATCCATGCGGTTGGAGTGTATGTAGGCTTGTTGGAGGATCTTTATCCGGCATGGTATTATTATAACACGAGCTTCTGCCCGCAGCTTCGCCCGCGGCGTGGCCTATGGGAAAATAATTCAACCACTCATTTCACACTCTTGAGGGTGGAATTTGGAAAAATCCTTTTTCTTAGCCTGCATGCCAAATTTCAGCCCGATCCGTCCAGTGGTTTGGGCTGTGCGTTGATAGATCACTATGTCACTGGTAGTCACCTTTGAGTTTTATATATATAGATTTTGTCGGTGTCAGCAGCGGCCAAAATGTCTGGTACGGTCTTAAAATAATACACGGCAGTATGAATTTAAGATAAAATTTTGTAGTAAAACTTCTTTACTCACGCTTGACTTGGGGAGTAAGCTGATAAATGCGTAACGAGGCGACCAGAAGTTGAATGTTGTTGGTTAACGTAGATCTCTATTGCCAACATGACAAAGTTAAAAATTTGTATTATTATGTTAGTATGTCCGCTAAAATGACAATATACAATTCAACGGTAGAGATCAAAAAGGGTTTAACTGTCAAATTGATAGTTGCGAGAAAATTGACTTTAAACTTCAACGGTTTTATTTTAATGTAGAGAGCTTATTAAGTAATAGAAAAAGTTTATGTAAGTTTCGGTTGCTTAAAAATGTATTAGTTCTATTTTAAAATACAAAATATAGTACTAATTCGTACAATTACTGTAAAAATATAATATAATGTAATAAAATATATACTAATGTTTTTATGCTAAGCGAACTGTATTCCTATGTCAGATAAACCGTTTTTAGACTGACAATCTTGAGATTTAAACCTCATTTCGGTATTTTCAGAATGTATTATTGTAGATAATTTCACGTTGAATCCAACGATACCCATAAGTCATTTTTATAAAAAAATCAGTTAAACCCTTTTTGATCTCATCCCTTCAATTGTCAATTTGGCGAAATTAACATTAAACAAAGCAAATACAAAGTTATACCTAATCTAAAGCACATTCGTTTGTTTTGTTTGTTTGTGTAGCTTTCGTGCAAACCCGGCTGAACTGATTTAGTAGAAATTCTGCTAACACCATCATGGTCAAAATAGAATACCTTTTACCCCAGAAAACAATCCAAGCTTTCGTTGAAGCCGTGGAGCTCTTGTAACTAATAATAATTATCCTTCCCCAGGCAAACTTCACTCCGACCCAAGGCAACTTCCAGCAACAAAATTTCCAATCGCAGGCAAACTTTACTCCGACTCAGGCAAACTTTACTCCGACTCAAGCCAACTTTACTCCGGGGTACCAGGAAGGTTTTGCGGAATCAAGTGGCAGTTTCGACGCGCAGACTGGGGTTTGGGGACCCCCACCCCCTTATAGCCCCCAGGGAAGGGGCGGCGGAAGGTACGTTAATGTTAATTGGTTTTAATAGGCTATTTGACTACTATTAAAAATGAACAAGTAAATATTATTTTCATAAAGTAGGTTAAAAATGAATGTGATCATTGTAAAAATAAGTAAAATCGGTAAATTAATCACGGAGTAGTTCGCTTTTAAAGTTTCATCGCCTGTCCCTTTCTCGCAAAACAGAGATCGTGTTGAGCTTCCTCACAGCTACTATGAAGGCATGGCTTGTGACGTCACATGCCAAAAAGATAGTATGTAGAGCTACCACAGCTTAGTAATGAGTTACTGTGAGGACTGGTAACTGACGTCACTGCGTGTTTGAGTTGTCTCTTTCTATTTCTGTATTTTAAAATGCCTGTAACTTAGTAATTTTTTAAGATATTTAAGTTTTGTTTTCACAGTTATCTGTTTTTTGAGGTATATTATTTATGTATGTAATAAAAATATAGTAGTCAAATAGCCTATTATCAACTACTTTTTTACTTTAACAGCCTCTGTGGTGAGGTGGTTGAGCAGGTTGGCTCATAGTCTGGAGGCGGCGGGTTCGATTCCCGCGACAGGACAAGTGTTTTTGTACAGAAAAAAAGCGCATATACTTGTTCTGAGTCTGGGTGTTGTGGGACCATGGTCCTCGTAGTTCCTGGGTCCCTAGATACAGGGAATCCTAGTTAGGGACCTGGATCTATGTATGTGACCGTTGGGCGTAATTATTATTATTACTTTTACTAGGTGGTAGGACTTTTCTGCAAAAGTTCGTCTAGGTACCACCGCTTTGCCAGTTATTCTACCGTCAAACAGTAGGTGTAAATGCTGAAAATATTTTTAGATTTCGCTTACCAACGTTAAAAAAAATATCCTAAAAAGTCAATTATTTGTACTTTTTTTTATGTTGCGAAATGACATGACGAGCTAGTCGCTCGCCTGACTGCCCATATCAGTTGCTGTGACACTTGAAACTCAAAAGTATAGTTTTGAGCGACACTGCACTGCGCACATCATTCTGAGACATCAGCATAGTCTGGTAATAAGATTACTCGACTGTGAGATCAGATCATAAAGTCTCATTTGCCCAGTAATTTCACTAGCTACAGTGCCTTTCAAACCGGAACTCAGTAGTGCTTGCACACTACTGCTTGGTGGCAGAATAACTGGCAAAGCGGTGGTACCTACCTAGACGAGCTTTGCAGAAAAGTCCTACCACCTAGTGAAACCACCTGTTTTGTGTAATTTATTCTTACTCTTACTTATTGTAATTTTTTTTTCCTTCCAGACACCATCCCCACCACCAAGATCCAGCCACAGCCACCCTTCTCCACCACCACCACATCGACGTTCACCGCCCTCATGATCACACAAACATACAAACCCACACATGCGCACGAAACTCTTACTTAATACACGACAGGGACCGTGCTAACAGCGAAATGATCCGTGCTAACGTTGACATAACACGAAACCAGGAAATCATCCGTGCAAATCCAGATTTGGTATCCGGTATCCGCGGAAATCCGGATATGCGCGTTCCGCAAGAAATGATGCGTGCGAACCCAGATTTGGCTAGAATGAATCCGGAAATCGCCCGCTTAAACCCTGACATGCGTTTAAATGCGGAAATGAGTCGCTTAAACCCAGAAATGAGTCGTTTAAACCCGGAAATGAGTCGTTTAAACCCAGAAATGAGCCGTTTAAACCCAGAGATGAGTCGTTTAAATGAAATGGGACATATGATGCAGTATCCCTGTGAAGAGATGGAAATGACGCACATGCAAGATGGGAGATTTAACACTTTGAGAGGACACTTAGTGCCTTACAGGTGTCAAAGATTGGGCGTGAGTGCCAGTAACTTGCATAGAGATTGCAGAATAGATGATAATGTTACCATTGAGTGCTTGCATCAGAAGAGTGCTAGCAAAGGTCAGTGATGTATTTACTGTAGTCAAACATCTTTCCGCACGCTTGACTTGGGGAGTAAGCTGATGAATGTGAGGCGAACGGATGTTAAAGTTGGTTCACGTAGATTCCTTTGTCAATATGATAAAGTTAAAGATTACTTAAAATTTGTACTGTTATGTTGGTGTGTCCGGTTGGAATTGAAAAAAAATTTCTAAAAAGTCAATTATTTGTTCTTTTTTTATGTTGCGAAATGACATGACGAGCTAGCCGCTCGGCTGATGTTAAGCTATACGACTGCCCATATCAGTTGCTGTGACACTTGAAACTCAAAAGTATAGTTTCGAGCGACACTGCACTGCGCACATTCTCCTGAGACATCAGCACAGTCTGGTAATAAGATTACTCGACTGTGAGATCAGATGTCCGATCTCGATTGTCCGGTTCGGACAATTTCCAATTGCCAAATGGCGACATTAACATTAAAAAAACCAAAAGCAAGTGTGGTCTAAAGTACACTCGTTTTTTATAGATTTTTTACTTGACAACGTTGTTTATAAAATGGTTTGAATAAAGAAGTATGAAATAATTATTTACTGCAATTTATTTAATACCAAATACTTCATATACAAAAAACGTTAAAAATTAAGACCGTAAAATCGTACCAAATGAGCGGTCTTATTGCTCAGAGCGATCTCTTTCACACAACCTTGTACAAAAAAGAATAACGCAAAAGCACGTGGGTTTTGTTTTAAGCATTTTTTATACAGTTTCAGATCAAAGTTCCGACTCTTGTCCGAAGCAAGGGAAAGAGAATTTGGGCTTCCAAAATGACAAACATTCGCCAATCAGGTAAGTTCTATAAATCAGACTATAGGTCCCGGTTTACACTTACACACCAATTACCTCAATGGTTGCTTGTGGATCATCGATCATTTCCAACCAATGAGCGTATTTGGTGTTTTAAGTTGACATGAGTTTCACAAAATTAGAAATGGGGTGTAGGATTTTTGGCGGGAAAATGAAATGGATCGCATCGCCGCATTGTATTATTTTCTAAAACTTGTGTTATTTTCAGTGTTAGTGCATAAAATTGGTGGCATTTTATACGTTTAGTGCTGGATTACAGGCGTGAGTGTGGGAAAGTGGTATAATGATGGTGAAACGTTTCTTTTCGTGTTGTTTCCAAAACTACATTGAAACTTCTGGTTAAAGTTGTCACCACTTTACTAGGAGTATGACTTGACTAGACTAGACTATGACTAAACTTGATGACTGGGAGTGTGACTTGACTTGACACATATAATATTAATTAACTTGAGTGTCAGTGCCAGTGTCAAGATATTATCAATTACTTAACACTGGCTAAATACACAAAAGTGTGGAGGCAAAATAAAACAAAAAAAAAATGGGGAGTAAGGCTCGTATAATGGTGCGTCCTCAATAAACTCGTCTACTTAATTTTAGCACATTAATTATGACATTAAAATAATAAAGAAGAAAAGAATGAAAGAAAATTTATTTTGCAACGGAAATATTAACGCAAAAAGTACAAAAGAATAATTTCATAATTTTGTTACAAACCGGCAACTCAACAATACTGGGGTCTGGACATTTTTTTTAACGAGCTAATGTTTTTGGTCTTTACCGAAATTTATAGCGTCACCGGACCCAAGGGCAGGTGCTTAAGGCCCTGCCGTCATTAGTAGGAGGCAACTAGCTGGCGGGCACCCCTGGAGTGCGAGCCTCGGCTTGGGCCGTTGCCGGGATAAGGGGATCGAGAAGACTACGTCCACTGGAAGAGTGGACCCTATTGAATGGGTCCGGGTGTTGTATCTAAATATAACTCAAAGGTGACTGACTGACTGACTGACATAGTGATCTATCAACGCACAGCCCAAACCACTGGACGGATCGGGCTGAAATTTGGCATGCAGGTAGATGTTATGACGTAGGCATCAACTAAGAAAGGATTTTTCAAAATTCTACCCTTAAGAGGGTGAAATGGGTGGTTGAATTATTTTCCCAAAGGTCACGCCGAGGGCGAAGCTGCGGGCCGAAGCTCGTATATTATAAGTATGTAAAGTCCGAATTTTTTAATTTCCAGATCGTCAATGCAAGATTGCCGAGCAGCGAATCAAAACGCAGAATCTGAGGTGTACTTCGCAGATGTATCTAGCTGTTGCAATGTCTCAGTAAAGGTAATTATATAAAACTAAAAAAAAAAAAAAAAAACATTTACATAAAAAGCTGTAATAATTGATTGTGATGCGTTTTCGTCTTCCAGGCAGAGTGCTGCATGAACCCCAACGTGTCAGCTCTTGTTGGGACCATAGAGAATCATCCGGAATCTACGTCAGAATCAGACACCGGTTCTTTCACACTGACGCGTCAGCAACGCCCGCAACCGCAAGTCGGCTCCAAACGACGCCCCAGGCAAGCAGACAAACACAAAACGCAAGAAAAACTACGACAAAACGTCAATAGTTCTCTACGTCTGACAGAACATCAGATTGAACAACTGAACATGAGAATGAATGAACGAATTGATCCGAGAATGGATAGGAATGAGATGAGAATGAGTGAACGAAATGATTCGAGAGATCGGTTGAATGAGAGAGTGGAGTCACGGGATAGATTGAACGATTCGAGGAATGAATTAGATCCTAGAATCAGTGATAGGATGAATGAAACCAGATTGAGTGAGCGTTTGAGCGAGAGGATGAATGATTCGAGATTTGAACGTATGAACGATTCGAGAATTAGCGAGAGATTAGCTGACTCAAGGCTAGATCGCCTTAATGAATCGAGAATCGAAAGAATGAATGATTCACGCTTAACCGATAGAATGAACGAAACTCGGATAAGTGACAGAATTGAACGAATGTCAGATTTAAACTCCAGTATCAGAATTGAAGGTAGTCCGAAAATGCGTTCACACATCAGTCCGTTACGCATGCCTAGAACTAGTCCTAAAAATTTGCCCAAAGAGCATCTAAGGCAGTCTAGCTCGGAGATTAAAACCGACTTCTTTGTGCCACCTCCACCGATAATTTCACCGCTATCTCCTAACACCGAAGAGTCGTTATTGTCTGACGATGACAGGCCCCAAGATCAGGTGTACTCAAACGACCCTGAGACTTCAAAATGTTTAGGACCGGACTCTCAGTATGAACCAGTAAGGGACGAGAAAGAAGAGATTTTGAAGACCAATCACCACCATTGTTATAGTGACACTAATACTATGGATTCGGGCTGGCAAAGTGGCTCTGAGAAACAGGTTACAGACTAAAATAATTTGTTGTTTTAGACTATTTCATATTTTAGGTCAACATTTTTACCTATTACGATTTTCAGATAGCATTTTTGTGAAATAAAGGAGTATTTTTTTATTGATGTTCTTTAATGTTTGTACAAAAACATTGTACAAAAATGTATTTTTTTAGTTCATTTCTAGATTCATAGAAGTCTCTTTTATTGTTCACTTCTGGATTCTTCCGGGTTCGGTTGAATGAGAGAGTGGAGTCAGGAGATAGGTTGAACGATTCGAGAAATGAACTAAATCCTAGAATCAGTGATTGGATGAATGAAACTAGATTTAGTGAGTGTATGAACGATGAATGATTCGAGATTACATTAAATTTCTAGATTTCTCTGTCACAACATTACAAATAAGTCTATTTATTATCCACTTCTGAATTTTTTTCTGACACAACATTACAAACAAGTCTATCTTATTGTTCACTTCTGAATTCTTCTCTGACACAACATTACAAACAAGTCTATCTTATTGTTCACTTCTGAATTCTTCTCTGACACAACATTACAAACAAGTCTATCTTATTATCCACTTCTGAATTCTTCTCTGACACAACATTACAAACAAGTCTATCTTATTGTTCACTTCTGAATTCTTCTCTGACACAACATTACAAACAAGTCTATCTTATTGTTCACTTCTGAATTCTTCTCTGACACAACATTACAAACAAGTCTATCTTATTCACTGCTGAATTCTTCTCTGACACAACATTACAAACAAGTCTATCTTATTGTTCACTTCTGAATTCTTCTCTGACACAACATTACAAACAAGTCTATCTTATTGTTCACTTCTGAATTCTTCTCTGACACAACATTACAAACAAGTTATTGTGCACTTCTGGATTCTTTTCTGTCATAACATTAACAGAAGTCTAGTCTGAAAATCAGTTATTAAGGTCTTACGACCTTCATTGCATGCTGAGTCGGGACCTATATTATGACGTCAAGCAACATTGTATTTTTAGTGCCTTTCTTTTTTGTTGTGTTTTTTCTTGTATGAGTTCTTATTTGTAAAAATGTAACGTTGTGTGATTTCTTGAATAAATGTATTTACTTTCTTTCTATTTTATTTAATACAAATAAAAGTATAATTTAGATTATTTTATCTTTGCTATAAAATAAGAGAAGCTTCATTATAATTAGGTATTTCTAAATTTGAAAAAAATTGAAATATTAGGTCTACAAAAAAACCATTCACTTTGAGTGTATTATTAATAATTTTGACAATTAATAAAGATTCAAAAAGAGAATGGTCGTTCCTTCATAACTTTTATAGGTCTGTGGAAGTGTTCGTGTGTTCGAATTTACAACTATTTAATTTAAATAATGTAAGTAGTTACATAATAGAATAATTCTGTAGATTACTTGTAATGCTCTCTTTGTTATAAAATATTAAAAATAATTGTTTTAATACTTATTAGTGAAATAGAATAATTGAAATTGAATTTTTGTTTCTTTTTAGTACTTCTTAAATAATAATGACAGATGTGGTTTTGTAATATTTAAATACTCTTTAGATGGAACTCATGAAAATGTATTTAATTGTAGAAATAATTATGAATAGAATTATAAAGTTGTACAATTTTAACTTAATTCTATTCGGGTGCATTTAGACTAACTACTTTTCTATAAAAACGTAGACTTGTGTAGAAAATAAAGTTTTTTTTATGTCATGTGATTGTATAAAATTACTATATGTTGAAATAATAATACTCAATTCTAAATATAAAAGTAACTTTTTTATGATAAAGGAACACGTGACGAGCCAACTGTTCGCCTGATGTTAAGCGACACGGCTGCCCATATCAGTTGCGTTGTCACTCGGAACTCTAAAGTATAGAGTTTCACGTGACACTGCACTGCGCACGTCATCCTGAGACATCAGCACAGTCTAGTAACAAGATAACTAGTCTGTGAGATCAGATCGTAAAGTCTCAATTGCCCGGTAATTTCACTAGCTACAGTGCCCTTCAAACCGGAACACAGTAGTGCTTGCGCACTACTGCTTGGCGGCAGAGTAAATGGCAAAGCGGTGGTATCTACCTAGACGAACTTTGCAGAAAGTCCTACCACCTAGTAATTGATTGATAGAAATTGAAAACTGCCATTAATATAAGCAATTTTCAGTTCAGTGGACTATTTAAGTATTCGTGCCAATTAGATTCATTAGATTAGATATACAAACAGTAATAATCATAAAATTATGTAACATATTAAATAATACTAAAATAATTTTTCGTCTTTGGTTGGATTTTCTCTCCGTCCACTTGCATTTGTTTTTGTGTGAAGCTAGACTTGATGAGTAAGCTGGCGAGGTGAACAGAAGTTGAAATTTGTTGGTTAACGTAGATCTCCATTGTCAACATAACAAAGTTAATAATTTGTATTATTATGTTGGTATGTCCAGTAAAATGACAATTTATAATTGTCAAGATGGCGATATTGACATTAAACAAAGTTATACTGGCCGATAGATGGAGCTAAACTAAAGAAGTTTTACTTCAGTCGTGTGGTCTAAAGCACACTCGTTTTTTTTTTAACAATACACTATGATATAAACTTAACTTTGAACTTATAACAATAAATTTTGATCAATTGTTCACGTGCGTGTTACTTTTGTTACGTTTTTTTGGATTTTACTTTAGTGCTTGCCATATTTTGGGTTGTTTATACCTTATGCCACAGGAATTGTTTTACATTCATATATTTTAATAAATATGTTTCTTCTAACACAAGTATTTAATAATTGAATTGTAAATATGACGAAGTTTAAAAAATATTTTCTTACCAATGCTCTTCAATATTTTTTAAATAAAATATTTTTAGTTATTTCGAAATATACTTTGACGGAAAATGTTTAACGCAGATACTAAAAAAATGTCACAAATATACAATTAGGTATGTTTTGTTTTGCATAATTCCACATTGTTTGCGTCTTGTTACTGAATAAGTTAGTTATTGTTATAACCATGTAGTGATTAGCGGATTTCTTGTAAAGTATTGTAAATTATATTACATTAAAGATGAGATACTACTTTATGCCTGTCTGTGCTAACATCTAAACTTTGCCCTGGTAATTGTATACGTTTGTTAAATTTGTGTCAATTTTGATGACCGAATACTGAACGCTCATTGGTTGTTTTTTAACGTAATACTGTTGGTCTCTACCAACCTTTACAGCGCCATCGGTCTTTATCTAGGGACACGATGTATTTCTTACAGACACGATTTATATCTTTCTCATTTCCCCTTCATCGCAAGAGTACCATATTACTTTCAGTTTAGATTTGGAAAATGCGAGATCGACATCCTTATTTATCTTATTCATAAATGCATCAGATAAAAGCGGGAATTCCCCGTGGTCCACCTGCTCAGTTGTGGACCATGGGAGATTTTTTCTTCCCGTAGTCCACCTCAAAATGATAATAATAACGCCCAACATACATAGATCCTGGACCATAACTAGGATTCCATTTTAAAAGTGGTTAAACTACTTTTTATTTCATTTTTATTACTTTTAATTTTTGGATTCCCTTTGTCTAGGGACCCAGGAACTACGAGGACCCACAACACAGACAGAACAAGTATTTGCGCTTAATAACCGGGTGTATCACGGTTGCTTAAAAAGTGCTAAAAATAGCCTATTTGCAATAAAATCTTGTGACTTTGACTTTGTCTCTTTCACCCGTGATGCGTCTCGTCAGTTGTCAGGCAGTTTCCAGCATAGATATCTATTTGATTCGTTCATACAGCGTTGATTAAAGTTTTTATTACACCACATTGCTTATTCATATTTACTGGTTATGCTTTATAAATCATTAGTTTTCTTCGTAGAGATCATTTGTGCTATTGTGGTTATTCCGTAACACTTTAATAATATAATAGTACTCTCTAGAAATCAGTTTTTTTCATGAAGTTTAAATTCTTATTAAAAAATAAACTAATAAGTAAACAAAATATTGATTAAAACTAAACTGAAACAAACTAAATCTAAACGCAAAAAATGTTATAATGAAATCATTTTCAACTGTTATTTTAACGAGGTTTTTTGTTGCATATTATAAGCTGTACTTACAAGTATTCAGTAATAATAAAAAGTAAGTATTGTAATTAATTTACTTAATTAAATTATTTAAATTGTGATTCTGTCATAATAAAGCTAATGCGGAAGAATTTAATTTAAAAAAAACATGAGCTCACTGCATTGTTATATAACGCGAGTGTGATGACAGGTCAATGAACCTAGCGGCCGTTGACCTAACGTGTGGTAAATTGGCACCTAGTTGTTTTTTATTATGATATACATAGCAGTCGTTTAACAAAAATAGTTTAGACCTTGTTTTGAGCCTGTGATTAATTTTCCATGAGATCATGGAGATCTTATATCACTGTTTGATCGATATTGAATTCTTCTGTATGGCAAATATTTTAAAACGTAATTTTAGGAAGCTATTTTCATTATTACAATGTACCTTTGTCGTTAGTTCAGTTAATAATGGTTCTATTAAAAGACTGAAATCATATTTTCCGTTTTATTTATCAATATTTTTAAATATATTTAAAAAACACAATTAAGTACCTCATCATCCGTCCTACCCTTGTATCATTTGAATGGGTTCGGTGCAGAAAGTTTTTTTCTTCCACTCATTTCTGTCAAACGTCATCTCTACATTCACTCCCTTAGTACATATCATTCTTAACACAGTCCAACCACACTTTTTTCGCTCTTCCACTAACTTTTATTAAGTGCCATAGGTATTCAAGCATATTCTAATATCGCAGCTATTGGGAAATGCAATCATAGCTCAGTTGAGAGAGCGACTAATCCGGTGAGTTGGAACACGGCGTTTCAGACCAACGACAGCATCGTCGCTTAGCATCATGCGAGTTGTCAAACGTTGGCTTATTCATTTATAAAAATAATTTAACATTGGCATAGCTATTAGATATAGAATTGCTATGGCTATAGAAGAGTCAAAAATTACAATTTACAATATTTCAAGTTTAAAAAAAGCCATATTTTTTTTCTTGACAACAATAAATAGTACTTTATGTGTAACTTGACTTACTTTATGACTGGCCCGATAGCTCAGTTAGTAGTAACCCTGCCTTCACAGCTCAGAAGGCAGGTAGTAACCCTGCCTTCTGAACTGTGGGTTGTGGGTTCGATTCCCACCCAGGACAAAAATTTGTGTGATGAACATAGGTGTTTGTTCTGTGTCTGGGTGTTATAATGTATTATATGTATATATTTACAAACAAAAAGTATTTAAGTATTGTATCAGTTATCTGGTACCCATAATACGTGCTTAGTTTGGGGCTAGATGGCGTTGTGTGAGATGTCCGCACATATTTATTATATTTAATATTTAAAAAAAAAAAAAAATTAAATATTTATTTTAAAATAAAGTAAATAATATTTGCGTATGGAACTAAAGAGTTTCACTTCCAAAAAGCCGCATGTGGCTCGCGAGCCGTAGGTTACCGTCCCAGGGATCAAACTTTTTTAAGGGCGAGAAAGTTTCTTTGAATCTAGAGAGGAGAGAAAGATTCTAGAGTAGTAAAGTAGAATCCTGACCGTAACGAGCTTAAATAGTGTTGCTCACATTTTTGGCATCCTGTATAATATTCGTTGGAGTTTTACTTTAATTCTCACTGTTTGATTTACTACAAATTATTTTTTTATAAAACTAAGTAAAATGCGAATTTGAGTAAACAAAATCAGAATGCATTACGCGCGTTTTTTTTTTGTATTAGCTCTATTAGCCATTGTCAAGTAATTGATAATTTCTCAAATTCATTAATATTACATATACTTGTGTCAAGTCAAGTCACATCATAGTCTAGTCTAATCAAGTCATACTCCTAGTAAAGTGGTGGCAACTTTACCAGAAGCTTCTATGTAGTTTTGGAAACAACATGAAAAGAAACGTTTCACCATCATTATACCGCTTTCCCACACTTATGCCTGTAACTCAGCACTTAACGAATAAAATGCCACCAATTGTGTGCACTAACACTGGAAATAACACAAGTTTTTGAAAATAATATAATGCGGTGACGCGATCTTTTTCGTTTTCCTGCCAGAAACTCATTATGCTTTTTTTAACTTCTTTCGCGCGCGATTTATGTTAGTCTATATACTATCTGTGATTTATTATACAGCTTGTACTTGTTCAAACGCTGTTCGTGATTGATCTCTTTGGTAACTTGAACTTTTAGTAACAATATCCACATTCCAAATTCATTTCAATCACTTTTAGCCCCTAAGGATTGAAGAGCTAGAGTTCTAGCTCTTTTCGAATAGGCGTAATAAAAATATTGGGGAGATTAGGAAAAAAATATACACATAAATATTTAATGAGATTCTTTATTCCCTTATTAGTATTTCTATTCAATTAAATGTACAATATGAGGGTTACTGAAACATTTACATTGGGAATCTGACACAATTGAAAATTAATAAAAAAGGTTGAAACTGTATTAATGACTTTAAAATTTCAATGTTTTGCTTAAATAATAATATATTAATGTCTATGGATATTAATTTATACGCAAAATCTAAAAAAATATTATTTTATTATTCACAACTTTTTCAAGCTATTTCATAACATTTTATTATAAGACTAGTGGTCTTAAATGCGTTAGCATTATTATTTATCTGTAGTCAATTATTATAATAAGCACTATTATTATTGCTAGTTATATTAAAATTAAAATCACTATAACCTTAAAATTAAAATTAATTGTAAAACTACTGGATTTTTAACTATCTAGATATAGAAAATCAAATGGCAGTTGAAGTAAGTTTATAGTTAGAAAAAATGTATTTAAGTCCCCTAAACATATAACCTCACACGAGCGATTTCTGTCTTTTAACCAGTACAATATTACAAAACTTTTAAAGTCTAATTAAATTCAATAAAATATTTGCAATATTATTTAATCGCCGATGTGAATGTAAAGCCCAGTTTAATTATTATATTGTTCTAACCTAGGTAGTATTGAGATGTATTTAATACCTATCTACCTTAGAACTAGCACCTAAGTTGGTAGGTCTTAAAAAAAACTACGTTACTACCCTAATTCCGTACAAAATGTACTATTTATTATTCCCATTTGTACTAAAGTACACAACTCCAAGCAAACAGCTCCAAGTTCGTTATCTTTAGTACATACAGGCATTAGTATTGCCATTAATTATTTTTATTACTAGTATGTTAATATTTATGTATCTGGTAATATTGGGCATAGAGTAACCTTTTTTCTTTAATCTATGTCGAAGCCCGGATGACAAAGATGGAGAATGGAGGAGACATAGAAGTGCTTTTAGTTATTTATTGATCCGAAAGACCTCTAGGTATAACTATGACTATGTTTGTGCTTACTTTTGTAATTATGTGTTCGTAACTTAAGCTCGTATTTACAGAACGATGCTGTCATGGTACGGTGTTGAAGAGATTTCGTTCATAAAGTGATCATTTGTGAATTAAATCTCATCTTTAGCACAGATTCACGACTGATTATTTCTGTAATACGGCCCATAAAGACCAAATCAGCGTAATTCTTTTTGATTCAAACGGTTTCCAAAATTTCGTGAGGATTCCCATTTTTCTCTTCTAGGTGAAATCTAAATTTTAAATCTATTGGACCATGCCCTGAATTTTTATTATAGTTAGATTTTAACTTACTAAAATTTAAACGCCCTTTTAATTTATTGTTGTACTCGTTATATTCCGTAAATTCTTATCCAAATTTTTATAATATAAAACTGGCTTCGCTGGTGGCATATACAAACTATATTACAGATAAGGGCGTGGATAAAAAAATCGTTCGTAAAAAATATTTCTGTCAAAATTTTCGTACGTTGGCGTAGACTATTTAGGTCCTATTCAAATTTGACAAGCAGCATAACCAAGCCGACTATCATTATTAGAAAACTACTTGCGACTTCACTGGACTTTGATTGCACGAGTGGTGCTTCGTTGTGCAACACTAGCTTGTTGTCCTGTTGTTCGGCGACTGTCGCTGGCGTCCCGTCTTGATCACCTAGCCGCTGGTTTGCGACTTTTAAGTTCTTTAAGAGGGCCAGCATGTCTTCTGTAAAGGACAATATAATAATAATACACAAAATAATAATAATATGTGTGGACATCTCACACAACGCCATCTAGCCCCAAACTAAGCAAAGCTTGTTCTATGGGAACCAGATAACTGATACAATACTTAGATATTTTTTGTTTGTAAATACAAACATTGAATACTATATAACACCCAGACACAGAACAAACACCTATGTTCATCACACAAATGTTTGTCCTGAGTGGGAATCGAACCCACAACCCACAGTTCAGAAGGCAGGGTTACTACCAACTGAGCTATCGGGCCAGTCTAAAATAGTTATAATCCTTCTAGCTGCGCTCCGCGGTTTTACCGTCCATCTCATAGGAACACATTTTTAGATCCAGCATTAAGTATTAATAATAATAACGCCCAACAATCTAATACGTAGATCCATGGACCCTAACTAGGATTCCAGGGACCCAGGAACTATGAGGACCACCGTCTCACAACACCCAGACTCAGAACAAGTATTTGCGCTTTTTTTTCTGTGCACAAATACTTGTCCTGCCGCGGGAATCGAACCAGCAACCTCCGGGTCATGAGCCGACCTGCTACCACATCACAAAGACTGTCCGAAGTGAAGTGAGGTTTATCTAAATGTGTGCGCTATCGAGGATCGCAATTTTTCGATCTTTCTTCTTTAACCGACCAACGACGGAGCAACATCACCATTGCTGGCCAGCAGCGCATAATGAAGCATCACGTGGATAGAAATGGATCAGTGATGATGATAAAACAATAAAACCCATCATAAAGTAACATCATGCGCTGGAGTTTTGGCGGGAAAACGAGAAAGATCGCGTCACCGCATTGTATTATTTACCAAAACTTGTGTTATTTTCAGTGTTAGTACATAAAATTGCTGGTTTTTTATTCGTTAGTGCTGGATTACAGGCGCGAGTGTGGGAAAATGGTATAATGATGGTGAAACGTTACTTTTCGTGTTGTTTCCAAAACATCATAGAAGCTTCTAGTAAAGTTGCCACCGCTTTACTAGGAGTATGACTTAGACTAGACTACTACTGACTTGACTTGATGACTTGGACTGTGAATTGACACATATCTGCGTGATGATTAATTAATTACTTGACACTGGCTATAATGCACCGAAGAAAATAATGCTGCCGATTCCCTGGACATTCCCTTAGAAGGCGGGATATCGTTATACGTACCATTCTCCGCGTCTCCATTTTCGTAGTTCACTTTGATGAATGTGGTGAGCGATACTTCATACAGTTTGTTACTTATAGCGGTTGGATCGATCGCTCGTCGCCGCCTTCCGTACCCGACCACACCGTTACTACACTGCACCTGAAATTATATAATGAATATTAGTTTTTATAGCTCGATAGCTTAGTTGGTAGTAACCCTACTTTCTGAGCTGTAGGTTGTGGGTTCGATTCATTCGATCATTTGTTTACGGTTAAAGAATTTATTTCTCATAAGAATTTACTAATTCATTTACAGAGAAATGTAATTTTATATTAAAACTAAAAGCCGGCGAGCTGCAGGTTAGTTATTTACAGTAAACTTATCACATAATGTTGATACTATTCTTAATTATATTTACTAGCTTAGGAACTACGTGTATTCTAGGGACATATCTGATTTTGTTATCAGTTGGTATTCAACGCAAAAACATATACAAATTAAATCACAAGTTATAAACCGGATTGTATAGTATTATTTTTCCTATCTACCTTCATATAACTTACGTAGCAAGCGCAGCGCGGGCATCCCCGCGAATCGGAATGCAATAAACATGTTTCCTAAGGCTTAGGGCACAGTGAGAAGGTTTTAATATAATATACACCTTCGTTTCCGTAATTGGTTCGAGGTGATCTTAAGCAGATATTCGGATTTAAATAAAGTAAATCCGTAATTGGATGTAAGTTCTAATATTAAGTGAAACTATTTCTTAGCTTAAGATCTGTGGATTTTGTGAAATAAATAAATAAATAAAATAAAAAATAAAAAAAAATAAAAAAACTTAATAAATAAAACTGAAATTTAAAATATAAATGTTATACAATTAATTATTATTATTACAAATAAACACCAATACAGATAACCCTGTACAATTTTATATTTAAAATTTCAATTTTATTTATTATAATAATAATAATATTTTTTAAAATTTGTTATAGTAAATTCATGATTTTTAAGGTTTTTTTAATTAATTTACCTACAATAATCTTTTACGACTGTCCCAATATAGATAATCTAAGTACTTGAATTCAGCGGAATTACACTAGATATTATTATTTCATTTTGTATCTAAGATGCACTTCCGCCTGATTCTATCAATTATCTTAATTGTTGGTCTCTTTTATAAACACCAGGCAAGAGAGTAGACCATTGTCCCAGTAGTGGGAATGTGTAAGCTAATGATAAAGTTATATAGTAACTCACCCCTGTGCATTTGTCCAGGCAAACTGTTACAGTTCCCTTGAACTGAACATATGTGCTATCAGGGAACTTAAACGCCCTGAACTTGGCTGTGAGGACATCTCCATCGGTTGTCACGAAATTGTCAAACAAGTACGGGTCCACGGAACAGCTGAAAGTATCACGTAACTTTATTGGTGAATTCAGAAGTAGAATAATTGGAAGATGTACTTTTTGACAGCTTCTGGTGTGGTGATTAAGCAGATCGGAATCAAAGAATCCAAAAAATCAACAAGAGCTGTTAGAAATAAAGTTGCAGTATACTTCAAGTCAAGTTTGTTTCTACAACTTCAAGTATTAAGGTTATTATAAGGTGTAAAAACAATAATTATTGTTAAGCGCTGCTTATTGATAACTTGCAAACGCTGATTATTGATTATCGTCTCTCATTTGCAAGTGCGTGAGAGGGATGTAAAGAACAAAATTCGCAATTCCAGCCAGAAATAGACAAGAGTTTCACTCATGTTCTTTCTGTTATTTTATTTATGTATTTTAACAACTCTGATAATTTGATTTGCTTCTTACTTAGCTTTTTTACTTAGAAGCTCTACTTATTACTTATTATTGCCGCTGGAATTGAACCACCTCAGGCAGGGGCGGATTTAAGCGGGGGGGAGGCACGGGGGTGCGGCACCCCCCCCACTTAAATCCGCCCCTGCCTGAGGTGGTTCAAATCCAGCGGCAGGACAAGTATTTGTGCACAGAAAAAAAGCGCAAATACTTGTTACGAGTCTGGGTATAGTATGAACATGGTCTTAGTAGTCCTGGATATAAGGAATCCTGGTCCAGGGTCTATTTATAACAGCGTGTATCTCGTACC
This sequence comes from Ennomos fuscantarius, assembly GCA_905220475.3. Lineage (NCBI taxonomy): Eukaryota > Metazoa > Arthropoda > Insecta > Lepidoptera > Geometridae > Ennomos > Ennomos fuscantarius. The sequence goes on along the minus strand of HG992050.1, from coordinate 6,715,662 downwards.
CGTTCAGTATAATGGTTTCTTGCTGTTTCCCCGTGTCAGTGACGTGCATGTAGTTGACGAGTAGACCGTATACTGGAGCTGACTTCTCATTCAAAAACACCTCCATCGATAGAGGAGTTCCAGGAGTCACAGAAATCTCGCCCGATACCCTGAAACCGAGGAAAGTTAATTGATAGACTTTGACAGATCTCTTCACTCTGGTTGGTCTTTTGACCGGGCTAATGCTGCTCTACCGACCTTTACAGCGTCACCGGACGGAACAGGTGGGTTAGTTGATTTAGTAATTAAATGGTTACAAACGTACAGATACAGAGATTTCGAATTCATAATAATTGATGAGTGGATGTAAGATTTGAATTGGCGATGGGGTGGCCCAGGTTTTCTCGCAGAACCGACAATCGAGGACCAAATTACCTAACAAATGGTAACAATAACAAAAAGGGATTCGTCGCAAGAAACGTGATTTTAACAGTTTTTTTAATCTTTCAAAACCGGGTACGTTCATGCCTCAATCTTTGAGGATTAAAGAGTGATTGTAGTGCGTACTCTATGGTATGTGTGTCTACAAAAACTGGCCAAGCGCAAGTTGGACTTATAGGATTATAGGCTTATAGGTTGGCGATAAAGGTTTTCGACTACTTTTTAACGGAGCTATAGTTTTGGTCTTATCACAAATGTAATACATAAATTTGTATGGAATCCTCAGTGCGCGAGTCCGACTAGCCCTTGGACGGTTTTTAGTAGTCATAAACTCATAAATCATGATATATATATATATACATATGGGGCACTTCAAAAGATGGGTAAATAAAGTCTTAAAAGGTAGGTAACGCCTCAGCAGCGTTTCTGGTGTCGCAGGTGTCTATACAAGGTGGAATTTAATTCGTTCTTTTCTTTTAATGTATGTATTCAGTCCATGCTATAGAACGCTCCCATATAACTAAATAAAAAAGTACTCATGATAAAACTTAAATCTAGGTATTATCAAATTACAGCAAATTTAAATTCTAAAGAAAAGCCTTGTGACATTGAACAAATCAGATGTTTTAATGCCTACGACACGTTTACAAAGCACTCGGCCGGTGCCTGCACTGTGTGTTGCATTAAATAGACATTTCGGCTGTCATGCAGTTATTTTAAGAGGCATTAAATACTAAAACACACCAATTTTTTTAATTGGACCTTGTACCAATATTGTATAACATGGTCGGAGTACAGACATTTAAGGAAAAGAGAGAATTAAATTCCACCGTGTATAGGTGTAACTGCTTACCGTACGCGGGCCGTAAGCTTACTTTTCTATGTTATTTAAAAAAAAGGAATGATCGATGATACGCACTGCTTTCCGTTTTGTTTGACAACAGCACCCAACACTGGCTCAGGAGCTTTGCCTTCTTCATACCGAGTGATGTTCAACACACTGTAATAAAAAAAATAGTGCTTTAGACCACACGACTGAAGTTAAACTTGTTTAGTTTAGCTCCATCTATCGGCCGGTATAACTTTTTTTTATGTTTTGGCTCCACACTATTGTGTATTTAGCCAGTGTCAAGTAATTAATAATTTATCAAGTTAATGATATTTCACGCAAATATGTGTCAAGTCACAGTCGAAGTCATCAAGTCAAGTCATAGTCTAGTCAAAATCATACTTCTAGTAAAGTGGTGGCAACTTTACCAGAAGCTTCTATGGAGTTTTGGAAACAACACGAAAAGAAACGTTTCACCATCATTATACCATTTTCCCACACTCACGCCTATAATCCAGCACTTAACGAATAAAATGCTACCAATTTTATGCACTAACACTGAAAATAACACAAGTTTTGGAAAATAATACAATGCGGTGACGCAATCTTTTTCGCTTTCCCGCCAAAACTCTTTTGTGTACTTATATAAAATAAATAAATAGAGTTGATAATGACTTACTCTGGTTCATCAAAATCCAGTGGGAATGGGCCCACGTCTCTCAGGGTACGCCGCTTGCCGGTCGCAACGCATCGCACCGGCACAATCTCTTGTTCGCCATTGGTAGACTCTATCACTATGTGGTGATAGAATATTTTTTTACCCTGAAACGTGTTAATGGTCTTCTATCGAGTGCATTTTGGAGAGTGTGCATTGGAGTTGCATAATCTGATTCCGCCGTCACCTCTCCACCATCGGACAACAAGATGTACGAAAAAGCGCCACCGGTACATGATTAACATCCCACATGTGCGAACAAAGAGATTTGGCTCCACATTTATCATGCGAACAGCCAAAGAGTGGAACGCTTTACCGGCATCCGTATTTCCCGAACCCTATAACCTTAGAGTCCTCAAATCGAGAGTGAACAGGTATCTTCTAGGCAAGCGTGTTACATCCTAGACCGCATCGTCACTTACCATCAGGTGCTATAGTGGTCAAACGTGAGCCTATCAAACAATAAAAAAAAAATTATGTAAGTATAATACTTAAGCCGTATAAAAAATAGAACCATTCTATATCTTCCGGTGGTTTATTCAAGGTTGAGACATCGATAGAAATGTCCGCTCTTTTCGGAACTATTCTTTAATGGCTTTTTACGGTATATTTGCTTACAGTTAAATTATCCAGCATTTTGGTGACCCCGCACTGGTGTACATCTTGAAGATCCAGAATGAACATTGCTGAATTGTCATTCATCACGGGGAAGCAAGGCTTGTAACCTGAAATTTAAAAATAGAACGATATAAACAAATGACAACTACATTAAACATATAATTATAATATCATTTCTGGAGTTTTCGGCGGGAAAGCGAAAAAGATTGCGTCACCGTATTGTATTATTTTCCAAAACTTGTGTTATTTTCATAAAATTGGTGGCATTCTATTCGTTGAGTGCTGAATTACAGGCGTGAGTGTGGTAAAATAGTATAATGATGGTGAAGCGTTTCAATTCGTGTTGTTTCCAAAACTTCATAGAAGCTTCTGGTAAAGTTGCCACCACTTTACTAGGAGTATGACTTTGACTAGACTCTGACTTCGACTGTGACTTGTCACATATTTACGTGAAATATCATTAACTTGATAAATTATCAATTACTTGACACTGGCTAAATACACAAGAGTGTGAAGCCAACACATAAAAAAAAATCAATTCTATAATTGAAATAAAAGTAAAAATTATGTAAGAACTACACTTAAAGAATAAATGAGGCGTTTAGTTTTGGCGCGTGACAGCCTAGTCTGTACCCTGTAGTGTTGTGGTTGAGCAGGTCCGCTCGCAGCCCGGAGGCAACGGGTTCGATTCCCGCAGCAGGACAAGTTTTTGTACACAGAAAAATGCGCAAATACTTGTTCTGTGTCTGGGTGTTGTTGGACCATGGTCCTCGTAGTTCCTGGGTCGATAGACACAGGGAATCCTAGTTTGGGTACCGGATCTATGTATGTGATCGTTGGGCGTTATTATTACTATCGACGCTACAAGTATATCAGTGTCTACAACTCCTTGATTACATCACAAACCGCAGACGGAAGGTTGCACCACTCCGTCCTCAAACGTAACGACCATGTGAACTGTTTCCTTCACTTTCACCAAGTACAATGAGTTTGAAGTTACGCGTGCTTTTATGAATGACAATGGAGCAATTATTGCCAGCAAAGATTTGTTAATTTGTCTTTTTTATGGTAAAGGGCATGCGGAGGTTTTGGCAGAAAAACGAGAAAGCTTCACCGCATTATATTATTTTCTAAAACTTGTGTTATTTTCAGTGTTAGTGCATAAAATTGGTGGTGTTTTATTCGTTACGTGCTGAATTACAGGCACGAGTATGGGAAAGTGGTATACTGATGGTGAAACGTTTCTTTTCGTGTTGTTTCCAAAACTCCATAGAAACTTCTAGTAAAGCTGCCACCACTTTACTAGGAGTATGACTTTGACTAGACTAGACTATGACTTAACTTGATGATTTGGACTGTGACTTGACTTGACTTGACACATTATATAATATTAATTAACTTGAGAAATTATCAATTACTCGACACTAGCTATATACACAAAAGTGTGGAGCCAAAACAAAAAATAGGTCATGCGTTTGCTAACAACTCACCTGATGGTAAGTGACGTAGGTGACTAAAGTGGCGCACGCTTGCCCATGAGATGTCCATTCCCTCTTGACTTAAAAAGACCCAGGTTATTACCCAGGAGGAAACACTGTTGCTGGAAGAACATTCCATTCCTTGGCCGTTTGGACTATAAATGAGTCAGCAAAACAGTGCGGACTTGGGGTACACTAACAACGTAAGGGTGTGACGAATCACCAAGTCTTGTAGTTCTATGATGGAAAGGAGATGAAGGAATGAGTTGATGAAGGGCATGCGAACACTCTAATTCTACTCTGATTCTACTCTAATATCTAATTTTAGTTAAATGTACTTTTTTATTCATATTGCGCACCGCTGACTTCTTCTATTGTGTGATACTATCCATCCAAAGGTTGTCTGGAAGAGATTAAATGGAATGCCCTGCCAGCGTCTGTGTTTCCGACGAAATATGACCCGGCCGTGTTCAAGAGAAGAGTGAATAGGTATTTACTTGGCTAGCATGCTGCACCTTCGATCGCATCGTCACTTCCCATCAGGTGGGAGCGTGGTCAAATGCTAGACAAGTTTGAAGTAAAAAAACGAGTACCAAGTATGTTCGGTTTTAAGTTTGTCAAACCGAGTATTCGGCTGAGTAACCAAGTACTTAAATTTTAAATATTAATAACTTACCTTTCAACTGATCCAAGTATACCATCTTCTTTTCCCCGTCCATCGGAATCGTCACTTTCATGATCTCCGGCGTACATTCTAACTTGTAGTCTGATCCTGAAACAGAATAAGATTCAATAAAAAAAACACCCTTCTACTAATGCAGCCTCAGTGGTGTGGTGGTAAAGCAGGTCGGCTCATAGCCCGGAGGTAGCGGGTTCGATTTCTGCGACAACACAAGTATTTGTGCACAGAAATAAAAGCGCAAACACTTGTTCTGAAACTGGGTGTTGTGGGACTATGGTCCTCGTAGTTCCTGAGTCCCTAGACACAGTTACACACTAGTTAGGGTCCAGGATTTTTATGTGATCGTTGGGCGTTGTTATTATTATTTATTTATACCTAATGATGATTATTTTGGCCGACCGTCGCTATATCTATATATATAAAATTCAACGTCCTAACTGACTGACTTACATATCAACGCACAGCCTAAACCACTGGTCCTAGAGACTTGAAATTTAAAGAGTGTGTTCTTTGTAAAGTGTAGGTAACCACTAAGAAAGAGTTTTTTGAAACTCCACTCCTTAGAGGGTGAAATGGGTGGATGAATTATGTATTAAAAAAATCATCTTAGTTTCCTATAGGCCTCGCGGGCGAAGCCGCGGGCATAAGCTAGATTTTTTTTTTTTTTTTTTTTTTTTTTAATGATAAAATGGGCATGCGTTTGACAACAACTCACCTGATGGTAAGTGACGAAGTTGTCTAAGGTGGAGCACGCTTGCCCATGAGATGCCCATTCACTCTAGACTTAAAAAGACCCAGGTTATACCTTGAAGGAAACACTGTTTTTGGGAGAGCATTCCATTCCTTGGCCGTTCGGACTATAAATGAGTCAGCAAAACGCTTAGTGCGCTTATTTATACCTACTGATGACTATTTTGGACGGCAGAAGCTAGTAATATGATGTAGGTATTATGTACGGTGACCTCTGACGCGTGGTTACATCATACCTTTGTTCGGCGCTCAAGGCTTCGTTGCTCAAGATTGTAGAGATTTTGTTCTAGGATTTGTTGGTGTTACATGCAAAGATTCTATTTGTGACGAGTAGCATCTGCTTTGACAATGATCATACTTAGGTATTCACAATTAGGTAAATAAATAAATAAATATTTGTAGACGTTTTCACACAGCGCCATCTAGCTCTAAACTAAGCAAAGCTTGTATACACACACTCACTTACTCAGATATACACATCCCTAATAATAAATTCAAATGTATATATAACAGGGCTACAGGAAAAATTGTGCTAGATCTGTTAAGGGCGTGGAATACCCATAATTTCCAACTTATTTCACTATGAAACATCCTAGCCTAAACTTAAACCTTTTCGAGATATTCGACTTTTAATTCAGGCAGTCCTGTTAATGAAATCGACTCGGGTAAATTTTTGGGATTGATTATTGACAACAAGCCATCATGGAAACCTCAAATTGACCTAATCTGTAAAAAAACTACATAAAGCATCATATGCTCTGTATAAACTTGGTAGGGTAGTTAGCATACAAACTTTACTTGTGTCGTATCATGCACATGTTGCTTCCGTTTTGAGATACGGAATTTTATTCTGGGGAAACTCGACGGACAAATTACGCGTACTTAGGGCTCAGAAGAGATGTGTGCGTACAATGCTAGGATTAAAACAGATAGATTCATGCAAAGAGCATTTCAAAACGCTTAAGGTTCTCACAACGCCATCGTTATATATTAGGAAGATAGGCTTATTTGTAAAAAACCACAACGACTTTTTTGAAAAGTATGCTGTAGGTAGTCGGCGACAAGGAGAACTGCGATATAAAGCATGTCGAACTCACCTCTTGCGTACCAGTATGTTCTGTATGGCACCTATTATATTTAACAAAATTCCTCCAAGAATCCGTGTTGAGAATGGCGTGGTTTTCAAGAAAAAAAACTAAATGAGTTGCTACTGGACAAAGCCTATTATACCATCGATGAATTTTTGAACGATAAAGATCTTAAGTAATAATTGTAATTTTCATCTTTAGATTTGAGAATATTTATATGTATTATCTATTTTATCCCATGTTGACATTTTGCATTAATTATATTATTTGTTTATAAAGGATTGTAAATATGAAACGACGAATAGGACTTTTTTGCAAGAGTTCATTTAGGTAGCACCGCTTTGACTAATATTCTGCCGCCAAGCAGTAGTGTGCAAGCACTACTGTGTTCCGGTTTGAAGGGCAGCAGAATATCTGCCAAAGTGGTGATACCTAGATGTAGACTCTTGCAAAAAAATCATACCAAGTTACAATTTCCTTCTTCTGGGAGCCAGTTACTAACGCAAGCCAAGTTCGAACTAAAATTACAATTTCCCCTCAAAAAAAGTTTAATAACATTACATCTGACGTCGGGAATATATAAGAAGAAGTCAAAAACTTCATCATAACCACGCAGTGATGGGCAAGGCAATGTAAAGGCGGGTTCACACGCGACGCGCAACGACCGGAACGGACGGTGAACCGGGCCGGACAATCTAGCATCGGCTAACCGCTTGTAATTGTAGAGGGACCATGATGGGCCAAAAATTTATTTATTTACTAGTTGACTAACCCCGGCTTCGCACAGGTGAATTAGACATAGATAAAAAGCATCCTATGTCCCTCTCCTGGTTTTAAGCTACCTCACCAATTTTCAGCCAAATCGGTTCAGCCGTTCTTGAGTTATAAATAGTGTAACTAACACGACTTTCTTGCGACATAGCTTCAATATGTCTAGACTAATTTTGACAAATCAACGGACATGTCAACTCAGTCAACAATAAAGTCGGACTGAAAAAACTAATAGCCATTTGCTTAACATGATAACAAAATTGAATAAAATGCACACAAACTTTAACACAACATCTCACCCCCTTAAGGGTTGATTTTTCAAAAACTGTGAAAAGTGTTGTTTTTTTTTGATAGATTTGTAAAGTTTTATAACAATAGCTTTCCAAAAAAAACTCTCCATACAAACTTTACCAACCCTTCTCACCACTTTAAAGGATGATATTTGGAATAAAAAGTAGCCTAAGGGTGAAGTTCACCAGATTTTTAAACGGCCGGTTACCAGCTTAACGGTCGGTTAAACCGTTTTTGGTGTTCACCACAACATAACAGACGGTTAAATACCATAAACGTCCGATTATTTTAACCGACCTCGACAACGTCGTTTAAATCTCGGTTACGCCATATGGTGCATTTTTCTGAGCTGTCTTTGCGATCAGAGCAACATAGTTGGTTACGTTATTATATTCCTGGAGTTATTAACGCAATAAATAAATAATAAAAAATAAAAAAATATTTATGAACATTTCACATAGCGCCATCTATCCAGAAACTAACGAAGCTTGTATCCAAGTACCATGGGAACCAGATAACTGATAAAATACTTATATACTTTTTTTTTGTAAATATATACATAGAATACAATATAATACCCAGCCACAGAATAAGCATCGATGTTCATCACGCAAATGTTTGTCCTGGGTGGGAACGAACCTTTTTAAACGAATTTTAATCATGAACATAAGTACTTATCATACAAGTATAATGTCAGCCTGAGAACTATTGTGCCTACACAGGTAAGTAAGTATGTCTGTATACCTAGATGATGTAATTATTTTTTTCCAGAAATAATTCTCTGGCAGTTTACCTACCCAAATTGGAAACTGTGGTGCAATAGTGCTATGCGTACGTTCTAATGCAATTTTAAAATTATAAGTATTATATTTTATGCTGCTAAATACAAATAATCCGTCATGGTATCGACTACGTACCGATAAATGACTTTTCAAATAAGTTGCCTTATAACGTTCGTTCATTCACTCTGAATGCCACACTGACCGGGCGATTTAGTGATCATGGTCCGAATTTGCGTGGTGAACAGCAAATATTTAATCAATCGGTTAAACGACGTTTGGGAATTCATCGGCCGATTACGTAAACGTTCGGTTATCATAGATTTGGTGAACTCCACCCTAAATGTTGACAACAATAATAAACATTTACCAAAATAAGTTTAATCAAAATCGATCCGGTAGTTTTTGCGTGATGCCGTAACAAAGGGACAGACTTAAGTGTGCCAAAAAAATTCTAGATGGCGCTGTTTCGTGTTGTCAATGATAATACATAGTTTCTATGGAATTTGAGGTAGTTTGTATGAAGTTCTGAATCGCGGTTACGATATTTTCCGTATGCTCAGCGCTATAAGGAAAAAATCTACATGTAATCCATAATGAATTCGTTCCGAAGCGCGTACTATCTCAAATTTATTATATGTATAGATTTATGAAATTATAGGTCTTTTTAAATATACACAAGCAGTAGGTTTCTACGTTTTTGATAACATATTGTAAAAAATTTAAACATTAAACTGTTTTACAACAATAAATAAGGATTCCCTGTGTCTAGGGACCCAATAACTACGAAACCATGGTCCCACAACAAAGTCAGTACAAGTATAATTCATAGTTCATTTTCACTTTTGTTGTGCATAAATGCTAGTCCAGGCCGGAAATAGAATCCGCTGCCTCCGGACTATGACCCGACTTACTCAACCACCACACTACAGAGGCTGCCACTGAAACGATTTGTCCGCCATTTCTCCCAACGCCTGGTCACCGTACACGAGAATGTAGTTAGGACGAATGTTTTAAACATTACGTATGGCTTCCGTCATGTGGTTTCTATTTACACACATATCTTTGCAATTACATCTATAATAGCATTAAAATTAATTCAGATCCATGTTAATGTATTAACGTAATTTAATACCTCCATTTTTCAATTAATCAGATTAATATTATAAGGCGAAGGTTTGTATGTGTGTTTGTGTGTATGTGTGTATGTTTGTTACTCCTTCACGCTCAAACAGGTGAATGAATTTGGATAAAATTTGGTACCTAGATAGCTTTTACACTGGATTAACATATAGGCTACATTTTATCCCGGAAAATGAAATTTTCCCGTGGTATGAGCAAATAATTAAAATACTTATATCCGCGGGTGAAACTGCGGGGTGCGACTAGTGCATTAATATTTTAAGCCCGTATTACAGAAGGAAGCTTAGTCGTAAATCGATACTCAAATCGAAATTTTATTAGCAAACTAGCGGCCCGTCCCGGCTTCGAACGGGTGACCATTTATTTTTTAAACATTTTGGCATAAACATGTTTTTTTTTGCAATTAAAATAGTCTATATTAATCAGTGATAATGTAGAATTAAAATGGTGAAAGAATTTTTAAAATCGGTACAGTATTTTTTGAGCTAATTCCTTACAAACATACTTACATACAAATCTTTCCTCTTTATAATATTAGTAGTAGATTGTTACGAGTATATAGGGCTCCATAATGTATTAGGTCCTACTTATTGATAATACCAAAGTGCGCTTCATAGCTTGAGTTATAAGTGCCTTTTTTCTAATACATAATAACAACAGTCTCTGTGGTGTGGTGGTTAAGCAGATCAGCTCGTAACCCAAAGGCGGTGGGTTCGATTCCCACGGCAGTGCAAGTATATGACCACACGAAAAAAAAAAGCTCAATTACTTGTCCTATATTTGGATGTTGTGGGAGCATTGTCCTCGTATTTCCTGGATCCTTAGATATAGGGAATCCTTGTTAGGATCCAGGATCTATAATAATAATAATAATAACGCCCAACGATCACATACATAGATCCTGGACCCTAACTAGGATTCCCTGTGTCTAGGGACCCAGGAACTACGAGGACCATGGTTCCACAACACCCAGACTCAGAACAAGTATATGCACTTTTTTTTATGTGCACAAATACTTGTCCTGCCGCGGGAATCGAACCCGCCACCACCGGGTTATGAGCCGACCTGCTCAACCACGACACCACAGAGGCTGTCAACTATGAATGTGATAGTAGGGCATTTAGGGCAAAAAACTCTAAGATTATTTTTAGTGAAACTTGTTTAGTTTAATTAAAGTTAATCAGTATGTATACGAGTAATATATTAAACATGCCAGGAAGAGTTTTTACTTAGCATTGTCACGGTTCAAGACGTTTTGGTATCTTGCGCTTGGAGCATTTGAGAACCGACTTGTCGTTGGCGCTTGCAACGCATCAAGTGAGTTTCAAGATCAAGAGAGAGAAAAAGTTTAAAATGAAAATGGGAAAAAACCGGTGGATTAAAAAAATAGGAATATGTTTTGTATAATAGTGTAGTAGTGGTATGTTTTATAGGTTAGTTTTTGTAAGTTTTTGTAGGTAGTATTTGGTAGTAGTTATTCTATTATTGTAGTACTTAGTTGAAAGTTATTAATAAAACAATTTTCTCTATTAAATATATTCTAAACAGTAAAATTATAAAGGTTGATTATTATGAAACTTATAAGAAATTCGAACTTGCATAAAAATAAATGTAATACTAAAAGTATCTTACCATTAACAATTATTAATGTTAAAAAAATTGTATTACATTTATTATAGATAAAATATTATGAATTCTTTTTACACTTTCGCGACTTGAACTCATAATGTAAAGATAAAACGGGTCTATTCGCGCACAAAAATTATCAAAATATAATTTTGACTAACCTCGACGTTTCGACCAAGTTACATTGGCCGTGGTCACGAGGGGACTGGAGTAGCGGGTGTCAGCATCGTGCAGAACGGGCGTCGTCTCCAACTACCCGCATTTGATGTTGTAAATTTTCACTATCAATATCCCGGCATATAATACTAACAGTATCGGCAGTTACACGCGAACACAAATCGAAGTCAAAATTATATTTTGATAATTTTTGTGCGCGAATAGACCCGTTTTATCTTTACATTATGATTATGAATTCTAACCACAATCTCAATAAAAATATGAAAATTTATATTAATTGTAAAGATAAAACGGGTCTATTCGCGTACAAAAATTATCATCAAAACATATACGCGAATAGACCTGTTTTATCTTTACAATATGTGCTGAAGTCGCGAAACTTTAGAAAGTATTAAATATATATATATATTTATTAGAACCGGTGACCTTGTGTATTTTACAGCTATCTTTAGTATTTTTGAACATTTATTTTAAATTTTTTTTAAAGAAAGGTGTCTAGTTTCCAAAACAACCGCGACCTATTCTCAATTGCGACAGACATTTTACGCTCAGGTTTTAGTATTTTACGTTTGCTTAACATTTTATGTGAGTGTCAGATGTAAGTTTGTTTGTTAATGTTGTGGGAAATCGCTGGACTGATGTTTGCTAATTGCTAATTCTAAAGGATGGCGTGACATTGACTGAACCGTGACTCCGCCATACTCGACTTTAACCAGGCCTATAATAAAGGTGGGTCGTTGAAAAAAAGTACTTAAAACTTCAGGTAAGTTAAGTAACCTAACTTATCTTTTTATCTTAACGTTTTTCTTTTCTTTTTGTTTAAAACTGCTTCAACTTCTATTACTTCTACAATTTCTGCTCGTAAGCTCGTGAATGCTAGGCGAACGAAAGTCGGTTCACGTAGATCTCTATTGTCAAAGTAACAATGTTAAAAATTTGTTTTAATATGTTGGCATGTCCAGTAAAATGACAAGATGGCAACATTATCATTAAACAAAACAAAGTTATACCGGCCGATGGATGGAGCTAAATTAATGAAATTTTACTTCAGCCGTGTGGTCTAAAGCACGCTTTTTTATTCTTCGTTTTTTTTTTGCTTTTTCTTTTGTTCGTGTGTTATGTTCCTCGATAACTTTGTAGTTTTTCCAGTTAAGTAGGAGTTTTCCAGTAATGTGAACTATAGTATATTAGGTATTCTGTAATTAAGTAATTTAAACTTATAATCTTTGAAGCTCCAAACTAAGTAAAGCTTCTATTATGAGAACCAGATAACTGATACAATAGTTACATACTTTTTGTTTGTAAATACATACATATAATACAATTTAAAATCCAGACACAGAACAAACACCTATGTTCATCACACGAATGTTTGTCCTGGGCAAATGTGTGTTCAGTTCAATGGAACAGTGACAGTTTGTCTGGACAAATGCACAGGAGTGAGTTACTATATTGTTTTTATGTTATTGAATGACGGGACGAGCTAACCGTTCGAACCCACAACCCACAGTTCGGAAGGCAGGGTTACTACCAACTCAGCTATCGGGCCAGTAAATTTTTCGAGATAATGATAGTATCAAATACAAACAAATACAAATATGTGTGGACATCTCACACAGCGCCATCTAGCCCCAAACTAAGCAAAGCTTGTACTATGGGAACCAGATAACTGATACAATACTTAGATACTTTTTTTTTTTGTTTGTTAATACATACATAGAATACTATATAACACCCAGACACGGAACAAACATCGATGTTCATCACACAAATGTTTGTCCTGTGTGGGAATCGAACCCACAACCCACAGTTCAGAAGGCAGGGTTACTACCAACTGAGCTATCGGGCCAGCCAAAGTATCGATAAGGTATCGATAGATTGTTTTAATTCGCAACACTAGTCAGAAATTCTCTCTGCACGATAGGCAAAATCGTCGCTCAATTAATTTCAATCTCCGCGTATGGGCCTACCTCACGATTTATTGGCAATGGACAGGCGTAGATAGGCGGCGGTATGGTGTCGTGGCTTAGGGCGGTGAAGCTATGCGATGCTATGCTATCAAATACACATCAATTTAATACTACTAATACTAAAAAAACATTTGGACCATAAAATATACTGGCCGCGATGACCTATAGACAGTCCAAATGCTCCAGCCCACTACCAGTAGGTAGCGTACCCAACATGCTGGCAGCATTGCCCCGTTGAATTGCAATGCTGATTCGTAGTGCCAAATAAGTGCCAGCATTTTGGTCACGCGTAGCATCGACCAGGCGCTCTGATAAACTTTTGAAAACGCGATGAGCTCCCGGCCCCCACGGACCCAGGGTGTCAACACCAAACGGCTCAAATATGTAACCGCTACCGAGATTAAAATTATACTAATATATATATATATATAATTTTATTCTTCTATTTTATATATTTTTATACTTCTATTCTATATAAATAATTTTAATCTTATATATTATATACTAATATATAAGATTAAAATTATTTTATATTATATTAAATTTTGTATATTTTGTTGTTATTTGAATTGGAATCTTGATGAGTCAAATTTGCTCTACACTAAAAATATCATTGTATATATTTTTCTAGTTATTTTGATTTAAAATAAAACTTAAAAAAAAATTACTTTCTATGGGACTAATCCAAAAGCCTAATTCAAATAACAAACAAAACGAATAGGTTTATAAATGATGGAAATGTGTGGCATCAAACATAAAAATAAATAAAAAAACGAGTGTGCTTTAGACCACACGACTGAAGTAAAACTTCTTTAGCTCCAACTCTAGGCCGGTGCCCAATTCAAACATGCGTAAAGAAGTTTTGTTTCAAAAAATACAACCGAATAAAGAACCTGGTTTTTGGCGGGAATGCGAAAAAGATTGCGTCACCGCATTGTATTATTTTCCAAAACTTGTGTTATTTTCAGTGTTAGTGCATAAAATTGGTGGCATTCTATCCGTTAAGTGCTGGATTACAGGCGTGAGTGTGGGAAAATGGTATATTGATGGTGAAACGATTCTTTTCGTGTTGTTTCCAAAACTCCATAGAAGCTTCAAGTAAAGTTGCCACCACTTTACTAGGAGTATGACTTTGACTAGACTATGACTTGACTTGATGACTTCGACTGTGACTCGACACATATTTGCGTGAAATATCATTAACTTGATAAATTATTAATTACTTGACACTGGCTAAATACACAATAGTGTGGAGCCAAAACATAAAAAAAAACTCCTTCTTTCTGGAAATCGAGTGGAAATGTTACCCTCCTTTTAGGACAGTATTATTTTATTTTTATTTTTCTTTACCAGGAATAGTAAACATTCATTATTAATATTAAGCTAAAATATAACAATGATTGAATTCTCAGATTTAAACAAATTTAATTTTTAAGAAGATGACATGCAAAATACAAACATTCATTTCTAGTCGGGTACACATCTTCGCGTAGCTTTCCCTCTACGTGGGGCGCCGTACGTTCAGGAATGGTCATTGTAAGTACCATCCATCCTCGCAACGTTGTCACTAACTGTTATTGTCGCTAGATGGCGCTGATACGCTGACACCGCGATTGTAACTTTACATAAATGTGAGGTTTTATGCGATTGGAGTTTTTACGAGCTTGAAAGCTTCTCAGTAGGGTTACTACGGGATTTAAGACTTGATTTTCAAGTTGGGTCGTTGAAAAGAATCCGATAATAATATAAAAAAAATAATAATAATAAATTTAAAAAAAAAAAGTAGGTAATGGTTTTCGTTTGGCCAAAAGCCCGCGAAAATTAGTTAAAGCCTCGGAAACGAGAGAATCGTAAATGACTTCTAAAATAATAATAATAATATATCTTTATTGCAGATACTGAGATCCATATTTTAATGGCGGTTGTGAATTTTGATTTTTTTCCATTACCCGTGTATTTTTTAATTTTGATGTGTAATAAGCGTGGATTATTATCCGTTAAGTGTTCGTGAACGTGCACGTGTGTTGGCAAATGGCTCCACGTTTATAAATTTGCCTTTTCGTTTTCTCTTCAAGGATTCCTAGAGCTTTCAGTAATGTATTCACCATTTTACTGTGGCATTTTGACTGACAAAAGATGACTTTGACATGACACATTTTATAGTTCTTTTTATTTGGAAAATCGTCATAAGTAGATAGGTGTAAGAGTGCTTAAGAGTTTTGGCGGGAAAACGAAAAAGATCGCGTCAGCGCATTGTACTATTTTCCAAAAATTGTTTTATTTTCTGTATTAGAGTGGCATTTTATTCATTAAGTGCTGGATTACAGGCATGAGTGTGGGAAAGTGGTATAATGATGGTGAAACGTTTCCTTTCGTGTTGTTTCCAAAACTCCATAGAAGCTTCTGGTAATGTTTCCACCACTTTACTAGAAGTTTGACTTGACTTGATGACTTCGACTGTGACTTGACACATATTTGCGTGAAATATCATTAACTTGATAAATTATAAATTACTTGACACTGGCTAAATACACGGAGGTGTGGAGCCAAAACATAAAAAAGAAGTGCACAGTGTATAGAAAGTTTTTTACCCTTTAACCTTTAAACGCAAAATTATCCCACCATAAATAAATAGGTCGAAAACCAATAAAATGGCCGACATGGCCGCCGCATCCGGTCTGCAAAGTTTGCGTGCCTTTGCATATTAAGTGCGTATTAATTATATTGCTATATCGTATATTTAGTATAAATATACACCTTATTGTAAGGGATTAAAGTGCATAGAAGCGTGGGAGAAAGGTTTCTATTAAAGGAAACAGGATGCCTTTGATTTTGACCGATGAAGGTTTGAACTATTTTTTTGCGCGTCGGGTTTTTGCGAAGAAACTCCTTGTAATTTGCTGTATTTTCTTTCTTTAGCAACACAATACGTTCCCACAGCTGGGAGACTAGTCTACTCAAATGGAGAGATTTGATTTTGAATTTATTTATTGACATAACAATACATTTTCGGTGGGTTCGATTCCCGCGACAGGACAAGTATTTGTGCACAGAAGAGAAAAGCGCAAATACTTGTTCTGAGTCTGTGTGTTGTGGGACCATGGACCTTGTAGTTCCTGGGTCCCTAGACACAGGGAATCCTAGTTAGGGTCCAGGATCTATGTATGTGATCGTTGGGCGTTATTATTATTGTTATTATATTTTGTAGGACTTACCGTTAGTGTCTAAGTTATAAATTTATTTCAAGAATATAAATGGTTTTGTAGGCTGAGGGTGTCTTTCTTGCGAAGCGCGAAAACGAATGTACTTTAGACCACACGCCTGAAGTAAAACTTCTTTAGTCAAAGTCAAAGTCAAAGTCAAAAGATTTATTGCAAATAGGCTAATTTTAGCACTTTTACAAGTCAAAATTATATTAGGTACTTAAAATTAAGTTATTTCACTAAGCATATAAAATTACAAAGTGCTTATTGTCAAATAATATATAGCAAGCCCATTACAATATATGAGTTTGAAAAAAAAAGCGGTTCTCTTTCTCACTACTGGTGCAAGCAATCCGGCACAATGCAGAATTGAAAACTTTGATCCGAAGCTTCGATTACAACTGTAAAGAAGAAGCTACAAGAAACTTTACAGTGATGTATTTTTTTTTTGTTCTTTCTACTGTCTTTTACAATTTTAGTTTAGCTCCATCATGGCCGGTGTAACTTTTTTCTTTTTTGTTCGTTACCTATTTATTATATAGTATTTATTGTATTCTATGTATGTATTTACAAACAAAAAGTATCTTAGTATTGTGTCAGTTATCTGGCTTCCATAGTACAAGCTTTGCTTAGTTTGGGGCTAGATGGCACTGTTTGAAATGTCCAAACATATAAAAAAAAACTTTTTGCCTTGTCACCAAAGATCGTGATAAGCACATAAAACGGCCGCCCCCCAGTCTCTGGCAGTATAACGTACGAGCACTGAGAGCTGACGAAAAGATGGCCAGGGAAGCCCGATTAGTATAATCGACCGTTAAAATAATAATAAAAATAACGCCCAACGATCCTCTAGATCCAGGAAGTACTAGGACTATCTCCCACAACACCCAGATTCGGAACAAGTATTTGCGCTTTTGTTTGTGCACAAATACTTGTACCGCGAGAATCGAACTGCCTCCGGGCTTTGAGCCGACCTGCTCAACTACCACACCACAAAGGCTGTGATGCCAAACTAAAATTAACTTTATTTTTGTACGAAACATCACATCACACTAATATTATAAAGGCGAAAGTTTGTATGTGTGTATGTTTGTTACTCCTTCATGCTCAAACGGCTCAATGGATTTGGATGAAATTCGGTACCAAGATAGCTTATACACTGGATTAACATATAGGCTACATTTTAATCCGGAAAAGTGAAATGCTCCCGTGGGGTGAGCAAATAATTAAAATACTTTTTGTCCGCGGTGAAACCGCGGAGTGCAACTAGTATGCCATATTTTAACGTTTCCCCGTAATAAAGGGGTATTTCCACGGCCCACGCCCAGCAGTTAAATAAAAGGCCGAAGGAATAAAGATTATCTGTATACAAAAATACCCATTTTAATTAAGTTTATGTTCCATAGGGAAACATTCAAACTATTTTTAGCATTACATAAAACACTTCTTTTAATTAATTTCAAAACGAAATTGAATTATCCGATGCATAGTTAATTAACGCGTTCCTTAAGTGTTATTTGAATAGTATTTATATAAAATTAAATAACAAAATATCTGTGGACATTTCAAACAGCGCCATCTAGCCCCAAACTAAGCAAAACTTGTACTATGGGAACCAGACAACTGATACAATACTTAAATACATTTTGTTTGTAAATACATACATAGAATACAATATGATACTATATAATAAATAGGTATATAATAATAAATAATGATAATAAAAATAAATGAAGGAGATATAATACTGGACTGGCCTGATAGCTCAGTCGTCAGTAGCTCTGCGTTTTAAACTGTATATTTTGGGTTCAATTCTCAACCAGGACAAACATTTGTGTGATGAACATCGATGTTTGTTCTGTGTCAGGGTTTTATATTATACGAGCTTCTGCCCGCAGCTTCGCCCGCGGCGTGACCTACGGGAAAATAATTCAACCACCCATTTCACCCTCTTAAGGGTGAAATTTCGAAAAACCCTTTCTTAGCGGATGCCTACGTCATAACATCTACCTGCGTATTCATAGCGAAACTATACTTTAGAGTTTCAAGTGTCACTGCAACTGATATGGTGTCGCTTAACATCAGGCGAGCGACTAGCTCGTCATGTCATTAAGAAACATAAAAAAAATATGCAAAGGCCCAATCGAGTATATTGGACGATACACCTCTCGATATCTTTATTAATGTTTCGTATAACTTTATATGTATACGGACATATGGCTGTTTGTATCGGATCGTACACTTTTATGGGATAGAATAAAAAATGTGGCTCAGGAGGTAACTGTTACGGTAGTGATGGGAAAAACTTGGTTTGTCGAATGTCGATAAATTGGCAAAACATTGTTTGAATGATTTGAATTATATGTGGGTTTACTGTTAATTAGACGTAGGCATGTTTTTTTAAAATCATGTATTAATTGTAGCTTAGCGGTAGCCCATGCGACTTTCAAAGCCACACAGTAGGTTCATACCCACTCGGCTCTGACCCAAAAATATTTTGTTACCATGGGTGGTCAAACGTGTTAATAACCCGCCTATTGGTAAGCAGTTACTGTATTTTTTAAACTTTTCAATTTATGTGTTGATTTTGCACTTGCTTTTACAATAGTGAAGGAAAGCGTGAGAAAAGTGGTATTCGTTAAAGAATCACAAAATTTAGGAACATGACCGTCCCAACCCGCACTTGACAAGCTATAAAGTAAACCCTTCCCAGCACTGGGAAAGTGACTGACGACGAATCTCTCTTTTATTAAATTTAAAAGTCCCTTACACGAAAAGATCTAAAATCTATCTACTACCTAAGTTAAATAACGAAAATATTGACATTCCTCCTTAATAAACACTGCGTAAAAACGGAATCACTACTGAGTGTTTTCTCCTGTTTTATCTTTGTATATTTCAAACTCTATAACTGATCCTCCAGTACACAATGCGGTAAGGGGGTATGAATGTACAATCGTGACTGAAAGTGAAAGTCGCAAATATAAACATCGATATAAATAATGCGATCAATTCCGTGTCCCATCCCTATTAATCCTTTAAAGTACAGGCTAGCTTTCACAAAGTAACGAACTGTTACGCCCTATATTTAGTACTAGCGTACATGTGAATAACCTAGAAGTTTAAGAGCTAGCGATAGTTTGATATTGTACCATTTGAGAATACCTTTTTGGTTTTATTTCTGTATGATTTAAATTACGAAATCTCATCAGTTAGGTCAAGTTCCTATAGGTTACTTTGGACCTATAGGAATTTGACCTAATGTGACACCCTATTCAATGAGATCACCCTATTCACCCTATTTATGTAGATTTCTCAAATTCGTTATGTAGGTAAAATAATAATAATGATAACGCCCAACGATCCCATAGATCCTGGACCCTAACTAGGATTCCCTGTGTCTAGGGACCCAGGAACGAGGACCATGGTCCCATAACACCCAGTCTCAGAACAAGTATTTCTTTTTTTTCCTATGCACAAATACTTGTCCTGCTATGGGTTTGTGTTTGTGCACGGAAAATAAGCGCAAATACTTGTTCTGAATCTGGGTGTTGTGGGACCATGGTCCTCGTAGTTCCTCGGTCCCTAGACATCGGGAACCCTAGTTAGGGTCCAGGATCTATGTATGTGATCGTTGGGCGTTATTATTATTATTAAAATATTATAGCATGCAGTGTTTGCCTATAATTTTTTGTTTTAAATATATATAACTCAAAAGTGATTGACTGACTGACATAGTGATCTATCAACGCACAGCCCAAACCACTGGATGGATCGGGCTGAAATTTGGCATGCAGGTAGATGTTATGACGTAGGCATCCGTTAAGAAAGGATACTTCGAAATTCTACCCTTAAGAGGGTGAAATTGGTGGTTTAATTAGTTTCCATACGCCACGCCGCGGGCGAAGCTGCCGGCATAAGCTCGTTAATTATACATTTAGCTTTATTACGACCGTGTTTGGTAAGGTAGTTTTAATGATATAACTGTGGTAGTCTAAAAAAATTATAATACTAGTAAGTATTAAATTTTTTTTAGACTACCAATAGGATAAATGATCCACATTTCTCACTGACTGCTGGCTCTCAGACTACATCTTTATATAGTCTGTTTTTGCAATACGTTGATTATTTTAAGATATCCTTTAGCGTGTATGGGCGTTGCTAATATGTACTATACAATATTAATGGAACATTCTATTAATTGAAGGAGTGAGATCAAAAAGGATTTAACTGATTTTTTTACAAAATGACTTATGGGTATCGTTGGATTCAGCGTGAAATTATCTATAATAATACATTCTGAAAATACCGAAATGAGGCTTAAATCTCGAGATTGTCAGTCTAAAAACGGTTTATCTGACACAGGAATACAAATCGCTTAGCATAAAAACATTATTATATCTATTATATTATATTATATTTTACAGTAATTTTACGAATAAGGTCTATATTTTATATTTTAAAATAGAATTAATACATATTCAAGCAACTGAAACTTACATAAACCTTTTCTATTACCTTATAAGCACTCTACATTAAAATGAGGCCGTTGAAGTTTAAAGTCAAAAAAGGTAGCTTAGAACCAGGAGACGGGCATAGGTTACTTTTTATCCCGTTCGATCGCGTTTTACTAATTCACCCGTACGAAACCGGGGCGGGCCAACTAATAAATAAATAAATAGCACCCAACGATCACATACACCCAACACCCATAGATCCTGGGCCCTAACTAGGATTCCCTGTGTCTAGGGACCCAGGAACTACGAGGACCATAGTCCTACAACACCCAAAAACAGAACAAGTGATTGCGCGTTTTTATTCCTGTGCACAAATACTTGCCCTGTCGCGGGAATCGAACTCTCCGCCTCCGGGTTATAAGCCGACCTACTCGACCACAGAGGAAATAAAAGAGTTCGGATAAGTATAAAAAAATAAAACCTCGTTGAGAAACTCCTTCTTTGTCGGTGGAATAGAAAAAACATGCACGTGGAAAACCGAGGCAAGACAGTAAAAAATGTCTCTTTGAAATTGCCCATCATTTCCTTTTCCACTTAAACTCATCTTGCAAAAACTCATCCGCTCTAGACGGCCTAGTGCTTACTTACCTGGATGACCTAGGTAATACTAACACACTTTGGACCGGACCTTAGGTGACCTAGCTAAACCTAGGGCTTTGACATAGCGTACCTACAGGATTAGATAGATAGATAAATTCCTTATTGACACTAAAGTAACAAATACAACAGGAAATTACTTATGAAGAGGTTACAATGAGCGGTCTTATCGCTAAAAGTGACCTCTACCAGACAGTCTTTGGATGATCAGAGAAAGATCAATGATGGTGATGTTATAAAAGTTACTATGTACATATATACTAAGACTAGTTGCGCCCCGCGGTTTCACCCGCGGATAAAAAGTATTTTAATTATTTTCTCATCCCACGGGAAAATTTCACATTTCCGAGATAAAATGTAGCCTATATGTTAATCCAGTGTATAAGCTATCTTGGTACCGAATTTCATCCAAATCCATTTAGCCGTTTGATCGTGAAGGAGTTACAAACATACACACATACAAACTTTCGCCTTTATAATATTAGTGTAATGTGATTAGTGTAATAAATATAAAATAATATTAATGTAATTATCAAAATGTTAAATATTGACGGATTTTCTTCAGGGGTATTTAATTTACTGTTCATCATTAAAGCTCTAAATGAGGATCAGATCGGAATTCAAAATAATATTTACCGGTACAGAAAACTATTATTAACTGGGATCATTTTGGTGGGAGCCGTTGGGACCTACCTGATCCAGACTTTGACAGCCTCTGTGGTGTGGTAGTTGAGCAGATCGGTTCATAACCCGGATGCGGCGGGTTCGATTCCCGCGACAAGACAAGTATTTGTGCACGGAAAAAAGCGCAAATTCTTGTTCTGAGTCTGGGTGTTGTGGGACCATGTTCCTCGTAGTTCCTGAGTGAGGCACAGGGAATCCTAGTTAGGCTCCAGGGTCTATGTATGTGATCGTTGGGCGTTATTATTATAAACATGGCTCGTTTCGCACTCGCGTTCAATTAGCTTTTTTATCCTAAAAACTTCCCACGTAGATCCAGTCAATAAACGCATGTAACACAACCCTTCCATTTACACCCCACAATTCATCCCTTTTCCATTTTCTAAGATAGCTCAGTCACGGTAAACATGGCGGGGCAACCGGTGTAAGTACAGCTTTAGGCACTTAGGCCTTCAATAATGCCCTGTAAGGCAGTAGGTTACAATCATAATAGCAGTATGGGCACTTCAGAAATGTGCACAATACTTGGGATATTAATAATTCGGGAAGAAACTCTGACATCAAATATCGCTCAAAATAATTGTTTCCAAAATTATTGATTTTTAGAGCATTCATAAAAAGAGCTACGGAGGAGTTTTGGCGGGGAAACGAAAAAGATCGCGTCGCCGCATTGTATTATTTTCCAAAACTTGTGTTATTTTCAGTGTTGGTGCATAAAATTAGTGGCATTTTATTCGTTAAGTGCTGGATTACAGGCATGAGTGTGGGAAAGTGGTATAATGATGGTGAAACGTTTATTTTCGTATTGTTTCCAAAACTCCATAGAAGCTTCTGGTAAAGTTGCCACCACTTCACTAGGAGTATGACTTGACTAGACTAGACTGTGACTTGACTTGACACATACAATATACATATAAATAGTATTAATTAACTTGAAAAATTAATTACTTAACACTGGCTAAATACACAAAAGTGTGGAGCCAAAACAAAAAAAAGAGAGCAACGGTAATCTCATTCCCTTTGTCATTTTTTTATAGACGTCTGCAATACGCTATACTTACACGGGGACTTGTCAATTGAGACTTCCAAGACCCTTCTTAACTGTTCAGTGACTGGTTTCTAACTCAGTCTAGCCGAATTGGGCATTAATGCTAAAACTAAAAAGTTTATAAAAAAGTTATTATGGCAAAGCACGTAACCTACGTAATAAATTCAATGTGTCACAGACTTCTAAGGAAACCTTGTTTAATTAATAATATAAATAATATAACAACAACAATATAAATCTACACTAATAACTCATCTACTGAACAATAAATACTAATCTAATAAACAATATAACAAATAATAATAGGTCTTTACCTATGAAATTGCCGTATTGCAGTACAGACTTTTTCAAACAAAAAAAAGTTTTGATTGGCTATGAATTCTAAATTCAAATTAATTTTGTTTTAAAAATATGACATTCTATTTACAATATAAGTCTTTTGTTTATTGATTAGCGTTGTATTTTCATTACATTTCAACATTTTTCCTCATAATGGATACTTTGAAATTTCGTGTAATTATGGAATATGAGTTCCGTCGTGGCACCAACGCGGCACAAACGACACGTAACATCAACGACGTTTACGGAGAGAACTGTACAAACGAACGTAAAACCCGTTATTGGTTTGCTCGGTTCCGTTCTGGGAATTTTGACTTGAAAAATGAACCTCGTGGTCGTCCGGAAACTTTGGTCAACAATGATGAATTAAAGGCGATTGTGGAAGCTGATGAATCTCAATCTACAGCTGAGCTGGCAGCAGCTTTTGATGTTAGCATCAAAACAATATTGGTCCATTTGCGACAGATTGGCAAGATAAAAAAGCTTGATAGATGGGTGCCCCACGAACTTAACGATCGCCAGCGCAACGTACGCGTCGAGACTTGCCTTGCGCTGCTTAACAGGCACAGAAATGAAGGAATTTTGAACCGAATTGTTACGTGCGACGAAAAATGGATTCTTTTTGACAATCGAAAGCGCTCAGCAAGTTGGTTAGATCCTGGTTCGGTACCAAAGCAATGTGCAAAACGAAAAATGACCCCTAGAAAGGTGATGGTCACAGTTTGGTGGTCTAGTGCTGGTGTGATTCATCATAGCTTTTTACAAAACGGCGAGAGAATTACTGCAGATGTGTACATTGAAGAACTGACCACAATGATGGCGAAACTCGCACGTCTGCAACCAGCTTTGGTCAATCGGTCGTCTCCACTGCTACTTCACGACAACGCGCGACCCCATACTGCACAACAGACCGTCTCTAAGCTGCATGAGTTGGGTTTGGAAGCTCTCCCTCATCCGCCATACTCACCAGATCTTGCGCCTACCGACTATTACTTTTTCCAAAATTAGGCCAACGTTGTAGCGGGAAAAAAATTCAATTCCCGAGAGGCAGTACAAAACGCCTTTGAAGAATTTGTTGTCTCCCGTCCTGCTGATTTTTTCAAGAAGGGCATCCATAAACTGCCACAGCGTTGACAAAGATGCATTGATTGCAGGGGTGATTACTTTGAATAAAAGAAATAAATAAGTTCGAAAAAAAAATACTTTAACTTTTTTCAAACAAAACGGCAATTTCATAGGTAAAGACCAATATAAATCCTTAAAAAAAAACAGACATGCATAAATCTTGGACCCTAACTAGGTTTCCCTGTGTCTAGGAACCCAAGAACTACGAGGGCCATGGTTCCACAACACCCAGACTCAGAACAAGTATTTGCGGTTTTTTATTGCACAAATACTTGTCCTGCCGGGGGGATTGAAACCGTCGCCTCCGGGTTATGAGCCGACCTGCTTAACCACCACACATGCTGTCGTTACTCTCCATACTGGTAATATTTCGGTAGTGCACACCCTGTGGTCGTGCGTATTCAAATGCTAGTACAAAGTTACGCGACGACCTCTGAACTGGACTGGTTTGTAAATACGCGGCCAACGGCTGTAGGGCTGGGATAGTTTTGCATGACTATCCCAGGCTTGGGCTAAAATTACATTAAAAAAACGTGTGTGTTTTAGACCACACGACTGAACTAAAACTTCTTTAGCTCCATCTATCGGCCGGTATAACTTTGTGTTTGCTTTTTTTAATGTCCTCATATTGACGATTGTAAATTGTCATTTTACCGGATACATAATAATAAAAATTTTAAGTATTTTTTACTTTGTTATGTTGACAATGGAGATCGACTCGAACCAACAACTTTCAACTTCCGTTCGCCTCGTTACGTATTACCAGCTTACTCCCCAAGTCATGCTTAAAGAAGTTTTACTTCGACAAAACTGAAATAAAAGCTCAGCAAGGCTGTAATAAAAACGCGCGATATATATATAGATATATATATTTTATATATATTTTTTTTTAATGGTAAATAAAAATATTGGGCCAGCAGGCTTAGCACGGCATGTGGAGAAATTGTCTTTCCCCCGCTTTTTTCCACCTGTCAGTGAAAATAATCCCCCTCTCCACCTTACGTAGCACGGCAACGAGGAGAGGAAAGAAATATTTCCCTTTGACATTATGGTAGACATTATATCCCGCTACTCCCAGCTTCAGAGCACGGACTCGGAAGAAAGTGGATAATATTCTCTTGAATTGACATAAAGCAGAGAGTATTTATCTTCGACTCTTGTAGGTGGGTATAAGGAAGTCAAAGTGTTTTAATAGGCACAAAAATGTCGCGTGCCTATTATAACTATGTTTAATCGCGGGAACTCGAATTTTGGAGCGAAAGTTACACCGGGAGAAGCATTCGGAATACAAGTAATCCCTTCTAAATCCCGGGAAATGAGTTTCAATACAAAAAAAAATACATAGCGAAATATTCGTGAAAATACAATTATTAGTTTAGTTTTAATAAGGAAATAATTTAATTTACGTAATTAACTTAAATGATGCATATATTTTTTGAGTATATTTTATTATAAAATATATACATATAAAAATTTAAAATATAACTACTACACAATAATTAATCACGTTTTTCCGCTCATATTACAAACAAAATAAAATTTTAATATAATTTAATATATACTCACTTACTCTCACTCATATACATAGTAGTCGTTATATACTCTTTGATTAACACAAGGACACAGACTCAAAAACCTTATTTTTTCTTAATTTTTATATTTTGTCTTGAATCCCAGTATATTTAGCCGAACAATTATCGATGGTTTGATGGACTGAACAAAATATTGAAGCATGTAATGTCATTTTAGTTAAATTTTCTCGTACTGGCAACAATACGGTAGAGAAATCTAAAAACGCTACTCCCGCCGTTTATCCCCCGGATAAAGCTTTCCACTGTCGCGGCCATGCTCGCAGAGTGGAATAAAGTGACAGTGAGGATAAGTTTGTTATCTACTCCCTGGGGAGAAGTTATCCACCGGCCGTGCTAGGCCTGCAGGCCAGGCCAGGATAATCTTGCAAGATTATCCCAGCCTTGGGCTAAAATTACATAAAAACAAGACTGGAATAAAAACACGCGACATTGGCGAAATTGTGGCAGCCCTGCAGAAGCCTTAATAAGAAGATTCGTTCCTAAGCTAGCTAAGATAAGCCTTTTTTTCTAACGAGCTAATGCTGTTGGTCTCTATCGACCTTTACAGCATCACCAGGCGGGAGGACGGGCGCTGAATGCCGTCAAAAGTGGGAGGCAACTAGCTGGCGGGCACCCCTGGGGTGCGAGCCTCGGCTTGGGCCGTTGCCGGGATAAGAGGATCGAGAAGACTACGTCCACTGGAAGAGTGGACCCTATTGAAAGTCACACTGTGAACTTTATTATACAAATATTACAAACCCAAAGAACATCTACTTGATAATGATACTTACGTTACTATTATATATTCTGTGTCAAAGATACGTACTGCTCTGCTACAACATTTAAATTAGTGCGGTATTGCATTCAGTAACTTATATTATGAAATAAAAATAATGTAATAATTGAAGGGTTGAGAATAAAAAGGGTTTAACTGTCAAATTGACAGTTTCGAGAAAATTGACTTTAAACTTCAACGGCGTCATTTTAATGTAGCTTATAAGGTAATAGAAAAGGTTTATGTAAGTTTCAGTTGCTTGAAAATGTTTTAATTCTATTTTAAAATACTACATATAGTATTATTTCATACAATTACTGTAAACTATAATATAATAAAATAAATATAATAATGTTTTTATGCTAAGCGAATTGCATTCCTGTGACAGATAAACCGTTTTTAGACTCAAAATCTCATTTCCTTTATAAACCTCTATTCGGTATTTTGAGAATGTATTATTGTAGATAATTTCACGCTGAATCCAACGATACCCATAAGTCATTTTGTGAAAAAAATCAGTTAAACCCTTTTTATTCTCACCCCTTCAATTATATATCTAAATATTTTCCAACATGAGTTACATTCTTATAATTATTGTAATGCGTTAAACACAGAAATACCTTTAGTACCTCTAAAAACCAAAGGCTTATAATGTTAATCACGGCATTCTGCAAGTACCTACAGTAATATTCCTTCAGCCAAATGCCTGTATGATTTCGTAAAACAATGCCTTAACTTAAAAAAATAAATAACTGAACGCAAATAAATATCTATAGAAATCTTAACAAAAATAGTCCACACTATATTACATTTCATCTCGTTTTAAAATAAGTACTGTAGCAAAAACAAGTCGCGACTGTTCTAGCTAACCTACAGGGGTTCTTAAGATAAGCCTTGATAAGACTTAAAAGTATAATGTAAAATGTCCCATCTCTAACACTAGAAATTGTGGTAATTCCATAAGCTATGGTGCAGTCGAGACACATGCCCTGATTGATGCCTTGGAATTATGGAAATGTTCAAAAGGTAGACGTCAATCTAGGTTTAGTGGTTTAAGAAATACCTATATAGGAACATGCTAGTTGCGCTCCGCGGTTTCAACCGCGGATAAAAAGTATTTTAAATATTTGCTCATCCCACGGGAAAATTTCACTTTTCTGGGATAAAATGTAGCCTATATGTTAATACAGTGTATAAGCTATCTTGGTACCGAATTTCATCTAAATCCATTCAGCCGTTTGACCGTGAAGGAGTAACAAACATACAAACACACATACACACATACAAACTTTCGCCTTCATAATATTAGCGTAATAGTGTGATGTGATACAAGACACCGAAATGTTAAGAATAAAATTCTCTACACGTTTATCCAGTCAAAGTAGAGTTATAAGCGGTCAAACTTAGCTAGATAAACTAATGGAGCATTCTTCATATTATCTCGGTAAATTACAGAAAAAGAAAGATACAGTATCAGCATGCAAAGAGGTCAGTGCTAGAGCGTGAGAAAGATATTATCTAACTCCCTACTTTGATTGTGTTTTTAAATTACCTTTTAATCATAGAGAAATGCTGAAAGTGGAATCTATCCTTAAAGATGTTTATTGATAATAATTAGAAATACCTTTTTTTTTACTTCAAACTTGTCTAGCATTTGATCACGCTCTCACCTGTTGGGAAGTGACGATGCGATCGAAGATGTATCATGCTAGCTACCTTTTCCCCGTGTCAATATAATGTGATAAATAGAGGACTGGCTTTTCTTTTATCTTTTATACTGCCCGAGAGAGATAGAGAGAGAGAGAGAAGGCGAGGGGGGAGGGATAATTTTGAATATAGGTTTTATTGGCACGGAGAAGAAAGTTTTTTTTTTTATGTAATTGAATGATGTGACGAGCTAGTCGTTCACCTGATGTTAAGCAACACGGCTGCCCATAACAGAACAGTGTCACTCGGAACTCCAAAATATAAAGTTTCGCGTGACACTACACTGCGCACATCATCCTGAGACATCAGCACAGTCTAGTAATAAGATTACTCGATTGTGAGATCAGATCATAAAGTCTCATTTGCTCAGTAATTTTACTAGCTACAGTGCCCTTCAAACCGGAACACAGTAGTGCTTGCACACTACTGCTTGGCGGCAGAATAACTGGCAAAGCGGTGGTACCTACCTAGACGAACTTTGCACAAAAGTCCTACCACCTAGTAATAGTGGTAAATATATCGTGTAACGTGTTTTGGATTGTTTCATAAAAATTCGTGAACATGCTCAGTGAAAGTAAATTATTAAAAAATTCAAATTCGTTAATACGAGTCAGAGCTGGATCAAATTAAACTGGGACCACACGGAAAGCACCAGCTTTGAAATAAAAAAAAAATATCAAAAACTTTAATTTTTAAGTTTAAAATTTTTTGAATAAACATTTCAACTGTATTTCTTTTTATTAAAAAAAAACAGGCGAATTGAGAACCTTCTCTTTGAAGTCGGTTAAAAGAGGGTTAAGCCGATTTCGGTCGCCTTAATTTATTTACACCAAACCTACTGAGCTGATTTCGATGAAATTTCTAAGGGACTAGTTTAAAAGTAGGCATGTAAATTGAAACAGACAGTTTATTTTCCAAATCGGTTAAACGCCGGATTCGTTAAGTAAAAACTCATTAAAAAATCACGTTACTGAGAATATAGCCCCTTTTTAGAAGTTGAAATACGGTAATTGGGAGAAGTTACACTAAAAAAAACCTATCCATACTATCGTCATTAAATCAAATTACAGAAAAGTTTAAATTAGCACCTTTCCCACATCGGAATAAGGGTTATACGAAAGCCTTAATTTAGAGTTTCCCACAGTTAGACGATGAGACACGGCTTACATTTGTCAGAACAAAGCTGTCATTTGAAACCAAAGATCAAGTTTTTACACTGTAATTTTGTGATTCCCATGAGTTTATCAGATTGCAATAAGAAAGGTCATGTGCATAGAACAAACTGCGTATGGCGTAAGTATACGCCATAATGTCGTCATTTTAAGGTATTTAAAGGTTAGGGATATAGAATTTGGGGTAAGTGTACGTCACAATGTCGTCATTTTAAAGTATTTTAAGGGCATATGGAATTTGGCGTAAGTGTAGATACGTCACTATGTCGTAATAATATTATGAGGTCTTTTAAGTTTGTTGAAAGGCATACTAGTTTCATCATTTATAACTAGATGGCGTTAGCACGCAAGTTAGCACACGCAAGCATTTCATCGCAGACGCATGGTGACTAATTTCTGTAGTCTCGTCGTCGTTAATGGACTTTCCATAAGTCAAATCAAATCAATTTTTTTTAAGGTCCACTCATCTAGTGGACGTTTTCTTCTCGATCCCGGCAACGGCCCAAGCAGAGGCTCGCACTCCAGGGATGTCCTTGAGCTGGTCGTCTCCCTATTCAGACGGCTAGGTGCCTTGAGGACCTTATTTATCACCCAGTGACACTGTAAATGTCGGTAGACTCCAATAGCCCGTATAAAAAACGAATGTGCTTTAGACCACACAACTGAAGTAAATCTTTTTTAGTTTAGCTCCATCTATCGGCCGGTAGGTATAACTTTGTTTTTGCTTAGTTCAATGTTAATGTCGCCACCATGACAATTGTAAATTGTCATTTTACCGGACATACCAACATGATACTACAATTTTTTTACTTTGTTATGTTGACAATGGATATCTACGTTAACCAACAACTTTTAACTTCCACTCGCCAGCTTACTCCCCAAGTCAAGCGTGCGTAAAGAAGTTTTACTTTCAATAAGATAAACTCACCTTACGGCTTACGCAAAGTAGCATTAATTATAATAATAAAGTAAAATGCAACTGGCAGCCGAGAGAAAATATTAATGTCGTTGAAAAATAAAACAAAGAACATGTGGCGGGAACGCGTTCTATTTTTAAGCCTGTGTCAATTTTGCTTTTTTCCCCGCTCGCCTTTACCGGGCATACCGCATAATTTACGTGGTCCGACCGGTAAAGAAGCAAACTTGATTTTTTTCTTTGCTTTGTTCATTTATTATAATAATTATTTTTTAAAGTTATAGTTTTTTGTTTTAGTCGGTTTATAATTTATTCGTCGGATAACCTTTATCCAGCCATTAGAAAAACGGCCCTTAAACTTATAAATATCGTCTTTATAGACTCCCGTATTCATGTTATTTATATCCATTTATTTGCATTCACGTACAATTTATAAATTAAAATGATATAAAATGAAATTTATTACTTTATACAATCGTATGGCAATACATACAAAGTTTTTGACTCATTTATTGTAACTTGCTATACCTATTTAGAAATTGTGAATTGATTGTGAGATCCATGAACCTAATGTTGGTAGTCAGAGTGTTCTTAAGTATAGTCTAATATTACTACAAATTTATAATACCTGCCCATCCAACGCTAAACAATTCAATAATAATTTTATGGCTAACGAGCTTCTGTCCGCAGCTTCGCCCGCGGCGTGGCCTATGGGAAAATAATTCAACCACCCATTTCACCCTCTTAAGGGTAGAATTTCGAAAAATCCTTTCTTAGCGGATGCCTACGTCATAACATCTACCTGCATGCCAAATTTCAGCCCGATCCGTCCAGTGGTTTGGGCTGTGCGTTGATAGATCACTATGTCAGTCAGTCAGTCACTATTGAATTACATATATTTAGATACGTACTCTTTACTGAAGTTAATTACATTTCTTCAACGTAGACTATACCAGCTGTGGTTTTAATCAAGTTCGATTTTTAATTATATATAGACGTAAGTACACTTACCGCTTCTACTAATTTCGAATCAACAAAGCAACCGAAAAATGACACATTTTTTAGTATTGGCGAGGCCGCC
Source organism: Ennomos fuscantarius (assembly GCA_905220475.3). Classification (NCBI taxonomy): domain Eukaryota; kingdom Metazoa; phylum Arthropoda; class Insecta; order Lepidoptera; family Geometridae; genus Ennomos; species Ennomos fuscantarius. Next base: position 6,683,593 of record HG992050.1, on the reverse strand, counting down.
ATTTTTTAGTATATCAGCCGTTTGAGCGTGAAGGAGTAACAAACATACACACATACACACAAACAAACTTTTATAATATTAGTGTGATGTGATGCTCAGTCGTCGATTGATGCTTATGTAAAGATTTGATTCACTATTTCATCGTTTTGTGAATGAAATCTCGTCTTCAGCAGACATTTTTTACTAAGCAAGGTAATCAACTATCCCTAGCTAAAACTTACAGCACGAAAAGTATTAAATCTGTATCTGAAATCTATGTAGGTACCACAGCTTTGCGTGTTATTTTGCCGCCAAGTAGTAGTGTGCAAGTACTACTGTGTTTCAGTTTGAAGGGCACTGTAGCTAGTGATATTACTGAGCATAAAAATGTCAGTCTAGTAATCATTACTACACTGTGATGATGTCTCACGATGACGTGCGCAGTGCAGTTTCACGTAAAACTATACTTTATAGTTCCGAGTGATAATTGATATGGGTAGCCATGTCGCTTAACATCAGGCGAACGACAAGCTCCTCAAGTCATTCATTAAAATAAAAAATGAAACAATAGGTTATATATAGGGGCTCAAAAATATATGATATCATGAAGTAATATCAAAATAGCATTGCAAAAGCTCAGGCGCTGCAGTGTGTAGAGCTTCAGTTACCGTGCGTCCACATTAATTATGTTAAACAATAGGATTCTCAGAATATTGTTCCCGGTGCAAGTCGGCGGCCATGTTGGCCCTACTATTGTCGTCTCGAATAATGTTTACAACGAAATTAAATTAAATACGTTTTGTGAAACTAATTTCTAGCAAGTTCAATTTTAAAATTAACTAAGAGAGGTTCAAAACGTTTTCCATTACAAATATTAAATCGATGAAAACAATTAGACTATTACTGGAACATCATAAAATTTCATTAACGTAATCTCACAGACTAAAATATGTTCACTTTCGTACGTCTATGCATAATAGGCTATTTGACTACTATCAAAAATGAACAAGTAAATATTATTTTCATAAAGTAGGTTAAAAATGAATGTAATCATTGTAAAAATAAGTAAAATCGGTAAATTAATCACGGAGTAGTTCGCTTGTAAAGTTTCATCGCCTGTCCCTTTCTCGCAAAACAGAGATCGTGTTGAGCTTCCTCACAGCTACATGAAGGCATGGCTTGTGACGTCACATGCCAAAAAGTTTGTATGTAGAGCTACCACAGCTTAGTAATGAGTTACTGTGAGTACTGGTAACTGACGTCACTGCGTGTTTGAGTTGTCTCTTTCTATTTCTGTATTTTAAAATGCCTTTAACTTAGTAATTTTTAGAGATATTCAAGTTTTGTTTTCACAGTTATCTATTTTTTGAGGTATATTATTTATGTATGTAATAAAAATATAGTAGTCAAATAGCCTATTTAGTAAACCAGTGCAAGAGGTAATGTAGCTGCAATAGTCTGTGTAAAACTTAAAGATTTCTTTCTATAATTAATTATTAATGGAGTTTTGGCGGGAAAGCGAAAAAGATTGCGTCACCACATTGTATTATTTTCCAAAGCTTGTGTTATTTTCATATAGTACCTGCATAGCTGAACGTTCAACGAAGCTCGTTCAATTGTTACGCACTGTATCGGGTGCTTTAAACATTTGCTAATTACTACGTGACTGATGCTTATTAAAAATACAAGCTGGGTGTATGGGAAGCATTTCCAACCTCGTCGCCATGCCTGTGAAGCTTGATAAAGCATGTGCCTTAAATATTTATGCTTTGTGACTTTTCTAAGGCTTTTGATTGGGTGAACCATAAAATTCAGTTGGTAAAGCATTCCCATTATGAAATTGGAAGTAATTTAAATGAACTAATGAAGTCACATTTGTTGAATCGTTATATCGTAGCAATGTGGTATCGAGTTCTTCTCAGTTTCCAATAGGAGTTCCTCAAGGTTCAATTCTAGATCCACTTCTTCTGTTTCTAGTAATATGTTAATAGAAGGAAAATTTATTTTCTTATTACTTGAATTCTACGACATAATCTTATATTTTAACAATTAGACACTACTGTTATTAAAGTTCAACTAGATGTGTTGAAGAAATATAAATCACCTAAATATTTGTTTATAATTATTTATTCAACGAGGAAATGTTGCCAGCTTTTTGGGAACGCTTCCTGCAGAAGGTGATTTGAATTCTATGTTTTATTTATGACCTTCTTTTTTCCTACAATATCACTTTTTCTTCAATTATTATTTATTTTATGTTCTTATGTATAGTTTGGTTTTTTCTTTCTCCTAAATTCATTTATATAAGTAATATTTTTGTGTAAATTACAAATACATATCGATTATTAAGTTACATCATTCAAGACTATGGTGGCCTTTAGATTACTGAAAAATTAAATAAAAAGTGATTTTAATGTAATGTAATGTTGTGTGGTGTCCATTATTTATTATTCACATACCATTTTAATTCCGTAACTATCCAGTCTTTGTGTATGCATTTAATATTTTGTTACATGCAAAAGAGAAAAACATTGTTAATCAGGGTAAACATTATAATAATAATAAAGAGAAATATGAACACGTATGGGCAAGGTCGTGACGTCACTGTCGACTGTGGGCTAAATTGCGCCCTGTTTCAAAAGTTGTCTCTCTAACTTTTAACAAAATGCCATAAAAAACATCTAAAAACAAGCGACGCGGTGCGTAATTAAAGAAAATAGGTACTACATGCAAACAATTCAACAGAACAAAAAATGGCGTGGGCTGGAGAGAGCTGTGTGGGTTCCTTACAAAAAGCTTGGTTATCGGCCTTTGAAAAGGATAGTTTATTAAAGTTTGCTTTTATAATAAAGTTATTTCTAATATTACTACCACTATGCACCGTGTTATTTGATTGAAGGGATGAAATCAAAAAGGGATTAACGGTTTTTTTTTCACAAAATGACTTATGGGTTTCGTTGGATTCAGCGTGAAATTATCTACAATAATACATTCTGAAAATTCCGAAATGAGGCTTAAATCTCGAGATTGTCAGTTTAAAAACGGTTTATCTGACACAGGAATACAATTCGCTTAGCATAAAAACATTATTATATTTATTATATAAGCCTTTACGAATTAATATTATATATATATATATATATACATATATATATATGTGACAAGTAAAGTCACATATATATAAAGTCACAGTCCAAGTCATAGTATAGTCAAGTCATATTCCTAGTGAAGTGGCAACTTTACCAAAAGCTTCTATGGAGTTTTGGAAACAACACGAAAAAAAACGTTTCACCATCATTAATACCACTTTCCCACACTCATGCATGTAATCCAACATTTTACGAATAAAATGCCACCAATTTTATGCACTAATACTGAAAATAACACAAGTTTTGGAAAATAATACAATGCGGTGACGCGATCTTTTTCGTTTTTCCGCCAATAAAACGTCAGCGAGTTTGATATAAAAACACCCTAATTATTACGCGTAAAGAGGCTACAAATTTAGTTATTTTTTATGTTTTTGCTTCACTCTTTTATGTATTTAGCCAGTGTCAAGTAATTGATAATTTATCAAGTTTATGATATTTCACGCAAATGTGTGTCAAGGCACAGTCGAAGTCATCAAGTCAAGTCATAGTCTCGTCAAAGTCATACTCCTAGTAAAGTGGTGGCAACTTTACTCGAAGCTTCTATGGAGTTTTGGAAACAACATGAAAATAAACGTTTCACCATCATTATATCATTTTCCCACACTTACGCCTGTAATCCAGCACTTAACGAATATAATGCCACCAATTTTATGGACTAACACTGAAAATAACAACAGTTTTGGAAAAAAATACAATGCGGTGACGCAATCTTTTTCGCTTTCCCGCCAAAACTCCCAAATTAAGTTTATTATTTTACCATTAATTACCATTATTTTTACCATTTCCACCAGACTTAAGCGCAAATTGATGTTCCCAATATATTTAATGTCCATAGAGTTTAAGAAAATAGAAAAAAAGAAAAGTGTAAATAAGTCGTTCCTGTATATAATAAATAATAATAATAACAACACAACTAACAATATGTAAGTAGTCTATTAAAAAGAGCGCGGACCCAGGAGTCTGTGGTAAAGCAGAATAAAAAATAAAAAAAACCATGAAGATTTAAATTTTATGACCCGCAGCTCACCGAACCCTAGTCCCCAGCACCGGCATGACAATGTCCTTTTATTTTACTCTGTGGTCCGTTTGCACAAAATGTGTTCACTAATTAAATACTTTGTGAGAACAATTACGCGCAAATAGGGTTTTAAAATGTACTCTAGGTAGTTTATGGTCTCCCATTTTTTTAATTTAAACGAAGAAATAGTTTTTTTAAAGTATAATTTCTTTACGCACACTTGACTTGGGGAGTAAGCTGGTGATTGCGTGACTCATCGCGGTAGTTGAGAAGGGAGATGGGAGATAGATATAAGTTAGTGAAGTTAAAAGAGAGAGAGATATAGAGAGAGAGATATAGAGAGAGAGAGAGAGAGAGAGATAGATAGAGCGAGGGAGATAGAGAGATAGATAGAGCGAGGGAGATAGAGAGATAGATAGATAGATAGAGAGAGAGAGAGAGAGATAGAGATAGAGAGAGATGGAGAGAGATAGAGATGGAGAGAGAGAGAGATAGAGAGAGAGTTAAGTTTCGTTTATTACTGTAGGGGCAAGAGAGAGAGAGGCGGGTTGTACTGGTTCACGTAGATCTCCATTGTCAACATAACCAAATTAAAAATTACATGAAATTTGTATTATTATGTTGGCATGCCCAGTGAAATGTCAATTTACAATTTACAAGATGGCGACATTAACAATTAAAAAAAGCAAAAAGAAAGTTATACCGGCCGATAGATGGAGCTACATTAAAGAAGTTTTAATTCCATCGTGCAGTCTAAAGCACACTCGTTTTTTTTTAAATGCTTTTTGATGAGTTTGAGCAAGGAATAGTTTAGTTAGTAAAAATAAGCAGTGTTTCCTAAGTTCGAACTTATTTCTCTGTGACGTACCTAAATGCATTGGAATAGGTAATAGGGACAAACGCAAATGCATAGAGGATAACTGCAAACTTATATCTGTCAAAGTTTAGTATAGACGGGCGTAACTGTTTTAAAATTTGAGGTGTAAGAAATTTTTTTTTTTGGTATGGCTCCACACTTTTGTGTATTTAGCCAGTGTCAAGTAATTGATAATTTTTCGAGTTAAGTAATATATATGTATGTCAAGTCACAGTCCAAGTGATCAAGTCAAGTCATAGTCTAGTGAAGTCATACTCCTAGTAAAGTGATGGCAACTTTACCAGAAGCTTCTATGGAGTTTTAGAAACAACACGAAAAGATACGTTTCTCCATCATTATACCACTTTCCCACACTCATGCGTGTAATCCAGCACTTAACGAATAAAATGCCACACATTTTATGCAGTAACACTGAAAATAACACAAGTTTTGGAAAATAATACAATGCGGTGACACGATTTTTTTGGTTTTCCCGCCAAAACTCCCATAAGAAAATTTAAACTAGGAATTCATTTTTTTCTATTTTTTGAGTTTGAGCAAGGAATAGGTACTCTGAATTTCGTTTTTCTCATTACCTAGTGTAAATAACATATGTGCAGAATTTAATCTTAATAGGTTCAGTCGCTTTGACGTGAATAACGTACAAATAAAGAAGTTTCGCTTTCTATATCTGTCAAAAGTTTTTTCCCACATTGGTCAGAAAATTTTGCATGTGACTGTTCATATTGAATGTAGTGGTAGCTGTTATAAAGTTGATACAGACAACTGCTAACTTAACTTTTAACTGTAACATTGACATGCGTTTTAGGTTATTTTAGTTTTGTGATTTGTTATTGACGTTGCTTATTTTATTGCTTATTTTATCGAGTTTTATTTTTGTGATTGTAGTTTCATGCTGACTAGGGTCAGTATAAGATTTGCATGCTGTGATAGCAAAAAACATGTACGGAATACATTATTGAAGTACTTACCATCTGTATGAATCTTCGACAACCATGTTTTATTTGCAAATAAACGATTTGAAGTTGAAGTTTGAAGTTTGCTATGCTCCCAATATTCCGCATTTGGTCTGTCTGTCTGTACGCAACCACCCTTATATAGGTTGACCTTAATAACATTATAATAACTTCCAATGTATAAAGGATTGCAATATTATAAAACAAACGATAAAATTACATAAGAATTGTAATCTACTAGTTGCGCCCCGCGGTTTCACCCGCGGATAAAAAGTATTTTAATTATTTGCTCATCCTACGGGAAATTTCACTTTTCCGGGATAAAATGTAGCTGTAAAATGTAACTGTATTAATGTTAATCCAGTGTATAGTATAATCTATATTGGTACCGAATTTCATCCAAATCCATTCGGCCGTTTAAGCGTGAAGGAGTAACAAACATACACACACACACATACAAACTTTCGCCTTTATAATATTAGTGTGATTCTAAAGCGAATTTTATTCGTTTATTTTTCAGAAATTAAATAATAGGTCTTTACCTATGAAATTGCCGTATTGCAGTACAGACTTTTTCAAACAAAAAAAGTTTTGATTGGCTATGAATTCTAAATTCAAATTAATTTTGGTTTAAAAATATGACATTCTATTTACAATATAAGTCTTTTGTTTATTGATTAGCGTTGTATTTTCATTACATTTCAACATTTTTCCTCATAATGGATACTTTGAAATTTCGTGTAATTATGGAATATGAGTTCCGTCGTGGCACCAACGCGGCACAAACGACATGTAACATCAACGACGTTTACGGAGAGAACTGTACAAACGAACGTACAACCCGTTATTGGTTTGCTCGGTTCCGTTCTGGGAATTTTGACTTGAAAAATGAACCTCGTGGTCGTCCGGAAACTTTGGTCAACAATGATGAATTAAAGGCGATTGTGGAAGCTGATGAATCTCTATCTACAGCTGAGCTGGCAGCAGCTTTTGATGTAAGCATCAAAACAATATTGGTCCATTTGCGACAGATTGGCAAGATAAAAAAGCTTGATAGATGGGTGCCCCACGAACTTAACGATCGCCAGCGCAACGTACGCGTCGAGACTTGCCTTGCGCTGCTTAACAGGCACAGAAATGAAGGAATTTTGAACCGAATTGTTACGTGCGACGAAAAATGGATTCTTTTTGACAATCGAAAGCGCTCAGCAAGTTGGTTAGATCTTGGTTCGGTACCAAAGCAATGTGCAAAACGAAAAATGACCCCTAGAAAGGTGATGGTCACAGTTTGGTGGTCTAGTGCTGGTGTGATTCATCATAGCTTTTTACAAAACGGCGAGAACGGCATTACTGCAGATGTGTACATTGAAGAACTGACCACAATGATGGCGAAACTCGCACGTCTGCAACCAGCTTTGGTCAATCGGTCGTCTCCACTGCTACTTCACGACAACGCGCGACCCCATACTGCACAACAGACCGTCTCTAAGCTGCATGAGTTGGGTTTGGAAGCTCTCCCTCATCCGCCATACTCACCAGATCTTGCACCTACCGACTATTACTTTTTCCAAAATTTGGACAACTTTTTAGCGGGAAAAAAATTTAATTCCCGAGAGGCAGTACAAAACGCCTTTGAAGAGTTTGTTGTCTCCCGTCCTGCTGATTTTTTCAAGAAGGGCATCTATAAACTGCCACAGCGTTGGCAAAGATGCATTGATTGCAGGGGTGATTACTTTGAATAAAAGAAATAAATAAGTTCGAAAAAAAAATACTTTAACATTTTTCAAACAAAACGGCAATTTCATAGGTAAAGACCTAATATATAACGTCCGACGATCACATACACATAGCCTCTGTGGTATGGTGGTTGAGCAGGTTGGCTCATAACCCGGAGGCGGCGGGTTCGATTCCCGCGGCAGGTCAAGTAATTGTGCACAGATAAAGAAGCGCAAATACTTGTTCTGAGTCTGAGTATTGTGGGGCCATGGTCCTTTTAGGACCTGGGTCCCTAGACACAGGGAATCCTAGTTAGGGTCCAGGATCTATGTATGTGATCGTTGGGCGTTATTATTTATTTATTTATTACATACATGGATCCTGGACCCTAACTAGGATTCCGTGTCTAGGTGCCCAGGAACTACGATGACCTTGGTCTCACAACACCCAGACTCAAGACAAGTATTTGGGCCTTTTCTTCCTGTAAATTGGTACTTGTAATGCCACGGGATTCGAACCCGGCGGCGCCACAGAAACAGTCAAATTCATGTAACCAAACATATAAATAAGTAAATTTAAATTTTCCATGTTAATTTGAGGTTTCTTTCACATTTTCATACGAAAAAATCAAGAACTTCTTAAATATCTGCTTTAGTTTTCAAGAGCGTTCTAGAAGTATAAAAGTTTGAAAATCATTACTCACTAGGTGGTAGGAATTTTCCGCAAAGTTCGTCTAGGTAGGTACCACCGCTTTGCCAGTTATTCTGCCGCCAAACAGTAGTGTGCAAGCACTACTGTGTTCCGGTTTGAAGGGCACTGTAGTGAAATTACTGGGCAAATGAGACTCTACAATCTGATCTTACAGTCGAGTAATCTTATTACCAGCTGTGCTGATGTTTCAGGATGATGTGCGCAGTGTCACGTGAAACTTTATATTTTGGAGTTCCCAGTGATTGTTCTATTATGGGCGGACGTGTCGCTTAACATCAGGTGAACGACAAGCTCGTGACATTATTCACAACATAAAAAATAATATATATTTCATTGACATACATCTTAAACAATACTCACCTATACAAGTCTACGCATCCCACCTACATCCTTATACCACCAAAAAAGGTTTCATAAACAACCATTATAATTTTTTCCTAATTACAAATTCAATAAACCTTATTAGCAAAGGAATAGAGTACAAAACAACTTCGTTTGACTACACTAACGGTATCGTTAAGTTGGTAACAGCCCACGTTCAATGTTGCCAGGTGAATGCCTGCCGCCTACTGAAAAGTTACGATTTTTTTCCTTGTTGAATCAGAATTTCGTTTTGATTTGAGTGGGCAAATTATGATCAAAGGGAAAAAGTTTAATTAAAGTAGCAATTTACCTTCTATATCTAAATATATAATAGGTCTTTACCTATGAAATTGCCGTATGGCAGTACAGACATTTTCAAACAAAAAAAAGTTTTGATTGGCTATGAATTCTAAATTCAAATTAATTTTGTTTTAAAAATATGAAATTCTATTTACAATATAAGTCTTTTGTTTATTGATTAGAGTTGTATTTTCATTACATTTCAATATTTTTCCTCATAATGGATACTTTGAAATTTCGTGTAATTATGGAATATGAGTTCCGTCGTGGCACCAACGCGGCACAAACGACACGTAACATCAACGACGTTTACGGAGAGAACTGTATAAACGAACGTACAACCCGTTATTGGTTTGCTCGGTTCCGTTCTGGGAATTTTGACTTGAAAAATGAACCTCGTGGTCGTCCGGAAACTTTGGTCAACAATGATGAATTAAAGGCGATTGTGGAAGCTGATGAATCTCAATCTACAGCTGAGCTGGCAGCAGCTTTTGATGTTGGCATCAAAACAATATTGGTCCATTTGCGACAGATTGGCAAGATAAAAAAGCATGATAGATGGGTGCCCCACGAACTTAACGATCGCCAGCGCAACGTACGCGTCGAGACGTCGAGACTTGCCTTGCGCTGCTTAACAGGCACAGAAATGAAGGAATTTTGAACCGAATTGTTACGTGCGACGAAAAATGGATTCTTTTTGACAATCGAAAGCGCTCAGCAAGTTGGTTAGATCCTGGTTCGGTACCAAAGCAATGTGCAAAACGAAAAATGACCCCTAGAAAGGTGATGGTCACAGTTTGGTGGTCTAGTGCTGGTGTGATTCATCATAGCTTTTTACAAAACGGCGAGAGCATTACTGCAGATGTGTACATTGAAGAACTAACCACAATGATGGCGAAACTCGCACGTCTGCAACCAGCTTTGGTCAATCGGTCGTCTCCACTGCTACTTCACGACAACGCGCGACCCCATACTGCACAACAGACCGTCTCTAAGCTGCATGAGTTGGGATTGGAAGCTCTCCCTCATCCGCCATACTCACCAGATCTTGCGCCTACCGACTATTACTTTTCCAAAATTTTGACAACTTTTTAGCGGGAAAAAAATTCAATTCCCGAGAGGCAGTACAAAACGCCTTTGAAGAGTTTGTTGTCTCCCGTCCTGCTGATTTTTTCAAGAAGGGCATCCATAAACTGCCACAGCGTTGGCAAAGATGCGTTGATTGCAGGGGTGATTACTTTGAATAAAAGAAATAAATAAGTTCGAAAAAAAAATACTTTAACTTTTTTCAAACAAAACGGCAATTTCATAGGTAAAGACCTATAACTCAAAATGAGTGACTGATTGATTGACTGACTAATATAGTGATCTATCAACGCACAGCCCAAACCACTGGACGGATCGGGCTGAAATTTGGCATACCGGTAGATGTTATGACTTAAGCATCCGCTAGGAAAGGATTTTTCGAAATTCCACCCTTGAAAGGGTGAAATGGGTGGTTGAATTATTTTCCCATAGGCCACGCCGCGGGCGAAGCTGCGGGCAGAAGCTCGTCAAGGTATAAAGGAGAAAAAAAACATTTAGGAAACATGGCATGCTCGTGATTCAGAAGTACAAAGTAATGTTCAAGCTAAGCTTATTTCACACTACATTTAGCATTAATCAAACTAAAAGCAAGCAACCCAAGCTTCATTGTTCTTATTTAGGAAGCCGTGACGTCTTCAGTCTTACCTAGGAAGCCGTGACGTCTTAATCTAGAGGCCATAAACTCTCTCTAGAGTTTTGGCGGGAACGCGAAAAAGATTGCGTTACCGCATTGTATTATTTTCCGAAACTTGTGTTATTTTCAGTGTTAGTGCATACAATTGGTGGCATTCTATTCGTTAAGTGCTGGATTACAGGCGTGAGTGTGGGAAAATGGTATAATGATGGTGAAACGTTTCTTTTCGTGTTGTTTCCAAAACACCATAGAAGCTTCTAGTAAAGTTGCCACCACTTTACTAGGAGTATGACTTTGACTAGACTATGACTTGACACATATTTGCGTGAAATATCATTAACTTGATAAATTATCAATTACTTGACACTGGCTGAATACACGGAAGTTGGAGCCAAAACATAAACAAAACTCTCTAACTTTCTTATTTCCCTTATTATATAATTAGTTGACCCGCCCCGGCTTCGCACGGGTGAATTAGTAAAACGCGGTCGAAAGGTATAAAAAGTATCCTATGTCCGTCTCCTGGTTGCAAACGGATGCATCAAGATATTATGGAAATCATTTGTTACATCAAAAATAAATAAAAACTCATACGTAAATTCAAAATGTTTATTATCCTGTGTTTTTTTTATGTTAACGAATGACGTGACGAGCTAGCCGTTCGCCTGATGTTAAGCGAAACGGCTGCCCATATCAGTTGCAGTGTCACTCGGAACTCCAAAATAGACAGTTTCGCGCGACACTGCACTGCGCACGTCATCCAGAGACATCAGCACAATCTAGTAATAAGATTACGAAATTGTGAGATCAGGTCATAAAGTCTCATTTGCCCAGTAATTTCACTAGCTACAGTGCCCTTCAAACCGGAACACAGCAGTGCTTGCGCACTACTGCTTGGCGGCAGAATAACTGGCAAAGCGGTGGTACCTACCTAGACGAACTTTGCAGTAAAGTCCTACCACCTAGTGTCCTATTATCCTGTGTCAGCAAAATAAATGCATTATGTCTTATTAATTTATTACTCATGCCATTCTTGATTTGTTAACTTACAATTTATAAAGAAACATTAAGTGCTAAGGAGCTCATCGCGTTTTCAAAAGTTTATCAGAGCGCCTGGTCGACGCTACGCGAGACCAAAATTCTGGCACTTTTTTGGCACAACGAATCAGCATTTCAACATTCAGCAATTCAACGGGGCAATGCTGCCAGTATGTTGGGTACGCTACCTACTGGTGATATAGGTCATCGCGGCCAGTATATATTCTGTTTTTTTTTTTTTTTGTAGAAGGTAAGTGTTTAATTAGTTATTATATCATTGTAGTATTTAGTTGAAAATAAAGGCAATTTGCCGGTAAAAAAAGGATTGTCTTATAAAAAACAAAATGAAATATCGAAATGCTACCAAAATAAAGTTAGAAAAGAGAGACTGATAGATTTGACACATAAAAAACACAAGTTATTTTTTACAATAAAGCTGATTGGATATGAAAAGACTTCGCAAAACCAACGGTTTCAATGTAAATATTCAAGGCGCTTGTTATTCTAACCACAGAATAAAAGAATTCGGATAAAGCAGATGAAGTTATTTCATTTTGAAAACTTGTGGAGTACTCTAGGCACGCTAAGCCGCTGTACAGTCAGTGACAAAAATATTAATTGATTTATTTAATACGTTATGCACAGAATATGTACATAGGAGGACTTAATGCTAACGGCATTTTCTACCCGTCAACCAAGGCGTGAAATAATTAATAAGTGCACATAAGGAAATGAACAAAATTGTTGAACAATATATAAATTATGGTAAAGTTTTTTATTTTATTTTTTATGTTAGTGAATGATGTGACGAGCTAGTCATTCACCTGATGTTAAGCGACACGGTGACCTGTTCACTAGTGTTCAAAATCGACATAATTTTCCACTTAAGTTAAGACATATCTAGGAAATTTTGTAACCAACTGTACTTTTACGAAAAGGTGGTATGTTATTTAATTTTATTAAACCTAACTTAAACTTTTTTGTGGCGTAAAAACGAATTTGTTTCATTCTGTACTTACTGTGTATTAAATATTTGTTTCAATATTAGAATAAAACTGATAGATGGAGTTGTAAAAGTGACACGGTATTTTTTTTATGTTAATGAATGATGTGACGAGCTAGTTGTTCGCTTAATGGTAAGCGCGCCCATAATCGATGCAGTATCGCTTGGAACTCTAAAATGTAGTTTCGAGTGACACTGCACCGCACATCCTGAGACATCAGCACAGTCCAGTAATAATAAGATTTGTCTTATTTGACCAGTGATTTCATTAGCTGCAGTGTCCTTCAAACCGGAACACAGTAGTGCTTGCACACTACTGCTTGGCGGCAGAATAACTGGCAAAGCGGTGGTACCTACCTAAAAGAACTTTGGAAAAAAAACCACCCTCCATCCTTCCCTGCCCCCACTTAGTAAACCGATACCGCTAGTTTTTATTTCTTTGGTTATAATAAAATAAAATAAATCATTAATATATTTTTGTATATGAATTTTATTCTCAGAGTACTATATACTATTACGTCATCACACCAAATTATTTGTGTACCTGCGTACTGTTAATCTATTCCCTGTACCCCCTATTGCCTACTCCGAACCTTTTCCAGCCGACTCGTTATTTTCCTTGTCATAGAACTCAGTTAGCCCTCAGCTCCCGTCAGTTTCCATCCAGCTTTCCAATGCGACGGTCGTCTTAAAATTAATTTCATTTATTTAATTTCAATTTCCTTTTTTAAAAGGCTTTAGTCAGAAATCTTATTTGTACGTAGTAGAGTTATCAGTTTTCCGCTATTTTATTTTCGTACCAAGTGCGATGTTGCCTATCAAATACACCATACACCTGAACATGAATAACTCACACAAAAACTATTCAAAATTATGTAACAAAAAACAGGAAAGATTCAACATAACGGTCTAGAAGACCTCCTTTGATAAACTAACATGAAAAAATTGGCAACAAAATCTTGTAACAGTTTTTTTACTCAGGTCATTGCTCTGGACAAGCAGTTGGTTCATATCATATCTGTTCTCGATCATTGACTTCTAGTGTTAGGTGACGTAGTCACAGCTCATCTAGTCCAAAGAACATGTAACGCTAAGCTAAGTCTTGCCGTTCTTAATTTTACAGGCAAACCTGATATTACGGTATTTGACTGCTATATTTTTATTTATCAGTCGTAAAACAAAAATTAAATACTTCAGATTTTTTATAGATTTTTTTTTGTTAAGGAATGACGTGACGCGCAAGTCGTTCGACTGATTGTTAGCGACACGGCTGCCTATATCATTACAGTATCACTTGGAACTTTAAAATATAGAGTTTCGCATGACACTGCGCTGCGCACGTCATTATGAGACGTCAACAGTCTAGAAGTGAGATTTTTAGCATGTAGATAAAGTCATAAATTCTCATTTGCCCAGTAATTTCACTAGTGTGCCCTTCAAACCGGAACACAGTAGTGTTTGTGCACTACTGCTTGGCGACAGAATAACTGGAAAAGCGGTAGTGTCTACCTAGATGAACACAGAACTTCACTGTGACATGTATTCAGTAGTCAATTTTTTTGGATGGATATGAAAGAAAGAAGTCAACAAAAAAGAAACTATAACAGTTTTACTTGAAACTATACCTACACAGCTGGTACTTCTACAATCTCAAGAAACACACTAATTCGGTATTTATCTACCTATTCAATGTACTCTTCAAACATAATCTAAAACGTTAATTAAGCTTGAAAATGATGAAAGAACACATTAAACTAAAGGCGTAGTTTTGTCCAGATCATTGACTTTCAGCCCACTGTGCTGACAACACGATTTAGCACGGTGGTTTGCATTGTGGGCACGTGCGTGCAAATTGGACGCTGACAAGATTTTATGCCAATTTGATCTTTCAATTGAGTACCGAAATGGCAAAACTATGACAGTAGACATTTTAGTCTGTTACAAAGAGGGTGAAGAAACGTCAATGTTTTTATCACTCGCAAATGGGGACAAGATTACAGAAATAAAAAAATACACGGTTATAAAAAAATACATCGGTACAGTTACCGCAAGCTACAAATATTACAGGAAATAATTATTCGGATCATTAGAAAATAGCACTGTTCGGAATATCAAAAGAAATCCTATCTCTTGTTAGGATAATTAGTCTAAAAATCCATAATTATAAAAGCCGAATTTGTTGATACATACGATTCATAACGTTATGAAGAACACAACAATCATTATTTGTGTTTTAGTCATAACAAAGGTCTAGTCGCGTTTGACTGAAATGAACGAGCAAATAGTCGAGTCACGCTTTATGTTGGAAGCCTTGATGGTATTGATGCGCTGTGATCGATATTATGTGGTAAATAAATTGTCGATAGACTGGTACTATGCGTTTTGGCAAGTAGTAATTTGTCACTGATATCTCAGTGTGAATCTTGTAAATAATAGAGTAAAGTTATAAAAATAATAGCTGCCTATTTTATTAGTTTTTATTAGAATTTGATATCAAAAGTTTTAGTGTAATATAAAAAAAAATTACAAAATCACGCTTTAATTTTTCTGGATGATTTGATTGTCAGAACATGATATTTTTCGATACAATATTTTTCTTCCCATAGTTAATGGACAATGAATTTGGAAGATTAAGCGATTAAGCAGGTAGCTATTTCTTAAAGTAGATAAAATGGTATATTTTAATCGATATAGGAATATTAGTCTCATCTCTATGAATACACGCTGAATACAATCATGTTGATAGCTGCCTTAATGGTGGCTAATTTTCAATGACTCGTGAGGTGCAGTTGCTGCGTCTGCCTGCAGCTTTGTTTATTAATTGTGGGGTGAATCGTACTGAACATACATCAATCAGAAGTTTACATTTTTAATGAAAGGAACTCTCATACGCCTATTATGGTCAACCACTGCAACGAAAGAGTTGAAGGAGTCTTGCGTTTGCTTTATTTAATGAGTGTGATGACCCCGTTTGCCGTCATCATCATTACCATCATCAACTTTTACTGATAAACGTGTATATTAATTAGAAGTATGAAGTTTTCTTGACAGGAACTCTGCAACTAGGATAAGAAGTTGAAGGAGTCTTGGGTTTGCTTTATCTACTGGGTGTAACGTTTGATGACCCCATTTACCGTCATCATTGTCACCATCAGCTTCTACTGATGAACGTTTTTATTTATTTATTGAACACTAACATAATGTACACACTTACTTGTTACAAATATTGGTGATTGGCATCGTTACACAATTGAAATTTCCAGATAAGCGACATTTTTATTTGACGATGTGGCTTAAATATTGCTTATGTTTGCTGTTATGGCTTGTTTTAAATTATTGACTGGCTCGATAGCTAAGTTGAACTTGTTGGACCTAGCTCAGTAACCCTGCCTTCTGAACTGTGGTTTGTGTGCGATTACCACCCAGGACAAACATCTGTGTGATGAACACAGGTATTTGTTATGTGTCTGGGTGTTATTATATACGTATTTATAAACAAAATGTATCTAGTTATGTACCCATAACCGGCCTCCTCCGGCCGCTGCCTAGAGTCACGCCACGGTCCCAGACGCATGATCAGCGGAATGTTATCGCATCCGTCGCTGGAACGGTGGCCAGAGCCGATCGGAAGGCAGTCGTTCTTGTATCAAATTCTACAGACGGTCGCTTACTGTAAAACTCTATTAATATTAAATAAATTTCGTAAAATCCGAAATAATAGTTTTAAAAATCACCTCAAAGCGCTCCCGAAAGTTATCTGGCGCAGCCGGTACGATTGCTGGCCGTCGCCATCGCGAATAGTAGCGCTAAAGTTTTCGTGATATTCGGAAAAGTGTGAAAAATCGCGTGTGGTGACTAACAGTGAGAGTGTTATAAAATATATATGTATGCCTAAAATCGGTATCGCGCTCTCCCCGGCAATCTATACGAACCAAATAAAATAAGATACTTAGTGGGACCTGGAACGTGATGACTATGGCGGTTGGACAGTGAGTAATAGAAGTAAAATCCTTCTACTTTCCTTCCCTGCCTAATTCCTAACTGGTGTTAATATTAAGTTATTTTTGGTTAGATATATTTTGTGGTTGGCTAAAATCGCACCATTTAACTAGACTAGTAAGACGCATAAATTCTCTTATATTATATTATATTATATTATATTATATTATATTATATTATATAGTGTGTATTAAATAGTTTAAAATGGCTCAATCTCAAATGCAAGCTATGGCCGCGCCCTCACCTGCCTCGGTACCGCAAAAGCCTTCAGAACTGCAAGTACCACGGGATGTTTTAAGTTTAGTACCAGAGTATAATGGTGAAACTAAGACTCTAAGCTTGTTTTTAAGAAAATGCAAATATGTAATTGAACGGTACCAGGGCACAAGGGCACTTAATGAGTATTTGATGCAGTGCTTTACTAGTAAGTTAACTGGTAAAGCAGCGGCACTGATTAGCGAAAGAGGGGATTTTGAAACATTCGATGAGCTTCAATCACTGTTGATTCAGCATTTCGGAGACCCTAGGAGTGAAGAATGTGTTGCTATAGAGCTGGAGACCCTTAAGATTAAGCCTAGTGAATCTTACCTCGAGTTTTGTGGCCGGATCCAGGATATTCACGCGATCCTTTTGTCCAAGGTCAATCAAAGCTCCTCACCCACATTACGGGAAGCGAAGCGAGTAATTTACAATAATACATCACTAAGTGTATTTTTATACAATTTATCAGAACATATGGTTAGAACAGTTAGAATTAAAAATCCGAGCTCGTTAGAGGAAGCGTTACAACATGTCTTGGAGGAAGTTAATTTTCAAGAGCAATATAACATGCGTTCTAAAATGCTGCAAAGCAAACCAGTGCAAATTAACTTTAGGCCATCACCTCTGCCTCAAGGTCAATTTAAATTTGGTATACCAAATCAGGCAAACAATTTCGTGCGTCCTAATGTACCCAGCTTTGCATATCGTGCACCGATTCCAACACAATTTGGATATAGACCACAGTTCAATACCGCACCAGCTCAACCACAGTTTGGACAGCGACCACAATTTGGCTTCAGACCACAACCGCAGGTAGGTCAGACTGGCTTTAGACCGCAAGC
This sequence comes from Ennomos fuscantarius, assembly GCA_905220475.3. Taxonomy (NCBI): domain Eukaryota; kingdom Metazoa; phylum Arthropoda; class Insecta; order Lepidoptera; family Geometridae; genus Ennomos; species Ennomos fuscantarius. The sequence goes on along the minus strand of HG992050.1, from coordinate 6,665,658 downwards.
AGGACAGTTCGGGTACAAGCCGCAAGCAGGTCAGTTTGGTTTCAAGCCACAACCAGGTCAGTTCGGGTATAGGCACCCACAGCCACAAGGTTATCGTCCACCTCATCAATACTCAAACGACGTGTCTATGCGAACAGCCCCAGCAAGACCCCAGCAGTTACCTGTAAATGAAACATATGCGTTAGAAGGTCAGTACTGTGATTATTATTATCCCTACGAAACTTACGAGACCTACGATAATATGACTCCCGACGCTTATGATGGTATGTATGGTTATCACGAACCTTCAGTTGACCACCCCGCTGAAAATGATAGGAGCGAAAATAGTGAGCACGGTGTTACGACCTCAGCAACTAATGAGCAAGAGACAGTCAATGCTCTTGAAAATTTTCACGTAGGTGTATTTCCAATGACTACGAAATGATAGAAATAAATTATGACGCCTCATTAAAATTACCATATATATACGTACCGGATATAGACGGAAAGTTCATGCTGGACTCTGGAAGCACGCGATCGTTTTTAGGTTCTGCAAAAGCCAACAAACATTTTGCGGCATTAAAATCCCATGAACCATTCATGGTAACAAGTACTCATGCCTCCAGTATCCATCATGAGGTGGTTAACATTCCACTTTTCTCCATTTTCCATGAAAACGGTGAACATAAATTTTATGTCTATGACGTTGACAATCGTTACGATGGGGTGATAGGATGTGACCTGATATCACGGCTTCAAGCCAAAATAAATTTAAAAGATAAGATTTTAGAAACCCCACGAGCTAAAATACCGATCATTTATAATGATGACCACATTATCACAATTCAGCCTCGGTCAGAACATAGAGTAAAATTGCCAGTAAATTTAGAAAATGGCGACGCTATTTTAAATTTCAAACAGTTCTACGATGGCGTACGTATGCCAACGGCAATAGTTAAGTGTAAAAACTATTCTGCTACTACGGTAATACAAAACATCACCGAAAATTTGATCATACTAACAATAACGGCACCTTTTACAGTAACTGAATTTAACGATGACATAGCGTGCGATATAAACTATTCTGAGCTTACCGACGTAGAAGTGGATGACCTCTTGACCGACAATTTGACTAAGTTGAGATTAGACCATCTTAATGACGAAGAGACTAAAGCAATTCAACAATTGTGCCATGACTATAAGGACATATTTTATTGTGAGAGCTTACCTCTCACCTTTACGAACCAGGTGAAACATCGTATTAGAACGGTTAATGAAGACCCAATTTACATTAAACCCTACAGGCAGGCACCGGCTCAAGCCGAGGAAATCAAACAACAAGTCGAAAAGTTGCTCAAGGATAATGTGATCAAAGAATCGCATTCTCCTTGGAGTGCACCGGTCCACATAGTGCCCAAAAAGATGGATGCTTCGGGTCAGGTCAAGTATAGAATGGTCGTGGATTATCGTAGACTTAACGAAATCACAATTGATGATAGGTACCCCATCCCAAACATATGTGACTTGTTCGATAAACTGGGTAAAAGTAATTACTACACCACTCTCGATTTGGCATCAGGCTACCACCAAATCGAAATCGAGGAATCTGATAGAGAGAAGACCGGCTTCTCAACCCAAAATGGACATTACGAATTTCTCCGGATGCCATTTGGCTTAAAGACGGCTCCGGCAACCTTTCAAAGAACCATGAACAACGTTCTGAGGGGCCTGCAGGGCATTCATTGTCTCGTTTATTTAGATGACATCCTGGTCTATTCGAATGGTTTACAGGACCACCTTCAAAAACTACGAGCCGTATTTGACAGACTTCGACAAACAAACTTTAAAATACAACTTGACAAATCGGAATTCTTGCGCAAAGAAGTACAGTACCTAGGACATACTTTGACTAAAGATGGACTTCGACCAAATAACGACAAAATAGAAGCAGTTCTGAAATATCCCGTACCACAGACACAAACTGAAATAAAGCGGTTCTTGGGATTTGTCGGTTATTACCGCAGATTTGTTAAAGACTTTTCTAAAATCACCCAACCTTTGACAGCTTGTCTAAAAAAGGGCAAGAAAGTAGTGACAGATACCAAGTTCATAGAATCATTCGAAAAATGTAAGGAGCTATTGGTTAATGCTCCCATATTACAATACCCCGACATGACTAAACCGTTTATCTTAACGACTGACGCCTCCGAGGTAGCAATCGGTGCAGTACTATCACAAGGGCCAGTAGGTTCGGATAAACCAGTTGCATATGCAAGCCGAACCCTAACAGAAACCGAAAGGAGATATAGTGCGATCGAACGCGAGCTATTAGCAATAGTCTGGGCGACGAAACACTTTAGGCCCTACTTATATGGCAATAAATTTACCGTGTACACCGATCACCAACCCCTTGCATGGTTAAATAAGTTCAAAGAGGTCAGTAGCAAATTAACACGTTGGCGATTACGTTTATTAGAATACGATTTTGATATTATACACAAAAACGGAAAACAAAATGCAAACGCGGATGCACTATCTCGCATACAACTAAACGCACTGGGAAACGACGACAACGCCTCCATGATTGTTAACATTGACGATAAAGAGCAACGACTCCAGGAACATTTGCAACAAGTGACGGAACAAAGCTCGACTTTAGCAAAACGACGTGATACCAATGACTCAGGGACTATAACGATATCTGACTCCGACAGGACGGCTACCGCTAGCCCTATGACTATACCAGACTCAGACATAGAAGAAACACAGGAGTATCCCATACGATCAGAATCTAGCACTACACAAACGATTCATTCAGCTAGAGATATGGAATCATTGGGCATTCCCATACTTCATGAAGCAGTAGACACCAAACCTAACCAGATTCTAGTGTTCAGCTGGTTCCGTAATAATATGCAAGTCCGCGACTTGTCTAGGAATAATCAGAAGGTAATCGAGGTCTTTTTACCCCTTCATAATGAGGAACTGATAAAAGAGTTTTTAAAGAAATACATTAGGCCGAAAGTCAAGTACTTTGTCTACTTTGAAGATCAAGAACATCGGAAAGATTTTAGCAGGGTTATTATAGCACTATTTAAGAGAGGGACAGTAAATTTCTATGAATGTACGGAAAGGGTTATTTATATAGAGGATGAAAAAGAACAAAAAGCGATAGTAGATAAAATGCATGACGGAAAAACGTGTCACCGTGGAATCACGGAGACCATTAAGAGAATTAGGCGTACTTACCACTGGCCTAACATGCAGGAAACGGTGGCGGCTATGCTTAACTCCTGTGAAAAATGCAAAACTTCTAAATATGATCGTAACCCTATAAAACCGGTACTACAGCTTACACAGTCGCATGACTCTCCATTTCAAGAAATATTCATTGATATATTTTCAATAGAGTCTAAACACTATCTTACTCTCATAGACGCATTTAGTAAAATTGGACAGGCTATTGAAGTACCATCGAGATCGACCCCCGAAATAGTTAGGGCATTGTTAAAATACTTTTCATTTTATGGTATACCGCGAAAAATAAGCTGTGATCCGGGGACTGAATTTAATAATGAACTACTCAAAGAATTGACAAACCTTCACAAAATACAATTACACATAGGTACGCCCAATAACCCTAATTCCATGGGCATGATAGAGACATTCCACTCTACAATAATCGAAATATACCGCTTAGCTAAGTATGACAAGAAGTGTACAGACGCTGCGTCTGTAATGACATACGCTGTTATGGCCTACAATAACACTATACACAGTGCAACAGACTTAACGCCATTTGAGGTTGTATTCGGACACACAGATCTAAACTCTGCATTCGACATTGACTTTGACAAAGCGTACAGACAACAGCTGATAAAAGACCACAGAAAAAGAACACACGAACTGTACAAACACCTTTCTGACAAGATGGTTAACTTCAAAAATAAGGTAGTAACTAAACGTGATGGTGAAACAGGACTAGATTTTAACTTAGGGCAAACAATATTCGCAAAGGCTGTAAACAAAAGGCAGTCCAAGGACAAACCTAAATTCCAAAAAGCCATAGTAACTGGTCAGGTCGAACGCAATGTTTTGCCAATTAAAATAAATGAGAGACAGACCAAAGTCCCAATTAAAAATATTAAACGTCCTCCGCAGGTGGTGCAAACTCCTGGTATGGACGTCGATGATCAGGACCATCATTTATCAAGTTGCCCCCAGCCAGAACCTTCAAGTGATAAAACTTGAACAAAATCCTGGCATATTACCGGTAAAGCAGGGTCGCGCTTTCCTGCAACACGATAAATGGTCGATTGTTAAAACTTACAGCCTCAAAGGCATTATAACCGATTTGAACTATAACATAGATAAATATTCGGAGTTTAATAAAATTATTAGCCAGAATAAGTCATACGTCAATGAGATCCTGGAACTAAAGACTCAGGTAGATTACCTCCGTGACGAAACTACGAACAAGATTCAGCAATTAATTCCCTCCAAGAGATACAAGCGCGGTCTCATCAACCCCCTCGGATCTGTCATTAAAATTATAACCGGTAACCTTGACCACGATGACGCAATACGTTATGACAAACTTATTACAGGACTCAAGACTCGAGAACAGGGCATATCAAATAAAATTACTCTTGTATCCGAAATGTTGAACCACTTCCTGAACTCTACTCAAGTCATTGATGACAATATTAATGTAATGAATGAGCGTTTGCGACGCATTGAAACTATTGTAGCAGATTTGTCGAGAGAGAACATGTATATCTTTATATCATATTTGACTAATGTATTGAATATGTTTATTGTTAATTTCAGAACTCTATATATAAAACTTAATGAATTGGAAACTGCTATTGCACTCAGTAAGGTATCCATATTACATAAATCTGTGATCGATTCAAAGGAACTCTTAACCTTGCTGTCCGAAATCTCAAGATATGATAATTTGATGTATTCTGTCACTGAGCAAAGTCTAGTTAATATAGAAGAAACACTTTCAGTGAAAACTTGCCTTAAGAATGATGAAATAAGATTCATAATTGATGTTCCATTAGTTGCTAACAGTACGTATAATTATTTTAAATTGTACCCCTTACCCATATCACGTGACTCTCAAACCTACGTCATTGTTCCCGAATTCCCATTCCTATTAGTAGAAGGTACGAAATATCGTCCAACCGCTCGCCAATGCCGAGAAATAACGGCCGAAGAATACTTATGTTCCCAAGACGACCTCGTCCCATATGCTCCAGAGACCTGTATCGAGCAGCTGATGGAGTACCGGCGCAATTTATCCAGATGTTTCCCACGTAGAGTTCTTTCAGAGGACCTGAAATTGCAGAGAATAGCATCAACCCGTTGGATATTATACTCTAAATGTAATAAAATATTGACACAAACCTGTGGTCATGACGTAGTCCGTGAAGCCTTACAGGGAACATACATATTAACTACCCCGGAAGCATGCGATGTTTCTATCGATGGCGTTGTAATATACGGACGACGCTACCACCCACTGGATACCGGATATAAACCTGTTCCGCTTCTTACTCTACCTGAAGTACATGAACAAAAGCAGAACCACCTGGTGGAGAATACCGAACCTGTCGACCTCAAGGGAGTTGACCTAGAAGACGTGCAGCACCTAAACTACCTGTTGAAGAAAAGTGTAAAAAGTGTTGAAAGTGATAATGGGCAATATAATAGTGATCAAATCAACAGTGTCAGTGTCGCGACTATAGTACTTTATGTTATCGTCTTTATATGTGTTAGTTATTTAGTCTACCCTAGGCTTAAAAATATAGTTATAAGAAAGTGTGGAAGAGGACAGGTCCATGATGATCAGCAAGAGAACCAGCCTCAGCCACCCTTATTGTTAATTTCACGATAAATGTTAACGAAGTTATTGGAAAACTCTGTATTCCCAATAACTTCGAGCTAAGGGGGGAGGAGTTATGTACCCATAACCGGCCTCCTCCGGCCGCTGCCTAGAGTCACGCCACGGTCCCAGACGCATGATCAGCGGAATGTTATCGCATCCGTCGCTGGAACGGTGGCCAGAGCCGATCGGAAGGCAGTCGTTCTTGTATCAAATTCTACAGACGGTCGCTTACTGTAAAACTCTATTAATATTAAATAAATTTCGTAAAATCCGAAATAATAGTTTTAAAAATCACCTCAAAGCGCTCCCGAAAGTTATCTATCTAAGTTATGTGTTTATTATGTGTCTGGGTGTTGTTATATACGTATTTACAAACAAAATGTATCTAAGTATTGTTACAGTTTTCTGGTTCCCATAGTACAAGCTTTGCTTAGTTTGTGGCTAGATGGCTGTGTGAAATGTCCACACATATTGTTATTGTTATTAATAGCTTTAATAAGAAAATAAAGGTCATGTAACAAATACCAAAGGTTATTGGTAGATTTTATGGAAAGTGTAGCAAATAAATCACGCCATCACGTAAAAATACTTATTTCACATTATCCGTCCGTTACACTTTCTCAAAATAGATTTCATTAATTGAATCTCTTCGTGATTCACTTCTAACGGATCTTTGTTCATTGGCATCGGTTCCATTAAAGGTTGCTTTAAAAGGCTGTGTAATTATTAATATAACGTTATGCCTCATCGAGTGTGGGTGCGAGTGATACGTGCAGCTTGTATTTTGAACTCTTTGTCATCGTCCTACACGGGTTTTGGTTTGAATTGGTTTGGTCAGGAGCGATGATGAGGATTTTCTTTGAAAAAAAGGCTGCTGTTTAAAGACTGTTGTTGTAAGACTTTTTTTAAACGTTTGACGTGATGAGCTAGTCTTTCGCCTAATATTAGGCAGTTAAAATTAAGTGACAGTACCACTTGCAACTTCTGTGCGTATTTACCGTATTTACTCTATATTTTTTCTTCGAAAGAGCTTTGAGCGAGTTTGACACGTGCCATGGTTCTGTATACAAGTATTGGATTCTTTTATTATTTTGTGGCGTGCTAGCCCACGAAAAAGTTTACATATCAGTTTAATAGAGAACTTTTCCAGCTAGTTGCTAGGGGCAACGAATGTTGTTGATATAGACTTCACATTAGAGAAAATTTTATTTTCCGCATTTGGTTTTTGTAAATATCTTTTTAATTAATATATCGTATACAAAGTCAATCGGCATATCATTAATTCAGCAAACCCATGGACCTCCTTCTATTACAACAAAAGTGTATCTAACTTAGCTTTACTGGTGACCTGTTTTGAACCGAAAGTCCACGTTTGCAGTAAATGTGTGTGATTTTGATTTTGTTGCTGATTGCGATAATTCTGATACTGATTCACATAAAAATGTCGCTCTCAACCGATAAGAACGAAGATGTTTGTCGTGTGGGCGTGCGAATTCCGCCGTTTTGGCCTGAAAAGCCGGCCATTTGGTTCGCGCAGATTGAGGGCCAATTCGCGATATCGAACATTACTACGGACAATACGAAGTTTTTCTACGTTATCGGCCAACTAGAACCGCAGTATGCTTCTGAGGTGGAAGATATAATCATCAACCCGCCCGACACCAACAGGTATGAAAAATTGAAGTCGGAACTTATCAAACGACTGTCCGCGTCACGAGAAAAGAAGGTCAAGCAATTACTTATGCACGCAGAACTTGGAGACCGTAAGCCATCTCAGTTTCTAAGACATTTGCAACATTTGGCTGGACCTGGAGTTCCCGAAGATTTTCTACGTACTATCTGGACCAGTCGCCTACCAAGTAGCACGCAAACGATAATCGCTTCGCAGATGACGTCTTCGCTGGAAGCGCTCGCAGATCTCGCTGACCGCATCCATGACGTTGTGTCGCCTACAGCGCACGTAGCATCAACATCAAGTGCCATACCAGGAAGCTCTTTAGAAGCCATGAACCAACAGATTGCTGAACTTACCAAACAAGTGCAAGCTCTAACTGCGCAGGTGAACCGGCATTCACGTGCACCGAATCGTTCAAACAAGAAAACGCGCGGTCTTTCTAGCTCCACACGATCACAGTCGAACTATAGAAAATTTCCTGTGTGCTGGTATCATAGTAAGTTCGGCAACGAAGCAAGTAAGTGCGTAAAACCATGCGACTACCATGCGGGAAACGCGAACAGCAGTCGGTAATGGCGACGACCGATTGCCAAACTTCCGGTCGCCTATTTGTCACGGACGGCGCTACGAAGATGCAGTTTCTCATCGATACTGGCAGTGACGTATGTGTCTTCCCCCGATCGGCACTCAAGGAACGTCGTGAGAAAACAAATTATGAGCTGTGTGCGGCAAACGGTACACCCATTTCTACTTACGGCTACGCTCATTTAGTGCTGAACCTAGGCTTGCGCCGTGACTTTACTTGGCGATTCATCGTAGCGGACGTTACAAAGGCCATAATAGGTGTGGATTTTTTATCATTTTACAACCTCATCGTGGATTGTCGAAATCAACGTTTAATCGACAACACTACAAGCCTTACGTCCCCAGCTTCACCTGCACAGTCAACTGGGAACATTTCATCGGTAAAAGTTATTTCTGGAAATTCCGTATATCATAACATACTAAGCGAATACCCTGAGATTACTCGACCTTCCGGTGTCCACCGTGTTCCGAAGCATAATACCATGCATCATATACAAACTACTGCAGGGCCGCCAATAAGCAGCACACCACGAAGACTAGCACCGGATAAATTAAAAATCGCAAAAGACGAATTTGCAGATATGTTGAGGAACGGAACAGCCAGACCTTCAAAGTCACCATGGTCATCACCACTTCATCTTGCGCCTAAAAAAGATAACGGCTGGCGTCCATGCGGTGACTACAGAATGCTCAACGCTAGAACCGTACCAGACAGCTATCCCATTCGACACATACATGACTTTGCACATTGTCTCTCCGGCTGTCAAGTATACTCGGTTATCGATCTCGTAAAAGCTTATAATCAAATTCCTGTCTGCCCTGAGGATATTCCAAAGACCGCAATCACGACGCCGTTTGGTTTATACGAATTTCCGTTCATGACGTTCGGACTACGTAATGCCAGCCAAACGTTTCAACGATTTGTGGACGAGATGCTTAGGGGCCTTGAGGAGTTCTGCTTCCCGTTTCTGGACGATTTTTTGATCTTCTCACCTGATCAGGAATCACACAAGAAGCACCTTCATCTGCTCTTCAACAGACTCAAGGAATACGGCATGGTAATCAACACGAACAAGTGCATATTCGGTGTATCAGAGGTAACGTTTTTAGGACACAGCATCTCAGCAGCTGGCACTAAGCCGTTACCATCGAAGGTAGAAGCAGTTGCGAATTACCCTCCACCGAAAACCGTTAGAGAACTGCGAAGATTCCTAGGAATGGTGAACTTTTACAGAAGGTTTATTCCTGACGCAGCGCGGCATCAAGCGCCTCTGAATGCACTGCTCACAGGATCAGTTAAAGGTTCACATCCCGTGCATTTATCAGAAGAAGCTACTAAAGCATTCATCACCTGCAAGGAAAGTCTCTGCCAAGCAGCACTACTTGCTCATCCAGACTGCCAAGCGAAGCTCGCTATAGTCACTGATGCTTCAGACACAGCAATGGGCGCAGCTTTACAACAGCATAGAGACGGCCTGTGGGAACCTTTAGCATTTTTCTCTCGAAAACTTTCGCCATGTCAACAGAAATACTCGCCTTACGACAGGGAACTTCTCGCCATCTACGAAGCAATAAAATACTTTCGTCACATGGTGGAGGCGAGAGATTTCATTATTTACACTGACCATAAGCCCATAACTTTCGCATTTCATTCACGAAAAGAAAAGTGCTCACCAAGACAGTTCAGACATCTGGATTTTATTTCACAGTTTTCCACAGATATCAGGCATATTTCAGGAAAGGATAACGTTGTGGCTGACAGTTTATCACGCATCGAAGAGATTACTCAGCCCATCGATCTATCCAAGCTTGCTCAAGCACAAAGCACAGATCCTGAACTAGAACAACTTTTGGATAGCGATACTTCTCTGCGCTTGACAAAAATCAAACTGCCTGGATCTCACACAGAAATCTATTGTGACAAGAGCAGCAATGTGGCCAGACCTTATGTGACCAAAGACATGCGACGGCAAGTGTTCGAAAACTTGCATTCTTTTAGCCACCCTGGCATAAATGCGACGACGAAACTGATATCGGAACGCTATGTATGGCCTAGTATGCGAAAAGATTGTAGAGAGTGGACTCGTTCCTGCCTAGCATGCCAACGATCAAAAATAACACGTCATGTCTCATCTCCATTAGCATCATTCAACTTACCTCGAGCCAGATTCATGAAAATCCACATAGATTTGATCGGACCTTTACCTCTTTCACAGGGGTATCGTTACTGTCTCACATGTGTAGATCGCTTCACACGATGGCCCGAGGCTATACCATTACAGGAGATAACAGCTGAAACAGTGGCAAAAGCTTTAGTTCACGGATGGATATCCAGATTCGGCTGCCCTGAAGATATCGTCACTGATCGTGGTCGACAGTTTGAATCAGAACTTTTTAAGCATCTGTCCCACATCATCGGATTTCAACGCAGACGAACTACAGCCTACCATCCAGCATGCAATGGACTTGTCGAAAGATTCCACAGACAGCTTAAAGCCGCTATTACATGTCATGCGACCAGCAGCTGGCTTGAAACACTTCCACTTGTACTACTGGGAATCCGGGCGGCATTTAAGGAAGACTTACAAGCGACTCCAGCTGAACTCGTATATGGAGAGACACTACGACTCCCAGGTGACATTTTTTGTCAATCGGCTGATGGTACAGAGGACTTGACAGTATACACTGAAAGACTGCGCACATTCGCCAAAAATTTGTTGCCATTACCAACTTCTCACCATGGGAATAACCGCTCCATATTCATTTTCAAAGATTTAGCAACAGCATCCCACGTCTCTCTAAGAGATGACACCTCGCACCCATCTTTTCAAGCAGCTTATACAGGCCCACATGAGGTGATAAAACGAGGGGATAAAGTTTTCAAGCTCCGCATAAAAGGCAAAGAAGTCACTGTATCAGTCGACCGCATTAAACCTGCCTACATACTTCGTGAGTTGGACCATTCTCCCGCCGTGGCAGCACCTGAGACCCGAGACGCTCCAGTGACCACCACTCGATCAGGACGAACAGTGCGTTTTCCAGAATATTATCGCCCGTAGGACGGTCTCTGGAGGGGGGTGATGTGGCGTGCTAGCCCACGAAAAAGTTTACATATCAGTTTAATAGAGAACTTTTCCAGCTAGTTGCTAGGGGCAACGAATGTTGTTGATATAGACTTCACATTAGAGAAAATTTTATTTTCCGCATTTGGTTTTTGTAAATATCTTTTTAATTAATATATCGTATACAAAGTCAATCGGCATATCATTAATTCAGCAAACCCATGGACCTCCTTCTATTACAACAAAAGTGTATCTAACTTAGCTTTAATTTTATAACCCTGATTCACTTGTTGTTAACGTATGAAATTTTTGTTCATTAGAAAAATCGCACCTGAATAAAATAGGAAAATAAACTAAATAGTATTAGGGTTACGTTTCTCGTGAGAGAATGTGGAAGTGGCGAGAATAATATAATATGTAAATATTAGAGAATAAAAGATAAAATATAAAACAACCTGGTATATGCTGTAAAGTTTTTTATTCAAGTGACATACAAAAGGCAGGTATCAAAAGGACATGGAACATAAATTATTTGAATTTAAATACTATATCAAAAAGGCTTTACTAACACGCCCCCTTAATTTATGCTTTCAAGGCCTAGTCAAGATACCCCCTTAAGTTTTACATTATATTATCTTAAAGCCCTAATCCTGTCATGCATTTATAATGTTTACATCTAGGCAAGGCTTTCGTTAATATATCAGCCGTCATATCATTTGTAGAATATATCTTAAAGAAATGTCCTTATTATTCTTTAACACATCTCTAATGAAATGGTATCTTATATCTATGTGCTTACAACGAGAATGGAGAACTGGATCCTTAGCTAGCGCAATAGCACCCTGATTGTCTGCATATAAAGTAATTCTAGCATACTTTAGTAACTCAATTTCAGTAAGCAGACTATTCAGATAAACCGCTTCTTTCATACATTGTGATAGGCTTACATATTCTCTCTATAGACTCACAAGAAGAAGTAGAAACACACCTTTGTTTCTGTGATTTCCACGACACGCACGCACCACCTAAAATGAAAGCATATCCGGAATATGAACGTCGATCTAGTTCCCAACTTCCCCAGTCCGAATCTGAGTATTCTACCATTGACTCACCAGTCTTTTTAAACGAAAGACCGTAATTCTGTGTTCTCTTCAAATATCGCAACACACGCTTTGCGAAATTCCAACTCATTTCATTCGGATTTTCATTGAATTGTGCTAACTTTACCACACAATTCATTATATCTGGTCGACTTCCTGTTGCCAAGTACATCAAGCTTCCTATGAGCTCCCTGTATCCTTGTGTATTATTCACAACAGGCGCATTAATTTAACTTTTAGAGTATATTAATTTTTCATTCGGACACAATGGAATTGCAACATTCTTTACATTTTTCCATTCCAAAATCTTGTAATAATTTCCAAATATATTTAGTTTGTGACAACGTAATGACACCTTTGTCTCTGACAATGTCAATACCTAGAATATATTCGGCCTGTCCAAAGTGTTTTAGTTCACACTCTTTGGATAGTTCTTTCTTAAAGTCGTCCCTCTCGCACACACGTCACAATCATACAGCTCACGCTCATTTATCCTCTGAGTTTTTATACCAGCTTTGGTCAAAACTCTCAATAAATCCCTTGCATTCAAGTGTCCCATTCGTTCATGCCACAACCACACATTTTCCTCTGATACCACTGATGCAGATTCATACTGTTCCCTAACGTAATATAAATTACTCTTACGATCCGCAACTACGACAATTTCCCCATGGCAATTTTTCACTATGGCCTCATCCTTAGTAAACATTACAGTACAACTTTTATCTGTAATCCTTGCCACTGAAATTAGGTTACATCGCAGATCAGGAACGTACAATGTGTCTGGCAATTGAACATTTGTTTTGGATTCACCTTTACATGCAGACAGCGTGACCATACCTTCACCTTCAACTTTTGTGGTCAAGTTGGAAGCTAAATTTAATTGACTCCATGACGGTAACAAACCCTCCACAAACTTGTTTACGTCCTTACATAAATGTGATGTACACCCGCTATCTAAGATCCAGTTTCCTTTCCCGTTGTACACACCATTACATTGATCTGTAACATAATTAAAATAATCAAAACTGGTATCAAAAGATGTTTTACATGTATCACTATCAACAACGTACTTTTCAGAATCTTTTTCTTTGTTTTCCGTGCATTCTGATGCTTTATGTCCAACTTTATGGCATTTGAAACATTTAAACTTGAATGTTTCCCGTTGTTTATTAAACTTCTTTTTTCTTAAATTCTCTTTTGCGATCATTGCTTTTTCTTCAGAGTTGTGCCTCGAACAGTATTCTTCAACGATTTTGATCTTTAGAGTTTCAGGATTCGGAATTTCGTCTCGGGACTCTATTGCACATCGGAAATTGTCAAACTCTGTAGGAAGACTATAGAGCAACATTATCGAAAATAGGTCATCATGAATCTCCACATCCATTGCACTCAGTTTATCCTTTGTATCAAAAAATGTTGGAATATGTTCATAAAAGTCGCCAGGCTCGATGAATCTCATCATCGTCAACCTTTTCAACATATTAGTCTTTTTTGCTGGTGCTTTTGATGCATATATGGATTCTAGCTTTAACCATACCTCATCAGTAAAGCCTCTGCTTGTACTCGCCAGCTCTCGTAATTTTCTCTTGTTAAAACTTTAATCATTCTTGTTGTAGCCATTTTAACTATTCAATAAAATTACCTCAGATCTCAATGTTTTCTTCATCACAATCTTTTTAGAAAAATATTTTTCAGCAATGACACTCACTACAATATTATATTTTTCGCCTTCCGTTCTGGGCCCATAACCATTATTAGGGTTACGTTTCTCGTGAGAGAATGTGGAAGTGGCGAGAATAATATAATATGTAAATATTAGAGAATAAAAGATAAAATATAAAACAACCTGGTATATGCTGTAAAGTTTTTTATTCAAGTGACATACAAAAGGCAGGTATCAAAAGGACATGGAACATAAATTATTTGAATTTAAATACTATATCAAAAAGGCTTTACTAACAAATAGTAGTTTAAAAACGGTTTTAATGCTTGTTGTTATAGATAGATAGATAGATAGAGAACACTTTATTGTTCCACCAATGAAATATAAAAATTTCAAGAAAAACTTATAAACTTATGTTACAATGGGCGGTCTTATCGCTGAAAGCGATCTATTCCAGACAACCTTTGGATGGACAGTATCAAATGCAAAAGAGTAGGCGGTGGTGTATGACAATTTAAAAGAAATCTAATAACAATAATTAATCATAATAAAAAAAAAAATCTGTGCAGAAATTCCTCCTTCCTCCGGGTTAAGGGCCAACAAAAACCAATAATAATAACCGAATGATCACAGATATAGATGTGATCATTTTATTGGGTTATTATTATTGGTTTTCTGGCTTCTTCCATGATACGTAGTTGCGTAGTAAATTACCTAACAAAGAAAGATAATTATAAAATTAAATAAATTTAATAGGTCATATACAAGAAGCGTACTATGTATTTACAGTTTGTCGTTTTTTCATACCTCGAAAATTGTAAGAGCCAACCGGCTCAACCACCACACCGCAGAAGCTGTCAAAGTAAAATCTCGTTTTACCCTTTGGATAGGAAACTAAAACTAAACTACGATTCTCAGTAGCTACATTAGCAGTTATCATTAATGAAACGGCATTAAGGGCGCGACACGCTCTACATTCAGATCGCCTCAACCGTGGAAACTAACGATCATAACATAACTGACCGCCAAATAAATAACTGACCAAAAGAAATCAACATAACCGACCGCTATTCATTTCACGCACGTTTGTTTTGTTGGCACTATGACGATAGCGAAATGGTTATTTTGTTTTTGTTTTGTCTCCACACTTTTGTGTATTTAGCCAGTGGCAATTGATAATTTCTCTATTAATTATTATATAATTAATATTATATATATGTGTCAAGTCACAGTCCAAGTCATCAGGTCTAGTCATAGTCTAGTCTAGTCAAGTCATACTCCTAGTAAAGTGGTGGCAACTTTACCAGAAGCTTCTATGGAGTTTTGGAAACAAATCGAAAAGAAATGTTTCACCGTCATTATACCACTTTCTCACACTCGTGCCTCTAATCCAGCATTTAACGAACAAAATGCCACCAATTTTATGCACTAACACTGAAAATTACACAAGCTTTGGAAAATAATACAATGCTGTGACGCGATTTTTTTCGTTTTCCCGCCTAAACTTCAAACTCTTTTTTAGTTGATGAAGGAAATTACTGGGTCACAAAATTTTGAACAATATTACTAGTCATAATTTTTTCTAAATATAATAATATCCAGCGAAAAACATAATTTTTATATCCAGTCCAAATTGAAAGTAATCGTTTCACCTTTTTAGTCAATTTCGTCACGCAGTACGCCAGTCACGGCCGTTATAGCCCACGCCATTATAAGCATCACTTCGGTGTTAGCTAACAGACAAGAATATGTAGGTAGAAACGGGTTATGCGTAGGTTGCAACCTATATAACTATAGGCCTTCAGCATGTCTACACCGCGCCGCGTCCGGAGCAAGAATGATCCGTAGTACACCGAGCGCTCCTTTTTTATAGCCAGACGGGTAGGAGCGCCATGGCAGTTGCCGGTGTTGCCACTGAAATAAATTTAATGCCACCACAGGGTAAATTACGGTGCTCGATCGCTGCCCGCTGCGCATAGAGTTTACATTTACAACTGGACGTTGCCGCCGTCAAATATAAAAAAGAATTATTGTTTTGA
The DNA here is from genome assembly GCA_905220475.3 of Ennomos fuscantarius. Lineage (NCBI taxonomy): Eukaryota > Metazoa > Arthropoda > Insecta > Lepidoptera > Geometridae > Ennomos > Ennomos fuscantarius. Next base: position 6,649,656 of record HG992050.1, on the reverse strand, counting down.
CAAAGTCCTGAAACTAGGTTGTAAGACTTATCTGGAAAGCTCGTCTAGGTAGGTACCACAGCTTTGTCACTTATTCTACCGCCAAATAGTAGTGTGCAAGCATTACTGTGTTCTGTTATTATGTTATATGTTTCTGTTATATGTGTTGTGTATTCTGAACTTTGTTATTTTCCACAATTATGTGGGTAATTTGTGTAACAGCCATTGTACTTACTTCGTTATGCTCCAGTGTAGACACATTTCTAACTATATTTTGATCTATTCGTTAGAACCTATAATTGGCTTTCTACGGTTGAATTTTTTTTTAAAATGTTTTGGCTCCACACTTTTGTGTTTTAGTGTGTCCAGTCTCAAGTAATTGATAATTTATCAAGCTAATGATATTTCACGCAAATATGTGTCAAGTCACAGTCGAAGTCATCAAGTCAAGTCATAGTCTAGTCAAGTCATACTCCTAGTAAAGTGGTGGCAACTTTACTTGAAGCTTCTATGGAGTTTTGGAAACAACACGAAAAGAAACGTATCACCATCATTATACCATTTTCCCACACTCACGCCTATGATCCAGCACTTAACGAATAAAATGCCACCAATTTTATGCACTAACACTGAAAATAACACAAGTTTTGGAAAATAATACAATGCGGTGACGCAATCTTTTTCGCTTTCCCACCAAAAACGACGGTTGAATTGATATGCTGTTAAGATGAGCTGTTAGTTTTCTATTTAAAAAAAAAAGCGTATTACCTAACCAGTTACAAGGTTACATCAGGTCAAATACGGACAATTTTCACGTTCCCTCCTAAAGTCGATTATAGAGTTTTGGCGGGAAAGCGAAAAAGAATGCGTCACTGCATTGTATTATTTTCCAAAACTTGTGTTATTTTCAGTGTTAGTGCATAAAATTGGTGGCATTCTATTCATTAAGTGCTGGATTACAGGCATGAGTGCGGGAAAGTGGTATAATGATGGTGAAACGTTTCTTTTCGTGTTGTTTCCAAAACTCCATAGAAGCTTCTGGTAAAGTTGCCACCGCTTTACTAGGAGTATGAATTGACTAGACTTGACTATGACTGGACTTTATGACTTGGACTGTGACTTGACTTGACACATATATATATTACTTAACTCGAGAAATTATCAAATACTTGACACTGGCTAAATACACCAAAGTGTGGAGCCATACCAAAACAAAAAAAAAGTCGATTATACCTATAGTGACATGAAAAAGTCGGTGTTGCCAATTTCATCGATGCACTGGAACGGACAAAATTCGAATTAAAAAAATGGAATAAATGTCGTTTGACAATCGTTTTAGTGTTGGCGTGGGTTGTACCACGCGAATTTCAGACCCACTGGCACACTCTACTATCATTATATTTATTATCTGAAAATAGCCGAAATTGGCCTTAGATCAGAATCAGACCACTGATTAAACTTTCAATTTGGAGATTTTATTTATTTTATTTCAGATTTTTGTTTGTATACCTATTATTTATATATAATAATAATAATAATCGTTGGGCCAAATTAATATCGCCCAACGATCACATACAGAGATCCTGGACCCTAACTAGGATTCCCTGTGTCTAGAGACCCAGGAACTACAAGGACCATGGTCCCACAACACCCAGACACAGAACAAGTATATGCGCTTTGCAAATATTTGCGCATTGATAGTGATAGACTAGTTACTATATACGATAGTTTAGTAATGCTATTACGAGACAAGTGTGGACTTAAGAGCTCTCAAACTTTAATGCTGAGGGGCTTAAATCTTATTCAACGAGGTAGTGCTGCCAGCATTCTGGGAACCTTACTACGCGGTGGCGAGTTAGACGGCGTATTTCTTTTGGAAATACCATTTATTCCTGCATTTTTAAGAAAAGATTTTTTATGCACTCTTGATTTGGAGAGTAAGCTGGTAAATGCGAGGCGAGAAGCGCAAAGAAGGTACAAAGAAGGCGTAAGTTGAAGTTGGTTCACATAGATCTCCATTGTCAACATAACAAAGTTAAAAAATAAAATTATGTTGGTATGTCCGGTATAATGACAATTTACAATTGTCAAGATGGCGACATTAACATTAAAGAAAGCAAAAACAAAGTTATACCGGCCGATAGATGGAGCTAAACTAAAGCATCCTTATTAATAAACGGGTATTAGTCTCGGATTAGTTACTTCAGCTTTTGTCATTTTTTTGCTATTGGAATATTTAAGTGGATCGAAAGAAACAAAAGATGGTGTAACTAGTCTAAAGCTAGTTCGTGTTTATTAATAAAGCTGAAGAAGTTTTACTTCAGTAGTTTGGTCTGAATCACACCCTATTTTATATAGGCATTTTCCCATCTGCACGTTTCACAGCGCTTCCACATAAAAATGAAAAATGCATTGCAGCAGGTTAGAGAAGATAAGAGCGACTTAACTTTAGTGCAATCAGGCGTTAAAATTTTAGCTACTTATATTTTTATACTACATTTGTGTTACGAATTTGTTAACTAGGTGGTAGTTATACTAGGTGGTAGGACTTTACTGCAAAGTTCGTCTAGGTAGGTACCACCGCTTTGCCAGTTATTCTGCCGCCAAGCAGTAGTGCGCAAGCACTGCTGTGTTCCGGTTTGAAGGGCACTGTAGCTAGTGAAATTACTGGGCAAATGAGACTTTATGATCTGATCTCACAGCTTAGTAATCTTATAACTAGATTGTGCTGATGTCTCTGGATGACGTGCGCAGTGCAGTGTCACGCGAACCTCTATACTTTAGAGTTCCGAGTGACACTGCAGCTGATATGGGCAGCCGAGTCGTTTAACATCAGGCGAACGGCTAGCTCGTCACGTCATTCCTTAACATAAAAAAAAAATTTTAACTAACAATGCTAATTTCTAAAGACAGTAAAATAACTGCTATTCAACAACTTAGTTGTCAAAACGACCTACTTCATAAACAAAAGACTTCTATTATCTAGACAAAATATTTGTCTAAGATTAAGTTCTTTTGCACAAGTCTTTGTGGTCTGGTTCTTTTGAACAAATTTACAGTTGTGTGTAATATTAAATTGCTAAGCTTATCTTGAGATTTATTAAACACGTAAATGCTATTGTTCTTTACCGACCTAATAACATTAAAAAAACCTTTACAGATATTGGTCTTTACTGAAGTTTACATTCGTATAAGGCCCAAGCATCAAAAGTGGGAGGCAACTAGCTGATGGAGATGACTGGGGTACAATCCTCGGCTTGAGACGTCCCGGGAGAAGAGGATGAAGAAGAATACATCATGGAAGAGTCCCTATTGTACACGTGGAAAGCATTTCTCCAACTAAACAGTTGGAGAAATGGCCCAGAATTCGTAGCTTTTTCTGCACACAGACCTATATTGTCTTATACTGTGACATGTTGGTATCCGATCGTTAAAATCATGCGCATTATGATCAAAATAGGTCATTTCATGATGTGACTGGGTCATTTAATGACGAGACCGGGTCATTTTATGATGAGACTGGGTCATTTCATGATGAGATCGGGTCATGTCATGATGAGACCAGGTCATTTCATGACGAGACCGGGTCATTTCATGATGAGACCGTGTCATTTAATGATGAGTCTGGGTCATATAATGATAAGACTAAGTTATTTAAAAAATATGTTTTCGTGCAATTAGAGTTTGTGACTATATTAGTCTTTGCCGCTGTGTATTTACGCACGCTTGACTTAGGGAGTAACCTCATACGGGGCGAGATGGTTAATGCAGTGCGTCTCCATCTCACCCCATCCCGGCGACGGTCGGATCACGGGGGGTTTTAGTGGGTTCGAGTCCCACATACCCCCTGCCACCAACCCCGTGGTAGCAGGGAAGTACGGGGACATTTCCCCCCCTCAAAAAAAAAGGAGTAACCTCATAGGTGGAATTTATCGATTTATGTTGCTAACTTTATCTATTACTTTTTACACAACACCGTCTATAACGCTATTATTGTTATGTGACAATAAAAGTATGTAACAAAATGCAGGAAGTAACGGATAACTCACCTTTAGCGAAGGCTGCGTGGATGTAACACAGGCTGAATAACAGTTTGAGAAACATCTTGGCTTTTATGTAACACTAGCACTGGATATCTGAAACAAGTAAAAATTAAATAAATTTTTGTGGACATTTCACATAGCGCCATCTAGCCCCAAACCACAGACCACTTAGGAGAGAGCCCCAAACTAAGCAAAGCTTTTTTTTTGTTTGTTTTGGCTCCTCACTTTTGTGTATTTAGCCAGTGTCGAGTAATTGATTATTAAGTTAATATTTCACGAAAATATGTGTAAACAGTCGAAGTCATCCAGTCAAGTCATAGTCGAGTCAAAGTCATCACTCTTAGTAAAGTGGTGGCAACTTAACTAGAAGCTTCTAAGGAATTTTGGGAACAACACGAAAAGAAACGTTTCACCATCATTATACCACTTTCCCACACTCAATTCTTTTTTTTTTTATGTTAAGGAATGACGTGATGAGCTAGCCGTTCGCCTGATGTTAAACGACACGGCTGCCCATATCAGCTGCAGTGTCACTCGAAACTCTAAAGTATAGAGGTTCGCGTGACACTGCACTGCGCACGTCATCCAGAGACATCAGCACAATCTAGTAATAAGATTACTAAACTGTGAGATCAGATCATAAAGTCTCATTTGCCCAGTAATTTCACTAGCTACAGTGCCCTTCAAACCGGAACACAGCAGTGCTTGCGCACTACTGCTTGGCGGCAGAATAACTGGCAAAGCGGTGGTACCTACCTAGACGAACTTTGCAATAAAGTCCTACCACCTAGTAAAAAGTTCATGCTTGTAATCCAGCACTTAACGAATAAAATGCCACCAATTTTATGCACTGATACTGAAAATGGTATGGAAAATAATTCAATGCGGTGATGCGATCTTTGAACATAATAAATTACTTAAATCTAAAATACTGTTTACAAAAAAATACAGTAAAGTACTGTATGTACGGATTAGGACGCATCGCCGGCTGCCCGCCGAAGCGTGCAGGTTTGATTCCCAACTGCGGTCATTTGTAATTAAAATAGTAATTACACATTACGGATGGTAATGTAAGAAGCTGTAATGTGTTGTGATTTTAACCGACTATACGGAAAAGAGGTTTTGATTTATGTTTTGGTCTTCCAGTAGTCGAAAAAACAGCTGAAAATATTTTGACGAAAACAGCTTTCACGAGAAAACAGCTGAAAATATTTTGACGAAATTTTGCACTGCGATTGCTTACGATTTGAGGTTTATAACTCGTTATATATATGGTATAATATGAGTGTGTATGTATATCAGCGTCTGTGGTGTGGTGGTTGAGCAGGTCGGCTTATAATCCGGAGGCGGTGGGGAAATTTTTCACACAAATTTTTACTGAAGATTTGTAATGGCCTGATAGCTCAGTTGGTATAAGCTCTGCCTTCTGAACTGGAGGCTGTGGGTTCGATTCCCACCCAGGACAAACATTTGTGTGATGAACATCGATGTTAATTCTGTGTCTGGGTGTTACATTGTATTCTATGTATGTATTTACAAACAAAAAAGTATCTAAGTATTGTATCAGTTATTTGGTTCCCATAGTACAAGCTTTGCTTAGTTTGGGGCTAGATGGTGCTCTGTGAAATGTTCACAAATATTATTATTATTTATTATAATGTTATTTTTTAGTTTAGTTAGATATTTCGCCAGTAATTTTTAAATTAAAATTTCATTACGCACGCTTGACTTGGAAGTAAGCTGTGAATGCAAGGCAACCGGAAGTTGAAGTTGGTTTACGTAGATCTTCATTGTCAACATAACAAAGTTAAATATTAGTATGTTGGTGGTCATGTGGCCATCTTGACAATTTACAATTGTCACGATGGCCACATTAACATTAAAGAAAGCAAAAACAAAGTTATACCGGCCGACAGATGGAGCTAAACTAAAGAAGTTTTACGTCAATGTTGTGGTCTAAAGCCCAGGTTTTATTTTATTTTATTTGTTAATGTGCGAGTGAGATAGAACATCCAGACATATGGGACAATGACTGCAGAGGTGACTTTTTCACGACTTGTATATATGGCAATCATTTAGAGGTTTATACGCTTGTAGCAATAATACTACATCTATATAGCGACTCCAACATGCGTAATGGTCTTAAGATGCAGATGAGTTTATTTGGTATGGAGACGGACTTTTTTTAATGATAATAAATGATGTGACACGCTTGTCATTCACCTGATGTTAAGCGACACGGTCGCACATAACAGAACCGTGTTACTCGGAACTCTAAAATATAAAGTTTCACGTGACTTCATCGTGCATTCGAGAGACATCAGCACAGTCTAGTAAGATTACTCGACTGATTAGACCATAGTCTCAATTGCCCTGTAATTTCACTAGCTACAGTGCCCTTCAAACCGGAACACAGTAGTGCTTGCACACTACTGCTTGGCGGCAGAATAAGTGGCAAAGCGGTGGTACCTACCTAGACGAACTTTGCAGAAAAGTTCTACCATGTATAGTTTGACTGGAATTTGTTAATTGTGTGTTTATCAATGAATGACTTGACAAGTTACTTGTTCATCCAACGTTACTGCACACTAGTACACATACAACAGTTGCAGTGTCACTTTAAAATATAAACTTTCGCGTGACTGCCCTGCACAAACGGCACTGTTTTATATTTGCGCCTTTTGCAGTTGAGACACTGGGGACAAAGTGCTCACCAAATTTTTAAAGACCTTTCTAAACGTCTGGTCGAAGCCACACGTGACCAAAATGCTGGCCTCTACTTCGGCCAAAGATTGAGCATTGCCATTCAACGTGGCAATGCTGCCAGCATAGGGGGCACGTTGCCTACTGGTAGTGGTTTGTTTGATTAAGTTCCCTTTTTATTTTTTTATGTAGAAAAGATAATCAATTAAATTCAGCTATTCTGTAATATGACATTCAATGAATGTAAGGCGGTACGAAGTTCGCCGAGTCAGCTAGTAAATATATAAATATCTGTGGACATTCTCAAATATCTCCGTACAACTAGGGTTGCCAACCGTACTATGATATATATTGTACTATATTTCAGGTCGACGTACTATATACTGTTGAAGAAATATAGTAAAAATACCATATTTTCAACACCGAACGAAATCTAACATTTATTTTTAAAAACAATTGAAGGGATGAGATCAAAAACCCTCTTAAGGGTGGAATTTCGAAAAATTCTTTCTTAGCAGATGCCTACGTCATAACATCTACCTGCATGCCAAATGTCAGCCCGATCCGTCCAGTGGTTTGGGCTGTGCGTTGATAGATCACTATGTTAGTCAGTCAATCAGTCAGTCATCTTTGAGTTATATTAGCTTATTAAAAAAATACTGTTTCACTGAAAAAATGTTGGCAACCCTACGTACAACGTAAATATGTTTAGTAGATATACAATTCATGTTTTTATCTCCAAACTGGCTGCACTGGCAAGGTCGTTATTTCGGAGGAATGACGCCATGTTGGTAACCGGTCGAGACTCGAGTCGCGCCGATATCCGAACTCCAAACAAGAAATGCCGTAAGCATGAATTGTTTTACTGGTTCCATCTCGTTTTCGGTTCTTGGAAACCATCTTCGGCAGCGTTTTTGGTTTTGGTATTTTCTAACCGACTTCTAAAAAGTGGGAGGTTTTCAATGCCGTTGTAAATTGTTTGTTTGTTACCTCAGAACTCCGTTATTTATAAACAGATTTGTTTATTTTTATTTCAATCGATAGGCTTTCAGATAGGTACCATAGAGATTTCATAAAAATTGGTTATAAAAAAAACAAGTGTGCTTAGACCACACAACTAAAGTAAAACTTCTGAAAGAAATGTAACTCTTTCTCTTTCCTTCTTTACTAAATTATATCTTCCTCTCAACTTCCGTTCGCCTCGCCCAATCAATTTCCGTAACGCTCTCGTCACGCATTGGTGAATGCTTAGTCCTCATGTCAAGCTTACGTAAAGAAGATTTACTTACAAAATAAATCAATAACACTCGATCACATACATAGATCCTGGGCCCTAACTGGGATTCCCCGTGTCTAGGGACTGAGGAACTACAAGAGCCATGGTCCCAAAATACCCAAACACAACAAGTGCGCTTTTTTTATTGCACAATTCTTGTACACGGGAATTGAACCATTCATTCCAAAGTCAATTTTATCCCCTTTTAGAGGGTTTATTTATTTTTTATTTTTTGACATCTCACACAGCGCCATCTAGCCCCAAACTAAGCAAAGCTTGTGCTATGGGAACTAGATAACCGATACAATACTTAGATACTTTTTTATTTGTAAATACATACATAGAATACAATATGACACCCAGACACAGAACAAACACCTATGTTCATCACACAAATGTTTGTCCTGAGTGGGAATCGAACCCACAACCCACAGTTCAGAAGGCAAGGCTACTACCAACTGAGCTATCGGGCTAGTCAAAAAAAAATTATAACTGTTGATTTTTTTTAAATTGTTGACTCACGTGATAGCTTAGTTGGCATTAACCCTGCCTTCTGAGCTGCAGGTTGTGGCTTCGATTCCCAGGACAAACATTTGTGTGATAAACATCGATGTTTGTTCTGTGTCTGGGTGTTAAATTATCTATGTATGTATTTATATGTAAAAACGAGCTTCTGCCCGCAGTTTCACCCGCGGCGTGGCCTAGGGGAAAATAATTCAACCACCCATTTCACCCTCTTAAGGGTGGAATTTCGAAAAATCCTTTCTTAGCGGATGCCTACGTCATAACATCTACCTGCATGCCAAATTTCAGCCCGATCCGTCCAGTGGTTTGGGCTGTGCGTTGATAGATCACTATGTCAGTCAGTCAGTCAGTCACCTTTGAGTTATATATAATAGGTCTTTACCTATGAAATTGCCGTATTGCAGTACAGACTTTTTCAAACAAAAAAAAGTTTTGATTGGCTATGAATTCTAAATTCAAATTAATTTTGTTTTAAAAATATGACATTCTATTTACAATATAAGTCTTTTGTTTATTGATTAGCGTTGTATTTTCATTACATTTCAACATTTTTCCTCATAATGGAAACTTTGAAATTTCGTGTAATTATGGAATATGAGTTCCGTCGTGGCACCAACGCGGCACAAACGACACGTAACATCAACGACGTTTACGGAGAGAACTGTACAAACGAACGTACAACCCGTTATTGGTTTGCTCGGTTCCGTTCTGGGAATTTTGACTTGAAAAATGAACCTCGTGGTCGTCCGGAAACTTTGGTCAACAATGATGAATTAAAGGCGATTGTGGAAGCTGATGAATCTCAATCTACAGCTGAGCTGGCAGCAGCTTTTGATGTTAGCATCAAAACAATATTGGTCCATTTGCGACAGATTGGCAAGATAAAAAAGCTTGATAGATGGGTGCCCCACGAACTTAACGATCGCCAGCGCAACGTACGCGTCGAGACTTGCCTTGCGCTGCTTAACAGGCACAGAAATGAAGGAATTTTGAACCGAATTGTTACGTGCGATGAAAAATGGATTCTTTTTGACAATCGAAAGCGCTCAGCAAGTTGGTTAGATCCTGGTTCGGTACCAAAGCAATGTGCAAAACGAAAAATGACCCCTAGAAAGGTGATGGTCACAGTTTGGTGGTCTAGTGCTGGTGTGATTCATCATAGCTTTTTACAAAACGGCAAGAGCATTACTGCAGATGTGTACATTGAAGAACTGACCACAATGATGGCGAAACTCGCACGTCTGCAACCAGCTTTGGTCAATCGGTCGTCTCCACTGCTACTTCACGACAACGCGCAACCCCATACTGCACAACAGACCGTCTCTAAGCTGCATGAGTTGGGCTTGGAAGCTCTCCCTCATCCGCCATGCTCACCAGATCTTGCGCCTACCGACTATTACTTTTTCCAAAATTAGGACAACTTTTTAGCGGGAAAAAAATTCAATTCCCGAGAGGCAGTACAAAACGCCTTTGAAGAGTTTGTTGTCTCCCGTCCTGCTGATTTTTTCAAGAAGGGCATCCATAAACTGCCACAGCGTTGGCAAAGATGCATTGATTGCAGGGGTGATTAGTTTGAATAAAAGAAATAAATAAGTTCGAAAAAAAATACTTTAACTTTTTTCAAACAAAACGGCAATTTCATAGGTAAAGACCTAATATTTAGATATCTATTCTATTTGCAATAAAATCCTTTGACTTTGACTTTTACATAGTCTAGGAGATGTAGGTGCATATGAGTCATTTCTATATTTATTTAGGTTAAACAAATCCTAGACGACATTGAAGATTTGTTTGAACTTGTGTTGTAATAAATAATTTTATGATATCCATCGATGTTTCACAATTCAGCTGGTAATGTCTCGAATTTGGTAGTGGTCAAATATGTATAAAGGAGTTTTGGCGGGAAAACGAAAAAGATCGCGTCACCGCATTGTATTATTTTCCAAAACTTGTGTTATTTTCAGTGTTAGTGCATAAAATTGGTGTCATTTTATTCGTTAAGTACTGGATTACAGGCACGAGTGTGGGAAAGTGGTATAATGATGGTGAAACGTTTTTTTTCGTGTTGTTTCCAAAGTCCATAGAAGCTTTTGGTAAAGTGGCCACTTCTTTACTAGGAGTATGACTTGACTTGACTAGACTATAATATGACTTAACGTGATGACTTGGACTGTGACTTGACTTGACACATTATGTATTATTAATTAACTTGAGAAATTATCAATTACTTGACACTGGCTAAATACATGACGGCGGCTACGTCCAGTTATAAACTCTATGCACAGCGATTGAGCACCGTAATTTACCCTGTGGTGGCATTAAATTTATTACAGTGGCAGCACCGGCAACTGTCATGGCGCCCCTACCTGTCTGACTATATAAAGGGATCGATTGGTGTGCTACGGAGCATTCTTGTTCCAGACACGGAGCGGTGTGGACATGCTAAAGGCCTATAGTCATATAGGTTGCAACCTACCCACAACCCGTCCTGCCCACATCAGAAGTGGGATTGCCCATTTACACATCACTCTTCAAGTAACGCCGAAAATATGGTAACGTGGCGGCGGGTGACACTAATATCAAATTTATTTGCAGGGTTAACCCGGACCAGTGAAAAAATAATGATAATAAAAGTTATGGGGAAAAAGTAATGATTCGTTAGAGGAGAAAAAAAATGTAGGAATGATGTATTTTGGTTGCTAAAGGGATATCTATCCGGTCTAGCACTAATTGGTCCATAAAAATGTAGATTGCTAAAGGGATATCTATCCGGTCTAGCACTAATTGGTCCATAAAAATGTAGGTTGCCAAAGGGATATCTATCCGGTCTAGCACGAATTGGTCCATAAAAAAAGTAGTAATGATGATTTTTGGGTGTTAAAGGGATATCTATCCAGACGAGCACTATCCGGTCCATTTTTTTTATAAATGAAGGTAATTTTGTTGGTCCTAAAGAGTTAACCCTGACGATGACTGGCAGGTTAAAATGCTTTTGACTAATCAAATTGAAACCTGATCTTTTGACTTTGACTCCAAGTTTAACTCAATTTAATTGTCAGGATGAACGAGCAATAACACTGATACTTATGCCCCTCACCAGGTACAAAGTGAAGCTAAGCGTACGAGGACGTACGCACGTCAGTATGGCCGTGACGGCGGCTACGTCCAGTTATAAACTCTATGCACAGCGATTGAGCACCGTAATTTACCCTGTGGTGGCATTAAATTTATTACAGTGGCAGCACCGGCAACTGTCATGGCGCCCCTACCTGTCTGACTATATAAAGGGATCGATTGGTGTGCTACGGAGCATTCTTGTTTCAGACACGGAGCGGTGTGGACATGCTGAAGGCCTATAGTTATATAGGTTGCAACCTACCCACAACACGTTTCTGCCGACATACACAAAAGTGTGGAGCCATAACAAAACAAAAAAAAATGTATAAAGGTAAATATAAATATAAATGTAAGGGTTCGATTCCCACGACAGGACAAGTATTTGGGCAAGGTAAAAAAGGCGCAAAAATTTGTTCTGTGTCTGGGTGTTGTGGGACCATGGTTTCCGAAGTTCCTGGGTCCCTAGATACAGGGAATCCGAGTTAAGGTCCAGGATCTATTTATGTGATCATTGGGAATTCTAGTTAGGGTTCAGGATCTATGTATGTGATCATTGGGAATTCTAGTTAGGGTTCAGGATCTATGTATGTGATCATTGGAAATTCTAGTTAGGGTCCAGGATCTATGTATGTGATCATTCGGAATTCTTGTTGGGGTCCAGGATCTATGTATGTAATTATTGGGAATTCTAGTTAGGGTTCAGGATCTATGTATGTGAATTCTAATTAGGGTCCAGGATCTATGTATGTGATCATTAGAAATTCTAGTTAGGGTCCAGGATCTATGTATGCGATCATTGGGAATTCTAGTTAGGGTTCAGGATTTATGTATGTGAATTCTAGTTAGGGTCCAGGATATATGTATGTGATCATTGGAAATTCTAGTTAGGGTCCAGGATCTATGTATGTGATCATTCGGAATTCTAGTTGGGGTCCAGGATCTATGTATGTAATTATTGGGAATTCTAGTTAGGGTTCAGGATTTATGTTTGTGAATTCTAGTTAGGGTCCAGGATATATGTATGTGATCATTGGAAATTCTAGTTAAGGTCCAGGATCTATGTATGTGATCATTGGGAATTCTAGTTAGGGTCCAGGATCTATGTATGTGATCATTGGAAATTCTAGTTAGGGTCCAGGATCTATGTATGTGATCATTGGAAATTCTAGTTAGGGTCCAGGATCTATGTATGTAATCATTCGGAATTCTAGTTGGGGTCCAGGATCTATGTATGTGAATTCTAGTTAGGGCCCAGGATCTATGTATGTGATCATTGGAAATTCTAGTTAGGGTCCAGGATCTATGTATGTGATCATTCGGAATTCTAGTTAGGTTCCAGGATCTATGATCGCTGGGCGTTATCAATATTATTATCATCTTTCATTCTTTGTTTTTATTTTTTAACGTTATAACTATGTATGTACTTACTTTAAAAACTTTTTACGGCTTAACAACACAAGATTTAAACAAGCCTTAAACAAATGTTTTATTCTGTTATGTATTGTTAAACACACGTTTAACATCTGTCTAAGCCTTGTTTATGTATTTGTGGTAATACGGCTGGTGTTTAAAATACTTTGTACGTTCCGCGAATTGGAAATCCCACGAATTGGACGTTTTGCTAACCTGGAGCGCTGAACTAAACAATGTAATTGGACATTTAAACGCCCTATTTAACGCCTTATTAGGCACTATTTTAAAGTAGAAACGGAGTTACCGCCATTATTTATATGTTGTAGAAAATAGTTGTAAATAATTGCTATAATAGCTTATGTTCTCTCTCTGTCTTTACCAGGTAGTTTTCGCCTTGAAATATGAAACAAAAAACTAAGTCGCATAGGGCTGCCACCGGTAATACGATATACCTATGTAAATATATAAATAGGTATTACAATGGGATACCTTATCACTAAAAGCAATCTCTTTCAGGCAATCTTTGGATGGACAGTATAAAATGATAGTGTATATGTAATAATATTTAACTAGGTGGTAGGACTTTACTGCAAAGTTCGTCTAGGTAGGTACCACCGCTTTGCCAGTTATTCTACCGCCAAGCAGTAGTGCGCAAGCACTACTGTGTTCCGGTTTGAAGGGCACTGTAACTAGTGAAATTATTGGGCAAATGAGACTTTATGGCCTAATCTCACAGTCTAGTAATCTTATTGCGAGACTGTGTCACGCGAAGCTATACTTTAGTTTCAAGTGTCACTGCAACTTTTTTTTTTTTGTAATGAGTTACCTTAGTAGTACATCATTAAAATTACAATCTAGCCATCACTACGGCTAATAAGTAATTTAAATTTGACTTAATTTGCTAAACTAATCATAAGAATGTGTCCATTAACACTTTTCTTAATGTCTCTATTAAGGGGAAGACACTTTGTTCATGAGTCTTTTTGAGTAACACTCACTACACTATGGGTTCAATATCACTATCACTAAACTAACTCAAAAGGTTTTTTCCTTTTTAGTCTTCTCACTACATCCGTGTTATCGCGGAGCTAGATCGCCCCGACATTCACATGGTGGTGAAGCCTTCGTTCATGAGCTTCAGCGAATTTCTTTATGACGTCAGCAACAAGGTCTACCTTTAGGTCCCGGTGTAGGTCCTCGTTTCTGATATACCAAGGTGCATTTACAGCGCACCGCAGTACTTGGTTTTGAAAACGTTGGATGATCTGTATATTGTTTTGTGTGGTACAGCCCCATAACTGAATACCATAAGTCCATATTGGCATGAGGACTTGTTTGTATAAAAGTATCTTATTGTGCACAGACAACGAAGAATGCTTCCCAAGCAGCCAGTGCATCTTCCTGTAGCGAAGCTGTAGTTCATCGCGTTTCTTTTTGACATGAGCCTTCCAGCGAAGCTTTGCGTCAAGTGTCATGCCTAAATACTTGGCTGTATTTTCGTACGGTATTTGTTGGTTGTTTATAAATACCGGGTAGTAATGTGGTCTCTTGTTAGTAAAATCAATGTGTATAGACTTGCTTTCGTTAAGTTTTATTCTCCATTTGTTAGTCCAATCATAAATGTGGGTGTAAAAATGGGTGGTTGAATTATTTTCCTTTAGGCCACGCGGGCGAAGCCGTGGGCAGAAGCTAATATATTAATAGACTTAACATTGACTCCCACGCACGTAAACTTGAATCTACGTTTAACTTAACTGCATAAATTATTTCGATACTTCCAAGTAATACTAAAGTCAGACTCTTAAGTTCGCACTTATAGCTCAAATGCCGGGAATGCCAAATGCCATGGCAACATGTAGGAACTTGGCTAAACGTTTGGTGGAAGCATCAGGTGACCAGAATGCTGGCTTTTGTTTTGCACAAAAAATAAGCATTGCCATTCAACGTGATAATAAATAAATAAATAAATATTATGTGTGGACATTTCACACAGCGCCATTTAGCCCCAAACTAAGCAAAGCTATGGGAACCAGATAACTGATACAATACTTACATACTTTTTGTTTGTAAATACATACATATAATACAATACAACACTCAGACACGGAACAAACATCGATGTTCATTACACAAATGTTTGTCCTGGGTGGGGATCGAACCCACAACCTACAGTTCAAAAGGCAGGGTTACTACCAACTGAGCTATCGGGCCAGTCAATGCTGCCAGCATTCTAGGCACTTTTCCCTACACCATCGGGTTATTTTAAATTTTTAGTTTTTATTTATTTTAAGTTCTTAGGTATAGTTAAGTTTATTATGTCTAGTTTAGTTTTGTATTAACGATTATAAAATACTTATATTAATAAATAAAATAAACTCAAATGCATTGCATTAGTTATGTCATAAGTGGAAACTTTATGGTACACGTAAAATGACTGAGTGACGAATTATATAGGTCGGTATCTCTAAAGTAGGTGGTACTGATTCAAGTGATCGGAACATTGCATATGAATGCAACTTAGTTGTAACTTAGCTGGATGGAACGTGTGGAGAATTGCTTAAAATCATATATGCAGTTACTAAGCGTGACAAGTGTAAAGTAACTTAAGAGCAAGGTCTAAGTATTGCTCTACTTAAAAGTAACTTAGTAGAGTTACAAGTGTCAACAGAAATTTTAACGTATGATTGATATCCTATTTAATTGTTTTACAGTCACTATACAAAAATGTACAAATGAACCTTCACGTAACTTGAATCACTTAACCTCAACTTAAGTAATATCCAATCCATAAACTATAAACAAGAAAAAACATTAAAAACATACAACTCACCTAAAATAAACTGATAATAACACTAAAATCACAACACTGGGATGTTTAAAATATAACCTAAAAAATGACAGCTGACCAAACAAGATGGCCGATAGGTCAACGACACATGACACGTCCGGTGCGCATGGAGGCAGCGGCGGTACTGACAACTCGTGCGCTGTATTTGATAGGAAAGGCTGCGTACACGCAGGTGTTAGGTAGAGGTTAAAGAAAAGCTTTATTGATTTTACTCTGATATTACAATAGTAATCGATTTATCGAGTTGTCTAAAATTGCTTGTTTATATGCTTTAATTTTAAGGTTTCATAGACAGTCGTTTTATCGTTCAAAACAATTCAGTTTTTTTTTTTTTTATGTTAAGGAATAACGTGGCAATCTAGCCGTTCGCTTGATGTTAAACAACACGGCTGCCCATATCAGCTGCAGTGTCACTCGGAACTCTAAAGTGTAGAACTTCGCGTGACACTGCACTGCGCACGTCATCCAGAGACATCAGCACAATCTAGTAATAAGATTACTAAACTGTGAGATCAGATCATAAAGTCTCATTTGCCCAGTAATTTCACTAGCTACAGTGCCCTTCAAACCGGAACACAGCAGTGCTTGCGCACTACTGCTTGGTGGCAGAATAACTGGCAAAGCGGTGGTACCTACCTAGACGAACTTTGCAGCAAAGTCCTGCCACCTAGTAAAACTACCACTTAGTTTTAAAAAGGCGTATGTGTTTTTGAATGGATTTAATACTGTGAGCTTGATAACATTTAAATTACATACATTAGAAAAATGACCATACTATAGTATTATTAAAATTTGTCATATTTAAACGACTTTATAATATGTAGAGCAAAAATATTTAAACATTGCAAAATTTTGTAGTTCAGATTTTATTAATAGATTGGTTAAAAATAATAACAAAAATAAAATCATAGATAGATAGATAAACACTTTATTGTACACCGTAAAAAAGAAAACAATTTACAAATGAAAAACTTACATAATAAACTAGTACTAGTACAACAGGCGGTCTTATCGCTTAGAGCGATCTCTTCCAGACATAATAATATAGAAAATAAAAGCTCTCGAACTATTTTCAGTTTTCACCTTATTTTTTTCATACTATTCAATTATGTATAACTTTAATCTTAATAAGCGAAGATAAATATGTTAATCGTTACATTCAAAGATTCATTTGTATTATATGTATGTTTTTTTTTAATGTTAGTGAATGATGTGACGAGCTAGTCGTTCACCTGATGTTAAGCAACACGGCTGCCCATAACAGAACACTATCCCTCGGAACTCCAAAATATAAAGTTTCGCGTGACACTGCCTGCGCACATCATCCTGAGACATCAGCACAGTCGTAATAAGATTACTCGACTGTGAGATCAGATCATAAAGTCTCATTTGCCCAGTAATTTCACTAGCTACAGTGCCCTTCAAACCGGAACACAGTAGTGCTTGCACTTTACTGCTTGGCGGCTGAATAATTGGCAAAGCGGTGGTACCTACCTAGACGAACTTTGCAGGAAATCCCTACCACCTAGTAAAATGTTAAAAATTGTAAAATGTATTTACAAACAAAAAGTATCTAAGTATTGTATCAGTTATCTGGTTCCCATAATACAAGCTTTGCTTAGTTTGGGGCTAGATGGCGCTGTGTGAAATGTCCACACATATTATTATTATTATTATTCAAGAAGTAAGATACAAAAAAAAGCTTCGTCTATTATCGGGATGGAAGGTATTTGTTTTGCGAAATTATCCGAATAAAAATGCAAGAATTACATTTCAGTCAAGATGAATAGAATAGAATATTTTTAGAATTAGTATATTTAATTACAGTACAGATAACAGATTATAGTTGCGCCCCGCGGTTTCACCCGCGGATAAAAGTATTTTAAATACTTGCTCATCCCACGGAAAAATTTCACTTTTCCGGGATGAAATGTAGCCTATATGTTAATCCAGCGTATAAGCTATCTTGGTATCGAAATTCATCCAAATCCATTCAGCCGTTTGAGCGTGAAGGAGTAACAAACATACACATATACACACATACAAACTTTCGCCTTATAATATTCTGTCTATATTTCTGTTATTCTGTTAATAAATAATCACACTAATATTTAGTGTGATTATTTATTTTACGCCCTCCTTTCCACCATATCCTTCCCTTTACAATATCATGCTATAGTAACTTAACAAGTAACTTATTTTAATCTGTGGCCCGAAGTGAGAGACTCGAAGTTTGAAGGCTGCTAACATTTCCATCCAAACGCGAAACGACTTAACAACCATTTCAATACACGCTAAAAATACACATATTGAAATGTCGATAAAACTTGTAGTTGCCTAAAGGAATACTATTTCAGATTTGTTTCTTTGATATAGTAATAAACATATCAGCTGCATACGGATGTAGGTTTTAAATCGAAGGTAAGATGGTTCGTTTTAATTTGAAGCTGTCTTCAAGCTTATGATTACTCTCAATTGTGCTAATACTAATATAAATATAAATAAATAAATATAATATTTGTGGACATTATACAACGCCATCTAGTCCCAAACTATGTTATACTAGGTGGTAGGACTTTACTGCAAAGTTCGTCTAGGTAGGTACCTACCACCGCTTTGCCAGTTATTCTGCCGCCAAGCAGTTGTGCGCAAGCACTGCTGTGTTCCGGTTTGAAGGGTACTGTAGTTAGTGAAATTACTGGGCAAATGAGACTTTATGATCTGATCTCACAGTTTAGTAATCTTATTACTAGATTGTGCTGATGTCTCAGGATGACGTGCGCAGTGCAGTGTCACACGAACCTCTATACTTTAGAGTTCCGAGTGACACTGTAGCTGATATGGGCAGCCGTGTCGTTTAACATCAGGCGAACGGCTAGCTCGTCACGTCATTCATTAACATAAAAAAAAGATGGCGCTGTGTGAAATGTCTATAGATATTTATTTATTTGTATGGCTGCTTTTACAATGCACTCAACTGTGCCATGCGCAGTTTGATACTCGGGCTTAACTTCCGAGAGCTCATAAAGTTTTGCGCGAGCTATACCATCATTGCGTCTAACCATGTGTTTTTGTGTTTATATATTTTTGTGATGTGAATTGTGGGTTGGTTGTTTTTGTAATATATTATTTGGCACAATGAATCAGCATTGCAATTAAACGGGGCAATGCTGCCAGCATGTTGGGTACGCTACCTACTGGTGGACTGGAGCATTTGGACTGTCTATAGGTAATTTATTTTATTTTTATTTTATTTTATTGTAATAGGTTCGGTAACAGACAATAGGCCATTACATACATTAGTATAAAATCAACATTGATACAGCTATATAAACCTAAAGTCCAATTATAACCGTACACAACTTAAACTAAGAAATCTTTGACACTATATAAATAAACAATTTTTTAATAGACTATTATTCTAAATACATGTAAATTTACATAATATACTTGTAATCGTGGCTAGTATATAGTCCATATGTATTTTTTTTGTAGTAGATAGTTGAAAATAAAGGCATTTTGCCGGTAAAAAAATATATTCATTATCTCAACTGTAATAAATTATTGACTAATTATTGACGTCTGTGGTGTGGTGGTTGAGCAGGCCGGCTCATAACCTGGAGGTAGCGGGTTCGATTCCCACGGCAGGACAAGTATTGATGCTCTGAAAAAATTAATAAATATTTGTTCCGGGATTTTGAGGGACCATGGTCCTCGTAGTTCCTGGATCCCTAAACACAGGGAATCCTAGTTAGAGTCCAGGATCTATGTAGGTATGTGATCGTCAAACTTTTCAGTTTTTTTTTTGGTTTCTTTTTTTAACAAATATTGTAAACCAGTAGAAAAAAATAATTAAAAACACATCACTGTAAAGTTTCTTGTAGCTTCTTCCTTACAGGTGTAATCGAAGCTTCAGATCGGAGTTTTCTGTTCTGCATTGTGCCGGATTGCTTGCACCAGCAGTGTGAAAGAGAACTTCTTTTTTTCTCAAACTCTAACTGAATTTTAAGTAAGTAATAATTTAAACTTGTAAAAATTCTATAATTACCCTCATTTGGAATAAATCCTTTGGCTTGATTTTTAAGTACCTAATATAATTTTGACATGTAAAAATTATAAAAATTGCCGACTTGCAATAAATCTTTTGACTTTGACTTATATTAATTAAAAGGAATTTTAAATTGTCGAAATATTTGTTATAACTAAATACACTTATCGTAAAGCCAAATAAAAGAAGAAATAAGATAAAGGTAGACTTACGAAACATAAAAAATGCATTACCCAAATTATTTCAATAAAAAGAAACTAATCAATCAGCCTGTTCGTCCTAAAAACCAGTTCCGGTCATTGAACCTTAAGAAGCTGAGCTCCACCTGCATGCACAATTTTAATCATATCTAAGTATTTAACTATGGTTATATATTTTTCGAAGCAAAACTTCTGTACGCGTGACGAACGGAAATTGAAGTTGGTTCTCGTAGATCACCATTGTCAACATAACAAAGTTAAGAAGTTGTTGATTATGTTGGTACGTCCGGTAAAATGACAATTTACAAATAATATTTATTTTTATTTCTAATTATACATATTTATTTATTCTTAAATGCTTGCATACTAACAATGACGCCAAGACGTGTGACGAGACAGAAATACTACAATAATAGACTTTTCTTATTTTTATTGATTGATAGGCTCGCGTTTGACCACTATCACACCTGATGGTAAGTGACGATGCGGTCTAGGATGTAACACGCTTGCCTAGAAGATACCTGTTCACTCTCGATTTGAAGACTCCAAGGTTGTAGTTTTCGGGAAATACGAACGCCGGTAAAGCGTTCCACTCTTTGGCTGTTCGCATGATAAATGTTCGAAATCGCTTTATCCGCACATGTGGGGTATTAGCCATGTAACGGTGGCGTTTTTTCGTACATCTGGTTGTCCGGTGGTGGAAAGGTGATGACGGAATTAGGTTATGCAACTCCAATGCACACTCTCCAAAATGCACTCGGTAGAAGACCGATAAAATGGCAACTTTGCGTCTATGGTCGAGGCTTTGCAATCGGGCCTCAAACAAGTCGCTACCTATGAGCCTCTTAGCACGCCTTTCGATAGAGTCTAAGGCTTCCAGCTGGAAATTAGACTTCAATTAGAGTCACGTTAATAAGTATTCAAAAATAATTTACTATTTACAAATCAGGTCAATTATACATGTTTAACCAATGTATATATCGGCAAAAAGGTGTGTGGGTAGGTTGCAACCTATATAACTACTAGCGGCCCGCCCCGGCTTCGCACGGGTATTTAATATATATCTATTATAGATTGAGATATAAACTATCCTATCTCTCAAGTTGGATCGAACTGCACATGGTGTGCGAATTTTATTATAATCGGTTAAGTGGTTTAGGAGTCCATTGAGGACAAACATTGTGACACGAGATTTGTATATATTAAGATAGGCCTTCAGCATGTCCACACAGCGCCGTGTATGGAACAAGAATGATCCGTAGCACACCAATCGATCCCTTTATATAGCCAGATGGGTGGGGCAGCGACGACAGTTGCCGGTGTTGCCACTGTAATAAATTTAAATGCTGCCACAGGGTAAATACGGTACTGCCCGCTGCGCATAGAGTTTATAACTGGACGTAGCCGCCGTCATATATAAAAAAAAAACATGTCGAAAAATTAACAATAATTTAATATTTTAATAAATTAATATTTTTGTCAAGTCAAGGTCTGGTTGTTGTCAAGATGGCGACATTAACATTAAACAAAGTTATACCGACCGATAGATGGCGCTAAACTGAAAAGTTCGACTTCAGTCCTGTGGTCTAAAGCACACTCGTTTTTTTATGATAATGAAAGACGTGACTAGCTAGTTGTTCTCCGGATGTTAAGCGACACGGCCGCTCATAAAAGATGGAGTGTCACTCGGGAAGTCTAATGGGTCCCTAGATACAGATATTAAGGATCCAGGATCTATCTATTTAACCGTTGGTCGTTATTATTATTATTGGTAACAATTAACAATTGGGTAATTGAGACTTTATGATCTGATCGCACAGTCGAGTAATCTTATTACCAGACTGTGCGTCTCGTCTCGCGTGTCTCAGGATGATGTGCGCAGTGCAGTGTCACACGAAACTTTTTATTTTGGAGTTCCGAGTGATATTGTTCTGTTATGGGCAGCCGTGTCGTTTAACATCGGTTGAACGACTAGATCGTCACATCATTCACTAAAATTTAAAAAAGTAACCTCCTGGATTATGGGAACACTAGTTTTAGCGAAGTCCAATTAAATTGTCACACGAACGCGTGCGGGCACTGCCCAATAATAATAATGATGAATAATAATAATAACGTCCAATGATCACATACATAGATCCTGGACCCTTACTAGGATTCCCTGTGTCTAGGGACCCAGGAACTACGAGGACGATGTTCTCACAACACCTAGACTCAGAACAAGTATTTTCGCTTTTTTTTCTGTGCACAAACACTTGTCCTGCCGCGGGAATCGAACCCGCCGCCTCCGGGTTATGAGCCGACCTGCCCAACCACCACACCATAGAGGCAATCCAATGAGTCTATCAAAACAAAATGATTGTAATAAAAACCAGAGAATTGTTATAAAACGACCTTCTTGGCTCGTAAGAGCTGGAAACCTTAGCCTTACTACGTCCTTAGGCCCAGCTGTTAATGGGCTAGTAAAAACTTTACGGTGACAACGTGTCAGCTGGAAATCGGTGCCTTTATCTATACATATAAAATTCAAAGTCCTGACTGACTGACTTATATATCAACGCACAGGCTAAACCACCGGTCCTAGAGACTTGAAATTTAGAGGGTATCTTTGTAAAGTGTAGGTATCAATTAAGAAATGGTTTTTCAAAGTTTCACCCCTAAAAGGGTGGTTGTTATCTATGAAAAAAATTCTTCTTCGTTTCCTATAGGCCACGCGGGCGGCACCGCGGGCAGAAGCTAGTTTAGTATATGTTTTGTGTTGCTACATAATAGTGGTCCAAAATTAAGTCCTCCTTTGTACTTTTTCTGTGCATAAAGTATTATAATAGTAGTAGTAGTAAGTAATAAAATAAAAACAAAATTTGGGTAAAAGTAAAGAAACAAGTAATTAAGAGTTGACTTAATATAAATTGTGCATGAATGCAAATAAGTGAATATGAATATTGAATAATATTAAAAGTTTTCACTCACGTGTAAATTGCTGTTCCATTTCATACAGGCGTTTTTCTTTCAGGTCGTCTTCATAGCAAGGGAGTTGGCGGCATTAACAGTTTATTCTCATGTCAGAGTAGTTCCTTTGGGATAGATAGATAAATAAAACTCCCAATTTTCTGTTTCGCGTGACACTGCCCTTCGCACATCATTCTGAGACATCAGCACAGTCTAGTAATAAGATTACTCAACTGTGAGATCAGATCATAAAGTCTCAATTACCCAGTAATTTCACTAGCTACAGTGCCCTTCAAACCGGAACACAGTAGTGCTTGCACACTACTGCTTGCCGGCAGAATAACTGGCAAAGCGGTGGTACCTACCTAGACGAACTTTGCTGTGAACTTTGTTG
This sequence comes from Ennomos fuscantarius, assembly GCA_905220475.3. Classification (NCBI taxonomy): domain Eukaryota; kingdom Metazoa; phylum Arthropoda; class Insecta; order Lepidoptera; family Geometridae; genus Ennomos; species Ennomos fuscantarius. The sequence goes on along the minus strand of HG992050.1, from coordinate 6,626,161 downwards.
TGAAAAACACATTACAGGACCAATTGAGAAGCACAAACTTAAAAATTAAATGTCACATGGGAGGTCTTATCGCTTAAAGCGTATAAGACAACCAATAAATGTAGCGAAACAATAAAAAAAGACGGAGGTTTTCGGTTACAGGAAATGCTATATAATATACATGAGGTATACATACTTTAAAAAGTGAGTAACAGTACAAATAGTACACATGAGTTTTGGCGGGAAAACGAGAAAGATCGCATCACCGTATTGTATTATTTTCCAAAATTTGTGTTATTTTCTATCAGTGTTAGTGCATAAAATTAGCGGCATTTTATTTCTGAAGTCCTGTATCTTAACGAATAGAATGCCACCAATAGCACTAACACAAGTTTTGGAAAAACCCGCCAAAACTCCTATTTTTAGTTTCTTTCTGTTTGCTGTGTGATTTGTCTTGAATGACTTCTCCTTCTCTTCGTTTAATGACTTACTATCGCTTTTTAGCGATAATTCTGCCAATGTCAAGTGAGGAATATTGTACGGTTATGTCATATCAAAGTCTTATTTTGTCAGTCAAAATGCTACAGCAAAATGGTGGATATTTTACTGAAGGCTTTAGGAAGCCTTGAAGAGAAAACGAACAGGCATGGTTTTAAAACTTGGAACCATTGGCCAACACTCGTGCATTTTCACGAACAGTTAACGGATAATAATCCACCCTTATTACACATTAAAATTCAAAAATACACGGGTAATGAAAAACAGTTCAAATTCACAACCGCCTCTTGTATGACTGCTGTCTGAATAAATGTATTTTCATTCATTTTTTTTTGTTGGTTCCCAATTTTGACAGCTGGGCCCCTTATGAGTCTACGTTTCCGCCCGGTGACGTGACGTAAAGATGCGAGCGGCAGCTATTCTGTTCTCTATAAAACTCTATTGTAAGAGAAAAGATTTATGAAAGGATACAGGTCTCAGGTGACATTTCGTATTCAGTTGTCCTAGATACACCCACACCGGTGTGAAGTTGGCAGCCAAAAGTTAGCAGCATATAATCCGACTAAATTAGGTGGGTAAATTTCTAAGCACGGCAATTAAAAAAAAAATTGTGTATATATAGTTACTGAAACAACAAAACCTATGTACAAGTTATTATGTCAGCTTTGGAGCGATTGAACCCAGCCTAAAAACAACACACGAAAACAAGCGTCTTCGAGAAAATTGTCTGGAAACTTTTACTAATGCATTACACCCACACATATCTGAAAATTTTATGACTGAACTAGTTGCGCGGTTTCACCCGCGGATAGAAAATGTTTTAATTATTTGCTCATCCCACAGGAAAATTTAACTTTTCCGGGATAAAATGTAGCCTATATGTCAATCCAGTGCATAAGCTATCTTGGTACCGAATTTCATCCAAATCCATTCAACTGTTTGAGCGTGAAAGAGTAAAAAACATACACACATACACACAAACACACATAAAAACTTTCGCCTTTATAATATTAGTGTGATTGAATAACTTACTATAGTATCTAGTTAATCAATTGATAGTTTGATAGGTTGATCGGTAAATCGGTTGATTGTTTGATCGGTTAATCAATTGATCGTCTGATCGTCTGTTGATTGATTGATTGATTAATCGGCTTTGGAGCGAGAATCCAGTAGATTCAATCGCTCCAAAGCTGGCATCATACAGTGCTGGCATGACAGCTTATTTATGAGTCTTGGTGTTTCAGTAATTGTACACTAATATATCAGTATATTAATAGAATTTTATTGTGTTTTAATATTGACAAACCTAATTTGGTCGGATTATAGGCTGCTAACTTTTGGCTGCCAACTTCACACCCCGGTTCCACCCACACAACGTTATGTAATTTTGAGCTGCATCGATTGCAACATTTTGCAACCTGCGCACTGCACTGCTAAGGTAATAGTGTTGGACTTGTCGAAGTATCGAATATCGATACATTTTATCGATATCTTTTTCTTGTTATTACAAAAGGGACAGGTAGGTCCACTAACCAGACTTCAAGGGACAGGTTGCGGCGTGCTTAGGGTAGAAACAATTAATTGCGTTGTGGGACCTCCTTGATGAGGACTAAGGCACACCGGGAGTGCGGGTAAAAATTCCATATAACTGGTTTTAACCGAAAACAACCAGAAATTTTCGAAGTGAAAACTTCTTTAGTCGCATTGAGTACTTTTTTGGTGAACAAAAATCATGGAACTTGCGTCATCGTCACCGAACGCTTTCTATGAGCTATATATATATATTGATATATGAGCTATATAGTACATGTGTCCTTTTTGTGTGAAAAAAGCGTGAAACTCGCGTCATCGTCACCGCACGCTTCCCATGAGCTATCACACACAAATTACCTAGTTTTACTTCTATGGGCAGTCCCCAAAGACTGCCCCGCATATTTTTTTAAAGACTTTCCCATCATAAAAGATATTCCTACGTAGACAGCTAAAACAATACCATCATCTCTATCACCCATTACGATGAAATAAGTTTTAATGCTCTGATTTTATCTTTAAAAGCCTTACCCAAACTATCGATAACATCTATCCCCTCCCTATCGTCCTGCTGACGTCAGCAACGTACTTGAACTCACCTATCTATTTAAAAGTGTCACGGGTAAACAGCTCTTTTACAACGAATATAAAGCTGACGTTCCTTTGGCAAGGGTGAATGGATTAATTCTGGCGGTTATTGGATAGTAAAGATTTTCCTAGGGTACGGTTGTATTTCCCTGCAGGAAACTTGGGTAAGCTGGGATTAAAGATTAAAATCGTTTGTGTGCGTAAACGGCTTATGTGATAAAAATCTGAAGCTGGATCGAGTAGGTTGGAATTATTTATAATGCGATTTCAACAAAAGTAGCCGATTTCGATTCGGATTTTTTTTGTTTGGTTCACAAATGGCGGAGATATCGCATGAAATATGCGATAATTTCGCCATTTGTGAACTGGTTTAGAAAATTTCTTTTTTTGTTCTGACCATCAGTATATAGCCCGACTTAGTTAAAAACCCCGTCGTAGCTTCTGACGTAGGCGGGGTTTTCCATAGTCACCGTCAGTGACCGTACATACAGACGTATGTACGGACGTATATATGTACGTACGTACAGTACAAACATGCAGACTTTTCTCTAAAATTGTATTTATGTGAGCATTTAGTGATATAACTAGTTTTAACTAGTGAAAATTCGTTCTAATTAAGAACGAGTTTTAACTAGTGAAAACGCGTTCTAATTAAGAACGGGTTTTTACTGTAACATAATTAAATAATGATAACGCCCTACGATCACATACGTAGGTCCTGGACCATAACTAGGATCCTGTATCTAGGGACCCAAGAAGTATGAGGATCATGGTCCCACAACACCCCGACTCAGTACAAGCACTGCGATTTTTTTTTCTGTGCACACATACTTGTCTGTTGCGGGAATCGAACCAGCCGCCTCCCGGGCTATGAACCGACCTGCTCAACAACAACACCACAGAGGCTATCAAATTTAAATTTAATCAATTGTATATACTTCTATCCTAGGGCTTGTTATGTAATATTTGACAATAAGCACTTTGTAATTCTATACGCTTAATAATAATAATAATATGTGTGGACATCTCACACAACGCCATCTAGCCCCAAACTAAGCAAAGCTTGTACTATGGGAACCAGATAACTGATACAATACTTAGATACTTTTTTGTTTGTAAATATACATAGAATACAATATGACACCCAGACACAGAACAAACACCTATGTTCATCACACAAATGTTTGTCCTGAGTGGGAATCGAACCCACAACCCACAGTTCAGAAGGCAGGGCTACTACCAACTGAGCTATCGGGCCAGTCATAAAATAATTTAAATAGTAAAATAATTTAAGTACCTACCTAATGGAACATATATTTCAATAATCGTTAATACAAATATAACATTTAAATAAAACCTAATATAATTTTGACTTGTAAAAGTGCTAAAAATGGCGTATTTGCAATAAATCTTTTGACGTTGACATTAGCCCGATGCCAACATCACAACCCGCCTTTTTGCATCGCAGTCGGGTAAAACCCATGATTAACCTTATTTATTTACAGTTCTAACTTCAAGGTGTCGGTGAATCCCAGGACCTGAGTATTTAGCTGACACTTGCTAAACAGTTAGCTCTTAGTGCGGAAAATATCCAATATTGTTTTAGTTTATTGTCAAGGTCTACGCGCACTATGCAGGCTTGGTCATATCGCCCATAATCATGGTCGCTGTTTACATGACTATTTCTGTAGCACAAGTTTCTCATTTACAATGCAATACAATACCAAAATATATTATACACTTGACATGAAAACCAATCTACAAAAAAAAATTAAGTAAGAGTCAAATAGGCAGAGTTAACCTTTAAACATATAATAATTTATGTAGCACAGCATAGATTTTTTTAATGACATAGGTGGACACATAAACAATCAGAGGTCACGTATCTGTAACAGTTTCAAACACCCATCCCTAAAAAATTTATACATGTAAAGTTCTAACTGACTGACTGAATGACTTATATATCAACGCACAGCTTAACCCACTGGTCCTAGAGACTTGTCGTTTAGAGGGTATGTTCATTGTAAAGTGTAGGTTTCACTAAGAAAGGATTTTTCGAAATTCCACCCCTAAGAGTGTAAAATGGGCCGCGGGCAGAAGCTCGTAAAATATAAAGATGAATTTTAAACTGACCTATTTAAAGGTTACTGCCTCCTGGACATTATTGGCTTATCATAAAAGCTTCAAAGTTTAAAATAAAGTGGTAACCTGTCTGACTAATGGCATTCTGATCAGCATAAAGCTTAAGTCTAACTTCGAAATCGTTTAAGAAAGTAAATTGACTAAAACATGAAATTACTAAATCGTTAAAAACCTAAATCAAAAATAACTACAATGCATTATTATGTAGACAATTTAACTCATTTAATGCTCTTAGATCCGTATAATAGAACGACTAGTTGCGTCCCGCGGTTTCACCCGCGGATAAAAAGTATTTTAATTATTTGCTCATCCCACGGGAACGTTTTACTTTTCCGGGATAAAATGTAGCCTATATGTTAATCAGTGTAATAGAGTAGATATCTTGGTGCTGAATTTCGTCCAAATCCATTCAGCCGTTTTAGCGTGAAGGAGTAACAAACATACACACTTACACACATACAAACTTTCGCCTTTATAATATTAGTGTGATGCTCAGTCATCGATCGGTGCTCAAGCAGAGATTTCATTCATAAAGTGATCAATTTGTGAATGAAATCTCTGCTTGAGCACCGATCGATGACTGAGCATCGTTCTGTAATACAAACTTTAACGGCTGATCTTTAAAATCAAACACCCACAATATATTTTAATGATTCTCACCAAAATTAGTTGGACAAGAGCTAGGTTTGTATAGGTTTGGTCGTTAATCATTATACTTCGGTAAATAAGCGAAGACGTTATGGACATCGCACCCAGAGTGATCAAATGCACATACACCCCTAAGCTACAGTCCATTTTGCTAAGATATGAATCATCGATTTCATAACTGGACTCATTGTTGTGTAAGACATATAATAGCCTCTGTGGCGTGGTGGTTGAGCCGGTCGGCTCATGACCTGGAGGCGGCGGATTCGATTCCCGCGGCAGGACAAGTATTTGTTCACAGAAAAATAAAATGCAGGTACTTGTTCTGAGTCTGGGTGTTGTGGGACCATGATCCTCGTAGTTCCTGGATCCCTAGACACAGGGAATCCTAGTTAGGGCCCAGGATCTATGTTGGTGCGTTGGGCGTTATTTATTATTATTAATAATAATGATCATCTCTTCACTCTTCCCGCGGGTGTCATAAGCAGGGCTTGGAAACCGGATTAATTTTCGAACCGGTCAACGCCAATACATCGGGAACTTTTCTTTTCAGTTTCGTTCTACCGGAACCGCTACTAAACGAGTTTTTAAATTTTATTACAATATTATTTTTATTTACTTTATTATTACTTAAATAAATAAAAAAAGGTTGATTATTTTTAAGGTTTAGGATCTCAGGAAATCATCCTTAGATCTTAACTAAGTTTTACCAGGTGGTAGGACTTTTTTGCCACCGCTTTGCTATAGTTATTCTGCCGCTAAGCAGTCTTGTGCAAGCACTACTGTGTTCCGTTTTGAAGGACACTGTAGCTAGTGAAATTACAGGGTAAGTGAGACTATATGACCTGGGGGTGAACACGGAACTTGATTACAATGCAACAGGTTTAATTTCTACAACTATGACACGGCTAAAACTCACGAGATACAGTCGAATAACTCGACCGGTGTTCGGGCAATAAAGATGCTCATCCTCAAGGAGTACGCGCGGCGGCGGTGGTGGCGGCTCGGCGCTGACTCAGCGCCGAGCAACACCGGTCGAGTTATTCGACTGTATCTCGTGAGTTTTAGCCGTGTAATAGTTGTAGTTATGAGTACTACTCACGTCAGTTTCTATAATATTATAGGTTTAATTTCATTCTAAACTTTGAAAATATCTACAGTAACAATGCACATAAACTGCGTATTGAAACTGTCAATTCCATACAAATTCGTTTTTCAATTAATTTCAATCAAGTTACGTGATCGCCTAGCAGATCTTATAAACTAAACTAAGCAAAGCTTGATATGGGAACCAGATAACGGATACAATACTTAGATACTTTTAGTTTGTAAATACATACATAGAATACAATATAACACCCAGACACAGAACAAACATCGATTTTTATCACTCAAATGTTTATCCTGGAATCGAACCCACAACCTGCAGCAGTTCAGAAGACAGGAATATTACCAACTGAGCCATCGAGCCACATTTCTAAAAATAAATAGGCGTTTTGAATTCCAGGCTGCTTCTTCAGTATGGCATTTAATCATTTTGCTTGTTAGACATTTTACAATTAAGTCTTTTTGAGGATGTTAAGAAAGAGATATATTTTGCTATCTCATTATTTCTCATACATTTGCTAAATATATGACAAAAAGAAAATTCCCAACATTTTTTATGCGTGCTTGTAGCAAAAATCTACTTAATTTGCAACCATACACCATAGTAATAAAGTCTATACGTTCTAGCATTGTGTTCACGTTAACGTTGTAAGGATGCTAAGGACCAAGTATAAAACACGTTTTGTTCTCTGTGATAATCAGTTTAATAGAAATCGAGTCGAGACTATCATCTTTAAACAAAAATAATAGCTCATAGTTGAAATAAAAGACAAATATTTTTGAAAATTAAAAATGTGTGATTCAAGATTATTTGTACTCTTAATTACGCTTTTTGCGTTAATACAGGTGTGTATTTTGACAATTGAAGGGTTGAGAATAAAAAGGATTTAACTGACAAATTGACAGTTTCGAGAAAATTGACTTTAAACGTCAACGGCGTCATTTTAATGTAGAGTGCTTATAAGGTAATAGAAAAGGTTTATGTAAGTTTCAGTTGCTTGAAAATGTTTTAATTCTATTTAAAATTACTAAATATAGTATTAATTCATACAATTACTGTAAAAATATAATATAATAAAATAAATATAGTAATATTTTTATGCTAAGCAAACTGTATTCCTGTGACAGATAAACCATTTTTAGACACAAAATCTCGAGATTTAAGCCTCATTTCGGTATTTTGAGAATGTATTATGAAGATAATTTCACGCTGAATCCAACGATACCCATAAGTCATTTTGTCAAAAAAATCAGTTAAATCCTTTTTATTCTCACCCATTCAATTATAATCAAATTATTTAGTGTAAATTTATAAGTTTTAAAATCAATTTTGCCAAAATAAGCGTTGCCATTCTACGTGGCAATGCTGCCAGCGTATTGGGCTCATTGCCTACTGGTAGTTGTTTGATACATTAAGGTTCCTTTTTATTGTTTTTTTTTTTTTTTTTTTTTTACGTTTTTTTCAGCTTATAGTTTTGGTTTTAATGATTAAAACTAATTTGAATAAAGATTTAAAATAAAATAGTAACAAAATAACATTTTTTTTTGTTTGCATTGTCAGATTTAATGATACAAGTAATGTAGCGCTGCATGTTTGGATTGCTTGTTGGTAAGACGATTTGATCTTGTAAGTGGGGATTTTGAGTTTAAACTTACCAAGATACCTATCTAATTATAGTTTTATTCTTAAAGAGAAGGAAATTTCGAACTTAAAATGTAAAAATTCTAGTTTTATATTATATGTTTTTAAAATTAAAACATTATTACATAAAAATTGTTAAAATATCTATTTAAATTTTAGGCAAACGAGTACAGTCTTGTTTGGAGATAGTAAATGTTAATGGAAGTAATTTTTTTAATTAAGCTTACATTTTAAATCATTAAAATTGTGCCTCCGTCTGAAGATTCTTGGATTGCCACTTACCGGTTGTCAGATGTCAGCGTTGAAGGAGCTGTTCCAATAAAAAAAAAAACTGATAAAGTGCCATTTTTCTTTGAATTAAATACTACGATAATATTATAATTATAATAACTAAACGATATATAAATTATATGTCTCTATTATATTTTTCATATCTATTATTATTATATTTTTTCTATGTATATATTTACAAACAAAAAAGTATCTAAGTATTGTATCAGTTATCTGGTTCCCATAGTACAAGCTTTGCTTAGTTTGGGGCTAGATGGCGTTGTGTGACATGTCCGCATATATTATTATTATTATTAAATACTAAACACTACATACTACAAAAAAAAATTGGACTATATACAAATGACGATATAGATATTAGATGTTGATCGATTTCCGCGGCAGAACAAGTATTTGTGCACAGAAAGAAAAAGCGTAAATACTAAATACTTGTTCTGAGTCTGAGTGTTGTGGGACCATGGTCCTCGTAGTTCCTGGTTCCCTAGACACAGGGAATCCTAGTTAGGGTCCAGGATCTATGTATGTGATCGTTGGGCGTTGTTATTATTGTTATTATTATTATATATACATATATATGACATTCTAATAATTAATATCTGTTTCAGCACATTAACAGTCATTGGATCGGTGGCTGGGGCGGCCCGCCAGTAGGTTTCGGACCCTACGGCGGTGGTTTCGGTCGTTTCGGCGGCGGTTTCGGTGGTTTCGGTGGCGGTTACGGTTTCGGTTACGGCGGTGGCTTATACAGACCGCCGCCACCACCTATCTTCTTTGGGTGAAAGGTTAAAAGACGTGTATATATGAATGACATGTGAATTATTGAATGCATTTTTGTTGTTTTCTGCAACGTCTATGATTTTATTGCAATTATTGGAAATTGCAAAAATCTTTCAATTAATTTTAATGTTATGAACTGATTATTGTATGTAAAATGGCTGTTATTTTGTGAAGACTTTCTTAATGTTTTAATAAATAAGTTTATCAAAAGGATAGTCGTTCTTTTATTTTCGCCTATAAGTTTGAAATTCATGAGTTTTATTGAAAGGATTTTAGTGTTATAAATAGTGATAGGGGTGATGCCCTTATTATATAACTAGTTGCGCCCTGCGGTTTCACCCGCGTAAATAAGTATTTTAATTATTTGCTCATCCCATGGGAAAATTTCACTTTTCCGCGATAAAATGTAGCCTATATGTTAATCCAGTGTATATGCTATATGTGCCGAATTTCATCCAAATCCATTCAGCCGTTTGAGCGTGAAGGAGTAACAAACATACACACAAACACATACAAACTTTCGCCTTTATAATATTAGTGTGATATAGGTAATACCTATATGTTATTTGAGTAACAATTATTAATATTAATAATCATCAATAGATTTTATCACATAATGACAAGTATATGCGAATAAAACAAATCCCAAATACTTGTTCGGGTGTTGTGGGACCATGGTCCTCGTAGTTCCTGGGTCCCTAGACACAGGGAATCCTAGTTAGGGTCCAGGATCTATGTATGTGATCATTGGGCGTTATTATTATTATAAATCTCAATCCAGTTTGCTTAAAAATGTATTGCACAATATCATTACGATCAGCACAATACAAAAGTGTTTCGATAACACGTAAATTAAACAAAACGTACTAACTAGAATATTACACAGACTGGGTATACAATGACAGAGACATAAAACGATTTATTGAAGTGGATACGTCATTTGTTGACGATAGTCCAGTCAGTAAGAGAAAAAAATACTAACATTACTAATATAATTATATATAAATAATATAAATATAATATAAAATTACTAACATACACTAATCGTTGAAAAGCATCCGAAAATGACGGTAGTGAATTTTGAGTTTTTTTCCATCACTAATGTTAACAATATAGGATTATTTACACATTACACACATTCAATGTAAAAGAGTTGCTATAGTTAGTCAAGTTATTTACAATATTTATCGTCAAAAATAGTATTGAATAGTGTAATTGACTTGTGGACGGTTTGTTGACTTGCCACTAGGTGGCGTCGTTGTCGACTGTCATGGCCGAAACTTGTTCCGTCGCCTCTTTAAAAAGGGCAGAACGTTGTTCAGTGGAGTTCAGTTCACAGATTAGGTAGAGATATGGTTCAGTTGGTCCTCGGCAGCGGAGTGAACAACACGAAACTATTGCCGATATACTGTGAAACAGGAAACATATCTGGAGGTTGTTTATTAATTGTGCAGAAAATGTCTATGAAGTTTACATAATACTATATAGTATAAAACAAAGTCGATTTCTCTGTCCCTATGTATGTCTGTGCATTTGAGACATGCAAGTGTACATATGACCAGAGTGCTAGCCATGTTTTTCAATCTTTGTTTCTCACACACCTACCTCCCAGAAGACCTCATGAGAACGGTTGTCGTGCCCATATTAAAGAATCGGACTGGAGACGCTTCTGACATAAATAACTAGGCCCATATCTTTGGCCACGATAATAGCGAAGGTCCTGGATAGTGTGCTGGACAAGCAACTCGAAAAGCATCTTGACCTTCATGATGCCCAGTCAAAAACCTTTCTACCACATCGGTTTTTTTTATGTTAAAGAATGACGTGACGAGCTAGCCGTTCGCCTGATGTTAAACGACACGGCTGCCCATATCAGCTGCAGTGTTAAACGGAACTCTAAAGTATAGAGTTTCCCGTGACACTGCACTGCACACGTCATCCTGAGACATCAGCACAATCTAGTAACAAGATTACTAAACTGTGAGATCAGATCGTAAAGTTTCATTTGCCCAGTAATTTCACTAGCTACAATGCCCTTCAAACTGGAACACAGCAGTGCTTGCACACTACTGCTTGGCGGCAGAATAACTGGTAAAGCGGTGGTACCTACCTAGACGAACTTTGCAGTAAAGTCCTACCACCTAGTAAAAGAGGTTGTCATTTTAACATACTAGTTTTCTTGCGGGTCTATTTATTCCGGAACTTATCTTGCAAGGCAACCCCGAAAATGGCTCTCTTCATAGTTCGTTGCGCGACTTACTAATGAGGCCAGGAATAAGAGGCCACGTCTCAGTGCCATAAATCGTCACTGGCAACACACACTGGTTTATGACCTTTATTTTCAACCAGTTGTATGTAACCTATAAAATATTGCTACTAGGTGGGCTTTTCTGCTAACTTCGTCTAAGTAGGTACCACGGCTTTGCCATTTATTCTGCCGCCAAGAAGTAGCGCGCAAGCAGTCCAGCGGCTTGAAGGGCACTGTAGCTAGTGAGCTACAGTGTAGTGTACTTACTGTAGCACATTAGCTACAGTGCCCTTCAAACCGGAATACAGCACTATCAGTTTATGTGCATAGTTAGTATGGAAATTTCTCTTGTTGCATTGCAAAGTTTAGTGAAGTTACTGGGCAAATGAGACTTTATCTGATCTTTAGGACCTTATGATGTCTCAGGATGACGTGCGCAGTGCAGTGTCACGCGAAACTCTATACTTTAGAGTTCAGAGTGACACTGCAATTGATATGGGCAGCCGTATCGCTTAACATCAGGCGAACGGTTAGCTCGTCACGTCATTTCTAAACTTGACATTTAAAAAAAGAATTTAAGAATTAAAGCAGAATTTTATATAATTTGAAATGAAAGTTGTCAAATTGTCGCACCGATTGGACGTTTCATTTCAAATTATATAAAATTCCAGTCATTCTAAATTTTGATCATTTTGCTTTTTAGACATTTTTTGACTTTTTGATCAAGATGCCTTATTCTAGCGGTTTAGTTCATTATCAGTCAGTCTCCAGGACAAAGCGTTTTATCAATATAAATATACAAGGCAAAGGTTTCGTTGTTAATGCTACGGGTATATCAAAACCATATATCTTATTCACAAATGCTTTAAAAGGCACTCATGAATAAGGAATAAGCTTTCAGAGAGCCTGATGAAACTATTCATAGCCTATCCATTCTAACTTTCATATTAAATATTTACTAATGCTTATATAGGTGGAAGAGCTTCTGCCTGCAGCTTCGCCCGCGGCGTGGCCTATGGGAAAATAATTCAACCACCCTTTTCACTCTCTTAAGGGTGGAATTTCGCAAAATCCTTTCTTAGCGGATGCCTACGTCATAACATCTACCTGCATGTCCAATTTCAGCCCGATCCGTCCAGTGGTTTGGGCTGTGCGTTGATAGATCACTATGTCAGTCAGTCACCTTTGAGTTATAGGTATATAAATATTTAGATTTTTGAGACGGGACGGTAAAGCAAATACTTTAACCGTTATAGTCACAGGAAAACATTTATAGAAGACCATCCATATCTTTTTAAGATATTCTGAGCAGCAATCGCAGAAATCAGTGCATCAGGGAAAAAAAATCGTAAATAAAAAAATACTTTGGTGTCAATCGATCCTATTTCATATAGAGATAAAAAAGACTGTATAGTATTTAAGGTATGAGTAATAATAATAATAATAATAATACGTGTGGACATCTCACACAACGCCATCTAGCCCCAAACTAAGGAAAGCTTGTATTATGGGAACCAGATAACTGATACAATACTTAAATACTTTTTGTTTGTAAATGCACACATAGAATACAATATAACACCCAGACACAGAACAAACATCGATGTTAATCACACAAATGTTTGTCCTGGGTGGGAATCGAACCCACAACCCGCAGTTCAGAAGGCAGGGTCACTACCAACTGAGCTATCGGGTCAGTCAATGAGTATTAGAAATGACAGAACAGCCAAAATTTTTGAATGCCATTTAGGATATTTCAAAAAGTAATGGATGATCTTCTGGGAACGTTATACTGGAACTATAACGGTTAAGTCATACTGCCCTTACGATCTCGTCTCAAAAATCTAAATTGTATTTTAAGATTTTAGCAATGCTTTTTAAAGGAGTCTTAAGAGACGGTAGGAAATAAATAAAGAATTGACAGCCTCTGTAATGTGGTACTTGGGCAGGTCGGCTCATAGCCCGGAGGCAGCGGGTTCGATTCCCGCGGCGGGACAAATATGTGTGCACATAAAAAAGGCGCAAATACTTGTTCTGAGTCTGGGTGTTGTGCGACCATGGCCCCCGTAGTTCCTGGGTCCAGGGAATTCTTGCTAGGGTCCAGGATCTATGTATATGATCGTTGGGCGTTATTATTATATTATTATACATTTGTTCAGGACAGTTAATAAATTTAATTAAACTTACCTAAATGATGATATTTATTTGCATCCACGTTTATCATAAACTGTCAACAAGTGGAATATTCTGTAGACTGTATGTGTATATTTCTCGAAAATTTAATCTCGGAGTCATCAAATTGAAGGGGTGAGAATAAAAAGGGTTTAACTGATTTTTTCACAAAATGACTTATGGGTATCGTTGATTTCAGCGTGAAATTATCTACAATAATACATTCTCAAAATATCGAAATGAGTCTAAAATCTCTAGATTTTTAGTCTAAAAACGGTTTATCGGTCACAGGAATACAGTTTGCTTAGCATAAAAACATTATTCTATTATATTTTACAGTAATTGTATGAATAAGTACTATATTTAGTATTTTAAAGTAAAATTTAAACATTTTTAATCAACTGAAACTTACATAAACCTTTTCTATTACTTATAAGCATTCTACATTAAAATGAAGCCGTTGAAGTTTAAAGTAAATTTTCTCGAAACTGTCAATTTGACAGTTAAACCCTTTTTATTCTCAACCCTTCAATTGAATAAGCATCAGGTACCTTCTAAGCAAACTTGTTACATCCTAGACCGCATATTTATCTACAATCAATGAATATTACATTTTAATAAAAATATCTCGGTGTTTCTGGTACTCACTAAATGAAATGATAAACTTTGTAGTTATTAACATAGTGTTAACTGCTATTATTGAATTTACTAACTGGTTTTCCTTCAATGAGGAATACGAGATCATTGATTCTATGAAATGTGTGAAATGTCCACACATATTTATTTTTTTATTGTAATTGAATGTCATTTGAAGTTTAAACTGATTTATTATTGCTGGTACACTGTTGAAAGCACTAGGATTTTATGTTAAAAATCCATAGACCATCTTAAAAAAAAAATTGATCCATAGACCATCTTAAAAAAAAAAAATTTACTAACTGGTTTTCCTTCAATGAGGAATACGAGTTCATTGATTCTGTGAAATGTGTGAAATGTCCACACATATTTTTTTTTATTTTTTATTTTTTTATTATAATTGAATGTCATTTGAAGTTTAAACTGATTTATTATTTTTGATGCACGCCTACATTCCTCTTTCTCAAACTACGAGTGGATGACTGGTAGAAAATGCTTTAGCATTAAGTCCTCCGTTTGTACTGTTTTTTAGTGCAATAAAGAATTATAATAATAATAATAATACACTGTTGAAAGCACTAGGATTTATGTTAAAAATCCATAGACTATCTTAAAAACGCCTAACCACGTAACGTTAATCTAACATTGGTTTCCAATATGTTATCTTTGTAAATGTAGATAGATTGTAAATCGAAGTTTATTTTTCATTGGATGTCTTATTTTTTATCAAAACAGCTTGTTAAAATCTATCGATTGTTTCTATTCAAAGATTGCTTGTTAGAAGATACGAAAGGATACCTTTAACGGTCCATGACAACAACAAAAATGATTACAATTCAACATGTATGAAAAACGATGTTTTAAATGCACCACAATAAACAAAAAAATGCCTACAATGCACTTT
Organism: Ennomos fuscantarius; assembly: GCA_905220475.3. NCBI lineage: Eukaryota > Metazoa > Arthropoda > Insecta > Lepidoptera > Geometridae > Ennomos > Ennomos fuscantarius. Next base: position 6,611,002 of record HG992050.1, on the reverse strand, counting down.
AACTAAAAAGCAGGATGCCTACAATTCATCACGACTCAGAAGAAAGATGCTCACAAATCCTATAATACACTATGACTAACAAGAAGAATGCCTACATTGTGTGCTTAACAAGACAGATAACGATAGATAGATAGATACCTACAAACAAAAACGATGCCTAAGACCTACCACGACTAAAAAATGATGTCTAAAATTCACCAAAACAAACAAAATAGACGCCTACCGTGCACTATAACTAACAAAAACGACTCCTCAAATTCACTAGTACAATTCGTGACTAGCAAGAAGGATGCCTACAATGAATCATGACTCAGGAAGAGGATGCCCAAATCCTACAATGTACTATGACTAACAAAAAAGATGCCTACAACCCACCATTACTAAAAAGAAGGATGCTTACAATACACCATAACCTAGTCAAGATCACGACTGACAAGCAGAATGCCTACAGGTGATTGAATGTCTAAACATGTTTACCTACTTATCTAACACACACCAAAGATAACTCCGCTTTTCAAACACACTTGTGCTTGCAACTCCACGATATACTACGTCTTTCTTAGACAACTCTTGGAAGTCACAGCGGTTCATCTAATTCGGCTAATTTCATACGTGTTTTTTTATATGAATATATGACTATTGACTAATCATCTCTGGAACTCGTTACCAGATAAGATCCAGAGGTACCTAAAGGAACATTTGCTTAAAAATCTCAAAACTTGAACTAGCAGAACATAGAATTTTTTATTATTATATAGTTTGTATTTTATTCAATTTTTAAATATATATAACTCAAAGGTGACTGACTGAATGACTGACATAGTGATCTATCAACGCACAGCCCAAACTACTGGACGGATCGGGCTGAAATTTGGCATGCAGGTAGATGTTATGACGTAGGCATCTGCTAAGAAAGGGTTTTTTGAAATTCCACAATTATGAGGGTGAAATGGGTGGTTGAATTATTTTCACATTGGCCACGCAGCGGGCGAAGCTGCAGGCAGAAGCTTGTTTATGTATATATTATCTATAATGTAGTATTACTATTAATTAATATTTGCATTTCATTAAATTTATAAAAATATGTATATTTGTACCTTAATAGTTGTATCGTTGCTGTTTTTATATTTATTTATAATAGGTCTTTACCTATGAAATTGCCGTATTGCAGTACAGACTTTTTCGAACAAAAAAAAGTTTTGATTGGCTATGAATTCTAAATTCAAATTAATTTTGTTTTAAAAATATGACATTCTATTTACAATATAAGTCTTTTGTTTATTGATTAGCGTTGTATTTTCATTACATTTCAACATTTTTCCTCATAATGGATACTTTGAAATTTCGTGTAATTATGGAATATGAGTTCCGTCGTGGCACCAACGCGGCACAAACGACACGTAACATCAACGACGTTTACGGACAGAACTGTACAAACGAACGTACAACCCGTTATTGGTTTGCTCGGTTCCGTTCTGGGAATTTTCACTTGAAAAATGAACCTCGTGGTCGTTCGGAAACTTTGGTCAACAATGATGAATTAAAGGCGATTGTGGAAGCTGATGAATCTCAATCTACAGCTGAGCTGGCAGCAGCTTTTGATGTTAGCATCAAAACAATATTGGTCCATTTGCGACAGATTGGCAAGATAAAAAAAGCTTGATAGATGGGTGCCCCACGAACTTAACGATCGCCAGCGCAACGTACGCATCGAGACTTGCCTTGCGCTGCTTAACAGGCACAGAAATGAAGGAATTTTGAACCGAATTGTTACGTGCGACGAAAAATGGATTCTTTTTGACAATCGAAAGCGTTCAGCAAGTTGGTTAGATCCTGGTTCGGTACCAAAACAATGTGCAAAACGAAAAATGACCCCTAGAAAGGTGATGGTCACAGTTTGGTGGTCTAGTGCTGGTGTGATTCATCATAGCTTTTTACAAACCGGCGAGAGCATTACTGCAGATGTGTACATTGAAGAACTGACCACAATGATGGCGAAACTCGCACGTCTGCAACCAGCTTTGGTCAATCGGTCGTCTCCACTGCTACTTCACGATAACGCGCGACCCCATACTGCACAACAAACCGTCTCTAAGCTGCATGAGTTGGGTTTGGAAGCTCTCCCTCATCCGCCATACTCACCAGATCTTGCGCCTACCGACTATCACTTTTTCCAAAATTTGGACAACTTTTTAGCGGGAAAAAAATTCAATTCCCGGGAGGCAGTACAAAACGCCTTTGAAGAGTTTGTTGTCTCCCGTCCTGCTGATTTTTTCAAGAAGGGCATCCATAAACTGCCACAGCGTTGGCAAAGATGCATTGATTGCAGGGGCGATTACTTTGAATAAAAGAAATAAATAAGTTCGAAAAAAAAATACTTTAACTTTTTTCAAACAAAACGGCAATTTCATAGGTAAAGACCTAATATAATGATTAAAAACTAATATTCAAAATTATGCTCATTTCCTTATATGCACGCCTAATCAAATTGTTTCTCTGCATGTCTTGGTTGACTGGTAGAAAATGCTGTTACCATTAAGTCCTCCTTTGTACTTTTAATGTGCATAAAGTATTAAATAAATAAATAAATGTCTAGTGAGAAAATTGAATAAGTGCCTTATTGGTTTTTTGGCGGGAAAGCGAAAAAGATCGCCTCACCGCATTGTATTATTTTCCAAAACTTGGGTTATTTTCAGTGTTAGTGCATAAAATTGGTGGCATTCTATTCGTTAAGTGCTGGATTACAGGCGTGAGTGTGGGAAAATGGTATAATGATGGTGAAACGTTTCTTTTAGTGTTGTTTCCAAAACTCCATAGAAGCTTCAAGTAAAGTTGCCGCCACTTTACTAGGAGTATGACTTTGACTAGACTATGACTTGATTATGACTTGACTTGATGACTTCGACTGTGACTTGACACATATTTGCGTGAAATATCATTAACTTGATAAATTATCAATTACTTGACACTGGCTAAATACACAATAGTGTGGAGCCAAAACATAAAAAAAAAGTTTAAGTTAAATGAAAACGACATTGCTGACATAATTTATATAATTTAACACATATTTAGTACACAAGTTACATACGTACAACACGTTGTCTTATGTGACAACTCTAACAACATTCATATTTTCATATATTTTATAATCACTGGTAAGAAACAAGCCAACACTCGACTCTTTAGGCCACTCTGCAAATATTTGCACAAAATAAACAGTTGCAAATAGAAAAGATCAAAGAAGATATTTCATATCTTTAACAGCGTATAGAAAGTAATATCTTTGGCGAAAAATATATGTTTTTTTATTATTAGAAAATAGGTAGACATCATCATAGACCTTAGACTAAGTTTAAATTTTATTATAAAAAATTTTACGGAGCGGAAATATTGTGATATGTCGTAAAAGTGTGATATAATAGCTATATTAAAAGAAATTTTAAATTTAATGATATGTTTGACATGTAACTAGGCACCTATGATAGTTTTGACTTCTAAAACATTAAGGGAAAAGCGTAAATTACACTTAATCTAGAAGTTACAACTAGATTATGATATGTTTATATTATTAAATTTAACATCAATAAGTTTAAAATCTAATATAAATGCCTCAGCCAGTAGGATATGTATTAGTTTCAATTAAAGACTTAATTAATATTACATCTATTTAATTATTATTTAAAGATTAAACACATTTAGATTTTATAAGACGCGACTCGGATGCCGCTATGACTATGTTTATAACATCCATAAGTATTTAATAAAACATTAATTAATTTCTAATCTAAATCTACTACACATTAAATTTATAAATTATATAAATTTCTTTCTGTTCTATTCACTATATTTTTGTGTTTTTCAAAAGCTTTATATGAAATAAAATTGCATGCCGTTTATCCGTTATCAATGCTGTTTAGTCATTTTTGATTCACTAATTTTGAAATTACGTTTTTTAAAGAAAATATCACGTAATTAATTTAAAAAAGCGAGCTTCTTTCTTTTACATGCAATAGATCCATAGATACTATAAAATAAATACGATAAATTGCGTTTTAATTTAAAAAAAAAATTAGTATTAACGTAATTTCAAAAACAGTTATATCAATAATCCACAATTTATTGCAAGTTTCTTAAATTAAGAAAAATGTTTAGTAGGTTTCGGGCTCGTTTTAGGGTGGAATTATTTAAGAAACCTGCAATAAACATGTTATTTTACTAATAAAAGCTATCAATTGATTAGAAATAATGCAAAACTAAATAAAAAAGATTTAAGGTAAATATTGAAAGGCAGAAAACAAATATAATTTGAAAAGTTTACGATTTTCAATAGAAAATAATAACTTTTATTAGTAAAATAAAACTGAAAAATTATTAAATTAACGAGCCGAATAAGCAGCAATTGTATTTTACGTAATAAATGAGTCGTCAGTTTTATAAAATGATTTGAAAAGAACAAGAAAACTATTAGTGAAAACTGGCAAATAACAAGAAATTAAATAATAAAACTTAAGGTAGGTAAATTTATATGAGGCATCAAGTAATTTTAATAATATTGTGAACCACAAAAAGTAAATATTCTTAAAAATTTATAGTTGGTGAGTACATAAAAAAACCATTCCATGACATTTTTCTTTCCCACAAACAGTAGCCACAATTATGACTTACCTTTTCCCTTACCTTTCCTTTTTATATAAATTATCTTGACATTGATATCAAGCAATATCTTGAATTTACTAAAAATATATTTTCGTTTAGAACGTTAAATATATTTTTGCAAATACTTTTACAAAGATTACAATAGCTGTCATTTATGACATAAAGCTATCATTCTCATCATCTCATCTCTGACACTTTCGATTCGCACTAAGTGAAATTTCTTCATTCCTAAATAATTAATAATGAATTGTACACACAAAGTGCCATAAAATTAGCCTTTCTCAGGATTAAAATAGACATAATTTTTGAAAGGTACAATGATCAAAGATTAAATAATTACAGATGGAACGACCAAGCGGCTGCTGCTTATTCGACACGTCTTTTCGAAGTCTAATGGAGTCTATAAACCCCGACACGTTTCTCGCCCGCTGTGTGTTGCACAAATTCGCGGACTTGATCCGTTGCTACCGGCCCAATGCAGATTAGAGGCTCCTTGAAGTAGCCGCAGCTCTGTAAACAAAATTTTCAATTTCCAAAATTGTAATAATAATCTTATTTTGTAAACTAGCAGCCCGTCCCAGCTTCGCACGAGTGGACATTTGTTTTTTAAACATTTTGGCATAAACTTTTTTTCTTGCAATTAAAATCGCACTAATATTATAAAGGCGAAAGTTTGTATGTGTGTATGTTTGTTACTCCTTCACCCTCAAACGGCTGAATGGATTTGGATGAAATTCGGTACCAAGATAGCTTATACACTGGAATAACATATAGGCTACATTTTATCCCGGAAAAGTGAAATGTTCCCGTGGGATGAACAAATAATTAAAATACTTTTTATCCGCGGGTTAAACCGCGGGGCGCAACTAGAAGCTTATATTAATCAGTGATAGTGTGACATTCAAGTGGTGAAAGAATTTTTAAAATCGATCCAGTACTTTTTGAGCCAGTTCGTTACAAACATACTTACATACAAATCTTTCCTCTTTATAATATTAGTATAGATAATGTTTTATTAGTTGTAACTTTTTATTTATTGCATCCTTAATTTTAAAATAGAATAAATATATAAAGGTATAAAGCTCTATATGCAGAGTAAAAGTAAAAAGTAAAAGTAAAAAAAGTAAAAGTAAAAAGTAAAAGTAAAAAAAGTAAAAGTAAAAAGTAAAAGAAAAAAAAAAGTAAAAGTACCTTAGAAATAAATATTTAGCTTTTTGAAGTAAAACTTCTTTACGCACGCTTGACTTGGGGAGTAAGCTGGCGAGGCGGATGGAAGTTGAAGTTGGTACATGTAGATCTCCATTGTCAACATAATAAAGTTAAAAATTACTTAAAATTTGTGTTATTATGTTGGTATGTCCGGTAAAATGACAATTTACAATTGTCAAAATGGCGACATTAACATTAAACAAAGTTATACCGGCCGATAGATGGAGCTAAACTAAAGAAATTATACTTCAGTCGTATGGTCTAAAGCGCACACGTTTTCTTAGTACCTACATTATGAAAATAAGCTCTATGTCTTCTACAAAACAAAATGACATTTAAATAGTTAATTTATTGAAATAATTATGCACTAAAAAACGTAGCATAAATTGTAAATGAGCAAAAGTTGTGTCTTTAGATTTCATACTTCTAGTAATTTTTCATTTCCCTTTTTATGTATTTGCGACGACAAATTCAGCCCTTTAGTAAGTCACAAAATAAGTTGAAATTAATTTTATATTCTTAATTTTTGGACTGTCTATAGGTCATCTTTAAATATATAACTCAAAGGTGACTGACTGACTGACGCATATCTATCAACGCACAGCCTAAACCACTGGACGGATCGGGCTGAAATTTGGCATGCAGGTTATGACGTAGGCATCCGCTAAGAAAGGATTTTTCTAAATTCCACCCTTAAGAGGGTGAAATGGGTTGAATTATTTTTCCATAGGCCACACTGCGGGCGAAGCTGCTGGCAGAAGCTCGTCGCAGTATATAGTCCAAATGTTATTTTTTTTGTAGTAGGTAGTGTTTAGTATTAGTTATTATATCATTGTAGTATTTAGTTGAAAATGAAGGCAGTATGCCAGTAAAAAAAAAAAATTAATTCATCTTAATCTTTACCTTTGACCTACAAGAATCTAAGCAAATAATAAAGACACATTGTAGCAGTACATCAAAGGGAATTATTCAATGAAATACCTCGCCCGAGTTCATCGCTACATATTTATCAAAGCTTTTTCTCCTTCAAAATTCAATGAAATATTCACAGCGCAAAATTGTTTGTACAAAAGACAAACATGTTCAGTCCGTCTTTTTTATAATATCTATTTGCAAACAAATAGACTTAAGAATGAGATTTTCGTGCAAACGAAAAAAGTTATTTTGTAACTTGAATAATTTATTTGTAAGCCTTGTTTTGCTTGGTTTTTTTGTTGGCTCAATTGTTTTGATAGGGTCACGTTGAATTCGTCAAAGTTGTTTTATTTTAATAGAAAAAAGGCGGAGAGTATGCACTGCCATCCATAGATATATATAGTATTGTTAATGTATCCAAATTAATAAGCTTAAAAAGGAATTTCCAAGAAAATTTATGAAAATATTTTAGAAATTCCTTTATAAGTCTTACGCTCGGCTTGGGCCGTTGCCGGGATAAGAGGATCGAGAAGACTACGTCCACCGGAAGAGTGGACCCTATTGAAAGTCGCGACCGTTCTAGTTAACCTACGGGGGGTACGTCGACCTCGCTGGGGGGTTCGATGTCTGATTGTACTACGCTGGTATCCTATACCTGTGCCGAAAGTCTGGGTGTTGCGGGACCATGGTCCTCGTAGTTGCTGGGTCACAGGGGATCCTAGTTAGGGTCCAGGATCTATGTATATGATCGTTGGGCGTTATTATTATTATTTGACAGCTCGGTACAGCTGAAGGATTGACGGTTGTGATATTCGTTTAAAATGGGTAGAAAGTTGTTATGGTCGACGAATTACCTTCCTAGGCTTCTGGCGGTGCCGACGTTGCATGATGCAGCAGAGGGAACGAGTGATGTCGCATTCGCTCGACGTAGTGCAGTCTTCGTTGTATTGCTTATGACCGGAAGTCGGGGGGCGACAGACGTGCATCTCACCTGGTAGAAAGAAAAAAAAAAGTGCGCTTTAGACCACACAGCTGAAGTAAAACTTCTTTAGTTTAGCTCCATCTATCGGCCGGTATAATTTTGTTTAATGTTAATGGTGCCATCTTGATAATTGTAAATTGTCATTTTATCGGACATACCAACATAATAATACAAATTATAACTTTGTTATGTTGACATTGCAGATCTACGTTATCCAACAACTTTCATCTTCCGTTCGCCCCGCCAGCTTATTTTTTTTTTTGAGATGAGGAATGCCCCCTACTTCCTTGCCACCACGGGGGTGATGGTATGTGGGACTCGAACCCACTAAAACCCGTGATTCGACAGCCGCCGGGATGGGCCGAAATAGCGTCGCGATTGCATTACCATTTCGCCTCAACTGTAGGCCTTTCCGGGCCTCTGCGCCAGTGGGTGGGCAACTTAACACTTCAGTTGCCCACCAGACGTGTGGGGCGTAAGTGCAGCGGAGATTCCCCCGACTCTCCGCCACTGGCCCCACTACGGGGGATGGAGAAAGCGCGACATTCCTTAAGTCAAGCGTGCGTAAAGAAGCTTAAAGCGTACTTCAAAAAGATTTTTTTTTAAGTAGTTGCGTATATATTATTATTACATTAGTGTCAATTCTGTATCGTTCTCTAAAGCTAAACGAAATTAACATATTTCCGTCTTTTTCATTTCTCCTTTATCAGAAGAGTGCCGCCATACTTTAAGTTTACTTTAGTTTTAGAGAATGCGACACAGAATCGACACCATTGTATTGATGTGATGACGGGTGATGATGATCAGACTCACCTGGTACTACCTCCTCGCAGACCAAGCCAGCGTCGCATTGGTTCTCGCGGTTGCAGATCTCTCCGAGCTTCCTCCCAGCAAACGTTGGGAAACAGCGTCCCCCTTCTTCTGTGAATAAAGAAACACATTTATTGACATGTGTGAAATGTCCACACGCATTGACAGTTCTGTGGTGTGGTGGTTGAGCAGGTCGACTCATAATCTGGAGGCGGGTTCGATTCCCGCGGCAGGACAAGAATTTGTGCACAGAAAAAAAAGGGCGATTACTAGTTCTGGGTCTGGGTGTTGTGGCACCATGGTCCACGTAGTTCCTCGGTCCCTAGACACAGGTTATCCTAGTTAGGGTCTAAGATCTATTTATGTCTGTTTTTTTTTCTCAGGATTTGACTGGCCCGATAGCTCAGTTGGTAGTAGCCCTGCCTTCTGATCTGTGGGTTGTGGGTTCGATTCCCACCCAGGACAAACATTTGTGTGATGAACATAGGTGTTTGTTTTGTGTCTGGGTGTTATATTGTATTCTATGTATGTATTTACAAACAAAAAAGTATTTAAGTATTGTATCAGTTATCTGGTTCCCATAGCACAAGCTTTGCTTAGTTTGGGGCTAAATGGCGCTGTGTGAGATGTTCACACATACTATTATTTATATTATTTGTACGGGTCAAAGTTAGTTTACCCTCATCGGTTGAGGTGTAGATAGACTTCGAAAAAATAATAATTTTATTTTTCTAATCACAGGGCCCTCAATAAAAAAAAAACAATTTAGACATCTTTTAGACTAAAAAATAAATTTATTTTTAATTGACTTCTAAATTCATTTCCATTACCGAAATCTCCCACGTTTTCAGCTTTTTTTTTGTTTTTGTTTTGCCTCCACACTTTTGTGTATTTAGCCAGTGTCAAGTATTTAATAATTTCTCAAGTTAAATTAAAAGACAAGTCAAGTCACAGTCCAAGTCATCAAGCTAAGTCATAGTCTAGTCAAGTCATACTTCTAGTAAAATGGTGACAATTTTACTAGAAGCTTCTATGCAGTTTTGAAAACAACACGAAAAGAAACGTTTCACCATCATTATACCACTTTCCCACACTCGTCTAATTTAGCACTTAACGAATAAAACGCCACCGATTTTATGCACTAACACTGAAAATAACACAAGTTTTGGAAAGTAATACAATACGGTGACGCGCTCTTTTTCGTTTTCCCGCCAAAACTCTGTTTTCAACTTTATAAGCGTGTTCTTTCGATTGTACTCAAGTATATTCGTTTCGTTCGTTCAAAACCACGAAAACAAAAAGATTTATCTCAAACTTCAGGCTAAGTATCTAACAAACGTGAGCCAAAAAGCAAGTGAGTTAGAAAGTTTACAAAATCCATTAACGTTTGACTTTATCTTTCAGTTTACAAAGGCAGTTTGTGAAATAGGTGGCTTGTGTGTTTCTGACAGAAAATACGTACCTACCTATAATTATGTCACTACTAAAGAAGCTTGCTAGGTAGTTTACGAAGTGGTAGGACTTTTCTGCAAAGTTTGTCTAGGTAGGTACCACCGCTTTGCTAGTTATTCTGCTGCCAAGCTAGTGCGCAAGCATTACTGTGTTCCGGTTTGAAGGGCACTGTAGCTGTGAAATTATTGGGCAAATGACTTTTGACTTTTGATTTGACTGGCCCGATAGCTCAGTTGGTAGTAGCCCTGCCTTCTGACCTGTGGGTTGTGGGTTCGATTCCCACCCAGGACAAACATTTGTGTGATGAACATAGAATGAACATGTTATATTGTATTCTATGTATGTATTTACAAACAAAAAAGTATTTAAGTATTGTATCAGTTATCTGGTTCCCATAGCACAAGCTTTGCTTAGTTTGGGGCTAGATGGCGCTGTGTGAGATGTCCACGCATATTATTATTATTAAATGAGAAATTATGACCTGATCTCAGTCTAGTAATCTTATTACTGGGTGACGTGCGCAGTGCAGTGTCACGCGAAGCTCTATATTATAGAGTTCCGAGTGACACTACTACAGCCGTGTCGCTTAACATCAGGCGAATGGTTAGCTCGTCATGTCATTCCATAACGTAAAAAGTATGTTTTATGTTACCGAGGTAACTTATAAAATAAAATAATATGTTAAATCCATTGCTAAGTTTTTTTTTTATTTAATATTCCAGTGTGATGAATATTACTCTCTCTTTGTGAAAGAATGATCGTGTCCCAGCAGTGGGAACGCAGCCGCCATTTTGACCTCAAAATGATCTGCGATTATTAACTTTAAACTAAGCCGCATAGAAACTCCCTCGAATACACAAAAGTTGTTTGGATCCGGCAATAACACACCAAAGATTACGCTTATTGGTTGAAAACAACCAATGATCAAGAGGCAACCAATGACCGTTCAGTATTTGGTGTGTCAAATTGACACGAGTTTGACAAACGGAAAAGAAACCGGAAATCAGGAGGGGATCACGAAAAATTGATTGCAATGCAACAGGAGAAATTTCCATACTAACTATACACATAAGCTGCGTATTCAAACTGTCAAATTCATACAAATTTTTTTCTATTGGTTTCAAACGAGTTACGTGATCGCCCAGCAGAAGCATCAATCTCGTAATTCATAATGTCAAAAACAAGTTCCAATTAGAAATTCCGTGCAAATGTTCCAAAACTTTCAGCATAAATACTCCTTTCTAAAAGTAATTTTCAGTGAACCGGTTTCTGTAGAACATTTTCTGTAAAAAGGAACCGGAAATTACCTTCGATCGTGTGGAAGTAGCAATATCTGCGGCAGGATATTTACGGTAACGGGAGATTGAGTTCAGATGAGTTTTATGACTTTCAGTAAAGAAAACGTACTTATTTTTATTGTATTAGTTTTTTCGACCCATCGAACGAAGTCTTTGGAACAACTGGCTTCAATTGGCATTAATTTTTTTTTGAACAAGTTTATGCTTTTGGTCTCTGCCGACCTTTACAGCGTCACCTTGCTTAAGCCGTCAAAAGTGGGAGGCAACTAGCTCAAGGGGTGCGAGCCTCGGCTTGGGCCGTTGCCGGGATAAGAGGATCAAGAAGACTACGTCCACTGGAAGAGTGGACCCTATTGAAAGTAGCGACCGTGCTAGCTAACCTACGGGGGGTACGTCGACCTCGCCGGCGGGGTCGGGGTCTGATTGTGTTACGCTGGTATCCTATACCGGTGCCGGTACCTGAGCCAGAAGGGCTAGAATGGTCCGATGATCCTAGCGCAGCCGATACTACGGCTGCTATAGGATCATCCGGGTCGGTCAAGACGTGTCTCGGGCGGCGACGAGGGGGTGCGCCGTTCATTTGTCTGTCGGGATATATATATCCTGACAAGTCATTTTTTCCAAATAATTTTGACAATGTTTTGTATACTAGATCCACAATTTCATGTTTTTGAAGTAAAACTTTTTTACGCACGCTTGACTTGAGGAGTAAGCTGGTGAATGCGTGACGAGGCGAACGAAAGTTGAAAGTTGTTGGTTAGCTCCATTCTCCAGTCAACATAACAAAGTTAAAAATTAATATTTGTGTTATTATGATGGTATGAATGAAATGACGAACTAACCGTTCGCCCGATGTTAAGCGACATGGCTGCCCATATCAGTTGCAGTGTCACTCTAAAGTATAGTGTTTCGCATGATACTGCACTGCGCACGTCATCTTGAGAGTTGAGACATCAGCTCATTCTAGTAATAAGACTGTGAAATCAGGTCGTAAAATCTCATTTGCTAAGTAATGTCCCTAGCTGCTGTGCCTTTCAAACCGGAACACAGTAGTGCTTGCACACTACTGCTTGGCGGCAGAATAAATGGCAAAGCGGTGGTACCTACCTAGACGAACTTTGCAGGAAAGACTACCACCTACAGTCTCTTTTATTTATATTAAAATAAATGCTAAGCTTTATTTTACTGTAAATATACTAATTAAATTAAATTAACATCATCAAGATATCTAATTAAACTGAGTAATAATTAGGAATTCCTAAAAGCATTTCGGTGAATAAAAGCAAGTTATTCAAAGCTAAAAAAGCTCATCACTTTATTATAATTTGTTAAAACCATTTCCCATAATAAGGTATGACTTAGCGTTTTACTTAATGAAATTAAATGTTAATAAGCACATTTTATACTATACTAGCTGCGCCCCGCAGTTTCACACGCGTGGTGAAAATTTTCTAATTTTCCGCCCCTACTTTTTTTTTTGTGTTTTGGCTCCACACTTTTGTATATTTAGCCAGTGTCAAGTAATTGGTAATTTAGCAAGTTAATGATATTTCACGTAAATAATGTGTCAGGTCACAATCGAAGTCATCAAGTCAAGTCAGAGTCAAGTCATAGTCTAGTCTAATCAAGTCATACTCCTAGTAAAGTGGTGGCATCTTTACCAAAAGCTTCTATGGAGTTTTGGAAACAGCACGAAAAAAACCGTTTCACCATCATTATACCACTTCCCACACTCATGCTTGTAATCCAGCACTTAACGAATAAAATGCCACCAATTTTATGCACTAACACTGAAAATAACACAAGTTTTGGAAAATAATATAATGCGGTAACGTGATCTTTTTCGTTTTCCCGCCAAAAACCCCGCTCCTACTTTATTTTTTTTTCTTTCATGACAGTGACAGTGACAAGAGCCTTACGGAAATTTATATGGCGAACGGAAGTTGAGAGGGAGATATGAGTTAGTGAAGATAGAAAGAGAGTTATTTCAGTCGCGTGGTCTACAGCACATTCGTTTTTTTTCTTTGTACAGATACTTATCCTGTCGCGGGAATCAAACCCGCCGCTTCCGGGTTATGAGCCGACCTACTCAACCATCAGACCATAGACGCTGTCGATGACGACGATCTCGGTTGGAACAACTTTTTTCGAACGGTTAACTCGTCACGTCATTCTTTAACATAAAAAATCTATACATAAAGATTTCTGTTAAGCAGTGGAAATCCGATAGGTACTGTTTTTAAGTAACTATTTATATTAGGCGCTAGCCTGCATTAGATCAAAAGATCCTTTCTAAGAACGGAATGAAAATGATTTCAAAGATATTATAATAATAAAAGGAAAATAGCCTTCAATTTAATAGAATAAAGCGGTGGTAGTTTAGTTAATTAGTTAGACCTGCGATCTCTTTGCGATTAACTGTAAGCTAATTATTATAAATTGAATAATCACATCATACTAATTACACTAATATTATAAAAATTGGTTTTTTGGCGGGAAAGCGAAAAAGATTGCGTTACCGCATTGTATTATTTTCCTAAACTTGTGTTATTTTCAGTGTTAGGGCATAAAATTGGTGGCATTCTATTCGTTAAGTGCTGGATTACAGGCGTGAGTGTAGGAAAATGGTATAATGATGGTGAAACGTTTCTTTATCGTGTTGTTTCCAAAACTCCATAGAAGCTTCAAGTAAAGTTGCCACCACTTTGTTTGTTTTTGGAGTATGACTTTGACTAGACTATGACTTGACTGACTTGACTTGATGACTTCGACTGTGACTTGATACATATTTGCGTGAAATATCATTAACTTGATAAATTATCAATTACTTGACACTGGCTAAATACACAAAAGTGTGGAGCCAAAACATACAAAAAAAATATTATAAACGCGAAAGTTTGTATGTGTGTTTGTGTATATGTGTGTGTTTGTTACTCCTTCACACTCAAACGCCTGAATGGATTTGGATAAAATTTGGTATCAAGATAGCTTATATATATACTACATTAGCATATAGGCTACATTTTATCCCGAAAAAGTGAAATGCTCCCGTGGGATGAGCAAATATTTAACATACTTTTTTAACGAACGCAACTATAATAACTAAATAATCTCTTGTTTTTTAAATGGGACTAGGTTACTATTAAGTAATGAAAACAAAGTTCCTATTTAACGGGCTACTGCTGTTGGTCTCTACCGACCTTTTTAGCGTCATCGTGCGAAAGGGAAGCCATTTAAAGCGCCCAGCCATCAAAAGTGGGAAACAACTAGGCTCAAGGGTGACCCTGCGTGCGAGTCTCGGCTTGGGCCGTTGCCGGGATAAGAGGATCGAGAAGACTACGTCCGCTGGAAGAGTGGACCCTATTGAAAGTTGCGACCGTTCTAGCTAACCTACGGGGGGTACGTCGACCTCGCCGGCGGGGTCGGGGTCTGATTGTGTTACGCTGGTATCCTATACCGGTGCAGGTACCGGAGCCAGAAGGGCTAGGGTCCGGTGATTCTAGCGCAGCCGATACTACGGCTGCTATAGGATCATCCGGGTCGCTCAAGACGTGTCTCGGGCGGCGACGACTGGGTGGCGAGTCTGTCGTGTTGAATAATTAATATAAAATTTAATTAATCATATTGAAAGTGATACCATAGTTCGCCAGATGAGTTATCTAGGGAGACATAAAGCAAAATGAAAAATGGATTATTTAAGTGTAAAAAAAATGTCGTCGTTTTTTATATAGGTTTTTTTATTTAATTATGTTGAGATAAATGTTATGTTATCTTAAATGATAAAATAGATTGTATTATATATATAATTAATAAATTATTATATTTTTTTAAACGCACTCAGTTGCAAGCGCCCTTACAGGTTTCATGTACCTACTAAACTAGTTGTTAAGACCTGACATAATGTATAAATTGTACATGAATGCAAATAAATGAATATGAATATAAATAAACAGTTAATATTAATAAATAATAATAATAAATGTATGTGGACATTTCACACACCGCCATCTAGCCCCAAACTAAGCAAAGCTTGTACTATGGGAACCAGATAACTGATACAATACTTAGATACTTTTTGTTTGTAAATACATATATAGAATACAATATAACACCCAGACACAGAACAAACATCGATGCTCATCACACAAATGTTTGTCCTGGGTGGGAATTGAACCCACGACCTGCAGTTCAGAAGGCAGGGATACTACCAACTTAGCTGTCGGGCCAGTCAAAAAAAAAAAGTCAGTATTACTTGTTTGTTTTAACTTCTGTATGTTATTTTAAATAAAATAAATAAATAAATATGTGTGGCCGTTTCACTCAACGCCATCTAGTCACTAACTAAGCAAAGCTTGTACTATGGGAACCAGGTATACGATTCTGTAACTAAGTACTTTTTGTTAAAGAAAAGTCCTTCCTTTACCCAATCGGCTAACCTATTACCCACGGCAACCTACCATGAATAATTAGTCCCCGGGACATGTAATCTATATAAGGGACAAGGAATCCTTTGTGCCTGTGTTTACCACATCCGTTTGATCGTAAATTCTATATAATCGCGCTGTTGCGCCCACTATGGCTTTGCATATATTATGAATTAGTTGCGCTCCGCGGTTTCACCCGTGGATAAAAAGTATTTTAATTATTTGCTAATCCCACGGGAACATTTCATTTTTCCGGGATAAAATGTCTAGCCTATATGTTAATCCAGTGTATAAGCTATCTTGGTACTGAATTTCGTCCAAATCCATTCAGCCATTTGAGCGTGAAAGAGTAACAAACACACACATACAAACTTTCGCCTTTATAATATTAGTGTGATATTGTGATAGTGTGATTATAAGTACCTTTGTTGGAAATGAAACGTAAGAAACGAAAAGGAAATTCAGCGGGTAATTCTTCATTTTCCAGAGAAAAAGCAGGGGTCTCGGTAGTGTAAGTATATCTCTCTCCCTCTCACGTGTGTGTGTGTGTGTGTGTGTGTGTGTGTATGTGTACGTGTGTGTGTATACTGTGAATATATGTGTGCGTATGTATGTGTATGTGCCTGTGCGTGTGCGCGCGTGTGTGTGTATGTGCGTGTGTGTGCATGTGCGTGTGTGTATGTGCGTGTGTGTATGTGCGTGTGTGTGTATGTGCGTGTGTGTGTATGTGCGTGTGTGGGTGCTGGCAAACAACTTAAGATCGAAATAGAAATAGAATAAATAAAAATAATAATAAATACGAAACGAAAAAGCTAATTAAATCACTTATAACTCCATTTGTTGTTCCAATATTCAATTACTATTCATAGCAATAACCTAACAATAATTGCCCCGCCTCATAGAAGGCCAAATTAATTTGGCCTCCTATGAGGCGGCCTAATTATTCCCTTTTGACACTGGAGTGCTCTGTATTATAATCTGTATGTATAGGCCTGTTCAATATAAATTTATTTACTTATTTTACTTTAGCACAGTATAAAGTACAAGGAGGACTTAATGCTGTGTAGCATTATCTACCAGTCAACCTGGATGTGCAAGAAAAAATGGTTGCGGTGTATTAAAATACGTAGAGCTCCAGTACAATAAACCCATAGTAACCCATAGTAAAATATGGCCGGTGAAATTCACTGGCCATATTTTACTCGTGTATGATTTATGCCCCATGGATTCCGGCCACGGGTTGTATTTATAATCCCAGTGGGTTGTGATTTAATTTGAATGAACGGTTACAAGCTAAGCCGTTGAGTTGACTGTAAAGGTCAGCCAATGAAATTTACATTAATAAGGCCCGCATGCGGTTAAGCATATTAAAGTACTTATAACGACTTTTTAATAAATGATTAACGCCCTGCGATCACATACATAGGCCGCGGAAAAAGTAAAAAAAATGCTGTAATTTGATAGCCTCTGTAGTAGAGCAGGTCAGCTCAAAACTCGGAGGCGGCGGATTCGATTCCCGCGGCTGGACAATTTGTGTACAGAAAAAAAGCGTAAATACATTTTTTTTTTTATGATAAAATGGGTTGGGCATGCGTTTGACAACAACTCACCTGATGGTAAGTGACGAAGTTGTCTAAGGTGGAGCACGCTTGCCCATGAGATGCCCATTCACTCTTGACTTAAAAAGACCCAGGTTATACCTTCAAGGAAACACTGTTTTTGGGAGAGCATTCCATTCCTTGGCCGTTCGGACTATAAATGAGTCAGCAAAACGCTTAGTTAAACTTGTTCTGAGTCTGGGTGTTTTGCGACCCAAAACAACAACCCAAAACGTTTTGCGTAGGTGGTCCGTGTAACAAAATGTTTAGCATACTTCACCAGAGCTGGCATACAAAAATTGTTACGTACATGCTATTTTAAATACAAAATAATTTAATGTTCTTCATAATTTAAAAAATAAAATTCATGCACAGTGTGTGTCAATCATTAATACATCATGGGCATCTATATTGCCCGAACACCGGTCGAGTTATTCGACTGTATCTCGTGAGCGTTAGCCGTGTACTAGTTGCAGTTATGAATACTACTCACGTCAGTTTCTATAATAATAAGTTATTATTTTAAGCATAGCACGTTATACGTTGTGAGTTAAATCAAAGGTACATTTTATATAACCTGCTACGGTAAAGACGGTCTCTCAGATGTGGAATTCGCACTCAATTTGAGATGAATGAACCTTTCAACGCCTGCGAACCGCAAACGTATTTTCTCCCACAATTTTAGCGCTCGGGTAGGAATCATTTCAGCTGAAATAAATGTTGCCATCACTGAAAAAACAGTGAAGGAAAATATTTTGGTAAAACAGTCAAAGAACTAAAAACCTAGCATCCTTGCTGACCTTAAGCAGCTTGAAAATTACAATTAGTATTAATAATTTCCAATTTATAAAACAAGTGTGCTAGACCACACGACGAAGTAGAACTTCTTTAGCTCCATCTATCGGCCGGTATAACTTTGTTTTTGCTTGTGTTTTCTTTTGGCTCCACACTTATGTGTTGTTAGCCAGTATCAAGTGATTGATAATTTTATCAAGTTAATGATATTTCACGCAGATATGAGTCAAGTCACAGTCAAAGTCATCAAGTCAAGTCAAAGTCTAGTCATACTCCTAGTAAAGTGGTGGCAACTTTACTAAAAGCTTCTATTGAGTTTTGGAAACAACACGAAAAGAAAAGTTTCACCATCATTATACCACTTTTTCACACTGATGCCTGTAATGCAGCACTTAACAAGTAAAACGCCCCTAAGTTTATGCACTAACACTGAAAATAACACAAGTTTTTGAAAATAGTACTATGTGGTGATGCGATCTTTCTCGTTTTCCAAAACTTGTGTTATTTTCAGTGTTAGTGCATAGAATTGGTTTTAATTGGAAATTAAAAAATTGGAACTACTTGACACTGGCTAAATACACAAAAATGTGGAGCCAAAACAAAAAGTTTGTACTTGCGAAGGTTTTTTTGCATCTGCAGCCTTATCCATTTACACAAGCCTATCATAAAAAAACAAATCACGTAGTAATGTACACATTTCTCTACAATACTCAAGGGCAACCTCGAAATATAAGCTGGATTTTCTGTCAGCCATTCTGACCTTTGTTCGCTCACTGCTAAACTACCCTCATTCATATTAAATCTCGTTCCCGTGGGGGATTACCCAAATTAAGTTCTTGTACGAGCCTAAAGCAGCAGTCCCACCGCCGACGATGAGCGAGAAGCGAATACAGCTAGTTAGAAACGAAACGAGCAGCGGGAGCGAGAGAGCAGTACCTGTAGTTTTGTCCAAAGAGTATATATTACCTATGTTTTGTGGCCTGCACTGAAAGCCAGTGTGTGAGTGGGACAGGTGCTTACTCGCTCGAGGTAGCCACCATACCAAAGAAGTTCTATAGATATTTGGTATTGTGACCTTGAGCGTGTGGTGCGAATCACCTGTCCCACTTGCACACTCACTATCACAAATAATATACTATTGTCGTGAAATTTATTAATTCTTACTGTTTTTTTTTAATGTTTTGGCTCCATACTTTTGTGTATTTAGCGCGTGTCAAGTAATTGATAGTTTTTCAAGTTAATGATATTTACGCAAATATGTGCCAAGTCACAGTTGAAGTCATCAAGTCATAGTCTAGTCAAAGTCATACTCCTAGTAAAGTGGTGGCAACTTTACTTGAAGCTTCTATGGAGTTTTGGAAACAACACGAAAAAAAACGTTTCACTATGATTATACCACTTTCCCACACTCATGCCTGTAATCCAGCACGTAACGAATAAAATGCCACCTATTTTATGCACTAACACTGAAAATAACACAAGTTTTGGGAAATAATATATGCGGCGCCCAGTTTTTGTGTATGTTTTTACTGTCCTAAAGCATGATGAAGTACCAGAAGACCAAAACTACTATTAATAATGTGCAAGATAAATGTACGGTTAGTTCCAACAAAGTAAACTAGATGGCATTGTTCCGCCTGACAACACGAAAGAGTTTGTCGCACGATATTAATTACCGTCTTGCCACAAAAGATTTCGACACGCCTTAAACAAGTGTTTCATTCTGTTTTGTTTTGTTGAACGCACGTTTGACATCTGTTTAAGCCTTGTTCATGTAATTGTGGTAACACGGTTTTTTTTTAACGTGCTAATTCTGTTGGTCTCTATCGACCTTTACAGCGTCACCCGGCGGGAGGGCGGGCGCTTAAGGCACCTAGCCGTCAAAAGTGGGAGGCAACTAGCTCAAGGGCACCCCTGGGGTGCGAGCCTCGGCTTGGGCCGTTGCCGGGATAAGAGGATCGAGAAGTCTACGTCCTAGGAAGAGTGGACCCTATTGAAAGTAGGACCCTATTGAAAGTAAAAAGTGGTAACACGGTTAAGGTCGGCCGGTGATGCTGTAAAAGTTAGTCTCCGCTAGGAATAACAGTATTCTGTGTTAGAGATTAACGGCATTGGCAAAAAAATTAATTATCAATGTTTCCATGGAATCCACTCTTCCAGCGGACTCAGTCTTGTCCCGGCCAAAAAGTATGAAACGCTACGCTAAGTCCCGGCAACGGCTCAAGCCGAGGCACGTACCCCAGGAGTACTATTAAAACCTAAAACGGTCTCACTTTTACAACTGGGCGCCTAAAGCGCCTGCCCCCCCGCCCGGTGACGCTATAAAGGTCCGGCAGAAACCAAGAGCTCAAGCCCGTTAAAAAAAAACCGTAATTTGACAACCCAACCAACGCGTTTCTATTCCTACAACGCAAAAGCGATCCTTTATATGTAGGCTATAAAGACTAGAACTTTTTACGGAGGCGTATTCAAAGTGCGACATGCCTGATTATACTCTCTTCCACGAGCCAATCCTTAAAAAGCTTTTTATTTTCGGTTTAGTAGGGTAACATTTATGATGGGACAAGGAAGGTATTAAATTTTTTAATTCTGAGGGGCTTTTTAAGCAAACGTACTTATAATAAATTTGTTACTGGGGAACGCGAAAAAGATTGCGTCATCGCATTGTATTATTTTCCAAAACTTGTGTTATTTTCAGTGTTAGTGCATAAAACTGGTGGCATTCTATTCGTTAAGTGCTGGATTACAGGAGTGAGTGTGGGAAAACGGTATATTGATGGTGAGACGTTTCTTTTCGTGTTGTTTCCAAAACTCCGTAGAAGCTTCAAGTAAAGTTGCCACCACTTTACTAGGAGTATGACTTTGACTAGACTATGACGTAACTTGATGACTTGGACTCGGACTTGACTTGACACATTATATAATATTAATTTGAGAAATTATCAATTACTTGACACTGACTAAATACAAAAAAGTGTGGAGACAAAACAAAACAAAAAAAGTGTTCTTGGTTTAATAAAAAACAAGCCCACAAAGGGAACTATATCATCACCGTAACGAGCAGAACGGCAATTAACGGCAAGCGCAAATGGAAGCAATTAATTACTCACAGACTCGATTTAGTTACCAACATACTTGCCTTGTTTGAATGGGTGCGCCGTGACTTGGTGAAAATATGATTTTTGATGTAGGCCACACTTTAATCTTAGGAACACTTTAGGAACACCTTAATCGAGGAGTTTTGGCGGGAACGCGAAAAAGATTGCGTCACCACATTGTATTATTTTCTAAAACTTGTGTTATTTTCAGTGTTAGCGCATAAAATTGGTGGCATTTTATTCGTTAAGTGCTGGATTACAGGCTTGAGTGTGGGAAAATGGTATAATGATGGTGAAACGTATCTTTTCGTGTTGTTTCCAAAACTCCATAGAAGATTCAAGTAAAGTTGCCACCACTTTACTAGGAGTATGACTTTGACTAGACTATGACTTGACTTGATGACTTCGACTGTGACTTTACACATATTTGCGTGAAATATCATTCACTTGATACATTATCAATTACTTGACACTGGTTAAATACACGGAGGTGTGGAGCCAAAAAAAAAAAAAACACTAATCGAAGCTAATTTTGACACTTATAATTTTTACGCAATCAACTAATGCGGTAGTCTCTGATATTGTTAATTCTCGTTTTTAATACAAAAGAGTATCAAAAAAATAAAAATGGAGTTAGTTTCAAAATTTTATAAAATGAGAGATAAATGGGTTAAAATTAAAATCACATCACACTAATATTATAAAGGAGAAAGTTTGTATTTGTGTATGTGCGTATGTTTGTTACTTTCACGCTCAAACAGCTGAATGGATTTGGATGAAATTCGGTACCAAGATAGCTTATACACTGGTTAACATATAGGCTCCATTTTATCCCGGAAAAGTGAAATGTTCCTGTGGGAGGAGCAAATAATTAAAATACTTTTTAACCGCGGGTGAAACCACGTGGCGCAACTAGTAAATAAATATTTGTGGACATTTCACACAGCGCCATCTAGCCCTAAACTAAGCAAAGCTTGTACTATGGGAACCAGGTAACTGATACAATATTTAGATACTTTTTTGTAAATACATACATAGCATACAATATAACATCCAGACAGAACAAACATCTAATATTTTTCACAAGAATAAATTCTTTGATAGGAATCGAACCCGCAACTCACGGTACAATATGTAGAGCCTACCAACTGAGCTTGACGCCAGTCGAATAAATCGGAGGCAAGCCGAAGGTATATTATATTATCAGCGTTCAGGTCAAACTAGTTCGTAAAATGTTACGACCACAGCAGATGTTACGACAGCCAATAAAAAAATAGTAAAAAAATTCACCCAATTTCTATCTTTCAATAAAACCTGTCGTAAAGACACCGAATCAAAATCCCTGTATTTCGTTATTTTTTTGTTTTGGTTTTGGCGCCACACTTTTGTGTATTTAGCCAGTGTCAAGTAATTCATTTTTCAAGTTAATTAATATTATAAGTATATATGTATGTTGTATGTATCAAGTCAAATCACATTCCAAGTCGTCCAGTTAAGTCATAGTTTAGTCTAGTCCAGTCATACTCCTAGTAACGTGGTGGCAACTTTACTAGAAGCTTCTATCGAGTTTTGGAAATAACACGAAAAGGAAGTTTTCACCATCATTATGCCACTTTCCTATACTCATGCCTGTGATCCAGCACTTAACGAATAAAATGCCACCAATTTTATGCACTAACACTGAAAATAACACAAGTTTTGGAAAATAATACAATGAGGTGACGCGATCTTTTTCGTTTTCCCGCCAAAAAACAATTATTTCGAATTAAACACATAGTTACAAAACCTTGACATTACGTACAGAAATTCCAAGAAACGTGTGATTAGCTGAGTTTGCGTCGCGTGATTCTTTTAATTTGCTTATAAAATTAAAATTTGCAATGTAGATTAAATTCCGTTTTCACGGAAGTTTCTTTAGACATGCTAATTTAGGAATAGTTAAAATGTTTATAGAATACACATCATTGTTTCTTGTTGATATTGAATTTTTACTGGCCTGATAGCTCAGTTGGTAGTAGCTCTGCCTTCTGAACTACAGGTCGTGGGTTCAATTCCCATCCATGACAAACATTTGCAATGTGTCATGAACATATTTTGTAAGATTTTGTATAAAAGTCATGAACATCGGTGTTTGTTCCGTGTCTGGGTGTTATATTGTATTCTATGTATATTTACAAACAAAAATAATCTAAGTATTGCCTTTGCTTTGTTTGGGACTAGATGGTGCAACCTACAGCTCAGAAAGCAGCACTGATATAAAATAAAATTAGAATGTGGTTATAACGAGCAATATCGAGCAGTTAGCAATATAGAGCAATATCGAGTAATATCGAACGATATCGAGCAATATCGAGCGATATCGAACAATATCGAACAATATCGAGTAATCTCGAGCGATATCGAACAATATCGAGCAATATCGAACAATATCGAGTAATATCGAACAATATCGAGCAATATCGAACAATATCGAGTAATATCGAACAATATCGAGTAATATCGAGTAATATCGAACAATATCGAGCAATAACGAACAATATCGAGTAATATCGAACAATATCGAGCAAAATTGAACAATATCGAGTAATATCGAACAATATCGAGTAATATCGAACAATATCGAGTAATATCGAGTAATATCGAGCAATATCGAACAATATCGAGTAATATCAATCAATATCGAGGTAAAATTACCAAGACTTGCCCTTCAGGTTAGTATTAGTTAGTATATTAATATATTTTAGTAAGATTATTTACAGATCAGTTAATTTCAAACAGTAAATCATAACTTGCATTGTTGAATTCTCACCCCATTCTTCAAAACAGTCGGAATCGTCATTGCCTATTCCACCTCCAAACGGATGAGTTTTCGTTAATGCGCTTGATTTGATGCCTTTTCCCGAACAATCTATTTATTTCTTTTTCTTCTATCTTGTATAGATAAACTCGATTTGCCTCCACGTTTATTTTGCGAACAGCCAAATAGTGGAACGCTTTACTGGCGTCCGTATTTCCCGAAAACTATAACCTTGGAATCAAGTCGAGAGTGAACAGGTATCTTCTAGACAAGTTACATTCCAGACCGCATCGTCACTTACCATCACGTGGGATAGTGGTCAAGTGCAAACCTATCAAATAATAAAAAATATGTAAAACTATCCACTGGGCTAAGTAATTACGTTGATTATTTTTTGAAAATGATCAAATCCATACTTTGTGTTTCTAGAGGTTGCAATCAAGTTTCTTGATCGTATAGTTGGCCTTCATAAGTACAACGCAGCCTCCAAAATAAAATAAAAAAACGAGTGTGCTTTAGACTATAGGACTGAAGTAAAACTTCTTTAGTTCAGCTCCATCTATCGGCCGGTATAACTTTGTTTTTGCTTTGTTTAATGTTAATGTCGCCATCTTGACAATTGTAAATTATACCGAACATACCAACATAATAATACAAATTTTTAATTTTGCTATGTTGACGATGGAGATCTTTTTTTTTTTTTTGTTTTTAGGTGGGAAATGCCCTCGCACTTCCCTGCCACCACCCCCGTGGTATGTGGGACTCGAACCCACTAAACCACCACGTACCGGGAAGGGGTCGCGACTGCAGTCCAGCCAACTCGCCCCCGAACAATGGAGATCTACGTGAACCAACTTCAACTTCGATTCGCCTTGCATTCACCAGCTTACTCCCCAAGTCAAGCATGCGTAAAGAAGTGCGAGCAGCCAAAGAGTGGAACGCTTCACCGGCGTCCGTATTTCCCGATACAACCTTGGAGTCTTCAAATCGAGAGTGAACAGGTATCTTTTAGGCAAGCGAGTTACATCCTAGACCGCATCGTTACTTACCATCAGGTGCGATAGTAGTCTAAACAAGCCTATCTAAAAAAAAGAAGTTTTACTTCTAAAGATCATAGTTACGTTTCCAAATATACTTACCCGTCTGCATACACATGAACCCGGGGCAGCATTCGCCATTGTCTCCGCAAGGAGAGTTGTAGCACTGGACGGGGTTATCGATGACGTCATCGATACGGTTTCCCTCCAGTGCTTCAGCGTAGGCCTCATCTGGTTCCACCTGGGGCAAACAAAACAAGGTGAGCTTGCGTATAGAAATAAATAAAAATCTGTGGACATCTCACACAACGCCATCTAGCCCCAAACTAAGCAAAGCTACTATGGGAACCAGATAGCTGATACAATACTTAGAGACTTTTTGTTTGTAAATACATACATAGAATACAATATACAAATGACTTTAGCACACAAAATGCGGGTGAAACCGCGGGCGTAGCTAGTTATCCAGTAAAATAATAATAATAACGCCCAACGATCACATGCATAGATCCTGGACCCTAAGACTATCTGTGTATAGAGGAGAGGACCCAGGAACTATGAGAACCATGGTCCCACAACATCCAGACTCAGAACAAGTATTTGCACTTTTTTTCTGTGCACTTGTCCTGTCGCAGGAATCGAACGCCGCCTCCACAACTCAACCACCACACCATAGAGGCTGTCAAAAATGAAAATAAAGATTAAAAAAGGGATAACAATAGTGGGATTTTACTAGGCGGTAGGAATTTTCTGCAAAGTTTGTCTAGGTAGGTACCACCAGCGACCCAGGGCAATACTCCGCTACACGAAGGAGCTGGGCTGGCTTGGGTAAATGCTGGCAGGGGGAAATGCACAAGAAATGTCAGTGACGGCCTTACGGTCCCCAAATAGCATTGGAATTAGGTAGGTACCACCGCTTTGCCAGTTATTTTTCCGCCAAACAGTAGTGTGCAAGCACTACTATGTCTCGGTTTGATAGACACTGTAGCTAGTGAAATTACTGAGCAAATGAGACTTTATAATCTGATGTGTCAGGATGACTTGCGCAGTGCAGTATTACGCGAAACTTTATATTTTAGAGTTCCCAGTGAGACAGCATCTGTTATAGGCGGCCGTGTCACTTACCATCAGGCGAACGACTAGCTTGTTACGTCATTCACTCACATAAAATAGAATAAAAAATAAAATAAAATAAAAAAGGGGTAATCTATTAGAATTTGTCTAATAATAGCTGAACCTAATCCATAGATAAATTAATACCAGGCATCCAGATCACTTGATGCCCTTTGGTCCTGTCCCGAATGCTCAGTGACCTTTGTCTCACGCGTCAAGTAAATCTATCAACAGTACCTTCAAAAGAGCTAAAATTATCTGTTCTAGATATCGGAAGTTTGCGGCGTATATACTGTTGGGTTGGGGCTACCCCCAACTTGACCCTAAATGATTGGCAGTTGAATGAGAAGACAAAGTACTGGTCAAAAGAGTACCCTGAGAGAGGGGTATGTGCAGCAACGGACCAATATAGAGTAATGAGATCTGCAGGAGAACTAGTCACCGATATAGCTCTTAGTACTAGGAACTTTAAATGGCAATGAGTAGACCATATTTTTGTTGAACAGGATGATGCTGTTGGTCTCTCCCGACCTTTACAGCGTCACTGGGTGGGAGGGCAGGCGCTTAGGGCACCCAGCCAGAGTGCGAGCCTCGGCTTTGGCCGTTGCCGGGATTAGAGGGTCGAGAAGGATACGTCCACTGGAACACTCTTCCAGACCACATCGCTCGCAGAACTGACAACCGATGGGGAAGAAAGGCCTTCCCACTAGGTGGACGGACGATCTGGTCAAAACCTGGAGGACTGGAGAAAGTGGAGAACTGTTAGATGCAGGAGATAAGCAGCTGGTCAAACTGGCGCTTTACGGCGTAGGCCTTTGTTCAGCAGTGGAGGTTTTCAAGATGAGGATGATTATAACGAAGAAGGTCACGCAGCAAATGATATCCACAAGCCTTGTAAAATAATATTTGCCTGTCCATAAGAGGCAGCTGAGTGATATCCACAGGTCCTGTAAAGTAATATTTACCTGTCCATAAGAGGCAGCTGAGTGATATCCACAGGTCCTGTAAAGTAATATTTACCTGTCCATAAGAGGCAGCTAAGTGACATCCACAGGTCCTGTAAAGTTATATTTACCTGTACGTTAAAGACAGCCAAGTGATATCCATAGGTCCAGTAAAATAAAATTTACTTGTCCATAAGAGGCACCCAAGTGACATCCACAGTTCCTGTAAAATTATATTTACCTGTACATAAGAAACAGCCAAGTGATATCCATAGGTTCAGTAAAATAAAATTTACCTGTCCATAAGAGACAACTAAATGATATCCACAGGTCCTGTAAAATAATATTTACCTGTCCATAAGGGTAGTGCCTATAAGGCGAGCGGCCATACCCCAAGTTGGCTAGCATGTCAGAGCTGAACCGGTTGAAGACGCCTCCCCAGGCGTCGCCACTGGTGATAAGGCCAACAATCACGAGAGCGGTCAGGGACATGGTGATGCTGTTGACAAAGGTTTGCAGTTAGAAGGTGGACTTAAAGAGCGTACGGAATAGATTTTACCAAGGATTTTCTGTAAGAGTTCGTCTTGGTACCATCGTTTTTTAATGGATACGTATTTTGCTGCTAATATAAAACTACTGAGAAAGCAACTACAGAGTTCCAGTTTGAAGAGCAGCATTACATTTTCATTACAGCTAGAGAGATCTCTCCAGGACAGGACAGGTTAGTAAGATTTGTGACTAGATCTCACAGCCTAGTAATGTGTTTTATAATCATATTATTACTATAGCTATTTTTATGTTATGGAATGACACGACGAGCTAGTTGTTCGTCTGATGTGAAGTGACACGGCTGGCTATATCAGATGCAGTATCACTCGGAACTAAGTATAAATTAGTGTGACACTGCACTGCGCACATCATCCTGAGATATCACCACAGTCTGGTATTCAGATCACTAGACTGTGAGATCAGGTCATAAAGTCTCATTTACCCAGTAATTTCACTAGCTACAGTACCCTTCAAACAGAACACAGTCGTGCTTGCTTACTCCTGCTTGGCGACAGAATAACTGGCAAAGCGGTGGTACCTTAAACGAACTTTGCAGAACAGTCTTACCATCCAGTATAGACTGTATTGATTGAGGATGACGTGCGCAGTGCTACTGCTGTCCATAGGAAAATAAACGAAGGAATATGCCAGATAACTAGTTCGTAAGCCAAACTTCCAACCACGCTTTGGTTAAGTTTACGCCAACGCGAGCAAAACGGCCATATTTATGGCCAACTAAAGACGTAGTATTTCTTTTAACACCAGCAAAAGGCCAACTGTAAGCAGTTGGCCTTTGGCTCGTGTTAGAAGAACCACCTCTTTTACCAGCTCTCCTTTCATTCATGTGCCGGTTTTGGGTTCGGAACGTACTTTGATGTAGAGTTTTTTTTTAACTTCAGACGTAATAAAAGTAGAGCTGGTAAAAGGGGTTAAGCTTTTGCACAAAGTAAAACGTTTTCGTTTTATCGTTTTTTTTAAACGGGTTGATAACGTTTGAAGTTAAAAAAATGTCTACAACAAAGTTCGCTCAGAACCTAAAACCGACATGCCAAGTTTAGATCGCGTGAAAGCGCCCCAGCTGGTATATAAACTAAACGAATGGCCAAGCCAAACCTTTTCCGATCTACACGATCTATACGTGTAGGCGGCCTAAAGTTATTTTAGCAAACAAAATGGTAATTTCTATTTAAGGAATCCCTAAAATAGACACTTTACAAGTTAAAATAGCCTTCTATCTAAATTTATGTTAAAGTAATTGTAACTTGAATGAAAATAAAGTAACTGGAGTCGAGGTTGGAACGGGTTGAAATATTGGGGTGCTTTCACGCGATCTAAACTTGGCATGCTGGTTTTGGGCTTTGAACGTATTTTGTAGACATTTTTTTAATTTCAGACATCATAATAGGGGAGCTGGTAAAAAGGATTAAGCGTTTTGGATTTATCGTTTTTTTTAAATGGGTTGAAATATTGGGGTGCTTTCACGCGATTTAAACTTGGCATGCCGGTTTTGGGCTCTGAACTTACTTTGATGAAGACGTTTTTTTTAACGTCAGACGTCATACGAAGCTGATAAAAGGGAGTGGAGACCTTTTGAACTTGGGTCCAAAATGGATATAAATATGGGGGTGCTTTCACGCTATCCAAACTTGACATGGCGGTTTATTCTGACCGTAGGTACTTTTTTGTAGACAATTTTATTTTTTAACTTCATACATCATAATCTGGGATATGACAAAAAGGGTTTTTAAGCTCTTGGACCCATGGCCGGTGGATCCAAAATATTTAATTATTTTTAATTTATTTAATTTACAAAAACTTTAGTAACCTACACCTTTTCTTTGGTCCCCTATATTTTACAGCGTGAAACATATTTTTTGTGGATGCCGTGATCGCTTTTCATAAATTAAATACCAATCAAGGGTTACCTGGAAGAGATCGCTCTAAGCGATAAGACCGCGTATTGTATTTTAGTTAATTTAGTGAGATTTCCTTTTTGTAAATTATAATTTTTTGTTTTACTGTGTACAATAATTTGACTGGCCCGATAGCTCAGTTGGTAGTAGCCCTGCCTTCTGAACTGTGGGTTGTGGGTTCGATTCCCACTCAGGACAAACATTTGTGTGATGAACATAGGTGTTTGTTCTGTGTCTGGGTGTCATATTGTATTCTATGTATGTATTTACAAACAAAAAGTATCTAAGTATTGTATCAGTTATCTGGTTACCATAGTACAAGCTTTGCTTAGTTTGGGGCTAGATGGCGTTGTGTGAGACGTCCACACATATTATTATTATTATTAATAAAGTTATAGAAACTGACGTGAGTAGTACTCATAACTACAACTATTACACGGCTAAAACTCACGAGATACAGTCGAATAACTCAGCGCCGAGCCGCCACCACCGCCGCCGCGCGTACTCCTTGAGGATGGGCATCTATATTGCCCGAACACCGGTCGAGTTATTCGACTGTATCTCGTGAGTTTTAGCCGTGTAATTAAATAGTTGTAGTTATTAATAAAGTGTTTATATATCTATATATCTAACCCAGCGACAGTCTCTGTGGTGTGGTAGTTGAGCAGGTCGGCTCATATCCTGGAGGTGACGGGTTTGATTCCCGTGACAGAACAGTATTTGTCCACAAAAAAGCGCAAATACTGGTTCTGAGTCTGGGTGTTGTGAGACCATGGTCCTCGTAGTTCTTGGGTCCTTAGACACAGGGAACCCTAGTTCTGGATTTATGTATGTGATCGTTGGGCATTATTTATTTATTTAATCTAAAGTAGCAACGCCATTTTGAATATAAAATTGAGGTAGGTAATAGACCCCTATTACCTAAAACCCACGCGGGTTTTATAGCTTTGAATTAATAATGAAACATTTTAGAAGCTTATAAGAGTACCTACTTACTTCTGACTTACGCTGAGTTTTGGGGGGAAAACGAAAAAGATCGCGTCACCGCATTGTATTATTTTCCAAAACTTGTGTTTTCAGTGTTGGTGCATAAACTTGGTGGCATTTTATTCGTTAAGTGCTGGATTACATGCATGAGTGTGGGAAAGTGGTATAATGATGGTGAAACGTTTCTTTTCGTGTTGTTTCCAAAACTCCATAGAAGCTTCTGGTAAAGTTGCCACCACTTAACTAGGAGTATGACTTGACTAGACTAGACTATGACTTGACTTGATAACTTGGACTTTGACTTGACTTGACACATATATATATATATACATATATTAATTAACTTGAAAAATTATCACTTACTTGACACTGGCTAAATACACAAAATTGTGGAGCCAAACCAAAAACAAAAAAAGTTGTACGCTTTATTTTCTTCTATTCGTATATCTTGACATCTTTTTATTTTTTAATATTGCTATACAATTTAATTGGGTTTTTATAACGATAATAATATATTTTATAGTTTTGGCGGGAAAACGAAAAAGATCGCGTCACCGCATTGTATTATTTTCCAAAACTTTTGTTATTTTCAGTGTTAGTGCATAAAATTGGTGACATTTTATTCGTTAAGTGCTGGATTACAGGCATGAGTGTGGGAAAGTGGTATAATGATGGTGAAACGTTTATTTTCGTGTTCTTTATAAAACTCCACAGAAGCTTCTAGTAAAGTTGCCACCACTTTACTAGGAGTATAACTTGACTAGACTACACTATGACTTGACTTGATGACTTGGACTGTGACTTGACTTGACACAAATATACATAATATTAATTAACTTGAGAAATTATCAATTACTTGACACTGGCTAAATACACAAAAGTGTGGAGCCAAAACTAAAACAAAAAAAAAAAAATTTTTATATGTATAGTCATACATTTGAAAACTATTTGCTATGTACCTATGTTTATATTATTAGGTCTTTACCTATGAAATTGCCGTTTTGTTTGAAAAAAGTTAAAGTATTTTTTTTTCGAACTTATTTATTTCTTTTATTCAAAGTAATCACCCCTGCAATCAATGCATCTTTGCCAACGCTGTGGCAGTTTATGGATGCCCTTCTTGAAAAAATCAGCAGGACGGGAGACAACAAACTCTTCAAAGGCGTTTTGTACTGCCTCTCGGGAATTGAATTTTTTTCCCGCTAAAAAGTTGTCAAAATTTTGGAAAAAGTAATAGTCGGTAGGCGCAAGATCTGGTGAGTATGGCGGATGAGGGAGAGCTTCCAAACCCAACTCATGCAGCTTAGAGACGGTCTGTTGTGCAGTATGGGGTCGCGCGTTGTCGTGAAGTAGCAGTGGAGACGACCGATAGACCAAAGCTGGTTGCAGACGTGCGAGTTTCGCCATCATTGTGGTCAGTTCTTCAATGTACACATCTGCAGTAATGCTCTCGCCGTTTTGTAAAAAGCTATGATGAATCACACCAGCACTAGACCACCAAACTGTGACCATCATCTTTCTAGGGGTCATTTTTCGTTTTGCACATTGCTTTGGTACCAAACCAAGATCTAACCAACTTGCTGAGCGCTTTCCATTGTCAAAAAGAATCCATTTTTCGTCGCACGTAACAATTCAGTTCAAAATTCCTTCATTTCTGTGCCTGTTAAGCAGCGCAAGGCAAGTCTCGACGTGTACGTTGTGCTGGCGATCGTTAAGTTCGTGGGGCACCCATCTATCAAGCTTTTTTATCTTGCCAATCTGTCGCAAATGGACCAATATTGTTTTGATGCTAACATCAAAAGCTGCTGCCAGCTCAGCTGTAGATTGAGATTCATCAGCTTCCACAATCGCCTTTAATTCATCATTGTTGACCAAAGTTTCCGGACGACCACGAGGTTAATTTTTCAAGTCAAAATTCCCAGAACGGAACCGAGCAAACCAATAACGGGTTGTACGTTCGTTTGTACAGTTCTCTCCATAAACGTCGTTGATGTTACGTGTCGTTTGTGCCGCGTTGGTGCCACGACGGAACTCATATTCCATAATTACACGAAATTTCAAAGTATCCATTATGAGGAAAAATGTTGAAATGTAATGAAAATACAACGCTAATCAATAAACAAAAGACTTATATTGTAAATAGAATGTCATATTTTTAAAACAAAATTAATTTGAATTTAGAATTCATAGCCAATCAAAACTTTTTTTTGTTTGAAAAAGTCTGTACTGCAATACGGCAATTTCATAGGTAAAGACCTATTATTTGACGTTTATCTTCTATATATATATATAACTCAAAGGTGACTGACTGACTGGCTGACATAGTGATCTATCAAGGCACAGCCTAAACCACTGGACGGATCGTGCTGAAAGTTGGCATGCAGGTAGATGTTATGACGTAGGCATCCGCTAAGAAAGGACTTTTCGAAATTCCACCCTTAAGAGGGTGAAATGGGTGGTTGAATTATTTTCCCATAGGCCACGCCGCGGGCGAAGCTGCGGGCAGAAGCTCGTTTTTTATATGAATAAATGACTGTGACTATGACTATGACTATCTAAGTATCTATAAGTGGCCGATTCCAATTAATTTTAATTTCCCAGAATTCAATTCATTTCGTCCAACTTCGACCAAAATATTGCCTGGAAGAGATCGCTTTCGACTTTACACTTTGTACTAGTGTTAAATTATTAAAATTTTATTTTATTTTTTATCATGCATGCACTCGACATTACATATAATGAATTTAATAATAAGCGTGATTGGCATTTCCGTTCTTATTATAATATAATAAATAAATAAATAAATCGCTTAGCGATAAAGTTGCCCACATTGGGGAATAATTCCCCTCCAATAGAAGGCTATTAATAAACTTATTAATAAACACGAACTAGCTTTAGACTAGTTACACCATCTTTTGTCTCTTTCGATCCAGCTAAATATTCCAGTAGCAAAAAAAAGGACATACGCTGAAGTAACTAATCCGAGACTAATACCCGTTTATTAATAAGGCTGGTAATGTATATCGCAGTATTTCTTGTAAACTTTTAATATGAATTTGGTGTGTAGAATGAAGATTTTGTCTATGTATCTATCAAACTATCTTTTATTTTGAAGGGCTAATACTGTTGGTCTCTATCGACCTTTACAGCGTCACCGGATAGAGCAAACATCTGCCCGCACCGCCCAACCAGGAGATAAAATCATTAAGTTAGTGTTTTGTGGTTAAAAAAAGATTTACATAAATTATATATTAGGTATTATTTCTTTTTTTTTTTTTTTTTTTTTTTTTTTATTATGAAACACCAACAGTATATATATTTAATATTATCTATAATAGATCTTAAACTAATACATTTTTTCTGATATATATACCCTTAACAGGTGCTTACAACATTAGCATATATATTGTGGTAAGACAAAAAAAAAGTTAAACAATAGATAAATACTACAACAGCATATACATCTATATAATGATAAATACATGAAAAAAAAATACATACAATATAATTAATGGTAAGAAAATAATAATAATATTAAAATACAGGTTTGACATAAAATTAAAAAAAAAAGAAACATTAATGTTTATTTACATGACACGTTGTTTACATTCAAGAACTTTGCTACATTATTCTTGAATGCGCTCAACGTGTCGTGAAAGATATCAAGATCACTCATGGATGCATTTAATTCATTATACGTGCGGCATATTCTTGGCAGAGGAGAGTTATAAGCTAAGTTTGTTTTAGCGCGTGCAACATGAAGAATTCTTGATATTCTATGACGCGGATAATGGCAAGGAATGCTTAGGGAAACTTCATCAAGAATTGAAGGACAATCAGTAAGGCTGTGAATTACTTTATGAAGAAATGCAAGGTCTCGAATTTTTCTTCTGACCCGCAAATTATCCATTTTAAAGAAAGATAAGCGATTTGCATATGGACTTCTATGTGAAATTCCTGGACTAGCAAATGCCAAAGATCTTGTGAATGCTCGTTGTATGCCTTCAATGCGTTGAGAGTGCGCCGCGTAGAAGGGGCTCCACGCCACGCTAGAAAATTCCAAACAGCTGCGTACCATAGAGTTATAAAGTAAAATTTTGGTCTGAGATAATTTAAAACTTTTGGAGTTCCGTCTAATGAAGCCAAGCTGCTGAGTCGCCTTCTTGACCACTGAGTCAATATGAGCTCTAAAAGATAATTGGCTATCGATTAAAACTCCTAGGTCCCGTATTTCTTGCACCTCCTGCAGGCATGTATTTTTCAGCCTATATACAGAGTTTAAAGAGTTTTTCTTGCGTGTGTATTTAATATAAAAACATTTTTGTACATTGAGGTGCATTTGATTAATATCACACCATTCGTTAATATTGTTAATGTCACTCTGTATAAGATTTACATCTTCGTTACTATTGACCACTTTATAAATTTTAAGATCATCCGCGAATAATTTATAATTGCAATGCTTTATGTGAGTGCCGATGTCATTGATAAATATTGAAAAGAGAACTGGGCCCAAATGAGACCCCTGTGGAACTCCTGACTCCACAAAATATCTATTCGACTCATATCCATTAGCAAATACTACTTGTTCCCTTTTTGTAAGATAGGACCGAAACCAATTTAAAAATGACCCATGTATACCGATTAGTTCTAACTTTTTAACTAACAATATATGGTTTACTTTATCGAACGCACTGCTAAAATCAGTATACACGGCATCGATTTGACGACCTTTATCAACGTCATGACACAATTCAGATACAAAGCCCACAAGGTTAGTTTCAACAGAGCGACCTTTCTTAAAACCATGTTGTTCTTCCGACAGGAGGTGACAAGAATGACGAGAAATTATTGGACATATGAGCGCTTCAAATAATTTAGAAAACCAGGACAAAATCGAAATCGGTCTATAGTTTTTTACATCATCTACGTTGCCTTTTTTGTGAAGAGGTATAATTTTAGCTTTTTTCCATTCGTCGGGAAATTCTCCCGAAGACAAAGACCGATTCATTATGAGTGATAGAGGCAGTACCAGTTCAGAACCACAACGCTTGACTAAAAGCGGCGGAATCCCGTCAGGACCTGGTCCTTTGTGGATATCTAATTGCTTTATTCTTTTCAGGACTTCACGTTCAGTAAAGCTTACTTTGCCGATGCAATTATGCTGTGTATTATCATGACGTGTGCGTATCACGTCATATCCGGTCGAAGTATTGTTGATACTTGTAGAAAAAGTGCAAGAAAAATTTTTAGCAAACATATTGGCTATGTCCCTCCCAGTGCTAGCAATGTGCTCTCCCATGCGCATTTCTGCCGGAAGCGAAGACCGTGTCTTTTTTTTATCTTTCACATAGCGCCAAAATTCTTTTGGATTTTTAGCAATACTTTCTTCGGTTTTTTTAATATAATTTGAGTAAAGTATGTCAAAAAGCTTATGGCAACGTTCTCTCAATATGTTAAATTCAAATAAGTCGCGAGGGTTTTTATACATACGATACTTTAATCTAAGCTTTTCTTTTTCTGCAAGTGACTTTACCAAAGATTTATTAAACCAAGGGGGGAATAATTTTCTATTAAATTTGTGTTTAGGAACCAATTCATCAATACATTTTTTTATTATTATGTAAAAGGATGAAATCATTTCATTTACTGAATCACATTCATTAAAAATAGCATTCCAATCAGTATATTTTAGTTGTAAGGAGATGCTATTAAAGTCTGCTTTATAAAAATTTAGCTCAGTTGCCGATTTGGGACGTAAATATTTGAGATCATTGCTAGGTAATGTAAGTAATATAGGAGGGTGCTTATTGTCTAGTTTACTCAAATGGCCAAGGGGTGCTGTTAAAGAAATGTCCTTTATAGTACTAATAGCAAGATCCAATGTTTTATAATCCTCGTTACGTATGCCGTTAAATTGGTACATGTTCGATAGAGAGATAAAGTCAATTAAAGCATTGCCTAATGAGTTGCTGAAGTTACTTGGTGTTGTGAAATTGTTACATTTGGACCAACTTATAAAAGGTAGATTAAAATCCCCAAGCAACACAACTTCGTCGACTAGATTTACAAGGTTGTTGGCATTATCCAAAAATACATTTAATGTTTCCAGTTTTACAGGAGGAGGAATGTAGACAGTACAGATAGCAACTTTCTTTATATTCTTTCCTGCACGCATTTCAACCATTACCCAAATGTCCTCACAACTTGACTCCCAGGCTTGCAAGCGAGTTGATATAAGATTGCGTGAGACTGCTATCAACACCCCTCCTCCGTCCTTTTTAATATGAGCTAGTAGAAATAAATATATTCATAATTCAGTTTTTTACTATAACAGTGCTTTTTTTTAAATTGCCGAAATTATAATTAATATGACATTATAATATGTTTTTTATTTATCTAAACAGGTCATTCAGTTTCATTAAAGTCTGCATCTTTAAAAGTTTCATAAAATTCAGATCATATAAATTGAATTTCCGATTCCATCAGAAATAATACGTAATAAAATTTGAACAATATTACATCCTTTTCAGAAAGTCTAATTTGTAAAATGTCTAAAAAGTAAATGACTTAGCGTCACACCTAGAGAGCAAAATGAAAATTCAGAACGCCTATAATTTCTTATTTAAAAAATGAAATTTTCTTACACTTAAAACTTCATAAAAGCAATTAGCATAATATAGTAGTTAAAGTGCCAACAATAAAAGATTCTACGTAATAAATAACGAGGCACGAATTCTAAAAATAAAAAGTATGAATGACGTATGAATGACGTAGGAAATGCTTAACTGTTAAAAAAGAAAGGATTTTATCAAATACTCAGCAAATGCGTAGAATTCTACACAAAAATTACTTAACGAAGCTTACGATTGTGCGCCTGTTTAATTGTCGAGTACCCTTGAGATGTCATTTCAGCTTAATTAAAAATAATTACGCCGATTCAAGACTCAACAATTGCGTTTAATTTTCCAAGAGAAAAATAAATTTTGTGTTTGAAATCGTAAAAAGAAGAAATGCCTCCATTTTGTGTTTAAGCTTGTGCTTTTCGAACGATAATCAGCGTTCTATTTTCAAATACACGAAAGCATGACCCTATACCAATAAAACAAAATTTATCACAAAAAAAGAAAAACCTTTTTGTCTGAGTTTCGTTTTTCAAACGCATACTCATCGCTTTTTTTTTTAATGAAAGCGTTCTCAATGGAATTAAATTCCCGCTCTTTCTTTTCTCTCAATGGCCAGTGTTCATGTAATGGAATGAATGGAGTGGGTGAAGTGATCACTCACCGGGACATGGTGTGTTCTCGACGCCCTGGGCACAACTGGCGTCACGGGTGAACTGGCGATCCATACGGCAGGACCCATTGCGCATGAACAAACTAAAGCCATGGGCATAAGGATAAGCGTTAAAAGATGCGACTTTTGAGGACTGCGACTTCAGTTTGTCGCTGCGCAGAACTGCTACTTTTGAGTTGGGGTTTGTCGCTGGTTTCCAAAGTGATTTACAAAACTTCGAGAGGTTACTAGGTGGTAGGACTTTTCTGCAAATTTCGTCTAGGTAGGTACCCCTACTTTGTCAGTTATTCTGCCGCCAAGCAGTAGTGTGTACACGACTGTGTTCCGGTTTGAAGGGCAATGTAGCTAGTGAAATTACTGGGCAATTGAGACTTTATGATCGGAACTCACAGTTGAGTAATCTTATTACCAGACTGCGCTGATGTCTCAGGATGATGTGCGTAATGCAGTGTCACGTGAAACTTTATGCTTTGGAGTTCTGAGTGACACGGTTCTGTTATGAGCAGTTGTGTCGCTTCATATCAGGTGAACGACTAGCTCGTCAAAATATTTATTAATATAAAAAGGTTATTCCAAAATTACCCACTGGAATCTCGTAGCATTGTCAGTGGGGATAAGTGCATCCATTGTCCATAAGTATTCACTGCAGATGTCTTACAATATGCGTCCATGGTGGAGATTTTATTGCAAAGGATATTAATATTAATGTTATTTAATTTGACAGCCTCTGAGGTGCAGTAGTTGGCGCTAGATGGCGCTGTGTGAAATATCCACACACATTTATTAGATTTTTATTTATTCGTACTAATAATATGTAACCAATAAAGGATTATTTACATACACAAAATGTAAAAGAATTGCCACAGCCAAATTATTTACAATAAGTTTTACCCTGCGGTTTCCCCGCGGATAAAAAGTATTTTAATTATTTGCTCATCCCAAAATGTAGCCTTATATGTTTATCCAGTGTATGTGTGAAAATTACTTCTTAAGAGTAGTTCCTAAGGCTTAATTTCCTTAGCAACCACTTCTTAAAAGTAGTAGTTCCTAAGTATATTAAGGATTATAATTTCAAGTGAAATATCCTATCAACTTTTGTCGCAATATTTGCTCTGTCCAATACAACACGCCCTCTATGGAGTGGGCGACGCGTCATTTACCGGCAGTTGAGTGGGCACACCGCCAGAATAGAACCTTTTTAATGGTACTTACCCCATTTTCACCATTACCTGTTAATGGATGGAATGGATTACCTGGATTTCGAAGATAATATATTAATAATAAACGCCCAACGATCACATAAATAGATCCTGAACCTAACTAGGATTACCTGTATCTAGAGACCCAGGAACTACAAAGACCATGGTCCCACAACACCCAGACACTTAGTACACACACTTACTTTACACAAGTATTTGCGCCTTTTTCTGTGCACAAATCCTTGTTCTGCGTGAATCGCACCCGCCACTTCTAGATTATGAGCTGCCCTGCTCAACCACCACACCACAGAGGCTGTCGAAATATATATAAAATTAATCTCTACTTCCCTTGGTCATCGCATCACGCGCGAACAGACAGAACTATTTTGATGTGCTTATTATTGTCAGGAGAAGGTACCTATGAAAGAAAAAATTAAGAATGTTGAGTGGAAAATTTTGAAAACATTTACCATGAGGGTGAAGCCGTGGGGCGTAGATACTATTGGATAAATAATGCCCAAGATCCAGGAATGTAACTAGGATTCCTTGTATTTAGGTATCCTTCGAAGACAAAGGTCCTACAACATAGAACAAGTATTGTGCTTTTTTGCTTGTGCTCAAATACCAAATCTATCCATCCCATACCTGCCCTATTGCGGGAATCCAACCCACCAACTCTAGGTTATGAGTCGACCTGCTCACCATGATGGGCCACTGAGGCTGTCTAAAAAGCTGGCTCAAATTTTTAATGCTTATAAAAATAAAGTTTTGTATATTTTAATATTATTTTTTAGCTACATTGGTAATACCATCTTACCATGTAAAGGACTGAAAATCAGATTTTTAAGGTCATGCGTTGACCTTGACCTCATACTGAGTCGGGACCTGGAGGCTGTTCACGAAACTTTGATTGCAATGCAACAGGAAATATTTCCATACTAACTATTTACATAAGCGGCGTATTAAAACTGTCAAATCCATACAAATTTGTGTTTCTAACTGTTGAAATCGAGTTACGTGATCGCGCAGCTGGTCATGACATCACACAACGTTACATTGTTAGAGTTTTGGCGGGAATACGAAAAAGATCGCGTCGCCACATTGTATTATTTTCCAAAACTTGTGTTATTTTCAGTGTTAGTGCATAAAATTGGTGGCATTTTATTCGTTAAGGGCTGAATTACAGGCATGAGTGTGGGAAAGTGGTATAATGATGGTGAAACGTTTCTATTCGTGTTGTTTCCAAAACTCCATAGAAGCTTCTGGTAAAGTTGCCACCACTTTACTAGGAGTATGACTTTGACTAGACTATGACTTGGGTATGACCTGACTTGATGACTTCGACTGTGACTTGACACATATTTGCGTTAAATATCATTAACTTGATAAATTATCAATTACTTGACACTGGCTAAATACACAAAAATGTGGAGCCAAAACATAAAAAAAAAGTTAATAATAATAATAAATAAATAAATATGTGTTGACATTTCACACAGCGCCATCTAGCCCCAACCTAAGCAAAGCTTGTACTGTGGGAACCAGATAACTGATACAATACTTAGATACTTTTTTGTTTGTAAATACATACATAGAATACAATATAAACACCCAGACACAGAACAAACATCGATGTTCATCACACAAATGTTTGTCCTGGGTGGGAATCGAACCCACGACCTGCAGTTCAGAAGGCAGGGATACTACCAACTGAGCTATCGGGCCAGTTACATTGTTATTTTGTGTATTCTTTCTAAATTATACTGTATTCTTCTATAATGTAATGTAATGTTGTGTGGTGTCCTGAATAAATGTCTTTTGTTTCTTTCTAAAGTGATGACTTGCACCCAAAAGGGTAGCAGTAGGATAATATCCATTCAAGAACAGGGTTTGAACCAATATCATTTACTCACTGTGACTTTTGAGCGCGTGTTTATTTATAACTTAGCACAAAATAATGCACAAGGAGGACTTAATGCTTAATGCCTTTTCTACCGGTCAAACTGGATGTGCCAGAATAGAGTTACTTGGCTAGCATGCTACACCTTCGATCGCATCGTCACTTCCCATCAGGTGAGAGCGTGGTCATATGCTAGACAAGTTTGAAGTAAAAAAAAAGAAATGGTAGCGGTGCAATAAAATTGATATAAGAATAAAATACGTACTTAATATACTTGATTATAAAAATAATATAATATACTTACTTACATAATTTTTATGAATATTATTACTTACACACTTACTATTACTTAGATGACATATTTATGCAATTTCAAAACCAAATCACTGAAACGATTTTGATAAAATGAAAACTCAAAAAACCTTTACCATTTTGAAGTCTTCAAATTCGTAAGCTTTTTTAGCTTAGACAATTTTGGGTTGAATTTTTTAAGTTAATCTTGAAAGCTCTTTTGAAACATTATGCTATCTGATAATTAATATTTATCAGGCAGTGGTGAAATCTACCTAACTGTCCCACGTAATTGTTGTTTTTGTGTTCACAACAACAAACAGTGTTGTTGTCGTTTGAAGAGGGACGTTTATGTCATGTACCTACTCAAGGAGCTCTTAATTAGTTTATTGCTATAAATCCACCATCGGACAATCAGATGTACAAAAAAGCGCCACCATTACATAGTTAATATCCCCACAAAGAGGTTTGGCTCCACATTTATCATGCGAACAGCCAAAGAGTGGAACGCTTTACCGGCGTCCGTATTTCCCGAAACCTACCTTGGAGTCTTCAAATCGAGAGTGAACAGGTCTAGGCAAGCGTGTTACATCCTAGACCGCATCGTTACTTACCATCAGGTGCGATAGTGGTCAAATGCGAGTCTATCAAACCATAAAAAAAACATCTCGTTTTTCACGTTTTTTTATTACTATTTAATTACTTAATTTGACTTCCGTAGAGAGATAGAGAAAGTTTTTATTTCGTTTTTGAGTTTAAGCCATTTTGACCGCCGAAAACACTACATCTGTATGGTGGGCATTCGTCCAATCAGCCACGTTTTCAAGGCAAGTGTGAACCGGTATCTTCTAGACATGTTTTCTTCTCTTCTTCAACCGCGTCGTTACTTACTATCAGGTGAGACAGTGGTCAAACGCAAGCCTATCAGAGGTAAAAAAATCAATCCTACTAATTTTATAAACGCAAAAGTTTGTATGGATGTTTTTTACTCTTTCACGCTCAAACGGCTTGACGGATTTGTATAAAATTTGGAATATAGATAACTCATATAGTAGACTTACACATAGATAGATAGATAGATAGATGAACTCTTTATTGTACACACCAAATAATAAAAAATACAAAGAAAAGAAAACAATCAATTATATAAAGTGTAACAATGGGCGACCTTATCGCTAAAAGCGATCTCTTCCAGGCAACCTTTGGATGGAGAGAATTTGACGAAGTGGTAAAGGACGGGGTGCACATAACTATTTCGTTCATATAAAGGACATAATTATAATTATAATACTTAGCTTCTTAAAATATAGAAGAGATATAGATAAATATAGATACATATATATATATGTAACATATATATACATACACACATTCTAAACAATACAATACATAAATAAATACAAACGTACATAAAATATATATAACGCAATAAGTATAAATGTATATACATACACAATGTACCTAAATACAAATAATTATATATATATATATATATGTATATAACGCAGCAATAATAAACAGAGTTATTAAAATGTATTAGCAGTAAGCAATAACAATAAAAAAAAAAAAACAGTGCAGTTATCCAGACAAGTAAAACTCCTTCACATGATCCTTAAAGATGTACAATGAAGGGGCCTTCCGTATAGTCACAGGTAGTGCATTCCAGAGGCGGACAGCCTGAATGCTAAAAGACCGATCATAGAAACTGCTACGATGTAAAGGCATCTTGAGAGTCTGATTTTCCGACGACCTGAGAGACAAGGTGTGCGAACTGTACATGAAGTTAAAACGTTCCTTAAGATAGCGCGGAGTGGATGGAGTAAACAAAACATTGTATAAAAGAGAAAGGATATGGGCATTCCGGCGCAGACGTATGGGCAGCCACTTGAGCTTTGCACGAAAATGAGAAACGTGGTCATATTTGCGCAAGCCAAATATGAACCTAATTGAGAAATTTTGTAAACGCTCAAGCTTACTCAGCTGGTCTTCTGTAAGGTCGAGGTAGCATACGTCAGCATAATCTAAAATGGGGAACAAGAGAGATTGTGCAAGCGCAACCTTGGTGGCAGTGGGTAAAAAATTACGGAGCCTCCTCAGAGACGCTGCGGAAGCAAACATTTTGCAGCTTATGGATTCCAACTGAGGTCCCCAGCTCATACAGCGGTCCATAATAACTCCAAGATTCTTAACAGTGACGCTATATGGTATGATCACTCCATCAAAAACAATCCGTGGAAGTGTCAGCCAATCCACTTTATTGATCATTCTTGAGCTACCTAGGATAATGACCTGTGTTTTGACTGGATTCACTTTTAGTCCGAAAGATTGACTCCACTCGACTATTCTACACAGGTCACGATTAGTTATTTCAATAGCTTTGTCAATTTCATTTAGAGGGAATTGATGATAAATTTGAAGATCGTCTGCATATAGGTGGTAGGATGAAGTGAGATTACAAGATATCGAATTAATGAACATGGCAAAGAGAAGAGGTGAGAGGACGCCGCCCTGCGGTACGCCGGCTGTCGTGTTGCACCAGGTAGAAAAAGAGTCTTCCAGGCGAATCCGCTGCCGACGACCGTATAGATAACTATGAAACCAATCGATTACTGATGGAGATATGTTAATAGATCTAAGTAATGCAAGGAGAATATCAAAGTTAACAGTATTAAAAGCATTACTAAAATCCAACAATGTTAGCACGGTTAA
The DNA here is from genome assembly GCA_905220475.3 of Ennomos fuscantarius. Taxonomy (NCBI): domain Eukaryota; kingdom Metazoa; phylum Arthropoda; class Insecta; order Lepidoptera; family Geometridae; genus Ennomos; species Ennomos fuscantarius. The sequence continues at coordinate 6,567,030 of HG992050.1, read as the reverse complement.
CTGGCCGTTCTCCATACCAAGACGTATATCGTCAGTAATCTTAACAAGCGCAGTAACCGTGCTATGCCCAGGCCGGAAACCGGATTGAAGTGGATTGTGGAGATTATGATTGGAGAGATAAAAGCTGAGTTGTCTGTGGACAAGACGTTCAAGGACTTTGGATAGAAAGGGAAGGATTGATATAGGACGATACATACATTAGTTAGTTTTAATACATTAGTTTATTAGTTACATACATTAGTTTTAATTCGTACGTGAAACCGCGGGGCATAGCTAGTCCTTCATTTTTAAACATATAGGTCGTTGTGAAAAACGGGTAAATATAATATAGATAACTAGTTGCGCCCCGCGGTTTCACCCGCGGATAAAAAGTATTTTAATTATGTGCTCATCCCACGGGAACATTTCACTTTTCCGGGATAAAATGTAGCCTATATGTTAATCCAGTGTATAAGCTATCTTGGTACCGAATTTCATCCAAATCCATTCAGCCGTTTGAGCGTGAAGGAGTAACAAACAAACACATACACACAAACACACATACAGATTTTCGCCTTTATAATATTAGTGTGACAATAATAACGCCCAACGATCACATACATAGATCCTGGACCCTAACTAGGATTCCCTGTGTCTAGGGACCCAGGAACTACGAGGACCTTGGAACCATGGGACCATGCTCCCCACAACACCCCCAGACTCGGAACAGGAATTTGCGCTTTTTTCCTATGCGCTAATACTGGTCCTGCCGCGGGAGTTGAACCCACCGACTTAGTTATAATCCGACCTGCTCAACCACCACACCACAGAGGCCGTCAAAATATCAATATCGGTACCTATAAATGATGACAATAGGAGAGAGAAGGGAGAGAAAAATAGGAAAGGTTTTTATATAATTAAAACATTTATCTACTTATATGTAATGCGTTTATTACAATAAATCAACACCTATACAAAATCAACAACAAATCTTTCAATTTTTTACAAATTTTTACACTTAGTATCATGTTAATAGCCCGAATTCAGTACAGTATAAAATGTCGTACCAAAAAAATCATGGTAGATTTGATGGTAGGTCTTTACGAAGTACAATAAAATTTGCAACTCTGCACATTTAACTCATTATTCCTCAAACAGTGCGCTTTTACACGCCGCGACAGATACACGCACGAGTGGGGGAATCGGCTAAACTAACGGCTGTAATTCTTTGTATCTATTAAACTTTAATTTAACTTAGAAACTTTTACGCAGACATCTGGGTCCGTGCTTTTTATCAGATAATTTTTTATATTTATGAATTAAGCCTATTATTAAAATGAACTTATATATAATACAGGAAGGATAATACAGCCAATAACAAAAAGATACATAAACATAAGCATTTAAGTTCTTATTTCTAATTTTTTGATTGTACGTAGACCACCGAGCAAACCAGCTTCCGCAAGCAGCACCCGTTCACGAGCTTGACGCATGTTCCAGCCATCGCCCTCCTCGACCATATTTGAGGACGACCGGACGACCCGACACACGACGCCGCCGCAAGAAGAAGCTTTTTAGTGAGCGTGAGTGCTCCGGGTGTACGCACAATTTACAATTTAATTACATAGTCTCACATTCATTACGCCCGCGAGTAAAGTAACTAAGTTATAACGTTGAAGTAAAATATCTTTACGCACGCTTGACTTGGGGAGTAAGCTGGTGAATGCGAGACGAATGGAAGTTGAAGTTGGTTTACGTTGATCTCCATTGTGAAAGTTAAAAATTTGTATTATTATTGGAGTATGTCCGGTAAAATGATAAATTACAAGAAGGGTTGAGAATAAAAGGGTTTAACTGTCAAATTGACAGTTTCGAGAAAATTGAAACTTCAACGGCGTCATTTTAATGTAGAGTGCTTTATAAGGGTAATAGAAAAGGTTTATGTAAGTTTCAGTTGCTTGAAAATGTTTTAATTCTATTTTAAAATACTAAGTATGGTACTAATTCATACAATTACTGTAAAAATATATATTGAAATAAATATAATAATGTTTTTATGCTAAGCGAACTGTATTCCTGTGACAGATAAACCGTTTTTAGACTCAAAATCTCGAGATTTAAGCCTCAATTTGTTATTTTGAGAATGTATTATTGTAGATAATTTCACGCTGAATCTAAAGATAGCCATAAGTCATTTTGTGAAAAAAATCAGTAAAACCCTTTTTATTCTCACCCCTTCATTGTCAAGATGGTGACATTAAACAGAGCAAAAACAAAATTATACCGGCCGATAGATGGAGCTAAACTAAAAAAGTTTTACTTCAGTCGTGTGGTCTAAAGCACATTTTTAAGTATTTCATTTTACTGAGGGTAGGTAAAAACTACAGTAATAGTGTAAGCAGGGTTTGCACAACCATTACAACCAGTTTTAGCAACCCTGGCAGCAACCCTCCACCGATCCCTATAAGAACGTCATCTGTCAACTCCGCCACAGATGATATAAGCGTTGTCAAAAGACCTTGGAGGTTCACTACCCCAGCTGGAGGTGTATTAGGATTCGCGCCAAAAGCATACTCCGGCAGTGACCTTAAAAAGTTAACAATAGCCAGTGCTTGAGAGTAAAGCTTGAGTAAGGAGGTTTCTAACGCTCCTAAGTCAACGGGTATTAAGCAGCTAATAGAAGGAGGTAAGGTGTCGAAGATGGAAAGGAGGGATAGAAGGAGGTTGTAAACGTTGTTCAAAAGAGGTAAGAGGATGTTGACTAAAGGGTATACGGCCGGTAGCTGTACTCCGCAGTTTGCTGTCACTGGCGGCTGAAAAAAAAAAATAATGGAAGTCGATTTAAAATTGTAAGTGAATTGAGTACAAATTTGAGTGGGAGAGTTTTGGCGGGAAAGCGAAGCGGATTGCATCACCGCATTGTATTATTTTCCAAAACTTGTGTTATTTTCAGTGTTAATGCATAAAATTGGTGGCATTATTGTTTAAGTGCTGGATTACAGGCGTGAGTGTGGGAAAATGGTATGATGATGGTGAAACGTTTTTTTCGTGTTGTTTCCAAAACTCCGTAGAAGCTTCTGGTAAAGTTGCCACTACTTCACTAGGAGTATGACTTTGACGAGATTTGATGACTTGGACAGTGACTTGACACATATTTGCGTGAAATATCATTAACATGATAAATTATAAATTACTTGACACTGGCTAAATACACAAAAGTGTGGAGATAACCAAATCACAAAAAAATCTTATAAAAATTAAAATTATTATAAACATCCTTCTTGTTTTTTAAAATGATATTTAGGTTATTTAAAAAGCGAAATAGAAATCGCCCTAAAGACCCTTTATCAACACTTTTCGTAGAAATTAAACCGTATCACGATTCAGAATAAAACCCTACAGCCTTATTAATAAACACGAACTAGCTTTAGACTAGTTACACCATCTTTTGTCTGTTTCGATCCAACGAAATGTTCCAGTAGCAAAAAAAGGACAAAAGCTGAAGTAACTAATCCGAGACTAATATCCGTTTATGAATAAGTCTGTTATGGTTTATCTGCGTAGATGACAAAATAATACGGTTTTGTCATAAGTGTATGCGCTCAGCGCCCATTGCTCGCCACGAACATCGATATTATATTCGCCCCTATATTTGTTTTCTTGCTCTGTGAAACCTGGGTATAGGTCTAGGCTTAACTGGCCCGATAGCTTAGTTGGTAGTAACCCTGCTCACTGAACTGTAGGTTGCGGGTTCGATTCCTATCCAGGACAAACATTTGTGTGACGAACATCGATGTTTATTCTGTGCCTGGGTGTTATATTGTATTCTATGTATGTATTTACAAACAAAAAAGTATCTATTCCAGTTATCTGGTTCCCATTACAGCTTTGCTTAGTTTGAAGCTAGATGGCGCTGTGTGAAATGTCCACACATTTATTATTATTATTTATAGGTGATAAAGCAGTAAAATAATCCCGTTATTAGTGGTTCCATTTATTTCATTGAATGCAACTTACCGCTATGGAAAAAACTGCAAATAAACAAAACACGACCACAGTCAATTTAGACATATTTTTAAATTCATATAAAATCCTGTTAAAACCTCTTCCTATACGTATAATAATTATCTATCTAATATATTTTCATTAAAACACTTTTTATAAGTACAACAAAAGTTGCCAAATTGTGCAAGTTTTGATAACGCTATTTTGTGTAAATGATAAACAAATACATCGATACGAATGCATTGCTTAGCAATTACCTAATAATTTTGTAACACATATTTTGTGATAAGAATTTAGATTATATCAATGATTACTGTGGTAACAGGTGAATACATATCGGAAAGTATTTGCGCTGTAAAAGAAGAAAAAAATACAAGAAAGTTAAGTTATACGGTTTCCATTAACCATTTTCTGCTACGTTTATAATTATATAATAACGAAGTTCTACCCGCAGCGTCGCCCGCGGCGTGGCCTATGGTAAAATAATTCAACCACTAATTTCACCCTCTTACGAGTGGAATTTCGAAAATCCTTTCTTAGCGGATGCCTACGTCATAACATCTACCTGCACGCCAAATTTCAGCCCGATCCGTCCAGTGGTTTGGGCTGTGCGTTGATAGATCACTATGTCAGTCAGTCATTCAGTCACGCCCAACAATCACATACATAGATCCTGGATCCTAACTAGGATTCCCTGTATCTAGGAACTGCAAGGACCATGGTCCCACAACACCCAGGCCCAGAATAAGTATTTGCGCTTCTTTTTCTGTGCACAAATGCTGGTCCTGCTGCGGGAATCGAACCCGTCGCCTCCGGGTTATGAACCGACCTGCTCAACCACCACATAAGCTGTAATTTATAACATCAACTTGTGAAATATAACAATAATGATCCATCATTGACAACCTGAAGACGTCCTGTGCTTAACACTGTTCTCCCCCACGATCCACCTATAATAATAACCTTGCGCGGACCTTGGTGGGCCAACAGTCACTTTACAAAAATGCTTAATTAGCTTTTCATTTGTGTCGCTATAAATTTGTTACAGTTGGTCGTATTTGGTCATAACCGACTTTTGAAAACTTTTTTTTCTTCAAATTTGTCTAGCATTTGACCACGCTCTCACCTGGTGGGAAGTGACGATGCGATCGAAGGTGTAGCATGCTAGCCAAGTAAATACCTATTCACTGTTCTTTTGAACACGCCCGGGTCATATTTCGCCGGAAACACAGACGCTGGCATTCCATTCCTTAGCCGTTCTAATTAAGAACGTGGAATCAAATCGCTTGGTACGAATGGGTGGTATTTAAACCACGAAAGGATGGCGCTTAGCCGATCGTCTAGTAGTCCGGTAGTGGAATAGTGATGGGAGAATGACATCATGCAGTTCTTGTGCACATTCACCGTGGTGTAATCTGTAAAAGACCGACAGATTTGCCACCTTACGTCGGTATGCTAGGCTCTGGAGCCTTTCACCAACCAAAGTGTCGTCGTCAATGAGCTTTTTGGCAAGCCGTTCAATCGAGTCCGGAGCCTCAAGCTGGTACTTGGCAGACCCGTCCCACAGCTGGCAGCAGTACTCCATACACGATCGGACCTGTGCTTCATAGAAATTTAGAAGCTGTCGAGATGCTACTTTCTATTTTATACACACACAGATCACACACACATCAACGCCTCCCACATGAAAAGCCATTTTGGACGCTTATCGTAAGGGGGAATTTGACACAATCACCACTCTTGGCGATCAAAACTTAATTTACATCATAACTACAAGTAATTTTTATAATTTCTATAATAATAATAATAACGCCCAACGATCACATACATAGATCCAAATTTATACATAGATTGAAACTTGTTGTTTGGAAAACGCGGGGAATTGAATTAAATTAATTAATTAATTTTTGAATTTAACCAATCGATTTTCGCAAAGTGATTGTATGAAATTCAAGCTAGATTTGACTGCGATCGACGCATTCAGTCACGGTTGTTTATAAACGGGTCAATTCGGTTAACGAATCCGGTAAAACAAATGCGGCCGACGCATTTGGTCACCGATCTAAAGTAAACAAACCAATTCGGTTAACGAATCCGGTTAAACCGAATGCGGGGAAGCTTCGGGTCACCTATCAAATGCAAATGCGCCATTAGTCTGTAAATTTCATAATGTTCTTAAAAGCATTACCGTGCTACAAATACATAAGTAAGGCTTAGACAGACGTTTAACGTGTATTTAACAATCCTGAAAGGTAGTTTAATATTTTTCTAAGGCTTGTTTAAATTTTTTGTGATTACACCATTAAGGTTCCGTGTTTGAATAAAGCAAAACAAAGTCTCAGCAAATCAAATCGAGCAAGATCATCCGTTCGTGTTCAAACTGTACTTATTTTATAGTGCTGAGTCTGTTTCCACAGTATTTGTTTTACTATCAGTATTGTAAAATGCTGCGTTGCGATAAACCGCTGATGTAGGGCAATGCCAAGGTTAAAACAAAGTAACTAGTTACGATCTTCGGTTGGTTGGTATGTAATAAGCCTGCACCAAACCATATAGCCTGAAAAAAAACGAGTGTTCTTTAGACCACACGACTGAAGAAAAACTTTTTTGGTTTAGTTCCATCTATCAGCTGGTATAACTTTGTTTTTGCTTTTTTTCAATGTTTTGACTCCACACTTTTGTGTATTTAGCCAGTGTCAAGTAATTGATAATTTTTCAAGTTAATGATATTTCACGCAAATATGTATCAAGTCACAGTCGAAGTCATCGAGTCAAATCATAGTCAAGTCATAGTCTAGACAAAGTCATACTCCTAGTAAAGTGGTGGCAACTTTACCAGAAGCTTCTATGGAGTTTTGGAAACAACACGAAAAGAAACGTTTCAGCATCATTATACCACTTTCCCACACTCATGCCTGTAATTCAGCATTTAACGAATAAAATGCCACAAATTTTATGCACTAACACTGAAAATAACACAAGTTTTGGAAAATAATACAATGCGGCGACGTGATCTTTTTCGTTTTCCCACCAAAACTCCAATCTTGACAATTGTAAATTGTCATTTCACCTGAAATACCAACATTATAATACAAATTTTTGACTTTGTTATCTTGACAATGGAGATCTACGTTTTTTCTTTCAACTTCCGTTTACCTCGCCAGCTTACTCCCCAAGTCAAGCGTGCGTAAATACTTGTTCTAAGTCTGGGTGTTGTGGGACTAAGGTCCTCATAGTTCCTAGGTCCCTAGACACAGGGAGTCTTAGTTAACGTTCAGGATCTATATATGTGATCGTTGGGCGTTGTTTTTATTTATTTGTTTTAACCATGCCCTACCTGTCATTGGTTAATATCAGGCGAGACAGTAGTCAAATGCTTCGCCTATCTTATTATGTAAAAATGAATCTCTATTTCCCTATGGTCATGGCATCACGGGTAAACGGATAGACCATTTTCGCTAATTCTTTTTTATTGTGTTTATTATATAGAAAGAAAAAGTTAAGAAAGTATGGACAATTTAGCTAGTACCAATAAAAATATATAAATAAAAATCCTGATTTAATCATAAGTTAAAATTTAACAAAATTTGCAATGAGTTAATAAGTTTTAATATAAAAAATATATACAACTCAAAGGTGACTGACTGATTGACTGACTGACATAGTGATCTATCAACGCACAGCCCAAACCACTGGACGGATCGGGCTGAAATTTTGCATGCAGGTAGATGTTATGACGTAGGCATTCGCTAAGAAAGGGTTTTTCGAAATTCCACCCTTAAGAGGGTGAAATGGGTGGTTGAATTATTTTCCTATAGGCCACGCCGCGGGCGAAGCTGCGGGCAAAAGCTCGTATAAAATATTTAACATAACATTCATTCACCTGTTCATCACAGATAACACATATTATTACATTACAAATATAGATTATCACAATATAAAATAGATAGTGTATATTTTTACAAATAATTTTTTTACACAATTATTTTTGTAATATCATATCACATAATGATAACATATTTTTAAGTCTTTATATATTATGTAAATTATAAAACAATTATTCACAAATGTTTTGTCTTTTAGTTTAGTAAGTCTGTGGTTAAAATGAGTCGGTATTTATTGTTTGGATTTGCAGTTATTTTATTGGTCAGTATACTATTTATTAATAATTACAGGAAATAATATTAAAATTTCTATCATAGAAGTCTTGCATTATCGTTGTAGACTACGCCAGTATTTTGCCGACAAGCAGTAGTGCGCAGGAACTTCCGTGTTCCGATTTGAGAGGGCACTATAGCTAGGGAAATGATGTTTTGTGACCTGATTTGATCACAGACTAGAAAAAAGATTCCTAGACTGTGCTGATGTCTCAGGATCACTTATGCAGTGCAGTATCACGCGAAACTTTAACCTTATTATTACTCCAAGTAAAGAAGTGCGATGGCATTATTCTTAGAAGGAGACACAAAAAAGTTCCCATTGGCACTGCAACTTTTATGGGCGTTTAAGATCAGTGTTTCGATCACGTAACTCGTTTGCAAATGAAACAAAAATTCGTATGATTTGACAGTTTGAATACGCAGCTTATGTGCATAGTATGGAAATTTCACCTGTTGCATTGTAATCAAAGTTTCGTGATTAACCTTCAGGTGAGCTCGTTACGTCATTCGTTAACATGAAAAAAGTTCTAATTCTCACACTCCAGTTGAATTTAAGTTTAAGTTAGATTAATTCTTCAAAAAACATCATCTCAATTTAAGGCCCGATTCGCATTGATTATTTGATTTTCCGACTGAGGGAATGGTAGGAGTCCAGAAAATGACGTTTTGCCAAAATCTCCCGCTTCCTCTTTCTTTTCTTTTTTATATTTTTTTTATCCATCCCCTATTTCACTGATGGCAAACTTTTTGGCTTACTGCACTTTTTTCCATACTAAAATTTACCAACTAATTCCATGAGGGATGATTTTTAGTTTCACGTTGTTTTATAAAGTACTTTCTAGAAAACATTGCTTTTTTAATGTTAAGGAATGACGTGACGAGCTAGCCGTTCGCCTGATGTTAAACGACACGGCTGCCCATACCAGCTGCAGTGTCACTCGGAACTCTAAAGTATAGACCTTCACGTGAAACTGCACTGCGCACGTCATCCAGAGACATCAGCACAATCTAGTAAAAGATTACTAAGCTGTGAGATCAGATCAAAAAGTCTCATTTGCCCAGTAATTTCACTTGCTACAGTGCCCTTCAAACCGGAACACAGCAGTGCTTGCGCACTACTGCTTGGCGGCAGAATAACTGGCAAATCTGTGGTACCTACCTAGACGAACTTTGCAGTTAAGTCCTAGTTATATATATATATATATATATATATGTGTTGATAGGTTTGCGTTTGACCACTATCGCACCTGATGGTAAGTGACGATGCGGTCTAGGATGTAGCACGCTTGCCTAGAAGATACCTGTTCACTCTCGATTTGAAGACTCCAAGGTTGTAGTTTTCGGGAAATACGGACGCCGGTAACAGGTTGGGTACGCTTCTTACTGGTAATGGGCTGGAGCATTTGGACTGTCTATAGGTTATCGCGGCTAGTATATAGTCACAATGTTTTTTTCGTAGGTAGTATTTAGTATGTTGTACTATTGTAGTATTTAGTTAGTTAAAAGAGTAAAAGACCTTTTTAAAAAACGAGTGTGTTTTAGACCACACCACTGAAGTAAAACTTCTTTAGTTTAGCTCCATCTATCGGCCGATATAACTTTGTTTAATGTTGACAATTGAAGGGGTGAGAACAAAGAGGGTTTATCTGATTTTTTTTCACAAAATGACTTATGAGTATCGTTGGATTTAGCGTGAAATTATCTACAATAATACATCCTCAAAATACCGAAATAAGGCATAAATTTCGAGATTTTGAGTCTATAAACGGTTTATCTGTCACAGGAATACAGTTCGTTTAGCATAAAAACATTATCATATTTATTTTACCTATTATATTATATTTTTACAGTAATGTATGAATTAGTACTATATTTAGTATTTAAAAATAGAATTAAAACATTTTCAAGCAACTGAAACTTACATAAACCTTTTCTATTACCTTATACTCATTCTACATTAAAATGACGCCGTTGAAGTTTAAAGTCAATTTTCTCGTAACTATTAATTTGACAGTTAAACCCTTTTGTAATTTTTCATTTTACCGGACACACTTTACTTTGTTATGTTAACAGTGGAGATCTACGTAAACCAACTTCAACTTCCGTTCACCTCGGATTCACTCCCCAAGTCATGCGTGCGTAAAGAAGTTTTACTTCAAAAACCTAAATTCAAGTCTATAAGTAGGTATTTACTTGGCTAGCATGCTACACCTTCGATCGCATCGTTACTTCCCATCAGGTGAGAGCGTGGTCAAATGCTAGACAAGTTTGAAGTAAAAAATAAAGTCTTATGAAAATTACGCGTCAAAAATATCCACTTACCTTAAAAAGTTCGATGCCCTCCAACATTAATCATATATATTACGCTCATTTACAAACATCCATCTAGCAAATGTTCATCATAACGCAAATCGGAGGTAATGGAGCCTCGCCTTAAGTGACGTCATTTGCATGTTAAAACGTGCTTCCAGGACAAAGATTGTTGTGATGACGTCCCATTTACATCTATCCATCTATTTATTTCCCATCCTTATATTGACAGCATCTGTAGAGGAATCGGCGGATTCAATTCCCGCGGCAGGATAAGCATATTCTATTCTGGGTGTTGTGGGACCATGGTCCTCGTAGTTCCTGGGTCTCTAGATACAGGGTATCCTAGTTAGGGTCCGGGATCTATGTATGTGATCGTTGGGCGTTATTATTATTATTATTATCGTTACTAAAGTTATGGTTAACCGTTTTCCTGCGGGAATCAATGTGAAATCAGTTCACCCATTTTGATTTGCAAACAAAGGATTTGTTAGTGTGACATTCATGCCAAAATGGTTAAAAATTTAATTATACCTAAGAACTTAAAATTTAAAAAAAAAACTAAAAATTAAATAAATTATAATAATAATAATTTTTGTTTTAAATTAATTCTATGATTTTTTATGCATTTAGATTTTTTGCGTTGCACAAGAGTTTATACGTATATCGGGAAAATAGAAAACGTAGAAAATTAGTCTAACAGTCTTATCTCCGGGATATTTTCTATTAAGCTCTCGTTTTTCATTAGCCCCTAGTTCTTATTAGTTCAGTCAATTTATAAAAACTTTTTTTTTTATAAATACATTTAAGATTTTATAAACAATAAATAAATATATATGGACATTTCACACAGCGCCATCTAGCCCCAAACTAAACAAAGCTTGTACTATGGGAACTAATACAATACTTAGATGCTTTTAGTTTGTAAATACATACATAGAATGCAATATACTGACTCGACTGGCCTGATAGCTCAGTTGGTAGTAACCCTGCTATCTAAACTGTGGGTTGTGGATTCGATTCCCACCCAGGACAAACATTTGTATGATGAACATCAATGTTTGGTTCGTGTCTGGGTGTTTTCTTGTATGCTATGTATGTATTTACAAACAAAAAGTATCTAAGTATTGTATCAGTTATCTGGTTCTCATAGTACAAGCTTTGCTTAGTTTGGGGCTAGATGGCGCTGTGTGAAATGTCTACATATATAATAATTAGCTTTGCGGGACTAGATGGCACTGTGTGAAATTTCCACATATATTATTATTATTATTATGATTAACTAGTAGCACCCCGCGGTTTCACCCGCGGATAAAAAGTATTTTAATTATTTAATTATTTGTTCATCCCACGGGAAAATTTTACTTTTCCGGGATAAAATGTAGCCTATATGTTAATCTTGTGTATAAGCTATCTTGCTACCGAATTTCATCCAAATCTATACAGCCGTATGAGCGTAAAGAAGTAACAAACATACACACATACAAACTTTCGCCTTTATTATATTAGTGTGATATAACATCATCTCATTTTATTTACAAGCAATATACGAGTAAGATTGACATTAGTGTCGATTCTGTGTCGCATTCTCTAAAGCTAAACGAAATTAACATATTTCCGTCTTTTTCATTTCCCCTTTATCAGAAGAGTACCGCCATACTTTAAGTTTAAGATAATGCGACACAGAATCGATACCATTGTGTATTTATTTCCAGGTGGGATCCAGCGAAGCGATGATCCCAGCTTACTCCGTGTCAGCTCTCCGCCTGGCCTTCGACGAGATCTCTACTGTCCTCCCAATCGCCAACCAGCTCGCCTGCCTCCTCATCCCCTTTCTCATCAACTTAATTAATAACCTCAACAACTTGTCAAACATAGTCCAGAATTTGACACCTGCTTTGTTGCCATACTTTGGCTGTACATTACCCCTTCTTTACGCAACTTTGACAGATTTGGCATCAGTTCTCTTTTTATATATAAGTGTGCTGATTTCCTTGTTTAGATCTAACGTGCTGGCAGCCCCAGGTCTGCTTTTAGGTCTTGTGGCCCAGGTTCTGAATCTAGTGCTGAATTTATTGAGCGGTCTAACTGATGGGACGGGATTGATCAGTGGTTTGATCAAGCTGATCACTACTATCGTTGTTGAGCTCGAAAAGTTGTTGTTGTAATTTAGGGTTTTTTAATAAATTGTTTTTGTTCATTTTGTTTTAGTTTTATTTATCTTTGTTTTGATAAATTATTGAAAAGAAATGATGAATGTCATTTTTTATATTTATTTTTATAAATATATATTTGTGGACATTTCACAAAACGCCATCTAGTCCCTAACTAAGCAAAGCTTGTACTATGGGAACCAGATAACTAATACAATACTTAGAAACTTTATGTTTGTAAATACAAACATAGAATACAATACAATGCCCAGACAGAAGAAACGTCTATGTTCATAACACAAATGTTTGTCCTGGGTGGGAATCGAACCCACAATCTACAGTTCAGAAGGAGCTATTACCAACTGAACTATCAGACCAGTCAAATGGCATATGACATGACATTATATACTTAGTGAAATAATTTTAAGTACCTATATAATATAATTTTGACTTGTAAAAGTGCTAAAATTAGCCTGTTTGCACTAAATCTTTTGACTTTGACTTTGACATGACATTACTTGACATGACATGACATGACATCGATAGAGAACGTTCGTGATAACGCCATTGATTAAGAGGACTCTTAAATGAAAGGAAAAATAATACTTTGTTTACAGTGTAAATCCATTTCGTCCAAGCATTAAGCGCCAGTGAAGGCGTGATCTAAGCACAAAATCAAAAAAACCCACTTTTTTGAAAGCCCTGTGAAGACGACGACGGGACGTTTCAAAATAATCATTTAAAAATTGTGTGAATCTTCTTAATATATAAAAATAATGATGTTTCCCGTGGTCGTCGCATCACGGGTAAACGGACGGAACATTTTCAATATTTCTTTTTTGTTGTTTTTATTATAATTGTCAGGAGAAGGTTCTTATGAAAGATATTTTTTTTTATGTTTTGGCTCCACACTATTGTGTATTTAGCCAGTGTCAAGTAATTAATAATTTATCAAGTTAATGATATTTCACGCAAATATGTGTCAAGTCACAGTCGAAGTCATCAAGTTAAGTCATAGTCAAGTCATAGTCTAGTCAAAGTCATACTCCTAGTAAAGTGGTGGCAACTTTACCAGAAGCTTCTATGGAGTTTTGGAAACAACACGAAAAGAAACGTTTCACCATCATTATACCATTTTCCCACACTCACGCCTGTAATCCAGCACTTAACGAATAGAATGCCACCAATTTTATGCACTAACACTGAAAATTACACAAGTTTTGGAAAATAATACAATGCGGCGACGCAATCTTTTTCGCATTCCCGCCAAAACTCCAAAGATAAAATTAGAAAAGTTTAGAAAATTTTTACCACGTAGGTAAAGCCGCAGATAGTAAGAAATAAAATGAAAACATAGATAAAAAAATTAAACTTAACTAAGTACTTTGGTTTTTCTAAAATAAATATAATTCTAATGACCCTCAAAAATAACTATATCAACGTTCCTATGTTCTATAATTTCAGTGATAAAACACATATTTTTTTCAGAAATTACATTTCTATAAATAGCCAGACACGTGTTATAAATATAAAAAAAATAAATAAAATTAACCCTTTAAATTATTTATTTAATATACTATATTCACCCGTGGATAAAAAGTATTTTTATTATTTGCTCATCCCACGGGAAAATTTCACTTTTCCGCAATAAAATGTAGCCTATATGTTAATCCAGTGTATAAGCTATCTTGGTAGCGAATTTCATCCAAATCCATTTAGCCATCAGAGCGTGAAGGAGTAACAAACATACACACATACAAACTTTCGCCTTTATAATATTTTAATATATTAATAATAGTGTGATAAAAGGAGTTGACATTTTTTAAGAATCCTTTCTTAGTTTACAACACCATAAAAAGAAGATCCGTAAGTCTCTAGTACTAATAGATAAAATACATAAAACATTTCCAAAAAAATTTTCGTTTTTAAAAACGTAAAATTATGTTATCTTTGAAATGAAATTGCGCGGGCGGAATAAAGAACAATATTCTTGGAAAGTTAAAAGGTCATTGTATACATTTTCCTCTTTACAATTTAAATAGAATCTTAATATTTTATCTTTTGTTAATTTATCAGTTTCTGCCCGTGGGATTTACGGGAAAAGTTTTTTTTTTATATTAAAATGGGCATACGTTTGAGAACAATTCACTTGGGGAGTGACCATGAAATTTTGGTTACAATGCAACAACAAAAATTTCCAGACTAACTATGCACATGCAGTCTTATTACAAAACGTGGACTAAGTAGAGGTCTAAGCCTGGACCAACTAGTCCTAGTTTGTTACGGTACTAAGTAGTTAGACCTTGACTTTATTACAAAACGGCGACTAATTGAAGATCAGCTGATACCAGAGATAGTCCATGGCTTAAATATTGACCATAGACTAAATACGAAAAAAGTTTGTTCTTTGGACCACATTTATTCACACGATCATTTTTCACGTTTCATATATTTAGATTTTTTGTTTTCGTCTATAATATATGTGCATTGGCCTTGGAAAGCTTATTGTTTGCATATTTTTTAATGAATAAATAATCAGATTCATAAAAGTCAGCTTTGCTACAATGATTTTCAACTAATAAAACTGTTAAGTTTTAATAGTTACCAAAGAGGCTTGCGAGAATCAGAACGTAAATATGGCATTGTTTAACGCGCGAAAATTGATATTTATGTTTTTTGTAGTTATAACTAACTGTAACTAAAATAAATATCGTAAAAATGGAGCAACAAAATATAAAAACTGAACCGAGTAGATATATTTTATCAAAGACCAAGACAACCTCAAAATCGTGTAACAAAGAAGGTTGATAACTCAACATTGGCGTTTAGCGCGTAAATAGTTTTTAATCTTAAAAGTTTCATTTTTCCACCACCGTGGCGCTAGTTTCTTTCGTTTAGCGAGTTAGTACCATAGTTAAACAAGGGTCATTGGAGGACTAACTTTAGACCATGGACGATCCCCTTATCAGCGATAAACTCGTTTTTGGAATAAGGTTTTTAAATAGTCTAGGTTTAGACCTAGTACTAACTTTAGGCCACGCTTGGTCTGCGTTTTGTAATAAGACGGATGGAGTTTTGGCGGGAAAGCGAAAAAGATCGCCTCACCGCATTGTATTATTTTCCAAAACTTGTGTTATTTTCAGTGTTAGTGCATATAATTGGTGGCATTTTATTCGTTAAGTGCTGGATTACAGACGTGAGTGTGGGAAAATGGTATAATGATGGTGAAACGTTTCTTTTCGTGTTGTTTCCAAAACTCCATAGAAGCTTCAAGTAAAGTTACCACCACTTTACTAGGAGTATGACTTTGACTAGACTATGACTTGATGACTTCGACTGTGACTTGACACATATTTGCGTGAAATATCATTAACTTGATAAATTATCAATTACTTGACACTGGCTAAATACACAAAAGTGTGGAGCCAAAACATTAAAAAAAAACTATGCACATAAGCTGCGTATTAAAACTGATCAAATCAAATCCAATCCATACAAATATGATTGTGTTTCTATTGGTTGTAATCGAGGTACGAGATTGCTCACCTGATGGTAAGTAACGAAGTTGTCTAAGGTGGAGCACGCTTGCCCATGAGATGTCCATTCACTCTTGACTAATTTTTTTAGGTTATAGAAGTAATAACACAAAATCATTCTATACGTTATGGCCGATATCAAGTGTAGCACAGTGGTACAACGATGAAACATTCTTTATTCCATTGTCAAGTAAGCATTCATAGCGTGAATTAAGGATTTATTTAAAAGTAAAACTTCTTTACGCACGCTTGACTTGGGAAGTAAGCTGTTGAAGGCGTGACGAGGCGAACGGTTGAAAGTTGTTAATTGACGTAGATCTCCATTGTTAACTTAGCAAAATTAAAAATTACTTAAAATTTGTATTAATATATTGGTAGGTCCGGTAAAATGACAATTTACAATTGTCAAGATGGCGACATTAACATAAAACAAAGCAAAAGCAAAGTTATACGGGCCGATAGATGGAGCTAAAGAAGTTTAGTCGCGTGATCTATAGCACACTCGTTTTTAAATTTTTCGTTCTAGGAAACGTAGCTATTTAAGTGATTTTTATTAGTAGTTTGTATATAGTTTTGTTAATTTAAATTATCACATGATAGACTAGTGTAGTGAAACTATTCTAGCTCTGTATTAAATAATACATAATACAGGCACCTAAAACGATTTATATGCTCTTATGCTATCCACGGGTCGAGATGTATATGAAATGGTCCTATTTGAGCCAGAATCTTGCAATAACAGTGAGTGTGCATCTTTGACAGACCCGACATCTCGGTTGGTATAACCCTGCCTTCTGAACTGTAGGTAATGGGTTCGATTTCAACCCACAACATACATTTTTGTGATGAACATCGATGTTTGTTCTGTGTCTGGGTGTTATACTGTATTCTATGTATGTATTTACAAACAAAAAGTATCTAAGTATTGTATCAGTTATCTAGTTCCCATAGCACAAGCTTTGCATAGTTTGGGGCTAGATGGCGCTTTGTAATATGTACTTAAATGTTTATTTATTTATTTAATTTTTCATATGCATAATTGAAGGGGTGAGAATAAAAAGGGTTTAACTGTCAAATTGATAGTTTCGAGAAAATTGACTTTAAACTTCAACGGCTTCATTTTAATGTACAGTGCTTATAAGGTAATAGAAAAGGTTTATGTAAGTTTCAGTTGAGTAGTAAAAATGTATTAATTTATTTTAAAATATAAAATATAGACCTAATTCGTAAAATAACTGTAAAAATATAATATAATACAATAAATATATTAATATTCTTATGCTTAGCGAACTGTATTCCTGTGTCAGATAAACCGTTTTTAGACTGAAAATCTCGAGATTTAAGCCTCATTTCGGTATTTTGAGAATGTATTATTGTAGATATTTCACACTGAATCCAACGATATCCATAAGTCATTGTGGGAAAAAAACCAGTCAAACCCTTTTTGATCTCAACCCTTCAATTATTGTTTGGTTTCTTAAAACCATGCGTCTTTGCTACATCATTTTAAGCTAAATGATTACTCTGCTAAATTGAATTGGAAGTAGTTAATACTTATGCAAGTATCTGCGTAATGCTTTTTTCTTTTAAAGGAACACATTGCGCGTGCGCAATCGAGATGAAAATCATCGTGGCATCATCTTTTTATCGATTTTATATCGATAAAATATTATGCAACATTTTAAAATCACTATCACGTTACTAACTTTATAAAACCTGTAATATAAATAACGATCACGTAGTTAATTATAATGTTTGATAAGTGATACGTAAATGTTTTGAATTGTTATTTAAATAATTTAACGTTATGAATGATGACTATCCAACAAAATGATGCGTATTGTGTTTTTCGTTTGGTTGTCTACCGTCGTAATATCGGTACGTATTTTTTCATACAACTACATATGACAGCCTCTGTGGCGTGGTGGTTGAGTAAGTCGGCTCATAACTCGGAGACAGCGGGTTTGACTCCCGCGGAAGGGATTTGTACATATTGAAAAAAAAGTACAAATACTTATTCTGAGTCTGGGTGTTGTGGGATCATGATCCTCGTAGTTCCTGGGTCCCTAGACACAGGGAATCCTACTTTGGTACTTACCAAGCCCCTTGCCAAGCAATCCCTTGCAAGCCCTTTATTGATATTTTATCCAGTTAATGATATTTCACGCAAATATGTGTCAAGTCACAGTCGAAGTCATCAAGTCAAGTCATAGTCTAGTCAAAGTCATACACCTAGTAAAGCGGTGGCAACTTTACTTGAAGCTTTTATGGAGTTTTCGAAACAACACGAAAAGAAACGTTTCACCATCATTATACCATTTTCCCACACTCACGCCTGTAATCCAGCACGTAACGAATAGAATGCCACCAATTTTATGAAAATAACACAAGTTTTGGAAAATAATACAATTCGGTGACGCAATCTTTTTCGCTTTCCCGCCAAAACTCTTAATGGCGAATTGCTAAGTGCTGATTGCATTTCTAGGTTAAGAAACTAATGTTTAGTGCAATTCAACTGAGAAATGAAGCAAATTTCTTTAACTATAATAAAAAAGGAGTGTGCTTTAGACCACACGGCTGAAGTAAAACTTCTTTAGTTTAGCTCCATCTATCGGCCGGTATAACTTTGTTTTTGCTTTGTTTAATGTCAATGTCGCCATTTTAACAAATATAAATTGTCATTTTACCGAACATACCAACATAATAATACAAATTTAAATTAATACCTAATTTTGTTATATTGACAATGGAGATCTACGTGAACCAACTTTCAAGTTCCATTCACCTAGTTACGCATTCACCAGCTTACTCTCCAAGTTAAGCGTGAGTAAAAAAGTTTTACTTCAATGGAAATAATGCGTTACGATCACAACCTAAGTGGCACTGCATCTGCTGTGGGTGACCGTGATGCTTAACATCAGGTGGACGACTGCACGTCACGTCATTCATTTAAAAAAATATGTTAATGATTGACAAGCTAGTCGTTCACCTAATGTTAAGCGACACGGTCGCCCATAACAGAACAGTGCCACTCGGAACTTCAAAATATAGTCTGAGTCCTGAGTCATCAGCAGTCTGGTAATAATTATACATAAAAAGTATTTGGATCTCTAAATATGATTCCCTATATCTACGACTACGAGAAACTTGGTTCCAAAACACCCAGATATGCCAGTATACGCATTTACTTTCACATTGTTTCATTGTTCTTTAAAATATATTTTATTCTTTTTCAGGTTGCGTCTAATCCAGCTGCGCAAAAAAAGCATTCACAACAATGTAATGTATGCCAATCAAACCCATACCAACATTCAAGTTCTGCACCAACCAACAACCAGCAAGTGGCAACTCAAACCAATCCTTATACGCAACAAGTAACAGTACAAAATCAAACGCCAAACCAACCAGGTATAGACGGAATAAGCCAACTTCTCATGGACAAAATATTTGCAAATCCAGGCTTACAGAAGATTCTAGACCCAAACACAAAACTTTACAATCAGAATGGTCAAGAAATTCAAAGACAACCTAATACAGGAAGCGTACCTAATATTATAAATAACTATTTTATTGTGCCACCAGAATTTTTCCTTTTTAATGATACTAAAACAGAGACCATACCTAAAAAAGAATCTAAAAGAAGAAGAAATAATTCTAATAGAAAAGGGAATCAAACTAAATCTAAGCCAAAATTAAACGCTGCTGCAGACAATGTTGATCCTATTAAAAACACTGATCAAAATAACAAGTCAAAAAATAATTGTCGCATCAAGGAAAGAAAAAGAAATCGAAATAACCCAACAAACAAAATCATAGAAGAAAACGATAAAGTATATAAAAAAAAAGATAATATTGAAAGTGATAATACAAAACGAAAAAGAAAACAAGGATCTTCAAGCCAAAATAATACACCAATTATTTCAGCACCACCACCCAGTGACGATTGTAAAGAAGATATTATTGATGAAATTGGAGTTGTGTGTCCTGTTATTGAAAATAATAAGCCTAAAAGACGAAAGTCGTCAAGAAAAGAATCCGATGGTGGTAAACTAATAGATTCTGATTCTCCTATTTTATCAGATGCTATAAAAATCCAAGATAGTGCTTTCTTAAAAAATAAAGTAGTACCTGCACCTAATAATGAAAAACTTCCGTTAAAAGAGAGAAAAGCAGAAGATATTTTAGATGTTATAGAATCTGAAACAAGTTCTCATTTGAAAAATATTGAATCACCTGTAGATAATCTTGAAACAAAAAGTCTCATGGAAAATAGACGAACGAGAAATTCAAAGGTTGAAGGAATAAGAAACGGGTCGACTAAAAAAATTTCTACAAACCCTGATGACATTTTGAAAAATTTCTTTCCATATTTGTACATGGGTAACAGTTATTACCCTAATGGTAATTATCCTTTTAATTTGGAACAATTTTATGGACCCTATTTCAATAGAAGTAACAAGAAGCCAAAAAAACGTAAATCCAAAAATAATCATAACGACAAAATCAAAAAAGGGTCACAGACTAATACCATTGAAGTTAAATTAAAGCAAAAAATGCAAACGCTGCCTACGACTGCAAACCCTGTATCTGAGGAAAGTATAGAAGAAACTTACCCTTCAAATTTAGAAACAACAACTCAAATGACTGAGCAAGTTACGAACATTCCTATGACAATACCTCGTAAAGAAATGGTTATACCACTGAAAGAAGATAAATTAACAAGTGAAGTTCCAGAAGCTGAATTTGTAGCAGCTAAAGCAAGCTTGGAAATGCCTCCAACCATGATAGAGGATTTACAGGACTACATAATTCCGGAGCTTAATAGAGAAGACATAATACCTACTATACATTCAAATGGTATCATCAATGATTACTATCCAGTTTTTCGCGATGATTTTCTATATTCTGATGATGAAAACTATTACCTCAAAGATTTAGAAGATGACAGACATTTTTACTCAACCGATCGTGGCCATGAAGAACTCTCAAATAGAGAAAGAAGAAAGTATGACCGAAATGAAGATTATCGAGTCCCAAATCTTGATATAAAAGATCGTATAAATTTTAGACGTGGATACAAATACAGAGAAAATGATAAAACAAAAAATTTTGATGACGGAGGAGAATACGCAATTCGGCCTTACGCTCGTGAAAGATTAATTGAACAAAATCACCTACCAGTCAAAACAACAAGTAATGAAGAATTAAATTTTCAACCTCCTCCGTTATTAGAACACCCTGACTTCAACACGAAAAAAATTGAAAAAGAATCTTCTAAGACCGATTACAGCGATGAATATTACGGACCGATATATACAGAATATTATGTAGAAAAAGTTTCCGATAAACCTGAAATATATTCCAATATTAAACCACTCCAATTCGATAAACTAGAAAACTTTGATGACCATTTAAATAAAGACAAGAGTACAACAAAATTAAATAACAACCCAAAAAATGACCGTATCGAAACAGTTTTTGCTAAAACCAGAGTGGTAAAGTATGGAGCTGCAAAAGATGAATCTGAAGAAAATACGTCAATTTCTATTCCACATGAAAATGACAGTGATACATACTACGCTGATGGTACCACGTATGTAGTGGCTAAATCTTTAGGGTATAGTGACGATTTTTATTGGAAGTAATAAAATTACAATTTCAATAATGACACAACTGCCGCACAGGCACCTACGACAATTATTGTTTTATTTACCCACACATGAAACATATATAAATAAACATTTATTTAAATTACATTTGGTTTTACCAAATTGGTTGGCATGCACTTTTTCATAATACATAAAATTATTTGTGCATTGATTAGTTAAAAACGTATTTCACTTTACAATATAGTTTTATCATGTTTGATCTATTTCTTTGAAAAATTTCGTAACGTAAGTATGTTTTATGAAATCGGTTTCAAAATTACCTTCTACTTCAGTCTGTATACATATTACATACATCTGGAAAAGGGAAAAATAAAAAACTTTATTAAAACCTTTATGTTTGACTGACAAAGTACTGGTTAACTAATATTAATCATTACCAAGTACAATTTAAATAAATCTTGAGAATTAATACAAAGTAAGTTCTGTAGTACTTCCAAGAGCTTGCTATTTGTCCGGGTCCTAAGTAAATAGCCGAAGCACACAATGTTTGAAATCGCCGGACGAAATTACGCATGAAGTTTCTACAGCGGGCTACACTTTTGTTAGACGACTCTCCAATTTTCCTTAGTAAATTAATTTGTTTAAGTGGGTTGGTGGAAAATAACTTCTTCAGATTTGGGAATATTAAGTTTACGATTTTAATAGCTGACAATTTCTACACTACACAATTCGATTCTATCAACTACTTAAATAACTAATGAAATTTGAAATATTTGTTTCATTATTTTATCACATTGCATATTATTGTATTCGTATGTCTTTATCATTTATATTATACCAGTTTGGATTTGTGTTGTTAGGTTTATTTAATTACAATAATTTTACATAAATAGTAAATTGCCACAGGTAATACAAAAATTTTGCCTGTGCTACTAGTTTAATGTGTTATTATTTAGAAAAACTGGGTTGGTAATAAAATAAAACACAAATGTAAGTGAATACCAAAATTTTATTAATGACAATTTATGAAATAAATGTCCTAATGTGCCTATATGATTAAAATCATTGACAATTTGCGCAGATCGAGCATCTTATTCCTTTGTCTTTACAATACGAGTTAATCTTACTAGTGGTCTATCTAGAGATAATAGTGAAGACATAAATGATAAGCTACGAAGGTGATACATGCGGTACCAAAATCTATTAAATCATTTAATGATCTCTTGTTTACTGAAAAAGATGAAAGTTTTTTTAAAAGTGACATTCTTAGAGCGACACATTTTTAAAATGTTAGTGTTTATTACGCTTTGGTGAAATATCTGGCAGCACACATGATAATAGTACACTTTGAACTATTTCTTTATTGCATAATATTTTTATGGGGTTAAGTAAATCAGAGTTTTATGGAGCTGAAGTTATGGAAGACGCATAGGGGTTTTCAGGCATCGAACTAAATGAAGCCTTTGATGAAAGAAAAGGAGAAACAATGTTATTAGAAGTACACGTGTATGGGTTTACTTGAGCTCCATTTATTAAAAAGCTATTAAAATATGATGAGTAATTACGGTACGAAATTGAAGCTATGCTGCCTTGAAAATTATTGAATTGATCTGGACTAAAGCATATCGGATAGTTATAATTATTTATATTTTGAGGGATTTTAGGTGGTATAACCGAAATTGGTAATACTGTGCCAGCACCAATAAATGAATCAAAATTTTCAAAACCTGATAGTGACAGTAAAGCTGGTGTATTGTGTTCTGTAAATGGTACTATATTTGGCTGTAATAATGTTTTTGGTGATATTATACAGGATGGAAAACAAGGTGAAGCATGATTGCTGAAAGATGCAATAAAGCTATTTAGCTTTTCTGTCACAGCTCTCATTTGTTCAAAATATTTTTCTATTGAAATAATGTTATTAGTTGGTTCATATGATACCCAAGGCTTTGACAATGACAATGGTTTCATGTTTGTCGATTTTATTAAAGAAGGATTAGGATAAAACTGATTGGTGTTTGTTGGTAAGTATGTACATGGTTCTTGTAATCTTGATATATCTGGATCTTTAGTTAAAAACTCTGGTAATTTTGACATTAGTGACGGTCGTTCCAATTTAGAGTTAATTAAATTTACAGAAGTTGCAGGATAAAGAGAAGACTGTGAGATAGGTAACGATGAAAACGGTGTTAGCATTACATCACTGACAGATGATAAAGTTGATGGATCTAAATTTTGGTTTGAATGTGGTCCTAAAATAGACAATGATGGCTGAGCGCAAGTGGTCGACATTGAATTTAACGGTATTTTAATATCAGAATAAAGTTCAGGATTTATGTTTGATGTTGGCATATCTATTACAGAACAGCGTGCTGGTGATAACATATTATTCAAAAATAATGTTTGTGGCATAATTCTTATCAAAAACTCTATACAACTATTTGGAGAACTTGATGCAGAAATTATAGGCGCAGTATTTAATGTTTCGTGGTTGGGATTGGGAAAATCTACATTTTGAACTAAATTTAGAGTTAGAGTAGAAGATGGCAACGTTTCACTATTTGAACCTAAAGGAGTTTTAATCTGATTATTCAATGAGTTGGATTGAATTGATTTTTGTGTATCACATGGTGTTTTTAAATTTGATGGCTCAACTAGTTTCGTTGGAGAAGGGACTAATAAAGGCATTGTTATATCAGTAAATAGTGGTAAACTATTGGAAGATGCTAAAATAGAAAGTGGTTCTGGATTTGATAATATATTTGGAATTAGCTGCGGTAGTTGGTGTGTACATGCATTAAAAGGCACTGATGATGTAGGGGAAGTAAGGCACTTAGATGCAGAAGAGTCTGTATGTAGGGATATCATTGGAGGGAAGGAAGTAGTTGGATTAATAAAAATAGGATTTTGCTGTGGAACAAAGTCTAATGGATTCAAAAAGTTGGTTATTAAAGGTTCTTGAAAATTATCAACGAAACATACATTTGATTGTATATCAGGTATGCGAATTCTATTATCATCATAACTTACAGACGTTTCTAGACTTAAGTTAGGAGTTGTAAAAGATGTCACAGAACTTGTAATTTGTAAAGGCATTTTAAATCCAGACGAAATAGGATTACTAGATAAACTATTTAGGGACATAGTTGCTGGTTCTGGATAACTTTTACACAAATTTGATGCGACTGAGCTTGGATCAAACACCGAGTTCTTAGTATTTATTAATATGTTAGATAGTTCAATTGGAGTTGTGCTACAGCGTGTGTGGTCTGAAAATGTTTTAGATCGAGTAAATTCATCACTTGCTTCCATAGGTACCACAAAAGGAAAGTGTTCAGGAGAATTAACCAATAGACCATTTTCTTGACTATTTGGACCCGTATTTAAAGTGGAACTTATATCTGGTGATAAAAATGGTAAGTAGGCAAAATCAGCTGTTGTTAAAATAGAATTTTCAGATTCTAGGTCCTTGGAGAAATAATTTTCTTGCATTGTCTCTTTCGGTTTCTTCGTAAACGAATCACATTTTGATATGGTTTGAAGTTGTAATGTTAGTCCTCCTATACTGTATATTGTTAACTGAAAATGAATACAAGAGTAATTAATTTTAGCTGGTGATAAGTAGACTGGTTTATTCTTTGCGATTCTACATCATACATGCAACCTCTTTTGTCCATAATTAGGTTTTATGGGCAATAGATATGACCATGAACAAACTTCAGGATTCGACCACAGATCAGTAATATGTAGCTAGCTATGGATTCGACTATTAGAATAATCAAAGAATTCACAGGAACGCTTAGCTCGTCCGCTAATCACATCATTGGTTCAAATGAAAAAAGTTGTTTGATTATATTATTTAAAAACATCAAAGCCATCGAAAATTTACTTGGCTTGTTCGATCGTCAGGTGGAGTGGTCAAATGCTAGATAAGTTTAAAATAAAAAAAAAATTAAAATTTAGGTATAGTTAAAATAATAAAAAATCTATAATATGCTTTAATTCATGAAAATAGATTGTGATATTTTTAGCGTCATGTTCCCATTTTGAGCTGCTACTTCAATTTCAATTGATTGTGATGATTTTGGGTTGTCTGGAAAAGATTGCTTTAGGTGAAAAGACTGCCGATTGACACTTGTCTTAGTTATAATATTTATGATTATCAATTTCAAATCAGTTTTCAATAAAGAGTTTATACATCTATCTATCTGTAACAGTCTCAAAGCCGTTATGTTATTAAATATAAATCAGTTTTCATAATCATATTTGATGAAATAAACATAATTGAGTGTTTTGATAGATTATTATTATTATGTACTTAAAATACGTACCTATAACTACATCAGTATTATAATGAAAAATTACAGTGTCATAATTATTGCATATTTTTATATTAGATAGGCTTGCGTTTGACCACATTTCTCCTGATGTTAAGCGGCAATGTGGACGACTACCTACGTAACACGCTCGCGAAGAAATATTTATGAAAAACTGCCAAATATGCTATTATGCAATTTGTATAAAAAAAAAAAAAAGCCAAAGCATTAATTAATTACCAATATTTTCTTCACATTTTGTCAGCTCACACACTTTAACTGGTAATAATTTATTCAAATTGTTTATACCTGTAAATACGTTAATATTAAAAAGAAGCGTGCCGAAAGCGCCGCCATCTTGAACTCAAATGTTTCTCAAAATGGCGGCCACCTTTTATAAATTTCCATGTTTGCAATATTTTTTTTTTATCATTTAGCCGTAATTACTATTACTCACATCACAAGAAATATCGTAATTTTGTTTGTTATAATTTCTTTGAATTTTTACTTCACATGCTTATAGTGTTTAGTCTGTTTTGATTTTGACACATTAAACGCTCATAATATAAAAGGCAACACACACACACTAAAAGCAAGCTATTCAAATCAAAGTTATTGGATCAAAATTATTTGGGGTTTTTTTTAAATGTTTTGGCTCCACACTTTTGTGTATTTAGCCAGTGTCAAGTAATTGATAATTTATCAAGTTAATGATATTTCACGCAAGTATGTGTCAAGTCACAGTCGAAGTCATCAAGTCAAGTCATAATCAAGTCAAGTGGCAACTTTACCAGAAGCTTCCATGAAGTTTTGGAAACAACACGAAAAGAAACGTTTCACCATCATTATACCATTTTCTCACACTCACGACTGTAATCCAGCACTTAACGAATAGAATGCCACCAATTTTATGCACTAACACTGAAAATAACACAAGATTTGGAAAATAATACAATGCGGTGACGCAATCTTTTTCGCTTTCCCGCCAAAACTCCATTTGGGAAGATTCTGTCAAAAAAAATCAAATTAAATTGAACTTTCCAAATTTAGAAAGTTCCTGTCAAAGTCAAAGGATCTTATTCCAAATAGGCTATTTTTAGCACTTTAAAAATCCTAAAGGATATAAATACTTACATTAAGTTATTGTGCTAAGCGAAGTGCTTAATGTCAAATATTATATAACAAACCTATTAGTCTCTCACTACTGGTGCAATTAATCCGGCACAATGCAGAACAGAAAACTCCGATTCGAAGCTTCGATTACAACTGTAAAGAAGAAGCTACAAGAAACTTTACAGTAATTACTGTAGGTTTTGTTTCCCTGTTTACCCTATAAATAATAATAATAAAGCCCAACGATCACATACATAGCTTCTGGACCCTAACTAGGATTCCCTATATCTAGGAATTACGAGGACCATGGTTCTGCAATACCCAGACACAGAACATGTGCGCTTTTTTTCTGTGTACAAATACTTGTCCTGCCACGGCAATCAAACCCGCTGCCGGGTTATGAACCGACCTGCTCAACCACTACACCACAGAGGCTGATTAGTCAAATATTGTTAAAATTGAACTGTCAAAGTTCGAAAGCCTTTTCGTATTCTATAACTAAGTGATTTTAATTTACATCACATCACAACAACTGCTGGAAGACGTCCACTGAACACAGGACTCCCCCAAAAAACGCTTTGGAGACTTATATTAGGAGGGGGGGGCTATTATAATAGCTTGCTGATTTTAATTTACATCACATCACAACAACTGCTGGAAGACGTCCACTGAACACAGGAGTCCCCCAAAAAACGCTTTGGACGCTTATATTAGGAGAGGGGGCTATTATAATAGCTTGGTGATTTTAATTTTCATTACATCACATCAACTGCTGGAAGACGTTCACTGAATACAGGACTCCCCCAAAAAACGATTTGGACGCTTATATTAGGAGGGGGGGCTATTATAATAGCTTGGTGATTTTAATTTTCATTACATCACATCAACTGCTGGAAGACGTTCACTGAATACAGGACTCCCCCAAAAAACGATTTGGACGCTTATATTAGGAGGGGGGGCTATTATAATAGCTTGGTGATTTTAATTTTCATTACATCACATCAACTGCTGGAAGTCGTTCACTGAATACAGGACTCCCCCAAAAAACGCTTTGTACGCTTATAATAGGGGGGGGGGGAGTATAAGCGTCCAAAGGTTGCATAATCACCACGATTGGCAGGCGGTTTGGTGATAGCAGATTTTAATGTACCGAGAAGAATTCTATTGCCTAATCTCTGGATTACTCCCTTAGTCAGCTCATACAGCACCCGCGGGAAGAGATGAGGTGGTTTTAATCTCACACAGCCGGAACACAACACCATCCTGTGTGATGTGTGGTTATTTTTGTAATATATTCATACATACTCAATAAAATCTAAATAAATATAAAATTCAAAGTTCTGATTGATTACAACGCACAGCCTAAACCGCTGGTACTAGAGACTTGAACTTTGGAGGACTAAGAAAGGATTTTTCGAAATTCCACCCCTAAGAGGGTGAAATGGGTGGTTGAATTATCTATGACAAAATTTCTTCTTCATTTCCTATAGGCCACGCGGGCGTAGCCGTGGGAAGCTAATAAATTATAAAAATTGTAAGACACAGTAGAAAAAAAATCTAAGTTTCTTGTGGCTTCTTCTTAACAGGTATAATCGAAGCTTTGGATCTGAGTTTTCTGTTCTGCATTGTGCCGGATTGCTTGCACCAGTAGTGGGAAAGAGAACTTCTTTTTTTTTCAAACTCATATTGTAATGGGCTTGCTATATACTATTTGACAATAAGCACTTTGTAATTATATAAGCTTAGGACAATAACTTAATGTGAAGTACCTAAATTATAATTTCGATTTGTAAAAGTACGAAAAATAGCCTATTTACAATAAAACCTTTTGACTTTGACATCATTTTAATTCATTTCAGCAGCGGTTAGTATTATTTTGCATTGTGACATAAATAGTGATTGCACATTCAAAAAAACAAAACATTGTGTTTCTACATAAATACAAGTTATGCGTATGTAAGAAAACTTACTTACGTAACAATTAATTGATTTCAATGTAAGTGATTGCAAAATAAATCCAATTTACAGACATTGTCACGTACGATGGCAATAATAATAGCGATAATATTTATTGTGAATTCAAACATTTTACTCGTTTCATCATAACAGCCTTGCATATAATTCAAGGGTGAGAATAAAAATGGTTTAACTGTCAAAATGATAGTTTCGAGAAAATTGACTTTAAACTTCAACGGCCTCATTTTGTAGAGTGCGTATTAAGTAATAGAAAAGGTTTATGTTAGTTTCAGTTTATTTTAAAATATAAAATATAGTAATTATTCGTACAGTTACTGTAAAATATAATATATTATAATAAATATAATAATGTTTTTATGCTAAGCGAACTGTATTCCTGTGTCAGATAAACCGTTTTTAAACTGAAAATCTAGAGATTTAAGCCTCATTTAGGTATTTTGAGAATATTTTATTGTAGATAATTTCACACTGAATCCAACGATACCCATAAGTCATTTTGTGAAAAAAATCAGTTAAACCCTTTTTGATTTCAGCCCTTCAACTAATTTTAATGTTAAGGAAATTTTTAAGTAAAACTTTTTTACCCACTCTTGACAGAGTAAGCTGGCGAATGTGTAACGAAGCGAACGGGAGTTGTAATTGGTTCACGTAGATCTCCATTGTCAAAATAACAGTGTTAAAAATTATTTAAAACTTTTATTACTATGTTGGTATGTCCGGTAAAATGTCTAAAAACGTTTTATCAGTCACAGGAATACAGTTCGCTTAGCATAAAAACAGTTTTGTATTTATTTTATTATTTTATATTTTTACAGTAATTGTATGAATTAGTACCATATTTAGTATTTAAAAATATAATTAAAACATTTTCAAGCAACTGAAACTTATATAAACCTTTTCTAATACCTTATAAGCACTCTACATTAAAATGACGCCGTTGAAGTTTAAAGTAAATTTTCTCGAAATTATTAATTTGACAGTTAAGACCTTTTTATTCTCAAACCTTCAATTGATCTGCCCTTGAAGCACGGGCTCCTAAATCAATCACCATGTATATCACGTGGTACATTCAATAGCTATTCGTAGACAAACAATGTCTATGACAGAACATGAGCATGGATCTAAGATTTTTTTATCTCAAACTATGAACAAACAGTTTAATTATAATAATACGAGCATCTGCCGCAGCTTCGCCCGCGGCGTGGCCTATGGGAAAATAATTCAACCACCCATTTCACCTTCTTAAAGGTAGAATTTCGAAAAATACTTTCTTAGCGGATGCCTACGTCATATCATCTACCTGCATGCCAAATTTCAGCCTGATCCGTCCAGTGGTTTGGGCTGTGCGTTGATAGATCACTATGTCAGTCAGTCAGTCACCTTTGAGTTATATATATTTAGATTTAGGTTTTTGTATTTTTAAGGTTTTGTGATTTCAAGTTAGGGCATTGCCCCACAATGCCCCTTCTCCTAGCTACGGCCGTGCTGCCCCGTCTAGCCCTCCGATAGCTACTAGCGTGTAGAGCTCTCTAACAAAATACGAAGAAATGGTTTCCTCTAATACATTATTCTTGTTTCTACATGTGACATTATCATCATTAGTCACGTATTGTCTGCTTGTCAAACAGAAACCTTGTTAATGTCATTCAGGAAAACATAATATATCAACTATTTGTATCGGAAAACATTTGCCTTTGTATTTGTGGGCAAATATTTGTTGTGGGGTTATGTGCTTACAATTTTCAGTTGAAGGGGTGAGAACAACTGTTTTAACTGTCAAATTGATAGTTTCGAGAAAATTGACTTTAAACTTCAACGGGTTCATTTTAATGCACAGTGCTTATAAGGTAATAGAAAAGGTTTATGTAAGTTCCAGTTGCTTGAAAATGTATTAATTCTATTTTAAAATACAAAATATAGTACTAATTCGTACAATTACTGTTAAAATATAATGTAATATAATAATGTTTTTATGCTAAGCGAACTGTATTCCTGTGTCAGATAAACCGTTTTTAGACTGAAAATCTCGAGATTTGAGCCTCATTTAGGTATTTTGAGAATATTTTATTGTAGATAATTTCACACTGAATCCAACGATACCCACAAGTCATTTTGTCAAAAAAATCAGTTAAACCCTTTTTGATCTCATACCTTCGGTACAACTGACTGAAGTGGTAGTACTTAATTGTATATGTTACGTCATATTTCCGTCATTTTTAATTCGAATTGGAAAATCCTTTTTTGTAATTTAAAGGATATATAAAGGTGTTTAGATTGGTCAGATACAAAATTTTATGAAAATCAATTCAATAGTTTGGATTTTAAATAATAATAATAATAATAACGCCCAACGATCACATACATAGATTCTGGACCCTAACTAGAATTCCCTGTGTCTAAGGACCCAAGAACTACGAGGACCATGGTCCCACAACACCCATACTCAGAACAAGTACTTGCGCTTTTTTTTGTGCACAAATACTTATCCTGCCGCAGGAATCGAAGCTGCCGCCTCCGGGCTATGAGCCGACCTGCTCAACCACTACACCACAGAGGTATAATAAAACACACAACACAACGCAACCTTAAGGACAATGACGTGTCTTGTGTTTCATATTACCCTTAATTTATTTTATTTAATTTTTTTTATGTTAAGGAATGACGTGACGAGCTAGCCGTTCGCCTGATGTTAAACGACACTTAATACACGTTAATTTATTGGGATAAAAATTATTCTATATAGATAGATAGATAGATAGGTAGATAAACTCTTTATTGACACCAAGGCAATACAAAAACAGGAAATAACTAATGAGTAGGTAACAATGGGGAGTTGTGAGTTGTGTCAAGAACAATTAAAATAATCAATGTTAATATATTCATATAATTCTCTTTATATTTGTTTCAACATTTAATAATAATTTACAACACCATAATATATTATATACTTAAATTAATCTAAAAGTGTGATTCAAACTGAATCAGGGCTGTGAAGCTGGGGCGATACTCTTTTTTAATGGGCTAAAGCTGTTGGTCTCACCGACCTACACAGCGTCACCGGGCGAGAGGGAAGGTGCTTCAGCCGCCCAGCCGTCAAATGTAGGAGGCAACTAGCTCAAGGAGTGCGAGCCTCGGCTTGGGCCGTTGCCGGGATAAGAGGATCGAGAAGACTACGTCCACTGGAAGAGTGGACCCTGTTGAAAGGCAGTGCGCAGTAGCGGTGAGCGAAGCGTGAGGGCAACGCACTTCACAGTCGCTATTAAGTCTGAATCACCATTTTGAAGTAAAACTTCTTTACGCACACTTGACTTGGGGAGTAACCTGGCGAGGCAAATGGAAGTTGGTTCACGTAGATCTCCATAGTCAATAAAACAAAGTTAAAAAAATATGTTGGTATGTCCGTTAAAATGACAATTTAAATTGTCAAGATGACGACATTAACATTAAATAAAACAAAAACAATACCAGCCGATAGATGGAGCTAAAGAAGTTTTACTTCAGTCGTGTGGTCTAATGCACACTCGTTATTTTATAAATACAATTTGTTAGTAAATATAATTGTAACCACAAGGTCCGGGGTAGTTAGGAGCATACAAAATATCATTTTGGGGTAGTGTATTTGCTAATAAATTGCTTACGACCAGCAATTGTAAGGCATTCGCTAAGTTATTAGCAACCGTGCTATCTTGAATGATAGTGGTAGTTCCTGGTACTACAGAGCTTTGCAATACATTAGGAGGCCCTGGCAAAACATTTGGTAGTACCGGACCGGGAATGAGTCCGTTGGGTAGTAGATCGTAAGGGTAGTCAATGATGTTGGGGTTGATACAATTTGGGGGATATAGCATTTGATTGGGTAGTAATGTTTCAGCAAGAGGTAGTAAGTTTGGACCGCACCCGGGCAGCATTCGGTTGAGGCATTGCGATCGGACCAGCTGTAATTAAGAAAAACGTTATTGTATTTATTTATTATTATATCTGGCTTAATGTTTAATTTACGTTTCATAATCGTAATAGAAAACTAAACTATACTTAAAAAACTTAAATATACCTGTGAGTTTAAAATAAATAAATAATAAAAACTAAAAATTTAAAATATTACATATTATATTATTAAACTAGCTTATGCCCACGACTTCGCCCGCGTGGCTAATAGGAAATGAAGAAGAAACTTTTTCAAATATAATTCAACCACCCATTTCACCCTCTGAGAGGTGGAATTTCGAAAAACCCTTTCTTAGTGGATTCTGACTGACTGACTGACTTATATATCAACGCACAGCCTAAACCGGTCGTTTGACATTTGGAGGGTGTATTCTTTGTAAAATGTAGGTACCCACTAAGAAAGGGGTTTTTCGAAATTCCACCCCGAATACATAAAAATGAATCTCTATTTCCCTTGGTCATCGCATCACATGTGAACGGATAGAAAATTTTCGCCAATCCTTTTTTTATTGTGTTTATTATTTTCAGGAGAAAGTTCTTATGAAAGAAAAAGTTAAGTAAGAAAAATTTTCACCACACGTGTGAAACCGCGGGGCAAAGCTAGTGACTAATAAAAGATAAAGAAATGTAAATGAAAATTTTAATATGTAAAGACCTTTTTGCAATACTGTGCTAGACCTCGAGTTGATGCCCGGCACAAAACCTGGCTTCACGTAATACCATAAATAAATAAATAAATAAATATTTGTGGACATTTCACACAGCGCCATCTAGCCCCAAACTAAGCAAAGCTTGTACTATAGGAACCAGATAACTGATACAATACTTAGATACTTTTGTTTGTAAATATATAGATAAAATACAATATAACACTTAGATTCAGAACATACACCTATATTCATCAAACAAATGTTTGTTCATGGGAATCGAACCCACAACCTACAGTTCAAAAGGCAGAGCTACTGCCAACTGAGCTTTCAAGATATATATAATTAACACTTACATTAAATATTGCAAACTGCGCGAAAGCAAAACTGACAAGTTTCATTGTCATTATATTTTGCTGACAATATTATGCACTAATGTTCAAAACAATAATAAGGAATAAAAAGTAGTTTTACATTTTATATATTAAAACTTTGTTATCATCTCTTGGCCAATAGTTATCAGATCGCTTGGAACAGGTTTCATTTGTTAAGTAACACTTCGATTGTTTGAAGATAATAATAATAATAATAACGCCCAACGATCACATACATAGATCCTGGACTCTAACTAGGATTTCCTTAGGACCCAGGAACTACGAATCCCATGGTCCCACAACACCCAGACTCAGAACGAGTATTTGCGCTTTTTGTTTCTTTTTTACAAATACTTATCCTGCCGCGGGAACTGAACCCACCGCCTCTGGTTTATGAGCCGACCTGCTCAACTGCCACGCCACAAAGGCAAAGGATAGCTTATAGAAACATACAGGGACTTGGACAAACGTTTGGTTGAGGCAACTTGGGGGTGATCACGAAACATTGATTACAATGCAACAGGAGAAATTTCCATACTAACTATGCACATAAACTGCGTATTCAAACTGTCAAATTCATACAAATTTGTGTTTCATTCTGTTGCAATGGATAACTCCATTATGATGATGGGTTTTATTTTGCAAAAAAAAAAAATAAGCATTAACATTCAACGTAGTAATGCTGCCAGCGTTCTGGCACTTTTTTCTCCACTAACGGATTAATTAAGGTTTTTTTAGAGTTATTTATTTAAAGTTTTTAGAGTGGCCAGTCAATAAAATATATATTTAATAAATTGTATTACTCTGTACAACTCGTAGACCTGCTGCACCGTGGTATTGCTGCGTAGATTTGTAGCGAAATTGCTACGAAAGACCTCTACAGCTATACCATCGTAGAGGTGAAAAGAAACCAGTTTTTGAAATTTATTTATTGACTTTAGATGTCTGTATATTTAAAATTTTTGAATTATTCATATCTCGAACTAGAGGTGTTACTTTCACTCACAATTTTAACAAGTTATTTCTCGCGGAATTTGATTTTTTTTTTCAAAACTATTAATTTTGAGTTTATCTAAAAAGAGTCAGTTCAGCCGAAGGGAAGAAAGGAAAGCAGGAGCTTGGCTATAGGTCAAGACCTCAGACTGGACAGATACAAACTGTGTGATGTCTCATGATGAAATACGCAACGCAAATATAAAGCAAAAAAAAACAAAGTGGTGGGAGAGAAAATAGCATTGTTTATACCAAACTATTTTCTAAACAGTTTTGTTTTTTACGAAGCTCATTTCTCTTCCACCACTTGCCAGTTTAATGCCCGTCCGAAAATAACATTTTTTTCTTCTTCTCTTCGTTTACTGGCGTTTTATCGCTTTTTAGCGGTAATTCTGCCAATGTCAAGTAAGGAGTTTTCGTACTGTTATGTCATGTCAAAATCTTATTTGTCAAAGTCAAAATGCCACAGTAAAATGGTGGATATTTTACTGAAGGCTATAATAGTATCCTCTACTTGGTCTGTGGCTATAGGAAGCCTTGACGAGAAAACGAAAAGGCGTGGTTTTAAAACTTTGAACCATTTGCCAATACTCATGCACGTTAACGAATAATTAATTAATTAATCCACCCTTATCACACATCAGAATTCAAAAATACACGGGATATGGAAAATAATACAAAATTCACAACCGCCATTTTTGGATTCATTTCAACGAATCAATAAAAAAAATTAATCAACACTTTCCTCCGGGTATAGTTTTGGCGGGAAAACGAAAAAGATCGCGTCACCGCATTGTATTATTTTCCCAAACTTGTGTTATTTTCAGTGTTAGTGTATAAAATTGGTGGCATTTTATTCGTTAAGTGCTGAATTACAGGCATGAGTGTGGGAAAATGATATAATGATGGTGAAACGTTTCTTTTCGTGTTGTTTCCAAAACTCCATAGAAGCTTCAAGTAAAGTTGCCACCACTTTACTAGGGGTATGACTTTGACTAGACTATGACTTGACTTGATGACTTGACACGTATTTGCGTAAAATATCATTAACTTGATAAACTATCGATTACTTGACACTGGCTAAATACCCCAAAGTGTGGTGCCAAAACATAAAAAAAAAATTACTTTTCTATTGTCACAAAGTTATTGAGTGACGTCATAAATACCGTTAGTCCCATATCAGAGCTGGTGTGAGACCAAGTTCAATTAATGGGGAACACGCAGAGTAACTATATTATGTTATCTGTTATCTTGGAACAGAAATGATCGTGGAGCTGCGGAATTGGCGATTTAACAGTTTTTTATTTGTATAATTATTACTATATTTATATATTTACTAGAAGGTAGGACATTTCTGCAAAGTTCGTCTAGGTACCACCACTTTGCCTGTTATTCTGCCGCTAAGCAGCAGTGCAAGCACTAGCGTTCCGGTTTGAAGGGCACTGTAGCTAGTGAAATTACTGGGCAATTGAGACTTTATTATCTGATCTCACAGTCGAGTAATTTTATTACCAGACTGTGCTGATGTCTCAGGATGATGTGCGCAGTGCAGTATCACGCGAAACTTTATATTTTGGAGTTCCGAGTGACACTGTTCTGTTATGGGCGGCCGTGTCGCTTAACATCAGGTAAACGACTAGTTCGTCACGTCATTCATTAACACAAAAAATAATAATAATATGTACGGAACCTTCGGTGATACAAACTTACAGTTTGCCGGTTTGTTTAATTAACATGCCAAAGATGCATTGTGAGGCAATCATGTACATATAAATAAGGTCCAGGTCAAGGTCTCGTGCTGTGATTCATTGTTACATGTAACTGGCTCGCCGGTGAAGTCTATAAAATTGACATGTTTTTAAAGTAATTATATTAAATCTTATAAAATAAAATTATAGGGTGATCAAGAATATCTATGATGTTACCAACTTCTCTCAAGAATCTTTATGATGTTACCAAACTCTCTCACGAAGCTTTATGATGCTACCAACCTTTTTCACGAATCTTTATGATGCTACCAACCTTTTTCACGAATCTCTATGAGGCTACCAACCTCTCTCACGAATCTCTATGATGCCACCAACCTCTCTCACGAATTTCTATGAGGCTACTAACCTCTCTCACGAAGCTTTATGATGCTACCAACCTTTTTCACGAATCCCTATGAGGCTACCAACCTCTCTCACGAATCACTATGATGCCACCAATCTCTCTCACGAATCACTATGATGCCACCAATCTCTCTCACGAATCACTATGATGCCACCAATCTCTCTCACAAATCGCTATGATGCTACTAACCTCTCTCACGAATATCTATGATGCTACAAAACTCTCTCACGAATCTTTACGATGTTACCAATATCGTATTTCTTCATTTCGGATCTTATCTCATAAGAAGATTTAAAACAATAGCTCTTTATGCCATTTTAAACTTAATAAAGCCACTTTAAAGAAAACAATATATATATATAAATCAATGTATTGCTGCCAGTATTCTTTTTCCTCCACTAACGGATAAGTAAAAAAAAACTATTTTAAGTTTTTGGGTAGGTATGTATATGGTGTTTATATGTAAATGAATTTATTCTATTTTGAAACGTACAACATAATATTATTTAATAAACATAAAACAATAAAAAGGGAACTTAATCAAACAAATCACTACCAGTAGGCAACGTGCCCAATATGCTGGCAGCATTGCCACGTTGAATGGCAATGCTCAGACCTTTCGAAACGTCTGGTTGAAGCCACACGTGACCAAAATGCTGGCCTCTACTTCGGCCAAAGATTGAGCATTGCCATTCTATGTAAATTGAATAAATAAAATTGTACTTTAAAATAAAATAATATTAAAATAAAAACTAATTCAACGCACTTAGCAATATAAGCTTATTCAATGACCACACATATCGGAAAAGTTCCAAGTTTGTTGGAATTTGGGACATGTAACGTAAATGACATGCCAATAACTCAACTTGTCTATACTTTCCGTATTTCTCTTATCTTATTATTTTACTAGTTCCGCCCCATGGTTTCACCCGCGGATAAAAAGTATTTTAATTATTTGGTCATCCCACGGGAACTTTTCATTTTTCCGGGATAAAATGTAGCCTATAGGTTAATCCAGTGTATCTTACCGCCGGGGCGAGATGGTTAATGCAGTGCGTCTCCATCTCGCCCCATCCCGGCGGCGGTCGGATCACGGGGGGGTTTTAGTGGGTTCGAGTCCCACATACCCCCTGCTACAACCTTCGAAGTGGCAGGGAAGCGCGAGGGCATTTCCCACCCTCAAAAAAAAAGTGTATAGTCTATCTTGGTACCGAATTTCAGCCTAATCCATTCAGCCATTTGGGCGTGAAGCAGTAACAAACATACACATATACACGCATACAAACTTTCGCTTTTATAATATTAGTGTGAGAGTGTGATATTTTTATTACATATATACTCTATATATTAGGTCTTTACCTATGAAATTGCCGTTTTGTTTGAAAAAAGTTAAAGTATTTTTTTTTCGAACTTATTTATTTCTTTTATTCAAAGTAATCACCCCTGCAATCAATGCATCTTTGCCAACGCTGTGGCAGTTTATGGATGCCCTTCTTGAAAAAATCAGCAGGACGGGAGACAACAAACTCTTCAAAGGCGTTTTGTACTGCCTCTCGGGAATTGAATTTTTTTCCCGCTAAAAAGTTGTCCAAATTTTGGAAAAAGTAATAGTCGGTAGGCGCAAGATCTGGTGAGTATGGTAGATGAGGGAGAGCTTCCAAACCCAACTCATGCAGCTTAGAGACGGTCTGTTGTGTAGTATGGGGTCGCGCGTTGTCGTGAAGTAGCAGTGGAGACGACCGATTGACCAAAGCTGGTTGCAGACGTGCGAGTTTCGCCATCATTGTGGTCAGTTCTTCAATGTACACATCTACAGTAATGCTCTCGCCGTTTTGTAAAAAGCTATGATGAATCACACCAGCACTAGACCACCAAACTGTGACCATCACCTTTCTAGGGGTCATTTTTCGTTTTGCACATTGCTTTGGTACCGAACCAGGATCTAACCAACTTGCTGAGCGCTTTCGATTGTCAAAAAGAATCCATTTTTCGTCGCACGTAACAATTCGGTTCAAAATTCCTTCATTTCTGTGCCTGTTAAGCAGCGCAAGGCAAGTCTCGACGCGTACGTTGCGCTGGCGATCGTTAAGTTCGTGGGGCACCCATCTATCAAGCTTTTTTATCTTGCCAATCTGTCGCAAATGGACCAATATTGTTTTGATGCTAACATCAAAAGCTGCTGCCAGCTCAGCTGTAGATTGAGATTCATCAGCTTCCACAATCGCCTTTAATTCATCATTGTTGACCAAAGTTTCCGGACGACCAC
This sequence comes from Ennomos fuscantarius, assembly GCA_905220475.3. Taxonomy (NCBI): domain Eukaryota; kingdom Metazoa; phylum Arthropoda; class Insecta; order Lepidoptera; family Geometridae; genus Ennomos; species Ennomos fuscantarius. The sequence continues at coordinate 6,527,535 of HG992050.1, read as the reverse complement.
GAGGTTCATTTTTCAAGTCGAAATTCCCAGAACGGAACCGAGCAAACCAATAACGGGTTGTACGTTCGTTTGTACAGTTCTCTCCGTAAACGTCGTTGATGTTACGTGTCGTTTGTGCCGCGTTGGTGCCACGACGGAACTCATATTCCATAATTACACGAAATTTCAAAGTATCCATTATGAGGAAAAATGTTGAAATGTAATGAAAATACAACGCTAATCAATAAACAAAAGACTTATATTGTAAATAGAATGTCATATTTTTAAAACAAAATTAATTTGAATTTGGAATTCATAGCCAATCAAAACTTTTTTTTTGTTTGAAAAAGTCTGTACTGCAATACGGCAATTTCATAGGTAAAGACCTATTATAATTATCTTCTATATCGAAATATGTATGGTTAAAAAATGGCTTTAGGTGATACATGGCTATATATTTCGTTAAATTCTATGAGGGAAAGCAACCATTCTAGTAAACACACAGTCAAGTTTGCTAACCCAATCGTGCGGTCTATCACAATCAGATTATGCAGCTCTTGAGAATTCAGTTCCTCAGCAATTCCGACCACTAATATGTTTGGTGCTATCGCCGGCAACGATTAGGTGTTTCCGTGGTAAATATTAAAGTGCGAGATGCATCCAAGAAGCTGGTAGATAGATAAACTTTTTATTGTACACACCACATAATAACAAAGATTTCAAATAATACAATGAATCACAAGTGGGAAACAATGGGTGACCTTAGCTCTAAAATCTCTTCCAGGCAACCTTTGGATGGAGAGCATTTATACAAAGTCGGGGTGCACTTAACTACAGCATACTAATGAGATAATTTACCATAATACAATACTAACTACATAATAACTAAACATACATATACATACATATTCCTATATCATAATCACACTAACACACTTCACACTTATAAAGGTGAAAATGTGTGTTTATGTGTATGTGTGTATGTTTGTTACTCCTTCACGCTGAAACGGCTGAATGGATTTAGATGAAATTTGGTGCCAAGATAGCTTACACACTGGGACATATAGGCTACATTTTATCCCGGAAAAAGGAAATATTCTTGAGGGATGAGCAAATTATTAAAATACTTTTTATCCGCGGGGTGCAACTAGTATAATATATTGGATGGTAATGTGACGAAAATAAAAATATACTTAAATTAAATAAATTATTAAAAAAATTAAGACATAAAACAAAAAGAGGCCATACACTCCAACCGGCGTATCGTGTATAACCCCCCCGTGAACCCTCGTCCGCCGTACCAGGGCGAGAAGGGGTCGCGACTGCAGTCCAGCCAACTCGCCCCCGGCGGCAGGCCCTTTCGGGCCTCTCCGCGCCAATGGATGGGTGACCTTGCTCACCAAGGTCACCCACCAGACGTGTGGGGCCGTGCAAGCCAGCGGAAAGTTCCCCGACTCTCCACCAGTGGCCCCAATACGGGGGAGGGAGGAGGTGCGCGTAACGCCTCCTCCTCCCTCCCGCTCGTCTGCGCCGGAGCGGGTCAGCTCCAGCGGCCTCCTCTCTGACCCGCTCCGCGGTCTCCTTCTGCGCCATCACGTACTCGCAGAAGGAGACCACCGCCTGCCACGATCTCTCGCTGTCGAGCATGGCTCTCACCACGCTCGGCAGCGAGAGATCGTGATGTGTGAACATCTCACACAACGCCATCTAGCCCCAAACTAAGCAAAGCTTGTATTATGGGAACCAGATAACTGATACAATACTTACATACTCTTTGTTCGTAAATACATACATAGAATACAATATAACACCCAGACACATAACAAACACCTATGTTCATCACACAAATGTTTGTCCTGGGTGGGAATCGAACCCAAAACCCGCAGTTCAGAAGGCAGGGTTACTACCAACTGAGCTATCAGGCATTATTGTCACGTCAGTTGAAATAAAAGACGATAAATAATAATAAGGGAATAATTTATTAAATAATAAATAAACTAAAATAAATCGCTGAATGAAAACAAATCTCTATGGCCGTCTGCTGCTAAAATCGAAGCGTACGGACTTTGAAAATCTTTCTTCGAATAACTAGAAGAATACGCCGATGACAAGATAGGGTCTGAAAATGGTGAATTAGGTCCTAACGCGTCGTATGGAGACATCAATGTAAAACTTGACCTAGGATTCGGTCTGGCGGAACTCATTGGTGATCCAAACATATCAGGTTCTATAAAGCTTGATGATCCTAAGAAATTAGCATTAGGTAAGCTTTGACTTTCATATGAATACAAAGTTTGAGGTCTTGGTGGTTCTAAATAAGGAATAGAAGAATGTAAAGGCAAAGAAGATGGTACAGGGTATATAGGAGGAATAGAATCATATTTAGGCATTGGCGATTCAAATTTTGTAAATTTTTCTAGCATAGTTTCACTAGGCGGCGTGTTCAATATGTTACTTACAATCAATAACTGCAATGCTATAGCTAAATTATTTAACACATTCTGATCTAATCCAGGTGATGGTAAACTAGGTGGTGATTTTGGAATAGCAGGAGGCTTTGATGCAGAAGGAATTGTAAGAGGTGCAGGGTCAGCTAGATTTGCTATTGTAGATAAAGGCACGGGTATGGATGGACTTGGTGAAGGAGGAGGTGGTTTTGAAGCAGCTGGAAAGCTTTGAGGGTTTGGGTAACTAGGCTGATAGTTTGATGGAGGTTTGGGGGAGGCTGGGTAGCCTGATGGAGGTCCATAGCTAGGTGGTAAAGGTGCCACGGGATGTCCGGTAGACCCGAATCCAGCCAGCTGCAGATATTGAGCCAAAGATGGTTGTGATGTTAATATCTGTGAAAAGAAAAGACACGTTACTCTTGCCTCCATAGATAATACAAATAATTTCTCTATGAAAGATATAATAAATAATTCTGTCATTAATGCCTAACAAAGAGAATTATTAAAATCAAATTGTAAGTTTGAACGTGTAATAAATGGATAGATAGATAGAGAACTCTTTATTGTTCCATCAATGAAATAAAAAAGTATCAAGAACAACTTATAAACTAGTGTTACAATGGGCGGTCTTATCGCTGAAAGCGATCTCTTCCAGACAACCTTTGGATGGACAGTATCAAATGCAAAAGAGTAGACGGTGGTGTATTACAATATAAAAGAAATCTAATAATTATAATTAAATAACAAATACTTAATTTTTGCAATAAAAATACCTACATCCTAATACTCATATAATCATAATATTATAGTAAGCTAATACATATCCAATATTACTTATAAAGCAGATCATGAAACAATGTGATGAGTTAAGTAATAATTGGTTTGAAATTTGTAATGACTTTGTTGTTTAGTTTCGATTTGATATTTTAATTTTCAGGTAAAATCCACGTCTCAAAATTTGTTTCTGCTCTGATAAGTACCTCCTTTAAAATGTTCCATTTTGGTAACACACTTTATTTACTCGTCTTTAATTAATCTTTCTGGTACATAATTAAAGAAACTAGTCTCAATTAATGAACATCTTATTTCTCCCGTCTATGTGTGACTGAGAGTGATTAAAATTACTATAATTATGTCTTTACATGGCATATTTTTAACCATCATAAGTAGAGTAAAGCTTCAGTATCTCCACTGATCTATACTCGTTAAAATCGGTACTGCGGTTTAGTTATAGAAATCACCAAACCAATTTACTTTCGAATTTGATATTATTAGTATACAAAAATTTACCTCATCAATGAAACTTAGTATTAGTATCAAAGTTGCTAAAAGCGGAGCTGCCTTGCCCATGACTAGAATATACAATCTCTAGAAACTCTCGCGTCTACTCAAATAAACTTTATTATATCTGCAATCGGTAATTTCTATAAAACACAATCAGTTGCTTAATATAATGCACATTATCTTTAATTTATTAGATAGTGGTGAGGAATTTTAGCACGTTCATTATAAAGTATTGTTTTGTAAGCTAAAATGTATTGTGATGTTAAAATACCTAAGTATGTTAATATGTAGAAACCAAACTGTTGTTATCTCGGCAGCGTTACTTAGATATTTGTGTTGAAATAATTTTCACGTTTTGATGAATGAAAAGAAAATTTTTGGAAAACTAATTGTTTTTGCTTTAAATTATGTAAAACTAGCGGCCCGCTACGGCTTCGCACGTGTTTAAAATATATAGCCTAAGTATGTCATTCACTAAACCGACGTGCTATTTATAGGCACGCTACGTCCCGCAAACGCTACGTTCCGCAATTTTTAAATCGTAATATCTTCGAAAATATTCATTTAAATATACATATAAACCTTCCTCTTCCATCACTCTATCTATAAAAAAAACCGCATCAAAATCCATTGCGTAGTTTTAAAGATTTTAGCATAATTGATAATTTCTCGAGTTAATTAAAATATAATGTATATAGTATGTCAAGTCAAGTCATCAAGTCAAGTCATAGTCTAGTCTAGTCAAGTCATACTCCTAGTAAAGTGGTGGCAACTTTACCAGAAGCTTCTATGTAGTTTTGGAAACAACACGAAATTAAACGTTTCACCATCATTATACCACTTTCCCACACTCACGCCTGTAATCCAGCAACAAATAAAATTCCACCAATTTTATGCACTAACTTTTGGAAAATAATACAATACGGCGACGCGATCTTTTTCGTTTTCACGCCGAAAATCCAATTAACCTGACATTTGACCCTAGATGCGGGCAACAATCCTAGTTATATAGGATCCAGTATCTATGTATGTGATCTTCGGGCGCTATTATTATTAAATAATACAAATTTTAAGTAATTTTTAACCTTGTTATGGTGCCAATGAAGTGACCAACGAATTTCAGCTTCCTTTTGCCTCGCATTCACCAGTTCACCCAAGTCAAACGTGCATACAGAAGTTCTACTACAATAGCTTACCCAGTTTGAGAGAATTTCTTGGAACAATACTCTCAGATTTGGCATTCTGCCCACGCTGAAATCAAACATGTATAATTTTACCGAAATCCCTTCTAGACGATTTCATTAGGGAAATTCTTTGATCCCAAATATAAATAATGGAATTGGATAACTGGGTTATCCATTCGAGTCACGTAAAGGGGTCACGTCTAGTATTGGAGCCGGGTATTCTACTTTCATAGGTAGAGAAATTAACAAATGCAACGCGTAAAAAAACCGACTTTATTTTTATTTTATTTTTTTATGTTAAGGAATGACGTGACGAGCTAGCCGTTCGCCTGAACGACACGGCTGCCCATATCAGCTGCAGTGTCACTCGGAACTCTAAAGTATAGAGGTTCGCGTGACACTGCACTGCGCACGTCATCCAGAGACATCAGCACAATCTAGTAATAAGATTACTAAACTGTGAGATCAGATCATAAAGTCTCATTTGCCCAGTAATTTCACTAGCTACAGTGCCCTTCAAACCGGAACACAGCAGTGATTGCGCACTTCTGCTTGGCGGCAGAATAACTGGCAAAGCGGTGGTACCTACCTAGACGAACTTTGCAATAAAGTCCTGCCACCTAGTAAACGTCGACTTTAGAAAAAAGTCGACTTTAGACTTATATGGTTTTTTCATTGATGCCGATGTCTGAAGTGGACCAAATTGTAATGGGACTAAATGGGAAACACCAGCTTTCAAATAAAAACCACCCAGTCGAAAGTTCTGAGGTAACAAAAGTAACAAAAGTAAAAACATTACATCACTGTAAAGTTTCTTGTACGAGTAGTTCTTTTTTACAGGTGTAATCGAAGCTTCGGATCGGAGTTTTCTGTTCTGCATTGTGCCGGATTGCTTGCACCTTGTAGTGGGAAAGAGAACTTCTTTTTTTCAAACTCATATATTGTAACGGGCTATATATTATTTGACAATAAGCACTTTGTATTTTTATATGCTTAGTACAATAACTTAATTTTAAGTAACTAATATAATTTTGACTTGTAAAAGTGCTAAAAATAGCCTGGAATTAAATAAATTGGTTCGACTTTTAATTGACGTGAGTTTAGCCGGTATTTATCTTACAAAAATAGATTATTTGAAAATCTTTAGACTTTGACTTTAAAACAAAAAACTGTTAAATGAAAACCTCCTCCTTTTTTGACGACGGGTAAAAACATTTTTGGAGCTACTGGTATTATTTGTTTTATTATTATTTTGATATTATTTTCAGCTAAATCTCGTAAATTAGTGCCAACACATTTTTTTTTCATGTTACGAATACGTTCATATATCACACTATTATTATAAAGGCGAAAGTTTGTATGTGTGTATGTTTGTTACTCCTTCACGCTCAAACGGTTGAATGGATTTGGATGAAATTCGGTACCAAGATAGCTTATACACTGGATTAACGTATAGGCTACATTTTATCCCGAAAAAGTGAAATTTTCCCGTGGGATGAGTACATAATTAAAATACTTTTTATCCGCGGGGCGCAACTAGTTTATGAAATAAATGCAAGAATTTATTTTATAGATAGATTACCTAAACATTTTTTTTATTATTAATACATAATATATAGAATACAATATAATTCAAATGTTTATCAGAGCGTCTGGCCGACGCGACGCGTGATCAAAATGCTGGCACTTATTTGGCACAACGAATAAGCATTGCAATTCAACGGGGCAATGCTGCCAGCATGTTGGGTACGCTACCTACTGGTAGTGGGCTGGAGCATTTGGACTGTCTATAGGTCATCGCGGCCAGTATATAGGCCAAATGTTTCTTTTTTTGTAGTAGGTAGTTTTGAGTATTAGTTATTAAGTCATTGTAGTATTTATATAATTCATATATATTTCATTCATAAAGTGATCAATTAGTGAATTAATTCTCCGCTTGAGCACCGATCGATGACTGAGCATCGTTCTGTAATACGGACCTTAGATACTTTTTGTTTGTTAATACATACATATACATATACAATACAACACTCAGACATAGAACAAACATCGATGTTCATCACACAAATGTTTGTACTACAGTTCAGAAGGCAATGTTACTAAGCTAAGTCAGTCAAAAAATATTATGAATTAGCAACATAGATAGAGAAAACAGCATAGAGGAGTTTTGGCGGGAAAACGAAAAAGATCACGCCACCGCATTATATTATTTTCCAAAACTTGTGTTATTTTCAGTGTTAGTGCATAAAACTGGTGGCATTCTATTCGTTAAGTGCTGGATTATAGGCATGAGTGTGGGAAAGTGATATAATGATGGTGAAACGTATTTTTTTCGTGTTGTTTCCAAAACTCCATAGAAGCTTCTGGTAAAGTTGCCACCACTTTACTAGGAGTATGACTTTGACTAGACTATGACTTGACTTGATGACTTCGACTGTGACTTGACACTAGTTCTGTGTCTGGGTGTTGTGGGACCATGGTCCTCGTAGTTCCTTGGTCCCTAGATACAGGGAATCCTGGTTATGGTCCAGGATTTACGTATGTGATCGTTGGGCGTTATAATTTTATTTTATAAGGGTCTGTTAATTACAATCGCGAGTAGAAGACATTATTCGATACAACATAATAAAAAAAATAATAAAAAACTCACCTTATTCTATATATTGCACCGTAAGCCATTTTTTACATTTAAAATGGCAAAATTATAATTTCCCGCATCTTTCGAACTAATATTATGGTCGTTTTTACCACCCTAGAATTTATAGTTACCAAACTAAATACTAAACATCTAAAGACTGGATGGCTTTTTTTTGGCTCCACACTTTTGTGTATTTAGCCAGTGTCAAGTAATTGATAATATCACAAGTTAATGATATTTCATTTCTATATTTAAGTTAAGTCACAGTCCAAGTCGTCAAGTCAAGTCATATACCTAGTAAAGTAGAGGCACTTTACCAGAAGCTTCTGTGGAGTTTTGGAAACAACACGTAATGAAACGTTTCTCCATCATTATACCAATTTCCCACACTCATGCCCGTTAATCCAGCACAGAATAAAACGCCACCAATTTTATGCACTAACACTGAAAATAACACAAGTTTTGTAAAATAATACAATGCGTTAACGCGATCTTTTTCGTTTTCCCGCCAAAATTCATGGCTTCGGTTTCTTACCCATCAAGAAACTGAACATAGATTACAAGTAAATCAAGATGTTTTAACATTACAATTCGTTTTTATTATCATTTTTACGAAATTGTTAACTTGGATTGTGTCACTATTGTGTTCAGTGTAGGTTACGTGGTTTTTAAGGGTATATAAAAAGAGGTCAATTTACTATTTGTTTCATTTTAATTTCAAAATGGCGGCGGTAGTGTTTTTAGTATTTGCGTTTTTAATTTGTAAGGTAAAAAACACCATTATTGTTTGTAAAATTAAATTTCTATCAGTTATCCTGAAAGGTAAAAAATAATTATGTAAATACGGTACATACAATACGTATAGTAGCAAAACCTTCTTTGATATTCTTTTGTTATCTGTGAGTTACATTTTTTAATGATTTCAATAAGATTGTGTTAATAAATAATTGGAATCCTTTTCATAATGATTTACCTAAAAAGGTTACGTAGCAATTTCATTATATTTTTTGCAACTTTATCAGATCTGACATGACTTTGTTATGTCATCGATATTTTTACGTTATTTCTAATCTAACAGACATCACTATCCAAATTTCCACTAGAAAAGCAACGTTCGAGTTTTGGCGGGAAAACGAAAAAGATCGCGTCGCCGCATTGTATTATTTGCCAAAATTTGTGTTATTTTCAGTGGTAGTGCATAAATTTGGTGGCGTTTTATTCGTTAAGCGCTGGATTACAGGCATGAGTGTGGGAAAGTGGTATAATGATGGTGAAACGTTGCTTTTCGTGTTTTTTCAAAAACTCTATAGAAACTTCTGGTAACTTGCCACCACTTTACTAGGAGTATGACTTGACTAGACTAGACTAGATTATGGCTTGACTTGATGACTTGGACTGTGACACATATATCTAATACCTTTTAACTTGAAAAATTATCAATTACTTGACACTGGCTAAATTCAGAAAAGATTGGAGCCAAAACAAAAAAAAAGAAACCTTCAGCTTGTGTTGAGTTTACATGATTGATTTTCTTTACGTATGTGGACAATAACAAACATTTTTAACAAAAAAAAGTAACCAAAATGCTCCAGCCGTTCCCAAGTGATACGTTTACAAACAACTGTTTTTAGAAACATTTTATTATTATCATGAAGTGTCTTTAATTCTGTCAAATTGTTTTCAGGTTAAATCGCAAATATACGGACCGGCTTCATTATTTCCTGGACCCTGTGGCCTAGATCAAGGCTTCTCTACCACTGACATCTGTGGTCCTTGCGGACCCTACGGGCCCACACCAGTTTCTCTACCAAACAAGCCGATAGCTCCAAGTTGTGCCCCTGTGTCTTTTGGCCAACCTATTATACATAACATAGGAGCACCAGCGCCATCTTTCATTCCAAATCAGATACCACCTTGTCCTGGTTCTTATCCTATACCTCCATGCCCTCAACTGCCACTTCCAAATGTACCACAAGTGGCACCATCTGTTGTTTCAACTATTGTACCACAGTGTCTAGGTACTCCAGTCGTTGCCACCACAGTTATAGATAACACATTGGCAAATTCTTTAGCCAATGCTATCCAATTACTCATCGTGAGTAACCTTGTCGAAAATACTTTAGGGTCTTCTGGAGGATGTAGCTCTTTAGCACAGTCATTGGGTCTTTTAGACATTCCTTGCGTAAACAATTTTGAAACGGTATGTCCTGATTTTTACCCATCATCTCAAATCATAACCTGTGAATATCCAGCTAACAACCCCTGCATAAATGAGATCCCTGGTAACTTACAACCTGTACTATATCAGGCACCTGGCTTTGATGTACCTTGCGTTTCTAACTATGGAACTAACGTTGGATCAACTTGTGTACCAAATACTGGACCAAATTATGGATCGCCATTCCCTTGCACGGATTGCAACACCCTTGGATTTAACAGCTGTGCTCCTCCAGTATTAATAGATAGTTGCTCAAGCCCATTTGGATCTCCAGTTGTACCAGCTTATGGGTTTGATCCAACAGTGGCTACAATAGCTCCGATGGCATTAGAAGTGCCTTTCCCAGCATCGATTCCTGCGCAACTGGTTTGCAACCTTGGATTTATACCAACGAATGTCCCTTGTGTTAGCGTCAATGTAGAACCTTTACCTTTTGATGGCTGCAACTTCTTAGGCACCTTTGGCAATGGTTTCAATTACTAATATTAGTGTTATGATTCTATTAACTAGTTTTAAGTTTATAATAGTATTAAAATAAAATTTATAAAGAATTTTTTTTTGTAGTTTCCATTTGGTTGCACTTAACTGGGTGATTTGACTTTTTGTAACCACCGCTTTGTCAGATGTCCTATCAACAAACAGTAGTGTGTAAGAACCACTGTGATACAGTTTAAAAGGCACTGCAGCTAGTGAAATTACTTTAAACGTTGTGACGTCACGCCTGTCACCGTCTAGAAATTATATTACTAGTCTAGCTGTCTCAGGAAAAATTGCAAAAGCGTGTTTTTTTAAATTTTGAATATATGGGATGAATCTGATGGATCTGTGTGTTATGGTCATTGGATTACATAAAACTAAACTTAGTATTAGGAATAAAACCAATTAAGTTAAAACGAAAACAATAATTTAATATATTCATGAAATAAATAACTTAATACAATATAGTTTTACGCTGCTCCCATTAACCTTATTAAATTAGACAGCAAACCATTACCATCTGCAGGTGTGTTAGAAGAAAGACAATTAGGAGTGAACATTCTAGGAGCAATGGAAGTAGGGGCGTAGAAACTAGGAGCAGCCAAATTAGGAGCAACTAAATTCTGTGGCAAATAATTAGTAGAGTAACCGTTAGGGGCTATAGAATTTGAACTCACTAAATTAGAAATAGAATTAGGGTAGCCAACGAGGTTAGAATTTGCCAACAACTCTTTTAACAATGGCTCTGCAAATTGCAAAGTTGCCTGCTCACCTCCTATAGTGTCTTGCATTAAATTGCAAGCAATCATCAAATTTATAGTATTTACCAAGTTTTTGCAGACGGAAGGAGTGCAATCGGTTATAATGGTTGTCGAAGCAGGTACTGGTATGCTAGGGAGATTAGTGGCTGGAAGAAATCCATTGCACGGAGGATCTGTTATGATATTGGACTGTGGCTGTATATAATTCCTAGAAGTTTCTACCAACTTTGGAATGTTGACGAAGTTTCTAGAAGCATCAGCTGTGGGAATTTCGTAGTAATTTCTAGGAGCGTCAGCGTAGAATCTAGGCGCGTCGATGTAGTTTCTAGAAGCGTCAGCGTAGATTCTAGGCACGTCGATATAGTTCCTGGGAGCGTCAGCGTAAATTCTAGGAGCGTCGATGTAATTTTTAGGGACGTCTGCGTAGGTTAAAGGGGTGTCAATGTAGTTCCTGGGAGCTTCGATTACTGTTTCACTGAAAGGACGGTTGAGCAAGCTTAGTGGTGACCTTAATAATTGAGATTTAACCTGAAAATATATTAACATATTTACATTATTTTGAAACATACAACATATAAATAACTAAACTAAACTAGACCTAAAAAACTAAATTATACCTAAGAACTTAAAATAAATAAAAACTAAAAATTTAAAATAACCCGTTGGTATAAGGGAAAGTTCCCAGAATGCTGGCAGCAATACCACGTTGAATGGCAATAATTATTTTTATTTTTACATTATTTATATTGTAATAAATGTTAACGTAAATGTAAGAATCAGTTAAGGTGTGAAGTATTTTAGTTCACTAGTGTTATATATCATCACCCCGTCGTCGCCGCCCGAGACACGTCTTGAGCGACCCGGATGATCCTATAGCAGCCGTAGTATCGGCAGCGTATAGCAGTGCTAGGATCATCGGACCAGTCTAGCCCTTCTGACTCAGGTACCGCTTTAGACACCGGTATAGGAAACCAGCGTAACACAATCAAACACCGACCCCGCCGGCGAGGTCGACGTACCCCCCGTGGGTTAACTAGAACGGTCGCTTTCAATAGGGTCCACTCTTCCAGTGGACGTAGTCTTCTCGATCCCCTTATCCCGGCAACGGCCCAAGCCGAGGCTCGCACCCCAGGGGTGCCCTAAGCTAGTTGCCTCGCACTTTTGACGGCTGGGCGCCTTAAGCACCTGTCCTCCCGCCCGGTGACGCTGTAAAGGTCGGCGACACCAACAGTATTGGCCCGTTAAAAAAAGCGTTATAGGAGAACAGGACCAATTAAAGGAATAATTTAGGCAGAATTTCCCTTGGTCTGCATTTAATCAATTACGATTACCAAGACTCCTGATTATGCCACCCCCCTCTTCCTAATGGGGGAAGTCTATTCGGCAGTGGACGCAAAAAATTGATGATGTAATGAGATATTTATGTTATAAAAGTATTGACTTGCAAAAACGTTATTTAATGCTGTATAAATTTTAAGTTTACAAATACAAATATTTAACCAACCTGGTAAATTATAAAATATAGCACACACGCCAATGTTAAAATTTTCGCCATTTTGTAATAAATAATGAGAAATTATTGTTCAAATTTAATTATAGTTATGTGTGAGTAAACAAAGCACTTGTTCCGTCTTCTATTTAGATATTAATATGATTTTGTTTCTTCTTATTGATATTTTATGCTGCACTATCTACAATTCGTGTTCTATCAGATTTAGTTTAGTAATCGATAAAATATAAATTACTTTTGTAAATTTCTGGCAAATGTTCTGGCGATAAATTTATACGTAAATTTAAGAAATACGTGTTATCATTTATATGTTAGAAAATCTAACTATGCGATTAATTTGTTATTGGAAAATACTACCGAACAACTATTGTAGTTGCGTAGGTCACGTGTTCATTCGCCATCTTGCCCAGGCTTAGTTTTTGCTCTCTGATTTCTCTACCTTTTTTATAGTTTCGAAAATTCTCGAATACATCTTCCCGATTATTTCGGGTCTCAAGTCTTTTTGTAAAAACAGTGGAGTTTTTAAAATTTAATTTTAAGAAATGGGGCAGTCTTTTTTGGACTGTTTGAGGCGAGTTTCACGCTTTTTGCTCACCCAAATAGTGCGTACTATTTATATATTATATATATACACGCAGTTTATATATACACATATTTATATATATACACAGTATACATATAGCTCATGGAAAGTATCTAAGTATTGTATCAGTTATCTGGTTCCCATAGCACAAGCTTTGCTTAGTTTGGGGCTAGATGGCGTTGTGTGAGATGTCCACACATATTATTATTATTATTATTATTAAAGTAATTTCATTGAATTCTTATCTTAAAAATTCAATGGACTTGTAATATCCTATTTTCGAAATATCCGTAAAGTATTTAATGGTGGAATTAGTGATAGAGCACACAACAAAACAAAATGTATTTGAAAGTGATTGTGATCTTATTTGCTGTCATATTCTTTGAAGTGAGTTGATCAGGGGCCTTAGGTGTCTGGTGGAGATCGTAATCGTGTTCTCTCTTGCTCGCACTCGTGGACTTGTTAATTGGCGCGTGCAGGATGGCAGACGGAGCCGATTCCCAGAACGGTTACGCGGTAGGGGTGCAAGTTACATCGATGTTCATCTCACAAATGTTTGTCCTGGGTGGGAATTGAACCCACAACCTTCAGCTTAGAAGGCAGGGTTACTACCTACTGGGCTATTGGGCCAATCAAATGTTAGCGTGTATCGACAGGACAATTTCTGATCATCGTTCACTACGTCTATATCAAAACTAGTAGTTTATTAGGTTAGAGTAGTTTTTTTTTTTGTTTTGGCTCCACACTTTTGTGTATTTAGTCAGTGTCAAGTAATTGATAATTTCTCAAGTTAATTAATATCATATAATGTGTCAAGTCAAGTCACAGTCCAAGTCATCAAGTTAAGTCATAGTCTAGTCTGGTCAAGTTCTACTCCTAGTAAAGTGGTGGCTACTTGAAGCTTCTATGGAGTTTTGGAAACAACACGAAAAGAAACGTTTCACCATCATTACACCACTTTCCCACACTCATGCCTGTAATTCAGCACTTAGCAAATAAAATGCCACCAATTTTATGCACTAACACTGAAAATAACACAAATTTTGGAAAATAATACAATGCAAGGCGACGCAATCTCTTTCGTTTTCCCGCCAAAACTCCTTAGAGTAGTTTATTAGTAAAATAGAGGAATAGTTATTTAATTTTTTTTAAATAATTAATTATTTATGTGTGTATATTGAGGGTTGTAACCGAAAAAATATAGGCAATCTAACATTTGCATATTCTATGGGCTTCATACTTTCGATTGGTATAGAATTTGTTTAATCATCAAACCGGTTAATTTTTTTTTTTAATTATTAATTAATCGAATTCTGGACTGAAATTTGCTGTGCAATCCATATACAATATATTTATTGACATATTAAATTGAATACAAAATACGTTTCATCAAAAAACATCTCGGTGAAGGTCGATGTACGTCGGGATCCTATACTACTATGGTTTATTATTATTATCATTTACCAGACATACCAACATAATAATACTAATTTTAAGTAATTTTTAACTATGTTATGTTGACAATGGAGATCTACGTGAACCAACAACTTTCAACCTCCGTTCATCTCGTTACGCATTCAGTTTATTCCCCAAGTGCCGCGTGCGTAAGTAAGTTTTACTTCAGAATCCTAACCTAGGTTTTTCATATTTGTAGACCACCTCAGCTCGCCGAAGATGTCGACCAGGCCCCGCGTCTTCACCATCGGCACCTATAATAATAGTCGTCCAAAGCGAGCCAACACCTAACGGCTGTACCCCATCACCTAACTGCTTTACCCCATCACCTAACTGCTTTACCCCATCACCTAACTGCTGTGCCCCATCACCTAACTACTGTACCCCAACACCTAACTGCTGTGCCCCATCACCTAACTGCTGTACCTCATCACCTAACTGCTGTGCCCCATCACCTAACTACTGTACCCCAACACCTAACTGCTGTGCCCCAACACCTTTCTGCTATACCCCCAAATACGCAAGCACTTGCTATGAAGAGTTGGGTTTTCCCTCAATCCGAACGGAGTTACCCAGCTGCTGTACCCCCGAATACGAAAATTGCTGCGAAGAGTTAATCCTGCCCCCGATTAGAGCCGCATTACCCCGAGGGTTGGGGTATTTTCCGTCAGCCGTGCCTTTGGTAAGTTATCTTTCGTCACTGGAAGTATTTTTGGGCAGACATAATATGTGGGCTAAACACGGAATCTATCCATAAACGACAGTGGAAATAAAATTGTAAACATTTTCATTCTATTCTGGGTTAAAAAATTAAATGAGGGTTGAAGATCATTAATTCTTTCATCCTCTTTCAAAGTCAAAGCCAAAAAATTTATTGCAAATAGGTTAATTTGCAATTTTACAAGTCACAATAATTGTATTAGGTACTTAAAATTAAGTTATTTCACTAAGCATATAACTACTAGACTTGAATCTTAGAACCTATTATGTTAGTTAATGATTTGACGAGCTAGTCGTTCTCCTGATGTTAAGCGACACGGCCGACCATAACTAAATAAATGTGTCACTCGGAACTCCAAAACATAAAGTTTCGCGTGACACTGCACTGCGCACATCATCCTGAGACATCAGCACAGTCTGGTAATAACAGTCGACTGTCAGATCAGATAATAAAGTCTCAATTGCCTAATAACTTAACTAACTACAGTGCCCTTCAAACCGGAACACAGTAGTGCTTGGCGGCAGAATAACTGGCAAAGCGGTGATACCTACCTAGACGAACGAAAATTCCTATGAAAACGTCAGCGTTTTAATGTTTACCCTAATGTTAATTGTTAATCCTATTACGCCATTTCCAGGTGGCGTCCTGTTTCAACCTAAATCTAGAAGAGGATGGTGATGATGATGAATGTGGTGCCAAGATTCCTGTGATTTCATCTAGCAGCTGTACTGTTATCGCCTCACCAATTTGTCCTGAATGGGCTCCGCTAGTCAAACCTATTATTCTGTGACATTAATAAATAATTGTGGACATTTCACACAGCGCCATCTAGCCCCAAACTAAGCAAACATTGTACTATGAGAACCAGATAACTGATACAATACTAAGATACTTTTTTGTTTGTAAATACATACATAGAATATAACTGCGGCAACGTCCGCTTGAAAACTCTATGCGCAGCGAGCAGTACTGTAGTTTACTCTGTGGTAGCATTTAAATTTATTACAGTGGCAACACCGATAGCTGTCATCGCTCCTCCACCCATCTAGCTATAAAAACGGAGCGCTCGGTGTACTACGGATCATTCTTGCTCCAGACATGGCCCGGTGCGAATGCTGAAGGCCTATAGTTATATAGGTTGCAAGTTACGCATAACCTTTAAATACAATATAACACCCAGACACAGAATAAACATCGATGTTCATCACACAAATGTTTATCTAGGATGGAAATCTAACCCACAACCCACAGTTCAGAAGTCAGGGTTACTACCAACTGAGCTATCAGGCCAGTTAATTTCAAACAAAGAATAGAATAGAAGTAGGGTGTGTGCTATATATACTTAACTTATATATATACTTAAACTAGAGATTAGAAGGGGAGTATGTACTGTGATGTTTCGACCGGAAAATAAGGAGTACATGCTATGATATTTCAACTAGAGATTAGAAGTGGGGTATGTACTATGATGTTTCAACCGGAGAATAGAAATAGGGGTACGTGCTATGATATTTCAACTAGAGATTAGAAGTGGGGTATGCACTATGATGTTTCGACTGGAGAATAGAAATAGGGGTACGTGCTATGATATTTCAACTAGAGATTAGAAGTGGGGTATGCACTATGATGTTTCGACCGGAAAATAAGGAGTACATGCTATGATATTTCAACTAGAGATTAGAAGTGGGGTATGCACTATGATGTTTCGACCGGAAAATAAGGAGTACATGCTATGATATTTCAACTAGAGATTAGAAGTGGGGTATGTACTATGATGTTTCAACCGGAGAATAGAAATAGGGGTACGTGCTATGATATTTCAACTAGAGATTAGAAGTGGGGTATGCACTATGATGTTTCGACCGGAAAATAAGGAGTACATGCTATGATATTTCAACTAGAGATTAGAAGTGGGGTATGTACTATGATGTTTCAACCGGAGAATAGAAATAGGGGTACGTGCTATGATATTTCATCTAGATAAGGTGTTCGCTTTATTGTATAATTGTCAGTAAACCATCTTGTCTCAATATATGATATATGTTTTTATTTAGTGATTTGTGGTCAATAATGCAGCATCACATCTGCTTAGACTTTTTACTTATACCGTTAGTCTAAATAATGCATGTGACACTGTTCATTGATCCTTAAAAAAGTGAAAAGTTAGTAACTGGCTCCCAGAAGAAGGACATCGAATATGTCCGAAACCTGAGGCCTTACCGCGTAAGTCTGGTGGAGATCGTAATCGTGTTCTCTCTTGCTCGCACTCTTGGACTTGTTAATAGGCGCGTGCGGGATGGCAGGCGAAGCCGATTCCCAGAACGGTTACGTGGTAGGGGTACTGGTCGGAGTAATTTCGAATTTTTAAGTGACGTGAGTTTAGCCGTTATTTATCTTACAAAATGTGTCATACTCACGATAGTTTTCAAACTAAAATTTTATCTAGATATTAGAAGTGGACTTTGAATTTTATATGTATAGATTTTCCATTGACATTAAAATGTCACAGATTTCAGGTCCTATTGGTTACGTGCAGTCGGTTTAGTTATATTTTTCTTTAAATTTTATTGTAAATATTTAAATATACAGTTTTTTAATCTTTACACCATCGTACGCCTTCATTTTTCCTTCGATCACGGATCATCATCCTTTCCTTTGACCGCGGAATCATTTTTCCGGTCGCCATTATTTTACATTTTTATTTTGTAAGATAAATAACTTTAATATTATAGAAACTGACGTGAGTAGTACACATAATTACAACTATTATACGGCTAACACTCACGAGATACAGTCGAATAACTCGACCAGTGTTCGGGCAATATAGGTGCCCATCCTCAAGGAGTACGCACGGCGGCGGGGGCGGCTCGGCGCTGACTAGTTATGCTAACTGGTGGTTATTCGACTGTATTTCGTGAGTGTTAGCCGTGTAATGTGTAGTTAGTGTAGTTGTAATTAAGATAAATAACGGCTAAACTCACGTCGATTAAAAGTCGAAAATTACTCCGACCAGGTTTCGGACATATTCGATGTCCTTCTTCTGGGAGCCAGTTACTAACGCAAGCCGTTTAATTGACGTGAGTGCTAAACTCACGTCAATTAAAAGTCGAAAATTACTCCGAAAATTACTCCGTTATTTATCTTACAAAATGTGTCATACTCACGATAGCTTTCAAACGAAAATTAAATTTTTAATGCAATGTATTTTTATCATTATACCAATTATTACCGACAACATAATTATACCAACACATACCATGTGCACTAGCACGCACCACATACACCAACATGCACAACATACACACTTAATCTAGGTACCTATACGTGTTCATCAATATTTCACACCATCGTCTCACATCTCCACACTTACACTTAATTAGATTATATTTTTGCATGTGATGTTACACTTATCATATTTTATTCTAGTTCTCTAATAGGCGTATAAAAACTGTATCTCCGACGAAAGAGTCCTGATTCCCACAGCACGGGTTTCGAGCCTAGTGTGGGAGCCAGGTGTCCCAATTTCCACCATTATGTAATTTTGCATTTTGTCAAATAAATGTTTTTTCATTTTTTCATTTTTTTTTTTTCATCATTGAGTACGATGTTCAAGCGTAACCAACTGAAGTCGCTCATCGTTCCAAACACAAATAATTCTCTATAACACACGTGATGCAACAAAACGCTTACATTATGCCGATTTTTATAGTAAATAACCTATTTATATTACGCTGATATATACAGTACCTACATACGCGGACCAACCTTCTTAAATACTCTCCATTGTCACGCGCCATACGTTGGATCAATTTAATATCTGAGGGAGTGGACATTTTCAACTGCAGCCTGTCGAACTTCACAGAAGTAGCTCTAAGATATATAGAAATTAATAGTATATCTTAACTATAAATACATATTGTAATAATAATATTTATTATAAGTTGTAACATCGCATTGGATATTTGTCTGTAATGATGCTACAATTCTGTTGATGAATAAATAAATAAATAAATAATTTATACCTATAATGTATGTAGGTACCTACCTAGCTATACCTAATGAATAGGGTTTATACAAGGTGGAATTTAATTCGTTCTTTTCCTTTAATGTATGTATTCAGTCCATGCTATATATTGCTCCCATATAATCAAATAAAAATAGTACTTTAATCTAGGTATTATCAAATTTAAATTCTAAGGAAAAGCCTTGTGACATTAAACAAAGCAGGTGTTTTATTGCCTACGAAACATTTACAAGCACTCAGCTGGTGCCCGCGCTGTGTGTACCGTTAAATAGACATTTCAGCTGTCATGCAGTTATTTTAAGAGGCACTAAATACTAAAACAAAGTCTATTTTTTTTAATTGGACCTTGTACGATTATTCTATAGCATGGTCTAAGTACACAAATTTAAGAAAAAAAAAGTGAATTAAATGCCGCCATGTCTATAGATATGTAATACCACAGAATTATTAATAGTACTGGAAAACATGTATAGTGGTTTGAAGAGATTCTGTCTAGGATCCCATTTATGTATGGCGGAACTCTTCTAATAAACGGGATAGAAAAAAGACGAAGATATTTCTGTTACGTTTAGCTCTAACGAATAGGTTCTGTACAAAATCCACACTATATTATCTATACAAATTAGTATCTATTTACTATTTATAAAAAACCAAGTGTGCTTTAAACCACACGACTGAAGTAAAGCTTCTTTAGTTTAGCTCCATCTATCGGCCGGTATAACTTTGTTTAATGTTAATGTCGCCATCTTGATGATAAAATTGTAAATGGTAATTTTACCAGACATACCAACATAATAATATAAATTTTAACTTTGTTATGTTCACAATGAACATTTACGTAAACCAACTTCAACTTCCGTTCGCCTCGTCACGCATTTTCTATCTCCCCAAGTAAAGCGTGCGTAAAGAAGTTTTAATTCAATAATAATAACGCCCAACAAACAAACATACCTGTATCTAGGGACCCAGAAACTACGAGGGCCATAATCCCATAACACTCAGACTCAGATCACTTGTCATGCCACGGAAATCGAACCCACCGCCTCTGGTTTATGAGCCGACCTGCTCAACCACCACACCACAGAGGCTGTCATTGGAGTTCTGAGTGAGTTGAATAGTGAGGAGGGAAGAACAGGATTTTTTTTGCTTTTTTTATGTTTTGGCTCCACACTTTTGTGTATTTAGCCAGTGTCAAGCAATTGATAATTGTTCAAGTTAATGATATTTACGCAAATATGTGTCAAGCCACAGTCGAAGTCATCAAGTCAAGTCATAGTCTAGTCAAAGTCATACTCCTAGTAAAGTGGTGGCAACAGCTTCTATGGAGTTTTGGAAACCACACGAAAAAAAACGTTTCACCATCATTATACCACTTTCCCACACTCATGCCTGTAATCCAGTACTTAACGAATAAAATGCCACTAATTTTATGCACTAACACTGAAAATAACCCAAGTTTTGGAAAATAATACAATGCGGTGACGCAATCTTTTTCGCGTTCCCGCCAAAACTCGTTTTTTGCTTTTGTAAAGATAATAATAGTTTTTTAATTTATCGTGGTCACAGAAATATACATAATTATCTACCAAATAGATAACCAAAGTGCAATAGGTACCTAGGTATTTACTTATCTTATAGCTTATTGCATTTAATTAGGAAATTAAAGAATATAGATAAAAATTAATTTGAAGTATAAAATAAAGTGTCTGAAAAGGTAAAATTTTGTTGGTTACTTTTAGTAATGGCGTCCAGGTATACATTACTCTGCATTTTGTATTTACAGGTATTTACAACTAACCTTAACAATAATAATGATAATGATTTTGAAATATATAAAAAATAACCTAATTGATAAATAATTTTGTACTTGTTTATTTATTTTTAATTGCTTGGAACTATTTCAGGTAGTCAATTCACAGTATTACAATGTACCAGTACCAAATTACCCGACATTCAGTTACAATTGTTACGCACCTACGTCCGCAATAAAAGCAGTGCCAACATTTGCGCCAACATTCCCAAACGTTCCGCCAAAGCAGCCAACAAAGTCCCCAAAACGCAGCGTTTCTACTCCTCCAAAAGCATCACAACAAACCGCCACTGCATATTTTTTATCTGCACCTTCAGAAAAAGTTAAAGCTACTGTATTAACAAAAGAAAAATCGAATGAAAATCCAATACCAACACCATACTGCTGCCCAATGTGTAATGGTTTTGCAGATGTGCCGCCAAATCCGAAGATCGCGCCACCGCCATTGAGCTCTCCAGTGTTGCCAGGAATCATAGAAAAAGTTCCTACTATTGTTTTCCCGAAAGCTTTGACAACGAAAGATCCTCTTGCAATTGTCATTGATTTGAAAGCACCCGCTCCTCTAATTTCGGATATGTATGAGAAACATAAACTGCCTAAGAATTTGAGATTTGACCAAGAATTGTTGGAAGGGTTCCTAACGGGCTTAGGCATAGCTTCATTGAAATAGTTTGTGAATGTTTTAAATTATTCATAAGTATGAGGATTCATAATAATTTATTTAATTATTTAAATAAGTCTATATGTAAACTACTGTATTTGATACGGGTTCTGGTTAAATTCAATTAAAGGGCAGTTATTGTAAGCCAACGCTGTAAGTTTTTTCTTTCTTCCTTTCAACGATAGGCCACGGTTCCATAGGTACTAAACTTACATCAAAGTACGGTAAAAAGACTTGAGCTTGACTTTGAATCGATCATGTTAGTCACGTCCTTGACCTTGCCTTACTTTTTAGCTATTAATTTTTCTAAGGCGTGGTTTTTCAATAATCAGATAAAAAAACACAGTGAAAATAAAAAAAAATTGTTTAGTGAACACTGCAGTAATTTTAATGGTACTTTTATTTTAGTCATATTATACTTTGTTAGTTTATAACATTTATCCAGCCACTGAAAAATTGCACCTTAGATAAGTATAAACTTTCTAAACATATATAATGGTGTGTATTATACAAGGTGGAATTTAATTCGTGCTTTTCCTTTAATGTATGTATTCAGTCCATGCTATAGAATAATATAATAATAATAATAATATATGTGGACATCTCACACAACGCCATCTAGCCCCAAACTAAGCAAAGCTTGTACTATGGGAACCAGATAACTGATACAATACTTAGATACTTTTTGTTTGTAAATACATACATAGAATACAATATAACACCCAGACACAGAACAAACACCTATGTTCATCACACAAATGTTTGTCCTGGGTGGGAATCGAATCCACAACCCGCAGTTCAGAAGACAGGGTTACTACCAGCTATCGGGCCAGTCAAAATAAATAAAGAATGCTCCCATATAACTAAATAAAAAAGTACTTATGAAATAAAACTTAAAACTGGGTATTATCAAATTTAAATTCTAAAGAAAAGCCTTGTGACATTGAACAAAGCAAGTGTTTTATTGCCTACGAAACATTTACAAAGCACTCAGCTGGTGCCCGTGCTGTGTGTACCGTTAAGTAAACACTTCGGCTGTCATGCAGTTATTTTAAGAGGCACTAAATACTAAAACAAAATCTTTTTTTTTTTAATTGGACCTTGTACGAATTTTGCGACAGCATGATCTGAGTACATACATTTAAGAAAAAGAGTGAATTAAGTGCCACCGTGTATAAGAAGTAATGAAAGTTTATCGGTTTAACCACAAAACATTTAAACAAGACTTAATCTAGTGTAAATGAAACTGCTATCTAAGCCTTATTTATGTATTTGTGGTACATAACATTGTATATATTTCTGAGAGATTGATAACTTTGAAACTGGCTAAGTACGCGTTTCGCGTAAAGACTCATAAAAAGTTATAATAGCTTTTAAAATTTGCCATCTTCAAAGTCATTTGACTGTCAACTTTTTTTTTTAATGTTTTCGCTCTACACTTTTGTGTATTTAGCCAGTGTCAAGTAATTGACTGTCAACTTGTTAATGTCAAGTGTAAAAAAAATACGATTGCCAGATTGAAAGAAATGCCTCGCAGTTTTGGGTAAAGGATTTGTAAAAGAAATATTGTAAAACTGCCCTGGCCTGACTGGCCCGATAGCTCAGTTGGTGTTGTGGGTTGTGGGTTCAATTCCCAACCAGGAAAAACATTTGTGTGATGAACATAGGTGTTTGTTCTGTGTCTGGGTGTTATATTGTATTCTATGTATGTATTTACAAACAAAAAGTATCTAAGTATTGTATCATTTATCTGGTTCCCATAATACAAGCTTTGCTTAGTTTGGGGCTAGATGGCGCTGTGTAAAATGTCCACAAATATTTATAATATTTATTTATTTATAATATTTGATAATTTTGGCGTTATACGTTTTACCATTATTGCACTTATGGTTGTGGTAGGTAATAAGCCCATTCTTGAACTAAATTCCAGATCGACCGCTTCTATCAGAGAATAGGTAAGGTATATGTATGTAGATACTCCTGGGAAAACATGTACCTAAATAGCGGATGAAACTACAGGCTGTCAAGGTTAGTGTGATAATAATGTTCATTGTACGTATATTTACGTTACAATTTTAATACTGAAGTCATTGATACGTTCGTCACGGTCAATGTCAAAACACCATAGTTTACTCAAGTCAAGTTTTACCTATTACTAAATAAGACCTTCGCCCAGGAAACGGAATATTTTCGCAATCACACCCATTAATTTACCTGTCGATTTATTTTATTATGGCAGCTTACAGCTTACACCTGGCACTGGCAGCACTAAATTTGGGTCAACGAATTTTGATTGATAGAAAAAGCTCGCGCGTTTTTATTTTCGTCTATTTTGTCGATAAATTACTAAACAAGCATCAAAATGGTCGAAGCACAAAAAGTGAGAATCGAGCAGCAAATAACCGAGCTGGTGAATGAGCTAGACAAAGGTTTTCTACGAAAAATGCAGGTTCGTTGAGGTTATGTTCTGATAAGCAGACTTATGCAATACCGGGTGCTGTATCGAAACTACCTACTAATTATCTGTATGAAACAAATGTGTAAAAGGCGTTGAGTTAAATAAAAAAAAATATATAATTGCGGTTGTTAAAAGTGTGATAGCTGTAACATTATTTTTCGCGGGTTTAGACAAGCTTATAACCAAAAACCTGTTGTTTTTAGTCAAACTGTGTTAGTTCGTAAAAGTGAGTAAATTATTTAATTTGGAGATCCTTACAAGGGTAATTTTTAAATGTTAGGCAATTCATATCGTATTTTACCATTAGCAAAATGTCGTCAATTTGATAGTATAATGCAATATACAATTATGCCTACAAGCTACCTATATTATGTTCCTTTTCGTAGCATTTATTTGTAACATTTATCATCAAAATTTCAGGGAGACATGCACAGATGCGCTGCTAACTGCTGCGATGATACAAATTCCTCGTTAGAAGGTGTGCATTATTGTGTTGAAAAATGTTCAGTGCCATTAAATAATGCTAACAACTATGTACAGGTAAAGCTAAAATTGTATTGAATGACATATCTCAAAATATAGTGGTCCATGTTATTTTAATTTAAAATAAAAGGACAGCAACATCAAAAATATACAAATTAGATTCAGACACAGAAGACAGTATCCATTACAGTATATATTTTCAATAGTTATCCTATATTTTAGTATAGTATGTGATTCTATCAGGATTATAACATTATCTGTTTCATCACGGAAGCCATAATCAAGTATTATTAATTATTATAAAATTTAATATAGCTGGTTTAGATGATTCACTCCTTAAAAACATTTAAACAAAGTGACCATTGGTTAAATGTAAGGATGCACCAAGGTAATTATTTTATAATTATTGTTCATTATTTGATTTAGTTCATAAGCCATGTTTAGCGCATCTCTATTGTAATGCAATGAAGCGAGAATAAAATTTTATATTCTACCAGTCACCTCTTTCTAATATATCATTCTTATACATTTTATGTTAACACTTTGACAGTGCCAAATTGCCCATACAAAGACTAAAAATTGTTCCATGGACTCCCAATGAGAGAGAAGTGTGAGCCATGGTGTTGAGCAATCATCATCACTCATTGCCATCACTGGAACAGTTATGTCAGCAACCGGGCTGTGCATCAATGTATTATGGATTTAGGCTGACTAGGGTAACCCAGCTGATAGGGGAAAATGCACAATAAAACACCCTAAGCGGTTTATCAGTGCAGGCCTTTGTCACCAACATTTCAAGGGCCTACACTATTCTTTCCAAGCTAGTGTTAACAATATAGGATTATTTACACATTACACACATTAAATGTAAAAGAGTTGCTATAGTTAGTCAAGTTATTTACAATATTTATCATCAAAAGTAGTATTGAATAGTGTAATTGACTTGTGAATGGTTTGTTGACTTGCCACTTGGTGGAGTCATTGTCGAATGTCATGGCAGAAACTTGTTCCGTCGCCTCTTTAAAAAGGGCAGAACATTGTTCATTGGAGTTCAGTTGGTCTTCAGCAGAGGAGTGAATATCACGAAACCATTGCCGATATACTGTGAAACAGGAAACATATCCGGAGGCTGTTTATTAATTGTGCTGCAAATGTCTATGAAGTTAAGATAATACTAGAGACCCGCATCCCACAAGTGGGTACATCACATGAGGCTGACAATACAAGTTATCTCTGCCAAAAACAATAAACAATTTATTATACTGATGTAGATTTAATCTTTTTCAGAGTGAGATAAACAACTTCCAGAATCGGTTGCAGCGATGTGTTATGGACTGTAATGATTCTGCACGAGACAGGCTCGGGGCGAATCCTTCACAAGACTCGGTGTGTATTAAAAATACCTATGACTGTTATGATGATCTAGAAATCATTATGGTCACTGACATTTCTGAAATACACTTAACAATGGTAAATATCATGTCAATATCAGATTTAATATCAAATTTAGGGCTCAAATTTTTTTTTTATTTCCTTATTCCTAGAGTACCATCAAGGTATGCACTCTAATTGAATTACAATCTAGCCACAGATATGTGGCTAATAAGCAATTTTAATTTAACTTGAACTTCCAAAAACCTTATTTCTAAGATTGTGTCCATTAACACTAATCTTATTGTCTCTATTAAGGTGAAGACACTTTGTTCATGTGTTCTTTCCATGTAGCACAAGTTGCACTGCACTAATCTATTCCGTTACACTATAACACTACACTAACTCAAATGGTTTTGTTTTTTTAAGTCTTCTTACTATATTTGTGTGATTGAGGAGCTGGATTGCGTCGTTCACGTGATCATGAAGTTTATGTTGGTGACTTTCTGCATACTTTTGAACCACTTTGTGAACGAACTTGATGTTAAGGTCCCGATAAGCAGAGGGATCAAATAACATTATTGTAAAGGGTGGTACCATAAATGTTGAAGTTAGAGTAGATTAGTTATTCCATTGCCTTTGAAACACTTGCCTGTCTGACCATGGCCCCTTTTCTTTGATTATACTGGTATTTATTATCTGGCATATTATAATCTTTTTTTTTTCATTTCCAGGTAGATAAAGCGACAATTGATTTTGAAAAGTGTGCAGTGAAGTGTGTAGACAAACACATGGGACTCATACCTTCCATGCTGAAGACTATGAAGCAGGTCTTAGCCAGCGGGAAACCTCCACCTTCAGTTAGGAATTATGATTAAATTAAATGGCTTAAGAGCCAAGAAGTGTCTTCACATGCAGCTTTTAAATCTTGAAATGCCAATGCCGATAATGTTGTGGAAATTTTCTTTACTTTAAGCCTCTTACTAATAAACTTTGACCTGTTAGCTCAGTTAGTAGTATCTACCTTCTGAACTGCGGGTAGTGGGCTCAACTCCCAGCCAGGATAAACATTTGTGCGATTAACATAGGCGTTTGTTCTGTGTCTGGGTATTATATTGTATTCTATGTATGTATTTACAAATAAAAAGTATCTAAGTATTGTATCAGCTATCTGGTTTCCATAGTACAAGCTTTGTTTAGTTTTAGGATAGATGGCGTTGTGTGAAACGTTCACAAATATTTATAAACATTGCTCATTAGATTAGCTACTCAGTTTTTTCTCTTGTTTTCTCTGCTTATTTCAAACTCAAAAGAGATATTTGTAAATGTAATGTATTTAATATATAATTTAATGTATTGTAATAAACATTGTGTAGCGATGCATAGTTAATCCATTGAGCAGTATTTATATATAAATAATTGTTCTGTCAGAGAGTGGGCAAATGGGGTGATATTGTATAAAGAAACACACTTAGGGTGACACTGTGGAACACAGCCCTTACGTAATAAATAAATAAAACAATAGGGTTACAAATCTTAAAAATATATATTATGATATAATAAGAGTAGATTTAAGGGATGGTCCGCTTTGAAGTGGAAAATTCAATTATTTAAACTTTACTAATTCTGTTGCTAGCCTATATGACTAGATAAATTTACTTATATTGATTATGGTAATTGGCTTTGGATGTCTAATTGATGAAATAAATAAATAATAAATAAATCTACGTAGGTTCTTTACATCATAATAGTTGACAAGAAAGCATGCGATTTCATATCATGCGAATGTCCAATTCATTTAATCTAAAGCATCACAGTAAAATGTGAAAAAAAAATGTTCTCTGATAAATGTATCCAATAGTAATCTCCTTTGCCCATGATTGCCATCAAATTAACTAGGTATTTGAATTTTGCGCTTTGTAGTGGACCTTTACTTTGTAGAAAATAAAAACTGTTATCTACTTTATCTTTTAATTATAATTGTTGCAGATTGTTGTGAATAAATTGTTCTACTTGTACTTCGTTGTTTATTTATTAAAAAATAAATTTTCACAACCTTAAATGTCCTAACTGGCAAGACTTGGAACCG
This sequence comes from Ennomos fuscantarius, assembly GCA_905220475.3. Lineage (NCBI taxonomy): Eukaryota > Metazoa > Arthropoda > Insecta > Lepidoptera > Geometridae > Ennomos > Ennomos fuscantarius. The sequence goes on along the minus strand of HG992050.1, from coordinate 6,499,382 downwards.
TTTTACAATATACCGGTTTTTTTACCGGTAAAAACCGGCTTAAGCGATTATTTCGTTCGGAGTGAAACCGTTAAAAGAACTATGAAAATGTTTGTTTATGATTAACCGGTTTAATCCGCGAGAGACTTGCATTTTCGCGTCGCGTCGCCGCCGCCGTCGAATTGAGGGTAGGTCAAACGTGTGTTTTGTTACGTACTACGTACGACTCAACTGCAAAACGACTCACGGGTGTGTGCGTGAATGGAGGGGTGACAAAATCGGCCTTATTGAAGCAAACCTTTATTACGAATTTTTTAACCAAAAATCTTTTAATAGCGGTTCCGGTAGAACGAAACCGAAAAGAAAAGTTCCCTATGTTCTTGGCGATAACCGGTTTGAAAATTTACCCGGTTTCCAAGCCCTGCTAACTGGTTAGGCGCCATCTATTTGAAAAGCTACGAACTTAATTTACTGTCTGTAAACGACAGGATCACATAGTTCAAAGTTTTGCCGCAACACGTCGCTTTACAACGAGACGTCAGTTTCTGAATCGCGGTGACAAGATTCTCCAAGGAAATATAATTATACAAACCCTAAAAGTTAAAGTCATACTTACCTGGCGTAGGGGACACCGTGATCAAGAAGGCGGTTCCCCCAGAGCGAGGCTCTACCATTGCACTGCGGTAGGGTTGACCTCTGCGATTATCCCTAATGTGGATAACTCGGACGCGTTATTTTTGGTAGTGGGGACTGCGTACGCGCCGTCCCTCATGCAATAACAGGTTATAAAGAGTTTCTCTAATTTAAGATGTATGTCAATTAAATGAAGCTTTGCAGAAAGTTATTATTTTCTATAATAAAGCTATAGTTCATTTAAAAGGCATTTATCATAGGGTGGGAAGGGGGACTCAAGTGACATTTGGTTTGGAAGAGCATGTTTCTTTTATACTAGTAGGTACATAGCTCTGGCGTTTGATTTCTTATTGGGATAATGATCCCAATAAGAAATCAAACGCCAGAGCTATGTACCTACTAGTATAATAAACTGTTTTTTTTTGTATGAATACATCATAAATCTTTAATTGACATGTAATTTAAAATATTATGAACTAGTTGCGCCCCGCAGTTTCACCCGCGGATAAAAAGTATTTTAATTATTTGCTCATCCCACGGGAACATTTCACTTTTCCGGGATGAAACGTAGCCTATATGTTAATCCAGTGTATAAGCTATCTTGATACCGAATTTCATCCAAATCCATTCAGCCGTTTGAGCGTGAAGGAGTAACAAACATACACACATTCACACATACAAACTTTCGGCTTTATAATATTATTATGAATTATGAATATGAATAAATGATTATTATTATTATGAACACTTAGCAGTAGAGCTTGCGCACTACTGCTTGCCAGCAGAATAACTGGGAAAGCAGTGGTACCTACCTAGACGAACTATGCAGAAACGTCCTACCACCTAGTAAGTATAAAGTAGATATTAGACACGTTAACATATTTAAAAGTATGGTTCATAAATAATATCTATCATTTTAATTATGCCTATTTATTGTTTACTACTATTATGTAACACATTCGTTTTTTTTATAATATATATTTGTTTATATAGTATATTAAGGTATTAGAATGTTTGTATTATTTATTAAAAAGTCAGGTAATAGTTTTAATTTATTTATATAATTTACTTTATCTATAAATTGTTTTACACCGCCGTTTATTTTTCTCTACTGTTACTGTCCATTCAAAGGACTGACTGGCCCGATAGCTCAGTTGGTAGTATCCCTGCCTTCTGAACTGCAGGTCGAGGGTTCGATTCCCACCCAGGACAAACATTTGTGTGATGAACATCGATGTTTGTTCTGTGTCTGGGTGTTTATATTGTATTCTATGTATGTATTTACAAACAAAAAGTATCTAAGTATTGTATCAGTTATCTGGTTCCCATAGTACAAGCTTTGCTTAGTTTGGGGCTAGATGGCGCTGTGTGAAATGTCCACTCATATTTATTAAAAAAAAAAAAAGGTCTGAAAGTGATCGCTGTGATATGAATAAAGCTCCAACTAATCATTTTTAATAATAACCGTTGTTGATTCTCACAGCTATCATAATATGAACTCTTCAATCTCGACGTTATATAGGTATAGTTAGTTTTATATTATATGTAAGTAATTGTATTCATTATAATTATGTAAGTAGGTATATTATATTATTTTTATATAATTAGTATATTATACGTAATATATATTTTTTATTATTATATACATAGACGTATTTTATTCTGATATCAATTTTACTGTACCGCTACCATTTATTTTCTTGCACATCCAGGTTGACTGGTAGATAATGTTTCATAGCATTAAGTCCTCCTTGTACATTATTTTGTGCTAAAGTATAAATAAATAAATAAAAATAAGACCGCCTATTATTGCACTACTTCGTACCTAAGTATATTTATTCCTATTTTGTACTTCCTTGGTGAGACAATAGAGTTCTCTATTTCTATCTATATATTGCACCTAGCAATAATCATTATTGCATTATGCATTTATTATTGCATTATGATAATGTAGGTTGTAAAAATATATGAAACGATTTGATGATGAATTATTTTTTTATCGTGTTACATAAAATAATTTTTACCTAATTCTTGACATAAATTTTATCGTTGATTTCGAACGATTGTCCTAATTATGTAAACACTGTTTTTTTAATTAATTATCGTAAATTTAATTAATATAAAAGCTGTCGATCGGTTAAACTAACATTAGTGTAATAGTCATTTTGGTAGACAATGTATTGGGGGAAAATATTTATTTTGTTAGCAATTGGTATAATCTGTGTGAGTATTTTGTATTTTATTTATTTAAATGAGTTTTACCGGTTTAAACCACAATCTGCGGAGAGCTGAATGATCACATTTCTTTTAACAGTTAGTAACTATTTATGATTTATTTGCTTAATTTGTACGTATAGTAGTTGGTAGGACTTTGTTGCAAAGTTCGTTTAGGGAGGTACCACCGCTTTGCCAGTTATTCTGGCGCCAAGCAGTAGTGTGCAAGCACTACTGTGTTCCGGTTTGAAGGGCACTGTAGCTAGTGAAATTACTGGGCAATTGAGACTTTATGATCTGATCTCACAGTCTAGTAATTTTATTACCAGACGGTGCTGATGTCTCAGGATGATGTGCGGAGTGCAGTGTCGCGCGAAATTCTATCTTTTGGGGTTCCGAGTGAGACGGTTCTGTTATGGGCGGCCGTGACGCTTAACAGCAGGTGAACGGCTAGCTCGTCACATCATTCACTAACATAAAATAAAAAAATAAAAAATAGTCAAATTTTATATCTAGACAATATTACCAAATTTTGAATAATAAGCGGAATCAAATCTATAAATATTAAATAAATCTTTACCGTGAACTATTTTGCATATTAATCTTCAATTTAATTATTTATCAAATAAACATCGGTGAGGTAAAATTTTAATTTTTATAGGTAATTGTAGACAATGGGTCTGTGGGGGCCGGCTGCCATGGCAACATATAGGACTTGGCCAAAAGTTTGGTGGAAGCATCAGGTGACCAGAATGCTGGCTTTTATTTTGCACAAAAAATAAGCATTGCCATTCAACGTGGTAATGCTGCCAGCACTCTGGGTACATTCCCCTCGTTCAACGATTTATTTTAAATTTTTAGTTTTCATTTATTTTAAGTTCTTTGGTGTTTAGTTTTTTAGGTCTAATTTAGTTTTGTATTAACGATTATTGAAATAAAAATAAATGACTTCCATGGTAATTGTAAAATTGAAATTGAAAACCAATATAGACAATATACACTTCGGGTATATAACTAGCCCGCCTGTGTAAAGTTCGGTAGAGACCAATAGCATTGGTTCGCACAAAAAAGGAGTCTATATATAAAAAAAAGTTTACCGACAAAAAAAGTTACAATACTGATGAGTCATTGTCATATAAACAATGGATTTTTTGATACGCTTTTGTTTAACATTTTTTTCAATGACCATTTGCAATAAATGGTTTTAGATATAATAATAATAACGCACATAGGTCCTGGACCCTAACTAAGATTACCTAAGTTTAGGGAACCCAGGAACTACGAGGACCATGGTCCCACAACACTCACACTCAGAACAATGTACGTTTTTTTTTTCAATATTTTTAAACTGAATTATGTTTTTCAGATCAATGGAAGACGAATTATAAAACGACCAAAGAAAATATGTCAGCGGCCCGCAAGCGCTCCGCCATGCAACCACGCTCTCCCCCCCATTGAAATCCCATGCAACTGCAAATCTATCACAGAACCCACTTATGGTGCTATTGGACCTTGCAACTGCCAGAAAATATTTTTGGATGAACTGCTAAACTATGGCTGCGCTGACACTTATGGTATACTTAACCCAGAAGTACCAATCTATAGCAGAGTCCCAGCTATAAAAGTACCCAAAACGATAGCGGATTTTGATTGTGGGTTACCTATTCCAGAAATTAATTTGCCAAGTTTATACGACTTCATCGAATCTTGCCAAGCGGTGCCACCTTGCGTTGGATCACCGCCCTGTTCTTGTCAAGGATCGATTCCCCAATATCAAATTATTGATTCGCCTTGTTGTAAAACTATGCAGAGACCGATTGTGGACTATTTAATACCTGAAGTTGCAAGTTCATTTATAAAAGTGCCATACGTAGAGCCATGTTATCTCCCGGCACCAAAATGCCAGCCACAGGTTGTACAATTATCACCTTGCGGATGTTCCTTACCTAATATTGAATATGGATGTCAAATGAATATGCCATGTGGATGCTCGACCTGTTTAAATGCACCATGCAGCTGTGACAATGGTGTAAAAGTATCATATGCATTGCCATGCGTTTGCCAGAATCCCGTAAACTGTGGTTGCCAGAATACCGTAAGCTGTGGTTGCCAGAATGCCGTTAGCTGTGGCTGCCAGAATCCTGTAAGCTGTGGTTGCCAGAATCCCGTAAGCGGTGGTTGCCAGAATCCCGTAAGCTGTGGTTGTCAAAATCCCATAAACTGTGGTTGCCAGAATGTCATCCCATACGGGCCAGAGTTGCGAATTCTGGACGCGCCGTGCTCTTACCAGGCTTGCCAGCTGTCACCCGTAGAGTTGCCAGTGTTTGGATACAGTTGCCAATCATTGCCACCTCCAGTTGTTGGCTGTAGTGGAAAGTATTTGCGCCAAATAACACTTCAGCCGCCCTTTTTGTAATAATTATGTTAGCTTTAATAATGCCTATTTATGAATAAAGATTAAGCTTAAGTTTAACCCGTGATCATGTATTTTTCTTCATATGAGCATCATATGTGTTTATTTTTTTATTGTTATAAAAATGACAAAATCAATTACAATTACCACGAAAAATATTTCAGACCACAAACAAATAATTCATCTCAATCTCAACCCTCATTATTATTACCATTACAGGTAACGTGAAATGATAATAAAAGTTTTAACTTTTATTATTATCTGTGTTAATATTTTTTAAATTCTCGCAATTTGAACACATAGTTTGAATTTGTTTATACAGGACTTAATCGCCCTAAACATATTTTGATTTACCACAACGTTTGCTGTATTATTACTGAGTGAAAACAATTTAAATTGCTCAACAAAACTCTTCTCTAAACCGATAACGATATCATAAAATCATTTATTTGCTGAATTGAATCATGAATCAGTTTTCGTCACGTTTCAAAACAAATATTGCAATTTTGAAATAAGCAACATCATGAGAAATCAATTTTGATAATGTTTTTATATAAGCAGTGAACGCACTTAAAAACGTAGGAAACACGCGTTTGTTCTTATCAAAAAAAGGTGAATACATATTTATTGTTTTTTATTAATTTGTTAGTAATGGGTATATTTTTATTACATTAAACATAAGTACTTTATAATCGTTAATACAAAACTAAACTAGTTCTAGTTGACTGGCCCGATAGCTCAGTTGGTAGTATCCCTGCCTTCTGAACTGCAGGTCGTGGGTTCGATTCCCACCCAGGACAAACATTTGTGTGATGAACATTGATGTTTGTTCTGTGTCTGGGTGTTATATTGTATTCTATGTATGTATTTACAAAAAAAAAGTATCTAAGTATTGTATCAGTTATCTGGTTCCCATAATACAAGCTTTGCTTAGTTTGGGGCTAGATGGCGCTGTGTGAAATGTCCACACATATTTATTTATTTAAACTAGTTCTAAAAAACTAAATTATACCTAAGAACTTAAAATATATAAAAAACTAATAATTTAAAATAGCCCGTTGGTGGAGGGGAAAGTTCCCAGAATACTGGCAGCATTACCACGTTGAATGGCAATGCTTATTTTTTGTGCAAAATAAAAGCCCGCATTCTGGTCACATGATTTGTTAGTTATATATATACTCGTATAGTTGATGCACCTCAACTTACAGTTTTGCTTATCTACTTGTCAGACTAATGCTTATTTTAATCAAAAATAGTGTCAATTGTCTAACTGACAAATTGTTTAGTTAAAATATGTTTGACAACGAGGACTACTTTCTACTACTGATTAACGAAAGTTACTTTACTAGGTGATAAGATTTTTCTGCAAAGTTTGTCTAGGTAGGTACCACCGCTTTGCCAGTTATTCTGCCGCCAACAGTAGTATGCAAGCACTACTGTGTTCCGGTTTGAAGGGCACTGTAGCTAGTACAATTATTGGGCAAATGAGACTTTATGACCTGATCTCACAGTCTAGTAATCTTACTAGTCTCAGGATGACGTGCTCTGTATTTTAGAGTTCCGAATGACACTGGAAATGATATGGGCAACCGTGTCGCTTAACATCAGGCAAACGGTTAGCTCGTCATAGCATTCCTTAACATAAAAAAAAGTTATTTTGGAACCAACATAATACAAAATCAACCTAAAAATACTACCAAAAGTACAGCTTACGAAAATTTATTATTTATTTTTCAGAACACAATGGGAAGACTTACAATTGTCACATTAGCGATTTTATCAACATGCTCGGCAAACGTGATTTCCCCAAATGCAATAGCTTCCGTCTTACAGAAAATTATGTCCCCAGCCAACACTGACAAGGCAATGCAAATGATCAACATGGCAGCAAACAGCCAAAACAATGCTCCACCAAACAGATATTTCGCTGCCGACTGTGGCATGTTCAAAAACGTTGCCAGAAACGAAATGCCTGGCAGGGTAATTACTGAAATGGGGATCCCGCGGGCTATCATAACCAATGAAGGTATAAGAATTATAGAAAATGAGCCAGTATACCCAACGCAGCCAAACTTAGTTAGACAAGTTGTGAGGGAACCAGCGCCAGCTAATATGATTGATTCCTTGATATTCCCGAAGGAAATATATCAAACTGCACCAGTTGCACCGCAGCCTAGCCCTTATTTGCCAATGGCATCTGCAGCCCCTAGCCCCTGCTTCGGATCCCCAAATCCTTATTTGCCAGTGGCATCCCCTGTCTCTGCAATGACGTCACCGTTTCTGCCACCTCCAACGCAATCTAAAGGGCATTTTTTAAGAAAGATTCCTATCTCTCCCCCTACTTTGTAACTTAATTTATTTGCTAGACATATAAGATAATATTTATTTTGTACACATTGTAATTAACTAATAGTTTTTATTAAAATTCAATAAGTTTCTTACTCAGTTTGTTATTTAAATTAGTAAATAAATCTACATACATTGTGTGTATGTAATGTATGTATAATGTATATTTACAGGATACATACATACATCTAAATATATATAACTCAAAGGTGACTGACTGACATAATGATCTATCAACGCACAGCCCAAACCAGTGGACGGATCGGGCTGAAATTTGGCATGCAGGCAGATGTTATGACGTAGGCATCCGCTAAGAAAGGATTTTTCGATATTCCACCCTTAAGAGGGTGAAATGGGTGGTTGAATTATTTTCCCATAGGCCACGCCGCGGGCGAAGCTGCGGGCAGAAGCTCGTTTATTTATAACTAGCTGCGCCACGCGGTTTCACCCACGTGGTGAACATTTTCTAATTTTTCCGCACAACTTTCTGATATTTTCTTTCACAAGAACCTTTTCCTGACAACAATAAACACAACTAAAAAAGAATTAGTGAAAATGTTCCATCGCGTGATGCGATGACCAAGGGAAATAGAGATTCATTTATGTATATAAAGATTAGTTGAAAGAAATCTTTGAAAATTAATAAGGATTCAATACTTTTTTTGCTACTTGAGACATCATATTGAGATATACTACAAAAGTAACCACCATCTCACACCGGTCTAAGAAGAATATTGAAATGAACTTAATAAACATTACAAATAGAAAACTGAAATATATATAGCAAAAGGCAAGGTACCTGAGATTTCATCAGACCTAGCTTTTTACATCACTGGAAACCATTCACCTCTATTAATGTTTTTTTTATGTAAACATGAAGTACCACTCACTTGCTATCACGTAACTCGATTGCAACCAATAGAAACGCAAATTTGTATGAATGCGCAGTTCATGTGCATAGTTAGTATGGAAATTTCTCTTGTTGCATTGCAATCAAAGTTTCGTGATCTTTTTTTTTTAATCTGCATTTCCACAGATACCTGGGTCCGTGCTTTTTGTTAGATTATTTTTTATATTTATTAATTAAGCCTATTATTAACATGAACATATATATAATACAGGGAGTACAATACAGCCAATAACACATAAACATAAGTACTTATTTCTAATTGTGCGTACACCACCGAGCAAACCAGCTTCCGCAAGCAGCACCCGTTCACGAGCTTGACGCATGTTCCAGCCATCGCCCTCCTCGAAGTTTCGTGATCACTCCATGTTAAATTTCACAGCTGCCTTTGAGTTTTATATATAGTTGAGCAGGTCGACTCATAACTTGGAGGTGGCGAGTTGGATTCCCGCGGCAGGACAAGTATTAGTGCACAGAAAAAAAAGCGCCATTTTTTTTATATTGTTTGATAGGCTTGCGTTTGACCACTATCGAACCTGATGGTAAGTGACGATGTGGTCTAGGATGACTTGTTCTGAGTCTGGGCGTTGTGGGACCATGGTCCTCGTAGTTCCTGGGTCCCTAGACACAGGGAATCCTAGTAAGGGTCCAGGATTTTAGTATGTGATCGTTGGGCGTTATTATTATTATAATGCCTACCGCCATATACGAGTATATGCCGTATTGATTGCCATTGTAAATATATGGCCACAAACTGTGTCTACACCTAGGTGTTGTCTTTAATTATGGCCACAGTTATGGCCATAATTATCAAGGTTGTGTGCGCGTAGTATTAATGTAGGTAAATATGTAATCGTTACATAATGACCTAATTGTTGTGTAAAATAATGGAAACAACTGGAAATTGCATAAATCGAAATACATAAATAACACAAATTTGGTTTCTAAATACCTAGACGCGAACACAATTTGATACAAAAATGTCCGGTTTACTAATATTTTGTTCTTTATTTATTTACGTAAGTACTAAGTACCTTGTTTATTATTTTGAACTGGTCTAGCATTTGACCACGCTCTCACCCGATGGGAAGTGACGATGCGGTCGAAGGTGTAGCATGCTAGCCAAGTAAATACCTATTCACTCTTCTCTTGAACACCAGGGGTCACATTTCGCCGGAAACACAGACGCTGGCATTCCATTCCTTAGCCGTTCTAATTATGAACGTGGAATCAAATCGCTTGGTACGAACGGGTGATATTTCGACCACGAAGGGATGGCGCTTAGCCGAGCGTCTAGTAGTCCGGTAGTGGAATGGTGATGGGAGAATGAGATCATGCAGTTCTTGAGCGCATTCACCGTGGTGTAATCTGTAAAAGACCGACAGACTTGCCACCTTACGTCGGTGTGCTAGGCTCTGGAGCCTTTCACCAACCAAAGTGTCGTAGTCAATAAGCTTTTTGGCATAATCACCACTCTTGGCTATCAAAACTTAACATACATCATTAGTACGAGTAAAGCAAAAATTAAAAAAAAAATCTATAATAATAATAACGCCCAACAATCACATACATAGATCTTGGACCCTAACTAAACGGATAAGCAGTGTAGCTAGTGAAATTACTGGACAAATGAGACTTTATGATCTGATCTCACAGTCGAGTAATCTTATTACTAGACTGTGCTAATGTCTCAGGATGATGCAGCAGCGCAGTGCAGTGTCACGGGAAACTTTATATTTTGGAGTGACACTGTTCTGTTATGGGCAGCCGTGTCGTTTAGGTGAAGGACTAGCTAGTCACATCATTCGCTAATATAAAAAAAAGTTCATACATATACACAGTATATCGCTGATGGAAAGCGTTCGGTGACGATGACGCGTGCTCCATGATTTTCGTTCACCCAAAAAGTGCGCAACGCGCAAGAAGTTTTTACTTCAATAAATCATGATGAATGTATTGTAGAGTTTTGGCAGGAAAATGAAAAAGATCGTGTCACCGCATTGTATTATTTTCCAAAACTTGTGTTATTTTCAGTGTTAGTGCATAAAATTGGTAGCATTTTATTCGTTAAGTGCTGGATTACAGGCATGAGTGCGGGAAAGTGGTATAGTGATGGTGAAACGTATCATTTCGTGTTGTTTCCAAAACTCCATAGAAGCTTCTCGTAAAGTGGCCACCACTTTACTAGGAGTATGACTTGACTAGACTAGACTATGACTTGACTTGATGACTTGGACTGTGGACTTGACATACATACTTAACTCGAAAAATATGACACTGGCTTAATACACAAAAGTGTGGAGCCATACCAAAACAAAAATAAAAAAATTTATTGTAAGATCACGTCGCAGTACTTGACCTTTCCGATTTACTAGACACAGGGAATCCATGTGATCGCTTTTTATTATTTCAAAATTTATTTTTATATTTCAGGCAAGTTGTCAACGCCCCTGTGCTGGTCCTCTTCGAGGTGCCAGTGTAGTGTTCACGCAGCGTAGCTGTCCTTCACCACCACTCATCGGAAATCCAGTCATAGGCTGTCTCGATCCCGTTATGACTAAGTACGGGACTATTACGGAAGTACCAGTGTATGCCAACCCATGTCTACCATACGCCCCTACTGTCTGCGTTGAAAACCCATTTCTGCCACCTGCAAACCCGTTGCTGCCACCTGCAAACCCGTTGCTGCCACCTGCAAACCCGTTTCTGCCAACTGCGCTTCCAGTTTCGCTGGCAAATCCGTTTCTGCCAGCTGCATCCCCTGTTTCCGCATATATGCCCCCAATATCTTCGTGTTCACCATGCGCATCGACTTGCAATAGCTGTCATTATTTGAAAAAGATTCCTATTCCGCCACCATGCATCTAGAAGTTAAATATATTATTATCAATTATTTAATAATAGTGTCCATCCAATGGTTGCCTGAAAGAGTTCGCTTTAGTAAAGGCTGCCCATTGTAATACCTACTACAAGTAATTTTTTTTTTGGTAGTAGTAGTAGGTAGTGTTTAGTATTAGTTAATAATATTTGTAGTATTTAGAAAATAAAGGCAAATTGCCGTGAAAAAAATAATTAGCAGTTGGAATGTGGTTTAGTTATTATGTTACATTAATTAAGTATGTGTACAATAAAGAGTATTTGAATTGTATTGTATTGTATTATTATTAATTACAATAAGTTTAGTCTATATAGGACTATAATATTTTTTTATGAACCTATTTCTCTCAAGCAATAGAAAGGTATTATTATGTTGGCCGAAGGCAAAGAAAACCTTATAATCGTTTATCTTGATAAAAACATTCCATTCCATTCCATTGCCTTCCACTCCATTCCATTCCATTCCAGTCCATTCCTTCCATTCCGTTCCATTCCATTAGATTCCATACCAGTCCAGTCCAGTCCATTCCATTTCATGCTATTCTATTAATAATCAATTGTCCTACAAGTTAAAATGTTGCAATGTGGTAGGTACATTCCCCACTTGCATCGCAATTAATTGTTAAATATATAAGTAACAATAAATATAAATAAATACCAGTTATTGTTGCATAATGTTAGAAACGTCATTGTTTATCAATCAGTACTTGTTAGGAAAGTTAATTACATAATTGAAAATTATCTTATCTTGTTGAAAGATGTGGTTTATCTAATTGAAACTTATCTCCCCTAATCAGGTAGTCATGTGAGAACATTTGTGATATTTTTTTAATAATTGTGTAATACATTACACATACATAAAGGCACGCATAATATTTGCTGGATCATTGTTTAAAAATATTTTACTAAAACAGTTACAATGCAGACGTCATGTTTCGCTGTGATACTGCAATTTTTTGTTTTAAAAGTAAGTACCGACGTAACATATTAAAGATGAATAAGTGACTAAGTAACACTTCTTCAGAGTTCTTCTACAAATGTATTACCGTTTTGCCATATTCTTCCGTCAAACGCAGTTTTATGAAGGCACTTTGTTTTTGTTTTGGTATGGCTCCACACTTTCGTGTATTTTGCCAGTGTCAAGTAATTGATAATTTCTCGAGTTAAGTAATATGTGTCAAGTCAAGTCAAGTCACAGTCCAAGTCATCAAGTCAAGTCATAGTCTAGTCTAGTCAAGTCATACTCCTAGTAAAGCGGTGGCAACTTTACCAGGAGCTTCTATGGAGCTTTGGAAACAACACGAAAAGAAACGTTTCACCATCATTACACCACTTTCCCACACTCATGTCTGTAATTCAGCACTTAACGAATAAAATGCCACCACCTAAACACAGGTTAACTTAGTTAGGAGTTAGTGCTCAGACATTTATACCTACTCGAGTTATGTTATACCACTAATAGTGTATCAATTCATACTGTCATCTATATGTGAGCCAAGTTACACCTACATCCATAAACTGTTAAAGTTTCCAAAGTACACAGTTTTAATATCGAAAAATATAAATCCTAGTTTTTTTTTTTCTTTTTTAAGTATGTATATGTAATGTAGCTCTAAATTTCTTAAAATTGCTACGATGTTTGAGTAGGTGGTCACCTATTTTTATTTTCCGAAATAAATTTCATTTCATTTCATTTCAATTTTATGCACTAACACTGAAAATTACACAAGTTTTGGAAAATAATACAATGCGGTGACGCGATCTTTTTCGTTTTCCCGCCAAAACTCCACAGGAATTCTTATTTATTAAAAGAAACATTAGATAGTGGCGTGTAGTAATGTAGTAAGTCCTTAGATTAGTATAAAGAATAAAGACGCTGCCAGATAAAAAACAAAGCTCATTTTTAAACAATTAATCATCAATATAAAAACTGTCTTAAAAGAATCTTGGTGAAATCTATAAAAGCGTTATTTATAAATTTCACTCGGCCGGCTCATATCTCTCATATCTCATATATGATAACTTGGACTGTGACTTGACTTGACTTATGACTTAACTTGAAAAATTATCAAATACTTGACACTGGCTAAATACACAAAAGTGTGCAGCCAAAAAAAAAGAATTCCTGTAAAAAGTTTAAACTCTAACTTTTGTTTCAGATTGTCGCAAGTCAATACAGCGCCGTTCCATCTTTAAGACTGACACGGTCACAACTAAGCACAGTCCCCACACAATACACAAAAGAACAACTTCTTAGCGCGCTCCTCTCATCGTATGATCAAGCGAAAATTCCAGAGCGCATAGAAATGATTACGTCAGCCATCCAACAAATGCCTCCAAGGAAAAACAGAAAGGTGTATTTAGCGGAGGTTCTAAAACAGTCCGCGTTACAAAGTTTGGCGGTGGCAGCGAACGCGTGCAATTCCGCTGGCATATTGCCAGTGGCGAACGAGTACGGATTGCCGGTGCCAGGGGACGGATTGCCGATGGCACAGAGAAATGTGCTGCCATTTTCCAGCGGTCCAGCCAGAGATATCGTCAACATCCCGGCAGATTACATTCCGAATAGGACGCTGAAAGTTCAATATTATTAAGTTTTCTAGGAAGATTATCTTAAAAACAATAAATGGTGCAAATTTTATCGTGGTGTAAATAAAAGTGGGAAAATAAGATTTATCGAAAACAATCCGCTTACAATGGTAGCAAAGCATGTGTGCCGTGGGAAAGAGAGACAGTAATACAAATCTTGAGAGACAAGAAGAGTGCAGAGCAACTTAAGGGTTATGTGAATCATTACCCATCATAACCCGGAGTCCAACGGGAATTGAACCCACCACGGGTTCAATTCCCGCGGCAGGACAAGAATTATGGCACAGAAAAAAAAGCGCAAATACTTGTTCTGTGTCTGGGTGTTGTGGGACTATGGTCCTCGTAGTTCCTGGGTCCCTAGACACAGGGAATCCTAGTTAGGGTCCAGGATCTATGTATGTGATCGTTGAGCGTTATTTTATTATTTTCCATCTTTTAATTGCATCTATGTAATGGGTGTATAATTTTAAGAATAATTATTTATTAAAAGAAGCTATTTAATTAAAATGTAAAACGATGAAATTACTTTTACTAAATTATTTCCCTAGTTTTGATAAGATACGATCTACTCCAGCCATGAACACCACGTACAGGCCAGACCTCAGATAGAGTCCTGTAATCCCGAAACTTTGACTGCAATACAACAGGAGAAATTTTATTGGAAACTTCCATTGTAACTGTGCACGTAAACTATCTATGGAAACCTTAGAGAAACTATGCTTAGAAACCTTAGAGAAACTATCTATAGAAACCTTAGAGAAACTTTGTATAGAAACCTTAGAGAAACTATGTATAGAATCCTTAGAGAAACTATGTATATAAACCTTACAGAAACTATGTATAGAAGCCTTAGAGAAAATAGTTTCTCTAAGGTTTCTATACCTATGTATAGAAACCTTAGAGAAACTATGTCTAGAAACCTTAGAGAAACTATGTATAGAAGCCTTAGAGAAACTATGTATAGGAACCTTAGAGAATTTACCAAAGCAGATGACAAAGTTGCAATCCGCAAACATAATTTACTGGTGATTTTTACGGAGGACGAGGTAAACACGCATAGCACACGCGCAAATCGAAGTTTTATTCATATAAACGCACACTATAACAATCACGCACACCATTTTAATGGCCGTGGTTGCGAGTGAAACCCTTGCCAACTCCCCTCTAAATGCTCGAAGATAAAAAGTGACAAAGCCATACCAATGTTTTTATTTGAACTTGATTCCGTGATCGCTGATCTGATGATCACACCTCTGGGTGCCGTTGGATGCAAGAAGCATGTAGCCGCTCAAATCAGACGTCTCCAGGCTGATGATGAGCATATGGCCCCGTAGGTTAGCTAGAACGGTCGTGACTTTCCATAGGGTCCACTCTTCCAGTGGAGGTAGTCTTCTCGATCCTCTTATCCCGGCAACGGCTCAAGCCGAGGCTCGCATCCCAGCGGTGCCCTTAAGCTAACTGCCCCCCACTTTTCATGGCTTAAGCCCACTCGCCCGGTGACGCTGTAAAGGTCGTTAGAGACCAACAGAATCAGCTTATTGTAGTTGTAGTAGTTGTTATACTTAGTTTTTTATGTTATGGAATGACGTGACGAGCCAACTGTTACCTGATGTTAAGCGACATGGCTGCCCATACTGATATGGGTAGCCGTGCAACTGATTGCAATTTCACTCTAAAGTATAGGGTTTCGCATGACACTGCACTGCGTATGTCACCGTAAGACATTTTTTTTTATGTTAAGGAATGACGTGACGAGCTAGCCGTTCGCCTGATGTTAAATGACACGGCTGCCCATATCAGCTGCAGTGTCACTCGGAACTCTAAAGTATGGAGTTTCGTGTGACACTGCACTACGCACGTCACCCTAAGACATCAGCACAATCTGATAATACGATTACTACACTGTGAGATCAGGTCTTAAAATCTCATTTGCCCAGTAATTTCACCAGCTACCACGAACACAGTACTGTTTGGCGGCAGAATAACTGGCAAAGCGGTGGTAGCTATCTAGACGAACTTTGCAGAAAAGTCCTACCACCAAGTTGAAAGAATAAAGGAATTTATTCATACCTAGGTATACATAAATACAACACTGTGACGTCATCATTGCGTAGGTTTCCCTTAGCACCTGTACAGGGTGGCTCCTCTCTGGGGTGAGGCCGCTAGCGTAGGAAGCTTACCTGCCGAATGAAGTAGTTTTTTTTTTTTTTAAATCTCACACAACGCCATCTAGCCCCAAACTAAGCAAAGCTTGTATTATGGGAACCAGATAACTGATACAATACTTAAATACTTTTTGTTTGTAAATACATACATATGATACAATATAACACCCAGACACAGAACAAATACCGATGTTCATCACAGAAATGTTTGTCCTGGGTGGGAATCGAACCCACAACCCACAGTTCAGAAGGCAGGGCTACTACCAACTGAGCTATCGGGCCAGTGTATGAAATTGCATACTAAAGTTTTCGACAACTCCACGTGGTAGGACTTTTCTGGAAAGTTCTTCTAGGTAACCACCGCTTGCTATTTCTGTCACCACGCAGTAGTGTGCGAGCACTACTGTGTTCCGGTTTGAAGGGCACTATAGCTGACTGGCCCGATAGCTTAGTTGGTAGTAACTCTGCCTCCTGAACTGTGGGTTGTGGGTTCGATTCCCAACTAGGACAAACATTTGTGTGATGAACATAGGTGTTTGTTCTGTGTCTGGGTGTTTATATTGTATTCTATGTATGTATTTACAAACAAAAAGTATCTAAGTATTGTATCAGTTATCTGGTTCCCATAGTACAAGCTTTGCTTAGTTTGGGGCTAGATGGCGTTGTGTGAAATGTCCACATTTATTATTATTATATTACTATAGCTAGTGAAATTACTGGGCAAATGAGACTTTATAACCCAATCTTACAGCCTAGTAATCTTAATTTTATTACTAGACTGTGCTGATGTTTAAAGATGACGTGCACAGTGCAGCGTCACGCAAAGATTTATATTTTTAGAGTTACAAGTGACAGTGCAAGTGTTATGGGCGGCCATGTCGCTTAATATCAGGTGAACGACTAGCTCGTCACGTCATTCATTAACATAAAAAATCTAATTTGAATTAAATATTACACATATTAGGTTCAGCCTTATCTGCTTAGCTGGAATTAAAATAAGTAACTTTAGACTTTTCACCGCAGAAAATGTTCTATATTAAAATGCCTTGTATGAAGCCGTTACGATACGGCTTTTGTGAGACTTTATACATTTACCGATGGAAAGTTCCCAAAGCAGTTCTAACAAATCAATACCACAAAAATAGCTTGTCCTCGCCACAAGGACGCGTCCTCAAAAATTGACCTCGAATTCGGCCGTGTCCTTGATCAAGGACGGCCTTGAGCGTTTTTCATTCGAGGACAGCTTGCGAATCGTGTTGATACAAGCACAATTTACTGTAGTCTGCTCAGTGGTTTTTTTATTATATAAATAATATTATATTTTCAGCAACTACAAATTAAACAGTGGCATCTATATATATGACGGCAGCAACGTCCAGTTATAAACTCTATGCGCAGCGGGCAGTACCGTAATTTACCCTATGGTAACATTTAAATTTATTACAGTGGCAGCACCGGGAACTGTCATCGCTTTCCCACCCATTTGGCTATATAAAGGGAGCGCTCGGTGTACTACGGATCAATTCTTGCTCCAGACGCGGTCCGATGCACATACTGAAGGCCTATAGTTTTATAACCTTGCAACCTACGCACAACCCGTTAAGCCTATAAATCTATTAATCGAATAAACAAAACATTTTATACCTGGTTCTCATTAATGAAATGAAAGAAAACATTAAATCAAAAAGTTTAGGGATTTATTTATGTAAAAACTTATATTTATATAGAGACTTATATTTATTTACTTTTTATATAGATATTTTTAACGTAAAAACTAGCAGGAAAAAAGACCACCAAACCCGCAAGTGCAGGAAGCGTGTATAATAACAATTTTATTTTATTAGTAAATATATATAAAATAAGCAAGCTTCTAACTGTATCAAATAAAATAACGCCCAAGGAACACACGCGTGGATCTTGGACCCTAACTAGAATCCCCTGTATCTAGGGACCCAGAAACTACAAGGACCGTGGTCCCACAACACCCAGACTCAGAATGAGTATTTGCTTTTTTTGTGAATAAAGACTTGTCACGCCGCGGGAATTGAACCCCTCTGGGCTATGAGCCGACCATACCACAAAGCTGTCAAATATCACTAAAATCTTCATTTTCGCATCATTTTCTATCTGTATGTAGGTCATTCAAACCAATGCGAACTTCTTGTTGAATTAAAACCTAAAATTTTGGTAGATACAAAATCTAATATAATATAATAAAATAATATAATATAATTAATAATATAATATAATGATATATAATCCGAGCTTCTGCCCACAGTTTCGCCCGTGGCGTGGCCTATGGGAAAATAATTCAACCATTCATTTCACCCTCTTAAGGGTGTAATTTCGAAAAATCCTTTCTTAGCGGATGCCTACGTCATAACATCTACCTGCATGCCAAATTTCAGCCCGATCCGTCCAGTGGTTTGGGCTGTGCGTTGATAGATCACTACGTCAGTCAGTCGGACATTTCACACAGCGCCATCTAGCCCCAAACTAAGCAAAGCTTGTATTATGGGAACCAGATAACTGATACAATACTTAAATAATTTTTGTATGTAAATACATACATAGAATACAATATAACACCCAGACACAGAACAAACACCGATGTTAATTACACAAATGTTTGTCCTGGGTAGGAAGAAATCCAATGAGAATTAATCTGGAAGTTTTTAAGAAGAGAGTATACAATTTTTTGTATATAATATTCTGTAACGTGTTACATCATAATCGACAAAAATGTGGTCAAACACAAGCCTATCTATATAAAAAACGAGTGTGCTTTAGGCCACACGACTAAGGTAAAACTTCTTCAGCTTAGCTCCATCTATCGGCCGGTGTTTGTTTTTGCTTTGTTTAATGCTAATGTCGCCATCTTGACAATAATTGTAAATTGTAATTTTACCGGACATACTAACATAATAATACATATTTTATCCTTGCTATGTTGACAATGAGATCTACGTGAACCAACTTTAAGTTCCATTTGCCTCGCATTCATCAGTTAGAAAGCTCATTTGGTAGTAACCCTAGGCTGAAACCAACTAAGCTTTGGTTGAGTTGGTATGAGTTGAAGTTTGTGGGTTCAATTCCCACTGAGGACAAACATTTCTGTGATGAACATCGACATTTGTTCTGTGTCTGGATAGACAAACAAAAAGTATCTAAGTATTGTATCAGTTAACTGGTTCCGATAGTACAAGCTTTGCTTAGTTTGGGGCTAGATGGCGTTGTGTGAAATATAAAAAAAAGAAAAAACAACTTCACGTCGCGTCATCACATTTCATCAGCCCAATATACGTTCCCACTGCTGGGCCACGGGGCTTCTAACAAAAAAAAATGGTTTAATCCACCACGCTGCCAAATGCATCTTGGTGGACACATTATCTCGAATATGGTGATTCACTATGTATGTAGTACTTTATCATTGTAATATTTGACTGCAAATCATGGACATAACTTAAAAACTGAATGGTGCAGGGTCGAGTTTGATGGATGCGTCGCGTCGGTTAGAAAATCGCACGGCCACTCAATCTCATAATTGAAGGGATGAGAACAAAAGGGGTTTAACTGATTTTTTTCACAAAATGACTTATGGGTATCGTTGGATACAGCGTGAAATTATCTACAATAATACATTCTCAAAATACCGAAATGAGGCTTAAATCTCGAGATTTTGAGTCTAAAAACGGTTTATCTGTCACAGGAATACAGTTCGCTTAGCATAAAAACATTATTATATTTATTTTATTATATTATATTTTTGCAGTAATTGTATGAATTAGTACTAAATTTAGCATTTTAAAATAGAATTAAAACATTTTCAAGCAACTGAAACTTACATAAACCTTTTCTATTACCTTATAAGCACTCTACATTAAAATGACGCCATTGAAGTTTAAAGTCTAAGTTCTCGAAACTGTCAATTTGACAGTTATACCCTTTTTATTCTCAACCCTTCAATGATGATTCATACAACTTCCATACTCTTCCTTGTCTTTACTCAATATTAAATTGTAGATAACGTTTCTATAAATTTTACAATCATTACCACAAAAAAATTTGATGCGATCAAGATAAACCGCGTTTCTAATAATATTCAAGATACAATAAATATAAATGTTTTATAATACACAAAATTTAATCATTCACGACTTGACTTTGTTCGTCATGATCACAAATATTCAAAATGTTTAAAAAACGTTTTGTGTTTATCAATTTATTTTTAACTCAGGTAAATATTATTTTATTTTAACAATAGTAAGTCATAGGCATTGTGATCTTATTCTTAATCATGTTTGTTTCAGACTATTTACGCCCAGCTTTATTTGACGAACCGTCAAAATACACTACCAAGCCCGCCGCTGGCTAATTTCAACAATTTGCCAGTTGGCAATTTACCAGTAAGCAACATCCCAGCACAAAACAGTTTGACTTTTGTTAACTCTCTGCCTGAGAGCAACACGCCATTGCCAGCCAGCGGGTTGCAACTATTTGCCGGATTTCCGTTTTTGAACGGCCTTGTCAATGATTTACCTGGTAACAGTGCATTGCTGCAGAATAATGTATTGCAAATAGGTGCTGATTTGCCGTTGGTTAACAATTTGCAAAACAATGTTGTGACAAATAATTTACCGACAGTCTGTAATTTACCTGTGCCAAATAATATGCCTAACGGTTTGCCAGTAAGCACCTTGCCAACTGCTAACACATTAGCGGCAGCTAATTCTTCACCAAATAGCTTGCTGTTAGGATTTCATTCAGCAAACAATGCATTATTACTAAATAATGCATTGCCAAACAACGGCATTCTTACAAGTGGTTCTGTTTTTAATAATGCTATGCCAAATATTAATGGGATTGCTAACTCACAAAATTTTAATAATTTTGCCAATAACGCACCTAAAGTGACACGAAAGTTACCAGTTGTAAATAACAATCCAATTAACAACATAATTGAGAGTGACGCATTTTTAAATGTCAAACAATCAGCTTCGCCTATTAATAATGAATTGTACGGCAGTTTCACACCAAACAACATGCAAATTGGGAACGGGTTGTCAAATAATGGATTGCCAAGTGCTTTACTTCTAAGTCCTCAAATTTCAAACAATTTTCCCGTGAACATCCCTACATCTCTTTCGATTGCTGATAATTTACCGGTTTCCGGTATACCGACGAGTAACGGACAGCGTCCTTTAAACGCTTATAATTTTAATAACATTCAGTCTGGCAATACTTTGCCATTAACAAATAATATTCAAGTTCCTGTTAGCGATGGCTTACAATTTAACAATATCCCAACCATTGACAATATAAATAATTGTCAAAATAATTTAATAAATGGCCAGTCACTATTAACAAATTTGCCAGTCAGCAACTTGTTGGCCAATCACATGCCAAGTAACAACGCAATGGCAAATAACCAAATGACCAATAATGAAATAGCTAATAACTTGGCTAGTAATCTAGGCAATAACATGATGGCAAATAATCAACTAGTGAATAGCTTGTTAGATATTAATCTATCAGCAAATCATTTGCCAGTTAATAACTTATTGAGTAACAATTTTCCAGTAAGTAACATTGGCAGCGGTGTGCCATTGGCTAGCATTTTTAACGTTCCTAGCAGCTTACCAAGTATAAGTTTGTTAAATTTGGGTGAATTTGGACATTTGCCAGTATTAAGCGGTTTGCCAATTATAGGAGTCACAGAAACTGTAACAGTCATAAATACCGCTCCTTCTTTATATTTATAACAATAGTTATTATGTTTTTTTATTAAGTGTAAACTTATTTATTAAAATTATTTTTATAAAATATATATAATATTGTTTTAATTTAATTATTACCTACTCTGAACCTATTTTGTTCTGTTTTTTTTTTAATTATGTTATTGTTCTTACCTATCCACCTTGGATTTGAAAGTTATCGTAGTGTACACTATCTACTAATGCAGCCCTTTCATTTCATACACATTAAGGGAATTGTGAAAAATATGCAATTCACCATTTTGTAGCAGCGGCCATCTTGGACCGATTTTCATTAAACATAGCTAAGAACACTACCGAGGTTTTGGCGGGAAAACGATCGTTGTATTATTTTCCAAAACTTGTGTTATTTTCAGTGTTAGTGCATAGAATTGGTGGCATTTTATTCGTTAAGTGCTGGATTACGGGCATGAGTGTGAGAAAGTTGTATAATGATGGTTAAACGTTTCTTTTCGTGTTGTTTCCAAAACTCCATAGAAGCTTCTGGTAAAGTTGCCACCACTTTACTACGAGTATGACTTGACTAGACTAGGCTATGACTTGACTTGATGATTTGGCCTGTGACATGACTTGACACATATATATATATATATATTAAATAAAACACCACAATTTTATCAATCAATCAATCAATCAATCATTTGTTTATTTGCAAGAATACACAATATACAATTTGGATACATATGCACTAACACTGAAAATAACTCAAGTTTTGGAAAATAATACAATGCGGTGACGAGTCTTTTTTCGTTTTCCCGCCAAAACTCCATCCATGATACTTTTTCTTTTATGTCATGTCAAACTCTTATTTAGTCAAAGTCAAAATGCCACAATAAAATGGTGGATATTTTACTGAAGGCTCTAGGAAGCCTTGAAGAGAAAACGAAAATGCATCGTTCTAAAACTTGTAACCATTTGCCAACACTCGTGCACGTTCACGAACACTTAACGGATAATAATCCACCCTTATCATACATTAAAATTCAAAAATACACGGCTTATGGAAAAAAATGCACAGCCGCCATTTTCAGATTCTTTCCAACCATCCCGATCAATTGCACAGAAAATAGTAAAATTAAATATGATTTAACCTTGGCATATTACGTCATAATACTTAAATCTGCATAGCTATTTGTGTAGCCAGGAAAAAATTGCATGCATGCAATTGTAGACACATTTATCAGCTGTTATTAGAGAATTAACTGCATAAAGATGCAATTTATGCAATGATGAAATCATTTCAGTTGTTTGCCTTGAAAATAATGAGCAAAGTTGTCACGTATGTTCAACTCTACTTGCTTTGCTAAATCACAAAGGCGGTTGGTACGAAAATAAGGTATGTATTTATTTTCATATAGACAAATGACTTGACGAGCTAGTCGTTGGCCTAATGTTAAGCGTCATGGCTTTTTTTTATCATTTATTGCAAACAAAGCAAATTTAAAGCGATTTGATTCCACGTTCTTAATTAGAACGGCTAAGGAATGGAATGCCTTGCCAGCGTCTGTGTTTCCGGCGAAATATGACCCGGGCGTGTTCAAGAGAAGAGTGAATAGGTATTTACTTGGCTACACCTTCGATCGCATCGTCACTTCCCATCAGGTGAGAGCGTGGTCAAATGATAGACAAGCTTGAAGTAAAAAAAAAAAAATACATTATTGGTTACATGCAGGTGTTAATAATAGCATATTTAAGTATTTTATATAATGACCCAGCTTGGGTATAGCAATATTGTGCGGAGCGAATCGATCTAGTCTATAATATTTAACTTGTCCGAAAAGAATTCGTCTAACGTATAATAACTTTTAGTCAGTAGTACATTTTTTAGGGCTACGGTAATTTTTTTCTCTTCTTCTATTTCTTTTAGATGGAGAGGTAATTTATTAAATATTTTTATGGCTATTGAACGCGGGCCGGAACTGAGCATTGCTAATTTTGATGTTGGTATAACTAAATCGAATTTATAGTTTGATCGTAGTACGTAGTCTCGATTTCCATCAGCTAGTTTTTTGAAAAATTGAGGGTGTTTCTTCTCGAATTTACAGATTTCTAGGATGTACAAAGAGACTATTGTTAGAATTTTGAATTTGATGAAGTAAGGTCTATGAAAATGTTGTATGCTGATGTCCGGTTTAATATCTGCGAGAATACGGACACATTTTTTTTGGGCTACAAAGAGATCTTTAGCATCTGTACTATTTCTCCAGAGTATTATGCCTTCTATATCTTCTTCTTATGGCTGCTATAGACTACTATTAAAAATGAACAAGAAAATATTATCGACTGGCCCGATAGCTCAGTTGGTAATAACCCATGCCTTCTGAACTGTAGGTTGTGGGTTCGATTCCTACCCAGGTCAAACATTAGTGTGTTGAACATTGGTGTTTGTTCTTTATCTGGGCGTTATATTTTATTATATGTATGTATTTACAAACAAAAAGTATCTAAGTGTTATATCAGTCATCCGGTTCCCATAGTACAAGCTTTGCTTAGTTTGGGGCTAGATGGAGCTGTGTGAAATATCCACAGATATTTTCTTTTGACTTTATGATATTACGAGCTTCAGCCCGCAGCTTCGCCCGCGGCGCGGCCTATGGGAAAGTAATTCAACCACCCATTTCACCCTCTTAAAGGTGGAATTTCGAAAAATCCTTTCTTAGCGGATGCCTACATCATAACACCTACTGCATGCCAAATTTCAGCCCGATCCGTCCAGTGATTTGGGTTGTGCGTTGATAGATCACTATGCCAGTCAGTCAATCAGTCACCTTTGAGTTATATATATTTAGATATATGTATGTGTCCTGTGCATATACATTATAATTGGGTTAGATCTTTTTTAATTCGATCTTACTCCTACAATACATGAAAATATTGCCCCTATGAGTCACTTCCATCATTATTTTCTAAAATAACACCAGTATACCTTATATTGGTCCCATTAAGATAATGCAAATGCTTATATAAAGTAGGTCACGTATTAATCATTGCGCAGGTGCTACTGTGTTTAGTGTAGTCAAGTTGTAATTTTATAATTATATGCCTACCCATATAATGTTTTGGAAATTTATTTGTATCATCGGTGTTTTGTCACAGTTAACACTCGGTTTAGAAATGGATGAATCAGAGATTCCTTATGAAGATATTCCTTCTTTTGAAAACGAAAATGACTTGGCTGCGGTAAGCAAGGCTTCTACATAACTTTACTTACTAGGTGGTAGGACTTTCTGCAAACTTCGTCTAGGTAGGTACCACCGCTTTGCCAGTTATTCTGCCGCCAAGCAGTAGTGCGCAAGTACTAATGCATTCCAGTTTGAAGGGCATAGTAGCTAGTAAAATTACTGGGTAATTGACTTTATGATCTGATCTCACAGTTGAGAGATTCCACCCTCTTTGGGGTGACATTTCGAAAAACCCTTTCTCAATAGATACTTACACTTTACAAAGAACACAGTTTCCAAATTTCAAGTATCTAGGAACAACGGCTGTGGGTTGATATATAAGTCAGTCAATTAGGACTTTAAATTTTATATGTATAGAAGATAACGCCCAACAATCACACACATAGACCCTAACTAAATCTTGAGTAATGTTCATTACTCAACAATACAAAAAAATGTTTACTTATATTGAAGATAGGAGAAAGGAAAAACTAAACTAATTACTTGAGAGAAGTTTCAGCGTATTCAGGCGTTTCCTGATTAGAATATTTCACCAGTAACTATGCATATAAACTTATGATTAGAATATTCCTTTGGGGTGATCGCGGGACTTTGATTGCAATGCAACAGGACTAAATTAATTTATAATTTGAATATTTCATCAGTAACTATGCATATAAACTGCTTATTGAAACTATCAAATCCATACAAATTTGTGTTTCTATTCTATTCTATTGGTTGCAATCAAGTTAGTCTATATAGTATGTCTAGTGATTTGAGGGACCTCAATAAAATAGATTTTAGTTTTGCCTAAATAAAATTGTTTATTAGCATTATTAAGTGCTGAGGGAGGGGCTAAAATTATTGAACTTTTTTATATAACAGAGATTTGAGGCTCCTGAGAACGACAATCAGACATCGTCAGAAAATATTATAGCAATTGATGAAGATTACGAGACAGAATTTCCACCAGAAGCTGCTACTAAATTTGCTGGACCAGTTAAAGCAAAAGGCACTGTTTCCATCGCTGCCAATTTTGGATATGATGGTGAGTTTGTCTTTATTGCAAAGGTGCCAATAATAATAATAACGCCTAACGATCACATACATAAACCCTGGATCCTAACTAGAATTCCTTATGTCTAAGGACTGGAACTACGAGGACCATGGTCTCATAGCATCCAGACTCAGAACAAGTATTTGCGTTTTTTTTCTGTACACAAATACTTGTCCTGCCGTGGGAATCGAACTTTCGGGCTATGAGCCGACCTAGTCAACCACCACACCACAGAGGCTGTCAATATGTGCCAAATAACCGGTCGATACTGGACGATTCACCGCGTTCCTAAGCAAACACGTATGATTGGATCATGGATCGTCCGGTGTGGATCTATCCATTGACAAACTACTATGGCAATTGAAAGATATAATTTGTTATTGATTTCAGGTTCTGCCAGAAATCCATCCTCAACAAACACTGGTCAATTTTGGTCTATACCTAGCTTTTTTACACAGTATTACTTCCCTTCACCACCTCTGATGTTTTCACCAATACCAATTGCTTTCTATCCCACGCCTCTAAATTCTATGAAATTGCCAGAAATAGAAAATTCATTATTATTGGAATCTGCAAAAAAGGGTTTATATGAAGGCATAGTCGAAAATCCTGTCAGAAACGACGTATTCCTTGAAATAACGCCTTTGAAAGATGTGGATGAAGTAATTTCAGTTACAAGTAAATTGGAAGACCCAGCTGTTGAGGACTTATCCCCTGATGATATTGTTGACAATCCTGTAGCATTCATAGATGAGGACTTTACAGATTATGATGAGGTAAAAACAGAAGATAATGTGATAGAAGCTGATGAAATTCATGTATCAGAGCCATCTGGCGGGATGGTGTTTGGTGGTTTTGTACCCGCAAGAGGCACTGTGAAAATAGCTGCCAGGTTCTAAAGTGGAAAATAACGACAAGTGAATTGTACTTTATAAAAGCTCTAAAACTGTGTTTTATATTTATTTGTGTATAAATCTTTATCCTACCCGGACGAAGGCTAATATTTTCTCCCGTTTTCCTCTTAATGATATTGATTGTCAAGATGTTTGAAAATCAAACTTCCAACTTCAAAAGTTTTACTCAAAGTTTTTTTTTATAAAAATATAGGTTTAGTAAAATAGCAATATTGCTCTTCGTTTCTCAGATATTAACCCTCAGTGAGACCAAAACAATTCTATCATTTAAAATGATGCTCTTGTCTCGACTACATAAATTGCATCAAAACTGATAAGTTTTGTTTCATAATAAACAGATGTATTAGATACCTGTCCAATCTCTTTTGAATTTAGTTCCGTAATAACGTTGATATACTTACTTTTGCATATGATAAGTATATTATTATAAAAAGAAGACATAAGCGATTAAGTCAACTATTTGCCAGACTTGATCCTTAGAGATGGGGCTTGTCGTTTGCATATTTTGCACAGTGATTATACAGGTATGAATGATATGCATTTTTTATACATAAATAGCAAAGTGTTTTTAAATTTGCAACATGTAATAGTTGCGAATATCTTAAATATAATCGATTTAGTTTGAAATTAAAAAGTTTGTTAAAAAACTTAGTGCTGATTTAAAAACTGCAACATAACTTTCAGATTACGTTTGGACAAGTGACACAATACAATGGGCAAAATGTCATCAGTAATGGATACAGGCCTTTTGTAAACGCAAATACCAGAGGGTTCGTTCCTAACGCACAACTAAGCAGAAATGTGGCAAATGGGTTGCCAGCGACTAACCAATTTATCAGAAATTGCGGCGGCTTGGTAAATAATGCGAACACAAACTTTGTTAATGGCTACGCCAATGCCAATGCTTACCAGGCAAATGAAAATTGTATCAACCCCAATTCGGCTAACACTAATCTTGCCAACACCAATCCGGTTAACGCAAATTTTATCAACTCAGATCTGGCTAATCCTAACCTGGCCAATGCTAATCTGGCAAACGTTAACATAGCAAACTCCAACTTGGCAAGTACTAATCCGGTAAACACCAATCTGGTAAACGTTAATCAGGCTGGCTCTAACTTAGTATACCCAAATCAAATTTACGGCGGTTTAGTGAACCAAAATATCGAGAACAACATAGCTGGTGTATCAAATTTAGAAGCCACAAACCATGCTAATTTAGCCTTCCCAAATTCAAATTTGTATAATCAAGCGTATGCAAACTTTATCAACCCAAATGCATTTCGCCCTAATTTGGCAAACCAGCAGTATTCGTCAAATTTTGAAAAAATTCTAGTTCAACCAAATGCTAACCCTATTTCTAGATCTATATTTAGCCCTTATACTACACCCAATACTGGCTACCCTAACTATGGAAATGTAAACTTTGGTAACAACCTTGGGGGTAAAGGATGTCCAAATCTAGCAAATGGCCTAACTGGCAATTTAGCCAGTGGTCTATCTGGTTCTAATTTTGCTAATGGCAACATAGCTGGAGCGTTAGCATCTGGCAGCCCGGTGAATTTTGCTATTAATGGCAACCCTTTCCAAATTATTAATGGATCACCTGACAATATGCCGTATGGGATTCATATTGTAGCTGATACGTTAGAAGTTGGCGGGACGGTGTCGGTTACTGGCAAGATGCCCATATATGGGACAGTGTCACTTAACGGAAACTTGCCAACAGATGGCGCGGCGAATGTTAACTACGGGTGCTATTCGCCTCAGAATGTTTAATTAGTATATGTAATAAATGTATGTAATTTATTTATTGTAGACTTAATAATTTATGGTACTTAATTTATTCCGGATGTTAAATAAATAATTTTTAAAATATGTTTGTAGTTTATTCATTTTATTGTATGTAGGTATCATGATTATGTCAAAACAACACTATGATTATGTCGGAGTGTTAATATAATATAATAATATAATGAACAACGATCACATACATACTCGTAGATCCTGGACCCTAACTAGGATTTCCTGTAACTAGGGACCGAGACTGTAACTACGAGGAGCATGGTGCCACAATTCCCGGAACCTGCCGCCTCCAGGTTATGAGTCGACGAGACGAGAGGGAAGGGAGTGGGAAAGGCGAGGGCAGGGAGAGGGAAGGGAGAGGGAAGGGAGAGGGAAGGGAGTGGGAAAGGCGAGGGCAGGGAGAGGGAAGGGAGAGGGAAGGGAGAGGGAAGGGAGAAGGAAGGGAGAGGGAAGGGAGAGGGAAGGGAGAGGGAAGGGAGAGGTAAGGGAGAGGGAAGGGAGAGGGAAGGGAGAGGGAAGGCAGAGGGAAGGCAGAGGGAAGGCAGAGGGAAGGGAGAGGGAAGGGAGAGGGAAGGGAGAGGGAAGGGAGAAGGAAGGGAGAGGGAAGAGAGAGGGAAGAGAGAGGGAAGAGAGAGGGAAGGGAGAGGGAAGGGAGAGGTGAGGGAGAGGGAAGAGAGAGGGAAGAGAGAGGGAAGAGAGAGGGAAGAGAGAGGGAAGAGAGAGGGAAGGGAGAGGGAAGGGAGAAGGAATGGAGAGGCAAGGGAGAGGAATGGGAGATGAAAGGGATGGCGAGGGAGAGGCAAGGGAGAGGAAAGAGAGATGGAAGGGATAGGAGAGGGAGAGGGGAGGGAGAGGGGAGGGAGAGGAGAGGGAGAGGAGAGGGAGAGGGGAGGGAGAGGGGAGGGAGAGGGGAGGGAGAGGGGAGGGAGAAGGGAAGGAGAGGGGAGGGAGACGGGAAGGAGAGGGAAATGAGAGGGCAACATACAATCTAAAGGTGATTTTTGGTACGTTAAAGTTTTATGCCAAGTCAACGATTGGCTAGCTATCAGACATTAAAAACAAAAGCAATCCAGTCTTTCCATTGATAAATAAATTTTAAAGAATTTGTTCGAACATGTTCCAATCGTTTTTGTATAATCAGCAGTTCAGCTAAAATTTGTTGTGTTTGTGAACTTCCCCCTGTTTAGTGCTGTGATCATCATATCAGGGAAGTTTTTTTTTATGTTAAGGAATGACGTGACGAGCTAGCCATTCGCCTGATGTTAAACGACACGGCTACCCATATCAGCTTCACTCGGAACTCTAAAGTACGGCACAATCTAGTAATAAGATTACTAAACTGTGAGAGCAGATCATAAAGTCTCATTTGCCCAGTAATTTCACTAGCTACAGTGCCTTTCAAACCGGAACACAGCAGTGCTTGCGCACTACTGCTTGGCGGCAGAATATCTGGCAAAGCGGTGGTACCTACCTAGACGAACTTTGCAGTAAAGTCCTACCACCTAGTGACATTATAACGAAGAAGTTGACAATATAATAATAATACTAACACCCAACGATCATGTACATAATATACACCCCTTAGTCTCTATTGTGTAGCAATAAAAGTTATATTTGCATGTATTTGAAAGAGCACTAAAACAATTGACTACTAATGAAATTCTGGCTTCATATTCGGTGGTCATCATCAGAGCATTTTCAAAACCCTAGAAAGCTCATGTCATATACAGCTCCAAGACAATTTTTTTATTGATTGATTGAATTCATAAATAAAAAACCAAACAAACGAACGAACGAACGAATTATCGATCGAAAGAAAGAAACATAGATTGATCGAACGAACAAACGAACAAGCGAACAAACAAATAGACACACAGACAAATACAGTCGTAAATTTTAAAAAAGCACGTAAAATAATATAATAATATATGATATATATGAATGGATTGGAATGACGAAGGGAAGCATTGTCAGGGATTTAATTAGTAATTTTAAAGTCATTGTCTTGCATCCCTATCCTTCTATATCTATATATTATATTATCCATCTATATTCTATAGTGTATGTGTGTTCGTTAATGTAGTCAGATAACACTTGAAATCAAAAGAACAAAAAAAAACATACTAGGTAAGTCGACCAATAGTTAACCACTAATTCAATTATTGGATCAGACGTTAACTCGACCGCAAGGCGTGCGCTCCGAGATAATATTGCATGGTCAAACGCGGTTTTGGGTAATATAAACTTTATGTGGTTCAAACAAGCAAACAAAAGTAGTCAGAATAAACTCAAAGGATTTATGTAATGGGCTATTTTTGGAACATTTAGGATTCAAAATTATATTAGGTATTTAACATTACGTTGTTGTATTAAGTATATAACATTACAAAGTTCTCATTGTCAAATATTATATAGCAAGCCCATTAGGTACAATATGTGAGTTTGAAAAAAAAAAGTTCTCTTTCTCACTACTGGTGCAAGCAATCCGGCACAATGCAGAACAGAAAACTCTAATCCGAAGCTTCGATTACACCTGTAAAGAAGAAGCTACAAGAAACTTTACAGTGATGTATTTTTTTTTGTACTATGTTTTACAATATTTATAATTTATTACAGTTGAGATATTATAATGAAATATATTACAAAAGTGACTACCCTCACTTCACACCGGTGCAAGAAAAATATTGAGATGATCTTTATAAACATTACAAATAAAAACTGAAATTATATAGTAACAGGCAATAGGTAAGGTACCTTATATTTCATAACATTGAGCTTGGGATATTCAGGCCAAGCTTTTCGTCTGACACATAATCATTTATTGAGTATTAGACTTTTTTAATCAGGTTTGCTTGACGAATAATTTATATTTACGCATTGACAATTGTTCGATACCGTTAGGCAACTTGTTATAAAAGCGTATCAGTTTCCCATAAATGAACCATTAATTTTCTGCAGTCTGAATCTTGACACTCAGTTTATTTGTGTTCCTAGTATTAAAGTTATGAATGTCGCAACATCTGGGAGATAAAACCAACCATGTAACAAAAATAACTTAAAATTTATTTATTAAACATTAATTAACTATAATGATGGGGGGTGGCTATGGAGGAGGGGATATCATTTAGCAGTGGGTGTTTTCTGAATTTACTAGAAATGTTATTGACAATTATTGGCGACAGAGACAAGACCGCCTGCAGGGATGTGGCCTTCAAAGGTGACGTATCCCATAACTGGTACTTGTCCGGCGACGGTAGTGCTGCCACCTACCGGCAGTTCACCTGCTACAGCTACGTCACCGTATCCTATATTAGGGTTATAGCAAGGTCCGTTGGGGATGAATCCGTTGTTCAGGCCAATCACTTGGCTGTATGCACTCTGTGAAACAAATAGTACGATTAAGTTTAATACTGAACGATTAATGATTAAAAAATTTTGGTGATAATCAATGACATATAATTGGCTTAAGTCGGTGTTTAATAATAGCAAATGTTCAACAAAAATATAATATTTTTAAACAAGTTTTCATACATAAAAAATAAAAGAAAGTCAAAAAAGCCTTGACCCCCTTTTTATTATGTCTGAGTGATAATTACTATGGGTAAAAAGTGGTAAAAAATTAAAGCCTATCGAATAATACCAACCTGAGAAAGAGCTAACGCTACCAAAATAAACAGGCAGGTAGACATTTTTACGCCCAAACTTGTCAAACAATGAATATTTTTATATCATAATTTTATTATATAGCTCATCTTTCACCATTATTGTGGCAATAGATAAAGTTAATCAGTAAAGTAAATATTAAAAACGATACGATAAATGTTCATTAGAAATAAGTCACGATCTTGCAATTGCTTACTTTAATTAGCACATAGGTATAAGCATAACGCTGATATAGTATTGATTAATCAATAATAAAAATATACGTAAGTTTGAAAATGTTTTGACAACATTTATGGAAATAAACTGAAATTGCAGTGAATACAGAACACTGGTTTTATTTTAATGTAGGTATGTTTATAGGAAATGCAGCGCCTCTAGCAGCCAATATACGTAACTAAGGATTACCATACAAATATCTTACGATATTTGAAGGGGTTAGAATAAAAAGGGTTTAACTGATTTTTTTCACAAAATGACACACTTATAGGTATCGTTGGATTCAGCGTGAAATTATCTACAATAATACATTCTCAAAATACCGAAATGAGGCTTAAATCTGGAGATTTTGAGTCTAAAAACGGTTTATCTGTCACAGGAATACAGTTCGCTTGGCATGATATTTTTACAGTAATTGTATGAATTAGTACTATATTTAGTATTTTAAAATAGAATTAATACATTTTCAAGCAACTGAAAAACGCTTAAGGCGCCCAGCCGTCAAAAGTGGGAGGCAACTAGCTCAAGGGCACCCCTGGAGTGCGAGCCTCGGCTTGGGCCGTTGCCGGGATAGGAGGATCGAGAAGACTACGTCCACTGGAAGAGTGGACCCTATTGAAAGTCGCGACCGTTCTAGCTAACCTATGGGGGGTACGTTGACCTCGCCGGCGGGGTCAGTAATCATCACAATCCTCGTCATCACCAATTAATTGTAGCACATTTACAGTACAGTTCTTAGTTACACATTTCTAAGAACTATGAGAGAAACATGTTTAAAAAATGGGCAGATATATTTTATTGCATGTGACTGTAATATGGAACAAAAATAAGCTACTCAAAACTGCGTAGATTTTTTAAAATAATAATCATCTATTTTCAAACTCTTTGCATTTCATTTAAACTCGTTAATTTTTGTTCTGTATCTAGGTGTTATATTGTATTCTATGTATATGTTACAAACTAAAAGTATCTAAGTAATTTATCAATCTGGTTCCCATAGTACAAGCTTTGCTTAGTTTGGGGCTAGATGGCGCTGTGTGAAATGTCCACAGATATTAATTTATTAATTAAACCACAAAACTGGTATTGTTCATTATTGATATTTATTTTGAATTCACTATTGCCCGAACACTGGTCGAGTTATTCGACTGTCTCGTGAGTGTTAGCCGTTTACTAGTTGTAGTTATGAGTACTACTCACTTCAGTTTCTATAACATTATTTATCTTTTCATTTATTTGATCTGTGTATGCTCTAGATCTGACTCTTCCTGCTTTTCCTTCTACCTTTTCTTCTATGATGATTTTCATTAGATTGTCATGTATAAGGTAGCCAAATATTTTTCCTTTTCTTGATCTATCGATTATATAAATACTAGTTGCGGCCCACGGTTTCACCCATGGAAAAAAAAAATTATTTGCTCATCCCAGGGGAAAATTTCACTTTATCGGGATAAAATGTAGCCTATACGTTAATCTAGTGTATAAGCTATTTTGGTACCGAATTTCATCCAAATCTATTCAGCCGTTTGAGCGTGAAGGAGTAACAAACATACACACACACACACAAAAACACATACAAACTTTCGCCTTTGTCATATTAGTGTGATATCTAATTCAAGGATCATTGACGATTCTATGGCAAAGAAATGGGAAGTATTAAAAAAGGCCGAAATACTTCAATTCTATTTTCCCCCATAGATAGGTGAAATTCCAAGCACAAGCGAATTTGCTGAGATTTTTTTCGTTCGATTTTTCGACCATCATTAATTTTGTTTCTTTTGTATTTATGTCTAAAGCACAGACATAATTAAAAAAAACGAGTGTGCTTTACACCACACGACTGAAGTAAAACTTCTTTAGCTCCATCTATTTGCCGATATAACTTTTTGTTGTTTAATGTAAATGTCGCCATCTTGAAAATTTTAAACTGTCATTTTACCGGACATACCAACATCATAATACAAGTTTTTTACTTTGTTATGTTGACTATGGAGATTTACGTTAACCAACAATCTTGAAAATTGTCAATTCTTCTTTTACACATACCAACGTAATAATTGAAATTTTAAGTGATTTTTAACTTTTTTTATTGACAATGGAAATCTACGTGTAGCAACAACTTTCGACTTCCATTCGCCTCGTTATTCATTCACCAGTTTACTCCCTAAGTAAAGCGTGCGTAAAGAAGTTTTACTTCAATAAAATAAATTAAAAAATAAAATAATAAATATCAGTGGACATTTCACACAGCGCCATCTAGTCCCAAACTAAGCAAAGCTTGTACTATGGGAACTAGATAACTGATACAATACTTAGATACTTTTTGTTTGTAAATACATACATAGAATACAATATAACACCCACACAGAACAAACATCGATATCCATCACACAAATGTTTGTCCTGGGTGGGAATCGAACCCACAACCCACAGTCCAGAAGGCAGGGTTACTATCAACTGAGCTATCGGGCCAGTCAATAACATAATAGCACTCTACAGTTTTCAATGAAAACTATAGTCTGTATATACTACTTACCTACGTTTCTGTTATCTCTTTACCAAGCTAGACAAGTCACGTGTTCGGTGTAGGCAAGAGTTTCCTAATGATCATATAACTGCACCGTACTAAGCGTTTTGCTGGGTCATTCATAGTCCGAATAGCCAAGGAATACAGTGTCCTCCTGGGTATAACCTGGGTCTTTTTAAGTTTATAGTTTAGTTTATAATGTGTGGACATCTCACACAACGCCATCTAGAAACAAACTAAGCAAAGCTTGTATTATGGGAACCAGATAACTGATACAATACTTAGATACATTTTGTTTGTAAATACATACATAGAATACAATATAACACCCACACAGAACAAACACCTATGTTCATCACACAAATGTTGGTTCTGGGTGGGAATCGAACCCACAACCCACAGTTCAGAAGGCTTACTACCAACAGGGTTACTACCAACTGAGCTATCGGGCCAGTCAAAGGTTAATGGGAATCTCATAGGCAAGCATGCTCCGCCTTGAGCAATTCCGTTACTTACCATCAGATGAGTTGTTGTCAAACGCATGCCCATTTGAGTATTAATTTATATTATTGAGAGCTCATATTCAACACGTAAATTCGAAGGTCTCGTCAGTAACAGGGGCATTACGAAGATCTGTAGGTTGTATACCCCGTAAAGTCCGCATGACTATGTACAACTCACTAGTCAAATCACACTTGGAATATTTAATACAAATATGGGGGGTGTGCTACAAAAACAAATCTTAAACAACTTCAGGTATCGTAAAATAAACTAGTAAAAACCCTTTTCAATTACTACTACCTGACAAACACACGTTCTCTCTATGAACAAACAAAAATATTTAATTTAAACCAACTTTATATATACAGAACTTGCATTCTAATTAAAAAAAATATTGACTAACCAAATACACACACAAATATCACCCACAAAAAGATCTTTTAAACATAGCTTGGGAAATACTAATAAAATCAAATTAAAACCTCCAATAACTTCATATGGTAAAAGAAATTTTATGTATGAAGGTGCATAATTATATAATGATCTACCAAACGATACTAAAGATTGTAAAACCATGTCTACGTTCAAAGCTAAACTGAAAAAATATATTTATGCCAATGTTTTTTAAACGTATTTACCGCCGGACCATCTGGATAATATTTAGATTAATTACAACTAGGTTATTTAGTTATAATTTATACATACTTAAGCTCATTATAAGTGAATTATGTTCTTTATGAGTAAATAAATTCGTTAAACCTATTAAAAAAATAACCATTCCAAAACTGTTACGAGGGTTATAAAAGAACACAATCCAAAGTACATTATATTATATAAGTTA
This sequence comes from Ennomos fuscantarius, assembly GCA_905220475.3. Classification (NCBI taxonomy): domain Eukaryota; kingdom Metazoa; phylum Arthropoda; class Insecta; order Lepidoptera; family Geometridae; genus Ennomos; species Ennomos fuscantarius. Next base: position 6,462,799 of record HG992050.1, on the reverse strand, counting down.
TTTATTATTTATTATAAAACTATGGTAAATGAAATTAAAGACTATTTTAAAGACCGCAGTTGGCACCAAGACCAAACCTTCCCAGTCCGTTCACACCATTTCCAAGACCGTTGTAGCCAAGACCGGAGAGACCGGCAGCGGCGGCGGCGGGCGTTGACCCTGCAGGGGGGTAGGTACCAGGGTTCACAATGCCAGTGTTGACCGGCCCTTCAGACACAATACCAACGGCTCCATCGCCACATCCGTAGGATACGGCTCCAGCACCACCTGTCGGAACATTGCCTTCCAAAGCAACAGTTCCCAGGAAAGGCAAGTTGCCACCAGCAGCTAGAGAACCTTCGTAAGCGCTCTCTGATATAACAGACACGCCTGTAGGAGCAATAGGAGATGAGCTAGTAACGGCAAGACCGCCACCAGTGGAAGCGACGCCGTTGCCGCAACCAGCGCCAAAAGCGCCGTTAAAACCGGATAGAGCGTTGCTAGCTAGTGCGTTAGCTGCAAAACCGTTGCCGTTTAGTGCGTTAGCAGCAAAACCGTTGCTGTTTAGTGCGTTAGCGGCGAAACCATTGCCGTTTAGTGCGTTAGCGGCGAAACCGTTGCCAGATAGTGCGTTAGCGGCGAAACCGTTGCCTAGACCGTTGGCTGCCAGACCGTTGGCGGCGAGACCGAAAGCGGAGTTGAATGGACTGCTGATGCATTGAGCAGAGATGGTCTGCAAAGAAGAGAAAATTTGTCACAATTTGCAGTACTGAAATACATAATTTAAGTGGTTCAAGAGTTAAAAGAATTTGAATCTCATATCTATAGGAATAAAAGTTTAATTTAATTTACCTGGAATAGAGCAAAAGCGCAGACGACCAATTTGAAGGCCATTTTGGACTAGTTTGTTTACTTCTTCAAAGAGAACCTTTGATACTGAATATTCTACCGAATGCTTCAAGTTTTATACCATACTTTACCGCACTTAATTTTCGACACGAAGTTACTTAATTTTTTCAATCAAGTTATCACACTTTTTATCTTCATAATCAACGTACATTATAAATGTATGCAATCATTATCATTTTTCAAAACTGCATTGAAAATTTCATGCAATGATATATATTTGTCGTAATGAAGATAAGCGATTGAATATGTTATGGTGGTAAATCTAAACTAAATTAGGGACTAAAACAATTAGAAACAGACAGAAAAATACATTATACTGTGAGACACTTACAGCCTTAATAATAAACGGGTATTAGTCTCGGGTTAGTTACTTCAGATTTTGTCCTTTTTTTGCTACTGGAATATTTAGCTGGATTGAAAGAGACGATGGTGTAACTAATCTAAAGCTAGTTCGTGTTTATTAATAAGGCTGTTAAGGTTTACTCATAATTATTGTTAAACAAATGCTCGTGTGTACTAAAGACTGACATGAAGTTTTGGCGGGAAAATGAAAAAGATCGCGTCACCGCATTGTATTATTTTCCAAAACTTTTGTTATTTTCAGTGTTAGTGCATAAACTTGGTGGCATTTTATTCGTTTAAACTGGATTACACGCATGAGTGTGGGAAAGTGGTATGATGGTGAAACGTTTATTTTCGTGTTGTTTCCAAAATTCCATTGTAGCTTCGATAAAGTTGCCACCAATTTACTAGGAGTATGACTTGACTTGATGACTTGGACTGTGACTTGACTTAACTTGATACTCATATACTTATATATGAAATATCATTAGCGTGAAAATTATCAATTACTTGACACTGGCTAAATACACAATAGTGTGGAGCCAAACAATAAAAAAAAAGATTTATAATATATTATGTGCGTATCAATATATAACTGTATACCTAATGACATTGATATTTTAAAGGAAAAACTATTTAATTAAAGTTTGTATGACTGGTTGTTACAACACGCATTTTATAGTGTTAAGGAATTCCAAATCTACTGTACATAAAATATTATTTAATATTTGTCAAAGTCAAAGTCATAGTCAAAAGATTTATTGCAAATAGGCTATTTTTAGCACTTTTACAAGCAAAATTATATTAGGTACTTAAAATTAAGTTATTTCACTAAGCATATAGAATTACAAAGTGCTTATTGTCAAATATTACATAGCAAACCCATTACAATATATGAGTTTGAAAAAAAAAAACAGTTCTCTTTCTCACTACTGGTGCTAGCAATCCGGCACAATGCAGAACAGAAAACTCCGATCCGAAGCTTCAAACAATGTATATAATTTGTTACAGTTGAGATAATGAATATGTTACAAAAGTAACCACCACGTCACACCGGTGAAAGAAAAATACCGTGATTATCTTAATAAACATTACAAATAGAAACTGACATTATAGATAGGAACAGGCAATAGGCAAAGTACCTAAGATTTCATACCATTCAGCTTGGGATATTCAGGCCAAGCTTTTATGTCTGTCATATAATCATTTACTGTGTAATAGGCTTTTTTCATTAGGTTTAACTTGATTATTTTATTTTTATTTTATTATTGTTTAACTTTTGCACACTTGCATGCAGTTTGAACACAAAGTGTCGTAATTATTTTAAGTAACTTATGTTAATATCTCTTAAAAATTGTGCTCTAGCAAATAAATATTTGTATTGATTTATTTTGACGCATGTGCTAGCCATCCTCGACCATATTTGAAGAAAGAGGACGACCCGACACACGACGCCGCCGCAAGAAGAAGCTTTTTAGTGAGCGTGAATGCTTTAGGTGTACACACAATTTTTTTATTTTATCTGTGGACATTTCACACAGCGCCATCTAGTCCCAAACTAAGCAAAGATTGTACTATGGGAACCAGATAACTGATACAATACTTAGATACTTTTTGTTTGTAAATACATACATAGAATACAATATGACACCCAGACACAGAACAAACACCTATGTTCTCACATATTTCTCATAGTCTAGTCTAGTCAAGTCATACTCCTAGTAAAGTGGTGGCAACTTTACTTGAAGCTTCTATGGAGTTTTGGAAACAACACGAAAAGAAACGTTTCACCATCATTATACCATTTACCCACACTCATGCCTGTAATCCAGCACTTAACGAATAAAATGCCAATTTTATGCACTAACACTGAAAATAACACAAGTTTTGGAAAATAATACAATGCGGTGACGCGATCTTTTTCGTTTTCTCGCCAAAACTTAAAGAAGTATAACACTTTTTTACGCTTGACTTGGGGAGTAAACTGGTGAGAAAGGTCCATAAATTTAATTTAGTACTACTAGAGAGAAGAGGTATTAAAATTATTTTAGCGCAAAAGTGTCATAACTGATCAGTAGCTCTATAATGTTAGATGGATGATCGCTAAGTCTACGCTAAGCTCTTACAATCCAACGCTACCGTGCTTCAGCGGTCACACTTTGGTGTCTTAACGCAACAAGCATAAAATAGGTTTGGGATATAAATCCTGAATACATTTATACAACAAACACACAACAATTACAAACAATTTACCTATATTTAGCTATATTTAGCTTCTGCCCGCAGCTTCGCCCGCCGCGTGGCCTATGGGGAAATAATTCAACCACCCATTTCACCCTCTTAAGGGTGGAATTTCGAAAAATTCTTTCTTAGCGGGTGCCTACGTCATAACATCTACCTGCATGCCAAATTTCAGCCCGATCCATCCAGTGGTTTGGGCTGTGCGTTGATAGATCACTATGTCAGTCCGTTAGTCAGTCAGTCAACAAGCATAAAATAGTTTTGGGATATAAATCCTGAATACATTTATAGAAACAAACAATTTACCTATATTTACTTATAATTAATATATTACTAATGACCAATAATAACAATAACGCCCAACGATCACATACATAGATCCTGGACCCTAACTAGGATTCCCTGCATATAAGACCCAGTAACTACGAAGACCATGGTCCCACAACACCGAGACACAGAACAAGTATTTGTGCTTTTTTTTCTGTGCACAACTTGTACTGTCGCCGGAATTGAACCCGCCGCCGCCAGGTTATGAGCCAACCTGCTCAACCACCACACCACAGAGGCTGGACCTATGCTATGATGAAGTAAATCAATCATTACGTCATATTATCAAAAAAATATATAAATTATTAAATTAAATTATTAAATAATAATATGTGCGGACATCTCACACAACACCATCTAGCCCCAAACTAAGCAATGCTCGTATTATGGAAACCAGATAACTGATACAATACTTAAATACTTTTTGTCTGTAAATATATACATATAATACAATATAACACCCAGACACAGAACAAACACCTATGTTCATCACACAAATGTTTGTCCTGGGTAGGAATCGAACCCACAACCCACAGTTCAGAAGGCAGGGTTACTACCAACTGAGCTATCGGGCCAGTCGATATATAACTCAAAGGTGACTGACTGACTAACTGACCGACATAGTGATCTATCAACGCACAGCCCAAACCACTGGACGGATCGGGCTAAATTTTGCATGCAGGTAGATGTTATGACGTAGGCATCCGCTAAGAAAGGATTTTTCAAAATTCCACCCTTAAGAGATTGAATTATTTTCCCATAGGCCACGCCACGGGCAAAGCTGCGGGCAGAAGCTCGTCAAATATAAATACAAATCAAACATCGAATCGTAGATGTGCTGTTTTGAGATCGAACCTTGCATTTCCCAAAAAAGTAGAGATTCTCTTTTGTGTCCCTTATCAATAAAGTATTACTAATGACCTATTTTATGCCCAAACGAGCTTCTGCCCGCAGCTTCGCCCGCGGCGTGGTCTATGGGAAAGTAATTCAACCATCCATTTCACATTCTTAAGGGTGGAAATTCGAAAAATCCTTTCTTAGCGGATGCCTTCGTCATAACATCTACCTGCATGCCAAATTTCAGCCCGATCCGTCCAGTGGTTTGGGCTGTGTGTAATAAAGCGGAAATACATGTTCTGGGCATTGTGGGACAATGTTTCTCGTAGTTTTTGGGTCCCTAGACACAGGGAATCCTATTTAAATCCAGGATCTATGTATGTGATCGCTGGGCGTTATTATTATGTATGTATTTACAAACAAAAAGTATTTACTTATTGTATCAGTTATCTGGGTCCTATAGTACAAGCTTTACTTAGTTTGGGACTAGATGGCGGTGTGTGAAATATCTAGGAATATTTATACATTAGTTCGAACGTGACAAATTAAATCAATAAAATAGTTTTATTTTTATCGTTTATTTTATTTCTTATGTTTAATAGTTATATGAATTAAATTTGATTGTATATGTATTTACTTCTATTAGTAGATGGCACCACATCCGCAGCCCAGTCCACCGATACCGTAACCGGGAGCGGCGATTCCTCCGATACCGGCTCCATAACCGAATCCAGCACCGTAACCACCGAAGCCAGCAAGACCGGAGTTGGGAGTGAAGTCTTCGGGAGCGAGGATGCCGGTTCCGATGGGACCCTCGGCGGCGATGCCGACGGCACCGTTGCCGCAGCCGTACGAGACAGCACCAGCACCAGCAGTGGGGAGCACGCCCTCGATACCGACGGTGCCCAGGAAAGGAAGGTTGCCACCAGCGGCGAGGGTACCCTCGTAACAGTTCTCAGATCGCACGGCGACACCGACGGGAGCGACGGGGGAGGCACTGGAGACAGGGAGGCCGCCGCCGGTGGAGGCGACACCGCAGCCGCAGCCGGCTCCGAAACCACCCAGACCGAGACCAGGACCCGCTAGACCAGGACCGGCTAAGCCGTTCCAGCCACCGCCTAGACCCCAGGATCCTGCGAGGCCACCAGTGCACTGACTGAAGGTAGACTGAAACAATTAAACAAAATCCAATCACCATTCCAAGCGCAAATACAAATTACAGGGGAATTAAATGCTGGTCCTAGATGGTAGATCTTTTCTGCAAAGCTCGTCTAAGTAGGTACCATCGCTTTGCCAGTTATTTTGCTTGCTACGTTTCGGTTTGAAGGGCACTGTAGCTAGTGAAGTTACTGGACAAATGAGTCTTATGACCTAATCTTACTATCTAGTGTTATTGCTAGACTGTACTGATGTCTCGGAATGGCGTGCGCAGTGCAGTGTCACGCGAAACTATAGTTTAGAGTTTCAAGTGTCACTGCAACTGTTATGGGCAGTCGTGTTGCTTAACATCAGGCGAGCGACTAGCTCGTGATTTATTACATAAAAAAATACTGGAAAAGGGTAAGAAATATTTTTATCACACTGTTTACCTGGATGAAAAGCGCGGAAGCGCAGACGAGGAAAGATTGGAACGCCATGGTTTTTTGGTAAAGATGAAAGTGTTATGATCATGGATTGTTATGTTCGTTCTTTTATACGAATTAATTATTTATGGGCTTCGTAATATTCACCATTATGCAAGGATTCAACTAAAACTGATTTTGTAAAGTTGTACGTGACTTGTTTGCACAAGTTCGCGCTTTACCCGTTGACACAATTCATGTGTGGCCTAGTGGACGAAATTGATTTCATGTAAGTATCGATTGTATGTGGAAAATTTAAATCTTGCACAACTATGCGATATTTCACTACTATTAAAAATGTACATGTAAATATTAGCTTGCGTTTGACCACTATCGCACCTGATGGTAAGTAGCGATGCGGTCTAGGATGCATATACCTACTACTGCAAAAAAAAAAAAACATTTGGACTATATACTGGTCGCGATGACCTATAGACAGTCCAAATGCTCCAGCCCACTACCAGTAGGTAGCGTACCCAACATGCTGGCAGCGTTGCCCATTGCATTACATAGTATAAAGTAAATGTAATAATTGAAAAAAGTAGAACCGGGAAATTAATCACGGTTTTAAAGTTTCACAAACTGCGAGATGTGGTATGATCTTCCTCCTGGGTTTCCGCATAACTACAGATAGGGGGGGGGGGGGGGGGGGGAGCTTCAAAAAAGTGTTTTTTTGTTTATTAATGAACAAGTCGTTCACCTGATGTTAAGCGACACGGTGGCCCATAACAGAACAGTCTCACTCGGAACTTTAAAATAAAAGTTTCACGCGACACTGCACTGCGCACATCATCCTGACAGTTTGGTAATAAAATTACTCGACTGTCAGATCAGACCATAAAGTCTCCATTAATTTCACTTGCTACAATGCCCTTCAACCTCACGCACTACTGCTTGGTGGCAGAATGACTGGCAAAGCGGTGGTACCTACCTAGACGAAATTGCAGAAAAGTTCTACCACCTAGTGTTAGAAAAGAAAAGTTTTAAAAGAGTCCTCCCTTTAGGGAAGGCAACGCATTCATTGTTCCTTCATGAAAACCTCAAGCTTATTGCAAGGTAGGTACGCAGTACGTAGGCAAGGTACCTACCCATGACTTATAAGTTGAAAATCAACTTCTTTAGAAGTTGGAATTATTTTGTTGAATCGATATATCAAGTTTAGATATGTCAACTCGACAAAAATATTAAAATGTCGATCAAAAATGTACCTCGAATATAAGAAACATTATTTAAGAACATTTTTTTGAAGAGGGAAAATGCCCTCGCACTTTTACAACTCCAACGCAGTCCAGGCAACTCGCCCCATATTTAATAATACTTAATCCAAGCTCCATATTACTCATTGTCCTCGTAGTTCCTTGGTATATACAGGGAATCCTATTAAGATCCAGGATTTATGTATGTGATTGTTGGGCGTTATCATATTATTACGTTTGTCTGATCGACGTCACTACCTTTCGACAATTTTCAGTTTTATGACTACTATGATTACCCATTTACTTATATTTTACAGCCTCTGTGGTTTAGTGGTTTAGCAGGTCAGCTCTTAACTCGGAGGCGGCGGGTTCGATTCCCGAGGCAAGACAAGTATTTATGCACCGAAAAAAAAAACGCAAATACTTGTTCTGAGTCTGGGTGTTGTGGGACCATGGTCCTCGTAGTTCCTGGGTCTCTAGACACAGGGAATCCTAGTTAGGGTCCAGGATCTGTGTGTGATCGTTGGGCGTTATTATTATTATTATTATTATATTTTTCTTTGCTTTATCGGTAACTGCTGTTCTGTAGCGGACTATCAGACACTTTTGGATTCATTTCAGAACTACTTCCAAGCAGCTACCCTAGAAGTAAGTTTACTAGAAGTATCTACTTGTGGCCAGGCTGGGTTTAAAGATAACTATTACTTTCTACTTACTGCTGGTTTTTCAGAATTAATGATAATAAATAAATAATAGTTGACTGGCCCGATAGCTCAGTTGGTAGTAACCCTGCCTTCTGAACTGTGTGTTGTGGGTTCGATTCCCACCCAGGACAAACATAGGTGTTTGTTCTGTTTCTGGGTGATATATTGTATTATATGAATGTATTTACAAACCAAAAAAGTATTTAAGTATTGTATCAGTTATCTCGTTCAATAATACGAGCTTTGCTTAGTTTGGGGCTAGACGGCGTTCTGTAAGATGTAAAAAAAAATAGGTGTAAAGTGTCACATTTGGGCTTATATTGGTTACCTGCAACTCAATATAAACCCAAATTTCACACTTCATGGCAATGGAAATCTAAATATATGTAACTCAAAGGTGACTGACTGACTGACATAGTGATCTATCAACGCACAGCCCAAACCACTGGACGGGTCGGGCTGAAATTTGGCATGCAGGTAGATGTTATGACGCTCTATCCGCTAAGAAAGGATTTTCCGAAATTCCACCCTTAAGAGGGTGAAATGGGTGGTTGAATTATTTTCCCAAAGGCCACGCTGCGGGTGAAGCTGCGGGCAGAAGCTCGTACAATATAAAAGGAAAACTGTTTAAATATTAAAAATAAACCCCCATTGCCAGTCGTCAACAATGACCTAATCTTACAATCTAGTAATCTTACTACTACACTGTGTTGATGTCTCAGGATGACGTGCGCAGTGAAGTGTCACGCAAACTCTATATTTTAGAGTTTGCGTGACACTGCAACTGATACGGGTAGCCGTGTCGCTTAACATCAGGTGAATGACTTGCCCGTTACGTCATTTATTAACATAAAATAAAACTTGAACATCCGGACGGAACGAAGTTAAAAAAATAAAATTTTTTTAGCTTTTAAAACAGTTACTATTAGAAATTATCAAATCAAGAAAAAAAAAAATTAAAAAAGAAAGCTAATTATATTTTACAAAACAACTGGCTTGCTTTCTTTGAGAGAGAGAGAGAGAGACAGACAGATAAACACGCACACTCCGCACGGCTTACAACTACATGTAGCAAAAAGTGTCGTTACAACTTTTAGTCTTAATTTTTCCGTCTAGCCCCCTTTCGCAACGCGCGATAAGGAACTTCGTTCCAAAAATCTAATAATAAGCCTATATTTTGCTCGTATGACTGACTGACAAAACGCGTGCTCAAACCACTCCACATAGTGGCTTGAAATTTGTAAGATATCTTTCTTTTATAGCGTAAAGTTGTAGAAAGGGTTTTTGTAAATTAAATTCTTAAGGGGGTGTTAAAGATTGTATGATGAAACGCGGGTGAAGCCGCGGGCTGCCCCTACAGTGAATAATAATAAATGATAATAACGCCCAACGATCACATACATAGGTCCTGGACCCTAGATTCCCTGTGCCTAGGGACCCAGGAACTACGAGGACCATAATCCCAAGACACCCAGACTCAGAACAATTACTTGCGTTTTTTTCTGCGCACAAATACTTGTCTTGTTTAATAAAGTAGATGAAAACAAAAATCATGCAAACTGCTCATTATTTAGGTGAACAACAGAATAATACAGTAATTAAATGGTTAAGTATTTATTATTTATATAAAAACATTTGGTTGCATAGGAACCAGTAACACACAAAAGCGTAGGGCCTTAAGTAATTTGTATTTATTAGTAAATGCCGTAGGGTCCGGGGCCGCCGCAGCCGCAAGCGCATGATCCCTGGATGGTGACACCTCCAGCAGCGCAGACGGGGCCGCAGTACTCCACGGTACCAATGATGGGGACCTGTCCAGCGACGGCAGTGGTACCGCCTACGGGGATCGCACCCTCAACGACCACGTTACCGGCGCCAGCACCACCGTACCCACCGCAGCCAGCACCGGCCAGACCAGCACCGTAGCCGTAGGGTCCCAGACCACCGGCGCCAATACCGTAGGGGCCAGCCGGGCCGGCGCCGCCACAACCACAACCGTAAGGACCAGCCAGACCGAGACCGGGAGCACCAAGGGCGGGGGCGCCTAAACCTGGTCCGTATCCAGCACCTCCTAGGTACTGGGTGTATGCATTCTGAAACAAGTTGATACCATGATAATAAATAAATAATAAATATCTGTCTACATTTCACACAGCGCCATCTAGTCCTAAACTAAGCAAAGCTGCTACTACTACTAGGTGGTAGGACTTTTCTGCAAAGTTCGTCTAGGTAGGTACCACCGCTTTGCCAGTTATTCTGCCGCCAAGCAGTAGTGTGCAAACACTACTGTGTTCCGACTTGAAAGGCACTGTAGCTAGTGAAATTACTGGGCAAATGAGACTTTATGATCTGATCTCACATTCGAGTAATCTTATTACCAGACTGTGCTCATATCTCAGGATGACGTCCGCAGTGCCATGTCACGCGAAACTTGATATTAAGAAGTTCCGAGTGACACTGTTCTGTTATGGGCAGCCGCTTAACATCAGGTGAACGATTAGCTCGTCACATCATTCGCTAACATAAAAAAATCCCAACCTTAAATAATGAATGCCTACTCTCCATAATGGAAGAGCGGAAACTTAAGCTGTTTATTTCCTTAAAAATAATGGGAGCTATATTACTGAAACTATTTCTCTTCTTTTTTACCCTCTGAGGAAATTTTAGCTTTACACATTTTATGGATTTGCCAGTTTCAAGTCAAATTTATTGTTTTATTTTTCTGCCAATTTATGAGAACTTACTTGGATCAGGCAAGCCTGCACGCAGAATACGAAGAAAGCGAAGGTAGACATTATAGTCGATTGGTATTCAAATGTAGAATTCAGAATGATTTGTAGGATTCTGGGCGACACTTTTATATGAAGAATGTTAGGAAAGATATCTGATAAACAGATTAGGAAAATACCAAATGATAACAGTTGGTCCGAAGAAATTGATTCTTCAAAATTGTGTCAGCAGGTTTCGTTGTATGTAATTAAAACACGTATACTTTTACGAACGCATTTTTTACTAAATCCTTGTTACATAAAATTGCGTGACGACACAATAGTTAATGTATAAAAACTTGAGCATCAAAATGTAATACCATCAGAACGTTTTGCTTTTGTATATACAAACAACAATGGCGTTCAAAGCTCTCCTAGTCTGCGCTTCCGCGCTCTTCGTCCAGGTAATTAGTTAAATAATAATGAACATAATGTAATCATAATCATAATCACCCGTTTATTTACTAAAATACACACATATATTACATTCCAGATTACAGGTAATGTCACAGTCACAGCCCGCAAGCAGGCGTGCAAATATTTATACAAAGTTATTGAAATTACATTGCAAATAGCTATTATTATCACATTTCATTTATCTTAGTTAAAATTTTCACTGTCGTAATTTATTATCTACCTACTTAAAGTTCAAAAATTCTTGCATCTTGTAAAAACAAATGTCGATCAGCCAACTATACAATCTTTTAAATATTTTTCCCTGCAGTATCTTAATATCATCCGGAAACTTATTATAAACTAATATACTCACATTAACTACGTGCTTCTTATAAATTTCTTTATGATGCCTGATGATTTGATTTGTTTTTATTTATGTTAAGGAATGACGTGACGAGCTAACCGTTCGCTTTATTGTAAACGACTCGGCTGCCCATATCAGTTGCAGCGTCATTCGGAACTCTAGAGTTTCGCGTAACACTGCACTGCGCACGTTATCCTGAGACATCAATCAAGTATATTTACTAGACTGTGAGATCAGGTCATAAAGTCTCATTTGCCCAGTAATTTCACTAGCTACAGTGCCCTTCAAACCGGAACACAGTACCTACCTAGACGAACATTGCAGAGAAGTCCTACCACCTAGTACAATACAAGTTTGCATAAGGAATTTAAATTTTGTTTTTATTTCAGTCCGCCTACAGCCAGTGTGCTGCTGGACTCGCAGGATCTTGGGGTCTAGCCGGTCCTGCCTCTGGCTGGAACGGTTTAGCTGGTTCTGGTCTGGCTGGTCCTGGTCTCGGTCTGGGTGGTTACGGAGCCGGCTGCGGCTGCGGTGTCGCCTCCACCGGCGGTGGCCTCCCTGTCTCCAGCGCCTCCCCCGTCGCTCCCGTCGGTGTCGCCGTGCGATCTGAGAACTGTTACGAAGGAGCCTTAGCCGCTGGCGGCAACCTTCCTTTCCTGGGCACCGTCGGTATCGAGGGCGTGCTCCCCACTGCTGGTGCTGGTGCTGTCTCGTACGGCTGCGGCAACGGTGCCGTCGGCATCGCCGCCGAAGGTCCCATCGGTACCGGCATCCTCGCTCCCGAAGAATTCGCTCCATCTTCCGGTCTTGCTGGTTACGGACTCGGAGGCATCGCTGGTTACGGTGCAGGATACGGTCTAGGAGGAATCGCCGCCCCTGGTTACGGTATCGGTGGATTGGGCTGTGGATGTGGTGCCATTTGATGAGTCATTTTGGATGAAACATAATATTTATGTTTTAGTTCCTTTAATAAATATAATTACTATAAACTATAACCAGCATTTTCTCATGGGCAAGCGTGCTCCACCTTAGACAACTTCTTCGCTTACCATCAGGTGAGTTGTTGTCAAACGCATGCCCATTTTATGATAAAAAAAAAAAAAAAAGCATTTTTATTTACATTTTCGATTCGATTTTGTTCTAAGAATTAAAGTTTTTGTTGTGATGAGTCGACATAATAAACGCATTTGTGGGCAGAAACGGGTTCTGCGTAGGTAGGTTGCAACCTATATAACTATAGGCCTTCAGCATGTCGGCACCGCGCCGTGTCTGGAACAAGAATGATCCGTAGCACACCAATCGATCCCTTTATATAGCCAGACAGGTAGGGACGCCATGACAGTTGCCGGTGCTGCCACTGTAATAAATTTAATGCCACCACAGGGTAAATTTCGATCGCTGCGCATAGAGTTTATAACTGGACGTTGCCGCCGTCACGGCCATACTGACGTGCGTACGTCCTCGTACGCTTAGCTTCATTTTGTACCTGGTGAGGGACATAAGTATCAGTGTAATTGCTCGTTCATCCTGACAATTAAATGGAGTTAAACTTGGAGTCTAAGTCAAAGTCAAAACATTAGTTTTCAATTTGATTAGTCAAAAGTATTTTAACCTTCCAGTCATCGTTAGGGTTAACCCTGGTCTCCTCTCCACAAAGGCCATTTACAAAGAGTTGTAATTGAAGGGTTAACCCTTCAGGACCATCAGTATCCATTCATTTACAAAAAGTGGACTGGATGGTGCTAGACCGGATAGATATCCCTTTAGCAACCAAAAATCAACAAACTAATACCTTATCCCTTCATTTATAAAAATGGACCGGATAGTGCTAGACCGGATAGATATCCCTTTAGCAACCAAAAATCATCATTTACCTTATCCCTTCATTTATAAAAAATGGACCGGATAGTGCTAGACCGGATAGATATCCCTTTAGCAACCAAAAATCATCTTTCCAACTAATACCAATTAGTGCTAGACCGGATAGATTATCCCTTTAGCATTCAGACACATTTTTTGTCATCATTCTTACATTTTTTCTTTTTTCCTTTTTATTCTCTTTTTTCAGTTTTTTTTTTCTCTTTTTTTCACTTTTTTTTTTAACTTTTTTCTTACCCTTTTTTTCTCTTTTTTTTCTCTCACGAATCATTACTTTTTTTACCATAACTTTTATTCTCTTTTTTTTTCACTGGTCCGGGTTAACCCTGCAACTAAATTTGATATTAGTGTTACCCGCCGTCACGTTACCATATTTTCGGCGTTACTTGAAGAGTGATGTGTAAATGGGCAATCCCACTTCTGATGTGGGCAGAAACGGGTTCTGCGTAGGTAGGTTGCAACCTATATAACTATAGGCCTTCAGCATGTCGGCACCGCGCCGTGTCTGGAACAAGAATGATCCGTAGCACACCAATCGATCCCTTTATATAGCCAGACAGGTAGGGACGCCATGACAGTTGCCGGTGCTGCCACTGTAATAAATTTAATGCCACCACAGGGTAAATTTCGATCGCTGTGCATAGAGTTTATAACTGGACGTTGCCGCCGTCACATTTTAGGTCAAGCTCATTCTAATATAAACAAATGGTAAACAAACTAAGTCACTGTCACATTGTATTGGCAGGAAAACGAAAAAGATCGCGTCACCGCATTGTATTATTTTCCAAAACTTGTGTTATTTTCAATTCACATCAGCACAGTCTAGTAATAACATTACTCGACTGTGAGATCAGATCATAAAGTCTCATTTGCCAAATAATTTCACTAGTTACATTGCCCTTCAAACCGGAACACAGTAGTGCTTGCACACTACTGCTTGGCGGCAGAATAACTGGCAAAGCGGTGGTACCTACCTAGACGAACTTTGCAGTAAAGTCCTACCACCTAGTAAACTTTACTCGATGTACGAGCAAAGAGAATGTAAAGTTGAGACTGTTAGCGTAACTCCCAACAGCTAAAGGTGATCAAGAGTTTCAACCGATCATTGGTGTGCTTCAGGAAAAAGGTTGCAAGGTTGAAAGAACTACATTTCATTTTTTTTCATCGTACCAAGCAAAAAGTCCAAACCTTTTCGTTTACGTATAATATTCTTTTACGCTGATATCTGGTAAAATTTTGTTTGGAAGAGATCGCTATTAGCGATATGACCGCCCATTGTTGCACAAGTACGTAAGATTTATTCATCCCCCGACGGCCCCGATAGCTCAGTTGGTAGTAACCCTGCCTTCTGAACTGTGGGTTGTGGGTTCGATTCCCACCCAGGACAAACATTTGTGTGATGAACATCGATGTTTGTTCCGTGTCTGGGTGTTATATTATATTCTATGTATGTATTTACAAACAAAAAGTATCTAAGTATTGTATCAGTTATCTGGTTCCCATAGTACAAGCTTTGCTTAGTTTGGGGCTAGATGGCGCTGTGTGAAATGTCCACAGATATTTATTTATTTATTCTTATATTGTGTGAATTTCATTGGTGAGACAGTAAAGAGTTATCTATCTATCTAAATCTTCTTAAGTTGTAAAAGTCGGCAGGGGCTTACATCGTTACCATTCATAAAGATACACCACTATATTTTGGTTAAAGGGACATACCTTGGAGTCTTCAAATCGAGAGTGAACAGGTATCTTCTAGGCAAGCGTGTTACATCCTAGATCGCATCGTCACTTACCATCAGGCGCGATAGTGGTCAAACGCGAGCCTATCAAAAAATAAAAAAGAAATACAATATAGGGGAAATAGGAAACAAAATTGATAAAGTCAGTATATGCTTTTTGTCGGACTTCCTTATTATCGAGTTCAAATTTTTTTCCTTATTTACATTTTGCATCTTAAGTATTTAACAGTTTTCTTAGCTTAATATCTCGAAATGTTATCACATTACTAGGTGGTGGAACTTTTCTGCAAAGTTCTCAGGTAGGTACCACCGCTTTGCCACTTATTCTGCCGCCAAGCAGTAGTGCGCAATTAAGCACTACTGTATTCCGGCTTGAAGGGCACTCTAGCTAGTGAAATTACTGGGCAAATGAGACTTTAACAAGTAAGCTCACCGTCTAGTAATCTTATTGCTAGACTGTACTGATGTATCAGAATGGCGTGCGCAATGCAGTGTCACGCGAAACTATAATGTAGAGTTTCAAGTGTTAGTGTAACTGATATGGGCAGTCGTGTTGCTTAACATCAGGCGAGAACCTAACTCGTCACGTCATTTCGTAGCATAAAAAAAATTTGTGCTTTAATATATTAGAAACTGCAGAGGGACATTTTTCATGCTACTTTAGTAATCCATATTTCGCACGTGGTGCATATGATTAAAAAAAAAGTAAACAGTGTCTTCATTTTAAAAGGATGAAAACTGGTAAAAGGGTCAAAAAGGGTAGGAAAAATAATCCGACTGCACTTACATTTATTACAGCCACCCCACCCCATACATAATTATTATTTTTATTGTAACAAAACTGTCTTGTTAAAGTTTCTTGTAGCTTCTTCTTTACAGGTGTAATCGAAGCTTCGGATCGGAGTTTTCTGTTCTGCATTGTGCCAGATTGCTTGCACCAGTAGTGAGAACGAGAACTTCTTTTTTTTTCAAACTCATATATTGTAATAGGCTTGCTATATATTATTTGACAATAATCACTTTGTAGTTATATATGCTTGGTAAAATAACTTAATTTCAAGCACCTAATATAATTTTGACTTGTAAAAGTGCTAAAAATAGCCTAATTGCAATAAATCTTTTGACTTTGACTTTGACTTTTATCAACATTAAATTAACTATCCAACGATATCCCACATAACGTGGTTTGATGAAAAGTAATTTTTCATCTACCCTTACCATTCAAATAATGATGATTTTTAATCAAAATCTCTTCCTAAGCTATCGTTGTGCAAATATGCATGAACTTTTATAAATTTATACTATTTTTTAATAAAATTATAAAGGTGGTAAAGGATTCAGACTTCGGAAGTTATAAGACCGTAAAAGATTCAAACGTTGGAAGTTATAAGGCCATAAACGATTCAGACGTTGGAAGTTCTAAGGCCATAAAGGATTCAGACGTTGGAAGTTATAAGGCCATAAAGGATTCAGACGTTGGAAGTTATAAGGCCATAAAGGATTCAGACGTTGGAAGTTATAAGGCCATAAAGGATTCAGACGTTGGAAGTTATAAGGCCATAAAGGATTCAGACGTTGGAAGTTATAAGGCCATAAAGGATTCAGACGTTGGAAGTTACAAGGCCATAAAGGATTCAGACGTTGGAAGTTATAAGGCCGTAAAGGATTCAGATGTTGGAAGTTATAAGGCCGTAAAGGATTCAGACGTTGGAAGTTATAAGGCCGTAAAGGATTCAGACGTTGGAAGTTATAAGGCCGTAAAGGATTCAGACGTTGGAAGTTATAAGGCCGTAAAAGATTCAGACGTTGGAAGTTATAAGGCCGTAAAGGATTGAGGATTGATTGCAATGCAATAGGAGGAAATTCCATACTAATTATGCACATAAACTGCGTATTGAAATTGTCAAATTCATACAAATTTGTGTTTCTATTGATTGTAATCGAGTTACGTGCTCGTCTAGCATAACTTATATCTTATTTTTTTCTTCTTTTTTATGTTATTGAATGATGTGACGAGCTAGTCGTTCACCTGATGTTAAGCGCCACGGCCGGCCATAACAGTACGGTGTCACTCGGAACCCTAAAACATAGAGTTTCAAGCGACACTGCACTGCGCACATCATCCTGAGACATCAGCACAGTCTGGTAATAAGATTACTCGACTGTGAGATCAGATCATAAAGTCTCAATTGCCTAGTAATTTAACTAGCTACAGTGCCCTTCAAACCGGACCACAGTAGTGCTTGCACACTACTGCTTGGCGGCAGAATAACTGGCAAAGCGGTGGTACCTACCTAGACGAACTTTGCAACAAAGTCCTATCACCTAGTAAAAAAAATCATAGTTGTTTACTTCTACAGGTCTTAATCGCTTAATAATAAATTGTATTATTACATAGTCTCACATTGTGGTTGAGTGTAAAAATAACGGGAATAAATTGAATTTGAATTGGCAGAAAAAAAATTTACCCAGCTGATAATTTGACTAATAGCTAGAGAAATTTTAGTATTAGAAAATAAGAGACTATATACTTCATTACTTAAACTGGAGTAATAACCGTAATGTGTGTACGCGCTTTTTCTCATGTAATTTCTCAACAGGTGGCGTTAGTAGTTTTTTGTTTTGTTTGGCTCCACACTTTTGTGTATATAGTCAGTGTCAAGTAATTGATAATTTATCAAGTTAATGATATTTAACGCAAATATGTGTCAAGTTACAATCGAAGTCATCAAGTCAAGTCATAGTCTGGTCAAAGTCATACTCCTAGTAAAGTGGTGGCAACTTTACCAGAAGCTTCTATGGAGTTTTGGAAACAACACGAAAAGAAACGTTTCACCATCATTATACCACTTTCCCACACTCATGTCTGTAATCCAGCACTTAACGATTATAATGCCACCAATTTTATGCACTAAAACTGAAATTAACACAAGTTTTGGAAAATAATACAATGCGGCGACGAGATCTTTTTCGTTTTCCCGCCAAAACCGCGTTAGTAGTTTTTTTTTTTTTTTTTTAATTTTTGGCTCCACACCTCCGTGTATTTAGCCAGTGTCAAGTAATTGATAATTTATCAAGTTAATGATATTTCACGCAAATATGTGTCAAGTCATAGTCGAAGTTGTCAAGTCATAGTCTAGTCAAAGTCATACTCCTAGTAAAGTGGTGGCAACTTTACTTGAAGCTTCTATGGAGTTTTGGAAACAACACGAAAAAAAAACGTTTCACCATCATTATACCATTTTCCCACACTCACGCCTGTAATCCAGCACTTAACGAATAGAATGCCACCAATTTTATGCACTAAAACTGAAAATAACACAAGTTTTGGAAAATAATACAATGCGGTGACGCAATCTTTTTCGCGTTCCCGCCAAAACTCGCGTTAGTAGTTATAGTTCATTTCTTTATTCAAAATGATAAAAGAACTATAGATAATATATTTAGACTAAATTTCAAGTCTATATGTGTGATAGTTTTTTTTTATTATGTGTAAGCACATATGTTGTGGGATAAGACAAGACGAGGTACCATGTGGTGTGGTGGTTGAGCTGGTGGGCTTATAACCCGGAGGCGGTGGGGTCGATTCCCGTGGCAGGACAAGTATTTGTGCCCCGAAAAAAAAAGCGCAAATACTTGTTCTGTGTCTGGGTGTTGTGGGACCATGGTCTTCGTAGTTCCTGGGTCCCTAGACACAGGGAATCCTAGTTAGGGTCCAGGATCTGTGTATGTGATCGTTGGGCGTTATTATTATTATTATTATGTAAAAATGGTACCTCAAAGGGCCAGGACCGTGGAGTCATGTAGAAAAAAATTCTTGTCATTGTAAAATTTTCATTTATTATATTTATAAACACTAAATTAATAAAAAACAATATGCCATTGAAAATGCAACAAGTGTATTACTAAAGTAATAGTAAAATAGCTGCGTCCCGCGTTTTCGCCCGCGGATAAAAAGTAGCCTATGTGTTAAT
Source organism: Ennomos fuscantarius (assembly GCA_905220475.3). Lineage (NCBI taxonomy): Eukaryota > Metazoa > Arthropoda > Insecta > Lepidoptera > Geometridae > Ennomos > Ennomos fuscantarius. Next base: position 6,443,523 of record HG992050.1, on the reverse strand, counting down.
CTATTATACAAGCTATCTATATTCAAAATTTCATACAATTCCGTCCATCCGTTATAGCGTGAAAGAGTAACAAACATCGATACGTACAAACTTTCTCATTTATAATATTAGTAGGGTAGGATATTAGGATTATTATAATAAATATCTTAGTAGATGCCACCACAACCGCAGCCGATTCCACCGATACCGTAACCGGGGGCGGCGATTCCTTCGAAGCCGTATCCTACACCGTATCCACCACCGGCTCCAAGACCGTATTCTGGACCATAACCAGTGAAGCCTCCAAGACCGTAGCCGGCAAAATCGGAATAGGGAGCGAATTCTTCGGGAGCGAGGATGCCGGTACCGATGGGACCCTCGGCGGCGATGCCGACGGCACCGTTACCGCAGCCGTACGACACCGCACCAGCACCAGCAGTGGGGAGCACGCCCTCGATACCGACGGTGCCCAGGAAAGGAAGGTTGCCGCCAGCGGCTAAAGCTCCTTCGTAACAGTTCTCAGACATCACAGAGACGCCGAAAGGAGTAACAGGAGAAGAGCTGGTGACAGGAAGGTTACCACCGGTAGAGGCGACACCGCCACAGCCACAGCTGCCTCCGTAACCACCAACCAGACCAAGACCATTACCAGCCAAACCAGGACCAGCCAAGCCATTCCAGCCAGAGGAACCGGCTAGACCCCAAGGTCCTCCGAGTCCATTAGCGCACTGGCTGAAGCTGGACTGAAAAACAAACAAGAGTGCTTTAGACCACACGACTGAAGTAAAACTTCTTTAACTCCATTTATCGGCCGGTATAACTTTGTTTTTGCTATTCATGTTAATCTTGACAATTTGTAAATTGTCATTTTACCGGACATATTGGTTGGCATAATAATATAATTGTTTTTGTTATGTTGACAATGGAGATATACGCAAACCAACAACTTTCAACTTCCGTTCACCACGCCAGCTTACTCCTCAAGTCAAGCATGCGTAAAGAAGTTTTACTTCAAAACAAAATTAAATTACTGTTCCATATGCAAACAAATCAAACAGGTATATAAAGTTCGGTATCATCACAATGATTACCTGGATGAATGGATTTACTAGGTGGTAGGACTTTACTGCAAAGTTCGTCTAGGTAGGTACCACCGCTTTGCCAGTTATTCTACCGCCAAACAGTAGTGCGCAAGCAATGCTGTGTTCCGGTTTGAAGGGCACTGTAGCTAGTGAAATTACTGGGCAAATGAGACTTTATGATCTGATCTCACAGTTTAGTAATCTTATTACTAGATTGTGCTGATGTCTCTGGATGACGTGCGCAGTGCAGTGTCACGCGAACCTTTAGAGTTCCGAGTGACACTGCAGCTGGTATGGGCAGCCGTGTCGTTTAACATCAGGCAACATAGCTCGTCACGTCATTCCTTAACATAAAAAAAAATACCTGGATGAAGAGCGCGGAAGTGCAGACTAGGACGGTTTTAAATATCATTGTTGTTAACTTAGAGTCAAATCGTTCTGATGGTATTTACATTTTGATGTTGAAGCTTTTATACTAAGTAAACAATATTGGCCCATCTATGTACTAAGGATTTTTCGACGAAAACTACCAAATATGTTTTTATTATCATGCTGTAATTAAATTACAAAACCGACCTGCTGACACGATACTGAATGACTAGTTTACAAATGGTTATCTTTTACAATTGTTGTAATCAGTCACTTTGTAACCTCTAAAACCTTTCCTAATGTAGTTGGTATAAAAGGGTCACCCAGAATCCCAGTAAACATACTTGATTCAACTTTTGAATACAGAACATACTATCATGTCTACCTACGCTTTATTGGTGCTCTGCGTGCAAGCTTGTCTGATCCAGGTAAGAACTTTAATTAAATAACTATATGTAACACGTAACATGTAGTGTTTTACTAGGTGGTAGGACTTTACTGCAAAGTTCGTCTAGGTAGGTACCACCGCTTTGCCAGTTATTCTACCGCCAAGCAGTAGTGCGCAAGCACTGCTGTGTTCCGGTTTGAAGGGCACTGTATCTAGTGAAATTACTGGGCAAATGAGACTTTATGATCTGATCTCACAGTTTAGTAATCTTATTACTAGATTGTGCTGATGTCTCTGGATGACGTGCGCAGTGCAGTGTCATGCGAAGTTCTACAGTTTAGAGTTCCGAGTGACACTGCAGCTGATATGGGCAGCCGTGTCGTTTAACATCAGGCGAACGGCTAGTTCGCCACGTTATCACTTAACATAAAAAAGAAAAAAAAAATTGCAAAAATGATTATTAAAACTTAAATCTAGAAATAAATTACTCACTATTTTTTTTATTTTAAGAAGACATTATAGTATAGCAATGGTTCCACGCTCTCTGGGTCTAAGCTGAAAATCAGCGCTGGATGTCTTCGACGACCAGCAATATGCTGAGTCGACGCCCGTTCGATTTTTTTTTGTATTGGTTATATATATAATTAGGTATATTAATTTAACCTCCTTTGTACTTTACTATAGGCAAGTAGTGCATAAAATAGGTGGTATTTTATTTGTTACGTGCTGGATTACAGGCGTGAGTGTGGAAAAGTGGTATAATGATGGTGAAACGTTTCTTTTCGTGTTGTTTCCAAAACTCCATAGAAACTTCTGATAAAGTTGCCACCATTTTACTAGGAGTATGACTTGACTAGACTAGACTATGACTTGACTTGATGACTTGGACTGTGACTTGACACATACAACAAACATATATAATATAACTTGAAAAATTAATTACTTGACACTGGCTAAATACACAAAAGTGTGGAGCCAAAACCAAAAGAAAAAAAAAAACATTTATTTGACACATGGCAAATTCCATAATTGTGGAGATTGGAACACCTGGCTCTCACACTAGGCTCGAAACCCGTGCTGTGGGAACCAGGACTCTTCCGTCGCAGATACAGTTTTTGTACGCCTATTAGAGAACTTGTATAAATTATAAGTGTAACATCATATGAAAAAATATAATCTAATTAAATGTAAATGTGAGACGATGGTGTTACATAAATTATATAAATCTCGTCAGTGAAAGTCTCGCAATTCTTTCTATTCCATTCTACTCTATTCTAATATACTAGGTATATTTTTCTGAGTCATATTTAACGAAAACCAAAGAATATTAATAGTAATGGCATTATTTTCAGAATGCATACACCCAGTGCTTAGGAGGAGGATACGGACCAGGTTTAGGCGCCCCCGCCCTTGGTGCTCCCGGCCTCGGTCTGGCTGGTCCTTACGGTTGTGGTTGTGGCGGCCCCGGTCCGGCTGGCCCCTACGGTATTGGCGCCGGTGGTCTGGGACCCTACGGCTACGGTGCTGGTCTGGCTGGTGCTGGATGCGGCGGGTACGGTGGTGCTGGCGCTGGTAACGTGGTCGTCGAAGGTGAACTCCCCGTAGGCGGTACCACCGCCGTCGCTGGACAGGTCCCCATCATTGGTACCGTGGAGTACTGCGGCCCCGTCTGCGCTGCTGGAGGTGTCACCATCCAGGGTTCATGCGCTTGCGGATGCGGCGGCCCTGGCCCCTACGGCATTTACTAATAAAATAAAACTGTTATTATACACGCTTCCTGCACTTGCGGGTTCGGTGGTCTTTTTTCCTTTTAGTTTCTAAGTTAAAAATATCAAAGTTTTTACATAAATAAATCCCTAAACATTTTTATTTAATGTTTTCTTTCATTTCATTAATGAGAACCAAGTATAAAATGTTTTGTTTATTCGATTAACAGGTTGTTACTTGTGTTATTATTCATGGTTCAAAGCCAAACAGACTTTCATTAAACAGTGTGAAGCTAGATGGCTATAGAAATAGGGGCATGAATTAACGGGAATGATCTTTGTCTAGCACTCCAGTGGATTAACGTTTCCTAGGTATAACTCAATGTACCTACATTGAGTTACAGATAAACAGTAAGAAACATAAAAATTCAGCAATATATTCACCAAGCATGATATCTACAAATAACCTTATACATCTACAAAGTTTTAAATCACAGGTTAGAAGTTTTTTGCTAGAGGTCTTCAAGATACTTTGCCAGATATTCTTCCAACAAGCAGTTAGTGTGTAAGCTATATTGCGTTCCGGTTAGGGTAGTTAGTGAAACTACTGGGCAAATGAGATATTTTATTTTATTAGGCTTACAGCTATCAAAAAATAATAATAATGACATAAACTCGAAGAGCTAATTAAAAGCTATTCACAACTACTTATGAAAGTAGGAATACATGCAATAGTTAAGCTATTGTATGTTTCCATGCAATTATAACTACTTAAGTAAAAGATTTACAAATTGTCGAATGACGGGGGCGAGACACAATCCTTGAAAGTGCCTTGCTCACTGACGCTGTGCTACTTGTGAATAAGTAATGTCGAGAGATCAGACTTCATGAGTTTGTTGAAAGCTGTGCAAGATCTCAAAATGTAAGTTTTGGCGATGAACAGTGCGTGCAAATGGGACGTGAAGCAAGATTTTAGGATGAGTTTTTTTTTATGTTAATGATGTGATGATCTAGACGTTCACCTGATGTTAAGCGATACGGCCGCTCATAACACAACAGTGAAACTCGGAACTCTAAAATATAAAGTTTCGCGTGACACTGCACTGCGTCATCATCCTGAGACATCAGCTCGTAATAAGATTACTCGACTGTGAGATCAGATCATAAAGTCTATATAAGCCCAGTAATTTCACTAGCTACAGTGCCCTTCAACCGGCAAGGCGGCGTTCGGCATAAAACCCATAACAGCTGCAGTGCCACTTGGAACTCATAATTGTAAAAGTTGACACTGCAATATGCAGTGCGAGAATTTTGAGGTCGGATCACATCTCCGCATCGTCACTTTTTTACTATGTGGTAGGACTGTTCTGCAAAGTTCGTCTAGGTAGGTACCACCGCTTTGCCAGTAATTCTACCGCCAAGTAGTAGTGCGCAAGTAGTACTGTGTTCTGATTTGAAGGGCACTGTAGCTAGTGAAATTACTGGGCAAATAAGACTTTATGACCTAATCCCACAGTCTATTAATTTATTATTTATTATTTTTTTACAACTTATAATATCATAATTATTACGATAGGTTATATTATAGGTGGATTTATGGTTATAGGTTATTTATTTATTTATTTATTTATTGCATTATGTAACAAGATACTAATTATTAATGTTATGTTATAAGTTCTTTGTTTTCAAGTGAAAACTTCTTTAGGCGCGTTGAGCACTTCTGGGTGAACAGAAATCATGGAACTAGCGTCATCGTCACTGAACGCTTTCCATGAGCTATATGTATACTGTGTATATATGTGTACTTTTTGGGTGAACAAAAAGCGTGAAACCCGCGTTATCGTCACCGCACGCTTCCCATGAGCTATATGTCACAAGTTACTTAGTTCTATCGGCAGTCCCCAAACACTACCCCGCACATTATTCTACAATTCTGCTTCTCCACAGAGTCCTGGATCCCTGTTCTTTTTTAACACATTACTATATTTATCAATTCTACATTTATTTGAACCAAATTAATACAGGAGTGATTTTTTTTGCATTCTGTGTTGATTCTAAGAAGTTCTGTGCTATTTCCAGAATTTGAATACTACGGTTCTTAATCAAGTAAGTATTGCATCTAGAATTATTATTCCAACCGACGGCTTATGAACTTCTAACTTAGTAGGCTAAGGATACAATTCAGAAAAACAATCGCCAAATTTATTTTAAAATTTATTTGAATTCTTTAACAATCTACATTCTAAATTAATAGATACTGCCGCAACCGCATCCAGCTGGACCATAGCCAATTCCAGCCAGACCATTGTAACCGTTGTATCCAAGGCCATTAAGATCAGGGGCAGCAATGCCAGCGAAACCAGCGCCAGGTGCAATACCAGTCGCGATAAGACCCTCTTCGGCGGTGATAGCTACAGAACCGTTACCGCAGACGTACGAGACAGCACCAGCACCAGCAGTGGGAGTCACGCCCTCGACACAGACGGTACCCAGGAAAGGAAGGTTATCACCAGCGGCGAGAACACCCTCGTAACAGTTCTCAGACCACACGGAGACACCGACGGGAGCGACGGGGGAGGCGCTGGAGACAGCGAGACCACCACCGGTGGAGGCGACAACTCAGCTGCAACCAGCTCCGAAACCACCCAAACCGATACCACGGCCAGCCAGACCAGGACCAGCCAAACCGTTTCTGCCCGCAGGCCCAACAGGGCTGCCTGATTAAAAAATATTTATTGAGTTTAGGCACGGTAATTAAATATAGTTTTTTCTCTTATTCCTAAAATGCCTTTTTAGACACTGCTAATATTATAATCTAGCCAACTATTTGACTAATGAGTAATTTGAATTTAAACTTTTACAATCGAATTATCTAAGAATGTGTCCAATAACACGTTGAAAGACACATTGTTCTTGTGTTCTTTTTAGAAAGCACTTGTTCAATTAAATATAGTGAAAACAAATAATCAATTACATTATCATCAACAACCTGAGGCTGAGCTGCTGAACATAGACAGCTTCGAGATGTCGCTCCCAACAATTACCGAATTCGCTTACACCTGAATAATATAAATATGAATAAGGTTTTAAGGTTTAAGTCAGTTTATAATTTACTAGAGAGTCGTCTTTCGGAAATTACCTGGAGCAGTGCAGAAGTGCAAATAATAAGCACAGCTTTGAATGCCATTTTAAATTATTTCAATGAATGATACGGGCGGGAAATAATCATTTATTTTTTATACAATTTACAATAATATTATGTAACACAATTACGAGACGCAAAGCGACGAATGTTTAGTATGAATACGTGACTTTTCTAAATGACATAATTTCATTTTATATGAAACATAGATATATGTGATAAGTACTATATGCCCTACTGATATCAATATCAAAATTGCGTGTTTTGTGACGTTCCGAAGGATTCCTGGAAATTAAAGTGAAACTCGGTTCGTTATGGAAAAAGTTACAAAAGTGGGTAGCTAGGTAATTGCTTCAATTTTGTTCATATAAATATTACTAATGGTGAGGTAGCTTACCACTTTAGAATCGGCGTTGTGTTGAGTACCATCATAAGAAACATGTCTTCCTTCACGGTCTTGTTAGTCTGCGTTCAAGCTTTCCTTATCCAAGTAAGTTTCATGCTTAGACTTTCTTTCCTCCTCATGTATGTATGCACTTGCATCAAGTCAAAGTCAAAGTCACTTGACTTTGGTGGCAGATATTGTAAGAAGAACCGCCTAAATGTGTTTTTTTTTTGTTTTGGCTCCACACTTTTGTGTGTTTAGCCAGTGTCAAGTAATTGATATTTTAGCAAGTTAATGATATTTAACGTAAATAATGTGTCAGGTCACAGTCGAAGTCATCAAATCAAGTCAGAGTCAAGTCATAGTCTAGTCTAGTCAAGTCATACTCCTAGTAAAGCGGTGGCAACATTACCCGAAGCTTCTATGGAGTTTTGGAAACAACACGAAAAAAAACGTTTCACCATCATTATACCACTTTTCTACACTCATGTATCCAGCACTTAACGAATAAAATGCCACCAATTTTATGCACTAACACTGAAAATAGCACAAGTTTTAAAAATAATACAATGCGGTGACGTGAATGTTTTTCGTTTTCCCACCAAAACTCCGCCTAAAGGTTTTTGATTTGGTTTAGCGACTGGAACCACCAGAAAAAGGAACGCGCAAAATTTAATAAATAAATATTTGTGGACATTTTACACAGCGCCATCTAGCCCCAAACTAAGTAAATCTTGTACTATGGGATCCGGATAACTGATACCATACTTATATACCTTTTGTTTGTAAATAAATAATATACAAAGAGTACAAACATCGATGTTCATCACGCAAATGTTTGTCTTAGGGGAATTGAACCCACAACTTACAGCTCAGAAGGCAGGGTTACTACTAACTGAGTTATCGGGCCTGTCAAAATAGTAATGCCATTTTAAATAATACTTTTTATTCTTCTGTTCATTCTTCATTCTTCAAGATGGGCAAAAGTGCCTTTTCTATCAACCGACTAAATACTACAATACTTACATATAAAAGTATAAAAAAGTAAAGTATTCTTATTTTTTATTGTTCAATATACATTCAGAGAATTAGCCCTATATACATCGTAACTTTTCACTAGGAAACCCAAAGACTAAGGGCCTTATTACAGAATCATGCTCAGACGTCGATTGAGGCTCAAAAAAACCGAGTGTGCTTTAGACCACACGACTGAAGTAACTTTAGTTTAGCTCCATCTATCGGCCGGTATAACTTTGTTTTTGCTTTGTGCTTTGTGCTTGATAATGTTAATACCAAATTGTATAATACTTTATACTAATAAATACAAAATGTTGATACCATAGTACCATTTTGACAATTGTAAATTGTAATTTTTATAATTTAATATTGTTTTTCAATATATAGTTCAAATGTTATATTTTGTAGTAGTAGGTAGTGTTTAGTATTAGTTATTATATCATTATAGTATTTAGTTTTAAAAAATATATATTCCATCTATCAATATAATAATACATATTTTTAACGTTGTTATGTTGATAATGGTGATCTACGTTAACCAAGAACTTTCAATTTTCGTTCGCTTCGCGAAGATAATACTTATTGCTTAATTTTTTTGTTTTAGATGGTGTACAGCCAGTGCGTGGGTGGCATCGGTCCTCTCGGCTTCGGGCCCGGTCTCGGCGCCCCGTTCGCGGCGCCCGGCCTGGGGGCGGCCGGCTGGGGCGCCGCGGCCGCGCCTTGGGGCGCCCCCGGCTGCGGGGCCGCGTACGGCGGCGCCGGCGCCGGCAACGTGGCCGTCGCCGGCGAGCTGCCCGTGGGCGGCGCCACCGCCGTCACCGGACAGGTGCCCATCATCGGCGGCGTAGAGTTCGGCGGAGTGGTCCCCGCCGTCGGCGCCGTCACCATCTCTGGGTCTTGTTCCTGCGGATGCGGAGGACCTTATGGATATAGTTATTAAAATATAATTTTGTTTGTTATACTCTTCGTTTTTTTCGGTGCTTGCAAGTTTTGTTACGTTGCATAATGGTATTAGGGTGGCAACTCAAGATGCTATTTACGTTTTAGTACTAGTTGTGTAGGAGCCATTAATAATTCAAAAACGTTTTGTGAACATTTAGAAATTTTACACGTTTTGTGAACATTTAGATATTTTACATGTTTTGTGAACATTTAGATATTTTACACGTTTTGTGAACATTTAAATATTTTACACGTTTTGTGAATATTTAGATATTTTGCATGGAAAATTTTCGTTACCTCCGAGAAATTTTTGGCTTTTTATGGTATAAGTATAGGACGTCTGTTAGCGTATTTTAAATTATTTACTCAAAAAACAATGTAAAGTAGAAAATTTGTAGGAAATAAAAGGTTTTTTATTTTATGTATTTTATTATTCATCATAGGACGTCTGTGTATATAATAATAATAATAAATATCGGCGGATATTTCACACAGTGCCATCTAGCCCCAAACTAAGCAAATTTTGTACTATGGGAACCGGATAACTGATACAATACTTAGATACTCTTTGTTTGTAAATACATACATAGAATACAATATAACACCCAGACACGGAACAAACATCGATGTTCATCACACAAATGTTTATCCTGGGTGGGAATCGAACCCACAACCCACAGTTCAGAAGGACTACTACGAACGGAGCTATCAGGCCAGTCAATATTTTTCAATTATATTTTATCCATTAAGACGTGTACTAAAGATAATCTTAGATAGCGATGGTGACGACACGGTAGACCAATGGAGCATGATTTCCAAATATCTTAGCAGTTTCGTAAAAATACCTAGATTATATCTGTCAAGAACCAATGACGTTGAGAGCTCAGCTATTCGATCATGGAACTGAATTGCAACCTATTATCGAGTAACCTCTAAATATATAACTCAAAGGTGACTGACTAGTGATCTATCAACGCACAGCCCAAACCACTGGACGGATCGGGCTGAAATTTGGCATGCAGATAGATGTTATGACGTAGGCATCCGCTAAGAAAGGATTTTTTGAAATTCCACCTTTAAGAGGGTGAAATGAGTGGTTGAATTATTTTCCCATAGGCCACGCCGCGGACGAAGCTGCGGGTGAAGCTCGTAAATAATAACATAAATTACGGGAAAATGGGTTTTATTTCTTTACACTTAATTAATAGGTACAAATCATAGCCGTTCGTGGCGCGCGTGAGATAAAGAGAGAGATATTACCTCGCAATCGTAGACTTTAGAATAATGTTACACGTAAACACAACCAATTGAACTAAACCCATATTTGTATAGATTTTACAGTTCCGTTTTCCGTTCAGTTTATGTCCGTGATTTCACCGGTTGCAATCAAATTACGTTCATCACTCCAGGTCTAAGCCTTCCTTAGGGCTACAACGAACGCTTTTAGCTTCGTCACTATAGTTTGAAGACTATTGGGAAATGACACTTTAAACTTTTGCGACTAGAACTCATATTGTAAAGATAAAACGCTATTCGCGCACTCATATATGAAGGGGTAACGGACAAAGTTGAAACAGCACTAAGAAAGTACTCTATCTGACTATAGACTAGACCAGACTGGGAAGTATACACTCCGTTATGCAAGGTGGCACAGCAAGTGGGGCCAGTGAAAGAGATCATCCCGTTTCAAACACCCGGCGCTTATAAGATTGACTGCAACTGTGGTAGTTCCTACATTGGTCAGACAAAACGTACCATTGCGGAAAGCGTAAAGGAACATATCGCGGCTGTGAAAAATCAGCAAACCAATAAATCTGCAATCGCCAAACACTTGCTTGAGTCAGGACCAAACCCCTGGATCGAACTTTATGCCCCTAAGGTTCTCGCTACTGACAAGCATTTTCACCCAAGAGGTGTCCGAGAAGCCATTGAAATTAAGAAGTACAGCAATTTCAGTCGGGAAGATGGTTATAGGTTATCCTCATCGTGGAATCCGGTGATAAGGTGTTCGCGTCGCGATTTGTGTTCGCGTGAAACTGCCGATACTGTTAGTATTGTATGCCGGGATATTGATAGTGAAAATTTACAAGACCAAATGCGGGTAGTTGGAGACGACGCCCGTTCTGCACGATGCTGACAACCGCTACTCCAGTCCCCTCGTGACCGCGGCCAATGTAACTTGGCCGAAACGTCGAGGTTAGTCAAAATATGTAATGATAATTTTTGTGCGCGAATAGACCCGTTTTATCTTTACAATATTGGGAAATTAATATTATATTTGGAGACTGGGAATGGGAAGAAAATGTCCATAGTTGTGAGGCTACTGGGAACGAACCAAATCTAACCAGCATTAAATAAAACATTGTATAATTTGTTTAATTACTTTGAGGTAAACGCATCAGTTAAATTAGAGACATGGCCCATATTCCAGTTAGAAACAAATAATTATTATACTATAGCAATTCTAAACGCATTCAACACACGACCCATGGCTACGTTCTGTATTTATCTACCATATACTGGCAAATTAAAGATCATTCTTGATAGATCTACATATAGTTTTTCCCATTCATCCAGTTGAGTTTGTTATAGACCTATATACATTATTGGCGCCAGTAACCCAAACTAAACTAACTAAACGAGAAATAGAATAAAGAGTATGAGTGCCTATTTGTAAAAATGTAATGTTGTGTAATGTCTTGAATAAATGTATTTTTTTCTTACTTTCAAATTGTAAAAAACAGTATACTGTGGGATTTACTATATATATTATGTTCTTCTTATTTCCTAAAATGATTAGTACTAATCCAAATCTTTTCGGCATATTGGAGAAAATCAGAATGAGGAAAAGATCAGAAAAAAGGTAAGTACATATTTATAGATCAGGTAATTTGGCTAGCTTACCGATATTATAATATTATATTTATGTTAATATTTTTGGTATCACCGAAATAATGATCAGAAACAACATTTTTGCCGCCATGAAAGGTATTTTATTTTGGTTTCGTGAAGTTGTATATTTTAGTAGATCCCCCCACAACCACAACCACAACCGGCCCCGTAGCCGTAGCCGCCACCACCAAGTCCGTAACCAGCTCCCAGGCCGTAACCGCCGTAGGCACCATAGGCGCCACCGTATCCACCGTAGGGATAGCCGTAGGGAGCAATACCAGTGGCGACGGCGCCGTCCTCCGCGGCTATGCCGACACCATCATTGCCGCAGCCGTACGAGACAGCACCAGCACCAGCAGTGGGGAGCACGCCCTCGATACCGACGGTGCCCAGGAAAGGAAGGTTGCCACCAGCAGCGAGGACACCTTCGTAACAGTTCTCAGACCACACAGAGACACCGACGGGAGCGATGGGGGAGGCGCTGGAGACAGGGAGGCCGCCGCCGGTGGAGGCGACACCGCAGCCGCAGCCGAAGCCACCGAACCCGTTGTATCCACCACCCAAGCCGTAGCCGTAACCAGGACCACCAAATCCACCTAAGAATGCGCTGTATGCCGACTGAAAATATTTAAAGTTAGTACGAGCTCTTTAAAATATTAACTATTTTTTTAAATAATATAATTTAAATAATAACTGACGGGACGAGGTAGTCATTCATCTGATTTTAAGCGACGCAGCTGCCCAAAAAGTTTGCAGTGTCACTCGAAACTCTAAAATATAAATTTTCGCGTGACATTGCACTGCGCACGTCATCCTGGGACATCAGCAAAGTCTGGTAATCAGATCACCAGAATGTGAGATCAGGTTATAAAGTCTCATTTGTTCAGTAATTTCACTAGCTCCAGTGCCCTTCAAACTAATAATAATAATTCATAATTCATTTATTCAATAACAATTTTTACATTGTGTTTGAAATGCCTAAAACCCTAGTCACCTAAAATTAAATATAATTCAACGCTACAATTCCTATTCCTAATTCCGTCAGTCCGTAATGTCCGTAGTACAAACAAGTGAATATGTGCCTACTTATAGGAGAAAACATCAATCGAACATTACCGTTCTTGTCAATAAAATCCTGTACGCAGTAAAAACACCCTACCTGGAACTGGAAAACAGTAGTGCCTACACTACTGCTTGGCGGCAGAATAACTGGCAGAGTGGTGGTACCTACCTAGATAAACTTTGCAGAAAAGTCCTACCATCTAGTCCCACCACAAATAGTAAAATATGCTTTTATTTACCTGGACCATTAATGCTGAAGCGCAAAAGACCAATATAGCTTTGATTGCCATTGTTGAGTTTTGGATCGAAACAAATTCGGTACTGGTCGAAAGTTGACCAAATGGTGTATTTTATACTGTTTTCGAGATAATTTTCATTTTCTGTGAATGGAACAAACGACGTGACTTTACCAAGAGGCAAGTTGTGCGATATAAAAAGTTTGCATCGTATTAACATTTCGTAATTGAAGGGTTGAGAATAAAAAGGGTTTAACTGTCAAATTGATAGTTTCGAGAAAATTGACTTTAAACTTAATATTAGTAGTATTAGAGTGCTTATCTTAATATATATAAATCTCGTGTCACAATGTTTGTCCTCAATGGACTCCACTTAACCGATTATAATAAAATTCGCACACCATGTGCAGTTCGATCCAACTTGAGAGATAGGATAGTTTATATCTCAATCTATAATAGATATATATTAAATACCCGTGCGAAGCCGGGGCGGGCCGCTAGTAAGGTAATAGAAAAGGTTTATGTAAGTTTCAGTTGCTTGAAAATGTATTATTTCTATTTGAAAATACAAAATATAGTACTAATTCGTACAATTAATTTAAATATATAATATAATATAATAATGTTTTTACGACGGGACTTTACCAAGAGGCAAGTTGTGCGATATAAAAGCTTGTATCGTATTAACATTTCGTAATTGAAGGGTTGAGAATAAAAAGGGTTTAACTGTCAAATTGATAGTTTCAATAAAATTGACTTTAAACTTATTAGTAGTATTATAGTCCTTATAAGGTAATAGAAAAGGTTTATGTAAGTTTCAGTTGCTTGAAATGTATTAATTCTATTTTAAAATACAAAATAGTACTAATTCGTACAATTACTGTAAATATATAATATAATAAATATAATAATGTTTTTATGCTAAGCGAGCTGTATTCCTTTGTCAGATAAACCGTTTTTAGACTGACAATCTCGAGATTCAAGCCTCATTTCGGTAATTTGATAATGTATTATTGTAGATAATTTCACGCTGAATCCAACGATACAAATAAGTCATTTTGTGAAAAAAATCAGTTAAACCGTTTTTGTTCTCACCCCTTCAATTGTATTAATAAACCTTTGTTTTGAAATTGAGATAATGTTTGAGATCAGGTGGCTAACAAGGTGTTAATGTTGTAAATGTTGCGAAACTATCCTGCGTGGATTCAATATAAATTAGGCCGTTGACTTCAACAAATCATTCTAACTCAGATCCAACCATAATACAGTTACCTACCAACCTACTTCCGTCAACCATGTCTTCTTTCGGATTCATTGTCGTCTTTCTTCAAGCTTGTCTGATTTTTGTAAGTATTTTATTATGTTTATTGATTAAATTCTATCTTTATTAAATATATATAACTCAAATGTGACTGACTGTTTGACTGACTCACATAGTGATCTATCAACGCACAGCCCAAACCACTGGACGGATCGGGCTGAAATTTGACATGCAGGTAGATGTTATGACGTAGGCATCCGTTAAGAAAGGATTTTTCGAAATTCTACCCATAAGAGGGTGAAATGGGTGGTTGAATTATTTTCTCATAGGCCACGCCGCGGGCCAAGCTGCGAGCAGAAGCTCGTTATTCTAATAAAATTACATGTATTAAGTATAACATTTCATGTTACTTTGTACTTAATCAATGTTACATGAAACGTTAAATTTATCCTTATTCTTAAGTTTTATATATAAATTGGAAGGGACTGAATCCCACGACACAGGTCATCCTAGTGTGGGATCGGATCCAGGGATCAACCCTATATCATAATATAAAAAAGAAGCATACTTCTTTTTTACTATTTGAAAACAAATTATTGAAATTATTTAATTACTAGTTGCGCCCCGCGGTTTCACTCGCGGATAAAAAGTATTTTAATTATTTGCTCATCCCACGGGAAAATTTCACTTTTCCGGGATAAAATGTAATGTATATTATGTTATATGTTAATCCAGTGTATAAACTATCGTGATACCGAATTTCATCTAAATCCATTCAGTTTGAGCGTGAAGGAGTAACAAACATACACACATACAAACTTTCGCCTTTATAATATTAGTGTGATTATATCTAGACTGACCTATACATGCTCTAAGTGTTAAAAATAGGATGAATATGAGTCGGGGTTTTGTGGGACCATGGTCCTCGTAGTTCCTGGGTCCTTAGATACAGAGAATCTTAGTTAGAGTCCAGGATCGTTATTGTTATTAATTAATTAAATAGTTTTAAAATATATAATCATTGCTTCGCAGTCTAGCGTTACTAAGCTCACGACTTTATAAATTCGTGTTGGTTACATTATAACTAACTATATAAATAATTTTATTATGTTCTAATGCTTTTTTTTGTTTTAGACTGTATTCAGTGCCTGCGTTGAAGCTGCTTGTGGTTGTGGCACTGGATTGGGTTATGGCGGATATGGTGGCTACGGTGCCGGTCTCTACGGCTACGGCGGCTACGGCGGCTACGGCGGCGGCTACGGCGGCAGGGGCTTTGGCGGCTACCTCTACTGAGCCTTATAACCGATGAAAAATGATGTTAAAATTTAAACTTTAATGTATTATGGAAATGGATTTCGATAAATATTATATATTATATTATGAATAAAAATATGGCAATTACATTTATGTTTTTCTTAACAGACATTTTTTTTGTTGTTGAAGATTTTTTTTTTTTTAATCTAATTTTTGGGAGCTTTAGTCGCATAGCGATTATGTCAGCTCCATTATATACATTCATAAAATTCTAACAAAATATATCTTTTATCATGCTAAAAAGTGTCTTGGCAGCTCCACTAAGTGGAAAAGCCAAGACACCTTGAAACACTCCTACATCCGAAAAATTTAGACCAAACTGTGCTAGCGTATATGCTCTCACAGACTGAGTCCTGACACACTCCACTAGGACATGATGTACGTCCTCTAGGACTCCACAAGTACCACAATTAGGGGAGTCTGATCTTCTCATTTTGAAGTATCACTTCTTTACGCACACTTTCATCGCTCGCCCACCCATCTTGCTATATAAAGGGAGCGATCGGTGTGCTACGGAATAATTCATGCGCCGATCACGGCCCAGCGCGCATGCTGAAGGCCTATATTTCTATATTTTGCCACCCATGACTAGCCCGTCTGTCTATACATTGGTTGTCTGGAAGAGATCGCTTTTTAGCGATAAAACCACCCATTGTTACTCATTAGTTATTTCCTGTTTTTGTATTTGTTGCCAATAAAGATTGGTGTCAATAAAGAGTCTATCTATCTATCTATCTACATATAATACAATATAACACCCAGACACAGAACAAACATCGATGTTCATCACATAAATGTTTGTCCTGGGCGGGAATTGAACCCACAATACAGCTCAGAAACTACCAACTCGGCTATCGGGCGAGTTAAATTGAAAGTATATACAAGACCACAGCCTGATATTTTAATGACGAAAAATAAGAATAATAATAAATCGCTCAATTTCACCCGGCTTTTTTATTAGGTACGAGCTTCTGCCCGCAGCTTCGCCTGCGGCGTGGCCTTTGGGAAGATAATTCAACCACCCATTTCACCCTCTTAAGGGTGGAATTTCGAAAAATTCTTTCTTAGCGGGTGCCTACGTCATAACATCTACCTGCATGCCAAATTTCAGCCCGATCCATCCAGTGGTTTGGGCTGTGCGTTGATAGATCACTATGTCAGTCAGTCAGTCAGTCACCTTTGAGTTATATATATTTAGATATCGATTGAAAGGTGTTCGAATTAGACATACAGGTTAAGTCATCTTGAGAGCACTTTCAAAGCTAAGCTATTTGTTAGTTTATATACAAAATACGAAAATATTTTTACTTAAGTCATTATTTGAGTAGTGTATATAAAAAAACTTAAGTATTTAAATTGAAGCAGTAATAATAATTAATCGCTCAATTTCACGCAGTTATAAAGTATATAATAAAATATATAAATATATATATATATATATATATATACTTTATAACTGGGTGAAATTGGGCGATTATATATATATGTGTATACTTTAGCTGCCTCAATTTAAATACTCAAGTTTTTTTTATATATTTTGTAAATGCTCCTTAGTATATTAGAAACGAGGACCTACACCGGGATCTGAAGGTAGACCTTGATCTTAACGTCATAAAGAAATTCGCTGAAGCTCATGAACGAAGGCTTCACCATCATGTGAATGTCGAGGCGATCTAGCTCCGCGATAACTCGGATATAGTGAGAAGACCAAAAAGGAAAAGATCTTTTGAGTTAGTTTAGTGATAGTCAATAGTCATTTATTCATATAAAATACACGTCTGAAATAAGATAATAATATAAATATAATTGTACAATACAAACGGTTAATTAATTAACTTTTTATTTATAGAGTGCCTGTAAATATTTTTGTGTGTAATTGTATAATACAAACGGTACAATAAATAACATATCATTAATAGTATATCATAAAATTCAAATTAGCAATGTCAATAATTTAACCTATTATACATGCTTATTATTTAAAAATTCTGCATAACTATAAAATGTTTGGTTGATAAGCCAACGTTTAAGCTTAAAATATCCCAGGTTTGGGGTCCCCGTTACCTCATCTGGTAGATGATTATAGACCGTCGGCCCCATGACATGCGTCAACTTGTCAGACTTAGCGAGTGACCGTTTTACGGGTGCTAGCTCCCCTTGCTGCGAGTGCTATATGTATGGGATTCGCCAATTTTCGCATAGGCTGCAACATTAAGTCTTACAAATACCGTCACTTGAAAGACTACTATGGATGGTAGCGTAAGAATACCAAGTGATTTAAAGTGTGATATTGAACCATACTTTCTTTTTCCTTCATTATTTGTATCGGGAATGGTGGGTCTTGTAACGTTGGAGCTACGACGTAAACTATTATTAATTATACATTACTGTCTATTGATGCGTAACGAGGTAGACAATCCTTCAGTGTTAAGCAGATTACACTACTTTGTACCAAAACTACATCCGCGCGAGTCAGAGACGTCGCCACCAGCTGTTTGCTGCGCCTCCTGCCTTACGCACGTGACACGCTCATAATGCTCCAACGGCAAGGACTGTAGCTGTTATCAACCGCTTCTTAAGTGAAGTCCAAGATGCTGACATACATACTGACCCCATTAGTCAGCTTTATAAATATATATTTCTTAGTCCATATAAGAACTTAGTATAACAATGTGAATGTTTTGGCGTAGCTGTAAGTTCACAGTGTATTTAACAAATAAATAAATAAATAGTGTAGTGAGTGTTACTCAAAAAGACTCATGAAAAAAGTGTCTTCCCCTTAATAGAGACATTAAGAAAAGTGTTAATGGATACATTATTATTATTAACTTAGCAGTTTAAGTTAAATTACTTATTAGCCGTAGTGGCTAGATTGTAATTTTAATGATGTACTATTTACGGTACCTCATTACAAACAAAAAAAGGTTTAAGTATATATTAAGACAACAGATTAAAATTAAAATTAAAAACAATGCAGTAGCAACACTTAATCTATGAAGCCGCTACCAGTAAGTAAC
Source organism: Ennomos fuscantarius (assembly GCA_905220475.3). NCBI lineage: Eukaryota > Metazoa > Arthropoda > Insecta > Lepidoptera > Geometridae > Ennomos > Ennomos fuscantarius. The sequence continues at coordinate 6,424,731 of HG992050.1, read as the reverse complement.
GTGCCCGAAATGCTGGCAGCATTGCCCGTTGGATGGCAATGCCTAACCTTTGGGCTAAATAAAGATCAACATTTTGGTTATGAGTTGATTGATTTAGGTTCCAAGTTTGGGAAACCATATGACGTACATAATTGAAAGCCTATTTGGTGTGGTAGTTGAGCAGATCGACTCATAACCCGGAGGGGGCGAGTTGGATTCCTGCGACAGGAAAAGTATTAGTGCATAGAATAAAAAAAGCGGAAATACATGTTCTGCGTCTGGGTGTTGTAGGACCATGGTTCTCGTAGTACCTGGGTCCCTAGACACAAGGAATCCTAGTTAGGGTCCAGGATCTATGTATGTAATCGTTGGGCGTTATATATTTATTTTATTTATTTATGAGCAACTGAGACATAGGATGGGCCCCTATCACAGAACAATGTTAAGTCGTGAATTAGTCGTAGTTAATCAAGTCGTGACTTCAGAATTTGATATTTGAAGTAAAACTTCTTTACGCACGCTTGACTTGGGGAGTAAGCTGGTGAGCCAATCGAAAATTGAAAGTCTTAGTTAACGTAGATCTCCATTATCAACATAACGAAGTTAGAAATTTGTGTTATTATGTTGGTATGTCTGGTAAAATGACAATTTTTAATTGCCAAGATGGCGAAATTAAACAAAGCAAAAACAAAGTTATACCGGAGGGTCGTTGAAAAGAACCCGAAAATAGTGGTTGTGAATTTTGAAATATTTTTCTTAACCCGTGTATTTTTGAATTTTGATGTGAATTTATTCATTCATTCTTTCTGCTTTGCGTCCAAGCTTGCCTGATCCAAGTAAGTTGCGATGTTATTTTGAATCAATGAATACTTCTGTAATAAGGGTGGATTATTATCCGTTAAGTATTCGTAAACGTGCACGAGTGTTGGGCAAATGGTTCCAAGTTTTAAAACCATGCCTTTTCGTTTCGTCTCTTCAAGGCTTCCTAGAGCCGTCAGTAAAATATCCACCATTTTACTGTGGCATTTTGACTGACAAAATAAGACTTTGACATGACATAACCGTACAAAATTTCTCACTTGACATTGGAAAAATTATCGCTAAAAAGCGATAGCAAGCCATTAAACGAAGAGAAGAAGAAAGTTATACCGGCCGATAGAAGGAGCTAAAATAAAGAAGTTTTACTTTAGTCGAGTGGTCTAAAGCACACTCGTTTTTTTTTGTGATTAAAACAATGTCAGGAGTTTGAGTTCACGACGTGTAGTTCTGTAATCCGGATCATAGCTCTGTAAATGTTTCATAATAACACTCACAGTCTTACTTTTGGCGGGAAAACGAAAAAGATCGCGTCGCCGCATTGTATTATTTTCAAAAACTTGTGTTATTTTCAGTGTTAATGCATAAAATTGGTGGCTTTTTATTCGTTAAGTGCTGGATTACAGGCTTGAGTGTGGGAAAGTGGTATAATGATGGTGAAACGTTTCTTTTCGTGTTGTTTCCAAAACTCCATAGAAGCTTCTGGTAAAGTTGCCACCACTTTACTAGGAGTATGACTTGACTAGACTAGACTATGACTTAACTTGATGACTTGGACTGTGACTTGACTTGACACATTATATGATATTAATTAACTTGAGATATTATCAATTACTTGACACTGGCTAAATACACAAAAGTGTGGAGCCAAAACCAAACAAAAAAAAAACACAGTTAGACTTTTATAAAACGTTTTATTGACAATTCTTAACTGATTATATTTTGATTTGAAAGAAAGCCTCTCGGATTTATCCCATGGCAATTACCTCTACTTTAATCTGTACGTTTATTAATTTGATTTTTAAATCACTATAACGCAACATAAATATTTATGGACATTTCACCTAGCGCCATCGAGCCCCAAACTAAGCAAAGCTTGTACTATGGGAACTAGATAACCGATACAATACTTAGATACTTTTTGTTTGTAAATACATACATAGAATACTATATAATAGGTCTTTACCTATGAAATTGCCGTATTGCAGTACAGACTTTTTCAAACAAAAAAAAGTTGTATTGGCTATGAATTCTAAATTCAAATTAATTTTGTTTTAAAAATATGACATTCTATTTACAATATAAGTCTTTTGTTTATTGATTAGCGCTGTATTTTCATTACATTTCAACATTTTTCCTCATAATGGATACTTTGAAATTTCGTGTAATTATGGAATATGAGTTCCGTCGTGGCACCAACGCGGCACAAACGACACGTAACATCAACGACGTTTACGGAGAGAACTGTACAAACGAACGTACAACCCGTTATTGGTTTGCTCGGTTCCGTTCTTGGAATTTTGACTTGAAAAATGAACCTCGTGGTCGTCCGGAAACTTTGGTCAACAATGATGAATTAAAGGCGATTGTGGAAGCTGATGAATCTCAATCTACAGCTGAGCTGGCAGCAGCTTTTGATGTTAGCATCAAAACAATATTGGTCCATTTGCGATAGATTGGCAAGATAAAAAAGCTTGATAGATGGGTGCCCCACGAACTTAACGATCGCCAGCGCAACGTACGCGTCGAGACTTGCCTTGCGCTGCTTAACAGGCACAGAAATGAAGGAATTTTGAACCGAATTGTTACGTGCGACGAAAATTGGATTCCTTTTGACAATCGAAAGCGCTCAGCAAGTTGGTTAGATCCTGGTTCGGTACCAAAGCAATGTGAACAACGAAAAATGACCCCTAGAAAGGTGATGGTCACAGTTTGGTGGTCTAGTGCTGGTGTGATTCATCATAGCTTTTTACAAAACGGCGAGAGCATTACTGCAGATATGTACATTGAAGAACTGACCACAATGATGGCGAAACTCGCACGTCTGCAACCAGCTTTGGTCAATCGGTCGTCTCCACTGCTACTTCACGACAACGCGCGACCCCATACTGCACAACAGACCGTCTCTAAGCTGCATGAGTTGGGTTTGGAAGCTCTCCCTCATCCGCCATACTCATCAGATCTAGCACCTACCGACTATTACTTTTTCCAAAATTTGGACAACTTTTTAGCGGGAAAAAAATTCAATTCCCGAGAGGCAGTACAAAACGCCTTTGAAGAGTTTGTTGTCTCCCGTCCTGCTGATTTTTTCAAGAAGGGCATCCATAAACTGCCACAGCGTTGGCAAAGATGCATTGATTGCAGGGGTGATTACTTTGAATAAAAGAAATAAATAAGTTCGAAAAAAAAATACTTTAACTTTTTTCAAACAAAACGGCAATTTCATAGGTAAAGACCTAATAACATCCAGACACAGGACAAACATCGATGTTCATCACACAAATGTTTGTCCTGTATGGGAATCGAACCCGCAACCCTCAGTTCAAGGCTTACACCAACTGTATATCGGGCCAGTCAACAAAAAGTCCTAAAAAAATTACAAGCAAAATATTGTTACCAAATATTCAAATTTCAAGCATTGTATGACGACTTTGCTATCAATTTTGCTACCGAGAAATATTATATACTCACGCCTTTATCATTAATTTCGTGTTCTAATAGCACAGTTACAAGAAACTGCAAAAAGTTATGATTGTAACTTACAAAAATATTGCCCTCGTTACGAAATTGGGTAGTTATCAAAGTGAATATAATATAAATGGTGGCTGTTGAAATCCTATAATTATTGGAGGATTAGCAACTCGCTTGTCACTATGTTAAGTTTCGCCTTTCTTCTGCTTTGCGTCCAAGCTTGCCTGATCCAAGTAAGTTGCGATGTTATTTTGAATCAATGAATGAATGAATGATCTGAATGAATTAATGAATGATCTGTAATGAATGAATGAATGATTTATTTGTGAATTCATTCATTCGTTCTTTCGGCTTTGCGTCCAAGCTTGCCTGATCCAAGTAAGTTGCGATGTTATTTTGAATCAATGAATGATTTGAACGAATGAATGAATGATTTATTTGTGAATTCATTCATTCGTTCTTTCTGCTTTGCGTCCAAACTTGCCTGATCCAAGTAAATTGCGATGTTATTTTGAATCAATAAATGAATGAATGATTTGAATAAATGAATGAATGATTTAGTTGTTAATTCATTCATTCGTTCTTTCTGCTTTGCGTCCAAGTTTGCCTGATCCAAGTAAGTTGCGATGTTATTTTGAATCAATGAATGAATGAATGATTTATTTGTGAATTCATTCATTCGTTCTTTCTGCTTTGCGTCCAAACTTGCCTGATCCAAGTAAGTTGCGATGTTATTTTGAATCAATGAATGAATGAATGATCTGAATGAATGAATGAATGATTTATTTGTGAATTCATTCATTCGTTCTTTCTGCTTTGCGTCCAAGCTTGCCTGATCCAAGTAAGTTGCGATGTTATTTTGAATCAATGAATGATTTGATGAATGAATGAATGGTTTATTTGTGAATTCATTCATTCGTTCTTTCTGCTTTGCGTCCAAGTTTGCCTGATCCAAGTAAGTTGCGATGTTATTTTGAATCAATGAATGAATGAATGATTTATTTGTGAATTCATTCATTCGTTCTCTCTGCTTTGCGTCCAAACTTGCCTGATCCAAGTAAGTTGCGATGTTATTTTGAATCAATGAATGAATGAATGATCTGAATGAATGAATGAATGATTTATTTGTGAATTCATTCATTCGTTCTTTCTGCTTTGCGTCCAAGTTTGCCTGATCCAAGTAAGTTGCGATGTTATTTTGAATCAATGAATGAATGAATGATTTATTTGTGAATTCATTCATTCGTTCTTTCTGTTTTGCGTCCAAACTTGCCTGATCCAAGTAAGTTGCGATGTTATTTTGAATCAATGAATGAATGAATGATCTGAATGAATGAATGAATGATTTATTTGTGAATTCATTCATTCGTTCTTTCTGCTTTGCGTCCAAGCTTGCCTGATCCAAGTAAGTTGCGATGTTATTTTGAATCAATGAATGATCTGTAATGAATGAATGAATGATTTATTTGTGAATTCATTCATTCGTTCTTTCTGCTTTGCGTCCAAGTTTGCCTGATCCAATTAAGTTGCGATGTTATTTTGAATCAATGAATGAATGAATGATTTGAATGAATGAATGAATGATTTATTTGTGAATTTATTCATTCGTTCTTTCTGCTTTGCGTCCAAGTTTGCCTGATCCAAGTAAGTTGCGATGTTATTTTGAATCAATGAATGAATGAATGATTTATTTGTGAATTCATTCATTCGTTCTTTCTGTTTTGCGTCCAAACTTGCCTGATCCAAGTAAGTTGCGATGTTATTTTGAATCAATGAATGAATGAATGATCTGAATGAATGAATGAATGATTTATTTGTGAATTCATTCATTCGTTCTTTCTGCTTTGCGTCCAAGCTTGCCTGATCCAAGTAAGTTGCGATGTTATTTTGAATCAATGAATGATTTGATGAATGAATGAATGATTTATTTGTGAATTCATTCATTCATTCTTTCTGCCTTGCGTCCAAGATTGCCTGATCCAATTAAGTTGCGATGTTATTTTGAATCAATGAATGAATGAATGATTTGAATGAATGAATGAATGATTTATTTGTGAATTAATTCATTCGTTCTTTCTGCTTTGCGTCCAAGCTTGCCTGATCCAAGTAAGTTGAGATGTTATTTTGAATGTACACTATCAACAGTTTTCAAGAATGAAGTGCTGTTTGCATTCACAGCCTCTGTGATGTGGTGGTTGAGCAGGTTGGCTCATAACCCAAAGGTGGTAGATTCGATTTCCGAGACAGGACAAGTATTAAAATTTGGGCAAATAAAAAAAACGCCAATACTCGTTCTGAGTCTGGGTGTTGTGGGACCATGGTCCTCATAGTCCCTGGGTCCCTAGACACAGGGTATCCTAGTTAGGGTCCAGGATCTATGTATGTGATCGTTAGGCGTTATTATTATTGTTCCTTGTCATCGTCACAATGATTATTTTTGAGTTAAGTGATCCACCATTTACCAGCACACTTGCGCCAATGGTGTCGATTCTGTGTCGCATTCTCTTAAACTAAAGCAAGCTCAATGTATGGCGGTACTCTTCTGATAAAGAGGAAATGAAAAAGACGGAAAGTATGCGACACGGAATCGACACCACTTACAATATTACCGTATTGGTAGATTGAGCAACCATCTGCCAACAAGCTACCCTATATTCATCAAATTGTAACAAAATCTCTGCGGAGTGATAACGAAACTTTGATTGCAATGCAACAGGAGAAATGTCCATACTAACTATGCCCATAAACTGTGTATTCAAACTGTCAAATCCATACAAATTTGTGTTTCTATTTGTTGCAATCGAGTTACGTGATCGCACAGCTAGTGTGGGGATCATAAATACTATTGTAAAATATAGTTTTTTTTTTGTTTTGTTGTGGCTCCACACTTTTGTGTATTTAGCCAGTGTCAAGTAATTAATAATTTTTCTTAATAATTTATATTATATAATGTCAAGTCAAGTCACAGTCCAAGTCATCAAGTTAAGTCATAGTCTAGTCTAGTCAAGTCATACTACTAATAAAGTGGTGGCAACTTCACCAGAAGCTTTTATAAAGTTTTGGAAACAACACGAAAAGAAACGTTTCACCATCATTATACCACTTTCCCACACTTATGCATGTAATCCAGCACTTAACGAATAAAATGCCACCAAATTTATGCACTAACTGAAAATAACACAAGTTTTGGAAAATAATACAGTGCAGTGACGCAATCTTTTTCGTTTTCCCGCCGAAACTCCAAAAATATAAAGGTACTGTTATGGAATTTTTAAGTCTGTGGAATACCTATCACTATACGACAGCTGTCAAAGTTCAATTTTCAATCAAATCAATCTCATTCATACAAAAAATATGATCTTTTTTTTTTAATTTTTGGCTCCACACCTCCGTGTATTTAGCCAGTGTCAAGTAATTGATAATTTATCAAGTTAATGATATTTCACGCAAATATGTGTCAAGTCACAGTCGAAGTCATCAAGTCAAGTCATAGTCTAGTCAAAGTCATACTCCTTGTAAAGTGGTGGCAACTTTACTTGAAGCTTCTATGGACTTTTGGAAACAACACGAAAAGAAACGTTTCACCATCATTATACCATTTTCCCACACTCACGCCTGTAATCCAGCACTTAACGAATAGAATGCCACCAATTTTATGCACTTACACTGGAAATAACACAAGTTTTGGAAAATAATATAAGGCGGTGACGCAATCTTTTTCGCTTTCCCGCCAAAACTCTTGGTTTATTTTGTTCTCAAAAAAAAAAAACTTATATATAAATACACTAATGGGTACGGAAAGCTCAAAAGTTTTCACATATATTATGTAGATAATATAATATGATAATGATAATAATTATAATAATAACGCCCAACGATCACATACATAGAATATAGAACAGTAGAAAGACGGATGTGCACAAACAAAATTATCATTTAAAGTTGTAGCAAAGTTTACTTTTTATTTTTTTAAACCTTATAATAGGCTTGCTTTATTTGACAATAAGCACCTTATAATTTTACTAGTTGCGCTCCTCAGTTTCACCCGTGGATAAAAAGTATTTTAACTATTTGCTCATCCCATTTCACTTCACTTTTCCGGGGTAAATGTAGCCTATATGTTATTCCAGTGTATAAGATATCTTGGTACCGATTGGCATTCCCGCCAAAACTCCATCGTATACTTGTAATTTTAGCCTTTCATCCAATATAGCCTTTAATATTTTTGTAACTTCCAATTTCCAGAATGCTTACAGCGCTTGCTTCGGCGTCGGTCCTGCCTACGGTTGGGGTATAGGTGCCCCATACGGCGCTTACGGATTAGCTGAGCCTTTTGGTTATGGAGGCTATGGACTGGCTGCGCCTTGCGGATGCGCCGCGTATGGTGGTGCTGGCGCCGGTAATGTAGCTGTCGAGGGTGCTCTCCCCGTGGGCGGCGCCACCGCCCTCGCTGGACAGGTCCCCTTCATCGGTGCCGTGGAGTACTGCGGCCCCGTCTGCGCCGCTGGTTCCGTCAGCATCGCTGGAAACTGCGCTGGCGGCTGCGGCTGCGGTGGACTCGGTTACGGCTACGGAATCTACTAAGCTCTCACCAATATGGCAACATCCAGATTCCAGATTTGATCTAGAAATAAATAACAAATAAAATGAAATATACCGATGACATTTTTTTATTTTTACTTTAGTAATATGACCCCATTAGTTTTCCCCTAAATGAAGTTATTCAAACAAAGAAACGATATCTCAAAATATGAGATGAGAAATTAATATAGCTGTCACAAATCAACTGAATGTGATTGAAAGAAAGTTATTCCTTATTTTCAACTAGCTGCGCCCCGCGGTTTCACTCACGTGGTGAAAATTATCCATACTTTCTTAACTTTTTCTTTAATTAGAACATTCTCCTGAAAATAATAAACACAATTTTAAAAAATTAGTGTAAGTGTTCTATCGGGTGAACCGTGATGGGATGACCAAGGGATATAGAGATTCATTTTTATACACGGTGGAATATAATTCGTTATTTTTCTTAAATATTTATTTATGTACGCAGTCCATGCTATAGAAAGCTCCTATAACATTAAATACCAAAAGTAATTATGAAATAAAACTTAAATCTAAGTATTATCCAATTACTGCGAGTTCAAATTCTAGAGAAAAGCCTTGCGGCATTGAAAAAAGCAGGTGTTTTTTTTATTACCTACGAAACATTTACAAGGTGCTCAGCCGGTGTCCGCGCTGTGTGTCGCGTTAAACAGACATGTCGGCTGTTATAGAATTATTTTGGAGGCATTTATTAATATATATTTTTTTAATTGCACCTTGTACGGTTATTCTTTAATATAGTCTTGAGTACATACATTTACTAGGTGGTAGGACTTTTCTGCAAAGTTCGTCTAGGTAGGTACCACCGCTTTGCCAGTTATTCTGCCGCCAAGCAGTAGTGCGCAAGCACTACTGTGTTCCGGTTTGAAGGGCACTGTAGCTAGTGAAATTACTGGGCAAATGAGACTTTATGACCTGATCTCACAGTCTAGTAATCTTGTTACTAGATTGTGTTGATGTCTCAGGATGACGTGCGCAGTGCAGTGTCACGAGAAACTCTATGCTTTAGAGTTCCGAGTGACACTGCAACTGATATGGGCAGCCGTGTCGCTTAACATCAGGCGAACGGTTAGCTCGTCGCGCCATACCTTAACATAAAAAAAAAAAAAATTAAGGAAATTTTCATTTCTGCTGTCCCTGAATTTGAATAGATACATAAGTTAATTTTTTCTATGTTTAGCTCCTTATAGATACGCCATTTAGCCAATGATTGATGACAAGATTTTTAATTAAGCTATAAAGATACTTAAAAGTCAACATAACTCGACTGAAAGTCACGTTCAAGTCTGGTCTAATCATGGTCAAGTTAAAGTGGTGGTGGTATTCACCAGAAATTGTATTCCAACAAGATACGAATTCACCACCTAGCCTCCACCTTCCAAAGTCAAAGTCAAAGTCAAAAGACTAAGACTAGGCTATTTCTAGCACTTACAAGTCAAAGTTATATTAGGTACGTAAAATTAAGTTATCGTACTAAGCATATAAAATTACAAAGTGCTTACTGTCAAGTATTATATAGCAAGCCCATTACAATATATGAGTTTGAAAAAAAAAAACAGTTCTCTTTCTCACTTATCATATGCATTTGACGTCACATGACTCCCTCGCTCCAGGAACCACAGTCTTCTCGATGTGATGGTCTATTCTTATCTCCAAAGGTCACAGCGGGTGGCCTTGTGGGCCAGCCTTGTGGTGACGTTACGGCCACCGCCCCTTGTTAGCTAAAAGCCTTATCAAGAATACGAGGTTAATAGCAATGACAACAGACTAGTAATGGGACGCGGAAATAGACTAGCTAGTACACTAGCTAGCTAGTCATACCTCCAGTCTGTGGGTTGTAGAAAACTGGGATTTATAGTAACGTTTTAGTATTTTGACAAACTTAAAACTTTAAATCCCGACTTCCTTGAATGTAAACCAAAAGTTATATAGTACCTAATTTTTATAATATTATAAAAAAAAAAGGAAATTAATGAATTTTTGAATTAAAGAAAATTCCACCGTGTATATTAAGAAGATGAGGGTACACTAAAATAACCAAAAATTAACACAAAATTCGTGTGACAAAAACAGTGTTTAATGGTTTATCTATGCTCTAAACCAAGGAAACATTTAGTTATGGGCTTATCCTTATGGGCTTCAAAGCTATCTAGTTCCCATAGTACAAGCTTTGTTTAATTTGGGACTAGATGGCGTTGTGTGAGAAGTCCACACATATTATTATTATTACTTGTTTTTGTAAGACTTTTAACACGAACCTAAATATTATGTAGAAGTTTAATTAATTTGAATTTATTTATTACATATCTATATATTATTATTATTATTATCCATGCTCTAATTTTACATACTTAAATCAGGCATGTCTTTTTTTTAAATCTGCATTTCCACAGACATCTGGGTCCATGATTTTTGTTAGATTGTTTTTTATATTTATGAATTTAGCCTATTATTAACATGAACATATATATAATACAAGAAGGACAATACAGCCAATAACAAAAACATACATAAACGTAAGTACTTAAGTATATAGGATGACAGGTTATGCGTAGGTTGCAACCTATATAACTATAAGCCTTCAGCATGCGCACCGCGCCGTGTCCGGCGCAAGAATGATCTGTAGTACACGGAGCGCTCCGTTTTTATAGCCAGATGGGTGGGGGAGCGATGACAGCTACCGATGTTGCCACTGTAATCAATTTAAATGCTACCACAGGGTAAATTACGGTACTACCCGCTGCGCATAGAGTTTACAACTCGGCGTTGCTGCCGTCAAGTACTTATTTCTAATTGTGCGTACACCACCGAGCAAACCAGCTTGCGCAAGCAGCACCCGGCATCCCGGCATTCCGGCGATCAGACATGTCTGTACGCACAACAAAATGCAGGCAAATGCAGATATGACGAGATGTTTGTCGGGGAACGATCGTTAATAACTTCCCATTTAACTATCACACACTTTTATAGGTAATTCGGGTAGTCCGATAAAAAATAAACTACGCAATGATACGAAATTGTTATCTATTTTAGCAACAAATTAAGATACGATTAGATAAATGCAGTTATGCAATACGTGTGAAATGTAGTTCAAAGGTTCAAGGTTTCGAAGCGTGTCATCCACCTCGGCCATTTTGCATATCATGTTATTTTTTATGCTGATTAAACACGTAGAGCAATTATGTTATTTTGTTGCGTATCTCGCACTTTTCATTGTGTCAACGTTTGGCATAGTTGCATAATTTGCCGGATTGTTTGCAACAGTAGTTTTTTTTTTTTTTTCAAACTCACATATTGCAATGGGCTTGCTATATAGTATTTGACTTTGTAATTTTATATACTTTTTTTTGTTTTGTTTGTGGCTCCACACTTTTGTGTATTTAGCCAGTGTCAAGTAATTAATTTATCAAGTTAATTTATATTATACATAATGTACGTTGTATGTGTCAAGTCAAGTCACAGTCCAAGTCATCAAATCAAGTCATAGTCTAGTCGTCAAGTCATACTCCTAGTAAAATGGTGGCAACTTTACCAGAAGCTTCTATGGAGTTATGGAAACAACAAGAAAAGAAACGTTTCACCATCATTATACCACTTTCCCACACTCATGCCTGTAATCCAGCACTTAACGAATAAAAAGCCACCAATTTTATGCACTAACACTGCAAATAACACAAGTTTTGGAAAATAATACAATGCAGTGACGCGATCTTTTTCGTTTTTCCGCCAAAACTCCTTTTATATACTTAGTATTGTACAATAACTTACCGACTTGTAAAAGTGCTAAAAATAGCCTATTTGCAATAACCCTTTGACTTTGACATTATTATTACAAGACAAACATTTGTGTTATGACTGGCCCGATAGCTCAGTTGGTACTACTGACATGTTGGTAGTAGCCGTCTGAATTATGAGTTGTGCGTTCAAAAGGTGTTTTTTTCTGTGTCTGCGTGTTATATTGTATTCTATGTATGTATTTACAAACAAAAAGCATCTAAGTATTGTATCAGTTATCTGGTTCCTATATTAGCTTTGCTTAGTTAGGGGACGAAGAACTAAAAAACAAATATACGAAATATAGAAATCTATGTAATAAGCTAATAAAATCACTCAAGAGACAATATTATAGACGAAAATTAAAAGAAAACATTAGAAACTCTAAAGAGACTTGGCGAATAATTAGAGAGGTGTGTCATATTAATCAGGTTCAATCTACTAATACTGAATTATTGACCAATGAATCATCACCGTCTCAGTCACTAGATTTAGTTAACCAATATTTTTCATCAGTAGGAAGAGAACTGGCGAATTATACTCTGAATTTACTAGGAACGAATGATAACGAACTTGCTAGGAAGGCTAAAATACATGATACTCCTTCGGCGTCTATGATGCTTACACCTACAGATGTTAAAGAAGTTATAGACGTTATAACAGGTCTAAAAAACAGCAATGCCATGGGTTGTGATAATAATAGGTCTTTACCTATGAAATTGCCGTATTGCAGTACAGACTTTTTCAAACAAAAAAAAGTTTTGATTGGCTATGAATTCTAAATTCAAATTAATTTTGTTTTAAAAATATGACATTCTATTTACAATATAAGTCTTTTGTTTATTGATTAGCGTTGTATTTTCATTACATTTCAACATTTTTCCTCATAATGGATACTTTGAAATTTCGTGTAATTATGGAATATGAGTTCCGTCGTGGCACCAACGCGGCACAAACGACACGTAACATCAACGACGTTTACGGAGAGAACTGTACAAACGAACGTACAACCCGTTATTGGTTTGTTCGGTTCCGTTCTGGGAATTTTGACTTGAAAAATGAACCTCGTGGTCGTCCGGAAACTTTGGTCAACAATGATGAATTCAAGGCGATTGTGGAAGCTGATGAATCTCAATCTACAGCTGAGCTGGCAGCAGCTTTTGATGTTAGCATCAAAACAATATTGGTCCATTTGCGACAGATTGGCAAGATAAAAAAGCTTGATAGATGGGTGCCCCACGAACTTAACGATCGCCAGCGCAACGTACGCGTTGAGACTTGCCTTGCGCTGCTTAACAGGCACAGAAATGAAGGAATTTTGAACCGAATTGTTACGTGCGACGAAAAATGGATTTTTTTTGACAATCTAAAGCGATCAGCAAGTTGGTTAGATCCTGGTTCGGTACCAAAGCATGAAAGCAATGTGCAAAACGAAAAATGACCCCTAGAAAGGTAATGGTCACAGTTTGGTGGTCTAGTGCTGGTGTGATTCATCATAGCTTTTTACAAAACGGCGAGAGCATTACTGCAGATGTTTACATTGAAGAACTGACCACAATGATGGCGAAACTCGCACGTCTGCAACCAGCTTTGGTCAATCGGTCGTCTCCACTGCTACTTCACGACAACGCGCGACCCCATACTGCACAACAGACTGTCTCTAAGCTGCATGAGTTGGGTTTGGAAGCTCTCCCTCATCCGTCATACTCACCAGATCTTGCGCCTACCGACTATTACTTTTTCCAAAATTTGGACAACTTTTTAGCGGGAAAAAAATTCAATTCCCGAGAGGCAGTACAAAACGCCTTTGAAGAGTTTGTTGTCTCCCGTCCTGCTGATTTTTTCAAGAAGGGCATCCATAAACTGCCACAGCGTTGGCAAAGATGCATTGATTGCAGGGGTGATTACTTTGAATAAAAGAAATAAATAAGTTCGAAAAAAAAATACTTTAACTTTTTTCAAACAAAACGGCAATTTCATAGGTAAAGACCTAATATATCAACTCAAATCATAAAAAAGTTCAAGCTAGAACTATCTGCTCCAATTAATCACCTTTGTAATCTGAGTTTCGCCTGTGGGACTTTTCCAGATATATTTAAAAAAGCCATAGTATGTCCCATTTTTAAAGCAGGTGACAAAAAAATAGCATCTAACTATAGACCAATATATTTACTTTGTACCATTTCAAAGATTCTTGAAAAATTGATGAACAAAAGGTTAGTTAAATACATTGAAAGCAACAAACTCCTCTCGGATAACCAATATGGCTTTAGGTCGCGTCGCTCGACAGACGATGCTGTACTTAAACTTACATCTCTTGTGACGTCGTATGTAGAAAAGGGTGACAAATGTGTCGGTATATTCCTGGACCTCCAAAAGGCGTTTGACACGGTTTCAATTCCAATACTCCTCACAAGGCTAGAAAACATCGGAATAAGAGGAACACCTCTGGAGTGGTTCAGAGATTACCTGACTAACCGAAAACAGGCTGTGAAAATCAATAAGTTAGTAAGCAACATATCAACTTGCAGTTATGGAGTGCCACAGGGTAGCACCCTCGGACCGACTCTATTTTTAATTTACATAAACTCTCTATGTGCACTAAATGTAATGGATGCTGATATAATAATGTTCGCTGATGATACCGTACTTTTGTTTCATGCAAAAACCTGGCCAGAAGCGCAAAGACTAGCGGAGAGAGGTTTATCTGTCGTTACTAACTGGCTTGAAAATAGTTTGTTATCTTTAAATACATCAAAGACCAAATACATGTGCTTTAATAAAACTATTGTTACAAATCCACCGTTAAATTTCGAAATAAAAGTACATACCTTTCCTTGCAACAGGATACTCGACAGGGATGATAGTACAGCGTGTTGCTGCACTCACCTGACTAAAGTGGCTAATGTTCGTTATTTGGGCGTTATCATTGACGATAAATTGAAATGGAAAGATCACATCACAACAACCGCGAAACGAACCAGAAGGCTAATCTACATATTTAAAAATCTTCGCTCAGTTGCAAGTACCGATCTTTTGTTGCAAACTTATAAAGCTCTTAGTCAGTGTGTGGTAAATTATTGCATTAGCTCGTGGGGAGGGGCAGCGAAAACACATATGCTTGAAGTAGAACGTGCACAACGCGCTCTTCTTAAAACAATGTCATACCTACCGTTTCGTTTTCCTACTACCACGTTATACAAACAGTTGAATGTGCTAAGTGTGCGAAAATTGTATATTTACCAATGCATTCGCAGGTACCACCGCACAGTTGTTCCTGCGCTGCAAGATATGCACAAGAGAAGAAATCGATGCTTCGTTCCGTATTTTAAAAGTGACACAGCACGTAGGCATTACGATTATATCGCACCAAAACTTTATAATAAGATAGAAGCAACATATAAAATCAGGGCATTAAGCAACTTTCAAATAAAAAGGACAATATTGGAATGGTTAAATTCATATGACTATAAAGATACAGAAGCTATACTAGAATTAACATAATTATACTAATGTAAAAGTACTACATAAATATTTATAAATATATGTATGTATATAAGTATATAACACATAATTCAAAATACGCAATAGCCAAAACTTACATCCTTCTAAACACATATACAATAGAAATAAACTTCAATATTATCTATACACATACACAAACATAATAGTATATTAGAAAATAAGCATTTAAGCATTTAAAGAAAATATGCACAAAAAATATACAAACAAGCACTTTGTATATTTTTTGTATGTAAAAAAAAAATATAATTTAAAATAATGTTTTACCTTTATAACGTAGTAGACTTTAGTGAAACGAATTATTATGTTTATTAGACTTAATTTTGAGGGTGAACTGCCTCCTGGGCCACAGCTAACGCTTTTCCAGGAGACAGGGTTACATTAAAACTGTATAATGTATATTAAGGCCAAATAAAGGTATTTTCATTTTCATTTCATTTTCAGTTTGGGGCTAGATGGCGCTGTGTGAAATATCCTTAAATATTATTATTATTAATATATTTTTTAAATTCACGCATTTATATTTACGAAATAATTATTTCTATAATAAACTAAATAAAATTGTTGCATTGGCAAGAAAGTTTTCAGACTGATAAAAATTCGAGTACGTGAGCATTATTTTCTGCAATATGTCAATATTGCAATTGAAACTTGTTTTTACTAATCGAATTTGAACGAATTCTTGAAAACAATGTTTTAATAGCTGTAACCCCGTTTCCTATCGCCATTGCGGTTTGATCTATTATATAGAAACTGTTGTTATAAAAATGAGTGATGGCTGTCTAAAATCATTATTGTTCTTTAATTCTTTGACAACTTATCATCATGACATTTTCGTGTCTCTTGCTGTGCACCTACGTTTGCCTGATTCAAGTAAGAATGACGTCAATAACTGTAATTAATTCTTAATTTATAATTAATAATAGTCTTATTTTGTCAGTCAAAATGCCACAGTAAAGTGGTGGATATCTTACTGAAGGCTCTAGGAAGCCTTGAAGAGAAAACTAAAAAGGCATGGTTTTAAAACTTGGAACAAAACTTCCTTACTTGACATTGGCAGAATTATCACTATAACGCGATAGAAAGCCATTAAACGAAGAGAAAATCATGGAGTTTTGGCGGGAAAACGAAAAAGGTTGCGTTACCGCATTGTATTATTTTCCAAAACTTGTGTTATTCTCAGTGTTAGTGCATAAAATTGGTGGCATTTTATTCCTTAAGTGCTGGATTACAGGCATGAGTGTGGGAAAGTGGTATAATGATGGTGAAACGCTTCTTTTCGTGTTGTTTCCAAAACTCCATAGAAGCTTCTGATAAATTTGCCACCACTTTACTAGGAGTATGACTTTGACTTGACTTGATGACTTGGACTGTGCTTTGACTTGACACAAATATACATAATATTCAATTATTTGACACTGGCTACATACACAAAAGTGTAGAGGCAAAACAAAAACAAAAAAAAAACAATTAAACGAAGAAGAGAAGAGACCATGACTGGTCAATAAAGCAATTTAACCTGTAAGACGTACACAGAAATTTAATAACGTTATTTTTGCAGAACGCCTTCAGTGCATGCTACGGACCTGGTGCAGCTGGGGGCTTCGGTTGGGGAGCAGGACCCGCCGTTCCTTGCGGCCTGGGCGTTGGATTACCAGGAGCGTACGGCATCGGTGCCCCCTTCAACCGTGCTTATGGTACTAATCCTTTCGGATACGCAAGCTATGGTAACGGACGGGCTGCTCCTTACGGTTGCCTTACGTACGGCGGCGCCGGCGCCGGTAACATGGGCGTTGAGGGTAACCTCTCAGCTGGTGGCGCCACCACCGTCGCAGGACAAGTCCCCGTCATCGGTGCCGTGGAGTACGCAGGACCTGTATTAGCTGTCGGCACCGTCACCATTTCTGGCAGCTGCTGTGGTTGTGGAAGAACTTACATGTAGACGTTACAGTGATTCAACATGATAGTGAGAGTGACAGATGGAAATCCAAATTCAAATAGCCCAATCATAGATCAGTCGATACGTGTCACTGTCACGGTTACAGGCAAAGAACTTTCCTTTGAGGTTATGGCGGGAAAACGAAAAAGATTGCCTCACCGCATTGTATTATTTTTCAAAACTTGTGTTATTTAAATGCTGGATTACAGGCGTGAGTGTGGGAAAATGGTATAATGATGGTGAAACGTTTCTGTTCGTGTTGTTTTCAAAACTCCATAGAAGCTTCAGGTAAGGTTGCCACCACTTTACTAGGAGTATGACTTTGACTAAACTAAGACTTGACTATGACTTCGACTTTGACTTGACACATAATTATTTGCGTGAAATATCATTAACTTAATAAATTATCAATTACTTGACACTGGCTAAATACGCAAAAGTGTGGAGCCATAACATTTAAAAAAAACTTTCCTTTGAGGTTATGGCGGGAAAACGAAAAAGATCGCGTCACTACATTGTATTATTTCTTTCAGTGTTAGTGCATAATTGGTGGCATTTTATTCGTTAAGTGCTGAATTACCGGCATTAGTGTGGGATAGTGGTATAATGATAGTGAAACGTTTCTTTTCGCGTTGTTTCCAAAACTCCATAGTAGCTTCTGGTAAAGTAGTCTTTACTAGGAGTATGACTTGACTAGACTAGACTATGATTTGACTCAATGACTGGGACTGTGACTTGACTCATACATAATATTAATTAACTTGAGAAATTAATTACGTGACACTGACTAAATACAGAAAAGTGTGGAGCCAAAACCAAAACAAAAAAAGGCTGACGACAGCCGCGTCATAGCGTGTGTATGGCGGTTGGTGCTGTATACCTACATAGTTATTATTAAATACTGGGGCCTTACCGCGTAAGTCTGGTGGAGACGGTGATCGTGTTTTCTCTTGCTCGCACTCGTGGCCTTGTTAATTGGCGCGTGCAGGATGGCAAGCGAAGCCGATTCCCCGAGCAGTTACGCGGTAGGGGTTTGGCGGGCTAGAATGCGGTTGGAGTGTGTTATAGGCTTGTTGGAGTATTTTTATCCGACATGGTATTATTATTACATCTCGTTGGTGTCAGGCTTTTAGGGGTACTAGTGTTATGGTCACAGATAATGTACAGGATACCTAGGTGGTAGGACTTTTCGGCAAAGTTCGTCTAGGTAGGTACCACCGCTATGCTAGTTATTCTGCCGCCAAGCAGTAGTGTGCAAGCACTACTGTGTTCCGGTTGAAGGGCACTGTAGCTAGTGAAATTACTGGGCAAATGAGACTTTATGATCTGATCTCACAGTCGAGTAATCTTATTACCAGACTGTGCTGATGTCTCAGGATGATGTGCGCAGTGCAGTGTCACACGAAACTTGATATTTTGGAGTTCCGAGTGACACTGTTCTGTTATGGGCGGCCGTGTCGCTTAACATCAGGTGAACGACTAGTTCGTCACATCATTCACTAACATATAAAAAACCAGTATATGGTTGTATTATCTACTTTTAATGGAACCATTTATGCTTCTGCTTTAATTATATTTAATTATTTAAGTAAAACTTCTTTACGCACGCTTGACTTGGGAAGTAAGCTGGTGAATGCGAGGCGAACGCAAGTTGGAGTTGGTTTATTTAGATCTCCATTGTCAACAAAACAAGGTTAAAGGTTTGTATCATTATGTTGGTATGTCCGGTAAAATGGCAATTTACATTTGTCAAGAGTGACATTAACATTAAACAAAGCAAAAACAAAGTTATACTGGCCGATAGATGGAGCTAAAGAAGTTTTACTTCAGTTGTGTGCTCTACAACATACTCATTTTTATTGTTTGTTTTTATTGTGCTATTTCTTGTTTATGTTTTAAATTTGTTGATTTTTGAATACGTGATGTCATGGCTGTGGGTTCTGCATTAAAATCAGTTATTTAAGGTCACTCGTTGACCTTAACCTTATGCTGAGTCGGGACTTGGCGATCACGTAACTCGATTGCAATCAATAGAAACACAAATTTGTATGGATTTGACAGTTTGAATACCCAGTTTATGTACATAGTTAGTATGGAATTTTCTCCTGTTGCATTGCAATCAAAGTTTCGTGATCACCACTCAGGTCATGATATCACGCAACGTTACTTTGTTATTTTGTGTCTTTAAATGATACTGTATGTCTCTGATAATTGAAAGAGTTAGAACAAAAAGGGTTTAACTGATTTTTTTTTCACAAAATGAAATTATCTTCAATAATACATTCTCAAAATACCGAAATGAGGCTTAGATCTCGAGATTTTGAGATTTATCTGTCACAGGAATACAGTTCACTTAGCATGATATTTTTACAGTAATTGTATGAATTAGTACTATTTATAGTATTTTAAAATAGGATTAAAACATTTTCAAGCAACTGAAACTTACATAAACCTTTTCTATTACCTTATAAGCACTCTACATTAAAATGACGCCGTTGAAGTTTAAAGTCAATTTTCTCGAAATTATCAATTTGACAGTTAAACCCTTTTTATTTTCACCCCTTCAATTATTGTAATGTAATGCTGTGTGATGTTCTGAATAAATGTATTTTCTTTCTTCCTTTTTTTTCTTTACATATTATATTAAATCTCTAATTTTAAAGAAATAAATATGTGCATAATAAAATGCACAGTTATCGATATACGTAAACCTTAATTGCATTAAGCAAGTATAGATTTTATGTCTATTTAAAATAATAGGTGTTACTAATGATGATAATGATAATAATAAATTGATTGATAATTATAACTAATTACAAGTCTGGCATTATTAAATAAATATCAAAAAGGAATAATAATAAAATTAATACGTAATTCTTATAAAAATATTGTCATTAAAAATAGACAGGCATATAAAATTAAATTGAGCACACCAGTTTTGGTATGAATTTCTTGACGCTATACAAGGTGGAATTTAATTCGTTCTTTAATTTGTATTCAGTCCATGCTATAAAACGCGCCCATATAACTAAATTAAAAAAGTACTTATAAAATAAAACTTAAATGTAGGTATTATCAAATTACTGGAAATTTAAATTCTAAATAAAAGCCTTGTGACATTGAACAAAGCAGGTGTTTTATTGCCTACGAAACATTTACAAAGCACTCAGCCGGTGCTCGCGCTGTGTGTACCGTTAAATAGACATTTCGGCTGCCAATCAGTTATTTTAGTAGTTACAAAACCAATTTTTTTAAATGGACGCTGGCAGGGCATTCCATTCCTTAGACGTTCTAATTAAGACAAATTAATTCTAATTAATTAAGTTAGGTTGCCTAAAGAAACGTGGTTTTTAGATTTTTCCTTTATTCGCTCATTGCGAGTAAGATCACAGAGTAAATAATAGTACAGTGGTGTCGATTCTGTGTCACATTATTTAAAACTAAAGTAAACTTAAAGTATGGCGGTACTCTTTTGATAAAGGGGAAATGAAAAAGACGGAAATATGTTAATTTCGTTTAGCTTTAGAGTATGCGACGCAGAATCGACACCACCGTGTAATGAATGCATTCAATATTTGACTGCCCTGATATTTGGTGGTAGCTCTGTCTATTTAACTATAGGTTATGGGTTCGATTCCCGCCCGGGACAAACGTGTGTAATAAAGATAGGTGTTTGTACTATATATGGGTGTGTAATTTTGTTAGGACTTTTTGTTGACTGGCCCGATATACAGTTGGTAGTAAGCCTTGAACTTAGGGTTGCGGGTTCGATTCCTATCCAGGACAAACATTTGTGTGATGAACATCGATGTTTGTCCTGTGTCTGGATGTTATATAGTATTCTATGTATGTATTTACAAACAAAAAGTATCTAAGTATTGTATCAGTGATCTGGTTCCCATTGTACAAGCTTTGCTTAGTTTGGGACTAGATGGCGCTGTGTGAAATGTCCACACATATTTTTTATTTATTATTATTATGAATCAAGACTATTCCGTCCGTTATTATCACGTAGGCAAAGCATCTGCGTACGTCAACACTTTTTGAAGTTTACGGAATATGCACGTACATACATTTATCGCTGAAATAGGTTATTTGAAATTTGCATACATATAATAATAATAATACGTGTGGACATCTCACACAACGCCATCTAGCCCCAAACTAAGCAAAGCTTATGCTATGGGAACCAGATAACTGATACAATACTTAGATACTTTTTTGTTTGTAAATACATACATAGAATACAATATGACACCCAGACACAGAACAAACACCTATGTTCATCACACAAATGTTTGTCCTGAGTAGGAATCGAACCCACAACCCACAGTTCAGAAGGCAGGGCTACTACCAACTGAGCTATCGGGCCAGTCAAAAGTAGTCAACATATAGTTTATAATAATAATAATAATAATAATAATAATAATAATAATAATAATAATAATAATAATAATAATAATAATAATAATAATAATAATAATAATAATAATAATAATAATAATAATAATAATAATAATAATAATAATAATAATAATAATAATAATAATAATAATAATAATAATAATAATAATAATAATAATAATAATAATAATAATAATAATAATAATAATAATAATAATAATAATAATAATAATAATAATAATAATAATAATAATAATAATAATAATAATAATTAATAATATTAATTATTAACTTCTGGATAAAATGGATTCGGTGCTCATACCCGTGTTTGGCAATACAATTCCAAGAAGCCCTCGAAGCTGGTTCGCTCCCAAAATTCATGACAACCGGTATCACCTTCTTGCTCCATAAGTCCGGTAGTACCATGGAAGCGAAAAATTACAGACCCATTACGTGCTTGCCTACGCTGTACAAGCTCCTTACATCCATTCTGAGAACAAAAATTAACTCGCATATTACAGCGAACAATATTTTGGCCTCTGCTCAGAATGGATGTAGGGTTGGGTCCCGTGGTACTAAGGAGCTCCTCCTCATCGACACGGCCATCTGCCAGCAAGTCCGGCGGAACGGAGGGGCTCTCTCTACTGCCTGGATTGACTATAAAAAGGCCTATGATTTGGTGCCTCATTCGTGGCTGAAGAGGGTATTAGAGTTGTATAAAATAAATGCAACTCTAAGATCCTTTTTAAGTGCATGCATGGGGCAGTGGACCACAGTCCTTCGTCCACCAGGTGGGGGAGACAGCGTTTCTGACCCGCAGAACTTCATAAGGATAGAGCGAGGCATATTCCAGGGTGACAGTCTGAGCCCATTGTGGTTTTGTCTAGCGTTGAATCCTCTCAGCACTTTGCTGGGGGATTCAGGGCTGGGCTATCGGCTTCGGAGAGGGGGTGAGATCATATCTCATCTACTGTACATGGATGACCTCAAGCTGTTCGCACCGCAACGCCCACAATTGATGAAGTTGTTAAAAATCACTGAGAATTTTAGCAACTCTATCAAGATGGAGTTCGGTGTTGATAAGTGTGCGGTTATGCATGTACATGGAGGGAAAGTTGTTAATTCCACGAATTTGCAACTTTCCGAGACAATGACTCTCAGGTCTCTCTCCGAGTCCGAAACCTACAAGTATCTTGGTATGTCAGAGTCGTTAGGTATTTCGGTAGGGGACGTTAAGCAATCGGTGAAAGAGCGCTTCTTTTGCCGCCTGACAAAAGTACTCAACAGTCTTTTGTCAGGTGGCAACAAGGCGCGCGCCTTCAACGCCTGGGTGATGCCCTTACTGATGTACTCCTTTGGCATACTAAGGTGGACTCAGACCGAGCTGGACGCCCTGGATAGGAAGGTCCGTCAAGTACTTACATCACATCGCATGCTTCACCCGCGCTCGTCTGTTATGAGACTATACATTCCGCGGAAATGGGGGGGTCGAGGCTTTTTAAACGCTAAAAACCTCCATAACCGGGAAATGTATAGTCTCCGGGAGTATTTCCTCAGCAACGAGTGTGGGATGCATCGCGATGTGGTGGCAGTTGACAAGGGCCTTACGCCGCTCTCCTTGGCGAATGAGAACTGGCGTAAACCGGTGGTACTTAGCACCGATGACCGTAGGGACGTATGGAAGGGTAAGGAGCTGCATGGGCGGTTCTATCGGGCCTTGACAGGGCCCGATGTGGACCTTCATGCATCGGTGAACTGGCTGCGTTTCGGCGACCTATTCGGGGAAACCGAGGGTTTTGTCTGTGCAATTGCAGACGAAGTTATCAAGACGAACAACTACCGGAAATATATCATGAAGGACGGTACGGTCGACATATGTCGGGCATGCCGCCGTCCCGGAGAATCTCTCCGACATATCATTTCCGGTTGTTCTCATCTTGCTAACGGAGAGTACTTACACAGACATAACCTAGTAGCCAGGATCATCCATCAGCAGCTTGCCCTTCAATACGGCCTTGTCGAGTCCGAGGTGCCGTACTATAAGTACACACCGGGGCCGGTTCTCGAAAATGGCCGTGCATTGCTCTATTGGGATCGCTCTATCATCACGGACAGGACTATTGTAGCTAATAAGCCTGATATCGTGCTGATAGACCGGTCCCAACGCCGTGCAGTGCTCGTTGACATCGCTATTCCACATGACGAGAACCTCGTGAAAGCTGAGAAGGACAAACTCAGCAAGTACCTTGACTTAGCTCACGAGGTAACCGCCATGTGGAGTGTTGACTCAACGAGCATTGTTCCGATAGTTGTTTCGGCGAACGGACTTATAGCGAAGAGCCTCGACCAACACCTCGAGAGGCTCTCGTTAGACGGTTGGATCAAGGGTCAGATTCAGAAGGCAGTACTTCTTGACACGGCACGTATTGTCAGGAGGTTCCTCACTCTGGAGCCCTAACCACCGGTAGCTTGGGCCTTGCCCCGCTGCTGGCGGCACACTAGGTTTAGGTTTTTTATTGTATTTTTGTAATGTTACTTTTATAGAAATATTGTAAAAAACTTAAATTTAAGATTGTAAAATAAATAAATGAATAATAATAATAATAATAATAATAATAATAATAATAATAATAATAATAATAATAATAATAATAATAATAATAATAATAATAATAATAAAAGCCTTTATTCACTGACCTTGCTAACTTACATGCTATTCTTTTAAAACAGTAGTATTCTTAAATCTAATTTACATAGCAAAAAATGATAAGTTATATTAGCAACCACTTTGGTCAGGTTGTCTGTCGACATAGGCCTCCCCCAAATGTTTCCACGTCTCTCTATCCTTGGCATACCTTCTCCATCCCTTTGGTAAATCATCCTCCCATCTTTTAATTTGACCTCCTCGTTGTCTTTTCCCGTTCCTCGGATACCATTCTATTACATCCTTAGTCCATTTCTTTTTGTTAGTCCTCATTATATGTCCAGTCCAGTTCCATTTAAGTTTTTTTATTGTTTGTAACACGTCGCCAACCTTTGTTCTTTTCCTTATTTTTGAAGTTGTCCATCGATCCCGTAGTCTTATGTTAAGCATGCTTCTTTCCATGCTGCGTTGACAAACTACTAGTTTTTGGTTATTTTTTCTCGTCGCAGGCCAAGTTTGACATCCATAAGTAAGACACGGTAGAATACACGTGTTATATAATTTTCTTTTCATTGCCATGGGGATTGTTTCATTTTTAAATATTTCTTTTAGAGACCAGTACCGTTTCCAAGTGTTGCATATTCTTCTATCTATTTCTTTAGAATACTGCCCTTTTATTGAAATAATTTATCCTAAATATATATATTCATCTACATATTCTATAATTTCTTGTCCTATTACTATAATTTCTTTTACGGCATTCGTCATTACTTTTGTCTTCGTTGGGTTCATTGATAAACCTGCTTTCCTGCTTTCAACATCTAATTGTTGTAACATAGTTTGTAGTATGCTTGGTTTCTCAGCGAAAATTACTATATCGTCGGCAAATCTTAAATGGTTAAGGTTCAATCCGTTAATATTTATTCCTAAATGTCCCCAGTCTAAGTTCCTGAAAATATTTTCTAACACTGCTGTGAAGAGTTTTGGGGAAAGTGGATCGCCTTGCCTAACGCCTTTTTGAACTCTAAATTCTTCTCCTTGTTGTTCAAGTTGGACTGTTGCTGTGCTGTTTATGTAAATTTCTTTTAAAATTTTTATATATTTTCTTTCTACTCCTTGGTTTTCCAGCGTTTTCCAGATATAGGTATGACTCAGCGAATCAAAAGCCTTGTTGTAATCGACGAATGCCGTATAATACATTTGCCCGTATTCATTTAGCTTTTCAATCACTTGCTTCACAACATGAATATGGTCGATAGTAGAATAATCGGCAAAACCTCTAGTCTTTCTGCTTTTTTATGTTTTCTTATCGTTTCTTGAATTTTCTTACTGATATTTGCGATGTTTTGTTTGTTATCTTTTCGTTTGCCTAACATCTCATTTCTCTCTTCCATCAATTTTAATGTTTCTTCTCCTAACTTATTTTTCTTAACTTTTTTCGTGCTCGATTTGTTTATATTTATAAGTCCTTTCTCTAAAAAAATATACTTTACCTGCAAATTTTCAGTTTCTTTCATTCCACTTAATGTTGTCCCTAGATCATTCAATATATTTTGTGGTATCGGTGATGTAGATATAGTTTATAAGTGAAATTAAAACCGGGGTTTAGTAAAATGAAAATTAATCACAACTCACATTACACTAATATTATAAAGGCGAAAGTTTGTATTTGTGTTTGTGTGTATGTGTGTATGTTTGTTACTTCTTCACGCTGAAACGGCTGAATGGATTTAGATGAAATTCGGCACCAAGATAGCTAATACACTAGATTAACATATAGGCTACATTTTATCCCGGAAAAGTGAAATTTTCCCGTGGGATGAGTAAATAATTAAAATACTTTTTATCCGCGGGTGAATCCGCGGAGCGCAACTAGTATTTTTTATATTTACTTACCTGTATATAATGTACTACAACACTACGACAATATAAATATTTTGAAATGTATGACGCGTCAACATAGTTTATCAATAAATGAGTAGTAGTTTTTTGTTAGTGAATGTCGTGACGAGCTAGTCGTTCATCTGATGTTAAGCAACACGGCCACCCATAACAGAACAGTGCCACATGGATCTCCAAAACATATAGTTTCGCGCGACACTGCACTGCGCACATCATCCTGAGACATCAGCACAGTCTGGTAATAAGATTACTCGACTGTGAGATCAGATCATAAAGTCTCATTTGCCCAGCTATAGTGCCCTTCAAAACGGAACGCAGTAGTACTTGCACACTACTGCTTGGCGGCAGAATAACTGGCAAAGCGGTGGTACCTATACCTAGACGAAGTTTGCCGAAAAGTCCTACCACCTAGTAAAAGAGTAGTAGAGTATTTAAGTCTATTAATTTACTGCCCTATTTATACTTCTATTAATATAATATTAATCATTAATTTCAAATAAATACATTTAGTTCCAGTTAAAATTATAATTATCAAAAAAGCGTGTGCTTATTTAATTTTTAAACGTGACTTTCGCAAATAGTCTGTAATTATGCTTTGCGATAATTACGCATTTTAATTATGTAACACCAAGTTTTCTAGGTTTTCAGTGTCTAGCTAATTACGACATTGAATTCGTCAAGGACTAAATACAACTGATCTAATTTATTGGCACATTTTAATATTCTATTTCCAAGATATGGTACTAGGTGTGGAGTATAAATAAGGCTCGATGGATAGTTCAAATCATTAAGGATTTAGCTTCCAATACCTTACTACCTAATTCAGTATGCCGAGTCTCGGATACCTCATGTTCTTTGTGCAGACCTGCCTGATCCTAGTAAGTATTTTTAACATCACTAAGCTTTTTGATCATGCTATTACCTAACAGAATGTAATAGGTGTTATCAACTCGCAAAGTTTCTTGTAGCTTCTTTACAGGTGTAATCGAAGCTTCGGAACGCAGTTTTTTTTCTGTTCTTCATTGTTCCGCATTGCTTGCACCAGTAGTGGGAAAGAGAACTACTTTTTTGTCAAACTTACATATTATTGTCTCTTGTAATGGCTTTACCTATTTATTAAAGTCTACCAAAGCAAATTACACAAAAAATTAAAACTATGAGTTGAAAACAAAAATCGCTACGCGTGTCACGCGAAACTGTATTTTAGAGTTTCAAGTGTCACTGCAACTGATATGGGCAGTCGTGTTGCTTAACATCAGGCGAGCGACTAGCTCGTCATGTCATTACGTAACATAAAAAATAAAATAATAAATATATATAAAAATGAATCTCTATTTCCCTTGGTCATTGCATCACGCGTGAACGGATGGAACTTTTTTGCTAATTTTTTTGTTGTGTTTATTATTGTCAGAAGATTCCTATGAAAGAAATAATTAAGTATTTTTACCACGCGGGTCAAATGACGGGGCGCAGCTAGTAATATAATAACGCCCAACGATCACATGCATAGATCCTGGACCCTAACTAGGATTCCCTGCGTCTAGGGACCCAGGAACTACGAGGACCATGGTCCCACAACACCCAGACACAGAATATGTATTTGCGCTTTTTTTTTCTGTGCACAAATACTGGTCCTGCCGCGGGAATCGAACACGCCGCCTCCGGGTTATGAACTTACACCATAGAGGCTGTCAGAATGCAAATAAACAACAGAAATCGAAATGTTGTCAATGCTAAAACATGTATAAGTAACGAGCTTCTGCACGCAGCTTCGCCCGCGGCGTGGCCTATGGGAAAATAATTCAACCACCAATTTCACCCTCTTAAGGGTGGAATGTCGAAAAATCCTTTCTTAACGGATGCCTACGTCATAACATCTACCTGCATGCCGAATTTCAGCCCGATCCGTCCAGTGGTTTGGGCTGTGCGCTAATAAATCACTATGTCAGTCAGTCAGTCAATCAGTCAGTCACAAGTGAGTTATATATATTTAGATTGATTAAATACTAAAACAATAAATGTTATGGTTCACTTTCAGGGTGCTGTCAACAATTGCCTGGGGGCCCCTCTTGAAACTTTAGGTTATGGACTTGGTTTCGGTGGCCCCTACGGTGCTGGTTTTGGTGGTCTCTACGGTGCTGGTTTCGGTGGCCCCTATGGCGCTGGATATGGCCCCTACGGTTTTGGAACTGGATACGGCGGCTATGGCTATGGACTCGCAGGCTTTGGTGGCCCGTTTTTGTAATTGAATAATTAAATCTCTTTTACTCTGCTTGAAATATGACTCTGCTAATAACTTTGCAAACTTATAATCAAATTATTCTCACTGAAAATTAATAACATTTTACAATATATAAAATATATCTATCTATAAATATGGTTTTTTACTGTATATGGACATTTCACACAGCGCCATCTAGCCCCAAACTAAACAAAGCTTGTACTATGGGAACCGGATAACTGATACAATACTTAGATACTTTTTATTTGTAAATACATACATAGAATACAATATAACACCCAGACACAGAACAGACATCACACAAATGTTTGTTCTGGGTCGGAATTGAACCCACAACCTACAGCTTAGAAGGCATGGCTACTTACTAACTGAGCTATCGGGCCAGTCACATATATTTCATAATATTAATTTTATATTCGAATAAAAATGTATTCTGGCTACAATAACAACATGGTTTGAAAAACAAATATGTATTTTTAATTCTGTACAAATTAAAGCTTTTATGAATACCTACTATTCACATATTTATTATTTTCACCCCAGTGAATTTTATAATCGTTAAAACAACTAGTTTTACTAGGTGGTAGGACTTTGTTGCAAAGTTCGTCTAGGTAGGTACCACCGCTTTGCCAGTTATTCTGCCGCCAAGCAGTAGTGTGCAAACACTACTGTGTTCCGGTTTGAAGGGCACTGTAGCTAGTGAAATTACTGGGCAATTGAGACTTTATGATCTGATCTCACAGTCGAGTAATCTTATTGCCGGACTGTGTTGATGTCTCAGGATGATGTGCGCAGTGCAGTGTCGCTTGTAACTCTATGTTTTAGGGTTCCGAGTGACACTGTTTTGTTATGGGCGGCCGTGGCGCTTAACATCGGGTGAACGACTAGCTCGTCACATCATTCAATAACATAAAAAAAAACAAAAAAACAAAACTTAACTAGACCTAAAAAACTAAATAATACCTAAGAACTTAAAAAATAACAAAATAAAACCAAAAATTTAGAATAGCCCATTGGTGGAGGAGAATGTGCCCAGAATGCTGGCAATGATAAATTACAATAATTTTGAATATATTTTTCAAGTAAAGCTTCTTTACGCATTGACTTATGAACTTTAAGTAAGCTGGTGTAAGTTGTTGAGTAACGTAGATCTCCATTGTCAAAATAACAAACTAAAAAATTACTTGAAATTTATATTATTATATTAGTACTGGCTGCACCCCGCGGTTTCGCCCGCGTGTGTTGACCCGGAAAAGAACAATTTATCATACTAAGTTTCATCAAAATCAGTCCGGTGGTTTTTACGTGATGACGTAACAAACTCACGCGCTCAAATAAATAAATAAATAAATATGTGTGGACATTTCACACAGCGCCATCTAGCCCCAAACTAAGCAAAGCTTGTACTATGGGAACCAGATAACTGATACAATACTTAGATACTTTTTGTTTGGATGATACATGGAATGCAATATTAGACACAGAACAAACATCGATGTTCATCACACAAATGTTTGTCCTGCGTGGGAATCGAACCCACAACCCACAGTTCAGAAGGCAGGGTTACTACCAACTGAGCTAACGGGCCAGTCTAAAAAGGGCTCAAAGGTCAGCGAAAAAAAATATAGTGTTCCAAAAATTTTCTAGATGGCGCTGTTTGGTGTTTTTATGATAATGCACAGTTTCTATAGAATTTGAGGTAGTATGAAGTTCTGAATAGCGGTAACAATATTTTTCGTATGCTAAGCGCTATAAAGCAACAATCTGCTTGGAACCCATAACACAAGTAAAGAAGAAAAAGAAAAGAAAAAAAGGCAAAGAAAAAAGAAAATAAATATTATTTTGTGCGTAAAGAAGTTTTACTTCAAAAACTTAATCTAGTTTTACCAAAAATTATTGAATTCATTACCAGAACCTGGACCACATTAAGAGCAGGTTCCTCCAGCACAGCTCTCCAGACATTAGATATGGTTATCATTTCAGCCCTACCAGAGCTCTCTTCTAATTACATGGTTATTCCAATTTAAATTTCAATTAGGCCACATTTCTAGATTTCAAAGATGATTTTGCAATCGAGAAACCTTTTCATTGGTCGTGAAATAAAAATAATGTTTTAAAGTAATATGTACAGTGTTTTATTATTAAGTTAACAATTATTAATAGAAGGGTCCACCGCATCCGCAGGAACAAGAACCAGAGATGGTGACGGCTCCGACGGCGGGGACCACTCCGCCGAACTCTACGCCGCCGATGATGGGCACCTGTCCGGTGACGGCGGTGGCGCCGCCCACGGGCAGCTCGCCGGCGACGGCCACGTTGCCGGCGCCGGCGCCGCCGTACGCGGCCCCGCAGCCGGGGGCGCCCCACGGCGCGGCCGCGGCGCCCCAGCCGGCCGCCCCCAGGCCGGGCGCCGCGAACGGGGCGCCGAGACCGGGCCCGAAGCCGAGAGGACCGATGCCACCCACGCACTGGCTGTACACCATCTAAAACAAAAGAAAAACAAGCTTTAGACCACACGACTGAAAAAGCTTTTGTTTAGCTCCACCTATCGGCCGGTATAACTTTGTTTTTGCCTCGTTTAATGTTAATGTCGCCATCTTGACAATTGCAAATTGTCATTTCACCGGACATACCAACATAATAATACAAATTTTAAGTAGTTTTTAACTTTCTTATGTTGACAATGAAGATCTACGTAAAGCAACTTCAACTTTCTTTCGCCATGCATTCACCAGCTTACTCCCCAAGTCAAGTAGCGTAAAGAAGTTTTACTTCAATTATACAATTGTTTACTTACATTGATAAGGAATGCCTGAGCGCAAAGGACTAAGAAAGTGAAGGTAGACATAATGGAGTTTGTGTTCAACGAAAAGCTGGCACCGGAATGATAGTTTGCTAAAAGGAGGGCCATTTATATGTCAATTATCAATATTTTGACATTAATTTTGACACCGTTTTAATACCCATTACTCCACATTATGTATCAAGAAAGTAATGGTTCTGATTATCTACATTGTATAATAATATTAGTGGGGCACAAGGCGATCAGGTGTTCATTTCAGATTGTTGCAATGTTGAAAAGTCACGTAGCAAAGTAGTTCTGTAAGATTCTTGCGTTGATATCATGGGCCTTGTAATCAAATGTCATAATTGAAATGTATAAATGCTGGTAGAACTAGAAACCTATATCATTCAATCCTTTGGAACCTTTTTGATATACTAAAATGGCATTCAAGGCTATCCTCGTTGTCTGCGCTTCCGCACTCTTGGTCCAGGTAATAATCTCAGACTAAATTAAACAATACTACTTTCTTTTTGTCTTTACGAACCCTCGACTTGGGGAGTAAGCTGGTGAATGTGTAAGTTAAAAGTTGTTGGTTAACGTAGATCTCTATTTTCATCACAACAAAGTTAAAATATTGTATTAATATGTTGGTAGTCCGGTAAAATGACAATTTACAATTGTCAAGATGGCGACAATAACATTAAATAAAGCAAAGATACACCAGCCGAAACAGCTAAAAATGTTTTACTTCAGTCGGTCTAAAGCACAATCGTTTTTTTTCAGGGTGCCTTCAGTCAGTGCGGTGCCGGTCTCGCTGGTAACTGGGGTCTAGCTGGTTCCGCCGGCTGGAACGGTCTGGCCGGTCCTGGATTGGCTGGCATTGGTCTGGCTGGTTCTGGTCTCGGTCTGGCTGGTGGTTACGGAAACGGCTGCGGCTGCGGTGGTGTCGCCTCCACCGGCGGCGGCCTCCCTATCGCCAGCGCCTCCCCCGTCGCACCCGTCGGTGTCGCCGTGCGGTCTGAGAACTGTTACGAGGGTACCCTCGCCGCTGGCGGCAACCTTCCTTTCCTGGGCACCGTCGGTATCGAGGGCGTGCTCCCCACTGCTGGTGCTGGTGCTGTCTCGTACGGCTGCGGCAACGGTGCCGTCGGCATCGCCACCGAGGGTCCCATCGGTACCGGTATCGCCAGCCCCAACGCTTACCCTCCCTCTTCCGGTCTTGCTGGCTACGGTGCTGGATACAACGGTCTTGGATACAACGGTCTCGGATACAACGGTCTCGCCGGCCCTGGAGCTATTGGTTATGGCGCTGGCTGCGGATGTGGCGGTATCTACTAAGTTAAAGAGAGAGTGTGAGAGAGAAGGAGTTAAAGTTTAAATAGAAAATGTTATGTAATGAACAATTAATGCCAATAAATTTGTAAACAATATTTAAAGTTCGATAATTCCTTAGAAAACTATGACCTAGATGCAGCCCGCTATATTTAGTTCCAAATTTGACTCTACAAGAGTTTGAAGTAAGGCTTGGAGCCTCTTCCATGTATGTATATTAAGGATTTGTGTATGTTTCCTAAAAGTCAACTACAATATTTTAGCGAAATGAAATTATGCCTAGACAGAAGCGCTCTAAGTTCATGCATCAGCTGTATCAACCTCCCTATCATAAAGACATTTATAAGAAAAACGTAGTTAATATGAATAAGTTAATAGTAAAATAATAGAGTTAATATAGCGTAAATTAAGTTGCCGGTTGATATTAAGACACTGCTGGAAAACATATTTAAAAGATGTATGTATAATTGGCTGATCAACAAGTGTTTTTACAGCATGCAAGAGTGTTTAAGTAGGTAATCAATTGAAGGGATGAGATCAAAAAGGGTTTAACTGATTTTATTTCACAAAATGACTTATGGGTGTCGTTGGATTCAGCGTGAAATTATCTACAATAATACATACTCAAAATACCGAAATGAGGCTTAAATCTCGAGATTTTGAGTCTAAAAACGGTTTATCTGTCACAGGAATACAGTTCGCTTAGCATAAAAAACATTATTATATTTATTATATTGTATTTTTAGAGTAATTGGTCGAAATAGTACTATATTTTGTATTTTAAAATAGAAATAATACATTTTCAAGCAACTGAAACTTACATAAACCTTTTCTATTACCTTATAAGCACTCTACATTAAAATGAAGCCGTTGACGTTTAAAGTCAATTTTCTTCGAACTATCAATTTGACAGTTAAACCCTTTTTGTTCTCAACCCTCAATTATAAGTGACAATTTTAACTAATATAAATGACATGTAATAATAATAGCAATTTGAATTTCCATAAATTTATATAAATATAAATATTAGCACGCCTACTTGCAGGCTGGGTACAGTGATTGCGACATTACCTGAAATCTGAAATGTGGTTTGATGTGTGTATAGCAAATAAATGATTGATTATGATTATTATTATGATTATGAACACTCCCAATTATAATATCATTAACTGGATTTTTTAAAAAAATGCGCTTTCGACATATAAATTATTCTACAGGATGCATTAACAATAATAATAATAATGCCCAACGATCACATACATAGATCCTGGACCCTAGGATTCCCTGTGTCTAGGGACCCAGGAACTACGGGGACCATGGTCCCACAACACCCAGACTCAGAACAAGTATTTGCATTTTTTTTCTGATCACAAATACTTGTTCTGTCGCGGGAATCGAACCCGCCGCCTCCGGGTTATGAGCCGACCTGCTCAACCACCACACCACAGAGGCTGTCAATAATGCCTTTATTATCAGTGGCTGTTGTTGTTACTTGGAGATAACTGACCACTGAGCTCAGTTGGTAGTAACCCTGCCTTCTGAACTGGAGGTTGTAGGTTCAATCCCTACCCAAGACTAACATTTGTGTGATGAATATCGATGTTTGTTCTGAGTCAGTTATATTGTATTTGACGGCGGCAACGTCCAGTTATAAACTCTATGCGCAGCGGGCAGTACCGTAATTTACTCTGTGGCAGCATTTAAATTTATTACAGTGGCAACACTGGTATCGTCATCGCTGCCCCACCCATCTGGCTATATAAAGGGACCGCTCGGTGTACTACGGATCATTCTTGTTCCAGACATGGCGCGGTGTGGACATGCTGAAGGCCTATAGTTATATAGGTTGCAACCTACGCACAACCCCTTCCTGCCCACATATTCTATATATGTATTTACAAACAAAAAGTATCTGAGTATTGTATCAGTTATCTGTTTCCTATTGTACAAGCTTTGCTTAGTTTGGGGCTAGATGGCGCTGTGTGAAATGTCCATCAATATTTATTTATTTAATAACTTCCACACCATCACCTTTTTCGTCCACGCCTTATAGACCCGTGGAAATCTCACACAGTTCGTTTCTCGAGATCGTTTCTGCCACATACCTGCAAGCCTGTAGTTCGTCTAGGTAGGTACCACCGCTTTGCCAGTTATTCTGCCGCCAAGCGGTAGTGCGCAAGCACTGCTGTGTTCCAGTTTGAAAGGCACTGTAGCTAGTGAAATTACTGGGCAAATGAGACTTTATGATCTGATCTCACAGTTTAGTAATCTTATTACTAGACTGTGCTTATGTCTCTGGATGACATGCGCAGTGCAGTGTCACGCGAACCTCTATACTTTAGAGTTCCGAGTGACACTGCAGCTGATATGGGCGGCCGTGTCGTTTAACATCAGGCGAACGGCTAGCACGTCACGTCATTCCTTAACATAAAAAAAAAAGTTGTAGAATGAGCTACCATCTGAGGTATTTCCGCTGAGCTACAACATGGGGCACTTCAAACATCGGGTAAATAGATAAAATGTAGGCAAAGCATCATCAGCGCCCCCACCCACGCATACTGTAAGAAACGTTTCCAGCCAAGTATTTTTAATTTTTTTTTATATCTCCCCGCAGTCCTTTGCAAATCTATATATAATATAACTCAAAGGTGACTGACTGATTGACTGACTGACATAGTGATCTATCAACGCACAGCCCAAACCACTGGACGGATCGGGCTGAAATTTGGCATGCAGGTAGATGTTATGACGTAGGCATCCGCTAAGAAAGAATTTTTCGAAATTCCACCCTTAAGAGGGTGAAATAGGTGGTTAAATTATTTTCCCATAGGCCACGCCGCGGGCGAAGCTGCGGGTAGAAGCTCAGGTAAAGGTATTTCTTAGTGGGGAGGCTACTGAACCCACTATAGGAATTGAAACAGCCTTAGCTGGCGTCAACCGCTTCTAGGTAAGAAAATATTGCTTGAATGGAATTTCTTTTGAGAACTTCATCACGTTCATACCTGAACAATGTTTTATTTATTAGTAAACATTTACGCATTTCCGCTTATGCTTAGGTAAGACTTATTTTTTTATTTTTAAGCAAAACTTCTTTACGCAGGCTTGACTTGAAGAGTAAGCTGGTGAATGCAAGGCGAACGGAATTTGAAATTGGTTTACGTAGATCTCCATTGTCAACATAAAAAAGTTAAAATTTGTATTATTATGTTGGTATGTCTGGTAAAATGACAATTTACAATTGTCAAAATGGCGACATTAACATTAAACAAAGCCAAAACAAAGTTATACCGACCGATATGTGGAGCTTGTGAACGGGTGCTGCTTGCGGAAGCTGGTTTGCTCGTGGTGTATGCACAATTAGAAATAAGTACTTATGTTTAAAAATTTGTGTTGTCACTCCTGTATCGCATTTATGTTCATGAT
Organism: Ennomos fuscantarius; assembly: GCA_905220475.3. Lineage (NCBI taxonomy): Eukaryota > Metazoa > Arthropoda > Insecta > Lepidoptera > Geometridae > Ennomos > Ennomos fuscantarius. The sequence continues at coordinate 6,388,673 of HG992050.1, read as the reverse complement.
TAATAATAAGCTAAAGTAATAAATTTGAAATAATTTAACAAAAATCATGGACCCAGGTTTTTTTTTAAATGTTAGTGAATGATGTGACGAGCTAGTCGTTCACCTGATGTTAAGCGCCTCGGCCGCACATAACAGAACAGTGTCACTCGGAACTCTAAAACAGAAATAATTTAACAAAAATCATGGACTCAGGTTTTTTTAAATGTTAGTGAATGATGTGAAGAGCTAGTCGTTCACCTGATGTTAAGCGCCACGGCTGCCCATAACAGAACAGTGTCACTCGGAACTCTAAAACAAAGTTTCGCGCGACACTGCACTGCGCACATCATCCTGAGACATCAACACAGTCCGGCAATAAGATTACTCGACTGTGACATCAGATCATAGTCTCAATTGCCCAGTAATTTCACTAGCTACAGTGCCCTTCAAACCGGAACACAGTAGTGCTTGCACACTACTGCTTGGCGGCAGAATAACTGGCAAAGCGTGGTACCTACCTAGATGAACTTTGCAACAAAGTCCTACCACCTAGTAAAAAGTAAAAGGTATCTGTGTTAATGCAGCTTGAAAAAACAAACTAAAGAAGTTTCACTTTAGTCTTATGGTCTAAAGGACACTCGTTTTTTTTTAAACTCAACAACTGTTAAACTAGTTATTATAGTTCTTCTATCACAAAAAAAAGTCAAATATCCATTATAAAAAAAAACAGTTGAAGAATGAAATGGAATGAAATTATTTAATTAACACGCATGAAATTACTTAATTGTATACATGTTAAGTAATTATGATATAACAAATATAATGTAGCAGCTAACCTAGTAACTAAGATAATGGAAAGATCATAAAATACTTTTACAGCACAGTTATACGATTACCTATGTTATTAGGTTAAGAAATTAGATAAAGTCACGTTTTCACGGTAAATCAGTTAGTTGGTTACGCATTTTATAAACATAATTATATCGGTTACATTTCAGTTGGGATGTGTCGTCAGTAATGTGTATAAAAATTAGGAGAAACATTCGAATGACTATCAGTAAAGTATTGTTGACCTGAAAGCCAACAACAAAACCCAAGATGGCTGCCAAGATGATCCTTGCTTTCTGCGCTTCCGCGCTTCTAGTCCAGGTATGTATATTAATAGTAATAATATAATAACGCCCAACAATCACATACATCCTGGACCCTAACTAGGACTTCCTGTATCGAAACTACGATCATGGTCCCACACCCAGACTCAGAACAGTTATTTGCGTATTTTGAAGTGACGCTTGCTTGACATGGGGGTAAGCTGGTGAGGCGAACGGAAGTTGAGAGGGAGATAAATTTGAAACTCGAAATATGACCTGGACGTGTCATAGTCAAAGTCAAAAGGTTTATCGCAAATAGGCTATTTTTAGCACTTTTACAAGTCAAAATTATATTGAATACTTAAAATTAAGTTATTTTACTAAGTATATTAAATTACAAAGTGCTTATTATCAAACGATCTTCTACCCGCAGCTTTGCCCGCGGCGTGGCCTATGGGAAAATAATTCAACCACCCATTTCGCCCTCTCAAGGGTGGAATATCGAAAAATCTTTTCTTAGCGGATGCCTACGTCATAACATCTACCTGCATGCCAAATTTCAGCCCTATCCGTCCAGTGGTTTGGGCTGTGCGTTGATACATCACTATGTCAGTCAGTCATCTTTGAGTTATATATATTTTTAGATAATATAATAGGTCTTTACCTATGAAATTGCCGTTTTGCAGTACAGACTTTTTCAAACAAAAAAAAGTTTTGATTGGCTATGAATTCTAAATTCAAATTAATTTTGTTTTAAAAATATGACATTCTATTTACAATATAAGTCTTTTGTTTATTGATTAGCGTTGTATTTTCATTACATTTCAACATTTTTCCTCATAATGGATACTTTGAAATTTCGTGTAATTATGGAATATGAGTTCCGTCGTGGCACCAACGCGGCACAAACGACACGTAACATCAACGACGTTTACGGAGAGAACTGTACAAACGAACGTACAACCCGTTATTGGTTTGCTCGGTTCCGTTCTGGGAATTTTGACTTGAAAAATGAACCTCGTGGTCGTCCGGAAACTTTGGTCAACAATGATGAATTAAAGGCGATTGTGGAAGCTGATGAATCTCAATCTTCGGCTGAGCTGGCAGCAGCTTTTGATATTAGCATCAAAACAATATTGGTCCATTTGCGACAGATTGGCAAGATAAGAAAGCTTGATAGATGGGTGCCCCACGAACTTAACGATCGCCAGCGCAACGTACGTAATATATAGCAAGCCCATTACAATACATGAGTTTGAAAAAAAGCAGCATGTTCAATAGAAGAGTAGATAGGTATTTACTTGGCTAGCATGCTACACCTTCGATCGCATCGTCACTTCCCATCAGATGAGAGCGTGGTCAAATGTTAGACAAGTTAGATGTAAAAAAACTCTCTACGTTAAGATAGATAGAAAGAGACAGTGACGTTACGTATATTACTGTAGGGGCAAGAGAGATGGAGCTAAAGAAGTTTTACTTCAGTCGTGTGGTATAAATACTTGTCCTGCTGCAGGAATCGAACTCGCCGCCTCCGGGATATTAGCCGACCTTCTCAACCATCACACGAAAATTATTATTGACCTTTGCTACTCCATATCTACCCATGGGTGAAGTGAAGTTAAAGTAGTGGTTAATAGCCGTATTCATGCTCATAAAAAAGCGCAAATACTTGTTCTGTGCCTAGATGTTGTGGGATGGTCCTCGTAGTTCCGAAATTCTTAGATACAGGGAATCCTAGTTAGGGTCTATATATATGATCGTTGGGCGTTAATTATTATTTATATACCTATTATTGCTAAGCTGATCTCGTTTAAGACTATTGGTTCCAGATGTCTAAATAATTGGTATTGGTTTCAGGCTGCCTTTAGCCAATGTGCTGGTGGACTAGCCGGTTCCTGGGGTCTAGCTGGTCCTTCCGGTTGGAATGGCTTAGCCGGTTCTGGTCTTGGTCTGGCTGGAGCTGGGCTAGGTCTGGCTGGTGGTTACGGAGCCGGCTGCGGCGGTGTCGCCTCTACCGGCGGCACTCTCGCTGTCTCCAGCGCCTCTCCCGTCCCTCCCGTTGGCGTTTCAGTAATTTCTACAAATGCTTACGAAGGTGTTCTGAACGCTGGAGGTAACCTGCCTTTCTTGGGCACTGTTGGGATCGAAGGCGTGACCCCCACTGCTGGTGCTGGGGCGGTCTCATACGGCTGCGGCAGCGATGCTGTTGAAATCATCGTAGAAGAGGGTCCCATCGCAACTGGTATTGCACCCAGCGCTGGTGTCGCCGGCGTTTCAGGTTTGGCTGGTCTTGGATACAGCGGTCTCGGTTACAATGGTTTGGCTGGTAATGGTTATGGTCCGGCTGGTTGTGGTTGCGGATACGGCGGTATACTGTAAATATTTTTAATTAAAATAAATAATTTGTATTAAGCCTAACTTTCTATTATTTTTCAAACACCTATATTTTCCGTTGATGGCAGATTACTTATCTATATTTTGGAATTTGATTATAATCCGCCATTACAATATAATAATGGTCCTTAATCCCAGTCAAAATATTGTTGTAGTTAAAATTAAGTATTCCTTTTATATAGCCCTAATTCAGTATCGTTATAAACGCCATGCACAGCATTTTGGTCACTATTGGTCACTATTAGCGACCAAATGGCTACATGGTTTCTATTGGTCCAAAGTCAAAGTCAAAAGATTTATTGCAAATAGGCTAATTTTAGCACTTTTACAAGTCAAAATTATATTAGGTACTTATAATTAAGTTGTTTCACTAAGCATATAAATTACAAAGTGCTTATTGTCAAGCAATATATAGCAAGCCCATTACAATGTATAAGTTCGAAAAAAAGCAGTTCTCTTTCTCACTACTGGTGCAAGCAATCCGGCACAATGCAGAATAGAAAACTTTGATCCGAAGCTTCGATTACAACAGTAAAGAAGAAGCTACAAGAAACTTTACAGTGATCCAAGGCCCCTTTTGCCTTATTCTAGGCATGTTGTCTACTGGTGGCGGCTTTTTACATTAAGACAACCTGACTGACCGCGCCCTCGGAAAGCGCTCCAACGGTGCTCGTATGAAATGCGGTGGAGCGTCCGAATTCAGAAAACGTAACCGTCATCCAAAACTTCCAACAGTATATTATGTTTTTTTTTATGTTAGTGATTGATTTGACGAACTAGTCGTTCGCCTGGTGTTAAGCGCCACGGTTGCCCATAACAAAACAGTGTCACTTGGAACCATAAAACATAGAGTTACGAGCGACACTGCACTGCGCACATCATCCTGAGACTGGTAATAAAATTACTCGACTGTGAGATCAGATCATAAAGTCTCAATTGCCCAGTAATTTCACTAGCTACAGTGCCCTTCAAACCGGAACACAGTAGTGCTTGCACACTACTGCTTGGCGGCAGAATACCTGGCAAAGCGGTGGTACCTACCTAGACGAACTTTGCAACAAAGTCCTACCACCTAGTGTTTAGAAAATTAAGTTAAATGTAACTTACTTGTTAGCCTCATGTATGGCTAGATTGTAATATTAGTAGCGTGCTCAAAAAAGTACTCTAGGTCAAAAAAATCTTACGATTTGCTAGAATTTCTAACCTAAACAGGCAAACTGCTGTAGCTATGTTTATTTTATATATAGCTAGTGGACCAACCTGGCTTAATATCATGCCTTAGGAAATTCTCTAGGAAAATCTTCTGGGATGGGCCAGCAAAATACCAGCTGGCAGCTATACATTTACTTGAGTGACGTGCTAAAAAAATATTGGTATATGTTAAAGAAAACTAGGCTCCAGAGCCTTGCCGACAACTGATTTGAACATCGTATCTAGAGGTCTTTTTTTCAGTGGGCCAAGTGCCTTTATAACCTAAGAACAACAATAATACCAACTAGGTACTACTAAAGAACAACAATAATACCAACTAGGTACTACTAAACAACAACAATAATACCAACTAGGTACTACTAAACAACAAAAATAATACCAACTAGGTACTACTAAAGAACAACAATAATACCAACTATGTACTACTAAAGAACAACAATAATACCAACTATGTACTACTAAAGAACAACAATAATACCAACTATGTACTACTAAAAAACAACAATAATACCAACTAGGTACTACTAAAGAACAACAATAATACCAACTATGTACTACTAAAGAACAACAATAATACCAACTAAATGCTCCTTACAGTCCTCACTAGTATGAAAAACATTGTTGAGGAGTTTGTTTTTTATATACAGTGTCACTCGGATTTTTAAAGTAATAGAGTTTCGCGTGACACTGCACTGCGCACGTCATTCTGAGACATCAGCACAATCTCGTAATGAGATTACTAGACTGCTGATTATACTATATATTACATTAGAGTTCCGAGTGATACTGCAACTATTATGGGCAGTCTTGTAATCTATAATATTATAGAAACTGACGTGAGTAGTACTCATAACTACAACTAGTACACGGCTAACACTCACGAGACAGTCGAATAACTTGACCGGTGTTCGGGTAATATACGGCAGTACGCGCCGCGGCGGTGGCGGCTCGGCGCTGACTCAGTAATCTTATTATTAGACTCAGATCAGATCTATAAAATATTATTGCCCAGTAATTTCACTAGCTACAGTGCCTTTCAAACCAGAACACAGTAGTGCTTGCAAACTACTGCTTGGCGGTAGAATAACTGGCTAAGCGGTGGTACCTTATACCTAGACTAACTTTGCAGTAAAGTCCTACGACCTAGTAAATGTTGATGAATTTTGTTTTAATTTTATGACTCGCGCAGCAAAGCGAACGGCACGTGAGTCGCATACGGCTCACGTGCCGTTCTTATTCTTTTTGCCTGTGTTTGATATAGAATGTTCCGAGCACTCCTATTTAATAAGAAAACAATACATTGTTTTATGTTGTTCTACATACTTTTTTTTTTTACTTCAAACTTGTGTAGCATTTGACCGCGCCCTCACCTGATGGGAAGTGACGATGCGATCGAAGGTGTAGCATGCTAGCCAAGTAAAGTACTTATTCAGAATAGCACAAATCCGACTTTTCCGATCTTTATCAAAGTTCAATTAACATACATTTTATACACTTTCACACATCACATTTTTATTGCATGCAATTTATCATTCTGCTATAGAATAAATAAAAAGTCGTTAAATTACACAGAAACAATTATCCATGCTAAAAACATAATGAACTATATCTTCAAAATACGGAGGGCAATGACATCTGTAACACAGTTTTATTACTAGCTCAGATGCCATTAGTCTTAACTGCAATTTTTTAAAAGTCCAAGTTGTTTATTATATTTTAATTTATAAGTAATTTGTACCAGTATGTAACAAAAATTGTAACTGTGGCAAAAATAAAAACAAAATTTGTTTTATGTTTTTATGTCAATAAATATTATTATTATTATTTATTTTTTTGTAAAATCAGGTGTTCATGATTGCGTGCTCAAGCATTAGTGCTACTATACCGCTAGACGTGAGGACCTTTTTGGCTTCCTAATGCACAACATGATTCTACGATGTAAGAAAAGGCTGTTGGTCTTCCCAAGAATAAACAAAAAAAATTAAGTGAGCTTATGTGTTTGACTACAGTCCAGATCCACACCCCTATAACTGGTTACTTAACAACCAGACTTTTACATTTTAATGTGATTTTTTATTTATTTTTCTTTGTGTGTATTATTTTTTTGACATTACTTTTTTCCTTTTAAATTGGTATATGTATAATTGACCTGATTTGTAAATTGTAATTGAATTTTTAATACTTATTAACATTTTACTCTAATATTAATAAATTTAATAATATAACAGTGATCACATACATAGACCCTGGGCCCTAGGATTCCCTGTGTCTAGAGACCCAGGAACTATGAGGACCATGGTCCCACAACACCCAGACTCAGAACAAGTATTTGCCCTGTGCACAAATACTTGTCCCGCCGTGGGAATCAAACCCACCGCCTCCAGGTTATAAGCCGACCTACTCAGCCACCACACCACAGAAGCTGTCTAACTATTTACATTTAAGTCTATTATTGTATTTCTGGCTTGTCACACGTCTTGGCAACGCTTTAAGCGTGCAAGCATTTAGGAATAAATAAATAAAAACACGTAAAAGTTAAAGAGGAAAGATACAATAAAACATAACAAGTATATTTTCTAAAAACATCACCTAAAGTAAAACTAATCGACTAAAAAGTAACTTAGTAAATCACCCCACAGCCGCACCCACCCAAGTTATAACCGGCCAGTCCATTTTGTTTAATAGTATATTTTTAATGGTATTTGATTCTACGGATGACCTATTTAAAGTGATGTTCAAATCTTTCTTGTAATATTTTATACTTTTGTCGGTGAAATTACAATATTAATTTGTGAAACTGCAATATTGAAATAGTTGGTACACTTATTTAAAAGATAATATTTAATTCATTTATAAGTCGCAACAATTTTTAATGTTGTAAAAAATCACCTTAAAAGATAATAAAGTTATTATAGAATTACTTCCAAACTTCTCTAGAATAAAAACTGTTTTAGTAATATCATAGAGTATGTTATAACCACAACAATTATTACAATTTCTTCTGTAAATCGTATCGTTACATCGCCGATTTTTACATTACAAAAGAGATGTGACAAAATATGATAACTATTATGTAACTATAAACCAATATAAAGTCAAAGTTTCATCCACATCCCTCATTCTTAAACTTACGATTCGATAAATTTATAAATATGAGTTCTTTGGGGATCTTTTTGTTCTGCATTCAAACTTGCTTGATCCATGTAAGTTGTCAATTTGCCTTTAGAGGCCACTAACACTTGATTTTCTAATAATTTAGACTAAGTTTATTAAAGTTAGCTGATAATTATAAAATGATAATTTTTCATAATTTTTTAGGTGTAATGATGGCAAAATTTATTGTGTATGAAAGTAAAATCTATCAATTTTTTAAGTAAAACTTTTTTACGCATGCTTGACTTAGGGAGTAAGCTGGCGAGGCGAACGGAACATGAAAGTTGTTGGTTAACATAAATCTCCATAGTCAACATAACAAAGTAAAAAACTTGTATTATGATGTTGGTATGTCCGGTAAAATGACAGTTTACAATTGTCAAGATGGCGACATTAACATTAAATAAAGCAAAAGCAAAGCTATATCGGCTGATAGATAGAGCTAAACTAAAGAAAATTTACTTCAGTCGTGTGGTCTAAAGCACACTCGTTTTTTCTTTCTATTTTGGATTAAAAAAAACGATCATGATATCATGAAAGAACGCCAGAGAAAAATAAACATAATTATGTGAATCCATAATAACATATTCATTAATAACAATTTCATTCCAGAACGTTTTCAGAACCAAAAGTCCAAAGAACATCCATTATAACATATTCATTAATAAAAAATTCATTCCAGAACGTTTTCAGTCAGTGTCTCGCTGGCCCTGGTATCGGATATGGCCCAAGCTTCGCCGGTCCTAGTATACTCGGACCCTATGGCGCTGGCATCGCTCCAGGGTACCCTGGATATGGTATCCCAGGCGCTCCGGGTATCCCAGGCCCTGGTATAGGCACATACGGCGGATCTGGAACTGGTGATGTGGCAGTGATTGGGGAGCTGCCAGTTGTCGGCACTACAATCGTAACGGGACAAGTGCCGGTCATTGGCGCCGTGCAGTTTGGAGGGACGCTGCCGGCCGCCGGCGCTGTCTCTATATCCGGATTCTGCAACTGCGGTTGCAATTCTGGATACGCCTACTAGTCAATTAAGAAAGAAATATCCAAAAATAAAAAAAATACAAAAATAAAATAAAATTTACAAGAATATACATACAAGAAGAGAATACAATCAAGTATAAACGGTACCTAGTAAGAGTATATAATAAGAGAAATAAAAGAGTGGAAAGGAAGCAGTGGTGTCGAAATTACATATAATTATAATTTTAGTTTAATAAAGGCTGTGATAATATAACTTTATATTTTTAATTACGACTAGCAAACCCGGCGAACTCCGTTTCGCCACCAGATGGCTTCGTTTTATGTAACAGTAGCTGTCAAATAATGTATCACGCACCGGCGCCATCTACTTAAAATGTTGGTTTGTCCTGAATTTTTCCTGAATTTTCTTTGCTATAAACCTCACGGAGCCTGAGACCTTTCCAAAGAATGCAAAACCGTGGAAATCGGTTCGTGCGTTTTGGAGTTATAGCGTCAGGAAGGAAAACCCGGCTTATTTTTATATAGTAGATTAACTATATTTTAATTAGTTATTTATAATTATAATAAATGTTATTACTAAACCTTAAAAAAGTATACATATTCGTATTCATTTATTTGCATGGCGTGATAGCTCAGTGGGTAGTAACCCTCTCTGTAGGTTGTGGGTTCGATTCCCACCCAGGACAAACACTTGTATGATGAACAATCAATGTTTTTTCTGTGTCTGGGTGTTATATTGTATTCTATGTATGTATTTACAAACAAAAAGTATCTAAGTATTGTATCAGTTATCTGGTTCCCATAGTACAAGCTTTGATTAGTTTGGGGGGTAGATGGAAATTATAATTCTAGACAGATATGTAGTAAATGACTGACTGACTGACATAGTGATCTATCAACGCACAGCCCAAACCACTGGACGGATCGGGCTGAAATTTGGCATGCAGGTAGATGTTGTGACGTAGGCATCCGCTAAGAAAGGATTATCGAAATTCCACCCTTAAGAGGGTGAAATGGATGGTTGAATTATTTTCCCGTAAGCCACGCCGCGGGAGAAGCTGCAAGCAGAAGCTCGTTGACTCGTTGGGACCCAGGAACTACAAAGACCATGGTACCACAACACTAAGACTCAGAACAAGTATTCGCGCTTTTTTTTGCGCACAAATACTTGTTCAGGTGCGGGAATCGAACCCGCCTCCGGGTTATGAGCCGACTTACTCAGCCACCACAGAGGCTGTCAAAGCAAATAAAAAAGGTCAATATAATCGTGTTATGATCAAACACATGTCTATTGTAGGCGAAACCATGATTCATCGTTGCACTCGCTACGTCAGCGATCTTAAGTAGGTCGGACGGGAGGCTCGTATTATTACACTGTATAATTATAATTATTTATAGTCTTATTACAAAACGTGGACTAAGCGAAGGTTTAAGCCTGGACTAACTAATCCTAGTTTATTACGGTACTAAGTAGTTGGCTTTTTTTTGTGTTTTGGCTCCACACTTTTGTGTATTTAGCCAGTGTCAAGTAATTGATAATTTAGCAAGCTATTTAACGTAAATTATGTGTCAGGTCACAGTCGAAGTCATCAAGTCAAGTCATACTCCTAGTAAAGTGGTGGCAACTTTACCAGAAGCTTCTATGGAATTTGGAAACAACACGAAAAAAAACGTTTCACCATCATTATACCACTTTCCCACACTCATGGTTTTAATCCAGCACTTACCGAATAAAATGCAACCAATTGTATGCATCAACACTGAAAATAACATAAGTTTTGGAAAATAATATAATGCGGTAACGTGATCTTTTTCGTTTTCCTGCCAAAACTCCGTACTAAGTACCTTAGTTAGACCTTGACTTTATTACAAAACGGCGACTAATCGAAGACCAGCTGATACCAGAGATAGTCCATACTGACCATAGACTAAATACCTACGAAAAAAGTTTGTTCATTTGGACCACATTTATTCACACATTCCGTTTTTCACATTTCATATATTTAGAATTTTTTTTTTCGTCTATAATATACGTGCGTTGGCCTTGTAAAAGCGTATTGTTTGCATATTTTTTAATGAATAAATAATCAGATTCATGAAAGCTTTGCTACAATGATTTTCAAGTAATAAACAATCAAATATTGCCTGGAAGAGATCACTTTTAGTGATAAGGCCACCCATTGTGCTACCTATTCTAGTACTGTAATATCTAGTTTTATTTTATGTTAGTATACGCAATAAAAAGGTTTTCTATTCAATTCTATTCTATTCTAATAAAACTATTAAGTTTTAATAGTTACTAACGCGGCTTGCGAGAATCAGAACGTAAATATGGCATTGCTTAACGCGCGAAAATTGATATTTCTGTTTATTGTTGTTATAACTAACTGCACTGCAATAAACATAAATATCGTTAAAATGGAGCAACAAAATATAAAAACTGAACCGAGTAGATATATTTTATCAAGACCAAGGTGACCTCAAAATCGTGTAACAAAGAAGGTTGATAACCCAACATTGGGGTTTAGCGCGTAAAAAGATTTTAATCTTAAAAGTTTCATTTTTCCACCACCGTGGCGCTAGTTTCTTTCGTTTAGCGAGTTAGCACCATAGTTAAACTAGGGTAGGAGTTTTGGCGGGAAAACGAAAAAGATCGCATCGCCGCATTGTATTATTTTCCAAAACTTGTGTTATTTTCAGTGTTAGTGCATAAAATTTGGTGGCATTTTATTAGTTAAGTGCTGGATTACAGGCATGAGTGTGGGAAAGTGGTATAATGATGATGGAACGTTTCTTTTCGTGTTGTTTCCAAAACTCCATAGAAGCTTCTGGTAAAGTTGCCTCCACTTTAGGAGTATGACTTGACTAGACTAGACTATGATTTGACTCTGAATTGACTTGATGACTTTGACTGTGACCTGACACATTATTTACGTGAAATATCATTAACTTGATAAATTATGAATGGGGTTGAAACAATGGGCCCCTGGGGCCAAATGGAACAAATACGTAACCCTCACCTAGGGATTCATATTTCCTCCGTTTGAGGTTTTCTGCAGCTTCTGCCGCTGCGCACGCCCGAGCCGCGTTGTTGACATGGGAAGGCGCCAGTGTGTCAACGCAGGTAGCATCCCACACTAGCGGCCTTCCACGACTCAAAGAATATATTTAGCTTAAAAGTTTTATGTTTAAGCATAATTATTTTTAAAAAAGGATTTAATCGACTTCAATTCCACCAAAACAAAACACCATCAATGTAGCCGAAATCAAAATATGTGTAAGCAGAACGGGTTGTGCGTAGGTTTCAACCTATATAACTATAAGCCTTCAGCATGTCCACACCGCGCCGTGTCTGGAACAAGAATGATCCGTAGCACACCAAGCGGTCCCTTTTTATAGCCAGAAGGGTAGGGAAGCGATGACAAATGCCGGTGTTGCCACTGTAATAAATTTAAATTCTGCCACAGAGTAAATAACGATATAGCCCGCTGCGCATAGAGTTTATAACTGGACGTTGCCGCCGACATATGCATTCTTATTATTAATAACGATAATAATAATAAATATCTATGGACTTCTCACACAGCACCATCTAGTCCCAAACTAAACAAAGCTTGTACTATGCGAACCAGATAACTGATACAATACTTAGATACTTTTTGTTTGTAAATACATACATAGAATACGATATAACACCGAGACATAGTACTAACATCGATGTTCATCACACAAATGTTCGTCCTGGGTGGGAATCGAACCCACAACCCACAGTCCAGAAGGTAGGATCCTGGACCCTTACTAGAATTCCCTGTATCTAGCGACCCAGGAACTACTAGGACCATGGTCCTACAGTACCCAGACTCAGAACAAGTATTTCTGTACTCAAAATAAAAATTTGGTGTAACCAAAACTCCACCATTGATTTTTGGGTTTCTTGAGAATTGTGTTTACTAAGCATCGTCCGATTCTGTATAATGTAAAAAAACGCGCTATTATGTCTGTGTTTAAGAAGTTTTGCTGATTTTCCCCCAATTGCTTTTTCCAGATTCCTAGCCAGTTGCTTTTTGCCCAAAAAAATCATTTTTTTTTAAATGTTTACTTACATAAATCCTGGACCTATGGATTCCCTGTATTGAGAGATCCAGGGACAACAAAGACCATGGTTCTACAACACACAGACTCAGAACAAGAATTTTCACTTTTTTTAAATTAATTTTGAAATTGCTTGAACTCTACTAAAGTCGATTTTTAAGTTACAACACTGATTTCAAATAGATAAAATACCGTCACGTTTTTACTTAATTAGTTTTATTTGAAAAGTTACGATAATATTGAACCATTTCTTTTACGAAACAGATAACGCGATAGCTTCCTATATCTGGGGCAATATGTTATTGAAAATGTATGATAGCACAGTATAAAAGTCACAATATTTTTTCAGTAAATCATTCCAATTCGGTTGTCCTACTACTGTACTACTAAAAATTTTAGTCTTTCAACTAAAAATGACCGCCAAAACTTTGTTCATCGTCTTCGCCCAAGCTTTGCTTATCCAGGTAAGAATAATCAATTCAATAATTATAATATTCCTGTTTAAGGTCAAATAGCTTTTAATAAGAACCGTCAAATATTTATCCAGCAATTAAAATATTGCCTCCAGGCGGAGTATCTTTTATAGCTATCTGATTGTCTTCCAAAAGTTTTAATTTTCGCTGGCTACAGCACCTTTCATACCTCAACACCATTGTGACACAATTGACAGCCTCTGTGGTGTGGTGGTTGAGCAGGTCAGCTCGTAATAGCCCGGAGGCAGCGGGTTCGATTCCCGAGGCAGGACAAGTTTTATGCACAAGGAACTACAAGGACCATGGTCCCACAACACCCAGACTCAGAACAAGTATTTGCTCTTTTTTTTCTGTGCACAAATACTTGACTTGCTGCGGGAATGGAACCGCTACCTCCGGGGTATGAGCCGACCTGCTCATCCATCACACCACAGAGACTGTCAATCTGTCATAATGGGGGGGGCCTATATTTGCAGTAAACGGCTCGGACGAAGTGCGATAGATAGATAGCTACTGATAAGTAATTAGGGTTTTATAAGTTATTCTTATTTTCAGTGCACTCTCAGCCAGTGCATCGGACGCGGTCCCGGCCCTGCCGGTTACGGCTTACCTTACGACGGTCTCGGCTACGGCGCGGGCTGCGGCTGCGGTGGCATCGCCTCCACCGGCGGTGGCTTCCCAGTCACTAGCTTCTCTCCTATCGCCCCCACTGGCTTGACTATTATATCCGAGAACGCTATAGAAGGCGCTTTAGCTGTGGGCGGGGAAGTACCTTTCCTTGGTGCCGTCGCTTTAGAAGGAATCCTCCCAACTTACGGCGCTGGTACCATTTCCTACGGTTGCGGTAATGGAGCTGTTGGCATTACATCCGAGGGAGGTCCTATTACAACCGGCATCGTAGCCCCAGCCACGTACGGTCCTGGACCCGCCTACGGTCCTGGTCCAGGATACGGGCCTGGTGCAGCCTACGGTCCCGGTCTGGGTTACGGACCCGGTTACGGCGCTGGACTTGGCTACAATGGATGCGGTTGCGGCTTATAAGTAGCTTAGTTTAGTTAATGTGTAAATAAAATTTTCGTTTCTTATTTTTAATCATATTATGTTTATTTTTATTTTTACTGAACACCTATATTCTTAATTAATCGGGATAAAAGTATCCTATGTGTTCCACTGACAATCCATGTGCAAATTATCACATGACCTGATTAAGCCATTCCGGCGCGGTGTAAGCCTAAAATTAACAAAAAGCACTTTTTGACGTCACTGACGTGACGTAATGTGTCAAAGTAATTACACTAAAAAATAGTGTAAATAGAAACTACATCAAATAAATAATGACTGAACAAAACTTAATTAAGAACCTGATTTAGTTTTTTTACATATGAAATCATTCCAATGACGTAGTTTTTCAATTTTTTATATAGGAATGTATGCGTCAATATTATTTATTTTTGTTTGTAGTTACTTAGTCACCATTTTTTGCTATATAAACTCATTTTATTTACAAATTAAATAGCCAAACAAGTCTTCTAAAGAAATGACAAGATAAACAATTTATTTGATATCGATATTTCACGTAATCTACAAAAAACCCGCAAAATTAACACAATTTCATGCGCAGACCCAGTTTGACATCAAATTATGATCTGCGATTTTCAACTTTAAACAGAGCGCCATAGAGAAAAAGAGTTCCCGTCAAAAGAGTGCTGTAACGTGGCCTTTGTCGTGCAAGCTACACAAACAAAAAAACACTAATAATAATAATAATCACTACGCTGTACAAGCTCCTTACATCCATTCTGAGAACAAAAATTAACTCGCATATTACAGCGAACAATATTTTGGCCCCTGCTCAGAATGGATGTAGGGTTGGGTCCCGTGGTACTAAGGAGCTCCTCCTCATCGACACGGCCATCTGCCAGCAAGTCCGGCGGAATAGAGGGGCTCTCTCTACTGCCTGGATTGACTATAAAAAGGCCTATGATTCGGTGCCTCATTCGTGGCTGAAGAGGGTATTAGAGTTGTATAAAATAAATGCAACTCTAAGATCCTTTTTAAGTGCATGCATGGGGCAGTGGACCACAGTCCTTCGTCAACCAGGTGGGGGAGACAGCGTTTCTGACCCGCAGAACTTCATAAGGATAGAGCGAGGCATATTCCAGGGTGACAGTCTGAGCCCATTGTGGTTTTGTCTAGCGTTGAATCCTCTCAGCACTTTGCTGGGGGATTCAGGGCTAGGCTATCGGCTTCGGAGAGGGGGTGAGATCATATCTCATCTACTGTACATGGATGACCTCAAGCTGTTCGCACCGCAACGCCCACAATTGATGAAGTTGTTAAAAATCACTGAGAATTTTAGCAACTCTATCAAGATGGAGTTCGGTGTTGATAAGTGTGCGGTTATGCATGTACATGGAGGGAAAGTTGTTAATTCCACGAATTTGCAACTTTCCGAGACAATGACTCTCAGGTCTCTCTCCGAGTCCGAAACCTACAAGTATCTTGGTATATATATATATATATAAATAGTGATGCCCTTACTGATGTACTCCTTTGGCATACTAAGGTGGACTCAGACCGAGCTGGACGCCCTGGATATTATGAGATTATACATTCCGCGGAAATGGGGGGGTCGAGGCTATTTAAACGCTAAAAACCTCCATAACCGGGAAATGTATAGTCTCCGGGAGTATTTCCTCAGCAACGAGTGTGGGATGCATCGCGATGTGGTGGCAGTTGACAAGGGCCTTACGCCGCTCTCCTTGGCGAATGAGAACTGGCGTAAACCGGTGGTACTTAGCACCGATGACCGTAGGGACGTATGGAAGAGCAAGGAGCTGCATGGGCGGTTCTATCGGGCCTTGACAGGGCCCGATGTGGACCTTCATGCATCGGTGAACTGGCTGCGTTTCGGCGACCTATTCGGGGAAACCGAGGGTTTTGTCTGTGCAATTGCAGACGAAGTTATCAAGACGAACAACTACCGGAAATATATCATGAAGGACGGTACGGTCGACATATGTCGGGCATGCCGCCGTCCCGGAGAATCTCTCCGACATATCATTTCCGGTTGTTCTCATCTTGCTAACGGAGAGTACTTACACAGACATAACCTAGTGGCCAGGATCATCCATCAGCAGCTTGCCCTTCAATACGGCCTTGTCGAGTCCGAGGTGCCGTACTACAAGTACACACCGGGGCCGGTTCTCGAAAATGGCCGTGCATTGCTCTATTGGGATCGCTCTATCATCACGGACAGGACTATTGTAGCTAATAAGCCTGATATCGTGCTGATAGACCGGTCCCAACGCCGTGCAGTGCTCGTTGATATCGCTATTCCACATGACGAGAACCTCGTGAAAGCTGAGAAGGACAAACTCAGCAAGTACCTTGACTTAGCTCACGAGGTAACCGCCATGTGGAGTGTTGACTCAACGAGCATTGTTCCGATAGTTGTTTCGGCGAACGGCATAATAGCGAAGAGCCTCGACCAACACCTCGAGAGGCTCTCGTTAGACGGTTGGATCAAGGGTCAGATTCAGAAGGCAGTAGTTCTTGACACGGCACGTATTGTCAGGAGGTTCCTCACTCTGCAGCCCTAACCCCCGGTAGCTTGGGCCTTGCCCCGCTGCTGGCGGCACACTAGGTTTAGGTTTTTTATTGTATTTTTGTAATGTTACTTTTATAGAAATATTGTAAAAAACTTAAATTTAAGATTGTAAATAAATAAATAATAATCATAACGCTCAACGATCACATACATAGATCTTGGACTCTAACTAGGATTCCCAGTCCCTGGAGCTAGAAAACCATGTTCCCACAACACCCAGACACAGAACAAGTATTTGCGCTTTTTGTTCACAAATACTTGTCTTACTGCAGGAATCCAACCCGCCACCTCCGGGTTACGAGCCGAGCTGCTCAACCACTACAGAGGAACATTGTATTAATTAATTATTGCCGCGGCTAATTCGGCTGAGCAGCTAAAACGGCGCAAATATAGTAATCTCGGTAGCGGTTACATATTTGAGCTGTTTGGTGTTGAGACCCTGGGTCCGTGGGGGCCGGGAGCTCATCGCGTTTTCAAAAGTTTATCAGAGCGCCTGGTCGACGCTACGCGTGACCAAAATGCTGCCACTTATTTGTCACAACGAATAAGCATTGCAATTCAACGGGGCAATGCTGCCAGCATGTTGGGTACGTAGTGGGCTGGAGCATTTGGACTGTCTATAGGTCATCGCGGCCAGTATATAGTCTACATGTTTTTTTTTTTTTGTAGTAGTAGTAGTAGGTAGTTTTTAGTATTAGTTATTATATCATTGTAGTATTTAGGAATTAAATGCAATTTGCCGTGAAAAAAATTTAGAAAATAAAGATTTACGTTTTTATTTAACACACATAATTTATTTAACCTTTTTAATTATTGTTTGACTGGCCCGATAGCTCAGTTTGTAGTGACCCTGCCTTCTGAACTGCGGGTTGTGGATTCGATTCCCACCCAGGACAAACATTTGTGTGATGAACATCGATGTTTGTTCTGTGTCTGGGTGTTATATTGTATTCTATGTATGTATTTACAAACAAAAAGTATCTAAGTATTGTATCAGTTATCTGGTTCCTACAGTACAAGCTTTGCTTAGTTTGGGGCTAGATGGCCCTGTGTGAGATGTCCACACATATTATTATTATTGTTACCAAACTTAGATTTGTATAAAAAATATCAGCTCAATCGTAAACCGGGACATGGGTCAAAATTGACTTATAAGATTTTATTACATTACTTTGATTTTATTTATTACATTACGTTAGTTAGTTTTTCCTCGATTTCCTTGAGATTCCATCATCAGATCCTGACTGGATGACAATGGGACCACCTGTGGAGTATACCCTTTCGAACTAAAAATATTTTTTTATTCCATTTTCAATTAGCGAAATTATCGATAATCATACACAAAAAAGCTACAGACGAACATAGTATCTCCTCCTTATTGGAAGTCGGTTAAAAAGACCAAGTTAAAAAGATCAAGTTAAATAGACCAAGTTAAAAGACCATGTTAAAAAGACCAAGTTAAAAGACCAAGTTAAAAACCAAGTTAAAAGACCAAGTTAAAAAGACCAAGTTAAAAGACCTAGTTAAAAGATCAAGTTAAAAAGAGCAAGTTAAAAGACCAAGTTAAAAGACCAAGTTAAAAAGACTAAGGTTGAAATCTAGTAAGATTAATAGACTGTATAGACTGTGTGATGTCTCAGGATGACAAGCGCAATGTAGTGTCATGCGAAACTCTATTATGTAGTTTAGAGTTCCTGCTATTATATGGGCAGCCGTGTCGCTTAACATTAGGCGAATGACTAGCTCGCCATTTCATTTCTTAACAAAAAAAGTTACGATTGTACCTAAATACTGAATTTCACAGTATAGAATTACGTGTAGGTATGGTATATTTGAAGTACAGTATCTCCGTTTGAAAGTATAAAATAAGTCACAAATAGCTAAAAAGGCAGTGTCACGATGACCAAGGTCGACCTAGAAACACGATCAATGTTCTGGGGTCAACAGTACCTATAGCAATTTTTTTTAAATGTTTTGGCTCTACACTTTTGTGTATTTAGCCAGTGTCAAGTAATTAATAATTTATCATGTAAAACTATGAGGGACGAGGGAGCAAATTGAGACTACCGAGTGCCATGCATAAAACTGATTTATTATCCCCTACCTTCACATTATGTACATTATTACAATACAGACATCTACCTACATCCTCCTTCTTTAAAAAAAAACTATAATTATGATAATTCTAACTCAATAACAAACCTATTCACACTTTAAATAATTAAGTTCATCCTTTTATAATCAAATTTTATCATGTATTCATATTAATATTTTAATTAATTTTATCCTTATTTGCTTAATTGATTAAAATAATGACAATAACAATACAAACATTAAATACTTATGCATTCTACGATTATCCAAAAATAACTAAGATCTAAAAATCAAAACAACGTCCCGCCTGCCTGCACATGCTACACATTATCTTTCATTTCAAAGACATGTTAATAATGTAATGTTGTAAATTAATGTTTTATATATTTTTTAAATTATTGCTTATATCGTCTTATAAAATTATCCATACTAATTACATTAATTATTGAAAGATACAATTTGGAAGCATTTTACAAATTATTAATTCTTTTTTTTTTACAATGTCATCATTTATAATAAACAATCAAATAATCATATTTATTAATCATAGTATATGTTCTCAATGTATACATAGTAACTAGTAAACATAGTAACTGAAGTACAAAATTAATTGGTAGATACAAACTTAATAAATTTAATTCCCTACCTAACCAATGACTATTATTTGCCTTATCTTATGGCTTATTTTTGTTTTTTACATTACGATAATGTAGTAGTGTGTAATAAAAAAAAAATCCTGACAAAAGATTAATTACCGGTTCCGTATGAAAAATAAAAATAAGCTTTCTTAAATGTAATACGTGGTTCGATGCTGTTACAAATAAATGTGCAAATATTTAACAAAAATTATATACCAAGCTTAATTGCAGTTTACTCATTTACTTATTTATAAAGTGCCGTTATACCGCTTAACTGAGGGCCGTCAGGAGAATCCCCACCGATCAGGAGCTCGCACTGTCCTGCCAGACCGAGTAACATATGGATTAGAAGTAATTCCCGCTGATTGTTGTTGTCCACTGGAGCTGCGGAGCGACGGCGTTCCGTTCCCTACCGTACCTGCCGTAATTATGTCATCGTAGGCATCTGGGGGCATTGACCCGTACCTATCGCGGCGCAAACAGCTGTCGAGAATGATCTGTTTTCGATTGCGTCGGATTAAAGTACCTGTACACAACTTAATTAAATACGACCTTGGCCCATTTATATTCACTATTATGGCATCAACCCAATTCTTGCCCATGCGAACTTTGACCTTACTTCCTATATCTAAAGGTTTGAGATTCTTACTGCCCCTATCAAAATATTTTTTTTGAATAATTTGTCGTTGTTGTAACTCATCATGCACTCGATTTGTATCATATGTTTTTGGTTCAAGCATCTGCGGGGAACGGGGAAGAATACTTCGCAGTTTTCTGCTATTTAGTAATTCAGACGGAGATGGTAGATTATCACTAATGGGAGTATTCAAAAATTCTAGCAATGCCAACCTAAAATCTGACCTATCAAAAAGCGTTTTTCGTAACATCGATTTTATTGTCTGAATCGCCCGTTCTACTTGACCATTTGACTGCGGGTATCTAGGCGAGGATGTTTTGTGTACAAACCGCCATTCTTTGCTAAACTCTTTAAATAATATTGATGCAAATTCAGGGCCATTGTCAGAAAAAATTACTTCCGGTATTCCCTGGTGGCTAAATATTTTCTTCAGCTTATCAATCACACACATTGAAGTGAGGTTATTTAATTCTTCAACTTCCACGTACTTACTGAAATAATCAATCACTAAAAGATAGCTATTACTGTTGAAGTGAAAAATATCAACCCCAACCTTCGCCCATGGCCTTGTAGGTATTTCATGCGGGATGAGCGGCTGTTTGCAATTTTCTTTTCTATGTGTTAAACACGCCTGACAATGTGAAATCATATCCTGTATTTGAACATTCATATTCGGCCAAAACATCATCTCTCGCGCCCTCATTTTAGTTTTAGCCACACCTAGATGACCTATGTGTACTTTCTTCAACATATCCTTCCGCATACATTTCGGAATCACAATCCTAGATCCTTTCCAAACTAAATCGTATGCCACCGTCAGTTCATCCCGACTGTCCCAATAAGGAGTAACAAGATCCTTTACGTCACACTTATGCACCGGCCATCCATCTTTTATCACTCGCTTTAGCTCTTGCATTTCCTCATCTAGGCTCGTCATCTTCTGTAACTCTATGAAATGCGTATCGGTCAAACTATTACTCGCCGCGATCGCACATACCTGTGCTTTCTCGTCCAAGTTATCCCGCGGCTCACTATCACTATCAGCACTCGGTGCGACCGCGCGGGACAGCGTGTCAGCTATGTAAAGATAACGGCCTGGTTTATACACCAATCTAAATGAATACGGCTGTAACCTGATCAACATTCGCTGTAGCCTGGCCGGAGCTCCTGCTATCGGTTTGTTAATTATACTTATAAGGGGTTTATGGTCTGTTTCCATTGTTATATCACTTCTCCCATAAATATAGGTGTAAAATTTTTCACAGGCAAACACGCAAGCATACAACTCCTTTTCAATTTGTGCATAATTTTGTTCTGTTTTAGTGAGCGATCTTGATGCAAAACAAACTGGCATTCCATCTTGCATCAAACAGGCCCCTAGGCCGTTCTTACTTGCGTCAACTGATATTGTAATCGGTTTATCCAAACTATAAAATCTCAACACTGGCGGGTGCGTTATACATCGGTGCAGCTCTCTAAAACACTTATCATGTATATCATCCTAATGCCATTCAATATCCTTTTTCAGTAACTCTCTCAGTTTATGCGTTCTTTCAGATAAGTTTGGTATAAAATTACCGACATACGTAACAAGCCCTAGAAAACGTTCTAAATCTTTAACATTTTCTGGTTTTGGCATATTTCTTATAGGCAAAACATGTGAATCATCAGGGCGAATGCCGCTCTGTGTAATTATGTGGCCTAAGTATTTTATTTCCGTCAACCCAATCTTGCATTTCTCTCTATTTAATTTCACGCCAATTTCCTTGCACCTTTCCAACACCTGGTGAAGACGAATATCATGCAGTTCTTTCGTCTCAGCATAACACAACAAATCGTCTACAAATAGTATGACGCCTTCTATGTCATCAAAGTATTCATACAGTCTTTTATGGAAAACCTCGGACGCCGATGAAATTCCGAAAGGCATACGCATAAATTTATATCTGCCAAAGGCTGTATTAAAAGTGCAAAGGTCAGTAGACTCAGAGTGTAATTTAAGCTGCCAAAACGAGTGCTTACAATCAAGTGAACTAAAAAATTTGGCCCCTGATAGCTTAGCAGTAATCTCATCTAACGTAGGTAACTTAAAATGTTCCCGTTTAATATATTTATTTAAATCCCGCGGATCAAGGCAAATCCGAATATCTCCATTTGGTTTCCGCACGACAGTCATACTATTCACCCAGTCCGTGGGCCCCTCCACTTTTGCTATCACTCCCTGATCCAACATTTCGTCTAATTTCCGCTTCACATCATCTCTTAGCGCAATAGGCAACTTACGCGGCGCATGCACGACGGGTCGCGCATCTGTAGCTAGCCTTATCTTGTACTCGCACGGCAAACATCCGACACCCTCAAACACTTCCGGGTATTCATCAAGCACATTCTTCGATTTTACTCCGCTATTCACATTCACAGACAAAACTCGTTTCACTTAATTCATTTCATTGCATGATTTTTTTCCTAGAACTGGCGGAGAGGTTACGTCCGCAACAACAAATTTAACAATATATTGCCTATCTTTATATTTACACTTCATCCTGCATTTTCCCAGAACCTTTATGTCCCCGCCGGAGTAGCTAACTAATTTAACGCTTGTCGACATCAGATCACTGTCCAAAACCCCTGTCTGCGATAAAAACCTACGCGGCAACACATTCACGTCAGCTCCAGTGTCCAATTTAAATTTTATTACATTGCTATTTATAATTAAATCTACACACCAATCATTACTCAAGCTCGAACTATTATCCTCACGTACCTGATCTATGGAATTCTCCTGGACGGAATAAACGCGGCACACTCGCGCAAAGTGATTCATACGCCTACACCTTGCACATTTCTGACCGTACGCCGGACACTTGAATTTTTCATGTACTCCTCCACAATATTCACACGTATTGTTCGCACTCTGCCGCTGTGGTCCCCTGGATGTCGCAATCTGTGATGGTTCCTGCCGCTGCCCTGCTCTTGGAAAATGCGGCTGATGAACCCGCGCTGGTGGGCGCACGGCCGACACATTGTTGGTGCCGCCAGTGCACATTCGCTGCTCATACCGTAGTTGTGGCTGCCCACCCGCAGCGGGGGTGGGACGGGATCCGCTGGGTGCTCGCGCGCGGCTCTGACAAGTGCCGCACGCGCCATGTTGTCGCTGCACCCAATGCACGGCTACCTCGGTGTCTCTGTCACGCTCCCTCACCTCGTCAATATATCCTCTATCCTGCTCGGTTGTCATTGTACTGGCCTGCACTCGAGACATTTCAGCTATATTGCATATATCTAACGCTTTCGTAAGAGTCAAATCATATTCCCTTAATAGTCTTTCTCTTAAAGCGTCATTCCTCAGGCCACAAATAAGCCTATCTTTGACGAGGTCCTCCTTCAGGTCTTTGAACTCGCACGACACCGGCAACTTATTTAATTCGAACACATATTGCTCCACAGTCTCGTATTCCTGTTGACACCGCGTAAAAAATTTATGTCGTTCAACGGTCAAATTCTTTTTCGGAGTAAAAAACACATCAAACTTCTTGAGTAAATTTTCCACCGTTATATTTGTTTCCGGCGTAAACTGCTCGTACACCTCACGACATTGTTCTCCAATTATATGTAGCAAAATGCTCACTTGCACATCTTTGTCTTTTGTTTGCAGCTGGCAGGCCTTAAAGTATATCAGAAACGAGTTTTTCCACTTGGCCCACTGATTATTTAAATTACCAGACGTGATGTTAGACAAATCCTTTTCAAAGCAAAATGGCGGCGGCGGTTGCAACATCAATTCCATTTTCTAGCGATTACCACACCACTTAGTATATGATCCACACTAAATGCACTTCTCCGCGTACTATTAGATCTTTTGAGATAAGTTTTTCCCGGAATTACACCGGCTGCGCCATGTAAAACTATGAGGGACGAGGGAGCAAATTGAGACTACCGAGTGCCATGCATAAAACTGATTTATTATCCCCTACCTTCACATTATGTACATTATTACAATACAGACATCTACCTACATATGAAGTTAATGATATTTCACGCAAATATGTGTCAAGTCATAGTCGAAGTCATCAAGTTAAGTCATAGTCAAGTCATAGTCTAGTCAAAGTCATACTCCTAGTAAAGTGGTGGCAACTTTACTTGAAGCTTCTATGGAGTTTTGGAAACAACACGAAAAGAAATGTTTCACCATCATTATATCATTTTCCCACACTCACGCCTGTAATCCAGCACTTAACGAATAGAATGCCACCAATTTTATGCACCAACACTGAAAATAACACAAGTTTTGGAAAATAATACAATGCGGTGACACAATCTTTTTCGCTTTGCCGCCAAAACTCCATATAGCAGTTCCCAGGACAACATCGATTACAATTCAAGGGGTGAGATCAAAAAGGGTTTACCTGTCAAATTGACAGTTTCGAGAAAATTGACTTTAAACTTCAACGGCTTCATTTTAATGTAGAGTGCTTATTAAGTAATAGAAAAGGTTTATGTAAGTTTTAATTGCTTGAAAATGTATTAATTCTATTTTAACAGACAAAATATAATACTAATTCGTACAATTACTCTAAAAATATAATATAATAAAATAAATATAATAATGTTTTTATGCTAAGCGAACTGTATTCCTGTGTCAGATAAACCGTTTTTAGACTGACAATCTCGAGATTTAAGCCTCATTTCGGTATTTTGGAATGTACTATTGTAGATAATTTCACGCTGAATCCAACGATACCCATAAGTCATTTTGTGAGAAAAAACAGTTGAACCCTTCTTGATTCATTATTTTAATAGCTACCACCAGATCCTTACAATATTTTCGCTTGAGAATACAGCACCAAATAATGAATATCTATGAAACAGATCGATCGTCTTTTCCCATCCCGCACGAAACAGTGTGCATTTTCCTGCGCAGTTCCTATTTTATATGTTAACTAGCGGCCCGTCCCGGCTTCGCTCGGGTGGACGTTTATTTACTAAACATTTTATAATATACGAAAAACAATGTATCACGCACCGGCGCCATCTACTTAAAATGTTGGTTTGTCCTGAATTTTTCCTGAATTTTCTTTGCTATAAACCTCACGGAGCCCGAGACCTTCCCAACGAATGAAAAACCGTGGAAATCGGTTCGTGCGTTCTGGAGTTATAGCGTCAGGAAGGAAAACCCGACTTATTTTTATGTAGTAGAAGATGAATGATGTGACGAGCGAGCGAGAATGATAGTCGTTCACCTGATGTTAAGAGACACGGCTGCCCATAACATAACAATGTCATTCGGAACTCTAAAATAAGAAGTTTCGCGCGACACTGCACTGCGCACATCCTGAGACATCAGCACAGTCTGGTAATAAGAACACTTGACCATTAGATCAGATCATAAAGTCTCAACGTTCATTTCACTAGCTACAGTACCCTTCGAACTGGAACATAGTAGTGCTTGCACACTACTGCTTAGCGGTAGAATAACTGGCTAAGCGGCGGTAGAAATTTCCTTACTGTGAATAGTATAGTATTTGTGTACTTTTTGGGTGAACAAAAAGCGTGAAACTTGCGTTATCGTCACCGCACGCTTCCTATGAGCTACGAGTAGTATGTCACAAGTTACTTAGTTTTTACTTCTATCGGCAGTCCACAAAGTCTGCCCTGCTTTTTTTTGTAGTCAGTACTATTTAGTAGTAGTTATTAGACACTTTGCTCGTTAAAAATATAAAAGGGTTATACCCCTTGTGACTCAGGTTAATCCATTCTTATGCCATTCTATACTAGCTGCGCCCCGCGGTTTCGCCCGCGGACAAAAAGAAGCCTATGTGTTAATCTATTATATAATCTATGTTCCCAATTTCATCTAATTCCGCTGATTTGTCAATTGTATGCTAATAGAGTAATTCAGCTGAAACACGTATTAAGATAGCAACCTAAATTCGAACCTGAGTCAGTAGGTAACCCTTTACTTACCTAGAGCTGATACCGCGAATCCAAAATTTCACTATCTCCATTTAAACCACCACAGTCTTTCACCACATCCATAACATTAATTGTAATGCTTGCACATCACGATTCGAAATCAATATGTGCTAATGACATTCTAACTTTTGGGTTAGGATTGCCAAGTCCCCTTATCAAACGATTACGCTAACTTACAAAATCGATAACCGACCTTGCACTTCATCGATTACAAAACGATTAATTTTACTAACCTACACCTATAAAGCTGCATTGAGTGTCATCGGAAACCATTCTTAGACCTGCACTCGCTCGAAACACACTTCAAAATGGCATTCAAAGTAGTTCTCTTCGTCTGCGTCCAAGCTTTCTTAGCACAGTCAGTGTTAAGCCAGTGTTTGGGACCTTTGGCTGGTCGGGCCGCTCCATTCGGCTTAGCTGGACCAGGACATGCACCGGGCTATGGTCCAGGTTGCGCAGCAGGCGTCGCATCTACCGGTGGAGGTTTCCCTGTTACCAGCGCCTCTCCCATTGCCCCTACTGGAGTTTCCGTAGTGTCTGAGAACTCGATTGAAGGCGCTTTATCTGTAGGTGGTAACCTGCCGCTTTTGGGCTCAGTTGCTGTAGAAGGCGCCTTCCCCACAGCTGGTGCTGGTGCTGTTTCTTACGGATGCGGTAATGGAGAAGTTGGCATCGCTACAGAGAGCCCTATTACCACTGGTATTCTAACTCCTGGAGCCGTTGGCCCTGCGCCTGCCTTAGGCGCTGGTTCCCTAGGCTTCGGCCCTGGTTCCATCAACGGTCTGGGCTACAACGGCCTTGGACTTGGCCTCGGCAGGCCGTGTGGTGGTATTTATTAAGAACTTGTTGTTATGATTTATTGTTATGCCTATTTTTAAATAAACCTTTTAAATTTTATTTTGTATGTTTCATATTTGGTTCCAATTAGATAATAAGTTGTAAATTAGGTAAGTATTGAAACTAAAACTTTTGCGATTATTATCCTTCGTATATAAAAGTAGGGAATTTCCCTAATCAATAATATTAAAAACAACTAAGCAATAAATATGAAGGGCACAGTACCTAGTGAAATTACTGGTAAAATGGGCTTTATGTCTTGTAGAAGACTGCTAATGTTCAGGATGACGTATAAAATTAAATGTCACGCGAAACTTTAAAGGTTATTAATTTAAAGTCTCAAATGCATGTAGCATTTGAGACTTTAAATACTAACAAATAAAGACATACTGCGACTGTTGACCACTAGCGCATCACTTTCATTGTCATTTTTTATGCTTATGAATGATGTGATGATCTAGTCATTCACCTGATGCTAAGCGACACGGCCGCCCATAACAGAATAGTGTTACTCGGAACAACAAAATATAAACGTGATACTGTACTGCGCACATCGTCCTGAGACATCAGCACAGTCTGGTAATAACTCGACTGTGAGATCAGATCATAAAGCCTCAATTGCCCAGTAACTTCACTAGCTACAGTGCCTTTCAAACCGGAACATACTAGTGCTTGCACACTACTGCTTGGCGGCAGAATAACTGGCAAAGCGGTGGTAAGCACCTACGTAGACGAACTTTGCAGAAAAGTCCTACCACCTAGAGTTTCGTTATATCGTTCGGTATTCGTTAACATAAAAAAGTAAATGCCTGTTTGTTTGTGTTGATGATTTCATAGAATTTTGGCTTTGTTTTGTTTTAATTTTCACACCAAAAAAGCTACTGATATGTAGATACAATTTTGTACACAGATTGCTTACACTATCCGATATCAATACAGGATACACATTATTCAACACGACAGCCTCTGTGGTGTGATGGTTGAGCAGGTCGGCTCATAATCCTGAGGCGGCGGGTTCGATTCCCCCAGCAGGACAAATATTTGTGCCCAGAAAAAAAAAGCGCAAATACTTGTTCTGAGTCTGGGTGTTATGGGACCATGGTCCTCGTAGTTCCTGGGACCCTAGATACAGGGAATCCTAGTTAGGGTCCAAGATCTATGTATGTGATCGTTGGGCGTTATTATTATTATTATTATTATTATTTAAAATTATAATTTCACGCTTAAAAACCATAGGTATCAATCTACTAAGATATATAAAAAAATTCCTCATGCTCAAAAATAAGTACGTGACGAAGATTCGGCTTCTCACATGTGCTCCACTTAAGTTAAGTGCAAAGTACACAATTTGCGTGAGTAACAAAGGAACTTTATGCGACTTAAGTAAAGTGAGACGCAAATGAAGTATTTGCAATTTTAGGTCGGTTTCTATTTATGAACGATCTTTGGATAGAAACTGCTGACATACCAATTTCTATTGGTATGTCAGCAGTTATTATAAATATATATAATTAGTTGTCGTGGCTGTAATTATTGTTCCAGGCAAGAAAGACAGCTAGATAATAATAATCATATTCGTATTCATATTCATTTATTTGCATTCATGTACAATTTATCTATTATATCAGGTCTTAACAACTAGTTTAGTAGGTACACGCACCCTGTAAGGGCGCTTGCAACTGAGTGCGTTTTTTAAACCACATAGATCCTGGACCCTAACGCGGATTCTCTGTGTATAGGGACCCAGGAACTACGAGGACCATGGTTCCACAACACCCAGACTCAGATTAGTATTTGCACTTTTTTCTGTGCACAAATACTTGTCCTGCCGCGGGAATCGAACCCGCTGCCTCCAGGTTAAGAGCAGACCTGCTCAACCATCACACTGCAGAGGCTGTCAATATCAATTTACCGACAGATATCTAACCATAAGGATCATTTAAAAACCAGCTATTAGACGTAGCTACCTGAATAGGTACGCAAAAATTTACAAGCCTAGAAGAAGTTCTAGTGTCTCAAGACGGAACAGAAATTGCCATAGATCCTGTCCTAGTTTCAGCTAATCAAACCGTAGTTTAAAACAAACCGTGGGTAAAAATGAATTCCCTGGAGGCAAACTAGATAAATTAGTTTAAATATGAGGCACCTATCCAAAAGAAAAGCGTACAGCAAAAATGTACATGAGAAGGAATTTTTTGTCTTCGTAAGTACTTTCCTAACGACATGACTTTCGGACAGGGCTTTCTCATACTTGCACTCGATGCAGAAACAAAAGAACTTGGCAGTCTCAGTTGATCCTTTTGTTCTTTTGTAGAAACTGCAGAGATAGAAAGCTCGGCTCCTGCAAAGGAATTGCCAAAAGAACTACAAAGAATAAACAGATTTAAGTAACAGAAAGGTTATTGAATAACTTTATAAAATATGGCTTAAATTATGAACGTCTCGTGGTCTTATTGGATAGACGTGTTCCTGTGTAGACCACGACATTGCAAACGTAATATAGGACGATCTTCTACATACAGTAATTGGGTGAGAAGATATAAAGATCGCCTAGTGGCGTACCTTGGGAGATGGAAGAGCCTAATGTGGAATAATATATAAAATAAATACAGTGTAAAGTAATAACAGCAGTGTTCCGGTTCGAAGAACGCTGTAGCTAGTGAAATTATAGGGCAGTTGAGAATTTATGACCTGAATCTCACAGTTGAGTAGTCTTATTACCAGACTGTGTTGATGTCGCAGGATGATATGCGTAGTGCAGTGGGTAAGGAGAGATAAAGACCGGACCTAGTGGCATACCTTGGGAGAGGCCTGATGTCTCGCAGTAGAGTAATATATAAGTTGACTATGATGATGGGGTCTGAATGCGATACATGGCTTATGATACTGACTTCCAAGACCGATGAATAAGAGATACTTTAACAGTATGAACTTAGGATACTCACACTAGGATACGCACCTCACCCTTGGTAGCGACTGACAAAATACAAGTTTGTAAACGCAAGTCTGGTGTACGTAAGTTTTAAGGCATTGTATATTTGGTTCCTATTAGATAATGAGTAGTAAATTAGGTAAGTATTGAGACTAAAACTTTTGCGACTATTACTTTTCATGTATGAAAGTAGGGAACTTCCCTAATCAATGTTAATAATCGCCAACTAATAGTGTACAAGGACTCTGTGTTTGTTCCCCGCTGGCCAAGTTTTCTGGCAGGTTGGAGGCTGTAACCAGATATTAGCTCAACCAGAATCTGACGATGCAAAAAATCTTTACGATCTGTACCAAGCAGCTGTTAAAATTAGATTTAATTAATTTGTTAAAATAGTTATAATAAATTAAATAATCAAACCTGATTAGATATAAGGATGACTTATTCTTTAAGAATAAACACTGTATAAAATAAATAGAAAAAAGGACTCCAGTGTTCCGGTTTGAAAGGCACTGTAACTAGTGAAATTATAGGGCAGTTGAGAATTTATGATCTGATCTCACAGTTGAGTAATCTTATTACCAGACTGTGTTGATGTCGCAGGATGATGTGCGTAGTGCAGTGTCGCGCGAAAATTTATATTTTAGAGTTCCGAGTGACACTGTTCTGTTGGGGGGCTGCGTCGCTTAACATTGAATGACTGGCTCGTCACATCATTCAACATAGAAAAAATCAAAGGTAAAAAAAATATTGAAAAATGTCAAAATCCGGTCATCTAACCACTAGGCCAGCGTGACAGATTATGCGGCCCACACTAAACTTTATCCATGTAAGAAAAGGAACGTGTCCTAGCATTGGTAACGTAACGGACATAATTAAAATAAGTACAAAAAATGTACTTGAAGTTATTTTGCTCAAAGCCAATTTTATCTTTTTAGTTAACGTTATCAGTTTTGTAATCGTTGTAGCAACTATAACTTGCGATAAATCTACTCTACTACACCACAATTGTAACTTTATGTAAGAAAAAACATTCAGCGATTATATAATTTCAAAATACATGTCATCAACATGTGACGTTAGAGTCTAATTCGTAACAGAAATTGCATTATATTTTAGTATAAAATCATCAACATTAACAGCAGCATATCATTCTCAATTTGTTTCATAAAAGAAAAACAAATACAAACACAAAACAAAATGGCCGCCAAAATCGTCCTTGCGTTCTGTGCTCAGGCTTTTCTTATCCAGGTAAGTCTGGAAAATGATAATTTATATCATCAGCCCATACGATTCCGCTGCTAGGATACGGGCCTACACAGGAAGAGTTCAGCCGGTAATCTACGCTGACCTACTGCAAATAGGCGAATAACGAATATCCTTGAATTTTCGCGATAAGAAACCATTTTACAAATGATTGAGCTACAACATCAAACATTGGGTAAATCGAGTCTTAACAGGTAGGCAACGCATTGGCAGCGCCTGTCGCCAGGTGTCTATAGGCGACGGTAACTGCTTACCATCAAGCGGGGCGTCTGCTTGTTTGTCTATGTTATAAAAAAAAATTACACAAATCTGTAAGAACTTTCGCTCTTAGCTTACATTCATAATCGGCTTTTAAATCCACTTCACTCTAAAGATCTTTACGGTTTACTCTTTCATAAAAGAACCGTGCATTTACCAAAATCACTTTTTTCCTTTCAGTCTGCATTCAGCCAGTGCGCAGCTGGTACTGGTGCTCCATGGGGGGCAGCTGGTCCCTCCGGCTGGAACGGCTTGGCTGGTCCCGGTCTAGCTTCATACGGAGCCGGCTGCGGCTGCGGCGGTGTCGCCTCCACCGGTGGTGGTTTTCCAGTAACCAGTGTCTCTCCAATCGCTCCCACTGGCCTCAGTATTATTTCTGAGAACACAATTGAAGGCCCTCTGGCTGTTGGCGGTAACCTTCCATTCCTAGGCACAGTTGCTTTGGAAGGTGTGCTTCCAACAGCTGGTGCTGGTGCGGTTTCTTACGGCTGCGGAAACGGTGCTGTCGGCATTTTGAGCGAAGGTCCTATCGCTACTGGCATTGTGGGTCCCGCGGCTTATGCTCCAGCTGGTCCTGCCGGCTACGGTCCCGCCGGCTACGGTCCCGCCGGTCCCGGCTACGCTCCAGGCGCAGCTGGCTACGGTCCTGGCTACAACGGAATCGCTGGCTACGGCTGCGGTTGCGGTGCCATCTACTAAGTGTTGTTGATTCGTTATAGTACCTATTGTTGAATATTAATTAAATTAGTTTCCTATTAATGAATTTCTTGTTTTCTTAACAAACGTACCTTGGAGTATAATAATAATAATAATATGTGTGGACATCTCACACAGCGCCATCTAGCCCCAAACTAAGCAAAGCTTGTACTGTGGGAACCAGATAACTGATGCAATACTTAGATCCTTTTTTGTTTGTAAATACATACATAGAATACAATATAACACCCAGACACAGAACAAACACCTATGTTGATCACACAAATGTTTGTTCTGGGTGGGAATCGAACCCACGACCCACAGTTCAGAAGGCAGGGTTACTACCAACTGAGCTATCGAGCTAGACATATAGAAGAAAGAAAGAAGAAAGAAAGATTGATAACTTAATTAAATGTCTATAAATATCAATGTATAACTTCTCCTAATTGCTGTGGCACGTGACATATAATAATATGGTTACAGTACATAAATAAGCAAAGCCTAATTTTAGAACGAAAAAAATTGTAGATTTCACTTTAACTAATACCGCTCAATGCAATCAGATACACACAAAACATTTAGGGACGTATTACAGAACTACGCTCAGTCCTGAATCTCTGCTCAAGATGAGATTCATTCTCAAAATCATCAAAGAGATAATGAATATTGAGCATCTCAGCGTAGTTCCGTAACACGAGCTTTAGACAGAATCTAACTTTTTAGAAGAAAAAAGAATAAAGCAGGTGAGGTCAAACATCCGAAACTTTTTTTAAAAATAAGATATAAATACAAAAATATTTCGTCCTTATTTCGTTATAAGGTTGTTTTACCAATGTCACGACATTGACATGAGTCATGACGCATGACATGTGTTAAAATATTTTATGTCGACGTTGCAAATAAAATCGGACAAGGTCACAACGCGCTGCACATATATTTTTACTTTAGTAAACATAAACTACTTTCATAGTATTATTGTTTTATCTAATATTATATACGATGTAATTATGAAAGCATTCTGCAATCATTGCTTTTTAACAGTTGTTACATACTTTGGAAAGAGTCATCGATAAAAACTATTTTAAAAGCCATTCTAATAGCATTCTACGCAGGAGACTAATG
Organism: Ennomos fuscantarius; assembly: GCA_905220475.3. Classification (NCBI taxonomy): domain Eukaryota; kingdom Metazoa; phylum Arthropoda; class Insecta; order Lepidoptera; family Geometridae; genus Ennomos; species Ennomos fuscantarius. The sequence goes on along the minus strand of HG992050.1, from coordinate 6,355,235 downwards.
TTATGCAGCAATTAGATGTATTCGGGTTGGTGATGATAGTGCGAATCTATGGACAGCAACTCAAATATCATGACTATGAGTCCCATCTGAAAATCGGTCATTTAAGGTCGCGTTGACCTTAACTAGGTGGTAGGACTTTGTTGCAAAGTTCGTCTAGGTAGGTACCACCGCTTTGCCAGTTATTCTCCCGCCAAGCAGTAGTATGCAAGCATTACTGTGTTCCGGTTTGAAGGGCACTGTAGCTAGTGAAATTACTGGTCAATTGAGACTTTATGATCTGATCTCACAGTCGAGTAATCTTATTACCAGACTGTGCTGATGTACTAAGATGATGTGCGCAGTGCAGTGTCGCGCGAAACTATATTTTAGAGTTCCGAGTTACACTGTTCTGTTATGGGCGGCCGTGTCGCTTAACATCAGGTGAACGACTAGCTCGTCACATCATTCACTAACATGAAAAAAAAAACAGTATCTGGTTTTATTATTAACTTTCAATGTAGCCATTTATGCTTCTGCTTTAATTATATTTAATTATTTAAGCGACACTGCACTGCCAGTGTCGCTTGAAACTCTATGTTTTGAGGTTCCGAGTGACACTGTTCTTTTATGGGCGGCCGTGGCGCTTAACATCAGGTGAACGACTAGCTCGTCACATCATTCACTAACATGAAAAAAAAAAAACAGTATTTGGTTGTATTATAAACTTTTAATGGAACCATTTATGCTTCTGCTTTAATTATATTTAATTATTTAAGCGACACTGCACTGCCAGTGTCGCTTGAAACTCTATGTTTTGAGGTTCCGAATGACACTGTTTTGTTATGGGCGGCCGTGGCGCTTAACATCAGGTGAACGACTAGCTCGTCACAACATTCAATAACATAAAAAAAATCTCATGGTGAGCCCCGGGCTAGGATGCTCAACGTGAGATTGCTTTACCGGCGTCCGTATTTTCCGATAATTACAACCTGGGAGTCTTCAAATCGAGAGTGAACAGGTATCTTCTAGGCAAGCGTGCTACATCCTAGACCGCATCGTTACTTACCATCAGGTGCGATAGTGGTCAAACGCAAGCCTATCTAATAATAAAAAAAGAGATATGTCACGACCGAGACGACAAACTTTCTCTATGTATGCTGGTTTCTCGTTTAGTCTATCGTGCGCGTCCCGATAGAGAAGTTTGTCGATGTAGACTTAATTTATGTCACGTAGACAAACCAATATTGCCGTGTTATGACTTTTGTATTTCAATGTAGCAACACAGATCTAGATCATTCATTTTGGAAAAAAAAATAGCGGTATTCATTATTCTTTTTGGCGGTTTTTGTAAAGTGTTAATGTTGCATCTCAGTTCAAACATTTTTAAATAGATTTTTTTTAAAGTTTCAATTAACAATTGTTGAAAATGGAAGCTCCAAGTAAAAAAAGTAAGTAAATTAGTAGTGGGCTGGAGCATTTGGACTGTCTATAGGTCATTGCGGCCCGTATATAGTCCAAATGTTTTTTTTTTGTAGTAGTAGTAGTATTAGTAGGTAGTTTTTAGTATTAGTTATTAAATCATTGTAGTATTTAGTATATATTGAGAATAGCGGGTTTGCGTGTACTCTCTGTACTCCCAAATCGATTTAGTTCCTTTATTAACTTTTTTTTTTAAACCTTTTTTCCGTCGTACTTAATAATACATATTCTTTTTTTATTACATTAAGACACTTGCAATTAGTTGCATACCACTACAAAACTTCTATTTTACACTTAATTCGGATAGTCGGACAGCTTCTGCGGTGTGGTGGTAGAGCAGTGTGGCGGGTTTGATTCCCCTGGCAGGACAAGTATTTATGCACAGAAAAAAAAAGCGCAAACACTTGTTCTGAGTCTGGATATTGTGGGACCATGGTCCTCGTAGTTCCTGGTTCGCTAGACACAGAAAATCCTTGTTGGAGTCCAGGATATATGTATGTGATCGTTGTGCTATATAATATACTAGCTTTTGCCCGCGGCTTTACCCGCGTGGCCTATAGGAAACGGGGAAGAATTTTTTTCATAGATTTTCAAACACCCATCATCTCTCTCTCAACTTAATTCAACAGGGTGTCTCGCTCTTAGGGGTAGAATTTCAAAAAACCCTTTCTTTGTGTATACCTACACTTTAAAAGAACACACCCTCCAAATTTCAAGTCTCTAGGACTAGCGGTTTAGGCTGTGCGTTGATATATAAGTCAGTCAGGACTTTGAATATTATATGTATAGATATGTTCAGATATGTCTGATATGTATAGATAGATTGGTTTTTGCCTCGGGGGATCCCAGAGCTGGCACATACTTCGCTCAGAAGCTAAGTCTTCTAATTCAGCGAGGTAATGCTGCCAGTATTCTGGGAACCTTACCGCGCGGTGGTGAGTTGGATAGCGTATTTATTTTGTAAATAATGTTTTATTAGTTGTAACTTTTTATTTATAGAGTGCCTGTACATATTAATGTTTCTGTTGAATAAAAATTTGAAAAAAAGATGCAATTAGTCTAAGCTGCAATTTTTTAAAGTCCAAATTGTTTATTATATCTTAATTTATAAGTAACTTTTGTACCAGTAACAAAAATTGTATAGATTACATTATTGTTACTCTATAATAAAAATGTAGGTACCTAATAAGCTGCACTATTGTTTCAGCATCAGAATTACTAAAAAACAAATTAAGTACCTTTGTCAATATATGACGCAAAATCCAGGATTTACCGCAGGCGATTATCGTTCGCCACAAGGTGCCCGTAAAACTGCAGAAGAGTGGGTTTTGCTCAAAGAGGCACTTGTTAAGCTTGGTCCACAGAGAACTGTGGATCAATGGAAAGTTGTAAGTTAAGAATAAGAATAAATATTGTTTATTGCCCAATAAAGAAAAACAAACTGCATACGTGCAAATAATACAGATAACATATATAATTATAATGAATTGGCAACAGGCTGCTCTGAAATGTTACAGATAACATATATAATTATAATGAATTGGCAACAGGCTGCTCTGAAATGTTACAGATAACATATATAATTATAATGAATTGGCAACAGGCTGCTCTGAAATGTTACAGATAACATATATAATTATAATGAATTGGCAACAGGCTGCTCTGAAATGTTACAGATAACATATATAATTATAATGAATTGGCAACAGGCTGCTCTGAAATGTTACAGATAACATATATAATTATAATGAATTGGCAACAGGCTGCTCTGAAATGTTACAGATAACATATATAATTATAATGAATTGGCAACAGGCTGCTCTGAAATGTTACAGATAACATATATAATTATAATGAATTGGCAACAGGCTGCTCTGAAATGTTACAGATAACATATATAATTATAATGGATTGGCAACAGGCTGTTCTGAAATGTTACAGATAACATATATAATTATAATGAATTGGCAACAGGCTGCTCTGAAATATTACAGATAACATATATAATTATAATGAATTGGCAACAGGCTGCTCTGAAATATTACAGATAACATATATAATTATAATGAATTGACAACAGGCTGCTCTGAAATGTTACAGATAACATATATAATTATAATGAATTGGCAACAGGCTGCTCTGAAATGTTACAGATAACATATATAATTATAATGAATTGGCAACAGGCTGCTCTGAAATGTTACAGATAACATATATAATTATAATGAATTGGCAACAGGCTGCTCTGAAATGTTACAGATAACATATATAATTATAATGAATTGGCAACAGGCTGCTCTGAAATGTTACAGATAACATATATAATTATAATGAATTGGCAACAGGCTGCTCTGAAATGTTACAGATAACATATATAATTATAATGAATTGGCAACAGGCTGCTCTGAAATGTTACAGATAACATATATAATTATAATGAATTGACAACAGGCTGCTCTGAAATGTTACAGATAACATATATAATTATAATGAATTGGCAACAGGCTGCTCTGAAATGTTACAGATAACATATATAATTATAATGAATTGGCAACAGGCTGCTCTGAAATGTTACAGATAACATATATAATTATAATGAATTGGCAACAGGCTGCTCTGAAATGTTACAGATAACATATATAATTATAATGAATTGGCAACAGGCTGCTCTGAAATGTTACAGATAACATATATAATTATAATGAATTGGCAACAGGCTGCTCTGAAATGTTACAGATAACATATATAATTATAATGAATTGGCAACAGGCTGCTCTGAAATGTTACAGATAACATATATAATTATAATGAATTGGCAACAGGCTGCTCTGAAATGTTACAGATAACATATATAATTATAATGAATTGGCAACAGGCTGCTCTGAAATGTTACAGATAACATATATAATTATAATGAATTGGCAACAGGCTGCTCTGAAATGTTACAGATAACATATATAATTATAATGGATTGGCAACAGGCTGTTCTGAAATGTTACAGATAACATATATAATTATAATGAATTGGCAACAGGCTGCTCTGAAATATTACAGATAACATATATAATTATAATGAATTGGCAACAGGCTGCTCTGAAATATTACAGATAACATATATAATTATAATGAATTGACAACAGGCTGCTCTGAAATGTTACAGATAACATATATAATTATAATGAATTGGCAACAGGCTGCTCTGAAATGTTACAGATAACATATATAATTATAATGAATTGGCAACAGGCTGCTCTGAAATGTTACAGATAACATATATAATTATAATGAATTGGCAACAGGCTGCTCTGAAATGTTACAGATAACATATATAATTATAATGAATTGGCAACAGGCTGCTCTGAAATGTTACAGATAACATATATAATTATAATGAATTGGCAACAGGCTGCTCTGAAATGTTACAGATAACATATATAATTATAATGAATTGGCAACAGGCTGCTCTGAAATGTTACAGATAACATATATAATTATAATGAATTGGCAACAGGCTGCTCTGAAATGTTACAGATAACATATATAATTATAATGGATTGGCAACAGGCTGTTCTGAAATGTTACAGATAACATATATAATTATAATGAATTGGCAACAGGCTGCTCTGAAATATTACAGATAACATATATAATTATAATGAATTGGCAACAGGCTGCTCTGAAATATTACAGATAACATATATAATTATAATGAATTGGCAACAGGCTGCTCTGAAATGTTACAGATAACATATATAATTATAATGAATTGGCAACAGGCTGCTCTGAAATGTTACAGATAACATATATAATTACAATGAATTGGCAACAGGCTGCTCTGAAATGTTACAGATAACATATATAATTATAATGAATTGGCAACAGGCTGCTCTGAAATGTTACAGATAACATATATAATTATAATGAATTGGCAACAGGCTGCTCTGAAATGTTACAGATAACATATATAATTATAATGAATTGGCAACAGGCTGCTCTGAAATGTTACAGATAACATATATAATTATAATGAATTGGCAACAGGCTGCTCTGAAATGTTACAGATAACATATATAATTATAATGAATTGGCAACAGGCTGCTCTGAAATGTTACAGATAACATATATAATTATAATGAATTGGCAACAGGCTGCTCTGAAATGTTACAGATAACATATATAATTATAATGGATTGGCAACAGGCTGTTCTGAAATGTTACAGATAACATATATAATTATAATGGATTGGCAACAGGCTGTTCTGAAATGTTACAGATAACATATATAATTATAATGAATTGGCAACAGGCTGCTCTGAAATATTACAGATAACATATATAATTATAATGAATTGACAACAGGCTGCTCTGAAATGTTACAGATAACATATATAATTATAATGAATTGGCAACAGGCTGCTCTGAAATGTTACAGATAACATATATAATTATAATGAATTGGCAACAGGCTGCTCTGAAATGTTACAGATAACATATATAATTATAATGAATTGGCAACAGGCTGCTCTGAAATGTTACAGATAACATATATAACTATAATGAATTGGCAACAGGCTGCTCTGAAATGTTACAGATAACATATATAACTATAATGAATTGGCAACAGGCTGCTCTGAAATGTTACAGATAACATATATAATTATAATGAATTGGCAACAGGCTGCTCTGAAATGTTACAGATAACATATATAATTATAATGAATTGGCAACAGGCTGCTCTGAAATGTTACAGATAACATATATAATTATAATGAATTGGCAACAGGCTGCTCTGAAATGTTACAGATAACATATATAATTATAATGAATTGGCAACAGGCTGCTCTGAAATGTTACAGATAACATATATAATTATAATGAATTGGCAACAGGCTGCTCTGAAATGTTACAGATAACATATATAATTATAATGAATTGGCAACAGGCTGCTCTGAAATGTTACAGATAACATATATAATTATAATGAATTGGCAACAGGCTGCTCTGAAATGTTACAGATAACATATATAATTATAATGAATTGGCAACAGGCTGCTCTGAAATGTTACAGATAACATATATAATTATAATGAAATGGCAACAGGCTGCTCTGAAATGTTACAGATAACATATATAATTATAATGAATTGGCAACAGGCTGCTCTGAAATGTTACAGATAACATATATAATTATAATGAATTGGCAACAGGCTGCTCTGAAATATTACAGATAACATATATAATTATAATGAATTGGCAACAGGCTGCTCTGAAATATTACAGATAACATATATAATTTTAATGGATTGGCAACAGGCTGCTCTGAAATGTTACAGATAACATATATAATTATAATGAATTGGCAACAGGCTGTTCGTTTTCAGCATACCCCAGTTCTCGAGCTTAGCCGAAGGTCTTAGCCGAGATTTAGCGAGTGTGCGTGGGTCATAAATGTTTTATCACACTAAGTAGTTGCGTCCTGCGGTTTCACCCGCGGATAAAAAGTATTTAAATTGTTTACTCATCCCACGGGAAAATTTCACTTTTCCAGGATAAAATGTAACCTAAATATAATCCAGTGTATAAGCTATCTTGGTACCGAATTTCATCCAAATCCATTCAGCCGTTTGAGCGTGAAGGAGTAACAAACAGACACACAAACACACATACAAACTTTCCCCTTCATAATATTACTGTGATGTGATATTACAAAGGCGAAAATTTGTATGTGCTTATACACTGTGCTTGAAAACTTATACACTGGATTAACATATAGGCTACATTTTATCACGGAAAAGTGAAATTTTCCCGTGGGATAAAATACTTATATCCGCGGGTGAAACCGCGGGGCGCAACTAGTTACATTATAATGCAGCTTACAAAAAATAAAATAACCTAAATTAGAACCAATAAAGAAAAAAAAAAAACAATAAAAATTGAGTAAAAGAACGGTAAAATTTCTCAAAATTAAGAACCGGGGAGTATGTTTTTTAATTTTTCTAATAAGTTAACAGTGTGTTACCAAATTTAACTTGCATTTTGATGTCGCAAATACATGTTGGGTAATTTTTTACTGTTCTTTTACGCAACGTTTTCGTTCTTTTACACGTTGAAGGAGTCGCAAAAACTTACCTACGATTATTTATGAGAATTACATTTTCAGTGCTGGCGTGACCAAAAATGGAAAGCTCGTTTGGAGGGTAGAGCTCGCACCCGGGCCACAATTGCCACAGGAAACTCTGTGGCAATCCATATGACGGAAAACTCTGCACCAGTACTGAGTGCCCTTGGGGCTAAGATGGCCGTTGGCATGGGTCCGGATGAGTCGCAAATTGGTGTAAGTCAAATATCTGTATATTGCTATTAAGTAGGCTAGTGCTTAGGTAAATAGTGTTAATCCTAGATATCGTGGAATAAAAACCTAGACAGGCAGTGGGCGAACTCATCCGCACATTTAATGTAAAGTCACATAATAAAATAATTACGCCCACATAATAATATTATAATGTAATATATATTATTGACCGGCCCGATAGCTCAGTTGGGAGTAGCCCTGCCTTCTGAACTGTGAGTTGTGGGTTCGATTCCCACTCAGGACAAACATTAGTGTGCTGAACATAGGTGTTTGTTCTATGTCTTGGTGTCATATTGTATTCTATGTATGTATTTACAAACAAAAAAGTATCTAAGTATTGTATCAGTTATCTGGTTCCCTTAGTACAAGCTTTGCTTAGTTTGGGGCTAGATGGCGTTGTGTGAGATGTCCACACATATTATTAATTAATTACGCGACGGGCGTCCATTACGAGCAACTATAAAAAAGGTAATGGAGGAGCCGGAAGCTACCACAGTCCAACGAAATAATATAGACTATGCATACTATGATGTAAAATTGCTTTTTTTTTATGTTATTGAATGATGTGACGAGCTAGTCGTTCACCTGATGTTAAGCGCCACGGCCGCCCATAACAGAACAGTGTCACTCGCAACCCTAAAACATAGAGTTTCAAGCGACACTGCACTGTGCACATCATCCCGAGACATCAGCACAGTCTGGTAATAAGATTACTCGACTGTGAGATCAGATCATAAAGTCTCAATTGCCCAGTAATTTCACTAGCTACAGTGCCCTTCAAACCGGAACACAGTAGTGCTTGCACACTACTGCTTGGCGGCAGAATAATTGGCAAAGCGGTGGTACCTACCTAGACGAACTTTGCAATAAAGTTCTACCACCTAGTAAATACACTATCTAGTAAATAGTGCGCATAATATTCACTTACATAAAATAATAATAATAATAATAATAATAATGGGCATCTCACACAACGCCATCTAGCCCCAAACTAAGCAAAGCTTGTACTATGGGAACCAGATAACTAATACAATACTTAGATACCTTTTCTTTTTGAGCCCTTAAATTAAAATCTTAGAAAATCGTAGATTTTAAGCCATTGGTTCCAGCTGCTATCATAAAACAATAGTCGTTAAGCCAGATCAAAATCCTTGCCTAAAAGTTCTGATATCTGAGCTGTCCACTTGCGTACAGGATAAAAATAAGTTAACGGTTTTAGTGTTATAGGTCAATCGGTAGTAGCGGCATTCTAGTGGTGATTGTACACTACTCTCTAATACCACAGAATACATAAAATAAAACACGCCAAAGTCAAAACAAAATTGCAAGAAGCAAAATTCTATTCGAGTTTTGGCGGGAAAGCGAAAAAGATTGCGTCACCGCATTGTATTATTTTCCAAAACTTGTGTTATTTTCAGTGTTAATGCATAAAATTGGTAGCATTTTGTTCGTGAAGTGCTGGATTACAGGCGTGAGTGTGGGAAAATGGTATAATGATGGCGAAACGTTTCTTTTCGTGTTGTTTCCAAAACTCCATAGAAGCTTCAAGTAAAGTTGCCACCACGTTACTAGGAGTATGACTTTGACTAGACTGACTTGACTATGACTTGAATTGATGACTTCGACTGTGACTTGACACATATTTGCGTGAAATATCGATAACTTGATAAATTATCAATTACTTGACACTGGCTAAATACACAAGTGTACAAGTGTGGAGCCAAAACTAAAAAAAAAAATTCTATTCACTAGAGACGCCACAAAAAGATATAACGTTTAGTGCGAATTGTTGCGTAAGGTAAAGAAAAAAGTAATAAGTAGCTTAATTTTCTTAGAATGCCACACAACTATAATATGTTGCCTTGAAAAATTCTACTTAAATTGTAAAGATAAAACGGGACTGTTCGCGTACAAAAATTATCAAAACATTATTTTGACTAATCTTGACGTTTTGACCAAGTTACATTAGCCGTGAGCATTGTCAGCATCGTGCAGAACGGGTGTCGTCTCCAACTACCCGCATTTGGTCTTGTAAATTTTCACTATCAATATCCCGGCATACAATACTAACAGTATCGGCAGTTTCACGCGAACACCTACTACTTAAATGCTAAGAAGATGCCTAGCGCCAAGCAACTATTTAAATATCCAAATAGTTACTGTAGATAGACTGTAGATTGACTGATATGAAAAAGGAAGTAAAACTACAAAATATTTTGCAATCATAATGGTTGTTGTGTATTTTGGTTTTTGAACAGTTGACAATAGGTTTACAGGAACTGTTTAGTAGATACCACCGCAGCCGCAGCCGCCGAGGCCGTATCCACCGATACCGGCTCCATAACCGTATCCAGCACCGTAACCACCGTAGCCAGCAAGACCGGAAGAGGGAGGGTAAGCGTTGGGGCTGGCGATACCGGTACCGATGGGACCCTCGGTGGCGATGCCGACGGCACCGTTGCCGCAGCCGTACGAGACAGCACCAGCACCAGCAGTGGGGAGCACGCCCTCGATACCGACGGTGCCCAGGAAAGGAAGGTTGCCGCCAGCGGCGAGGACACCCTCGTAACAGTTCTCAGACCGCACGGCGACACCGACGGGAGCGACGGGGGAGGCGCTGGCGATAGGGAGGCCGCCGCCGGTAGAGGCGACACCGCAGCCGCAGCCGGCTCCGTAACCACCCAGACCGAGACCAACTCCACCCAAACCGTTCCAGCCAGCACCGAGACCACCAAGACAAGCGCTGAAGGCGGTCTGTAAATATAAAAATATTAATTTAACCAACAGCCCGTAACAGGCGGTGTTAATCTTATAAACAAATTTCATTCAGCCGTTGTTAAACTACTTACCTGGACCAAAAGGGCCTGCGCACAGACGACAAGAACAGTCTTTGCCAACATGTTGATTTTCTGCTAAGAAAGTGACCGTCTTTAGGTCAGCCTTTGCTTTTATACTAACTTATTCGGTTATATCAACGTGTATTTCAGAAATAGGTCAATGAGTTACGTAATAGAGGGACGATAGCAGCCTACTTCGACTCTGAACGGTAGACATAACACGTGTGTTTCGACCACCAGAATTGCAACATATTTTCTGCTTTCATCATGCAATTCCGTTCAAAATATAAAAGGACTCGATGGTTACATATAACTGCCGTTCGCAGTTCTTGAATAAACAAAAGATGTCTCCTAATTTTGCATTATTGCTGATCTGCGTTCAATTTTGCTTGATCCAGGTGAGAAATCAAATATTTAACAAAATAGCAAAAAGCGCTCTGACTAGCTAGAAAGCTTATCTCTAAGTCACAGAACAAATACATTTACCATTGATTTATATCCAAACATGTCGTTAGGAGAAAGAAGACTTAAGAATCATAAATCAACTACAAACTATATGGTACTTTTCACTAACGGACAAAGCGCTCTTATCGTCTAAATTAACTACTACGAAATACAAACTACAGTTCCTATCACAAAACATTACACTTAAACCGTTCAAACATCCTAACCAGTCCAAAGGAGTCGGTCAAATACCGATACCGTATTTTTTCAAATAGAGTATTTTCATCTTTGTATATTTTTATTTGCTTTCTAGAACGTCTACAGCTTTGCGGGTTGCGGCCTTGGCTGCGGAGGTCTCGCTCCCGCCTTGGCCGCTCCCAGTCTCGGCTTAGGTGTTCCTTATGGCTGCGGTACCGCGTACGGCGGCACTGGCGTGGGTAACGTAGTCATCGCCGGGGAACTGCCAGTTGCTGGTATCACATCCCTTGTCGGACAGGTTCCCATCATCGGTGCAGTGACTTTCGGTGGACCTGTGCCCGCCATCGGCGTCGTCACCATCTCCGGAAGCTGTGCTTGCGGCTGTGGTAGCGGTCTTTATGGCATCTACTAATGCAATAGATTAATATTCATTAAACCTTCTGTAACAGTGCCTTAAATTAAAATTATTTGTACAGCACACAATTAAATAAATGTTTTCTCTTGTTAATAAAATTTACTTATGTTAACTCTGTTTTGGGTACACACTATTTATTTAGGTATTCGTTATCTAAATATATATAACTCAAAGGTGACTGACTGACTGACTGACATATATAGTGATCTATCAACGCACAGCCCAAACCACTGGACGGATCGGGCTGAAGTTTGGCATGCAGGTAGATGTTATGATGTAGGCATCCGCTAAGAAAGGAAATTCCACCCTTAAGAGGGTAAAAAAGGTGGTTGAATTATTTTCCATAGGCCACGCCGCGGGCGAAGCTGCGGGCAGAAGCTCGTTAATAATAATAATAAAACGCCCAACAACCACATAGATCCTGGACCTTAACTAGGATTTCCTGTATCTAGGGGCCCAGGAATTACGAGGATCATGGTTCCACAACACCCAGACACAAAACAAGTATTTGCGCTTTTTTTCTGTGCACAAATACTTGTCCTGTCGCGGAAATCGAACCGGGTTATAAGCGAGAAAAAAAAATTGTTATAAATACTAAATTAATTAAATTTTCAAATGCAGGTAAGACAATAGGAAAGAAAAGACATTTATTTCTAGAATATCACTCAATAATATTTATTCTTCTTACGATGTAACTTTTTCGCTGGCGAAGTACTTACCTTTTCTTAACCTTGCATAAGTACTCCAATTTCTTTAGCCCACTACCCACTGGTAGTACTACCAATACTCACTGTCGCCGACCGAGACATGTCTTGGGCGACTCGGACGATCCTATCGTAGCGACTGCACTAGAATTATCAAAGTGAAATGGTTTTATTGCAAATAGGCTATTATTAGCACGTTTACAAGTCAACATCCACAGCAAAATCTTTTTTGACAGCCTCTGTGGTGTGGTGGTTGAGCAGGTCGGATCATAACCCGAAGGCAGCGGGTTCGATTCCCGCAACAGGACAAGTATTTGTGCACAGAAAAAAAGCGAAAATACTTGTTCAAGTCTGGGTGTTGTAGGACTATGGTCCTCGTAGCTCCTGGGTCCCTAGACACAGGGAATCCTAGTTAGGGTTCAGGATCTATGTATATGATCGTTGGGCGTTCTTATTATTATTTATAACACGAGATTAGCTGGTTTAAAACTAAGTTATTATACTAAGCATGTAACATTACAAAGTGCGTAATGCCAAATATTATATAGCAAGCCCATTAGGTATATATGAGTTTGAAAAAAAAAAATTCTCTTTCCCACTACTGGTGCAAGTTTTTACTAAGTGGTAGGACTTTACTGCAAAGTTCGTCTAGGTAGGTACCACCGCTTTGCCAGTTATTCTGCCGCCAAGCAGTAGTGTGCAAGCACTACTGTGTTCCGGTTTGAAGGGCACAGTAGCTAGTGAAATTACTGGGCAAATGAGACTTTATGATCTGATCTCACAGTTTAGTAATCTTATTACTAGATTGTGCTGATGTCTCTGGATGACGTGCGCAGTGCAGTGCCACGCGAACCTCTATACTTTAGAGTTCCGAGTAACACTGCAGCTGATATGGGCAGCCGTGTCGTTTGACATCAGGCGAACGGCTAGCTCATCACGTCATTCCGTAACATAAAAAAAAAAAGTAGTCCGGCACAATGCAGAACAGAAAACTCCAATCCGAAACTTCGATTGCATCTGTAAAGAAGAAGCTGCTAGAAACTTGACAGTGATTGGACCAGTCCAGCCATTTTGGCTCTGGTACCTATTCCGAAATCGGTACAAGCTGATACAAGCGTAACACGATCCAATACCGATTTTATCGGCGGGGTCATTGCATCCCTGTAGGTAAGCTAGAACGATTGCATATTCCCATAGAGTCCACTCTTCCAGTAGACGTAGTCTTCTCGATCCTCTTGTCCCAGCAACAGCCCATCCCGAGGCCACACTAGGGGTACGGCGCCTTATACACCTGGTGACGCCGTAAAGATCGGTGGACACCAACAGCTCATTGAAAAAAAGCCTTCTATCAGTATTAGTGCGTTTCGCATGCTGGCAGCTTTGCCCTTTACAATAGGCTATTTGACTACTATTAAAAATGAACATGTAAATATTATTTTCATAAAGTAGGTTAAAAATGAATGTAATCATTGTAAAAATAAGTAAAATCGGTAAATTAATCACGGAGTAGTACGCTTTTAAAGTTTCATCGCCTGTCCCTTTCTCGCAAAACAGAGATCGTGTTGAGCTTCCTCACAGCTACATGAAGGCATGGCTTGTGACGTCACATGCCAAAAAGATTGTATGTAGAGCTACCACAGCTTAGTAATGAGTTACTGTGAGGACTGGTAACTGACGTCACTGCGTGTTTGAGTTGTCCCTTTCTATTTCTGTATTTTAAAATGCTGTAACTTAGTAATTTTTTGAAATATTTAAGTTTTGTTTTCACAGTTATCTATTTTTTGAGGTATATTATTTATGTATGTAATAAAAATATAGTAGTCAAATAGCCTATTTAAGTAAGTGTAAGTACCTACTTCCACTAAAATAAACACTTGTTAAAAAAAAACAATAACGAAATTACAGTATACAGTCCAAATATTTTATGTTGTGGCTAATATCATTTATTAAAAGTTTTTACTAATACTACTACCTAATATAGTATATTACTATCTATGGTCTTACATCGGTCCTTTTTTAATTCAGTTAAAGGTCGTGACCCGGAGGTGACGGGTTCGATTCCCGCGGCAGAACAAGTATTGTGCACAGACAAAAAGCGCAGATACTTGTTCTGAGTCTGGGTGTTGTGGGACCAAATTCCTCCAAGTTCTGGGTCCCTAGGGAATCCTAGTTAGGGTCCAGGATCTATGTATGTGATAATTGGGCGTTATTATTATATATAGTAAAGTGGGACTGAATAATAAATAAATATATGTGGACAATTCACACAGCGCCATCTAGCCCCAAACTAAGCAAAGCTTGTACTATGGAAACCAAATTACTGATAGAATACTAGTATATGTACTTTTTGTTTGTAAATACATACATAGAATACAATATAACACCCAGACACAGAACAAACATCGATGTTCATCACACAAATGTTTGTCCTGGGTGGGAATCGAACCCACAACCTGCAGCTCAAAGGGAGGTTTACTACCAACTGATAAAGTACATATTATAAGCACGTACATACAAAAAACCACTGGGAATAACTAGTCCCCAAAACACAGGGAATCCTAGTTTGGAGGACTAGTGAACATAGCAAGATCAGAATCACGACTACCACCACAGACTATCTACATAATAGCACAACACAATAAACAATATATGTAACGGCTTTAATTTCTTTTTTATGTTTTTAACGGTACAATCAAGAAGAATACTGTGTTACCACTATCTTATTACTATTAGTAGGTAGGTAATAGGTGCCTAATATTGTATACTAAGAAACATATAATACTTGTCTGATTTTACTTGTTTTGATTTAATTCATTTGAAACCGATAGTCACTGTAATAGTTAGTATAACTCATATTTGGAATTGGAACAATGGAATTTCCCTCAGCATAATATTAGTAAAATCTGATTTGTTAATGTACCTACCTATCGTATATTTAAGGTTCTGTTTGTCTTTTCTGAGCAATAAAAATATTCTATATAATATCTTATTCTTATTCTTACTACCAACTGACCTATCGGGCCAGTCCCACGGATCGTTCAATAATAATAATTTAGTGTTGACCAATCTAGTCCCACTTTATTTCAGTAACTTATAAAGAGCATATAATGATTACTGTTACATACAATTCATTACTATTCAAGGCCGGTTCTAAATATAAATATGAGCACTTTCTGTGATCTACATTAGTAGGTACCTACAAGCGTGATTCTAGTGTATTACAAGACTTGACTTTTCACGGCAAACAAAAGAAAGATAAGCAAAATATTATTTACAATTTATTGTTTATGAATATACCTATACATAACTTAAAGTATATGTACCTATTTACATTTACAGTAAGCCTTTCAATATTAGATAATTGGTTACAAATCTTAATTACATCAGTGAACTCGACTCGGTCATAACTGTAATTAATATATTATTTTCTGTAAGGCTTGCGTAGCGAAATGATGATGGGTACTGATGATTATATAAAATAACTCCAAAAATCTGCTTTTGTGGTGGTTAGCATTGCGATAGTTTATTTAAAAGTAATGTTGGTTTTCTATTTAAACCTTTTATCAACTAAATTAAAACACACAAAGCTTCGGTAAAGAAGGAAATATATTTCCGAAAAACGCCTATAGTCTTTAATCCATGTCTCAATATATAGCTCCACAACCGCAGCCGTAGCCAGGGCCGTAACCGCCAAGTCCGTAGCCAAATCCGTAGTTGGTTCCGCAGCCGCGGCCGTAACCGTAACCAAACGGAGCAATGGCGCCGTAGCCAGATCCAAATCCGAAGGCAGATGAAAAGCCGCAGCCAGCGCCTAAACCGTAGCCAGTACCCAATCCATAGCCAGCACCCAATCCGTAGCCAGGGCCAGCTATCAAAGGGTCTGCGATGCCGGTGACAACTGGGCCGTCTTCAGCTACAATAGCGACAGCATCATCACCGCAACCGTAAGAGACTGCACCAGCGCCTGCTGTAGGGAACTCGCCTTCAACTCCGACGGAACCTAGCAGAGGCAGGTTTCCGCCTACTGTTAGTGCACCTTCATATTTATTGTCAGATATAACTGTAACTCCAACAGGGGCGATAGGAGAGGCGCTAGTGACGACAAAAGAGCCGCCGCCTGATGCCGTAGGAGCAAATGGTGCGCAACCCACACCTCTTCCAAGCCCGTCAAAAGCCAACGCACCTGGTCCTAGACCAGCTCCAACAATTGGGCCAACACATTGGCTGAATGAAAACTGAAACAATACACGCATATAATTTTATGTGTCTAAAGGTATACAATATAGAGTTCAAAGTCAGATAAGCTAGTTTTGAAAGAATTTCATTTATCGGTATTTTATATTACTAAATTAGTAACATAGGCTTTGTTTTTCTTTATGCCCCACCTGAATGACAAGAACATCTAACTTGGGCTCAAGAAGAAGTTATTGGCAAGAATCCGTTTTATTAAAATCTGCAATTGATAAGAGTAGATAAGCAGCCGAACAAAAGTATGATTACAAATACCTAATGGAAGATAACTCTAGAACCGTGTCCCGAAAATTCAAATGGATGAAAGATTAAAAATGTAGTGATCAAAGTTCATCTCACCTGCACTAATAGTGCTTGCGTACAAAGTACGAGGATAGCCTTGGCTGCCATTTATGCGATTAGCCGGTCCGAGCATCCACTCAGAAATGGTACAACACTCGAACCGTATTGTTTTTATACCTACAAGGCTCATTATCAAGGATTCTTTAAAATATTCCGAACGGAGAATGGAATTTATTGTCCATACATTGAAGTATTATGCAATTCATTGTAGAAACTCTGTAACGCTATTAATCTCTTGGCAACCGCTGCAAGGACATTTAGGACTGTTCGACGGATGAAGAAATGCTCTGTCTTTTATACCTAGATACCCGTGCGTGTGACCAAAACATGCGCGGGGTGCGTTAACCTCTGAATAAGTTTTCAATCAGTTCAGTGGCCTTAAAATAAAGACGATAAATATAAATTGCCTTCTCATGTTTTTAACAACGTATGAGCCTTTGGGTGGTGAAATTGAAGACATAAATAAAATTGTTTGAAGTTTTCATCGTTATCATGGCTTTATATAGCATTTCTTAACTTTTTCTATTTAATTTATGCGCCTCAGTGCAACAACTTGCAAAGCTAGCGTTTTGGTTATTTTGCATCTAGTATTCTGTAACTTTCTACGAATTCTTTCAAAGTAAATGAATCACGTCTAACATATTGCGTTTTATGTATGATAAAGGCTCCATGTGATGAAACTGTTTATTGCAACACTGAAATAAATAGGTCATTATCTCACGTCCACGTTCCAGAACAAAGCGTACTTAAATTTTTTACACTTGCATAATTTAAACATCTTTTTGGTATAAAAGTCTTTCACTGAAGGTAACTAAACATTCTGGTACAAACGTTCCGTTGAAAGAAACAAACATGAACACCTTCGCCATTCTTCTCCTTTGTGCTCAGGCCTGCCTGATCCAAGTAAGTCAACAATTTTAACTCAGTTATATTTCATTAATAGGCATAAAAATGAACAAGAAAAGATTACTGCCTGTGATAGAACTGATTGTTTCACTAAATTGTAAGATTTCTTTGATATCCAGTAGTGGGAATAAGAACTTCCTTTGGGCCTGATGGGCTTGCTATATAATATTTGACATTAAGCACTTTGTAATTTTATTTGCTTAGTTCAACAATTTTAAGCATCTAATATCATTTTCAACTGTAATAGTGATGAAAATTGCCTACTTGCAATAAAGTCCTTTGACTTTTTTTACTTTCGGTTAATTTTTTGAAGAGACGGTGCGAGAATTATACCATCACACCTCTTTCCGTGGATGCCATTATAGCCGGCTAAGGGAATACGCAGGGAATGCCTATCAATTGTACTATCATTGCTACTGTGTTGTGGTGCCGCCGTCAATATTAATTGTATTTATTCTTTATAAGAACGCCTTCGGCGCTTGCGGTTGCGGCGGTATCGGCAACGGTCTCGGCTACGGCTACGGTGGCCTCGGTGGCTACGGATACGGTGCTGGTCTGGGCTACGGCGCTGGTCTGGGCTACGGCGCTGGCTGCGGTGCCGCGTACGGTGGCTCTGGCGTCGGTAACGTGGTCGTCGAGGGTGCTCTCCCCGTGGGCGGCGCCACCGCCCTCGCCGGACAGGTCCCCATCATCGGTGCCGTGGAGTACTGCGGCCCCGTCTGCGCCGCTGGTTCCGTCAGCATCGCTGGAAACTGCGCTCACGGCTGCGGCTGCGGTGGACTCGGTTACGGTATCTACTAAGAATCAATTGCTAGCAAAATAATAAATGTCCATTAAATGTAAATGAAAAATTAATGACTATACTAAAATTTATTTTTGACGTTGACAACAATTTTTTTCCTTCTTACCATTGTGATAATTATTAAACTAGTGGAGAAATTGTAAAGTTAGATTATTGGTGAATAATTAACTGTATTTCGAAAAGAAAACCCTAGTTTTTGAAAAAATTCGACTTTGCAGATTTTGATTGAAATTTAGGATGGCTCCCATGGAACTCAACAGTCATCAATTTAGTCATTATCGACCTAATATTATTTTGACTTGTAAAAGTGCCAAAAATAGCCTATTATTTATTGTTATTAAATCCTTTGATCCATCAATAAAATATAGCTACTGTGGAATATTAGACCTTTTTTACTACGACAACATAAGCTTTCTATGGTATTTTGAAACTGATCTGATGACCATCGACGTTCGAGCCAGGACTTTATGAATATTCATTAGTTACACACACATCAATAGTTACAGTACAGTGCACAAGAACTGCATGATCTCATTCCCCCATCACCATTCCATTACCGGACTACTAGACGCTCGGCTAGGCGCCATCCCTTCGTGGTCAAAATATTACCCATTCGTACCAAGCGATTTGCTTCCAAGTTCATAATTGGAACGGCTAAGGAATGGGATGCCCTGCCAGTGTCTGTGTTTCTAGCGAAATATGACCCAGGCGTGTTCAATAGAAGAGTGAATATGTATTTACTTGACTAGAACGCTAAATCTTCGGCCGCATCGTCACTTCCCTTGAGAGCGTGGTCAAACGCTAGACAAGTGTGAAGTAAAAACGTCTTAAAAAATTCAAACACATGCAAATGGTGCACTAGGTGGTAGGACTTTGTTGCAAAGTTCGTCTAGGTAGGTACCACCGCTTTGCCAGTTATTCTGCCGCCAAGCAGTAGTGCGCAAGCACTACTGTGTTCCGGTTTAAAGGGCACTGTAGCTAGTGAAATTATTGGGCAATTGAGACTTTACGATCTCATCTCATCTGATCTCACAGTCGAGTAATCTTATTACCAGACTGTGCTGATGTCTCAGGATGATGTGCGCAGTGCAGTGTTGCTCGAAACTCTATTTTGGGTTCTGATTGACACTGTTCTGTTATGGGCAGCCGTGGCGCTTAACATCAGGTGAACGGCTAGCTCGTCAAATCATTCAATAACATTTAAAAAAATGTAACTTCTTTCTGAAGAAGTCGAAAGTTGCTACACAATAAAGATTCCGGAGTATATGTGTCAACTTCACTGACACCGATGTTAGCCTTGCGCATTTTAGTTCGCAACAGGGAGCGCTCCTTTTAGTTCACAGGTCGTTAGTGAACTAGATCGTTCTTCTAGTTCACTAGTTCGCGGCAGGACCGAGAGCGGGGAAGACGATTGCTCTTAGCGATCTTTTGCCTGGTCCCGCAAAAGCGTCCTACTTAGTTCGCAGCAGGCAAAGAGTACTTACGTACGTAGTACGTAGACTTAAGAGACTTAAGAGAGAGTAAGAGAGGCAAGAGTAAGAGACTTATATCTACTACTATGCTCTCTTTTGTTTACAAACTGTTATAGTTTCTGTTGTTATAACTACTAACTAGGTACATTTCCATATTTATTTATTAATTTAGTGCCATTGCATGGTATTTAAGAAAAATCTTTTTTTATTAATACCTATAAGTACTCGGTCTACTGAGGTAATGACAGAAAATTATTAAATTAGGTAAGTACTAAAAATATGATATAGGTAGTTTCGATGAACATAAGTACTTACTTATGTTCATCGAAACTACCTATAGTCCTACATAGTTTTAATAAATACTTATTTATTAAAACTATGTAGGAAGGCATTCTTAATGTTTATTAAAGTGAAAAAAAGTCTTTGAAATTAACCAGCATTTATGTAATCGATATTTAATATAATTATTCTAAGTAAGAATGATATGTATGATCATCGCTCTCTTTCCCGCTCGCGACACGCGACTCGGAGCGCGGCGCGCTGGGGAGCGCGGCTCTCTCGCCGCTCGGTCGACAAGTCGGTCGGTCAAAGAACGAACGAACTAAAATCAGACGCAACTGATACCTAGTTCACGTAGTTCTCACAAAGGAGCGCTCTTTTGAACTAGGTCGTTCGCGAACTACACATGGCTAACCGATATAGATCACCGAACAGGGCAAAGTTCACAAACCCTTAATCAACTGATTAAGGTTAAGGTTAAGGCTGGTTGGAACCATTTTAAACAAAACCGCACTAATTGTTTTGCTTAGTCATTTATAGTCCGAACGGCCAAGGAATGGAATGCTCTCTGAAAATATCAAGTATTAAATATCAATCCCGTATCAAAGATTATTAATAAACACGAACTAGCTTTAAGGCTGTAACAGCCTTATTAATAAACACAAACTAGCTTTAGACTAGTTACACCATCTTTTGTCTCTTTCGATCCAGCTAAATATTCCAGTAGCAAAAAAAGGACAAAAGCTGAAGTAACTAATCCGAGACTAATACCCGCTTATTAATAAGGCTGTTATGGTCCAACAGCAAATATTTCAAAAATAAATTATTGAAGTGGTTAGCGGAGAACTGTTTTTATGACATGAAAGAATTTTTAAATCTGAAACATTGTAAATGAATTGTAATAATGTGGATTATGTAAATTATTATTTTCTGACATTCATTATTCTTTTCTGACTTTAATTATTATTTTCTGACATTCATTATGATTTTCTGTACATTTCATGTACGATGCAAGCACACGCATCAATTTCCTAATATATTTTGCATGTAGGTACTTGCATCAGAGGAGCGAGTTCACGATCGATCGGTGGGTAGCTAACACAGAACTGCCGGCCGCGTCGCCGGTGGACTTTGACCGGTGAATAGTTAGGGCCATTCTAAAATACTGTGTTTAGTTACTTTCGAAGTTTACCGAAGTTTTTGGAACGAAGTTCCTTATCGCGCGTTGCGAAAGCGGGCTAGACGGTAAAAATTAAGACCAAAAGTTGTAACGACACTTTTTGCTATAGTTGTCAGCCGTGCGGCGTGCGCGTGTCTCTCTCTCTCCCCCTCCCTCTCTCTCCCTCTCCCACTCCCTCTCCCACTTTCTCTCCCTCTCCCTCTCTCTCTATATCTCTCCCCCTCTCCCACTCCCTCTCCCACTCTCTCTCTCGCCCTCTCTCTCTCTCGCCCTCTCCCTCTCTCTCTCTCGCCCTCTCCCTCTCTCTCTCTCTATCTCTCTCTCTCTCATAGAAAGCAAGCCAGTTATTTTCGTTTCGTCTTTCTATTTCGCATTGAACAGTGTGGTGTCGCGACGATTATTTTTGTTGAGTGTATACAGGTTTTTTGTACAAAATAAATAAAAGGAACTTCGTTCCATCCGGGTATTCCTGGACACCTCTCAAGTTTTTTTATATTTATAATGCTGTTTTATTGTTTTTATTCTCAAACTTGAAAACGTGAAATCGTTGAAATTGGAGATAATGCACTCGCACTTCCCAGCAACCGGGGAACAGCATGGTATATGGGACTTGAAGAACCCACTCCTCTAAACCCTCCCTCCCCCTGTGATCTGGGTAGCATTCACCATCTCGCCATCACCATCACACCACCACATCACCATCATCTCCGACATCCGTTCGTAAACCTGGACATGCGTGTCAAATGATCCTCCTCCTTGTAAATGCGGTTTCCAATCCCGTTCGTGATTCAGAACACACCCAATAAAATAAAACCAATTCTAAAAAATCAATGAGGAAGATGATTTGTTAACCATTACCTATTTTTTTTTTTGAGGGGGGAAATGCCCTCTCACTTCCCTGCCACCACCCTCGTGGTGGCAGGGAAGTGAGAGGGTGGGTGTATGTGGGACTCAAACCCACTAAAACCCCCCCGTGATCCGACCGCCGCCGGGATGGGGCGAGATGGAGACGCACTGCATTAACCATCTCGCCCCGGGGCATTACCTGGACCAAGCTTGGATGCAAAGCACGAAAACAATTAAGGGGGACATGGTTATTTAGATCTGAAGATTGAGTACAGAATAGATTCTCCGGCTTATGAGTTCGCTATTTAAACGATAGCATTTCAACATTAATTTGCGTCTTTTAATTTATAATTATTATAAATTTTTGGTTGGTTAATTATCATACAGTAACACTTTACTTAGTATCGCTAAATATTGTGTAACGAAATCATGCGTATTTGAAAGACTTTCGTAAATATCTATTTACACATAAACAATATTATCGGTTAAACTAACGGGTATAAATGTGTTTTATGGAAACAAAAATCATTATTGAGTTATATTTTAATAACATAACAATGACAGCTAAAGCTATCCTCATTTTCTGTGCTCAGGCACTTCTGGCCCAGGTGAGAAACATTTGCCAAAGCAATTTCAACCATAGTACATTAGATTAATGGAACATTAAGTAATCTAATTTGATTTGTTCTTTTTCTTTAGTCCGCCTTCAGCCAGTGCGCTGCTGGTGTCACTGGTAACTGGGGCTTAGGTGGTCCCGCCGGCTGGAATGGTTTGGCTGGAGCTGGTCTCGGCCTGGCTGGTGGTTATGGAGCCGGATGCGGCTGCGGTGTCGCCTCTACCGGCGGCGGCCTCCCTATCGCCAGCGCCTCCCCCGTCGCTCCCGTCGGTGTCGCCGTGCGGTCTGAGAACTGTTACGAGGGTACCCTCGCCGCTGGCGGCAACCTTCCTTTCCTGGGCACCGTCGGTATCGAGGGCGTGCTCCCCACTGCTGGTGCTGGTGCTGTCTCGTATGGCTGCGGCAACGGTGCCGTCGGCATCGCCACCGAGGGTCCCATCGGTACCGGTATCGCCAGCCCCAACGCTTACCCTCCCTCTTCCGGTCTTGCTGGCTACGGTGTCGGAGGCTTCGCTGGTTACGGTGCTGGATACGGTTTCGAAGGATTTACTGGCTACGGTAATGGATTGGGATGCGGCTGCGGTTGCGGTGCTCTCTACTAAATAATGTAACTTTAGTCTTACGTTCAAATAAAATTAGCAAAACATACCTATTTTTTCTTTTATTCTACTAGTAAGGCATCATAATAGGTCTTTACCTATGAAATTGCCGTATTGCAGTACAGACTTTTTCAAACAAAAAAAAGTTTTGATTGGCTATGAATTCTAAATTCAAATTAATTTTGTTTTAAAAATATGACATTCTATTTACAATATAAGTCTTTTGTTTATTGATTAGCGTTGTATTTTCATTACATTTCAAGATTTTTCCTCATAATGGATACTTTGAAATTTCGTGTAATTATGGAATATGAGTTCCGTCGTGGCACCAACGCGGCACAAACGACACGTAACATCAACGACGTTTACGGAGAGAACTGTACAAACGAACGTACAACCCGTTATTGGTTTGCTCGGTTCCGTTCTGGGAATTTTGACTTGAAAAATGAACCTCGTGGTCGTCCGGAAACTTTGGTCAACAATGATGAATTAAAGGCGATTGTGGAAGCTGATGAATCTCAATCTACAGCTGAGCTGGCAGCAGCTTTTGATGTTAGCATCAAAGCAATATTGGTCCATTTGCGACAGATTGGCAAGATAAAAAAGCTTGATAGATGGGTGCCCCACGAACTTAACGATCGCCAGCGCAACGTACGCATCGAGACTTGCCTTGCGCTGCTTAACAGGCACAGAAATGAAGGAATTTTGAACCAAATTGTTACGTGCGACGAAAAATGGATTCTTTTTGACAATCGAAAGCGCTCAGCAAGTTGGTTAGATCCTGGTTCGGTACCAAAGCAATGTGCAAAACGAAAAATGACCCCTAGAAAGGTGATGGTCACAGTTTGGTGGTCTAGTGCTGGTGTGATTCATCATAGCTTTTTACAAAACGGCGAGAGCATTACTGCAGATGTGTACATTGAAGAACTGACCACAATGATGGCGAAACTCGCACGTCTGCAACCAGCTTTGGTCAATCGGTCGTCTCCACTGCTACTTCACGACAACGCGCGACCCTATACTGCACAACAGACCGTCTCTAAGCTGCATGAGTTGGGTTTGGAAGCTCTCCCTCATCCGCCATACTCACCAGATCTTGCGCCTACCGACTATTACTTTTTCCAAAATTTGGCGGGAAAACTTTTTAGCGGGAAAAAAATTCAATTCCCGAGAGGCAGTACAAAACGCCTTTGAAGACTTTGTTGTCTCCCGTCCTGCTGATTTTTTCAAGAAGGGCATCCATAAACTGCCACAGCGTTGGCAAAGATGCATTGATTGCAGGGGTGATTACTTTGAATAAAAGAAATAAATAAGTTCGAAAAAAAAAATACTTTAACTTTTTTCAAACAAAACGGCAATTTCATAGGTAAAGACCTAATATAAACGGACAATTTGCAGTTTTTGCCGTATCAGTCGTACCATTGTAGTATCATAAGATCGATAATAATACCAAGTAAGCACTACGTTTATAACTGATCAGCTGCTACTATAACAACAAGGAGTAGGTATAAAAGACGTTTTCTCTGCGTGTTCCTTTATAAGGTTTTGCTGCATCAGTAATTTTTTTCTATACTAAATTTATCACAAGCAACTCTGCAAATGGTAGACCACGCGAGCACAGCGTTTTGGCAACTGCTGTGTTGTCTCAATCACAGCAAGAGCCGGAAGACATCCACTGCTGAACAAATGTCTCACCCACAAATGCCATTTTGGATGCTTATCATAGGGAGTTTTTTATACAGATTGATTGGTTCTCATCATTATCATCAGCCTGAAGACTTCCACTGCTCAACATAAGACTCTCCCATATGATTTACTTGTAATTAAAAAAAAATTCTCAACACTGTAGAACACCAGCGCGATACTCACTGCTTCAGTCTAGTTTTAAAAGATTCTAAGCTGGGAGCTGCTATGATCGCATCAAGCAGTTGGTTATAAATTGCTGGTCTCATCACATGGGCTAGTTTCCTGGACTTCTCCAGTGTGCGAGACACTATCCTGAGTTTGCTAGCATTGCACGTGTGCTTAAACATTTTTACTAATGCTCTGACGGCACGCTTCTACATTCGATATGCTCTTTCCCATTCTGAAGCGCATCAGAGCTCTGCACCGCACTGCAGTACAGTGTCCAAGAGTACAACCATGCCACTTCAAGTCACACGACCTGAGATATACAACTCAATGTAAAAGAAGCGCTACCCATATAAATAGCGTTATTCCTCTAAGACGCTACCTATTTTTCTGCATACCTTTTGAATTTGCTCTTCCCATTTTAGACTTTGGTCTATTTAAAAACCCAGAAGTGTCTACTTCAAATTTGACGTTATTCCCCATAACCAACGGTCTATTTGCACGGCCAGATAATTTGAGGTGTATAAAATGGGTTTTACATAAATGTATGGCTAATCCATTTATACCAAACCATGCGGCTAGGAGAGCGTACGGTTTAGTTTTTCTTTTAAGTTGTCTATTGTGCGGACAGTGACTACAGAAGCTACGTCGTCAGCGTACATTAATTTCTACAAGTTCATGGTATTTTTCGGTCGTTGGCAATTTTTGATTCTGTTACGGGAAGTTTGACGGTGCCATTTATCAGCCTATTATGATGAATATTTACGCGCGATCAGCTGGTTTTCTGAACTGCGCATGAAGTGCTTGGTGCTAACATCAAAGAAATAAACCACACGGCAATGTTTCCATTCATGATTTATTGTATGCAATTAAGTTTCAGTTGTTTTGAAAGGTTTTTAGTAGATGCCGTAACCATAACCGAGTCCACCGCAGCCGCAGCCGCCAGCGCAGTTTCCAGCGATGCTGACGGAACCAGCGGCGCAGACGGGGCCGCAGTACTCCACGGCACCGATGATGGGGACCTGTCCGGCGAGAGCGGTGGCGCCGCCCACGGGGAGAGCACCCTCGACGACCACGTTACCGACGCCATCACCGCCGTACGCGCCACCGAAGCCAGCGCCGTAGCCCAGACCAGCGCCGTAGCCCAGACCACCACCGTAACCTAGACCATTACCGTAGCCGTAGTTACCGGCCAGACCAGCACCGTAGCCACCGAGGCCACCGTAGCCGTAGCCGTTGCCAATACCGCCGCAACCGCAAGAGCTGAAGACGTTCTGTAAATAAACAAAAATATCATTGTAAATAAATAGCATTCAAAAATACAAATTACAATGTATGCTAATTGCTTTATTTTTTTAACACACTGAATAGCAATAAATAAGATCTTAACAATTATGATTGAAAGTGCCGAATGTTCGTCTATCATTAAGAATGTTTGTATAATGTATTGAAGAGGAGTGTAACTAGGACAAACATTTGTGTGATGAACATCGATGTTTATTCTGTGTCTGGGTGTTATATTGTATAGTATGTATGTATTTACGAACAAACAAGTATTGTATCAGTTATCTGGTTCCCATAATACAAGCTTTGCTTAGTTTGGGGCTAGATGGCGTTGTGTGAGATGTCCACACAGATTATTATTATTAACAGTGTACTGTGTCAGTGTGTATTCTCTGTGTGTATTTGTATGGATTGTGAAAGGTGCACGTGAGAGTTATGTGTGAGGTATGAGTAAAGGTGTATATGTGTGTTATGTGTGAGCTTGCGGATGTAACGTTTGTCTGCCCTGTGTTTTGAAGGTTGCTTCAAAATTCTTTCGAACAAATGAATTTATTTTTAACCGTGTTTTAAACGTTTGAGCACTTATATTCTTTCTTAATTGTGTAAAATTATTCCAAATTTTTGACGTTCTATATTTTATAATTATAAATAACTACCGCCGACCCGCCCCGGCTTCGCACGGGTGAATTAGTAAAACGCGATCGAACGGGATAAAAAGTTCTATGTCCGTCTCCTGGTTCTAAGCTACGTCCCCAACAATTTTTAGCCAAACGGTTCAGCCGTTCTTGTGTTATAAATAGTGTAACTAACACGACTTTCTTTTATACACGGTGGAATTTAATTCACTCTTTTCCTTAAATGTATGTACTCAGACCATGCTATAGAATGTTCGTACATGGGCCAATTTAAAAAAATATAGGTTTTGTTTTAGTATTTAGTGCCTCCTAAAATAACTGCATGACAGCCGAAATGTATATTTAACGGTTCACACAGCGCGGGCACCAGCTGAGTGCTTTGCAAATGTTTCGTAGGCAATAAAACACCTGCTTTGTTCAATATCGCAAGGCTTTTCTTTAGAATTTAAATTTGACAATACCTACATTTAAGTTTTATTTCATAAATATTTTTTTATTTAGTTATATGGAAGTATTCTATAGCATGAACTGAATACATACATTAAAGGAAAAGAATGAATTAAATTCCACCTTGTATATATAGAAGATACAATTTGTATTAAATTCTTAAGCTTTGCAGTGTTATACACAAGACGCAATAACAAGAAGTTATTCAAAGTTTCAGTAGAGTATTTCTTACCTGGATCAGGCAAGCCTGGATGCAAAGGAGGAGAAGACCGAAGGAAGACATGGTTGTATTTTGACTGAAGGATGGATTCAGAATAAGCTTCTCTGTTCGACAATCTAGGTTTTATAGTTCTCAGATTATACTATTAAGCAACAAAGTCAATGATGCATTCCTAATTAAGTTAATAACCACATAGAACCTTAGTTTTGTAACATTATAGTAAGTGGCGATAGAGAATTTCTATTTTGAAATTTTGTTGATACAGTTTTACTAAATGTAATATTTACTTACTTCCAACGTCTTTTGACGCAATCACAACTTCTGATATAGGTTTATGTACAAATATGTCACAAAATAAGTATAAAAGTGGAAGCTGACGGCTCTGGACATTATCTTCGAGTTTATATTCGTTGTAACAGTACCATGTCTCCCAAAGCCATCCTCATCTTCTGCGCTCAGGCCCTTTTGGCCCAGGTACGTGGTTTTTATATTAACATTAAACATTTGTTCTATTCCAGGTCACTCCTGCTTATTCATAGCGTTTGGTCTTATTACGTATATATTATCTGTGCTTTTATAATTTTATGTACAGGTCTGTGGAAACAAAAACTAAATATTTTTATGAATATTTTTTAGACCGCCTTCAGCGCTTGCCTTGGAGGTTGGAACGGTCTGGCTGGTAACGCTGGCTGGAACGGTTTGGGTGGAGCCGGTCTCGGTCTCGGTTTGGGTGGTGCCGGTATCGGCCTGGGTGGTTACGGAGCCGGCTACGGCTGCGGTGGTGTCGCCTCTACCGGCGGCGGCCTCCCTATCGCCAGCGCCTCCCCCGTCGCTCCCGTCGGTGTCGCCGTGCGGTCTGAGAACTGTTACGAGGGTACCCTCGCCGCTGGTGGCAACCTTCCTTTCCTGGGTACCGTCAGTGTCGAGGGCGTGCTCCCCACTGCTGGTGCTGGTGCTGTCTCGTACGGCTGCGGCAACGGTGCCGTCGGCATCGCCGCCGAGGGTCCCATCGGAACCGGCATCCTCGCTGCCGAAGAATTCGCTCCCAACTCCGGTCTTGCTGGCTTCGGTGGTTACGGTGCTGGATTCGGTTATGGAGCCGGTATCGGTGGATACGGTAATGGATACGGTAACGGATACGGCCTCGGCGGCTGCGGCTGCGGTGGTATCTACTAAGATGGTTTTTGATTATTGTTCCAAAATTCTGACGAAATACAAACTAATGCATTGAACAACTTTATTTTTATTCATATGTCTCCCATTTAACAAGTTCAGTAGGTAATAATGCAAAATTATTAATTACTGACAATATTTATTTTAGTCTAAAGAAACATTATCATAGAATAGGAATCATAATGAAGGGATTAGATCCAAGAAGGATTTGACGATTTTTTTCACAAAATGACTTATTGGGTATCGTTAGATTCAGCGTGAAATTATCTACAATAATACATTCTCAAAATACCGAATAAATAAGGCTTAAATCTCGAGATTGTCAGTCTAAAAACGGTTTATCTGACACAGGAATACAGTTCGCTCAGCATAAAAACATTATTATATTTATTATATTATATTATATTTTAGCAGTAATTGTACGAATTAGTACTATATTTTGTATTTTAAAAGACTTAATACATTTCCAAGCAACTAAAACTTACATAAACCTTTTCTATTACGTAATAAGCTCTCAACATTAAAATGAAGCCGTTAAAGTTTAAAGTAAATTTTCTCGAAACTATCAATTTGACAGTTATCCCTTTTTGATCTCACTCGTTGAATTAAAACTAAAACCCTGGCACTATACATGGTTGAACCCTGGCACTATACATGGTTGAATCCTGGCACTATACATGGTTGAACCCTGGCACTATACATGGTTGAATCCTGGCACTATACATGGTTGAATCCTGGCACTATACATGGTTGAATCCTGGCACTATACATGGTTGAATCCTGGCACTATACATGGTTGAATCCTGGCACTATACATGGTTGAATCCTGGCACTATACATGGTTGAATCCTGGCACTGTACATGGTTGAATCCTGGCACTATACATGGTTGAATCCTGGCACTATACATGGTTGAATCTTGGCACTATACATGGTTGAATCGTGGCACTATGCATTGTTGGACCCTGGCACTATACATGGTTGAATCCTGGCACTATACATGGTTGAATCCTGGCACTATACATGGTTGAATACAATGATTCAATATAATAACCACAATAGGCTATTTGACTACTATTAAAAATGAACAGGTAAATATTATTTTCACAATGTAGCTTAAAAATTAATGTAAAAATCGAAAAAATAAGTAAAATCGGTAAATTACTGACTGGCCCGATAGCTCAGTTTGTAGTAACACTGCCTTCTGAACTGTGGGTTGTGGGTTCGATTCCCACCCAGGACAAACATTTGTGTGATGAACATAGTTGTTTGTTCTGTGTCTGGGTGTTATATTGTATTCTATGTATGTATTTACAAACAAAAAGTATCTAAGTAACTGTATCAGTTATCTGGTTCCCATAATACAAGCTTTGCTTAGTTTGGGGCTAGATGGCGTTGTGTGAGATGTCCACACATGTTATTATTATTATGATTATTAAATTAATCACGGAGTAATACGCTTTTATGCGTCGCCTGTCCCTTTCTCGCTAAACTAATATCGCGTGGAGCTTCCTATCCTCACAGCTACTATGAATGTATATCTTGTGACGTCACATGCCAAAAAGATTTTTTTTTGTTTGGTTTTGGCTCCACACTTTTGTGTATTTAGCCAGTGTCAAGTAATTGATATATCTCAAGTTAATTAATATCATATAGTGTGTCAAGTCAAGCCACAGTCCAAGTCATCAAGTTAAGTCATAGTCTAGTCAAGTCATACTCCTAGTAAAGTGGTGGCAACATTACCAGAAGCTTCTATGGAGTTTTGGAAACAACACGAAAAGAAACGTTTCACCATCATTATACCACTTTCCCACACTCATGCCTGTAATTCAGCACTTAACGAATAAAATGCCACCAATTTTATGCACTAACACTGAAAATAACACAAGTTTTGGAAAATAATACAATCCGAAGACGCGATCTTTTTCGTTTTCCCCCCAAAAAAAACTCATGCCAAAGAGATTGTATGTAGAGCTACCATAGAGGTACCACAGCTTAGTAATGAGTTACTATGAGGACTGGCAATTGACGTCACTGCGTGTTTGAGCTGTCTCTTTCTATTCCTGTACTATAAAATGCCTGTAACTTTGTAATTTTTTTAAATATTTAGTTTTTTTTTTGGACATCTCACACAACGCCATCTAGCCCCAAACTAAGCAAAGCTTGTGTTATGGGAACCAGATAACTGATACAATACTTAGATACTTTTTGTTTGTAAATACATACATAGAATACAGTATAAACACCCAGACACAGAACAAACATCGATGTTCATCACACAAATGTTTGTCCTGGGTGGGAATCGTACCCACGACCTTCAGTTCAGAAGGCAGGGATACTACCAACTGAGCTATCGGGCCAGTCAAAGCTATCGGTTTTGTTTTCGCGACTGTCTATTTTTTAGGTATATTATTTATGTATGCAATAAAAATATAGTCAAATAGCCTATTACTAATTGTTCTTTAATAAAAATCTTCGAAGTGGTGTTAGGAACTGTAAGTACAATAAAATTACACTAGTTCAGTAAGACTCTACCTTCCTCAGTGCAAGCTAGAGATGTACAGAAGGTATCTGTACATACAAAATTTAAAATCCTGTCTGACTGCTATATAACTCAAAGGTAACTGACTGATTGACTGACTGACATAGTGAGCTATCACCGCACAGCCCAAACCACTGAACGGATCGGGCTGAAATTTGGCATACAGGTAGATGTTATGACGTAGGCATCCGCTAAGATTTTTCAAAATTCCACCCTTAAGAAGGTGAAATGGGTGGTTGAATTATTTTCCCATAGGCCACGCCGCGGGCGAAGCTGCGGGCAGAAGCTCGTCACTTATAAAGAATGATAATGTACCAACAATCGTGTGACCAGTAATAAAATTCAAGGAACTTATAACATTGCACACTACTGTCGTGGTAGAATTTATGAGCTATTCTATTGAAGGGATGAGATTAAAAAGGATTTAACTGATTTTTTTCACAAAATAACTTATGGGTATCGTTGGATTCAGCGTGAAATTGTCTACAATAATAAATTCTCAAAAGACCAATATGAGGCTTAAATCTCGAGATTTTCAGTCTAAAAACGGTTTATCTGACACAGGAATACAGTTCACTTAGCATAAAAACATTATTATATTATATTATATTTTTACAGTAATTGTAAAAATTAGTACTATATTTTATATTTTAAAATGAATTAATACATTTTAAAGCAACTGAAACTTACATAAACCTTTTCTATTACAAAATACGCGCTCTACATTAAAATGAGGCCGTTGAAGTTTAAAGTAAATTTTCTCGAAACCTTCAATTTGACAGTTAAACCCTTTTTATTCTCACTAGTTGCGAGGGTTTTTGGGGTAAAACTTTTTGCTTGACGATGAAGAAGAGGCGAATAGAAAAGGGGCGAAGAATATTTTTATCTCATTAATATAATTGCAATCTAATTGCATCCAATTGCCTTACAACAAATAGTATAACAAAAAACGCGTGTGCTTTAAACCACACAACTAAAGTAAAACTTCTTTGGCTTAGCACCATCTATCGGCCGGTACAACTTGGTTTTTGCTTTATTTAATGTTCATGTCGCCATCTTGACAATTATTGTGAAGTGTCATTTTACCCGATATACCAACATAATAATACACATTTTTAACTTTTTTATGTTGGCAATGGAGATCTGCGTGAATAAACTTTCATTCACCTCGCTACGCATTCACCAGCTTACTCCGCAAGTCACGCGTGCGTAAAAAAGTTTTACTACAAAAATTCGATTACAAATTCATACGTAAAATATGAAAAAATATTTCCCCGTCCTATTGCAAGAATTAACAGTTTAATTCTGAGTACATTTCTAACACATTAAGGTAGATTATCTCATGAGTATTTAACCCGGTCAAGCTAAATTAAGAGAAGTTTGAAAGTTATTCTAAAATAAACTCATTGTCTAAGGCACACGATTTAATTTGAAACGTGTGTAATTGTGTTTACTATAACAATTTAATAAAGTACATACGATATGTTATAATTATCTGTACTCGGAACGTGCCTGCAATACATTTTACGTTTCCCGGTCTTCGTTTGGTATGTGATAATGGTCTAGTCGCACTTGGTCCAATGCATTTAGTCTAAATCGCAGTTGATCTGCATGCATTACGTGTAAATATATATATAACTCAAATGTGACTGACTGATTGACTGACTGACATAGTGATCTATCAACGCACAGCCCAAACCTCTGGACAGATCGGACTGAAATTTTGCATGCAGGTAGATGTTATAACGTAGGCATCCGCTAAGAAAGGATTCTTCAAAATTCCACCCTTAAGAGGGTGAAATGGGTGGTTGAATTATTTTCCCATAAGCCATGCCGCGGGCGACGCTGCGGGCAGAAGCTCGTCTGGTAATAAGGTTATCCGACTGTGAAAAAAGATTATAAAGTCTCATTTCCCTAATAATTTTACTAGCTACGATGCTGTTCAAACTATAAATACTCAATTTCACATACTCATATATTACATACACTTTCATATATTACATAATTTTCATCTCAAAGAGTGCACGAAAATAGCATCAAGTGTCTTAGAAAAAATATGACGATATGACACCATCATTTAAATACCAGAACGAAAATGGCCCAAAATCACAATTAAAATCATTGAAAATGAGTCTTCTTAAAAAAATACAAGATTATTTTTCTTAAAAGTCTCAATATCCCGGAAATTTTAGGCTGTCTCGTTTCCCTGGACTTTGAAATTGTCGGGAATTCCCAAACCCTACAAACAACCTTATTTTAAATGACGTGACGAGCTAACCGTTCGCCTGATGTTAAGCGACACGGCTGTTCATATCAGTTGCAGTGTCACTCGGAACTCTAAAGTAGAGTTTCGCGTGACACTGCACTGCGCACGTCATCCTGAGACATCAGCACAATTAGGTCTTTACCTATGAAATTGCCGTTTTGTTTGAAAAAAGTTAAAGTATTTTTTTTTCGAACTTGTTAATTTCTTTTATTCAAAGTAATCACCCCTGCAATCAATGCATCTTTGCCAACGCTGTGGCAGTTTATAGACGCCCTTCTTGAAAAAATCAGCAGGACGGGAGACAACAAACTCTTCAAAGGCGTTTTGTACTGCCTCTCGGGAATTGAATTTTTTTCCCGCTAAAAATTTGTCGAAATTTTGGAAAAAGTAATAGTCGGTAGGCGCAAGATCAGGTGAGTATGGCGGATGAGGGAGAGCTTCCAAACCCAACTCATGCAGCTTAGAGACGGTCTGTTGTGCAGTATGGGGTCGCGCGTTGTCGTGAAGTAGCAGTGGAGACGACCGATTGACCAAAGCTGGTTGCAGACGTGCGAGTTTCGCCATCATTGTGGTCAGTTCTTCAATGTACACATCTGCAGTAATGCTCTCGCCGTTTTGTACAAAGCTATGATGAATCACACCAGCACTAGACCACCAAACTGTGACCATCACCTTTCTAGGGGTCATTTTTCGTTTTGCACATTGCTTTGGCACCGAACCAGGATCTAATCAACTTGCTGAGCGCTTTCGATTGTCAAAAAGAATCCATTTTTCGTCTCACGTAACAATTCGCTTCAAAATTTCTTCATTTCTGTGCCTGTTAAGCAGCGCAAGGCAAGTCTCGAAGCGTACGTTGCGCTGGCGATCGTTAAGTTCGTGGCGCACCCATCTATCAAGCTTTTTTATCTTGCCAATCTGTCGCAAATGGACAAATATTGTTTTGATGCTAACATCAAAAGCTACTGGCAGCTCAGCTGTAGATTGAGATTCATCAGCTTCCACAATCGCCTTTAATTCATCATTGTTGACCAAAGTTTCCGGACGACCACGAGGTTCATTTTTCAAGTCAAAATTCCCAGAACGGAACCGAGCAAACCAATAACGGGTTGTACGTTCGTTTGTACAGTTCTCTCCGTAAACGTCGTTGATGTTACGTGTCGTTTGTGCCGCGTTGGTGCCACGACGGAACTCATATTCCATAATTACACGAAATTTCAAAGTATCCATTATGAGGAAAAATTTTGAAATGTAATGAAAATACAACGCTAATCAATAAACAAAAGACTTATATTGTAAATAGAATGTCATATTTTTAAAACAAAATTAATTTGAATTTGGAATTCATAGCCAATCAAAACTTTTTTTTGTTTGAAAAAGTCTGTACTGCAATACGGCAATTTCATAGGTAAAGACCTATTATTAAGATTACTAGACTGTCAGATCAGCTAGTGAAATTACAGGGACAAAGTCTCATTTGCCCAGTAATTTCACTAGCTACAGTGCCCTTCATACCGGATCACACTACTGCTTGGCGGCAGAATAACTGGCAAAGCGGTGGTACCTACCTAGACGAACTTTGCAGAAAAGTCCTACCACCTAGTAAAAGAACCTAGTAAATAGAAGAGGCTTATTTTCAGGAGACGACGTTTTTCAGCTAGAGAACAAGTTGAAGCCTAATTAAAAACAATAAACAATGAAGATATATAAAATAAATCTGCCACGTTCGAGTATTGGATATTACGCGTGAGGGTTCCGTATAAAACCAACAATTAATAATATTATGATAGGCATTTGGACTCTGTGATACATAAGTGATAAATCAAAATCGTTTATTTATTCGTATTTAACAAAATAATCATTGAAAACTTAGCAATAAACATTGACGTATATTGTCTAAATCATTTTACACAATACGTGAGTATTATTTTACCCACCCGCGTCATACTATTCAGTACAATCGGAATTTAGTAAATATTAAAATAAATTACTACAATGTAGCTTCTGAAGTAAAATGACAAATAGAAACGTGATTTTAAAATAATTATGTAGAATTAAGTATTCTACCAGCTATTTTGTTTATTCATTCATTCATTCTTTATTGGTTCATTCGGTATTTCGTTCATTCGTTCATTTCTTCATTCATTCATTAATTTGTTCATTGGTTCGACCATTCGTTCATTAGTTCATTTATTAATTCGTTCATTCATTCATTTATTCATTCGTTCAATCGTTCATTCGTTATTTCGCTCATTCGTTTGTTTGTTCGTTTATTCATTCATTCATTTATTTATTTATTTATATATTATTACAACTGATCAAAACATTAAGTAAAAAAGTATAACCCTTCCTTAACAGTCGGGCATTCGTGTAATAATATGATTCCATGACAAAATGGACTCTATTACATGCACGAAACCCTAAAAATTCGGTACATATATAAAATAAAAAGACCCTTTGTGTCTTTCAAACACGTGTTAAACGATAAACTAACTTTATCTATTCGTGTCTAAATGCACTGACCTTAATTACTGTTGCATTGTTTACTGTACCAGGTCTATAAATATGTTACAAACATTCTGGTTAGAGCGGCCTTGTGTGTGATAAATGTGTCGAAACACTTTTGAGAGCCATATAAAAGGGTAGACGGTTGCGCAGGACCCTATTCTGACCTCAATATTCAGTAACAACCATGTCTACCTTTGGTATTCTACTTTTGTGCATTCAAGCTTGTTTAGTTCAGGTAAAATAATAACAATTCTGAATTTTCTGTGAATTTCCAGTGAAACTAATTCGTTTTAATTTGTAGAATGTCTTCGGAGCCTGCGTTGGTACTGGCTTAGCTGGTTCATGCGGCTGTGGCGCTGGTGGTCTGGCTGCCTACGGCGCTGGTGCTGGTTTGGCTGGTAATGGTTTGGCTGGTAATGGTTTGGCTGGTAATGGTTTGGCTGGTAATGGCATTGGTGCCGCGTACGGCGGTGCTGGCACTGGCAACGTGGCCGTTGCTGGACAGCTACCAGTTCGTGGTACTACCACCCTCAGCGGACAAGTCCCCATCGTCGGTGCCGTACAGTTCTGTGGTCCAGTTTGCGCTGCTGGCTCTGTCTCCATCGCTGGAAGCTGCGCTTGCGGCTGCGGTGCCCCTGGCTACAACTACGGCGTTTATTAAACGATATCTCACACTAAACCAAATAATAAAAACGACCAACGATCACATACATAGATCCTGGACCCTAACTAGGATTCCCTGTGTCTAGGGACCCAGGAACTACGAAAACCATGGTCCCACAACACCCAGACATAGAACAAGTATTTGCGCTTTATTTTTCTGTTCACAAATACTGGTCCTGTCGCGGGAAGCGCCGCCTCCGGGTTATGAGCCGACCTGCTCAACCACCACACCACAGAGGCTGTCAGTGTATATATGTGTATTTAATAAATTATAACTAACTTACTATAATAAAATAATAAATACTAGCTTTTAACTACATTACCTACTATAAAAAACATTTGAACTGTATACTATAGCCGCAATGACCTAACAGTTTAAATGCTTCAGCCCACTTTTTAGTATTAGGCTGGAGCATTTGGACTGTCTCCCTGGCTATAATAAAAATGTGTAAATAAATAAATTAAAATGTTAAGAATTATTGTTTTAAATAATTATTTTGTCATTGTATACGATCATGGGGTCATTTTGTGTAAACGTGCATTAGTCATTCATCAAGCCAAAAAAGGTAATCCATACAATAAAATTCAAAGTCCTGACTGACTTATATATCAACGCACAGCCTAAACCGCTGGTCCTAGAGACTTGAAATTTGGAGGGTGTGTTTTTGTAAAGTGTAGGTATATATTAAGAAAGGGTTTTACGAAATTTCACCCCTTAGAAGACGAAATGGGTGGTTGAAATATCTATGAAAATTTTCCGCTTCGTTTCCTATAAGCTACGCGTCCGAAGCCACAGGCAGAAGCTAGTAATATACACATAAAATCAGTGAGTGGATTAGTTTTTATTGATAAGATTCTGTTTGTTATATTGTGTATAATATGTTATGTATGATTTATTTCAGTATCACTTTGGGTTATCAACACAATTTTTTTAAGATGTTTCCTCAAACGTATTTATGAAGATTATAATTTCAGCATTACATGAAGAAATTAATATGTTCAGTGCATATCAAGATTTAGGTCGGTATAACAGAACGATGCTCAGTCATCGATCGGTGCTCAAGCAGAGATTTCATTCACTAATTGATCACTTTATGAATGAAATCTCTGCTTGAGCACCGATCGATGACTGAGCATCGTTCTGTAATACGGACCTTAGAATCTCAGATCTCGGGTACACGTGTGATAGGTCTAACCAAAGGAATGGCAATAGTTATAAACAATATATAAGTTATACTGCATTATGTTTGTACGATACAAATAAAATAAGTACTTGTTCGTTGGTTTTTTTTTTATGTGTTGGCTCCACTCTTTTGTGTATTTAGCCAGTGTCAAGTAATTGATAATTTATCAAGTTAATGACATTTTACGCAAATATTTGTCAAGTCATAGTCGAAGTCATCAAGTCAAGTCATAGTCTAGTCAAAGTCATACTCCTAGTAAAGTGGTGGCAACTTTACTTGAAGCTTCTATGGAGTTTTGGAAACAACACGAAAAGAAACGTTTCACCATCATTATACCATTTTCCCACACTCACGCCTGTAATCCAGCACTTATAGACCAGGGTAGACAAACTTTCGCCTTTATACTATTAATGTGATAGTGTGATTACATGACATTTTCTATCAAAAAAGTAATTAATATTAGAATAATTATAGGTTCGCAATAAATAGAAAAAAATGTTATGCATTCGTGTATATTTTCAGTTGGTTTAAGAACTTATTAATAATCAATTTAGTAGATACCACCGCAGCCGCAGCCGCCGAGGCCGTATCCACCGATACCGGCTCCATAACCGTATCCAGCACCGTAACCTCCGTAGCCAGCAAGACCGGAAGAGGGAGGGTAAGCGTTGGGGCTGGCGATACCGGTACCGATGGGACCCTCGGTGGCGATGCCGACGGCACCGTTGCCGCAGCCGTACGAGACAGCACCAGCACCAGCAGTGGGGAGCACGCCCTCGATACCGACGGTGCCCAGGAAAGGAAGGTTGCCGCCAGCGGCGAGGGTACCCTCGTAACAGTTCTCAGACCGCACGGCGACACCGACGGGAGCGACGGGGGAGGCGCTGGCGATAGGGAGGCCGCCGCCGGTAGAGGCGACACCGCAGCCGCAGCCGGCTCCGTAACCACCCAGACCGAGACCGCGACCGGCTCCCAAACCGTTCCAGCCACCGATACCAGCCACACCGTTCCAACCTCCAAGGCACGCGCTGAAGGCGGTCTAAAAACATTAAAGCTATTAGCATTTAACTTTTTCATGGCATTACATCGAAATACATATGTATCATTGTGTCCACATGTTTTACAATACCTTTATCTTTGTATCTTATATCTTTTATCTTTCTTAAAAAATTTTGTGTATCAGAATGAAAGCGCGCGCAGTTTTATTACTATGCAGCTAAAAGGTAGGATTCGTCCTAGCGTTTAAAAAATAGCATGTAAGTTATTTAACAATATGGAATTAGGAAACCCAAAGTTTATATTAGAACTGTCCACTACTACACAACCACATGGGAGAAATTTTTGCAAGGATAAAGTACGTCGGAATTTTTGCAAGGATAAAGTACGCCAAATTTTTGCAAGGATAAAGTACTTTGAAATTTTTGCAAGGATGAAGTACGTTGAAGTTTTTGCAAGGATAAAGTACGTCGGATTTTTTGCAAGGATAAAATGCGTTAAAATTTTTGCAAGGATACAGTTCGTCAAAATTTTTGCAAGGATAAAGTACGTCGAAATTTTTGCTACGATAAAGTACATTGAATTTTTTGCTAGGATAAAGTACGTTGAAATTATTGCAAGGATTAATGTCCAGAGTATTATGGACGTCAGAATTTTCCTCTCTTTGTATACTGAGTGTACTGTATTCACCAAGATGCCTGCCAAGTGTAGTACTTACGGCAAATCCCTCACAGGGAGAGCCCAAATAATATTTGGCAGTGGACATTTTTCGGCTGATGAAGTAAAGAAATTCCCAAAGGCGTACATAGTTTTGATATTGATGAACGAATTTATTAGACTTACCTGGGCCAATAGGGCCTGAGCACAGAAAACGAGAATAGCTTTGGTGGACATCTTCAATGTTATTCCAAGGAAGGATGACTTAAGAATACTATGTAAGACAATTTTTTGTCTTTTATACACTGCACGAGTTATCTGCATAATTGAATTCTTTGCAACAGATATAAATGGAACGTGGTCATTTACCATACATACTCGTACAATACTAACTTTATCGCTATTACAAAATGATTCTCATTCAATGACCTGAAGCTTTAACTTTTACATTAAAAGATATTTGGTAACCACTACGACCATTAGTTACCACATAACATTATCAGTATTCTTGACCCATATTTGAAACGTGATATATGCAGTGAATAATTCGTATAAAATGAAATGCTGTTCCAAGCATTTTATACTGTAAACCTTCAGTTGAATCAACAAACATGTCTTCCTTCGGACTCCTTCTCC
Organism: Ennomos fuscantarius; assembly: GCA_905220475.3. Classification (NCBI taxonomy): domain Eukaryota; kingdom Metazoa; phylum Arthropoda; class Insecta; order Lepidoptera; family Geometridae; genus Ennomos; species Ennomos fuscantarius. The sequence goes on along the minus strand of HG992050.1, from coordinate 6,314,476 downwards.
TGTGCATCCAGGCTTGCCTGATCCAGGTAAAATTATTAATTATAAATCAATAAATTATTTCTTAAATGCAAAAAATCTCTCTCAAAAAGATTCAGCCAGGCGTGGCCGGGTGGGATGTAAATAAACATTTACTACTATAACTATAAGAATATCTACTGCTTACTAGATAACTTTTTGGTATTTATATTTTAAACCATAGTAATTTCCATGATAATTCCAATGGATGTGTTCATTTCATAATTTATATTTTACAGAACGCCTTCGGCGCTTGCGGTTGCGGCGGTATTGGCAACGGTCTCGGCTACGGCTACGGTGGCCTCGGTGGCTACGGATACGGTGCTGGTCTGGGCTACGGCGCTGGCTGCGGTGCCGCGTACGGCGGCTCTGGCGTCGGTAACGTGGTCGTCGAGGGTGCTCTCCCCGTGGGCGGCGCCACTGCCCTCGCCGGACAGGTCCCCATCATCGGTGCCGTGGAGTACTGCGGCCCCGTCTGCGCCGCTGGTTCCGTCAGCATCGCTGGAAACTGCGCTCACAGCTGCGGCTGCGGTGGACTCGGTTACGGCTACGGCATCTACTAAACACCAACCAACCTGCTTAATTGACAGCCTGCCAAAAATAAATACCTTTTGAACGAATTTCTCGTTTTAAATTTGAATATGTTATAAGGAAAGATGAATAAAACTCATGTGGCATATTATTACGAAGAAAGTTGCAATGTACGTAGGTAGATTCCAAATATAAAAATATTATAATAAGCCAAGCATGTGGGTAGGACATAAATATTACCCGGAATCTGTGCTATGTAATGCTTGCTGCTTTACTTTCTCGTATCCCGGCTGCATATCCTTTAAAAGTGATGAATAATTATTGTGAAATATTGATAGAAAAATTAGCACGCTGAAAGGGCAGTGGGATGGTCATATCTGCCGAAGAACCGATAACCGTTGGGCTAGATGTGTTCTGGAGTGGAGACCGCGAATCGGCAGACGTAGTGTAGGACGCCCTGCGGCAAGATGAAGCGATGACATACTCAAGGTAGCTGGTAGTAACTGGAAGAGTAGAGCCGAAGACTGGGCTCAGTGGCGTGCCTTAGAAAAGGCCTAAGTCCAGCAGTGGATTAGTGTAGGCGATGATGATGATGAATGTTGACAGATGAAAAGGAAGAGAAAAACTAAAGAAGACGTGCATGGGTTCTGTAAAGGCAGATATGAATGAAAAGGAAATATATGAAAATGTAACAAGTGGCAGAGAAGAGTGGAAGATAAACCTACTGCGGACATAATGTTTATATGAAAATCAAGTACTACGAGCACCAAATACTTGTAACTAAGGATTTTTTACGATATCGAATACAGTAATGTGCGGGTAGGTAGAAACTCTCAGCGGATCCCGTCAAACCGTCACTTTCCATCAGGTGAGAGCGTGGTCAAATGCTAGACAAGCTTGAAGTAAAAAAAAAGGTCATCGCGACCAGTATATAGTACAAAGACTTTATTTGTAGTTCAGGTTTTTATTTTATTTTTTATGTTAGTGATGTGATGAGCTGATCGTTCACGTGATCTTAAGCGACACGCCCATAACAGAACAGTGTCATTTGGAACTCCAAAATATAAAGATTCGCATGAGACTGCACTGCGCACATCATTCTGAGACATCAGCGCAGTCTTGTAAAAAGATTACTCAACTCCGTAAGATCAGATCATAATATATATAACTCAAAGGTGACTGACTGACTGACTGACATAGTGATCTATCAACGCACAGCCCAAACCACTGGACGGATCGGGCTGAAATTTGACATGCAGGTAGATGTTATGACATAGGCATCCGCTAAGAAAGGGTTTTTCGAAATGCCACCATTAAGAGGGTTGTTGAATTATTTTCCCATAGGCCACGCCGCGAGCGAAGCTGCGGGCAGAAGCTCGTCAGATCATAAAGTCTCATTTGACCAGTGATTTCACTAGCTGCAGTGCCCTTAAAACTGGAACACAGTAGTGCTTTCACACTACTGCTTGGCGGCAGAATAAGTGGCAAAGCGGCGGTACCTACCTAGACGAACTTTGCACAAAAGGCCTAACACATAATAAATCACTTCGCGTTTAAATTCTGATTTTCAAAATTTAATTTAAATACTATACGATAAAACAAAATTTCGTTTTTTTATTTAAATTTTAGAAACATTCTCATTTCGAGAAATTAAAGATATAACAGTGATATCTTTACGAATATTATAAAGTTTGTACGTATGGACGTGTGGATATTTCTTACTCTCACGCAAAAACTAGTGAATGGATAAGCCATGACGATACGCGAAACGGCTGCCCATATCAGTTTCAGTGTCACTCAGAATTATAAAGTACTAGTTGCGCCCCGCGGTGTCACCCGCGGAAAAAGTATTTTAGTTATTTGCTCATCCCACGGGAAAATGTCACTTTATCGGGATAAAATGTAGCCTATATGTTAATCCAGTTTATATGCTATCTTGGTACCGAATTCCATCCAAACCTATTCAGCCGTTTGAGCGTGAAGGAGTAACAAACATATACACATACACACATTCACACAAACACACATACAAACTTACGCCTTAATAATATTAGTGTGATAGAGTTTCACGTGACACTGCATGTCATTGTGAGATAAAACAGTCTTATTAAATTTCTAGACTGTGAGATCATAAAGTCTCATTTGCCCAATAATTTCACTAGCTACTATCTGCTGCTATCAAGATTCGTTGAAAAATGCGACCTGGCAGGTCTTCAATCTTCAATCTTGACTTAGCAAACAAAGTGAGCAAAAGTGCCTGATTCAACGGGAGAAGTATGAACTTTAATCATAATTTTACAATTCACATTCAAATTGTGTCATTTTTCATGTATTTTCATTCAAATTGAGTCATTTTTAATGCATTCTCATTCAAATTGTATCATTGTATCGCTTATGTTAAATTTTTTCATTGGGATCAGAAGAGATTCCTAAATAATATTTTGTAGGGTCATTTGATTTTGCTACTTGGCTAGCATGCTACACCTTCGATCGCATCGTCACTTCCCATCAGGTGAGAGCGTGGTCAAATGCTAGACAAGTTTGAAGTAAAAAAATTGGGTTTGTTTGGTTTGACGGGATCCCGTCAAACCAAACGAACCCAATTTTTTCGCAGTCTCTACTCCAGAACACATCTACCCCAACGGTTATCGGTTCTTCGGCAGATATGACCATCCCACTGCCACTTTAGCGTGCTTATTTGTCTATCAATATTTCATAATAATTATTCATCACTTTTAAAGGATATGCAGCCGGGATACGAGAAAGTAAAGCAACAAGCGTTACATAGCCTGATTCAACGCGAGAAGTATGAACTTCTCGCGTTGAATCAGGCACTTTTGCTCACTTTGTTTGCTAAGTCAATTACAATAATCATTAATTATATATAGGTGAAGATACCTAAACAAATTCCAGAATATGGAATTTACACCTCACTATCATTGTAAATGAAAACAATATGAATCTATTCATCAATGACTTATTTTATTGTGGTTTGTTTCAAATTGGAGAATAGTCGTTGGTGTTTAGTAGATACCGTAGCCACCGAGTCCACCGCAGCCGCAGCCGTGAGCGCAGTTTCCAGCGATGCTGACGGAACCAGCGGCGCAGACGGGGCCGGCGTACTCCACGGCACCGATGATGGGGACCTGTCCGGCGAGGGCGGTGGCGCCACCCACGGGGAGAGCACCCTCGACGACCACGTTACCGATGCCATCACCGCCATACGCGCCACCGTAACCACCGGCCAGACCAGCGCCGTAGCCCAGACCAGCGCCGTATCCCAGACCAGCACCGTAGCCGTAGTTACCGGCCAGACCAGCACCGTATCCAGCGCCTAGGCCACCGTAGCCGAGACCGTTGCCGATGCCGATACCACCGCAACCGCAAGCACCGAAGGCATTCTATAAAAAAAAACGATTTGGATATATATAATTACCCCGAAACTAATACAGTCGGGTACAAAACAAAAATAAAAATCAAATGATTTCTACTTTAGCATAAAATGCCGCGAAGCGCTGGGTCAATTTAATTTCTACAAACAATAATTACATTTTTACACGTAAAAGTACTCTGAGATATTGGTGAACTTACTTGGATCAGGCAAGCCTGGATGCAGAGCAGCAATAGTCCGAAGGAAGACATGTTTGTTGGTGTTTGGGCTGAACGATGTTTTCAGAATAAATTTCCTAGTTCAAACTTTCCTATTTATACCGTCACAAAGCTTCTTTCGTTACATTGAAAATTATGAAACTCGTAAACTAAGTCAAGGACATGACTTTGAGAGTGTTACAAAATGTATGTGTTTTGTTATTGTTTATGATAATACTAACATATTTTCTTCAATTAATTCAATGGTGAAATCGTGTTGATAAAAGAACAATTTGTAATATTATACTTTCCAACATCCAACTGTCGCAATAATTACTATTTGTTCCTAAAATTGATAAAATATGAAGTATAAAAGAATGGTGTAGTAAACTAGTAATTATTCTAAAGAAATCTCTCGTTGGAATAACATTAACATGTCTCCCAAGGCTATTCTCGTATTCTGCGCTCAGGCCCTACTGGCCCAGGTAAATTGGCATTATATTTATTAGCAAAAATGTAATTTTAATGTCTGTCTAACTTGGTCGTACTATTGTTTTACTGGTTTCTTTAGGGTTGAAAAGAGCATCACACTTAAACGGGAAGAAAATACCAACAGTATTTACAGAATATGTGATTGTTTTCAGACCGCCTTCAGCGCGTGCCTTGGAGGTTGGGGAGGCGCTGGCTGGAATGGTCTGGCTGGTAACGGTGGCTGGAATGGTTTGGCTGGAGCCGGTCTCGGTCTGGCTGGTGGTTACGGAGCCGGCTGCGGTGTCGCTTCTACTGGCGGTGGCCTCCCTGTCTCCAGTGCCTCCCCCGTCGCTCCCGTCGGTGTCGCCGTGCGATCTGAGAACTGCTACGAAGGAGCTTTAGCCGCTGGTGGCAACCTTCCTTTCCTGGGTACCGTCAGTGTCGAGGGCGTGCTCCCCACTGCTGGTGCTGGTGCTGTCTCGTACGGCTGCGGCAACGGTGCCGTCGGCATCGCCGCCGAGGGTCCCATCGGAACCGGCATCCTCGCTGCCGAAGAATTCGCTCCCAACTCCGGTCTTGCTGGCTACGGAGGTTACGGTGCTGGATTCGGTTATGGAGCCGGTATCGATGGATACGGTAACGGATACGGTAACGGATACGGCCTCGGCGGCTGCGGCTGCGGTGGTATCTACTGAAAATAAAAATGTATCTACCATTTTGACGAAATACAAACATATCTGCATTGAATTTTTCTTTTTATTGATTTTCAGTGTTTCTGTGCCAGACATTGTATTTAATTTTATACTATCTATAGAGTTAGTTTAGTCAAAGTCAAAGAATTTTATTGCAATGATCTATTTTTAACACTTTTACAAGTACTTAAAATTAAGTGATTGTAAGCATATAAAACGATATTGCTGTTTATTTTTTTTGAACGGGCATGATGATGTTGATGTAATTACATAATATAGTGATGTCTTTTGGATACCTTATTATTGATTATCTTATTTTTTTTTAGGTTTTAGATATTTATTTTCACTTAAAGAATCATATTAACTTGCAAGTGAAAATACAAAATAACATCTTTAAATGCGAGTAGGAACGGTAACATACAGGTAACTAATATAGGCAATCTTAAGTATTTAACTCCGGCACGGTTCCTCAATAATCAGATAAAAGCTATTCATTGGATAAAACAAAACACAGTAAAAATTGAAATTAAAAATTTTTGCAACTGAAAATTATGACGTAAAATACAACTTTAATTATTGCAAATACTGACCTACTTTACAGACCTATAAGTAAAAAAGCTGAACTAAATGAAAATTACTTAATCACAATCTAACGCCAATTTGATAAACGACAATTGGATTTGTTGTTCTCGATAACCGCGCATCGTGATCAAAGGTTTGATGTTTGTGTCAGGTTTTAATGCTATTGTATTGCATATTGCATGAAAAAGTTAAGAATCAAGATATTTAATATGATGAATAAATAAAACAGAAAACAATAAAAAGGAAACTTAATCTAACAAACCAGTATAGGATCTCGATATAAAACGACCTTCACCGTGACGTATATTTGATAAAATGTATTTAATCTTTAATTTGATGGTTGGTTTGGACCTCTCCGTCGCCCATAATCACTCACAGCAATATTTCACTTTTCAAAATTCGAAAACCGGAATTCAGAACTGATTTTTCGCAGGGAACTCTATACCACCGTGATCATAATGAAATAATCTTTATTTTCATTTAATTTTAATTTACTAATATCGATTAACCTGTTTATACCTGGCTATCTAACAGTTGTGACCGGAAAAAAATAGGTAACCTAACGTTTGCATATTCTATGGGATTCATATTTTCGATTGATATAAAGGGTGAAACGTTTAAATTTTTTTAAAATCATTAATTTATCATATCTTGGACTAAAATTTGCTAGACAAACTAATATGCAATATATTTCGTGACATATTAAATTAAATATAAAATACGTTTTACCAAATAAACATCCCGGTGAAGGTCGGTTTATATCGGGATCTTAGACCAAAAGGTCGCTCAACTGTCTCCAACCTAGTTCTTTTTAATAAATTCTTAATTTTTAATAAATTCTAATAAACTGATGCTACGGACACAGGTAATTCGGTTGACGTAGTCCATACAGATTACAACAAATGTGACCACATGATCACAAGCTTCTTATAACCAAGCTTAAACACGCCGCGCCAGTATAAAGGGTGGCTTCCTCAGGTGGTTTCTTCATATATAGATAACCGATCCCAGGCAGTAGTGGTAAATAACTATTTCTGTGTGGGCATCGCTAGTGGGGTTCCACAAGGTTCTCTGCTTGGTCCTCTGCTCTTTTTGATATTCGTGAATGATATCTATTATCTATCTATCGTGATAATTATTGTGTTTGCTGACGACATAAACATATTTAGGACCATTAGATTGATTAACGATACTAAGCTTGAAGGCTTCCAAGCTGGTTTGTTTCGTCTTGATGGTTACTGTGCTCTCAACAATTTGAAAGAAAGAAAGAAAAAGAAAGAAAAATTTTTATTCATGGCAAAGAGTGCGCATAGGATAATAATACATAAAAGATATAAAAAAACATAGTAATTGTCAGTTACCATGAATCGGCCCCAACTCAGCATAGTGCTGGCGATACAGCCAGCGCTGGTCTTCCGTTGGACCTTATTCTCATATACATTACCTTACCTTACCTTATACTCATTTGGACCTTAACCCTAAATGTTCAATGGTAGGTTTCACCCGAAAAATACTATGAATATCGTCACCATACACGCTGAAAGGACAGCTACTACAAATGAACAAAGTAGTTAAAAACCTTGAAGTAGTCCATGACTCTAAACTACTTTTTGACAATCATATCGAATCCGTTGTCACTAAAGCGTCAAGAGTTTCAGGGTTCATCATGCGAACATCTGCTGATTTTAAGCAAGCAAAAACATTAAAAACTCTTTACTACACATTTGTCCGGAGCCACCTTGAGTACGCGTCTCAAATCAGAGTCTCCGTTATGAAAAATACATCTCAAGAATTGAGCGAATCCAGATTATATTTCTTAAGTATCTCTGCTACCGCTGGAAAATTTTTATTCCTCCGACAATTAGCATAACCTTTGCAGACAGTTTCATCTTTTACCCTTTCAAAAAGGTACGAAATCTCAGACCTTGTATACCTTTTGAATATTACAAGTAATACCGTGCCCGCACGGTAACGCTCCCGCACGATGACGCTTTATAGGTCGGTAGATACCAACAGCATTAGCTCGTTAAAAAAAAAAAGCAATATCGTTGATTGCTCAGACCTTGCAAGTAAAATTAAACTAAACGTTCTACTTAGATTATTCAATGCACTGTTGCATGTTCATTAGTTTCAACTAAATATATGCAGAATTCCTACTTATGGTGAGTAAGCAACAACTATAATAAACAGAGTAAGCAAAACGACCTTGACCTCATTGTGCGCCAGTGCTTGTTCAGCGAGGCGATGGCTGAACAGTGAATTTTTCTTAGACGTTTGACGATAGTAGAATCTTAATTAATTTATTTTTGTACCTGGTTTACTTTTATCTTTTTTTTACCTTTATCCTTTAATTTTTACCTTGTTAGCTTTATTTTAAATTGCAAAAACTGAAAGTATGCACTAGGAAGCTAATTAAAGTACCTTAAGTAAGAAAAATAAGATTATATTTGGAATAAGATAATATTTGGCACAATGAATCGGCATTGCAATTCAACGGGGCAATGCTGCCAGCATGTTGGGTGCGCTATCTACTGGTAGTAGCTGGAGCATTTGGACTGTCTATAGGTCACCGCGGCCAGTATATAGTCCAATTTTATTTTTGTAGTGTTTAGTATTAGTTGTTATATCATTTTATTTGGGTAGGTAATTACATTCAGTATGTAGTATTGTGTAACATTCTACTGAACGAAGAAGTCTCTGAACAGCAATTCCTCGCTCTTATTGATTAAAGACATTGTCATCATTATTTTTTTTTGTATAATTACTAAACGTGGAAAATAAGATTTATATGATAAATAAAATAAAATTGTTCAATGCATTTGTTTATATTTCGTCAGAATTTTGGAACAATATTCAAAAACCATCTTAGTAGATACCACCGCAGCCGCAGCCGCCGAGGCCGTATCCGTTACCGTATCCATTACCATATCCACCGATACCGGCTCCATAACCGAATCCAGCACCGTAACCACCGAAGCCAGCAAGACCGGAGTTGGGAGCGAATTCTTCGGCAGCGAGGATGCCGGTTCCGATGGGACCCTCGGCGGCGATGCCGACGGCACCGTTACCGCAGCCGTACGAGACAGCACCAGCACCAGCAGTGGGGAGCACGCCCTCGATACCGACGGTGCCCAGGAAAGGAAGGTTGCCACCAGCGGCGAGGACACCCTCGTAGCAGTTCTCAGACCGCACGGCGACACCGACGGGAGCGACGGGGGAGGCGCTGGCGATAGGGAGGCCGCCGCCGGTAGAGGCGACACCACCGCAGCCGTAGCCGGCTCCGTAACCACCCAGACCGATACCGGCTCCACCCAAACCGAGACCGAGACCGGCTCCGCCCAAACCGTTCCAGCCAGCGTTACCAGCCAGACCGTTCCAACCTCCGAGGCAAGCGCTGAAGGCGGTCTAAAAGAGGAGGTTACATATCTTTTATCTCAATGTGCTTACAATGTTCATATATTTCACTAATATTAATTAAAATAATTAGAATAGAATAGTTTTAAAAAACTCCTAACATACATACATACCATACATACAACATATACCAATATAAAATGAAAACTTATCATTAAGTTCTATAGCAGGTAGTATGATGCGCAGTCTTATCACTAAAAGGGATCACTTTTAGGCAAACTTTGGAAGGCTAGAATCAGAGGAATAAGGAGAAATCAGCGGTACTCAATACTAACAATTATACTTTACTAAAATTAGATAAAATTACATTTATAAGCTCTTTGCAGGCAATATATACAACACTAGTTGCGCCCCGCGGTAAATCCGCGGGGCGCAACTAGCCGCAAACAACCGCGGATAAAAAGTAATTTAATTATTTGCTTATCCTACGGGAACGTTTCACTTTTCCGGGATAAAATGTAGCCTATGAGTTAATCCAGTGTATAAGCTATCTTGGTACCGAATTTCATCCAAATCCATTCAGCTGTTTGAGCGTGAAGGAGTAACAAACATACACACATACAAACTTTCGCTTTTATAATATTAGTGTGATATATATAGGCACAAATAATTGATTTTTCAAAGCAACTATATTTTTTGATATTAATGAATGATGGACGAGCTAGTCGTTCACCAGATATTAAGCGACACGGCCGCCCATTACAAATCGGTTTCACTCGGAACTCTATAGTTTCGCGACACTGCACTGCGCACATCCTGAGACAACAGCACAGTCTGGTAATAAGATTACTCTACTCTGAGATCAGATCATAAAGTCTCAATTGCCCAGTAATTTCACTAGCCACAATGCCCTTCAAGAACTACTGCATGGCGGCAGAAAACCTAACAAAGCGGTGGTAACTACTTAGACTAACTTTGCAGAATAGTTCTACCACCTAGTAAAATTTGTGTAGTAATTTATTTAATAGACGAGTTTGGAAATAATATTTAGATGACACTTACCTGGGCCAGGAGGGCCTGAGCGCAGAAAACGAGAATAGCCTTGGGAGACATGTTAATGTTATTCTAAACAAGGATGTCTTGAGAATATAAATGTAATTAACTGGTGGCTTTTTATATAGTCCTAGTTTTTATCAGCAGAAGTATTAGACGGTAAATGTCGGAAAAAGTTGCATCAGTTGGATGTTGGTAGTTTAGTGTTTACACAATTTTATCGTCATCCTTCACACGTGCACACTAGACATGACTTATATTATTGAATGTACATATAAACAATTTTACGCAACATTGCTGTATATTTTCCATACATATTGATAGCCTTGACATATATTTTGTAACCTGATTAAAGTATGGTCTTTTAGAGTATAAAACGTCAGGCAGGACTTGTCGTAAAGTATTCTGAGTTAAAATTTCAGTAGAACAACAAATCATGTCTTCCTTCGGATTTTTGCTTCTGTGCATCCAGGCTTGCCTGGTCCAGGTAAATTGAATTTAAAGTTGAAAGTGATATTCTATGGCCATAACTTTGTAATAAATTAATAGAACTCAGTCTTATGAGCTTGTCTTTGGCCAGTGACTATTGTATTGTTGTCAAGTATATAGATGAAAGTTTCCTAAAGTCAATTTTTAATTTTAACAATTGTATGCTTTGCGGCAATCGATCACAATTGATGAGATCTTATTTGCTGCTATTCAGTGTGTTAAACAATAAAGCAATTAACATACATTGTTATTTAGCTTGTATTTTTGAATTTGTTTATGATATTTTTGTTTATTTACAGAACGTCTTCAGCTCTTGCGGTTGCGGCGGTATTGGCAACGGCTACGGCTACGGTGGCCTCGGTGGCTACGGTGCTGGTCTGGCTGGTAACTACGGCTACGGTAATGGTCTAGGTTACGGTGGTGGTCTGGGCTACGGCGCTGGTCTGGCCGGTGGTTACGGTGGCGCGTACGGCGGTGATGGCATCGGTAACGTGGTCGTCGAGGGTGCTCTCCCTGTGGGCGGCGCCACCGCCCTCGCCGGACAGGTCCCCATCATCGGTGCCGTGGAGTACGCCGGCCCCGTCTGCGCCGCTGGTTCCGTCAGCATCGCTGGAAACTGCGCTCACGGCTGCGGCTGCGGTGGTCGTGGTTACGGTTACGGCATCTACTAAGCAACCGATCACGGTTATTTAATCGACCTTATTTGAAACCTGACGTGAGAATATAGCAAAGAACATATTTATTTGTTTTAATTATAACCTAACTATAATTATTCTTTTTCAAGCTGCAAAAACTGATAATAGTTTAGTAGATAGCGCCGGGGTGAGCGATCTTTTGTCTTCAGACAAGGTAGGAAGGTATGAATATTGTATCGTATCAAATTAAGCTTTTAATATTTAATGGGAATGACGTATCATTAGTCATTTGAACTTATGACGTGGTATTTGATTTTGATTGATGTATATGTTCTAGATAACGAGTAATCAAACTTGTTATTTTAATAGGAATTGGTGTTTTGCCAACTCAGTACCACAAAGGTCAATGACCTCAGTAGAGCCTCACTACAGGTCTTATGATCTGATCATGATCTCACATTATGATTGATCTGATCTTAAGATAATGAATTAATGAATGAATGATTTATTTGTGAATACACTGTGAACGTGAATGTATTTAGTTTATTAAACAAATATTACAAACCTAAAGAACATCTACTTGATAATGATACTTATAGTTACTATTATATAAACATGGATAAGACAAAAATAATGTCTAATGCTCATGTTTTACCTATACCGGTAACTGTTGGGAACGATACTGTTGAACCTGTCCACCGATATACCTACTAAGTTCCGACTCCGAGACAGGTCCGAATTCAAGAACGAGGTCTCACCAAGAATCCAAATCAGCTGGGTAGCGTTCGAAAAGCTTAAATCTTTTTGCCCAAAGCAACGCAGAGCTTGAAAACAAAGGTTTTCAATCAGTGTGTGTTGCCAATGGTGACTCATGGAACTGAAACGTGGTGCCTTACTGTTGGTCTAATTAGTTAGTTCAAAGTTGCGCAACGAGCTTTGGAGAGGGCTATGCTAGGGCATTCTTTGATAAAATCCGAAATAAGCAGATTTGCATGAGTAACAATGAATGCTATCCATTGCCACATCACTCGTAGAACTGACAATCGATGGGGAAGAAAGATTTTCGAGTGATGACTTCGAACGGAATGATGCAGCCTCCACTGCCATGCTGTCTCCGCAGCTCCACATTGATTAACACTTGTTGATCGACGACCTGCTGGGCAATATGTGATTGCCACCGATAGAACTACAATTTTCTATGGATTTGACAGTTTCGAGACGCAGTTTATGTGCATAGTCAGTATGGAAATTGGCCGTTCAAGCATTACTTAAGCACTATGGGGGGGCGGGGGGGTTTTTGCTTTGCTTATTTTGGATGACATGGGGGGTAGGGGTGTCTAGATGATGATTACGTCATCGGTAGTTATTTACCTTTTTACACGAATAACCAACCCTCACATTGTCTTTGCTTGGAACACTAAACATTATAATTATAATATTTAAAAAACAACACATTGATTGAAAAATGTTTACGTAAGCATGGGGAGGGGGTAAGAGCTTTGCTTACTTTTGCTGACAAGGGGGATGGGGGGGTAAATAATTGTAATAAATCTGCTTACGTAATACTTGAACGACCCCTTTCTCCTGTTGCATTGCAATCAAAGTTTCGTGATCACCCCCCAGGTCTGTACTAAGAAAAATCGTTGGATGCAAGCAACCAGTCAAAGTAACGCTCTACGGAGAAGACCTGCGTTCAGTAGTGGACGGCTTCAGACTGATGATGATACATAAAAATAATAAATAAATGCCCAACAATCACACACACAGATCCTGGACCCTAACTGGGAGTCCTTGGGACCCAGAAACTACGAGTACCACGGTCCCACAACACCCAGACTCAGAAGAAGTAATTGCGTTTTTTTTCTGTGCACTTGTCCTGTCGCAGGAATCGAACCCACCGCCTCTGGATTATGAGCCGACCTACGCAACTACCACAACACAGAGGCTGTAATAGATATAAGTACATAGTGTTACATATATATTAGGTGCATTGCATACAAGTTGCATTACAATGCGGAAGAAAAATTAACCTCTTTAGTGACAAGCAGTGGCGTAAAGCAAATTTTAGTTGCTAATGTAAGCATGCACCTCTTCATGTATTATCATATCATCATCATCATCACCAGCCTATATTAGTCCACTGCTGGACATAGGCCTCGCCCAAGGCACGCCACTGAGCGGGCTCAGGAAAAATAGAGCCGAAGACCGGGGTCTTCGGCTCTATTTTTCGAGTTACTCCCAGCTACCTTGCGTATGTCATCGCTCCATCTCGCCGCAGGTCGTCCTACACTACGTCTGCCGATCCACGGTCTCCACTCCAGAACACGTCTACCCCAACGGTTGTCGGTTCTTCGGCAGATATGACCAGCCCATTGCCACTTCAGCTTGCTAATTCGCTGAGCTATGTCGGTAACCTTAGTTCTCTGGCGAATAGTTTCGTTTCGGATTTGATCCCGCAGCGATACTTATTTATATATTATTGGGATTATCATATCACTTTATATGAATACAATAACTTAGTTTAAATATTTTATACCTAATCGCATATTGACTTGTAAAAGTGATAAAAATAGCATATTCGTAATAAATTCCTTTGCCTTTGACATTGATCTTCCATTCTTTAGGTACCTATGAAATTTACGTGCTTAACTCATTATTTGCAAGTATTATAATTGTGTATACACCTACAATTTTCTGCTACATAATCTTTTTTCATACTGACGGTTGTGCAGCTACCGTTAGAATCATATAATTAATACACACTAGTTGCGCCCCGCGGTTTCACCTGCGGATAAAAAAGTATTTTAATTATTTGCTCATCCCACCAGGAAAATATCACTTTTCCGTGATAAAATGTAGCCTATATTTTAATCCAGTGTATAAGCTATCTTGGTACCGAATTTCATCCAAATCCATTCAGCCGTTTGAACGTGAAGGAGTAACAAACATACACACATACAAACTTTCGCCCTTATAATATTAGTGTGATTTTCAAGCGATTTCAAATGAAAAATGTCTCTTCTATATTCATAAAATTTTTGTATGGCATACAATATATCCGTCCAAAAATTTATGAATGTTATTCAAAATTACTTTTTTTATGTTTTAGCTCCACACTTTTGTGTATTTCGCCAGTGTCAAGTAATTGATAATTTATAAAGCTAATATTTCACGCAAATATGTGTCAAGTCATAGTCGAAGTCATCAAGTCAAGTCATAGTCTAGTCAAAGTCATACTCCTTGTAAAGTGGTGGCAACTTTACTTGAAGCTTCTATGGAGTTTTGGAAACAACACGAAAAGAAACGTTTCACCATCATTATACCATTTTCCCACACTCACGCCTATAATCCAGCACTTAACGCATAGAATGCCACCAATTTTATGCACTAACACTGAAAATAACACAAGTTTTGGAAAATAATACAATGCGGTGATGCAATCTTTTTCGTATTGATTGTACGGGATTTACTCACGTTATAATTGGCCGGACTATCCGACTTATTATTATAACGTGAGTAAATCCCGTACAATCAATACAAAATGTGTGAAAACCACGTTAGTTTCCATAATAAAACAATCTTTTTCGCTTTCCCGCCAATACTCTCCAAAATTACTTTATAATCCTTAAAGTGTATCTACCGAGCATATCATTAGATCCTAACCAATATGATGTTTTCATCCACGCTACCTACTGGTAGTGGGCTGGAGATATTGGACTGTCTATAGGTCATCGCGGCTAGTATATAGTCCAAAACTATAAAAACATAGTAGGTAGTATTGCTAGTAGCATTAAGTAGTAATTGTTATCTTATTTATTAATTTTTTTATTTATTATTATTAGACCAACTAGGATCACAATCAGCACCAAATAAAAACATATAAACAAATAGAATGGTCAATTTGAAAATACCAAAATCATCAATTACAATTAAAATACCGTAAATAGAAATAGAAATTAAATTAAAATAAAAATTGAAAAATCAAAAAGTAATTTTAACTTCGTTCAGTAGGTGTACCATGTTACAATGGTACACATACTGACAGTCAAACCGATCAGCAAGCGCTATTGTATTGTAGTAGTTAGTTAAAAGAATAAAGAATAAAAATATAAATAGCATATTTCATAATAGCTTCGTTACGGATTTTTGACTTGGGGAGTAAGCTGGTGAATGCGTTACAAGGTGAACAGTAGTTAAACTTGGAAGTAGTTGGTTCACGTAGATCTCCATTTCAACATAACAAAGTTAAAAATTACATAAATTTGTATTATTGTGTTGGTATGGTATTTACAATTGTCAAGATGGTGACATTAACATTTGGCGGGAATGCAGAAAAGATGGCGTCACCGCATTGTATTATTTTCCAAAACTTGTGATATTTTCAGTGTTAGTGCATAAAATTGGTGGCATTCTATTCGTTAAATGCTGGATTACAGGCGTGAGTGTGGGAAAATGGTATAAGGATGGTGAAACGTTTCTTTTCGTGTTGTTTCTAAAACTCCATAGAAGCTTCAAGTTAAGTTGCCACCACTTTACTAGGAGTATGACTTTGGCTAGACTATGACTTGACTTGATGACTTCGACTGTAACTTGACATATATTTGCGTAAAATATCATTAACTTGATAAATTATTAATTACTTGACACTGGCTAAATACACAAAAGTGTGGAGCCAAAACATAAAAAAAGGAAAACATAGTTATACCGGCCGATAGATGGAGCTAAACTAAAGCACTCGTCTTTAGTAGTAGTAGACTTTTAGCACGGAACTTTTCAGCAATATTGGTACGCGATAGCCAATTACTTGGTAGTTTGTTGCGGTGACACCTAACTCGAAGAACTTTGCAGAAAATTGTAACCATCTAGTATAAAAAGTTGTAAAAGTATTTGCAATCAAATCCTTTGATTTTGAAGGTCTGGAGAGTTGCACTGGAAGAGTCCGCTCTGAAGGTGGTCCGGGTTGTATTGATGATGAAAGGAAGAGGTGGCCATCAGTACTGGAGTATATCTGAGGCTGAGTCTACGTGGTTGGAAGCTTTGAGCATACACTATAATTTTGCTGGTTTTAATGGAATGTAGTACCAGTAGTGTAGTACCAAACACACGTTTCTTATCAGAGTAAGAAATAATAAGTATGAAAAATATTGAAACCAAAAAGTGCATTCAAATTTTCTATTCGTTCTATTCAAGTTTCGATTCATATTATCAACATGCTGTTATCAGTTGTTGCTTAGTAGATGCCGTAACCATAACCACGACCACCGCAGCCGCAGCCGTGAGCGCAGTTTCCAGCGATGCTGACGGAACCAGCGGCGCAGACGGGGCCGCAGTACTCCACGGCACCGATGATGGGGACCTGTCCGGCGAGAGCGGTGGCGCCGCCCACGGGGAGAGCACCCTCGACGACCACGTTACCGACGCCAGAGCCGCCGTACGCGGCACCGCAGCCAGCGCCGTAGCCCAGACCAGCACCGTAGCCCACACCAGCACCATATCCGTATCCACCTAGGCCACCATAGCCGTAACCGTTGCCGATGCCGCCGCAGCCGCAAGAGCTGAAGACGTTCTGTAAATAACCAAAATAATGTAAACATTGCTCAGACTTGGAACGCTCTGTATTCGAGATTACTAAAGGCAGAATTCCGAAGTACGACAAAGGAAGACTTTGGATCTCGTGGAAACAGAAGTGGAGATGAGAAGAACAAGCTTAAACGTTGTAATGCCTAAAATTAAATGTGACTCTTAATTAAATAGTATCTATGAGTAAAGCGGTACTTTTGATGACTATGATTTTTACTAGGTGGTAAGACTTTTCTGCAAAGTTCGTCTACCAGATACCAGGTAGGTACCACCGCTTTGCTAGTTATTCTGCCGCCAAGCAGTAGTGTGCAAGCACTGCTGTGTTCCGGTCTGAAGGGCACTGTAGCTAGTGAAATTACTGGGCAAATGAGACTTTATGACCTGATCTCACAGTCTAGTAATCTTATTACTAGATTGTGCTGATGTCTCAGGATGACGTGCGCAGTGCGGGGTCACGCGAAACTTTTTAATTTCGAGTTCCGAGTTAACCTGCCAGTGATATGGGCATACAACAGCTCGTCACGGCAATCCTTGACATAAAAAAAAAATTATTAGATGAATCGACAAAAAAATCATCTAATCTCTTGCAGCTAGTCACAAGAAAGTACTTAATATCGTAAGACGGAGAAGCTTTATTGCAGTATGTGGAATGAGCTGCCAATGATAGTGCGGTTGTAAATAAACACTATTGTTATGTTTATATAGTTTTGTGACATAATAACCTTGTTTCCTAGAAAGCCATTAACCCATTGAGTCGAAACTCGATAGCTTACTGTTAACGAAAAGATGAAGAATGAGATGAGATGAGATGAGATGATGAGAAGAGATGCCTCACCGGTAAGTCCGTAATAGGCATAATGGATACATTTTAGGATATATTCAATGATTTTTTTTAAACACAATACAGTGGTAAAAGTATAAAATATTAACAATTATGATCAAAAGTGGCACATAACGCAGTGGTCATAAGATTGAGTTTAACTAACCACCACTAAACTACCACCAAGTTATGGCGGTAGAATATCACTATCAATTTTAAATTAAATTTACCTGGACCAGGCAAGCCTGGATGCACAGAAGCAAAAGTCCGAAGGAAGACATGATTTGTTGTTCTACTGAAATTTCAACTCAGAATACTTTTTGAGAAGTTCCGCCTAACTTTTTATACTCTAAAGGACCAGACTTTAATCAGGTTACAAAATTTATGTCAAGGTTATTATTATTTGGTCCAGCAATGAACATAAAGGTTACGTAAAATAATTTGGTTGGTGTGTACTCAGTAACATAATAACAATTATCAAAATCACGTTTTGAAAATATGGACGATAAAAATGTGTAAATATGAACAACACCCATCTGTTGCAACATTTTCAAATATAGAGTCTAAACAACTCTTGAGCTGATAAAAGTTTTGAACTAAGTATATAAGAAGCTGCCAGTTAGCCTGAATTATATTCTCAAGACATATTTCTTTGGAATAACTACAAAATGTCTCCCAAGGCTATCCTTGTCTTCTGTGCTCAGGCCCTTCTGGCCCAGGTAAGTTCTACCAACAATATCAATAGTATTATTTGCCAATTTATTTGTTGTTGTTTTTTTTTTATGTAAAGTAATGACGTGACGAGCTAGCTGTTCGCCTGATGTTAAATGACACGGTTGCCCATATCAGCTGCAGTGTCACTCGGAACTCTAAAGTATAGAGGTTCGCGTGACACTGCACTGCGCACGTCATCCAGAGACATCAGCACAATCTAGTAATAAGATTACTAAACTGTGAGATCAAATCATAAAGTCTCATTTGCCCAGTAATTTCACTAGCTACAGTGCCCTTCAAACCGGAACACAGCAGTGCTTGCGCACTACTGCTTGGCGGCAGAATAACTGGCAAAGCGGTGGTACCTACCTAGACGAACTTTGCAGTAAAGTCCTACCACCTAGTAAAAATTGTTTGGAATATTAATTACTTTATTTGTAAAACAGTTATTGTATTTTATGAAGATGGTTAAAATTTGGATAATAGATTTAACAATTAACCCTACTCTTACAGACCGCCTTCAGCGCGTGCCTTGGTGGTTTGAACGGTGTGGCTGGTATCGGTGGCTGGAACGGTTTGGGAGCCGGTCGCGGTCTCGGTCTGGGTGGTTACGGAGCCGGCTACGGCTGCGGTGGTGTCGCCTCTACCGGCGGCGGCCTCCCTATCGCCAGCGCCTCCCCCGTCGCTCCCGTCGGTGTCGCCGTGCGGTCTGAGAACTGTTACGAGGGTGTCCTCGCCGCTGGCGGCAACCTTCCTTTCCTGGGCACCGTCGGTATCGAGGGCGTGCTCCCCACTGCTGGTGCTGGTGCTGTCTCGTACGGCTGCGGCAACGGTGCCGTCGGCATCGCCACCGAGGGTCCCATCGGTACCGGTATCGCCAGCCCCAACGCTTACCCTCCCTCTTCCGGTCTTGCTGGCTACGGAGGTTACGGTGCTGGATACGGTTATGGAGCCGGTATCGGTGGATACGGCCTCGGCGGCTGCGGCTGCGGTGCTTACTAAAAATATAATTGATTCCACCATTTTGACGAAATACAAACATAATATGCAATGAATTTTTTTTTTAATTTATTGATTGATTGATCCTAATACCTGACTTTAGATCATCATCAGCCGATCAAAATCTCTGCCTCCCCATTCGTCAGGGTTGCCATAGTCACCCTGCTTGGCAGATACCACGCTTGGCAAGCACCTTGGTGAAGAGAATACCGCTTCCTATTCCCTTGATATTTCCTCAGGCGGCTCTTACAGGACCCGTGGTCGTATTCCTACACCGGTTTCATAAATTCTAAACTGATTTTCTATTACATTTTTAATATCATTAATTTGCTTAGTTTTTGCATCTCATAAAAACTGCATGAATGCATGAATTCAACGGTTTTCAAATACTTACCTCTTTTAATTTAGTGTAAGAATTTTAATAATAATAATATAATAATAACGCCCAATGACCACATTTTTTTTATGTTAGTGAATGATGTGACGAGCTAGTCATTCACCTGATGTTAAGTGACATGGCTACCTATAACAGAACAGTGTCACTCCGAACTCCAAAATATAAAGTTTCGCGTGACAATGCACTGCGCACATCAGCACAGTCTGGTAATAAGATTTCTCTACTCTGAGATCAGATCATAAAATAGAATAGAATAGATGGGTGAATTTCAACAAGTCGTTTTTTTTGTCATTTCGGTGGATTTTCTTATTATTAAGTTTTTTCAAATTTAAACTGTGGTTTATTGTACTTCTTGATACTGTTCATGCTCAGATTTAATGTCATCAAAATATATCTTAATAAACCCATAATAAAATGTGTTTAAAGTTTTGATACCACCGAAATGAAACAGTCGTTCACCGATATGAAATAGACGAACTTTGCAGAAAAGTCCTACCAAACCTACCTAGTAAAATCTCCTAAACCTAGTAAAAGTCCTATCACATACATAGATCCTGGCCCTTAACTAAGATTTCCTGTATCTAGGGACCCAGGAACTACAAGAAACATGCCACCAATTTAATAGACCACTCATCACTCACTAATCCATTATAATATACTAGTTTCGCCCCGCGGTTTCACACGCGTATAAAAAGTATTTTAAATATTTAATCTCTCTACTCATTCCACGGGAAAATTTCACTTTTCCGGGATAAAATGTAGCCTATATGTAAATCTAGTGTATAAGCTATTTTGGTACCGAAGTTTACACAAATCCATTCAGCCGTTTGAGCGTGAAAGAGTAACAAACATACACCACACATACTAACTTTCGTTTTTATAATATTAGTGTGATATTATTTATAATATAATAAGTTAATACCTACAATATGTATACATTAACAATAATAATAATAGCGCCCAGTGATTGCATACAATATGGTTCCAAGCCCCAGGAGTTACGAAGACCATGGTCCCACAACACCCAGACTCAGAACAAGAAATAGCGTTTTTTTCCTGTTCACATATATTTGTCCTGTCCGGGAATCGAACCCGCCGCCTCCGGGCTATGAGTCAACCTGCTCAACCACCACACCATAGATTCCGTCAAAATACAGAATAACATTTATCTTTTTCAACCTGAGATCTCTATCTAAACAATTTATTTTATTGGTTATAGGCAAAACATTTGACCACTGCCTTGCCTAATGTTAAGCAATAACGTGGTCTAAAATGCAGTATGCTTTTTTTATGTTAATTAATGATGTCACGAGCTAGTCGTTCCTGATGTTAAGCGCCACGGCCGCCCATAACAGAACAGTGTCACTCGGAACTCTAAACCATAGAGTTTCGCGCGACACTGCACTGTGCACATCGTCCTGAGACATCAGCACAGTCTGGTAATAAGATTACTCGACTGTGAGATCAGATTATAAAGTTTCAATTGCCCAGTAATTTCACTAGCTACATTGCCCTTCAAACCAGAACACAGTAGTGCTTGCACACTACTGCTTGGCGGCATAATAACTGGCAAAGCGGTGGTACCTACCTTTTTTTTTTGAGGGGGGAAATGCCCTCGCACTTCCCTGCCACCACGGGGGTGGTGGCAGGGGGTATGTGGGACTCGAACCCACTAAAGCCCCCACGTGATCCGACCGCCGCCGGGATGGGGCGAGATGGAGACACACTGCATTAACCATCTCGGTGGTACCTACCTAGGCGAACTTTGTAACAAAATCCTACCACCTAGTAATGCTTGATTAGAAGATACCTGTTCGCGCTTGACTTGAAAACTCCCAAGTTATAGTTAACTGCAAACAAGGACGCCGGCAAGCTTTCCATCAAATATAATAAAGCCCGTTTATAGCTCGTGAACATAATTCTGAGAGACTCATAAGACTGACCCGATAGCTCAGTTGGTAGTAACCCTGCCTTCTGAACTGTGGGTTGTGGGTTCGATTCCCACCCAGGACAAACATTTTTGTGTGATGAACATAGGTGTTTGTTCTGTGTCTGGGTGTTATATGGTATTATATGTATGTATTTACAACAAAAAGTATTTAAGTATTGTATCAGTTATCTGGTTCCCATAATACAAGCTTTGCTTAGTTTGGGGCTAGATGGCGTTGTGTGAGATGTCCACACATATTATTATTATTATTATTTTCTCCTACAAACACGACTCACTAGCGGGGGCAGAGGGCGAGGTGACAGCAAAGTATTATTATTTATTATGTAGACATTTTCTATGCTTGCGATTGGCACGATAATGACGCAGTTTGAGCTATGAGCTTAGTGATGTGGTAATGTAGAATAAAATATCGATAGATTGAAAACCTACTTTCACATTTTAAACTCCTTCAATACATACCTACAGCTTTAAAAAATAATAGGGGCGCCACTGTGCCCGGTCTGTAATCCGTCATAGAACACTCCTGAATTTATCTCAAAATCGGTCCATAAATGACGAAAACAACAATCAAACAATTATAATTTCAAAGAACAATTGAAGGGTTGAGAATAAAATGGGTTTAACTGTCAAATTGATAGTTTCGAGAAACTTGACTTTAAACTTCAACGGCGTCATTTTAATGTAAAGTGCTTATAAGGCAATAGAAAAGGTTTATGTAAGTTTCAGTTGCTTAAAAATATTTGTAATTAAATTAATACAATTACTGTAAAAATATATTATAACATGATAAATATAATAATGTTTTCATGCTAAGCGAACTGTATTCCTGTGTCAGATAAACCGTTTTTAGACTGAAAAACTCGAGATTTAAGCCTCATTTCGGTATTTTGAGAATGTATTATTGTAGATAATTTAACGCTGAATCCAACGATACCCATAAGTCATTTTGTGAAAAATAAAAAACTGTTAAACCCTTTTTTTGTTCTCACCCCTTCAATTATACTCTACCTCATCCGCACCGCGCACCGTGTTGCGGCTCTCGTGATATCTAGCATCTCGCTTATCTTTGGATCATTCACTTTTGAAGGAGTGGAGTGGAGGAGAGAGAGAGAAGAGAATAACTAGGCGTTTTCTATTATAGTCGATTTTATTTAGTTTAACTCAATTTTACTTTCTAGAATCAATTTTACTTTTAGTAGATGCCACCGCAACCGCAGCCGCCGAGGCCGTATCCGTTACCGTATCCATTACCGTATCCACCGATACCGGCTCCATAACCGAATCCAGCACCGTAACCACCGAAGCCAGCAAGACCGGAGTTGGGAGTGAAAGCTTCAGGAGCGAGGATGCCGGTTCCAATGGGACCCTCGCTGACGATGCCGTTGCCACCGTTGCCGCAACCGTACGAGATAGCACCAGCACCAGCAGTGGAGAGCACGCCCTCGACACCAACGGAACCCAGGAAAGGAAGGTTGCCACCAGCGGCTAAAGCTCCTTCGTAACAGTTCTCAGACCGCACGGAGACACCGACGGGAGCGACGGGGGAGGCGCTGGAGACAGGAAGGCCGCCGCCGGTAGAGGCGACACCGCAGCCGCAGCCGGCTCCGTAACCACCCAGACCGAGACCGCGACCGGCTCCCAAACCGTTCCAGCCACCGATACCAGCCACACCGTTCCAACCTCCAAGGCATGCGCTGAAGGCGGTCTGTAAGTGTAGGGCTAATTAATAAATCATAAATATTTATTTCCTAAGTATTAATAAATTAAATGCATTATTATTATTATAAGATAGATTGCTGTGACAATCAAGTTCTAGCGAGAAATGTGTAACATGGAATTATGGCTATAGAAGCTCATATGAAAGGAAAAGGAGTTTCAACTATATAGGTACAAACATAGAGGCGAAGAAGTTTGTCTGTCTTTTCATAATTTTTCATCATCATCAGCTTGTATGAGCCCACTGCTGGACATAAGCCTCTCCTAATGAACACCACTGGACCTTCGGCCCTTTAGGTCATCGCTCCACACTATGCTTGCTGAATCGTGGTCTTCTCTCAAGGACACATTTACCCCAGCGGTTATCCATCCTTCTAGAGGTGTGACTAGCCCACTGCCACTTTAGCCTACTCATCCTATGTCGGTGACCTTGGTTCTTCGTCCAATTAGTTTTTTTCGTATCTTGAAAGAAACTCCGAGCGCAGCACAATCATTAGCACGCTGTCCAACTTAAAATTTGTGTAAAACGTGTGGTGGTCAAACGCAAGCGGCAAGCCGCTTAACCAGAAATAAAGGATTTTCTCACCTGGGCCAAAAGTGCCTGAGCGCAGAAGATGAGGATAGCTTTGGATGCCATTGTTATGTTATTGAAATATAACTGAATAATGACAATTGGGTCAAAATCCCAATATATATACTGGAAATAATTGATCAATGGCATGTTTATTACAACACGTCTAAATAAGAATTACAAAATAATTTCACGCGCTATTGTTACAAAATTTTCAAGAATGTCTGCTTAGAATTCCTTGTTAAAATAGGTCAGGATTCGAAGGTCAAGGAGATACTTTTGCCCTTGACATGCAATGTTGTAAGATCGACCTTTAGGTATATATGGCCAGCATGACCCTGCCGCATCATTCTGCCCACTGTTCTTTGTTCAACACAATTATCCTTAAAATGTCTTCTCTCGCAATTCTTGTGCTGTGCATCCAGGCTTGCTTGATCCAGGTATGCATTTTTCTAATACATGGCAATATATGTGGTGATGTACATTCTATCAGAAAAGTATCGGAAATGGATGATTTGTTAATGGTTCCAAATTCAATTTTTTTCTTGTTGTTAGATTGGCACAACTGATTTCCATTTTGGCGCGGATTTTGCGATGCACCAACAGGTGCTGCTAATCACAGCAACTAAAAACAGCGCTGTACTTAACTAAGTAACAACTTAGATTCAGTACAGTGCTGTTTTTAGTTAGATTATATAGTGTATTGCGAATTTCATAATGAATTTGGATGAATAACTAACGTTTTATGTATGATCTTTTCCCGGTACTTACAGAGTAGTATGATAATTAATGAATGATTGTGTAAGGAAAGATATGATTGAAAAAGAAGCGAATGAAACGATGACGTGTGACAGGCTAGAATGGAAATAATATATATTTTTATTGAACTGCCTTTATTTTGCCTTTTTTTTTATTTTTACAATTTAATTCACTCTTTTCCTTAAATGTATGTACTCAGATCATGCTATACAATATTAGTACAAGGTCCAATTAAAAATAAATGTTTTAGTATTTAGTGCCTCCTAAAATAACTGCATGACAGCCGAAATGTCTATTTAACGGTACACACAGCGCGGGCACCAGCTGAGCGCTTTGTAAATGTTTCGTAGGCAATAAAACACCTGCTTTGTTCAATGTCACAAGGCTTTTCTTTAGAATTTAAATCTGATAATACCTAGATTTAAGTTTTATTTCATAAGTACACTTTTTATTTAGTTATATGGGAGCATTCTATAGCATAGACTGATAGAACGAATTAAATTCCACCTTGTCTAATATTTTATAATTTTTAGTTATAATTACTAAACTTAAATAAGTATGCAAAATTTTAGCTCAATCGGAAACGGGGAAGTGGGTCAAAATTGACTTCTAAGGTTTTATTACATTGTTATTTAGTTAGTGTTTCCTTGAGATTCCATCATCAGATCCTGACTTGATGATAATGGGACCTCCTCAGGAGTATACCCTTTCGAACTAAAAAATATTTTTTTGAAATCTGTTTACTATTGGCGAAAATATCGGATGAACATACAAAGAATCAAACGAGCATAGTATGTCCTCCTTTTTGGAATTCGGTTCATAAAATTAAACATAAATAATAAATATCTGTAGATGTTTCCGCTGGTCCTAGATACTTGAGAGGGCGTGTTATTTGTAAAGTGTAGGTATCCACTAAGACAGGGCTTTTCGCTTTCACTTTTACGAAATAAAATGTAGCCTATATGTTAATCCAGTGTATAAGCTATCTTGGTACCGAATTTCATCCAAATACATTCAGCCCTTTGAGCGTGAAGGTGTAACAAACATACACACAAATACACATACAAACTTTCGCCTTTATATTAGTCTGGAGTCTGAATTATTTATTCTAACTTTCTGTTAACGAAATGGATACCGGGAGATCTACTTTTTTTACGTTTTTTTTTCTTACAATTTTAGACCATTTCACAAACTTTGGACGCTTAGTTTTTTTTTTTTTATTGTTAGATAGGCTCGCGTTTGACCACTATCGCACCTGATGGTAAGTGACGATGCGGTAAAGGATGTAGCACGCTTGCCTAGAAGATACCTGTTCACTCTCGATTTGAAGACTCCAAGGTTGTAGTTATCATAGGGCAAGCTTGCCATACTCACCGCGTTTGGTAGGTGACTTGGTGATCGCAGAAAATAATAGTAAAAACCGCAAGAATGCTGCCCATTGGACATTTCACACAGCGCCATCTATCCCAAACTAAGCAAAGCTTGTACTGGAACCAGATAACTGATACAATACTTATGTACTTTTTGTTTGTAAATACATAGAATATAACAACCAGACACAGAACAAACTCCGATGTTCATCACACAAATGTTTGTCCCGGGTGGGAATCGAACCCACAACCTGCAGTTCAGAAGGCAGGATTACTACCAACTGAGCTATCGCCAGTCACAAATTTGTATTAATAACGTAATATTGGTTCTGTTATTCTAATATCAAAATGTTGAAAGAAAAACTACCGATCAGTTTTTTGGCGGGAAAATGAAAAAAATCGCATCATCGCATTGTATTATTTGCTAAAACTTGTGTTATTTTCAGTGTTAGTGCATAAAATTGGTGGCATTTTATTCGTTAAGTGCTGGATTACAGGCATGAGTGTGGGAAAATGGGATTTTGACTAGACTATGACTTGACTATAACTTGACTTGATGACTTCGACTGTGACTTAACGCATTATATTTGCATGAACTATCATTAATTTGATAAATTATCAATTACTTGACAATGCCTAAATATACAAAAGTGTGGAGCCAAAACATAAAAAAGCCATCGATCATATTCGGTTTCCTGGTCTTTAGATTCACATTTGTTTATCACAAATTTCAAAACATTGAGAAATTCATTCTTTACAATGTTTCCTCATGTTAATTATAATTAATCTTATAAAATATCGTAAACGTGCTATATTCAAGAGTTTAATTGTTTCTTCAATGATTTTAATGAATTTTTTTTTGATTCGAAGCTTCGTATCGGAGTTTCCTGTTCTGCATTGTCCAGATTGCTTGCACCAGTAGCGGGAAAGCGAACTTTCATTTCAAACTCATATATTGTAATGGGCTTGCTATATAATATTTGACAATAAGAACTTTGTAATTCTATATGCTGGGTAAAATAATTTAAGTACCTAACATATTTTTGACTTGTAAATTGCTTAAAATGATCTATTGCTGGCTCGATAGCTCAGTTGGTAGTAACCCTGCCTTCTAAGCTGTGGGGTTGTGGGTTCGATTCCCACCCAGGGCAAACATTTGTGTGATGAACATACGTGTTTGTTCTGTGTCTGGGTGTTATATTGTATTCTATGTATGTATTTACGAACAAAAAAAGCATTTGTCGGCAGGAACGGGTTTTGCGTAGATAGGTTGCAACCTATATAACTATAGGCCTTCAGCATGTCCACACAGCGCCGTGTCTGGAACAAGAATGATCGTAGTACACCGAGCGATCTCTTTATATAGCCAGATGGGTGGGGCAGCGACGACAGTTGCCGGTGTTGCCACTGTAATAAATTTAAATGCTGCCACAGGGTAAATTACGGTACTGCCCGCTGCGCATAGAGTTTATAACTGGACGCAGCCGCCGTCACGGCCATACTGACGTGCGTACGTCCTCGTACGCTTAGCTTCACTTTGTACCTGGTGAGGGACATAAGTATCAGTGTTATTGCTCGTTCATCCTGACAATTACATCGATTTAAACTTGGAGTCAAAGTCAAAAGATCAGTTTACAATTTGATTAGTCAAAAGTATTTTAACCTTCCAGTCATCGTCAGGGTTAACCCATCGACAACCCAGTTCAGGACCATCAATATACCTTCATTTATAAAAAATGGACCGAACAGTGCTAACCGGATAGATATCCCTTTAGCAACCAACATTTTTTTTTATGGACCATTAGTGCTAGTCCGGATAGATTATCCCTTTAGCATTCAGACACATTTTTCTTGTCATCATTTTTACATTCTCTTTTATTTTTCTCTTTTTTTTCTCGAAAAAAACGAATCTTTACTTTTTTCCATATTTTTTTTCACTGGTGTGGGTTAACCCTGCAATTAAATTTGATATTAGTGTCACCCGCCGTCACGTCATCATTCACGTCACGTCACGTTTCGCGTTGCTTGAAGAGTGATGTAGAAATGGGCAATCCCACTTCTGATGTCGGCAGGAACGGGTTTTGCGTAGATAGGTTGCAACCTATATAACTATAGGCCTTCAGCATGTCCACACAGCGCCGTGTCTGGAACAAGAATGATCGTAGTACACCGAGCGATCTCTTTATATAGCCAGATGGGTGGGGCAGCGACGACAGTTGCCGGTGTTGCCACTGTAATAAATTTAAATGCTGCCACAGGGTAAATTACGGTACTGCCCGCTGCGCATAGAGTTTATAACTGGACGCAGCCGCCGTCACATTTAAGTATTGTATCAGTTATCTGGTTCTCATAGTACAAGCTTTGCTTAGTTTGGGGCTAGATGACGTTGTGTGAGATGTCCACACATATTATTATTATTATTATTAGCAATAAATCTTTTAACTTTTTGACTTTTGTATCATTACAGAATGCAATCAGTGCTTGCATTGGCCCTGCAGCCATCGCAGGCTCTGGCATAGCCGGCTACGGCGCTGGTTTGGCTGGTGCCGGCTGTGGTGGCGCGTACGGTGGTGCTGGAGTTGGTAATGTAGCCGTGACTGGAACTCTTCCCGTACGAGGATCTACTTTTATCGCTGGACATGTTCCCGTCATCGGTGCCGTGGAGTTTGGAGGCCCCATCTGCGCTGGAGGCGTCGTTTCCATCACTGGAAGCTGCGGCGGCTGCGGCTGTGGATCTCGTACTTACTAAACAAAATATTAATCCAAATTGTTCTACTTTTAAAATATAAAATTGTTATCTTTTATGCTGTTTTTAGTTGGTAGTAACCCTGCCTTCTGTGCTGTAGGTTCTGGGTTTGATTTCCACCCAGACAAATATTTGTGTGTTAACATCGATGTTTGTTCTGTGTCTAGGTGTTATATCGTATTCTATGTATATATTTACCCATATAATAGCTCGGAAGCGACGGGTTCGATTCCTGCGACAGGACTAGTTGCGCCCCGCGGTTTTACCCGTGGATAAATGTATTTTAATTATTTGCTCATCCCACGGGAGCATTTCACTTTTCCGGGATAAAATGTAGCCTATATGTTAATCCAGTGTATAAGCTATCTTGGTACCGAATTTCATCCAAATCCATTCAGCTGTTTGAGCGTGAAGGAGTTTCAAACATGCCCAATGATCACATAGACCCTAACTATCCTGTATCTAAGGACCGAGAAATTGTGAGGACCATGGTCACACACACCCAGATTCAGAGCCTCCCATTTTTTTTTCTGTGCCCAAATACTTGTTCTCTTGCGGGAATCGAACCACGGAACTCATATTCCATAATTACTCGAAATATTTACATATCCATGATGACTACAAATGTACAAATTCAACACACAAAACAAAACAAAAACAGTACAAAATAAAATAAAAAATAAAAATAAAATAAATTCGATGAAAACAAAACGCTAATCAAAAAACAAATGACTAATGTGGAAGAAATCAAATTGTTTTAAATGAAATTTGTTTTGAGATTAGAATTCTTGGCCAAACAAAAAATGTTTAAAATAGTTAGATAGAGTTTTGGCGGGAAAGCGAAAAAGATTGCGTCACCGCATAGTATTATTTTCCAAAACTTGTGTTATTTTCAGTGTTAGTGCATACAATTGGTGGCATTATATTTAACTGCTGGATTACAAGCGTGATTGTGGGAAAGTGGTATAATGATGGTGAAACGTTTATTTTCGTGTTGTTTCCAAAACTCCATAGATGCTTCAAGTAAAGTTGCCACTTTACTAGGAGTATTACTTTGACTAGACTTGACTTGACTTGATGACTAGACACATATTTGCGTGAAATATCATTAACTTGATAAATTATTTATTGACACTGGCTAAATACACAAAAGTGTGGAGCCAAAACATAAAAAAAATTGTTAGATTTGACATGACCAGTACTGCATAATCGCAATTTCATACGTACATAAAGATCTAGGTATTATTAATATTACGTGATGATTTTGTAGTTACGTGGGTTTACTTCTTATAATTGGATCAATAAAAATATGAACCTATTCAAAATAGGGTAGTCAGCAAAGTAGATAGCACAGCAGCAAATATTACTAAGTACTTGTTACGACACAACTATATTTGAAATTAAGCACTTTCTAATTTTATAATCATGCATGGAACAATAACATAAATTAAGTACAATGATTTCGTCTTACTATTAATATGTAGACTGGCCCGATAGCTCAGTTTTTAGTACCCCTGCCTTCTGAATTGTGGGTTTTGGGTTCGATTCCTACCCAGGACAAACATTTGTGTGATGAACATAGGTATTTGTTCTGTGTCTAAGTGTTATATTACATACATACATACATATAATACATGTATGTATTTACAAACAAAAAAGTATTTAAGTATTGTATCAGTTATCTAGTTCCCATAGTACAAGCTTTGCTTAGATTGGGGCTAGATGGCGCTGGAAAAAAAAAAACAAATATTCACTTTTAAATTAAAATTACTTTTATTCATAAATAGTTTTTATCTAAGCATAAATTAATTTTTATATTACAAACTAAAATAAACCTTATTTAATAGCCGCTCCAGCACCGATACCACCAACTCCGTTATACCCTAAACCCGCTCCAGGAATCAAACCGTTTCCATAACCTCCAGCAAAACTGTTCCCGAAGCCAGTACCAGCGAAGCTAGAGCCGAATCCACCAACACCCGAGCCAAACGCGGCTCCGGAAGCTAAGCCATTGTAACCTAACCCAGACATATTGGGACCATATCCGGCTAAACCTGGTCCACCGACACCTGGACCATTCAATCCAGCTCCAGCAAAACCTTGTCCAGCAAACCCTGGACCATTTAATCCAGCTCCGGCAAAACCTTGTCCAGCAAGCCCTAGACCATTTAATCCAGCTCCAGCATATCCCGGTCCAACCAGACCTTGGCCATTTAATCCAGCCCCACCAAAACCTGGTCCTGCAAGGCCCGTACCGTATCCTCCTGCTAAGTTTGCTCCGTAACCAGGGTTGGATAATCCTGAGCCGTACGCTGGAGCAGAGTTTGCACCAAAAGCCTGTCCAGCCTGACTAAACGGTCCTGAGTTTCCTGATCCAGCTAAGCCCTCACTGGTTATTCCAATGTTACCAGAGCCGCAACCGTAAGACACTGAGCCTGATCCGATAGCTGGTAATGCTCCTTCCAAGCCAACGCTCCCTAAGAACGGTAACTGTCCTCCTACGGACAGGGGGCCCTCAATGGCTAGGTTCTCAGCTAAAACTGACACTCCAGTTGGTGATATAGGGGATGCGCTTGTGACTGCGAAGCCTCCACCACTGCTAGCTGCTCCTGCGCCACAGCCAGGAACTGGTAAGCCAGGGCCTGGACCAGCTATGCCGTTGGCGAAGTTACCACCAAATTGTTGAAGGCCGTTAAAGTTTAATCCAGGGTTCAAAGGGTTCCCACCAAATTGGCATGAAATATTCTGAAACAATAAGTGAAATAATTTTAGATTGTGCAAAGAAAAAGAAAAGAGTATTTTTTTTTATATAATATATGTGGACACCTCACACAGCGCCATCTAGCCCCAAACTAAGCAAAGCTTGTATTATGGGAACTGATACAATACTTAGACTTTTTGTTTGTAAATACATACATAGAATACAATATAACACCCAGACACAGAACAAATACCTATGTTTATCACACAAATGTTTGTCCTGGGTGGGAATCGAACCCACAACCCACAGTTCAGAAGGCAGGGTTACTACCAACTAAGCTATCGGGCCATTGAAATTGAAAATTGGAGAATTTGTTCAGTGCAGAATAATAATAATAATAATATTTAATAATAATTTGTTCTTGTTAATTTTTATTTTAAGAATAGATTACATTTCATCTATAATATAAAACAAAATCGTGTTAGTTACACCACTTGTAACTCAAGAACGGCTGGACCAATTTTGTGATTTCTGTGTTTTTTAATTTATATTCGTCAGGAATAGGGTAATAAGTAATAAAATTGATGTCAATCAATAATAAAAAACCGATTGTGCTTTAGACCACACAACTGAAGTAAAACTTCTTTAGTTTAGCTCCATCTATCGGCCGGTATAACACTGTTTTTCTTTGTTTACCTAATGTTAATTTCGCCATCTTGATAATTGTAAATTTTTAGACATTAACATTCATAACAATCATTTTGCCGGACATACCAACATAATAATACAATTTTTTTTTACTTTGCTATGATGACTATAGAAATCTAGTGTTAACCAACAATTTTTAACTTCCTTTCTTCTCGCCAGCTTACTCCCCAAGGCAAGCACGCGTAAAAAAGTTTTACTTCTAAAAATTATATCCTAAACGTTTAGGCTTTTTCACACATTCATTTAGGCGGAACGAAGTTCATCGGATCAGCTAGTAATAATAAAATTTAGTACCTGAATGAGCAGTGCCAAAACACAGAAAAAATAAACCGACGCCATTTTTATTATATAATAAAACTAAATAGTCAATCAAACAAAATAACTATAATGAGTTACAAAACAATGAAGAAGGTTTTTATATACAAAAAGATTTAAAATTTCATAACGTAATCTTGTTTGATAAGATAGAAAGATTTCCAACAAAATTTTATAAACGTTTTCTCGGAATTGTCAGGTTTTATCTATAATTTAATAACAATTTCATAAAGTTACATAATAATTATCAATTACATCTGATAGCCGAGGGTTTCGAAGTTTTATATATAAGTTAACTTCCGGTTGGTTGAACCACTCATTATTTTATTGTTTTAGATTACGTCCGTAAAATGGTTGCTACCTTGTTATTGTGCCTTCAGGCTTTTCTTATACAGGTAAAAATTACTTTTATGTCTCACCTTTAAATGATTATCTAATCAATGGCCTTACACTTTTTTGTGTTAAGGAATGACATGATGAGCTAGTCCTTCGCCTGATGTTAAAAGACACGGCTGCCTATATCAGTGTCACTCGGAACCAGGTATATAGTTCCGCGTAATATTGCACTGCGCACTTTATCCTGAGACATCAACACAGTCTAATAATGATTATAGACTGAGAGATTATGTCATAAAGTCTCATTTGCCCAGTAATTTCACTAGCTACAATGCCCTTTAAACTAGAACACAGTAGTCAGTAGTGCTTGCACACTACTGCTTGGCGGCAGAATAACTGGCAAAGCAGTGGTACATACCTAGATTAACTTTACAGAAAAGTCCTACCATCTAATAAAAACTTGACTATATCGACATTAAGCACTTGATTAATGTCAAGATTGGAATAATAACTTAGATTAAGTATAATAATGTTTACTTACTATTAGTACACAGGGATATAATTCACCATTTAGATTCTAAACTTATTAAAAAAAATATTTTTCTAATATTTTTCTAAACTGTAAATTTTTGCTTAATTTGTTTATCATATTGAATACCTAAAAAAATAAGTGAAAGATTGTGACTAATAAATTAATTTTACTTAAAATAAGTTAAGTAAACCCAGGAAACAGAACATAGACCATAACGCAGACAAAGACCTGGAGAACAGCTGGTGAATTTTTCAATAAAAAGAATACAATTTTTTTTTCAGTCTGTGCTAAGTCAAAATGCAGTGGGCCCATATGGTCCAGGCCCACTAGGAGTAGGCGCCGGTGGGATTGGACCCGGACAAATTGGACCCGTGGGACCTGGACAGATTGGTGCATTCGGCGGTGGAACTTTAGGACCTTATGGTCCACTATCTAACAATATTGGTGGCCTAGGAACTGGACCCCTTGGATTATCAGGCCCTAATGGACCATTTGGGGCTGGACCTATCGGGCCTGGAGCGTACGGTGGATACTCCAGTTATGGTCCTGGTCCTTCAGGATTAGGTCTTAGTCCGTATGGAGGATCAGGGTCTGGAGATGTAGCAGTAATGGGAGAGCTACCAGTGGCTGGTACGACAGTTGTGTCTGGTCACGTTCCAGTTATAGGCGCCGTCCAGTTTTCCGGTGCGATTCCAGCAGCTGGAGCTGTTACTATATCTGGAACTTGCTCTTGTAACTCGCTTTTTGGGTATTAATTTAACTAGTTTAATTATTATTACTTTAAATAAATTATATTTATTTCTAAGCTACTTTACTTTTTTATTGATGTGTACAAATCGTGACCATCGGCCATGGAACAATAACTCTTCATGATAGGTTGTTATGAGCGGATATTGCACTTACTCTTATATGGAAAAATTTTCGACACTTTGGTGGGTAAAATGCTCCAGAGCCTTGCACATCGACGTAAGGTGGCATGTCTGTCGGTCTTCTACAGATTACACCACGGTGAATGCGCTCAAGAACTGCTTGATCTCATTCTCCCATCACCATTCCACTACCGGACTACTAGACGCTCGGCTAAGCGCCATCCTTGGTCGAAATACCACCCATTCATACCAAGCGATTTGACTCAACGTTCTTAATTAGAACGGCTAAGGAATGGAACGCCCTGCCAGTGTCTGTGTTTCCGGCGAAATATGACGCGGGCGTGTTCAAGAGAAGAATGAATAGGTATTTACTTGGCTAGCATGCTACACCTTCGATCGCATCGTCACTTCCCATCAGGTGAGAGCGCGGTCAAATGCTAGACAAGTTTGAAGTAAAAAAAAAATATCGTTAGGAAACTGCCATGTTCAAGAATCACAAAGTTCGAAACTATATTGTATCAAGTCATCTACCATCCTGCATTTAGCCAGCTTGGTGGGTTAAGGCTCCTCTCCGAATTCAAGCGGTATCAACT
Organism: Ennomos fuscantarius; assembly: GCA_905220475.3. Lineage (NCBI taxonomy): Eukaryota > Metazoa > Arthropoda > Insecta > Lepidoptera > Geometridae > Ennomos > Ennomos fuscantarius. Next base: position 6,279,389 of record HG992050.1, on the reverse strand, counting down.
CATCAGGCTTCTGATAATGACAAATGATCTTTTAATAAATAATAAATATAATTATGTGGACATTTCACACAGCGCCATCTAGCCCCAAACTAAGTAAAGCTTGTACTAATGGGAACTTACATACTTTTGAGGTATGTAAGTATTGTATCAGTTACAACATACAAACTTACATACATTTGAAGAATGTAAGGTCCGTATTACAGACCGATGCTCAGTCATCGATCGGTACTTAAGCAGAGATTTCATTCATAAAGTGATAAATTAGTGAATTAAATCTCTGCTTGAGGACCGATCGATGACTGAGCATCGTTCTGTAATACGGACCTAAGTATTGTATCAGTTACAACATACAATATACATACTTTTGAAGAATGTAAGTATTGTATCAGTTACACAATTACGATACTTGAAGAATGTAAGTATTTTATCAGTTACAACATACAATACTTACATACTTTTGAAGTATGTAAGTATTGTATCAGTTGTGTGTACCTATGTAAAATATCTTAAGCCAATAGTAAAACTTCTTTACGCACGCTTATCCTGGGGAGAAAGCTGATGAATGCGTAACGACGTGAGCAAAAGTCTCCATTATCAACATAACAAAGTTTAATATTACTTAAAATTTGTATTACTGTGTAGGTATGTCCGGTAAAATGACAATTTACAATTTTATTGTCAAGATGGCGACATTATCACAGGCTCTGTAGTATCCGGGGGTGAGTTGGCTGGACTGCAGCCACGACCCCTTCTCGCCCCGGTACGGCGGACGAGGGCTCACGGGGGGTTTAAATGGGTTCGAGTCCACATACCCTCTGCCACCACCCCCGTGGTGACAGGGAAGTGCAAGGGCATTTCACCGCTAAAAAAAAAAAAAAGCTGTAGTATGATGAGTAGGTCGGCTCATAACCCGGAGGTGGCGGGTTCGATTCCTGCGGCAGGACATGTATTTGTGGACAGTCGGCGTATGCTTGTTTGCTCCCTTTAACATAAAAACCATGGACCATGGTCCTCTTAGTTCTTGAGCCCCTAGTCACAGGGTCTATGTATGTGATCGTTGGGCATTATTATTATTATATTAGCCTCTGTAGTGCGGTGGTTGAGCAGATTGGCTCATAACCCGGAGGCAGCAGGTTCTATTCCCGTGGCAGAACAAGTATTTGAGCACAGAAAAAAAAGCGCAAGTACTTGTTCTGAGTCTGGATGTTGTGGAATCATGGTCCACGTAGTTCCTGGGTCCCTAGACACAGGGAATCCTAGTTAGGGTCCAGGATCTACGTATCGCACAACACCCAGACTTAGAACAAACATCGATGTTCATCACACAAATGTTTGCCCTGGGTGGGGATCGAACCCTCAACCCACAGACCAGAAGACAAGGTTACTACCAACTGAGCTATCGGGCCAGTCTATGTGAACGTGTGTGAATGTGTGTTATGTGAACCCTGGGTCCGTGAGGATTGCGTTTTCCTAAATATATCAGATCACCGGGTCGATGTGACGCTTGACCAAAATGTTTATTTGGTACAACGAATCAGCATTGCAATCCAACGGGGCAATGCTGCCAGCATACTGGGTACGCTACCTACTGGTAGTGGGCTGGAGCATTTGGACTGTCTATAGGTCATCGCGGCTAGTATATAGTCCTAAAAAGTATAAGTGGGTAGTGTTTAATAGTTGTTCTTATATCATTGTAGTTTTTTTTTCGGCTCCACATTTTTGTGTATTTAACCAGTGTCAAGTAATAAATAATTTCTCAAATTAATTAATATTATATATATGTGTCAAGGCGTTGAATGGCAGCATTATTAATTTTTTTATTTATTATTATTAGACCAACTAGGATCACAATCAGCACCAAATAAAAACATATAAACAAATAGAATGGTCAATTTGAAAATACCAAAATCATCAATTATAATTAAAATACCAAAATAAATATAATAATATTTGCCAGCATAATGGGCACGTTGCCTACTGGTAGTGGTTTGTTTGATTAAGTTCCCTTTTTATTGTTTTATGTTTATTAAATAATATTATGTTGTATGTTTCAAAAATTAAAAATATGTGTCAAGTCAAGTCACAGTCCAAGTAATCAAGTCAAGTCATACTCCTAGTAAAGTGGTGGCAACTTTACCAAAAGCTTCTATGTAGTTTTGGAAACAACATGAAAAGAAACTTTTCACCATCATTACACCACTTTCCCACACTCATGCCTGTAATCCAGCACATAACGAATAAAATGCCACCAATTTTATGCACTAACACTGATAATAACACAAGTTATGGAAAATAATACAATGCGGTGAATTGATCTTTTTCGTTTTCCAAAAAACCATCATTGTAGTTATTAGTTCAAAAAATAAAAGCACTCGCTAATAAAAAGAAAATATTTACGCAACATACAGTACCATATTTCTAAACATATTCTTATCTCCTATTTTTGAAATAAAGAAGATTACAAGGTCTGGAAATATGTGAGTCAATATGCGATAGTAGATTTCAAGACTGCCAATATAGGTTACAAAGTCATAAGGTTGACTAAGTGTTTTGTATAAAAACTGAGTTTTCATTCCAAACCGTCACTAAGAAAGAGTATATCAACTAACCATAATGTATATCAAAGATATTGTTTTTTGTGCTGTATTTCTTCTAGTTGAGGTATTTTGAGCAGGATTTGGTAACTTAATGCCCGTTTGTACTGAAGTTTGAGAGCACTTAAGTCTATGACATACATATACTGCATTTTAGTTATGTCACAGAAAAATAAGTGCTAACTTAGGAAATATCAAATTTTTGTACGGGCATTAGTGATTCAGTAAATTTTCTTAGCTGGGTATTTTGAAGATTAAAACAGTTAGTAGATATAGACCTAGTAGATTTTTGTTTTATTATTTTTAACTAACTTTTAATAAAATCGATATATGTGGGGAACAAAAATTTGAAAACATTTTCATCGTTATAACACTTTTTAAACTTTCGCAACTTGAACTCATATTGTAAAGATAAAACGGTGACCACGGCCAATGTAACTTGGTCGAAACGTCGAGGTTAGTCAAAATTATGTGTTGATAATTTTTGTGCGCGAATAGACCCGTTTTATCTTTACAATATGATTTTCATTGTTTCTAGCCATATTTTTGACCAGTTTTCCACCTGATGATAAATTAAAACTTGGCTCTTTTAGCTTCATCGAGGATGCTGGAGGACAATACAAATTTTAATATTTGAGTCTGGTGAATAATGAGTGTTTGAGGTGAAATTTTTACAATTTAGTCTGCGGATCCTATCTTCACCAGTCACAAAACCATTCAGCAAAAAGCTTTTACTGATCATTTACCCGAGGTTACATTTTAAAAGGTCTTTCTTTCCCAGACTAACAACTAGCTAAAATTGTTCCTTGGTTACAGACTATATCAGCTCAGTGCGGCTACCCTAATCCAATGTTAACTGGACCTCCCTGTAGCTGCGGGAACACATACGTGAGGCCCTGCGCTGCTTCTTTGTCAATTTCCCCCTGCCCGCTTCCAGGCGCTCCTAACATCCCAGCTGTTATGAACATTGAATCAGACAACCTGTTGATAGCTGGACCTGTCATCGCATCTGGAAAGCTACCTTTCTCAGGAACCGTGGCTCTGGAAGGCGCTCTGCCAGCTTGTGGTACTGGTTCAGTTTCCTATGGCTGTGGAGATTTCATTGGCATAGTTTCTGAAGCTCCGTATGGAACAGGTGTTGCTGGACCGGCCGTCGGATATGTTGGGAGTGGCCGTGGGTGTGGTGGCTTAATGTATTAGGATTTGTTTAAGTATTTGTTAATTTAATAAAGACTGTTTTGTAATTAAGATTTTTGTTTGAATTCAAATAGCTTTGGCCAGGTTTCCTTTGAAGATCCTGTTCTAACAGTGGTGTTAATTCGGTATGTCTTTTGCATAGATTCAAATCCATTGAATTGAATCCGTGAAACGCATATACAGACGATAAATCCCACGACACAGGCCTCCAGCGCAGACGGGTGGGGAGACGGAAGAGGCGCTTCATTGAGTGCTTTCCCCATCCCCCGTAGTGGGGCCAGTGGCGGAGAGTCGGGGGACTCTCTGCTGCACTTACATGGCCCCACACGTCTGGTGGGCAACTGAGGTGGAAGGTTGCCCACCCACTGGCGCAGAAGCCCGGAAGGGCCTACCGCCGGGGCGAGATGGTTAATGCAGTGCGTCTCCATCTCGCCCCATCCCGGCGGCGGTCGGATCACGGGGGGGTTTTAGTGGGTTCGAGTCCCACATGCCCCCTGCCACCACCCCCGTGGTAGCATGGAAGTGCGAGGGCATTTCCCCCCCTCAAAAAAAAAAGTGTTGGATTCAGAGTTTCATAGTTATCATACCCTCTTTTACTGTACCAACATTCGATTTACCAATTTTATCTGATGTATTGTTTTTTGTCAAATAAATTATTATTGTTATTATTACAAACTTTCAAATGTTAAGTAGGTAACTGCAATATGCAATTGTAATGGGCGGTCTTATCGTAGACAGAGTTAATAATAATAATAACACCCAACGATCACATACATAGATACATCACATACATCACACTACATACATAAAATCACATACATAAAAATTCAGCGTCGAAAAAAATGGAATGTATTACCAGGATCTTTATAAGGTTTCTTCAAGTCAAGTGCTGAGTGAGCGTCTCATGCAAACATACTCCATTTAAAACCCGCCATAACTTATGTCACTTCGTGCGCATTCCATAAAAAACGTACTTAATTCTATTCTGACAGCCTCTGTGGTGTGGTGGTTGAGCAGGTCGGCTCATGACGCGGAGGCGGTGGGTTCAGTTCCCGCGGCAGGACATGTATTTGTGCACAGAAAAAAAGCGCAAATACTAATTCTGAGTCTGGGTGTTGTGGGATCATGGTCTTCGTAGTTCCTGGGTCCCTAGACACAGGGAATCATAGTTGGGGTCCAGGATCTTATGTATGTGATCGTTGGGTGTTATTATTATTATTATTATATGTCATTACTATTATTATACAAGCATTAGCCTATCTGCAATTAAGTTTGTTAACTCTTAAGTTTGCACTTATTCCTCTATATCATGCTGCAATGCATTTGGGTATGTCACAGAAGCAGAACAGTTATTCTGCCGCCAAGCAGTAGTATGCAAGCACTGCTGTGTTGCGGTTTGAAGGGCACTGTAGCTAGTGAAATTACTGGGCAAATTATACTTTATGACCTGATCTCACAGTCCAGTAATCTTACTAGATTGTGCTGATGTCTCAGGATGACGTGCGCAGAGTGTCACGTGAAACTCTTTACTTTAGAGTTCCGAGTGACACTGCAACTGATATGGGCAGCCGTGTCGCTTAACATCAGGCGAACGGTTAGCTCGTCATGTCATTCATTAACATAAAAAAGAGGTATACCTAAGTGCGAACTTAGGATTTGTCTAACTTTAGTACACACGGGTATAAATCACGTGTGCATTCCACACGTTGGTTAAACGCGTCATTATATGCAACATTTCAATTTCATAATTGTCGCAATAAATTACATTTTGTTTTAGAATTTGTTTTTATAATATGACACGATTCTTACGATTTACTAACAAGTAGGTTGTATTCAATTATAGTGTGTTACTCAGCAGTCTGCAAAATACAGTACAAATATGCAATCTATTATTTTTAATGCAAGACAACGCGATTTGCTAAATATAATTGTTTATTTTCAGTATTAGTGCATAAAATTAGTGGCATTTTATTTGTTAAGTGCTGAATTACAGGCATGAGTGTGGGAAAGTGGTATAATGATGGCAATACGTTTCTTTTCGTGTTGTTTCCAAAACTCCATAGAAGCTTCTGGTAAAGTTGCCACCACTTTACTAGGAGTATTTCTTGACTAGACTAGACTATGTCTTAACTTGGACTGTGACTTGACTTGGGACATTATATGATATTAATTAACTTGAGATTTTATCAATTACTTGACACTGGCTAAATACACAAAAGTGTGGAGCCAAAACCAAACAAAAAAAAATGATAAGTACAAATTTGTACATGGAGTCAATGGAGATCTACGTTAACTAACAACTTTGAACTTCCGTTCTCCTCGCCAGCTTACCTACTCCCCAGTCAACCGTGCGTAAAGAAGTTTAAAAAGAAAAATATGTATATGAGTATATGTATACGAGTAATGTTTGACATTGTGTAGAAAACAGATTAAAAATCATCAAAATCTAATAACAAATTAGAAAATGTTGCCATTTTTTACAGGAAAAAATGGCAACGTTTTCTAATGGAATAATGATCTTGAGCGACCCGGATGATCCTATAGCAGCGGCTATATCGGCTGCGCTAGGATCACCGGACCAGTCTAGCCCTTCTGGCTCAGGTACCGGCACCGGTATAGGATACCAGCGTAACACAACCAGACCCCGACCCCGCCGGCGAGGTCGACGTACCCCCCGTAGGTTAGCTAGAACGGTCGCGACTTTCAGTAGGGTCCACTCTTCCAGTGGACGTAGTCTTCTCGATCCTCTTATCCCGGCAACGGCCCAAGCCGAGGCTCGCACCCCAGGGGTGCCCGCCAGCTCGTTTTCTCCCACTTTTGACAGCTGGGCGCCTTAAGCGATGACGCTGTAAAGGTCGATAGAGATCAACAGCATTAGCTCGTTCAAAAAAAAACAAGGATGGTTCTTAGTTACTCATATATTACATACTCTCGAAACTACAGCTTATGTTGCGGTACTTTTATGTAAAATTCCTAAACCGATCAGTACTCACCTGGATGGGGACCGTTTAGTGATATTTAACGCTTTTGTTGCCCGGACGCCTCGGTCTTAAAATGTAAAAAAGGCACCATATTCAAAAATAAAAATATTTTGCTGTCCAAAATATAAATTGCATCGGCCGGGAATCGAACCCGGGCCGCCCGCGTGGCAGGCGAGCAATCTACCACTGAACCACCGATGCTTATTTTACGCGATCTAATATAACTTTCACCTTAGTACGTGTTAATTTTACCTTTCATCTTTGATGCAATCGTAATGATACCAGTGTGATATTTAAATAGATGCAACGGTACGTATTTTATAGCTTAGTACTTGTAAGCATCGGTGGTTCAGTGGTAGAATGCTCGCCTGCCACGCGGGCGGCCCGGGTTCGATTCCCGGCCGATGCATATTCTTTTTGAAAGTTTTTAACCTGTTTTTATCTCGAAGCAAACAGCGCTGTAGAGTTTTGGCGGTTAACAAGAAAGATCGGATCACCGCATTGTATGATTTTCCAAAACTTGTGTTATTTTCCGTGTTAGTGCATAAAATTGGTGGTGTTTTATTCGTTAAGTGCTGAATTACAGGCATGAGTATGGGAAAGTGGTATAATGTATTTTCGTGTTGTTTCCAAAACTCCATAGAAGCTTCTAGTAAAGTTGCCACCACTTTACTAGGAGTATTGTTGTAAGAAGCCTTTTTGTAATAATCTATATTATTGGCACTTTTATAATAGTTTATATTTTTGTAATGACATTCTTTGTTTATCTTGACTACTAATATACACGCCAAAGGAGCAACATTTTTTTATTGAAATTTTATTTTATCCCCTGCCTACGAACCCCGTATATAATAAAAGGTATGACTTAGATTAGACTATGACTTGACTTGATGACTTGGAGTTTTCTTTTCTGCATTGTGCCGGGTTGCTTGCACCAGTAGTGGGAAAGAGAACTTAGTATTTTCCGAATTCTTTTATTTTGAAATTAATCACTTGTAATTTTATATACTTACTTAAAATTAGCTCACTTGCGCGTTCCTTTTTAATCTTAGTGTAAGTAACTAAATAAAAAACTAATCCTAGATTAGTTTTTTATTTAGTTACTTATTTTATTTTGCACGTTAACAACTTGCCATTATATCCCGTTAAATTGTCAATACAGGTATTTCACAATATTTTTATTTAAATAACGCCCAACGATCACATACATAGATCCTGGACCCTAACTAGGGTTCCCTGTGTCTAGGGACCCAGGAACTACGAAGACCATGGTCCCACAACACCCAGACTCAAAACAAGTATTTGCGCTTTTTTTCTGTGCACTAGTACTTGTCCTGCCGCGGGAATCGAACCCGCCGCCTCCGGGTTATGAGCCGACCTGCTCATCCACTACACCACAGAGGCTGCCAATTCAACGGGCTTATTAGTTCACTTGCCACTTAAGGGACTTTTTATGACAATTAGTGAGATGACGAGTTAGCCGTTCACCTGATGTTAAGCGACACGGCCGCCCGTTTCACTAGCTACAGTGAAATGACTGGAACTCTAACTGGAAACTCTTCAAACCATTACGTATTAGTCCTTGGCGGTGGAATAAAAAAGCTGCGGCTGGAAAATCGGTGGTACCTACCTAGATAAACTTTGCATAAAAGTCCTGCCACTTGGTAAAGTTAATTTAAAGTGAACAACTAAAATTACCTAAAATTAAAAGACTTATAAAACTGTACAGAACTCGCTATTCTATTTCGATGCCTTAAGCTCTAGAATTTAACAAGTACTAATAAAACCTATTCCATTAAAATCCCCTAGCCTAATCCCCAGGGGTTTGAGCAGCACTCACTATTCCACTAAAATCTCCTAGCCTAATCTCCCAGGCGAATGGGAAGTACTCACTATTCCACCAAAACTCCCTTACGTAATCCCCAGGAAAATGGGCAATAATACAATAATATAATAATACAATAATCCCCCAAGAAATGGGCATTGGGCAGCACTCACTATTCCACTACAATCTCCAAGCCTAATCCCCAAGGGAATGGGAAGTACACACCATTCCACCAAAACCCCGTTATGTAATCCCCCAAGGAATGGGCATTTGACAGCACTCACTATTCCACTAAAATCTCCTAGCCTAATCCCCCAGAAAATGGGCATTGGGCAGCACTCACTATTCCACTAAAATCTCCTAGCCTAATCCCCCAGAAAATGGGCATTGGGCAGCACTCACTATTCCACTAAAATCTCCTAGCCTAATCTCCCGGGGAATGGGAATCACTCACCATTCCTCCAAAACCGAGTTATGTAATACCCCAAAGGAATGGGCAGCACTCACTATTCCACTAAAATCTGCTAGGATAATCCCCTCGGCGAATGGGCAGCCCTCACTATTCCTATATGATACCCGAGGAATTGAAATCGATCTTATAGATTATTTGCAATAACTTTGACTTTATTTTCTGTTTAAAACGTGACTTGATCGGTTTTGTTTTGGAGGTTTTTTTCACCTATTTCAAACAAAAGATACTCATTGCGCAGTTTATTGTTACGTCATATCACCGTGATTTATAAACCGATTTGGACAATCATTTTTTTTATTTGGAGGTATACTTTCTGATTATTCTCATAAACATTTCATCAAAATTGGTTCAGTAGTTTGGTTTTTAAATCAATATAACTAGAAAAAATAATGGTAATATCACATCATTAACCGGAGAATGTATATAGCTGAGCACTGAGCTTCCATGTATAACGCCACTTTGGAGGAAAGTGACTTTGGTGAGTATGGCAACACCGGGGCGTGTTGCCACACTCACCACACTTGGTAGATTGCAGTATATTACAATGCAGACCAAGGTTTTTTTGGTGGGAAAACGAAAAAGATCGCGTCACCGCTTTGTATTATTTTCCAAAACTTGTGTTATTTTCAGTGCTAGTGCATAAAGTTGGTAATATTTTATTCGTTAAGTGCTGGATTACATGCATGGGTTTTATAATGATGATGAAACATTTCTTTTCGTGTTGTTTCCAAAACTCCATAGAAGCTTCTGGTATATTTATTATTTTGGTATGGTTTAGGATGTCTCATTTACAAAGCATTTTATATGTTTAGGTCTTTACCTATGAAATTGCCGTTTTGTTTGAAAAAAGTTAAAGTATTTTTTTTTTCGAACTTATTTATTTCTTTTATTCAAAGTAATCACCCCTGCAATCAATGCATCTTTGCCAACGCTGTGGCAGTTTATGGATGCCCTTCTTGAAAAAATCAGCAGGACGGGAGACAACAAACTCTTCAAAGGCGTTTTGTACTGCCTCTCGGGAATTGAATTTTTTTCCCGCTAAAAAGTTGTCCAAATTTTGGAAAAAGTAATTATCGGTAGGCGCAAGATCTGGTGAGTATGGCGGATGAGGGAGAGCTTCCAAACCCAACTCATGCAGCTTAGAGACGGTCTGTTGTGCAGTATGGGGTCGCGCGTTGTCGTGAAGTAGCAGTGGAGACGACCGATTGACCAAAGCTGGTTGCAGACGTGCGAGTTTCGCCATCATTGTGGTCAGTTCTTCAATGTACACATCTGCAGTAATGCTCTCGCCGTTTTGTAAAAAGCTATGATGAATCACACCAGCACTAGACCACCAAACTGTGACCATCACCTTTCTAGGGGTAATTTTTCGTTTTGCACATTGCTTTGGTACCGAACCAGGATCTAACCAACCTGCTGAGCGCTTTCGATTGTCAAAAAGAATCCATTTTTCGTCGCACGTAACAATTCGGTTCAAAATTCCTTCATTTCTGTGCCTGTTAAGCAGCGCAAGGCAAGTCTCGACGCGTACGTTGCGCTGGCGATCGTTAAGTTCGTGGCGCACCCATCTATCAAGCTTTTTTATCTTGCCAATAGATAGATAGATAGATAGAAAATGCTTTATTGCACAAATAACAAATGTAGGTACAAAGGCGAACTTAATGCTAGAGAGCATTATCTTCCAGTTAACCTGGGTGTAACATGGAAATTTTTGCAGGGCAGTGCAACGCAACTTAAATATAGATTGCCTAAATAACATATAAAAAAAAAAAAAAAAAAACTAACATAAATTTAATTTTCCTGTATCCCTATTCACATACATAGCTACTTAATTACTACTAATTTAACACGTATAAACTAGGAGTTTTATATATTATATGTATATATATATATATTTGTATACACTACACATTATATATAACATAAATATTAATAATGTATATAATTTATTTATTAATATCTACAATATGCATACTTATATTTTAATCGAACCAATATAATTGCTCATTTACTGTTATTATTCAAGCCAATCTGTCGCAAATGGACAAATATTGTTTTGATGCTAACATCAAAAGCTACTGGCAGCTCAGCTGTAGATTGAGATTCATCAGCTTCCACAATCGCCTTTAATTCATCATTGTTGACCAAAGTTTCCGGACGACCACGAGGTTCATTTTTCAAGTCAAAATTCCCAGAACGGAACCGAGCAAACCAATAACGGGTTGTACGTTCGTTTGTACAGTTCTCTCCGTAAACGTCGTTGATGTTACGTGTCGTTTGTGCCGCGTTGGTGCCACGACGGAACTCATATTCCATAATTACACGAAATTTCAAAGTATCCATTATGAGGAAAAATGTTGAAATGTAATGAAAATACAACGCTAATCAATAAACAAAAGACTTATATTGTAAATAGAATGTCATATTTTTAAAACCAAATTAATTTGAATTTAGAATTCATAGCCAATCAAAACTTTTTTTTGTTTGAAAAAGTCTGTACTGCAATACGGCAATTTCATAGGTAAGGACCTATTATATAAGAAAAGACCCGGTAGGTATTTATCAGTTTTACATTTTGCTTACTCTAATACAAAAACTGAAGTCACTAAGTTTTTTTTGCTGACGGTAGCATAAAAAGTTGTTTATGAAATCGAGGCTAGCGGGTAAATAGTAAATTAGTAGAAATTGCTTTTCTTATTATTATTATTTATCACAATCGCAATGCTACTTCTAATAAGGTTGCATTTTCATTATGATATAATAACACAATTTTATGATATTACCAAATATAAATACTGTAAGTAGGTAGGCCCTATCAACTTTATTTCGTTTGATAAAGTATGAAATAATTGATTTCGTAAAATTATTTTGTACATTATTGATAAAATAAATGAGACTGTAATGAAATAAAAATGGTATAAATAGAGATGGTTTATGGTCGGCTTTACTCAGTTACTTATAATAAATTCTATCAAAATGTACCATAGATATATAATTTTTGTTTGTATACAGGCCTTCTTGGTTAAAGTAAGTAACTTAAAATAATTTATGTGGGTACATAAACAGTTTTCGGAAAAAAATGCTTTATATAAGCAAATAGAACCATTATTGTTGACTGAACCGAATACGTCATTTATTGACTCAATCTGGCATTACTTGACTTGACTAAATCTAGGGTTTCACAAATCCGTCATTTATTGACTTGACTGAATCTAGGCTTTGACTAATCAATCATAAGTTGACTTAACCGAATCCGTCATTTGTTAAATGGATCAAATCCGTTATTTGTTGACTGACTTGACCGAATAAATCATTTGTTAAATTGACATAATCTGTCATTTGGTTGACATGACTTATTATTGACTCGACCGAAACTGTCATTGTGAAAAAACTGAATTTGTCATTGATGACTTGACCGAATCCATCATTTGAGATGGATAATTATTTATTTTAACATCTTAATATAATTGAAGGGGTGAGAACAAAAAGGGTTTATCTAATTGTTTTCACAAAATGACTTATGGGTATCGTTGGATTAAGCGTGAAATCATTTACAATTATACATTCTCAAAATACCGAAATGAAGCTTAAATCTTGCTTGCTTTAGCATAAAAACATTATTATATTTATTTTATTATATTATAGTTTACAGTAATTCTATAAATTAGTACTGTATTTAGTATTTTAAAATAGAATTAAAACATTTTCAAGCAACTGAAACTTACATAAACCTTTTCTATTATCTTTAAGCACTTTACATTAAAATGACGCCGTTGAAGTTTAAAGTCAATTTCTCGAAACTGTCAATTTGACAGTTAAAACCTTTTTACTCTCAACCCTTCAATTATTAATTGGTGTCTTTACACTAATGTGTAAAGACACTAATCTATAGAGATTACGATTACTGAGTATTGCTTTCTCCACAGGAAGCCTTCTGCTACGCGGTTAATGCTCCCTGCAATGGCAGAAGTGGGATTCCCATCCAAGGCAACGCTGTCACCACTGTAACCGCCCTCCCCACACTGAATAACAACATCGGTTTTGGACCAGTTCAGACAACACAGGTGACCCCTCTGGTCACGGAAATCGTACCATCACTCCAGCTGGGAGACATCTCGGTAGGAGGCGACATCCCCATTGGAGGATCCATCAAAGTCAGCGGCTGTTTCCCCGTCTACGGGCTAGTATCTGTAGATGGCGCTGTTCCTTCAGCTGGAACTGCTGTCATCAATGCTGGAGGTGGTGTTCTAACGCAAGTTGTGGAGCCTGTTTGCAGAGTATTTTAAGTCTACTGGCGGATGTGATACCTATGTATGGAAATAATTTTAGTCAAATAAATAATGTTTTTTTATTACCTGCAATTGTTTTAGCTATTGTCCTCACATATCAAACATTGCTGGTAGATTGAGCTCTGCAGCTTATGCTGTACGTAAAATTAGACATTTTACCGATGAAGCCACTGCAAGATTAGTATACTTTAGTTACTTCCACAGTATTATTTCATACGGCATCTTACTGTGGGGTAAGGCCGCGGACATATAATCAATTTTTGTCTTACAGAAAAGAGATATTTGTTCCATTTATAACATGAAATCCCGTGACTCTCAGGAAACGATTTATGGAGATAAATATTCTTACAGTGGCTTGACACATTTACGAACATTTGATGTACACTTGCAAAAACATTAACTCTTTTCCCAGATATTGCGACATTCATAACTTTAATACTAGGAACAAAAATAAACTAATAGTTCCAAGATTCAGACTGCAGAGAGTTAATGGTTCATTAATAGGAAACTGTATACGCTTTTATAACAAATTGCCTGACGGTAGCGAACAAATTGTCCATGCGGAAATTTAAAAACAATAAATAAAATAAAATGATTTAATTCAGGCAATAGACCCAATAGACCCATTTTACTCATCATAATCATAGAATTTTAAATCACTCGTCAAGTAAACCTAATGAAAGCCTACCCAATAAATGATTATGTGTCAGACAAAAAAGCTTGGCCGGAATATCCCACGCTTAACGGTATGAAATCTTAGGTACTTTGCCTATTGCCTGTTCCTATCTATAATTTCAGTTTCTATTTGTAATGTTTATTAATATCATCTCAGTATTCCTCTTGCACCGGTGTGATGTGGTGGTTACTTTTGTAATATATTCATTATCTCAACTGTAATAAATTATAAATATTGTTAAACACAGTAGAAAAAAATACATCACTGTAAAGTTTCTTGTAGCTTCTTCTTTACAGTTGTAATCGAAGCTTCGAATCGGAGTTTTCTGTTCTGCATTGTGCCGGATTGCTCGCACCAGTAGTGAGAAAGAGAACTTCTATTTTTCCAACTCATTGTAATGGGCTTGCTGTGTAATATTTAACTATAAGCACTTTGTAATTCTATATGCTTAATAAAATAACTTAATTTTAAGCATCTAATATAATTTTGACTTGTAAAAGTGCTAAAAGTAGCCTATTTGCAATAAATCTTTTGACTTTGACTTTGACTTTATAAATATATATGTAACATAAAACTTCGGTTGCTCCCCCGTTTTTTTTCCACTTTGATCTATTTTCATGAGTTTTTAGGTGTTCAAGAAACTCCTCTAATTACAATTATCGATTTTATTCCAATCTCGTGCCAATAAACATTCCAACTTTAACTTTTTTCTTCTTGTGATCTTAATATCTTTAGTAAAATGTGGAGGTAGTTTCTTTCATGGTTTTATTTTTCATCTTGTACCGCTTTTCCCTTTGTATTTCCACCACGTTTTAATTTTTTCCATCTGACGTTTTTGCGCCCCTCCCCCCTTCGTTTGTCACTTGTTCTGACAGCTAAAAGCGCGGGAGGGTTGAATTAAAAAGGCATATTTTTCTAAACCGCTAATATTAGGTAAACAAAAGACCGCCACAGTCTTTTGTTTACCTAATTAGCCGCTACCTAACTAGTAAAATTTTTGTAGAAAATTTCTACCACCTATATAGTAAAGTTACAGGTTACAATACTGTGATAGGACCCTATTTCTAAACTGGTATCTCTCTGTCTCTCTATCGGACCTATTTAAACGGCTGTATCTCTTTAACCGTATAATAATAAAGGTATTTAAGCTGGTCTAATGTTTACTGAATTACGACGTAATACCTAACAAAAGAAGTGTGCTTTAGACCACACGACTAACGTAAAACTTCTTTAGCTCCATCTATAGGTATAACTTTGTTTTTGCTTTTTTAATGTTAATGCAGCCATCTTGACAATTGTAAATAGTCATTTTACCGGACATACCAACATAATAATACAAATTTTAAATATTTTCTTATTTTGCTATGTTGGCAATGGAAATCTACATGAACTAACAACTTTCAACTTCCGTTGGCCTCACCAGCTTACTCCCTAAGTTAAGCGTGCGTTTTTACGCAAGCTTTACTTCAACAAATATAAAAAGAAAAAATTGAGTGGGGTTACCAGTCCCCGATTCTCAGTGGTAACTGCATCGATCGATGGTCCTAAGAATCGGCCTAGGACGCGACCTCCTTCAGACGCATTGTCTCGAGGCCGTCCTATTTGACCTAGACATTCTAAAACAAATTTTATACCAGACCATTTATCTATACTAATATTATAAAGAGGAAAGATTTGTATGTAAGTATGTTGTAACGAATTGGCTCAAAAAGTACTGGACCGATTTTAAAAATTCTTTCACCATTTGAATACTACATTATCACTGATTAATATAGGCTATTTTAATTGTCGAGACGAGGCCCGAAAGGGCCTGCCGCCGGGGGCGAGTTGGCTGGACTGCAGTCGCGACCCCTTCTCGCCCCGGTACGGCGGACGAGGACTCACGGGAGGTTTTAGTGGGTTCGAGTCCCACATACCCCCTGCGGAAGTGCGAGGGCAGTTCCCCCCTCAAAAAAAGGCTATTTTAATTGTAAGAAAAAAAATGAAGATCCTACTAAACCAACAATAATGTTACCCAAGGTGTAAAAAAATGAAAAAATAAATGTCTACCCGTGTGAAGCCGGGACGGGCCGCTAGTGAGTTATAATGTTATAGGAACTGACGTGAGTAGTACTCATCACTACGACTAGTACACGGCTAACACTCACGAGATACAGTCGAATAACTCGACCGGTGTTCGGGCAATATAGATGCCCATCCTCAAGGAGTACGCGCGGCGGCGGTGGCGGCTCGGTGCTGAGTTTCATGCCACCTTTTTTTATGTTAAGGAATGACGTGACGAGCTAGCCGTTCGCCTGATGTTAAACGACACGGCTGCCCATATCAGCTGCAGTGTCACTCGGAACTCTAAAGTATAGAGTTTCGCGTGACACTGCACTGCGCACGTACATCAGTTATAACATTCTGCTTAGCAATTGTTTCTGTTATATTGAGTTTTCAATAAAAAGTTTAAGGTTAACTTTATTTATGTTAATCACACTATCACACTAATATTATAAAGGCGAAAGTTTGTGCGTGTGTATGTGTGTATGTTTGTTACTCCTTCACGCTCAAACGGCTGAATGGATTTGGATGAAATTCGGTACCAAAATAGCTTATACACTGAATTAACATATAGGCTACATTTTATCCCGGAAAAGTGAAATTTCCCCGTGGGATAAGCAAATAATTTAAAGCGCAACAAAAGTTAAAAATAATAATAAAAAGGGTATTTTTTATCCTACGAAATGACATGACGACCTAGTCGCTCGCCTGACGTTAAGTGACACGACTGCCCATATCAGTTGCAGTGACATTTTAAATTCTAAAGAGTTTCGCGTGACACTGCACTGTGCACCTCATTCTGAGACATCAGCACAATCTAGTAATAAGATTCCTAGATTATGAGATTAGGTCATAAAGTCTCATTTGCCAGTAATTTCACTAGCTACAGTGCCCTTCAAACCGGAACACAGCAGTGTTTGCGCACTACTGCTTGGCGGCTGAATAACTGGCAAAGCAGTGGTACCTACTTTACTAGACGAACTTTGCAGAAAAGTCCTACCACCTAGTAAATACAAATAAATAAAGGGTAATAAAAGAAAAAAGTTTCGCTGTTAAAATTATGTTTAATATGGAACTTCTGTATTTTAGAACTATTAAGTACTGTTGCAATAATGTATAATATAAATATAGTAGATACTCATCCATTCATAAATTACGTCACGTGAATTACATGATTTTTTGACCCCTCTCCGTCCTTGTCAAAGGGTCACATTTGTGAGACCCTCTGCCAAGTGTGATGTCAAAAGTTTTGCAATTTCACATTTTGAAATTTATGAAAGTAAAAATTTTGTGTTGTAATACTTGGGTACAAAATATTATAAATTGAAAAAAAAAAAAAAGTTATGACACAAAATTTGGGACCCCTCCAAAGTCAAAGTCAAAGTTTAAAGATTTATTGCAAATAGGCTATTTTTAGCACTTTTACAAGTCAAAATTATATTAGGTACATAAAATTAAGTTATTTCAGCATATAAAATTACAGTGCTTATTGTCAAATAGTATAAAGCAAGCCCATTACAATGAGTTTGAAAAAAAGGAAGTTCTCTTTCTCACTACTGGTGCAAGCAATCCGACACAATGCAGAACAGAAAACTCCGATCCGAAGCTTCGATTACAACTGTAAAAAAGAAGCTACAAGAAACTTCCCGTCCAGTCCTCCCCCCTCTTGTCACACAAAATCACACTTCATCGACCTCCCCCCCCCCCCCCCTTTAGCGTGTGACGTAATTTATAGATGGCCCCTAAGTATATAGATTATTTAAAAAAAAAATAATATGCACTAACACTCATCACTCACTAAACTATAATAATATATATTATTTACTAATAATAATAACGCCCAACGATCACATACATAGATTCTGGACCCTAATTCGATTCCCTGTGTCTAAGGACCCAGGAACTACGAGGACCATGGTTCTACAACACCCAGACACAGAACAAGCATTTGCGCTTTTTTTTTCTGTGTTAATACTTGTCCTGCCTGTATTGTAATAATACAATATATTACATTTATAGTATATTAATAATAATAACGCCCAACGATCACATACATAGGTCCTGGACCCTAACTAGGATTCCCTGTGTCTAGAACGACTATGAAAGACCATGGTCCCACAACACACACAGAACAAAAAAATGCGCTTTTTTTCTGTGCACATATATTTGTCCTGTAGCGGGAATCGAATCCCATATAGTTTAAATAAAATAATAATAATGGCACTCTTCTATAATACGTATAACAATGTATAAAAATATACAGTGTTGTATATATAGATAAATAAATAAATATTATTACGTAGGTACATTAGTGCTATAAATTGTTTCTATGTTACCTAAAGATATGACTTTTATATAGATACTGGTATCGATTCTGTGTCGCATTCCCTAAAGCTAAACGAAATTAACATATATCCGTCTTTTTCATTTCCCCTTTATCAGAAGAGTACCACAATACTTTAAATTTACTTTAGTTTTAGAGAATGCGACACAGAGTCGATACTATTAGCTGACCCGGCAAAGTTGTTTTACCATAGAAATCCTTTTTAGAGATTAGAAATAAATGAATACATTATTGTAAGTACGTGAGGATGTATTGTATGAGTGGAAGAAGCATGAAGCACTGTGAACGATGACGGAATAAAAATAACGAAACACTAAACATTTATAATTAAAATTACGGGATGATGGAAGAAGGTAGAAAATTTAAGGTTGTATATATTTATCAATGCCACATCATAAAAAAAATATGTACGTAAAATTAAAATAATATTTTTGGGCCCACCCTTATCACTTAAGGAGAGTAAAAATAGATAACAACCTATTCTCAGACCTACCAAGTGTGAATATAAAATTTCATCAAAATCAGTTCAGCTGTTTCGGAGGAGTATGGTAACAAACACTGTGACACGAACTTTTTATATTTATAGATAAATATACGTGCACACATATACAAATATATAAACAATATATAATAAAATAGTAAATACACAAGCATACTATATATTCATATAATAATAAGATAATAGTTTAAAATATAATAGGTACAGATAAAAAAGAATTAAAGATTTAGATGCCTTCGTTTATCTTCTCCCTCCCTCAGGTACTTACAATCAAGTTTTATCTATCCTTGGTATTTATTTCCTGCCTATTTATTTATTTCAAACTTCTCTTTATACCTTTTAACAACCTAACAGCAAAATCCTCCGTAACCGTAACCACCGCAGCCGCAACCGTAACCATGACCTCCGTAACCGCAACCACAACATCCTAGTGGTAACGTATCGGCGAGTAAGCTACTAACAGTAAGTAAGGACAGCGTGTCAGCAAGACTGGAAGCTACTGAGTTGGATGGGACGATGGTTGCTGGAATGGCTGCAGGAGCTACGTAGGAAGGGCCGCAGACTGGTAAGTCGCAACCGCAGGATCCACAGCCGCAACCACTGAGGATCGAGGGGGCTACCGATCGCAGACATTGGCCGTAGGTGGTCTGAAAGAGATGATAAATTCCTTTTAAAAAAATGGATTCTTTTTTTGAACTGACTTTGATCCCACCGCATTTGTTTATCACAAAAATGAGAACTTCATCAATGTAGTCGAAGTCGAAATACACTTTTTTTTTGTTTTATTTTGGCTCCACACTATTGTATTTAGCCAGTGTCAAGTAATTGATAATTTTTCATTAATTATTATAATGTAATGTGTTAAGTCAAGTCAAGTCACAGTCCAAGTCATCAAGTTAAGTCATAGTCTAGTCTAGTCAAGTCATACTCCTAGTAAAGTGGTGGCAATATTACCAGAAGTTTCTATGGAGTTTTGGAAACAACACGAAAAGAAACGTTTCACCATCGTTATACGACTTTCCCACAATCATGCCTGTAATCCAGCAATTAACGAATTTTTATTCATTATATTATTGCATAAAATTGGTAGCATTTTTGCTACCAATTTTATGCACTAACACTGAAAATAACACAAGTTTTGGAAAATAATACAATGCGGCGATGCGATCTTTTTCGTTTTCCCGCCAAAACTCCGAAATACACATTATTAAAGATAACTCAAAAACTACATGTCAGATCTTGATCAATTTGAAACGGGATCACGAGGGGAGCATCAGCTTTCAAATAAAAAAAGAATCATCAAAATAGGTTCACCCAGTCGAAAGTATTATCGAAGTAAAACTTCTTTACGCAAGCTTGACTTGGGGAGTAAGCTGGTGAATGCGAGGCGAACGGAAGTTGAAGTTGGTTCATGTAAATCTTTATTGTCAACATTACAAAGCTAACAATTTGTATCATTATGTTGGTATGTCCGGTAAGATGACAATTGCCATCTTGACAATTTACAATTGTCCATCTTTGTCCGCCATCTTGACAATTATTGTCAAGATGGCGACAAAGATAGACAATTGTAAATTGTTGATAATAATTGTCAAGATGGCGACAAAGATGGACAATTGTAAATTGTCAAGATGGCGATTGTCATTTTACCGGACATACCAACATAATGATACAAATTTTTACCGGACATTTTTACGGTCATTTTACCGGACATACCGACATAACAAAGTTATACCGTCCGATAGATAGAGCTAAAGAAGTTTTACTTCACTCGTTTTTTTTTATTCAGTAGGTAACTTTAATAAAGAAGTGACTTATAATATTTTATTTTACTTATGTATATAAACGCATCAAATCTGACTTTTTTAAACAGATTGCGTAATTTGGTTTTATGATGTACTTAGGTATTAGCTGCTTAATGAGTAATACGTTTATGAAATTTAAATAAACGCTGACTCAGCATATTCATTGAGAGGTGACTAATAATTAGCCTAGATTAGTAGCATACCGTATCTCTACAACCTATTTACCTAAGTAAGATACTTTAAATGTAACTAAAATAGTTCAGAAAAAGATTTAATAAGAATTAAAAACGAAAAAATTATCAAATTAAAAAATCCTTTTGCCACGGCTTAGACAGAGTAGTAGGTCAGACTGCCCAAAATATTAAATCAAATCATCAAATCATCATCAAATATTAATCTCTATCGATCTTTAGGAAGAAAACCTACCTGCACAACCACCATGGCCACAATAACCACGTTCACGCACGACTTCATAACAATTTTAAAATAATATTGTCAGCACCAACCCTAGCCTAACCTTTAATTTATAGTTTTTTATGTCACAAGATATTTACTAATTAACTCATTAGGTAATAGACTTAACTAACTTCTTTATCTGTGGAGCTATGTCACAGGTTCTTTCACGTTGCATCAGCCAATAAGGCACGTGATTATTTTGTATAAAGCTGCAATGACCCGTAACTGATTAGGTAGATAGGTCGGCTACGTGCTCTTAACTATTATAGACCTGTTACTGAAGATTGACGACTAATTTTAACAAGGCTAAATGCGTAAATCGTACACTCCAAATCACTGTTTATTTATTTAATTGACACTGGCTAAATCCACAAAAGTGTGGAGCCAAAACAAAAACAAAAAAAAAACTGTGACTTGAGAACTTTTGATGTAAAACTTCTTTACGCACGCTTGACTTGGAAAGTAAGCTGGCTGTAAGTAAGAAGTTGAAGTTGGTTCACGTAGATCTCCATTGTCAACATAACAAAGTTAAGAATTTATTATGTTGGGATGTCCGTTAAAATGATAATTTACAATTGTCAAGATGGCGACATTAACGTTAAACAAAGCAAATACAAAGTTATACCGGCCGATAGATGGAGCTAAACTAAAGAGGTTTAGTCGTGTGGCCTAAAGCACACTCGTTTTTTAGTCTACATTATACAGATTAACGTATTTGCACCAAAAAGAAATACAGTATCTGAGGCGCGGTGTAGACCCGAAATCAATAAAACGCACATTTTCGATGTCACCATTGTGAAGTAATGTGTCAAAGTAATTATATGAAGAAAAATGTGTAAATAGAAAATAAAACGAAAAAACCAGGAATGACCGAAAAAACTTTAGTACCTACTTCAGTTTTTTAAAATAAAATCGTTTTTATGACCCCAGAAAAAAGTTACATCTCCCAATTTATTGTCATGACTGCGGTGTTGTAGAAGACATACAGCATGTACTTTTGGAGTGTGTCCGGAACTCAGCATTAAATAAGAACTAGAACGTAAGTCGATTAAAACGTGTATATTCTCACAGGGCGATGTGGTCGCCATGCGACAAAGCCCTTTAAATAAAATAAAAATAAAAAAATAAAAAAACCCAGAAAATACACAATTTTTTAACATAATGAGTAGCCAGACTGATTTTCTTTTTAAAGGAATGGATGTATGAAATATTCATTTGATATCCATATCACGATATCCACAAGAAACCCGCAAAATTAAAACATTTTCATGCGCGCACCCAGTTTGACATCAGTCAAATTCTGATTTGTGATCTTTCTTGTTTTCCCGCCAAAACTCACTGACCATACTAACTGAGCTAAACCTATCGACACAAAACACTAGTCACAGACTAGATCATTTATTATTTATTTATTTATTGCTTAAATATATTTGATATAATCGTATTGACCGAGCGGGCGCGAGCGCATACAGACTTACAGAGCCTCTTCGTTTCATTTTTTCATTTGGCCAAAATTATTTTCGTATGTCCGACTGTTCCCTACAAGGTCGTATTTCTCAACCGACTTCCGTGAAATTATGAGCAGGTTAATAATATGGACCCACGTTATGTGTATGTAAGTATGCTGTACGTTACGTAGTCAATGGTAACATTTAAATATTTTTACCATTGTTATTTTAATTTTAAAGAATATTGTAAAATAATATTTTTTTTTATTGTTGAATCCAAGCTATATTTTCCGAGAAATTAATTATTTATAAGTTAAATGTAGGTCATCATAACGCAACTTCAAGAGTTCGGTGTTATGAAGAAGAGTACCGAAGCCACAATAAAAAAAGCATTTATATCAATGAATAAGTCAGAGAGAAGCAGGAACTCACGCCCAAAATATTGAACAGCCCGTATTGTGCAGCCCGGAATAGGTGTATATGGCTTCAAAATGTTAGAAAAAATAATAGATTCGAATGTATCATATTTTAAATATTCTTTAAAATAAAGATAAGAACTTGAAATTTGGTCACTTACTGTGGAATTTCGGCGTCTTATGTCTATGTCGTATGTCTTATAATTATACTATGTATTAGTCTCGAAACTCGTCCGTTTTCTCATGAGACCTCAATTTTATGGGATGAAATTTATTAAGACGCAGAATAATAGTAGGTACTATCATAGAATACTTAATAGTTCATAAATTCAGAGGTATGATGTAAAATCTGGCTTTTGTCTGGACAAACAAAGTCACACTAAAGGATAACCTCCAAATATATGCCTTATCGAGTATCTATATCAAACATACCTGCCGGAATTGCTTTTACATCGCTCTAAATATATATTAATTATTTTTTTAAGATTGCTAAGCTGGCTAAGCTAAGACCAATAGTTACCTTGAACGTGCCTTTGACTTGACTTTGAACTACTTGAATGACTCTTCAACTGCATCTAGCATCTACTATACTATGCTTTTGACACTGGCTAAAATAACGAAATTGTGTTATTTTCAGTGTTAGTGCATAAAATTGGTAGCATTTTATTCGTTAAGTGCTAGATTACAGGCACGAGTGTGGGAAAGTGGTGTAATGATTGTGAAACGTTTCTTTTCGTGTTATTTCCAAAACTACATAGAAGCTTCTGGTAAAGTTGCCACACCTTTACTAGGAATATGACTTGACTAGACTAGACTATGACTTGACTTGATGACTTGGATTGCGACTTGACACACATATGTATATGTATAATATTAATTAACTTGATATATTATCAGTTACTTGACACTGGCTAAATACACAAAAGTGTGGAAGCCAAAACACAAAAATAAAACTACATAAAAGCGGGAAATTCAAAATGATTGATGTTTTTATGCTTACTTACCTAATCTTTGAAGTAATTGTAACTTTTGTATAGTGAGTTAGTCAGTGATGATTGTATCAGACTAAAAATTTACCTGTAATAGTGTCAATTACAATATATTTGCGCATATTAGTGCCCAATTATTTAATTGACACTATGTATCAAAATAATCTCCCAGTTTAGAGATTATTGTTTACATTTCATTGTTGAACCGTAAGTAAGTTATAGGTTATTTAATTGTCTGTAATAATTAGTTGGGCTCATTTTTGTTAAATAAGTTAATAATAATCTCCAATTTTCATTACTGCAATAGTATAGTTAAATATTAACCAAAAATACAAATAATTAGGTACATATTGCTTTGTTTATTCAAGGAATTATATTATTACCAAGTAACATACCAATAAGTCAGTGATTGTTTTAATTACCGCGCTTCAGAGAAAACGTTCCATCTTATCTTGTACCTAACACCTCCCTACGTTATTTTTAATTTGGACATACAATTTATGTGGTTAACAATTACTTAAATCCTGTTGATTAGCTTCGAACAATCAGTATTGCAGTTATTTTAGTTTACATAATAAAAAGTTGTGATATTGATAACAACAGCGATTATTTTTGAAATTTGTAGGTAGCGGTTTTCATTATCTAGTGTAGCGAAATGCGTACCGAATCGATTATGACTATAGCATGACGTAATCGATATTACTCCGCTGTACATATAGTTTCGATCACAATCGCCTTTTTTATTGATAATATAGTTTTTACACGTATTCGATGTGCAGAATTTAATGAAAATATTAATTGGTTATTGAAAATGAAAAGCATTCTGATCGTACTTTTTGGGTCGATTGCTTATGTAAGTGGAATTTGATTAATTAGCTTACCATGTAAAAATCGTTACATAAAATGTAATTTTATTAGGTACTTACCTCACTTTGATTGGCCCAGTAGCTCAGTTGGTAGTAATCCTGCCTTTTGACCTGTAGATTGTGGGTTCGATTCCCACCCAGGACCAACATCTTTATGATGAAAATTGATGTTTGTCTAGTGTGTAGTTATGTTGTATTCTATGTATGTATTTACAAAGACAAAAGTATCTAAGTATTCTATCAATTATTTGATTCCTATAGTATAAGCGTTGTTTAATTTGGAGATAAAGGCCTAGGTGTGAAATGTCCAATATTATTTATTTATTATTATTATTATTACAAAAAGTATCTAAGTATTCTATTAGTTTTCTGATTCTCATAGAACAAGCTTTGCTTAGTTTGGGGCTAGATGGTGCTGTGTGAAATGTGTACAAATATTTATTTTATAAGATAGTATTTTTCCAAGGCTTGGAGCTGGATTTTTTCCGATTCATGCAAGATATGGCTTCAGTATTCCTACTTTTTGTTAAGACTGAAAAATTGTCATTAAGGTTTGATTACTTTTGTAATGTGTAACATTAATAGGTAGTATATTTATATATACTTATGTCTTACTGACTTATGTCCTGCAAAATTTGCGCTCAGACTTAGTAAAAATAAGTCTTTTTGTTTTTGCAGGGAGTAACAGCACAAACACCAAATGCGGTATCTACACAGCCATCTGTTCCTATAAAACCATCTAACTGGGAAGAATTCTCATCATCACACCAAACTTTCAAAGATACAGCTGTAGCAAAAAAAGACAAGTTCTCGTGTGTACTCAATCTTCTAAAGAATGCATTATCTGAAGAACTGGAGAACTGTCAGTTTCACATCACACCAGAAACAACCCAAGACTCTGTACTCTCTTCCATACATTTAATTTTAGAAGAGGAACAAATGAAGAAGGAAAATGGAGAACAGGATAAATATTGCATGAATCGTGATAATGAAACTGCTGAAAAGGCGCTATACGAGAAGATTGTTACGAAGATTGCATCAGCATTTTCGAAACCACAAAACGCTTCAAACAATCAAAACAAGGTTGAAATTCCGAGTATGATACCAATTTTCAAACAACGACAAGCTATGTCGAGAAGTGATTTGAGACAGAATGCGGCTGATTTTAACCTAGCACCTGTAACTCCTATAAATAGACGAGCATCAAAATCAAAACCTATTACCTTCGTACCTGAAAGGATCATCCAAACGAATATCAGTCCAATTTCTAATCCGCCAGTGTTTAATATTCCTTGTCAAAGAGCTGTTGATGTTTTAGATATGACGAGTATTGATCCAAACGGAGATGCCAGCGTAAAACCTAAAGTGAATCCTTTAATGGAAGTCAGTAAGGACTTATCTCCTCCGGTTACGGTGTCAGTAGATAGTACTGATGAGACTGTGGCGATGCTCTTCAAACCAAAAAATATAACGCTAAAGCAGATTTATGGTAATCTACTGAAAAAATTCACTATAACCGTTCTAGTACCTTACCACATGTCTAAATTAGGTGAAAAATAGCCCAAATGACTTACGGTAAAAGAATATGAAAAAAATATCTCACAAATAAACACGAGAGAAATGTTACAGTGGAACAATAATGAGAAGATTCAGTTTTTAGATTTATTTAATAGTAGTTATGACGGGACCAGATCCACAGTCGTACCCGGGAACATATGATAGTGCGTGTAACTGCGCCGGAAGTGTTTTATTTTGGTATTTATTGAAGTTAATTAAGGCTATTTATTCATTAAGTTAAAATGTTATTTAATTTAAGCTATTAGGTTTTCTTACTTCTGATAATGATGTATTTATTTCTATGTTATTGTATTTTAACAGTGCTCATACACGCTCTTCGATCTCAATAACTGCAACCATAGTTTAGCAGAGAGAGCGTTTAACCCTTACAAATCAAAAGTGAATTTTTTTCTACCTACCTTCTGAATGAACAAAACTTGGCAAAAAAATTTAAGATTTACTTGAAAATGACACAATCTGGTAAAACTATGTACGTTTACATTGCACCTAAGTGCCTATTTATTTTTAGAATAATAAGTAGATATAATAAAAATTATAAATTACTTTTATTTTTTCTTTTTATATGCACTAATTACCCTTCGTGGTTACTATACTACACCCTCACAAATTATGAACGCCACTCACAAATAAATCTCAGCTTAGTTCCGCTTTATTTGAAAAATTCAATCATTCATTGGATTTTTCGGATCATTCGTTTAAATAGGTACTTACCTACAAATAATTTTTAAAAATATGTATACTCATAATATATCTAAAAGTATAACAGCATTAGCTAAATACTAGAATTCACAAAATCTATGTATCTTGAACATTTTATCTAAAGATGGAGCTAAAATGATAATTGGGTATTTAATAGGACTCAATTTGTTCTACATTGTACGAATTACATAGATTATGGCATTCGATAATAATTAGTGCTACAAAATGTGCTAGTAATCGTTTTAATAAAAACACGCATACGCTACGTGAACAGTGAAACAGCTGAAGTTGGCAATACTTGCGGTGTAAACAAAGTGTGACGTCATGAGGGTGGCAAGACGAAGCGTAAAGTCCATCACACTCTGGCGTTGAGTAGTTGGAAATATAATGCTTCTCCATCGTTGCTACCCGAGACACTTCTTTGGTGACCCGAACGATCCTCTGGTTGGTCTAACCTTTCTGAGTCCCTTACCGTTTTCAGCATCGGCTTTCGGTATGAATACCAGCGTAACACTATTAATCACTGACCTCACCATACTTTTATGAGGTGGACATAATTTTATCCTCGTTAGGCTAGCTATAAAACGGTTCCGTCATTATTTAGGTTCCACTAGTCCAGTTTCCCAGCAGTCTTTCAGTACTGGTAGTACTAACAATATAGTCACCTTTATTCTTAAGCTCTTCTCGGCCACTGCCATAGCTGAGGTTTGCTCCTCAGGTTCACCAGCCAGATACTTCCTACTTTTGACATCTGCAATAGCACAGAAACGTTAAAAAAACGATGATAAAAGTTATGCCATCTCTTTTCTATCTTCTCCCAACAATGGCTAAGGCTCGCATCTCACTGAAAGCAACTCGGTCAAGTAATATTTGTTTTACAAAAAAAAATCCACTAGGAATTTAGTATATCTTTTCCATTCTGCTTTCTGCTTAAGTATGCGCTGGGCGTGGAGTGAGGGTGGATAAGAACACACGGGTGGATTTTCGTTCTTATTATAAAGCTAGTTTTTAAGGATTTTGTAGTAAGGTATAATTTATAAGTCATGATCATTATTATTATTTTTCTTCTTCTTTGAATGTTTCTTAAGTGGTTACTATGAACCGAAATATGTTGGCTCTCCATTAGGTGAACCGACGCTGGTCAAAACCGCGGGAATTCAATTGGATGCAAGAGGTAACCAGCCGCTCAAAACAGCCCTCTATGAGAAGGGCTGCGTTCAGCCAGTGAACGTCTTTAGGCTGTTGATGATATGATGAGAATAATTCTTCAAATAGGGCTGGCTCAATCCGATTTTATTACAGATATACTTTAGAATTTTATTTTTATTTGTTATTGAATGATGTGACGAGCTAGTCGTTCACCTGATGTTAAGCGCCACGGCCGCCCACCATAACAGAACAGTGTCACCCGGAACCCTAAAACATAGAGTTTCAAGCGACACTGCACTGCGCACATCATCCTGAGACATCAGCACAGTCTGGTAATAACATTACTCGACTGTGAGATCAGATCATAAAGTCTCAATTGCCCAGTAATTTCACTAGCTACAGTGTCCTTCAAACCGGAACACAGTAGTGCTTGCACACTACTGCTTGGCGGCAGAATAACTGGCAAAGCGGTGGTACCTACCTAGACGAACTCTGCAACAAAGTCCTACCACCTAGTAACATTTCTATTTAAAATCTATTTTAGCAGAACCAGATTTTTTGTTGTATGGCTCCACACATTTGTGTATTTAGCCAATGCCGAGTAACTGATAATTTATCAAGTTAATAGTAATTCAGGTTTATTTCATAATTTACTATCTTAATTAATAGGTATTATATGTATATATGCGTGTGTCAAGTCACAGTCCAAGTCATCAAGCAAGTCATAGTTTAGTTTAAGTCATACTTCTAGTAAAGTGGTGGCAACTTTACTAGAAGCTTCTATGGAGTTTTGTAAACAACACGAAAAGATACGTTTCACCATCATTATACCACTTACCCACATTCTTGTCTATAATCCAGCACTTAAATAAAACACCACCAATTTAATGCACTAACACTGAAAAAAACACAAGTTTTGGAAAATAATACAATGCAGTGAAGCGGTCTTACTCGTTTTTCCGCCATAACTCCAGAACCAGCTTTAGGTTGGGTGATTAGTTAGCCAGTTTATCAGTTTGATTATTATAGACCAGATAGTAATAATAATAAGGCTCATTGAGCTCTTGCAAGGAACCTGAAAGCGATCTGTGAGTGGTAAAAATACAGAAGTAAATAATACACTGTTTTTTTTGGCGGGGAAACGAAAAAGATCATGGTACCGCATTATATTATTTTCCAAAACTTGATTTATTTTCAGTGTTAGTAAATAAAATTGGTGGCATTTTATTCGTTAAGTGCTGGATTACAGGCATGAGTGTGGAAAAGTGGTATAATGATAGTGAAATGTTTTTTTTCGTGTTGTTTCCAAAATCCATAGAAGCTTCTGGTAAAGTTGCCACCACTTTACTTGGAGTATGACATGACTAGACTAGACTATGACTTGACTCTGACTTGACTTGATGACTTCGACTGTGACCTGACATCACAAAGACCATATTTACGTGAAATATCATTAACTTGATAAATTATCAATTACTTGACACTGGCTAAAGACACAAAAGTGCGGAGCCAAAAGAAAACAAAAAAAAAAATACACTGCGTAAGTCACATAATACATCACCACGGCTCAACTTAACATCCTTTAGCGATTCATGCCAGTAAAGTATTTTAAATAATAATGATTATGATTTTTTTTACATTTAGGTCAGTTACTTATTCTATTAAAATTTTGTTTTATTGTTGCATCTAGCAAATTTGTTTGTCCGTTAGAAAGAAAACATAAGCAACTAGTTGCGTTTCACCCGCGGATGAAAAGTATTTTAATTATTTGCTCATCCTACGAGAAAATTTCTTTTTTCCGGGATAAAATGTAGCCTATATGTTAATCCAGTGTATAAGCTATCTTGGTACTGAATTTCATCCAAATCCATTCAGCCATTTGAGCGTCAAGGAGTAACAAACATACACATATACACACAAATACACATACAAACTTTTGCCTTTATAATATTAGTGTGAGGTGTGATAGTGTGATAGTTACTTTAATCAATGTTGGGATCCATTTAGAGAGTGTTTATTTTATAGATTAGTGTTTAGAAGGTAAAAATGTCAACATAATTACACTATAGGGTTTAATCGCCGCATCATTTACAGAGCTAAATTTATATTTAATTTAACGCCTATAGTACAAATAATATGTTTAGTGACGTAAAAGTCAACTCTATGTTTCCAGTTCCACCCCAAAACTCCCTCGAATTCATAGCTATAAACAGTACCTATGTTTCATAGCATCGAATGCGGACCACACCAGTTGTGACCGCTCCGCCAAGCCTGAATGTCGTATTTGAGGAACCAGTCCCATTCTAGAAAACGCAAAATCTGTGAACCCCCGTTCTTACATGTATTACAAAGAGAAAAAAATAAATACCCAGTGAGTGAAAGTGATTTTGGTGAAGTGTCTAAATAAAGTGAGATTATGACGTTATATGCCGCACCGGCTACAAGTTATATGAAACAAAGGCTCAAAAGTATTGATTCGAATTTGAGTAGTATGCCGTCGTTAATTTTTCGCAATCGGTAAGTTAAATCCTTAAGTCGAGTTATCGATTAATTTGTTTGTACGCAATGACGTCGTAGCACTATCGATCTTATCCAACTGCTGCTGCAACATTCACGTTCGGACTATTATTTTGACATTTGGTTGAATGTGAAAAGAAACGTCATTCCATTATATTAAATTCTTTATATAATTTCATGAGGTGTAATCATTAAAAACCATTGTAAAAACAATATTTTATCTGCTGTTAACATACTGCTAGATTTGTGGTTTATAATTATGTTCAGAATGCCAATATCAATTTTTATAAAGTTCGCCTCGGTTTACGTACAATGAAACGTTATCAGTGTTTTCGTAACGTCACATATCCGGCAGCCATTTTGGAAAAGTTTTGCACCCGACCAAAATAAAAAGTTATCAATGAAGTGAAGTTTTGTATGTAAATACGCGACTCCCTAATTTATCACTAAAATCCTTTCAGACAAACTTCAAATAGTTCATCGTCATTCATTTCAATTTAACACAATTGCTGATTGGCTTGCGCCTTGCACTTTGCTCTGGTTGTTGAAGTTTCGAGTGCTACTACGCATTTTTCACTGTCTGTACGGTTTTGACCGTGTTTTTCGTTTCCAAGTATCAAAAGGCCTAATTACGATTTGCCACGATGACGAAGATAATACAACAGTTAAATTTTAGTAGTAGTATTAGTAACTACTTCGATGTTGATGTTGCTGGTCTGGAACCTACTTACGCCAAGAAAAAGTACAAGTGAGTGTTTTTTTTTTTATCTAATCTCGTGTTATTTCTCATTGTCCTCAAATTAGTCACGATGTTTTCGGAACTACGAATGTTTTTACGATTTTTGATATTGAAACTGATCATAGTCTTTCTCTTTAGAATAGAATCGTGATTGTCCTTCGAATTTCCTACGTCACAAGTCAGCCCACCATTAAACGGCTGGTTGTGTTGTTTACCGTCATTTAACAACGTTTAGTCGACTATTTTAGGAAGTTGTAAGATTACGATAGCCTCATGTTAAGAAAATTATGTAGGTCAGCATTAGATTAATGTTTTACGTGCAAATTGACTATATGACTTTATTCTTTCAACTAAACACTATAATAATATACAACTACTACTAAATACTACCTACTAAAAAAAATTGGACTATATACTACCCGCGGACCTAGACAGTCCAAATGGTGCAGCCTACTACCAGTAGGCATACCCAACATGATGGCATTATTGCCTCGTTGAACTGCAATGTTGATTGGATTTTTTTTTTAGATTTGTGCATTGCATTATTTAGGTGTACCTACGACTAGCTCGTCACATCATTAACTAACATAAAAAAAAACCTACATAACTTATAATATTCATTACACCTATGAACTATTTATTTGACTATATCTATACCTATATGTACCTATTTGCTGCTATATGATTGGTTTGTACTCATTGAATATAAAAAGCATTATCTTCAAGGTTGAATTTACATTAAGTACGTACCTACATTCTGCTAAAACAATACCGTTGTCTCAGCGCTGAGAATTTGTTAAGGGAAGCCATTTAAAAGAACAATTATTCAAATATTCTCTGCCACTGCCAGGGGGGGTATTCGATGTCCACCTCTTTGTTTATTAAATATTTAAATTTATGCATGGGAACCAATCTTGACAAGTTTTCTCAGAAAGTTGATATATAAAGAAATGACATTGTAGGGTAAAGCTTTATTGTCAATTGAAGGGATGAGATCAAGAAGGGTTTAACTGATTTTTTTCACCAAATGACTTATGGGTATTCTTGGATTCAGCATGAAATCATCTTCAATAATACATTCTCAAAATACCGAAATGAGGCTTAAATCTCGAGGTTGTCAGTCTAAAAACTTCTGACACAGAAATACTGGTCGCTTAGCATAAAAATATCATCATATTATATTTTTACAGGAACTGTATGAATTAGTACTATATTTTGTATTTTAAAATAGAATTAATACATTTTCAAGCAACTGAAACTTACATAAACCTTTTCTATTACTTAATAAGCACTCTACATTAAAATGAAGCTGTTGAAGTTTAAAGTCAATTTTCTCAAAACTATCAATTTGACAGCTAAGCTCTTGTTGATCTCAACCCTTGAATTTATTATTATTATTATAATTCTTTATTGCACTAAAAAACAGTACAAACGGAGGACTTAATGTTAAAGTATTTTCTACCAGTCATCCACTCGTAGTTTGAGTAAGAGGGATGTAGGCGTGCAGGTGATATAGGATCAAAGTTACCCTGTCTATAAAAATCATACAAGCAAACAGTCACTCACATTACAAGCCTTTGTGTGTCCACTGAAGAACATAGATATTAGGGTTGTGTTTGCCATAATCATCGTGCTTGGCAGGCATCATGGTAATCGCAGTAGATTATAAGACAGACTCAAGAAATGCTGCATCTATTCTTCGGATATTTCCTTGACCTGCGTCTAGGTCACCTGTGGGAAGGAACGGATGCTATTCTTATGCCTGGGACTGTGTCAATACTACACATTTCTTTATAGAGATATCAGCGATGAATAATACATGAATTATCATAAGATTGGAATATCAACCATTAATACTGGTGTATCCTGTAATTTCATCCGCTGCTTTTACTTTTGCTGAAGGTTGAACCATGCTATGTCAGGACATTGTTAGTTTGTTTGAATGGTATCAGGCAATTGAAGGGTTGAGAATAAAAAGGGCTTAACTGACAAATTGATAGTTTCGAGAAAATTTACTTTAAACTTCAATGGCTTCATTTTAATGTAGAGTGCTTATAAGGTAATAGAAAAGGTTTATGTAAGTTTCAGTTGCTTGAAAATGTTTTAATTTTATTTTAAAATACTAAAGTACTAATTCATACAATTACTGTAAATATATAATATAATAAAGTTTTTATGCTAAGTGAACTGTATTCCTGTGACAGATAAACCGTTAGACTCAAAATCTCGAGATTTTAGCCTCATTTCCGTACTTTAAGAATGTATTATTGTAGATAATTTCACGCTGAATCCAACAATACCCGTAAGTCATTTTGTGAAAAAAAACAGTTAAACCCTTTTTGTTCTCACCCCTTCAATTATCCAGACTTGGTTTGGGGATGGAAAAATCCCAGTTTTTTGAAGAGTATTAAAAACACATGATTATGTCATGTCAGTGATTTACACAATAATCATTAGCAATCTAATGCCATTATATCAGACCTCTGGAGCTTTCGCTAGGAAAGTGATGGGATGGGTTTGGACATAGGATGCATTTTTTGGATAGATCCTGACTATCCCACCCTTGGATATGTCCCTGGCTGTTATGACACCATGGTTGAACCAATCTGGTTGTAGTTTTGTACACGGATTGCATTACTATTAGGATAGGATACCTGGAAAATAGAGATTTCCCCAAAAGGTAGTAAGATATGGGTCATATGTACAATTGTACAAATAGTATTAATGTAAGTATTGTACAATGTACAAGCCAAGTCCCGTGACGTTACCTCTTGTACTATTGTTTAAGCTGTGATGCGAGGATTCGTTTTAGTGTATATATTTTGTTTGATAATGGTGTTAATTGGTTTGTGGACAAGTTTCTTGTATTTTTGCTAGAGAGCTCTAGAATAATGCTAATAATAACACCCAGCGATCACATACATAGATCCTGGACTCTAACTAGTATTCCCTATATCTAGGGACCCAGGAACTACGGGAACCATGGTCCCACAACATATATTTTGTTTGATAACGGTGTTAATTGGTTTGTGGACAAGTTTCTTGTATTTTTGCTAGAGAGCTCTAGAATAATGCTAATAATAACACCCAGCGATCACATACATAGATCCTGGACTCTAACTAGTATTCCCTATATCTAGGGACCCAGGAACTACGGGAACCATGGTCCCACAACATATATTTTGTTTGATAACGGTGTTAATTGGTTTGTGGACAAGTTTCTTGTATTTTTGCTAGAGAGCTCTAGAATAATACTAATAGTAACACCCAACGGTCACATACATTGTACAATGTACAATACTTACAAGTCTTCTGTTACTCTTCAACTCACCATGCATGGAATATTCCATTTCATAATAAAAGTTTTAATTGGCTGGAAGCCATAGCAATTCAAGAGCTATAACAATAGCAGTCGTTTTTGAATCTTATGTGTTGAGTAGTTAATATGAAATTAGCTTGTATAGTGCTTATAAAAACAAGTTTCAACATTAGGTAGGATGGACTATTGTTTTAGGTATAAGGGTAATAATAAGTTGTGCCTTAAATTATATTTAACTAAAAATCGATTCTCTCATTTTAATGCATAACATGTAATATCTCCCATCTCTATCTGATGCAAGAATGGACTGGCCCGGGGTGTGCCAGGCCTGCTTCTTCATTAATCAGTGACAATCAATGGAATTGATTAGACATTCATGAATATCAATTGAAGCAATCATTTGTTGAAAAATACTTACCTTGAGTCTACAATTCTACTACATTATGGCTGTCTGGAAGATTTGAATTGTCTATGCGTTAATTTAAATATGTATATATTGACAGCCTCTGTGGTGTGGTGGTTGAGCAGGTCGGCTCGTAACCCGGAGGCAGCGGGTTCGATTCCCACGGCAGGACAAATATATATGAATACTTGTTCTGAGTCTGGGTGTTCTGGGACCATGATCCTCGTAGTTCCTGGGTCTCTAGACACGGAATCCTAGTTGGGGTCCAGGATCTATGTATGTGATCGTTGGGCGTTATTATTATTATTATGTATTTGGCCCATCTTCACATGTACTAAAGTAATAAAAATAGTGTCTGATATACTGTGTCCGTCTTACTCTCATTTATTGTGTTTGTATACACGGTGGAATTTAATTCTTTCTTTTCTTTTAATGTATGTACTCAGACCAAGCTACATATAGAATAATAGTATCAAGATACAATTTAAAAAATAAATTACAAAATGCCTCGTAATGCCGGCCGACAGATGGAGCTATACTAAAGAAGTTTTGCTTCAGTCGTGTAGTCTTAAGGCTATAATTTTCGAGTAATCGGTACTGAAATTGTTATGGACAGCCGTGACGTCAACACCGAGCGAACGACTAGCTCGTGACGTCATTCGTTAATATAAACGGTATGAAAAATGTATGTACCCACATGTATAAGAAAGCCGACATTATGATAGACTTTCTTGGAAGCCCCCCAAATAAAACAGCCATGCTACAATGTAAAAATAAGACGTAAACAATTCGTCGGCCAAGTCACGTGACGTTACCATTTTGTACTATTGTTTAAGCTGTGATGTGAGTATTCGTTTTAGTGTCTATATTTTGTTTGATAACGGTGTTAATTGGTTTGTGGACAAGTTTCTTGTATTTTTGCTAGAGAGCTTTAGAATAATGCTAATAATAACACCCAATGGTCACATACATAGATCCTGGACTCTAACTAGTATTCCCTATATCTGGGGACCCAGGAACTACGGGAACCATGGTCCCACAACACCCAGACTCAGAACAAGAACACTTTTTTCTGTGCCCAAATACTTATCCTGCCGCGGGAATCGAACCTAACGCCTCCGGACCACCACATCACACCACAGAGGCTGTCAATGAAGTAAAATGTAGGCTAATTAAGCTTGCATATTTTTTGACGTTAAAATTTCCTAACTGGAAACTTGAACTGTCTTCTCTACCTACTCTAACCTTACACTACAAATGGTCCGTGAACCCTATTTGTATTTTTATTTATTTATTGTAAAACATGATACATAGATAGATACTTTTCATTGACATCCAGATGATGAAATACAATACAGGAAAGCTTATAAGTAGGTTTCAATGGGCGGTCTTATCGCTAAAAAGTGATCTCTTCCTTTGGATGTACAGAGAACAATGAACATGATTTTTTTTTTCTTATTTACAATGCTAAAATAATTGTTTACTTTTTCCTTGGCCCATTCATCATGTAATTGTAAGATTTGACTTTGTAGTAATATTATAAATGCGAAAGTTTGTATGTGTGAATATTTTTAATCTCGGTCACTACTGAACCAATTTTGATGAAATTTGAATTGTTCTTTCATTCTGTGATGATAGTTTTAAAAGTGATGAACTGAGATTAGTGAAGTTCACTGACCCTATATCAGCTGATTAAATTTTACAATTGCAAATTCCGCAACTAACTACACAGTAATTGATGCAGAGCGAAGCGGGATTTGAACCAAGGTGTGTTGGTTTAAAATTCGCACGGGCTTCCGCTGAGCCAGACTCGCTCGACATACTTGTACTTATCTTTATTCTGTGGTCACATTTGAAACGTTGCCATAATTGCCACACGTTTACCGATATTTTTGGTAAAATTGGAGTAGCGACTTGAAAAATAATAATAACACCCAACGACACATATAGATCCTGGATCCTATTTTTATATACACATACATGTGTATTATATATGTTATATTTATTTTTTATATGCTAGTTGCGCCCCGCGGTTTCACCCGCGGATAAAAAGTATTTTAGTTATTTGCTCATCCCACGAGAACATTTCACTTTTCCGGGATAAAATGTAGCCTGTATGTTAATCCAGCGTATAAGCTATCTTCTGTACCGAATTTTATATAAATCCATTCAGCCGTTTGAGCATGAAGGAGTAACAAACATACACACATACTAAGTTTCGCCTTTATAATATTAGTTTAGTTATTATTATTAGTTTAGTATTGATGTTTTAAGTAATTTTCCTGTCCACCTTTCCTGGTAGCTTGGAAGAAATCGCTTAATGCGATAAGACCGCTCTTAGTTATAACATTGTTTTATAAGTTTTTTAAAGTGATTTTATATTTGTGTTCAATAATAAAGTATTATTGATTGTAAATTTAATGGGAAAAAGTAATGAGATTAAAAAAAAACACACGACTGAAGTAAAACTTCTTTAGTTTATCTCCATCTATCGGCCGGTATAACTTTGTTTTGGCTTTGTTTAATGCTAATGTCGTCTTCTTGACGATTTTTAATTTTCATTTTACCGGACATACCAATATCATAATACAAATTTAAAGTAATTTTTAACTTTGTTATGTTGACAATCTACGTTAACCAACATTTTTCAACTTTCGTTCGCCTCGTTACGCATTCACCAGCTTACTCCCAAGTCAAGCATGCGTAAAGAGTTTTACTTCAAAAATAATAATAATAAATGTCTGTGGACGTTTCACACAGCGCCATGTAGTCCCAAACTAAGCAAAGCTTGTACTATGGGAACCAGATAACTGATACAGTACTTAGATACTTTTTGTTTGTAAATACATACATAGAATACAATATAACACCCAGACACAGAACGAACATCGATGTTCATCACACAAATGTTTGTCCTGTATCGAACCCACAATCCACAGTCCAGAAGGCAGGGTTACTACCAACTGAGCTATAGGGCCAGTCGAAAATGTTTCATTATTTTCATTAAAAAGATAGTGCCGCGTTGTTTTGCCAACAAGTCCCCAAATAGTGCGGTATTGGGGCCAAATTGGTAGTTTCCTCTGTCAATGTCGTAAGTCGTAAATGAGTGAAAGTGGATTTGGCATACGTTCCGATTGTACGCACACAGTCGCAGACGTGTGGGTGAAGTAAACATTGTTGCTACGTTCTATTATTACAGCTGTGGTGTGGTGGTTGAGCAGGTCGGCTCATATCCCGGAGGTGGTGGGTTCGATTCCCGCGGCAAGACAAGTATTTGTGCACAAGAATAAATGCGCTAGTACTTGTTCTGAGTCTGGGTGTTGTGGGACCATGGTCCTCGTAGTTCTTCGGTCCCTATACAAGGTGGAATTTAATTCGTTCTTTTCCTTTAATGTATGTATTCAGTCCATGCTATAGACGCTTCCATATAATTAAATAGAAAAAGTACTTATGAAATAAAACTTAAAACTAGGTATTATCAAATTACTGCGAATTTAAATTGTAAAGAAAAGCCTTGCGGCATTGTACAAAGCGGGTGTTTTTATTATCTACGAAACATTTACAAAGCGCTAAGCCGGTGCCCGCGCTGTGTGTACCGTTAAATAGACATTTCGGCTGTCATGCAGTTATTTTAAGAGGATGTTTTTTAAATTACACCTCGTACGATAATTGAAGGGGTGAGAATAAAAAGGATTTAACTGATTTTTTTGACTTATGGATATCGTTGGATTCAGCGTGAAATTATCTTCAATAATACATTCTCAAAATACCGAAATCAGGCTTAAATCTCGAGATTTTGAGTCTAGAAATGGTTTATCTGTCACAGGAATACAGTTTGGTTAGCATAAAAACATTACTATATTTATTTTATTATATTATATTTTTACAGTAATTGTATGAATTAGTACTATATTTAGTAATTTTAAATAGAATTAAAACATTTTCAAGCAACTGAAACTTACATAAACCTTTTCTATTACCTTATAAGCACTCTACATTAAAATGACGCCGTTGACGTTTAAAGTCCATTTTCTCGAAACTGTAAATTTGACAGTTAAACCCTTTTTATTCTCAACCCTTCAATTGTGTAGCATGGTCTGAGTACATACATTTAAGGAAAATAACAAATTGAATTCCACCGTGTATAAAGGAAATCCTAGGTCCAGATTATATGTGTGTGTATCTCAGACACTACCACACGAGAAGCTCCAGCTATCAAATAAAAAAAGAATTATCAAAATCGGTTCACTCAGTCGAAAGTTATGAGGTAACAAATAAAATTATAAACATAACAATATATTTAAAAAATACAGTCGAGAACCTCCTTCTTGTCGGTTGAAAAGAGGTGATGGCTTCGCTTATCCAAAAACAGCTCAATACAAAATTACGCCGCTATTTTGGCACAAGGCCGGTATTACTAACATTTGTTTTGATCAGTGTTGTATCATTCCGTATTTCCACTCTCTCCCTCTATCCCGCGAGCTATTCTTGTACTTGGCAAGGCCCGTATTATTTAGGTTCACAGTGGACACATAATTTCGTTTTTCCCCAGTTCGTTATCAGATCTCGAACGAAACGCACGCTTGCAATAAAAACAATAAAATAACAATTTCAACCGAAAAAAAACATAATATGCTGTATACGGCATACAGCATTAAAATACTTTTCAGAAAAGTACCATTGAAAATTCGTAAAACTTTTTAGTTTGTTCTTTTTTTTCTTTGTCGAAAAACATTCCATTTGTTGTGATAATTTATGTTTTGTTGATATTTTGTTACGAGTTTTATTTTATTCTTGTGTACTTTTAGTATAAAAATACAAAATGGTTGTTAAACTGTACTGGTAAGCAAAACAAATTGATAATTGAAGGGATAATTGAGAATAAAAAGGGTTTAACTGTCAAATTGATAGTTTTGAGAAAATTGACTTTAAACTTCAACGGCGTCATTTTAATGTAGAGTGCTTACAAGGTAATAGAAAAGGTTTATGTAAGTTTCAGTTGCTTGAAAATGTTTTATTTCTATTTTAAAATACTAATTATAGTAGTAATTCATACAACACTGTAAAAATATAATATAATAAAAGAAATAAAGTAATGTTTTTATGCTAAGCGAACTGTATTCCTGTGACAGATAAACCATTTTTGGACTCAAAATCTCGAGATTTAAGCCTCATTTCGGTATTTTGAGACTGTATTATTGAAGATAATTTCATGCTGAATCCAACGATACCCATAAGTCATTTGGTCAAAAAATCAGTTAAATCCTTTTTATTCTCACCCTTTCAATTGTGTTATTAATAATTTTTTTGACTTATACGAATAACTTACTAACATCTTTCATACATTAAGGTCCGTATTACAGAACGATGCTCAGTCGTCGATCGGTGCTCAAGCAGAGATTTCATTCACTAATTGATCACTTTATGAATGAAATCTTTGCTTGAGCACCGATCGATGACTGAGCATCTTTCTGTAATCCAGCTCTTCTAATTACACCATGTAAACGAGTGCCTCCTTAATCTCCCAACATTACATGCACAGTGTATTTGTTAATGTATGTATATATGAATGAATGTTAACGCTACCAAAACTTATGTCCGACATCTGAATTTGTTAATGTATGCTGCCAAAACATGTCTCTAATATTTCATAGACAGTTGTGTCGATTCTGTGTCGCATTCTCTAAAGCTAAACGAAATTAACATATTTCCGTCATATTATGACGAGCTTCTGCCCGCAGCTTCGCCCGCGGCGTGGCCTATGGGAAAATAATTCAACCACCCATTTCACCCACTTAAGGGTGGAATTTCGAAAAATCCTTTTTTAGCGGATGCCTACATCATAACATCTACCTGCATGCCAAATTTCAGCCCGTTCCGTCCATTGGTTTGGGCTGTGCGTTGATAGATCACTATGTGAGTCAGTCAATCAGTCAGTCACCTTTGAGTTATATATATTTAGATTTCGATTTTTTGGTACATATAACGTTAATTACGGCCGAAAAACCAAACATAAAATGTTCTAGACAAATCACCAAATCCACGAAAAAACAATGGTTGTCTGTAAAGTCAACCAAAAAAGTATAATTTTACATGATAGCGTCATAAGAAAACACTTAGGCCGATCGTGCCTCTCTATCGCTTGTTCCGCGCTCTCGCTTGCACGCTCGGCGCAGGCGGAACGTGACAATTTTTCGTGCCTGCAGCCGGCGTTCATCGATTTATAAGATGTTATCACGTCAAAAATTAAGTATCAAAATCGTTAAGCAAAGTAAGACATCCTTTTTTTTGTTTTGGCTCCACACTTTTGTGTAATTAGCCAGTGTCAACTAATTGATAATTTCTCAAGTTAATTAATATCATATAATGTGTCTAGTCAAGTCATACTCCTAGTAAAGTGGTGGCAACTTTACCAGAAGCTTCTTTGTAGCTTTGGAAACAACACGAAAAGAAACGTTTCACCATCATTACACCACTTTACTACACTCATGCTTGTAATCCAGCACTTAACGAATAAAATGCCACCAATTTTATGCACTAACACTGAAAATAACACAAGTTTTGGAAAATAATACAATGCGGTGACGCGATCTTTTTCGTTTTTCCGCCAAAACTCCGTAAGACATACTTGTTTTTTGTCGCGAAAATTGTGCCCCCGAAATGTTTTGATAGTTGCTTTACGTAACCTTGTCGACAACACGCCGCGTGAGAGCATGCACGCGCGCCACACGTTTTACCTACAACTATGTAGTTGCCTAGCATGACTAAGTATATTATCAAAACATGTCCGCTGACCGAGGCAATTGACATACTTTGAATATTATTCTTATTCGTTTCAGCGTTTAATTAATCTATGTATATGATCGTTGGGCGTTATTATTATTATTTAAACAATGAAGTGGTGTAATTCGACTGGCTCGATAGCTCACTTGGTAGTAACCCTGCCTTCTGAACTCTAGGTTTTAGGTTCGATTACCACCCAGGACAGACATTTGTGTAATGAACATCGATGTTTGTTCTGTGTCTGGGTGTTATATTGTATTATATGTATGTATTTACAAACAAAAAGGTATGTAAATATTGTATCGGTTATCTGGTTCCCATAGTACAAGCTTTGTTCAGTTTGGGGCTATATGGTGCGATGGTATGTGAAATGTCCGTAAATATTATCACACTAATATTATAAAGGCGAAAGTTTGTATGTGTGTATTTTTATTACTCCTTCACGCTCAAACGGCTGAATGGATTAGGATTAATTTCGGTACCAAGATAACTAACACTGGATTAACATATAGGCTGCATTTTATCCCGGAAAAGTGAAATTTTTCCTTTTGATGAGCAAATAATTGAAATACTTTTTATCCGCGGGTGAAACCGTTGGGCGCAACTAGTGTTATTATATAATAACAAAGTCAAAGTCAAAAGATTTATTGCAAATAGGCTAATTTTAGCACTTTTACAAGTCAAAATTATATTAGTTACTTAAAATTAAGTTATTTTACTAAGCATATAAAATTACAAAGTGCTATTGTCAAATAATATAGCAAGCCCATTACAATATATGAGTTTGAAAAAAAGCAGTTCTCTCTTTCTCACTACTGGTGCAAGCAATCCGGCACAATGCAGAATTGAAAACTTTGATCCGAAGCTTCGATTACAACTGTAAAGATGAAGCTACAAGAAACTTTACAGTGATGTATTTTTTTTTGTCTTTCTTCTGTCTTTTACAATGTATATAATTCATTACAGTTGAGATAATGAATATGTTACAAAAATAACCACCACGTCACACCGGTGCAAGAGAAATACCGTGATTATCTTATTATAAACATTACAAATAGAAACTGAATTTATAGATAGGAATAGGCAATAGGCAAAGTACCTAAGATTTCATACCGTTAAGCTTGGGATATTCAGGCCTTTCAAAAATTCAATTTTACTTTCTGATAAATAAGTTTTCCAATTATACATGACAATCGATTCAATCATATATCCTGGACCCTCCTAACTAGAATTCCCTGTCTAGGGACTATGAGGACCCATGGTCCCACAACACCCAGACACATCAAGTATATAAAATACACAATTTTCCATAGTAAACTGAAAAAAATATTATTTTTCAAATCTTATTACTCTTTAGATGATTATTTTACTAATAATAATAACAACGCCCAACGATCACATACATAGATCCCGGACCCTAACTAGGATTCCCTGT
Source organism: Ennomos fuscantarius (assembly GCA_905220475.3). Taxonomy (NCBI): domain Eukaryota; kingdom Metazoa; phylum Arthropoda; class Insecta; order Lepidoptera; family Geometridae; genus Ennomos; species Ennomos fuscantarius. The sequence continues at coordinate 6,235,867 of HG992050.1, read as the reverse complement.
GTCTAGGGACCAGGAACTACGAGGACCATGGTCCCACAACACCTAGACACAGAACAAGTATTTGCGTTTTTTTTCCTATGCACTAATACTTGTGCACTAATACCTGCCGCGGGAATCGAACCCGTCGCCTCCGGGTTATGAGCCGACCTGCTCAACCGCCACACCACAGAGGCTGTCAAATTTTAATGACGATTATTTTAATGACAAAATGCTTCAATCTCATAAAACAATATATTAATACTATCTTGTCAACACATTTACTTTTTATACTACTATTATTACTCGTGATTATTATTACTATAACTATTACATGTTACTTTACTTATCATTGTAAATACCTAAATACCTTTAGCTTACTTCATAAGTTACTGTTTGCCTTAACAAAAAATGGCAACACTCTTGCCAGAGTATATATTTTAGGTTACTTTAAGTGTATACTTAAGCACCAAATATATTTAAGCAATAAATATTAAATATGCGCTTGACAAAATACTTGTCCTGCTACGGGAATTGAACCCGTCGTCTTCGAGTTATGAGCTGGCCTGCTCAACCACGACACCGTAGAGGCTGTAAAATTGTAATTCCAATCGCTTTTATTGTAGTCGTGACTATACATTTGAGGCACTGCTTATCAAGAGATCTGGAGACAAATGATATTTGTATATACATTATGATAAGATGATGGTTTGTCGCAGAAAAGAAACTACATAAAAAGTTTCCGGATATTTTATTACAGTGTAATTTTACCCTTATGATATGAGGCCATGAGAACCTAATTAGCCTAAGTATATATTTTTCAGTTTTCATCTTTTCATTCGAGTATGGTTATAAATGGTAAAATCTATACAATAAACAAATCCACCAATAAAAGGCCTCCAATAGAGCTTAAAATAGGATAAATGAAGCAGTGAGAAAATGGCTCCTCACCTTTATGATATTGTATTATATGTACCTACATTGTAAAAATGCAGTTAGGCTTTGGCTCTTATGGCGTCATATTATATCGCACCCGCTGTCGAATACGTTATTTTTCACGTTTATATTTGACGTAGAATGGTTTTTGAGACTTTATGACCTGATCTCACAGTCACAGTTTATTATTTACGAGCTTCTGCCCGCAGCTTCGCCCGCGGCGTGGCATATGGGAAAATAATTCAACCACCCATTTCACCCTCTTAACGGTGGAATTTCGAAAAATCCTTTCTTAGCGGATGCCTACGTCATAACATCTACCTGCATGCAAAATTACAGCCCGATCCGTCCAGTGGATTGGGCTGTGCGTTGATAGATCACTATGTCAGTCAGTCAGTTATTTTGTTGAAGCACGAACAAGCAATATTTTAACATGGCCAATATAATTATTATAGTTAGGGTGTCAAACTTAAGCGCAGACAGCTGTAAACGTTGGTGCAGTTCCTAGATAGGCTACAATACAAATAATAAAGAGATTACACAGATAACGCCTTAGGCAAACGTTGTCCATAGATATGTGAAGGCACCATCTTAAAAGCAGTTGAATTTGTTTTGTCAAACAGACTAATCATGCCCGATATATCTAATTCGCCGGTTTTAATTAACTACGGAATTATTTTATGGTAAAACATTAATTTTATTTATTACTAGTTGCGCACCGCGGTTTTTATTATGTTAGTGAATGATGTGACGAGCTAGTCGTTCACCTGATGTTAAGCGACACGGCTGCCCATAACAGAACACTGTCCCTCGGAACTCCAAAATATAAAGTTTCGCGTGACACTGCCTGCACATGTAAATAAAATATTATTTGATTTTATATTATTATTATTACTTTTCTCTCTAATATCGGAAATAGCGGTAATTTTTAAATAGACTTCAAAAAGGAGGAGGTTCGATTCGATTGTTTTGTTTTTTATTTGAGCTTGTGTTTGTACATCGTCGTTTAAAAATCGATTTGTAAGTTATTATTTTAATAATAAATAAAAAAATATAAAATATGTGTGGACATTTCACACAGCGCCATCTAGCCCCAAACTAAGCAAAGCTTGTACTATGGGAACCGGATAACTGATACAATACTTAGATACTTTTTTATTTGTAAATACATACATAGAATACTATATAAACACCCAGACACAGAACAAACATCGATGTTCATCACACAAATGTTTGTCCTGGGTGGGAATCGAACCCACGACCTGCAGTTCAGAAGGCAGGGCTACTACCAACTGAGCTATCGGGCCGGTCAATAATTCAAACTATACTTTAAGATCGGTCACTTAGAAATTTCATCAAAATCTGTAGTTTGGTTTTTAAATCAAAATTAATGAAAATATTGACGTCCAAGTATTTTTCAAGATTAAAGTCTGTTTAACCTCTTTCTTTAAAAGATCTTTCATTAAAGATACGGATAATTAATAATTTAAAGACTCGTAAAAAATCTTTGGGGAGTAAAATTAATATTTTATACCTACTAGTCTCCTTTCTTTCTAACACATGTCTTACTTCTTCTGAGGGTGTGAAGGCCTGCTAACCCCCTTTACCTAAATCTTCATCATCAAATCGCAACAAAGCATAGTTGCATTCTCGACTCTATCACCATTCAATTAAAGATGTGTTTCGTTGTTACAGTGGCGATGGCGCGTCCCTGAGCGCGTCTGCCGGTAGCAAGCGCTCGGCTTTGTCGGCTTCGGACGCCGAGTGCTTCTCGCTCTGCCTGGGAGCCGGGCCTCTGTGGTAAGTAGCTTTTTAGACAACTTCTGGCTGGTTTAGTAACTTCTGGCTGGTTTAGTAACTTCTGGCTGGCTTGACAACTTCTGGCTGGTCTGAAAACTTCTGGCTGGCTTGACAACTTCTGGCTGGTTTGGTAACTTCTGGCTGGCTTGACAACTTCTGGCTGGTATGGTAACTTCTAGATGTTGTTACAACTTCTGGCTGGTTTGACAACTTCGGGCTGGTTTGGTAACTTCTGGATGTTGTTACGACTACTGGATGGATTGGCAGCTTCTGGTTGTTCTCGCAAGTTTTAGTTACTAATAAAATATTTGGTGAAGGCGACCGGTGGCCAGATACAGGCTCAATTTTGCTCAAAAACTCAGCATTGTCATAAAATGCTTGGCAGCCTGCGTTCCGTAAATTGTATCAACACCAAAGGTCTTATTGATATTTTTTCTGTAATAGTAAAGTAGTTTGCTCCTAAGGCCGGGAGGCTCGTTTGGTGCCATAATTAGGGTTTGGGTCCCGGGACGTCTAGTGTTTCAAAGTCCCGAGACTTTTCGTAATTTTAGTTGTCTCGAGTCCCGGGACTTTCGTGTCGAGACTCTAGACGAGACAAGATTGTCGAAATTGTTATGTAATTATTTTTATTTTCAACTGAAGGAATAAGCGCCATCTGCTAGTTTAATGAATAACTACTTGGTCTACTACGTAACTACTGAGTACATAACAGAGGATGGACTTACTATAACGGCAACAGTGAGTAAATTCGTTCGTGAGATTTATTACCCAGCGAGGATATAAAATGCCTAAGAACGAGTCTAATATCATAAAAATCATCTTAATTTTTATTTAAAAAAAAAACTGTTTTTAATACGTTTCACCAGAAATGAATTCAATTAAATTTCTTCAAAAAAACTTACCTATCTATAAAAAAAAAATAATAGTCTTGAAGTCCCGGGAATTCCCGGGACTTGATTGTAGACTGTCTCGTGTCCCGGGACTTTGAAATGGTCGGGAATTCCCAAACCCTAGCCATAATAAAGTTTAGCAGACGTTTTGGTGATCGCAATAGATTATTTAGCATTTGCTCTGGATATCTCCCTTAGCCGCCACACATGGTACCCACGGGAAGAAATGGAGTGGTCCCATTTTTAGCGTCGAAACTACATGGCAAAAACAAAACCTGCTGGACGATCACGTAACTCGATTGCAACCAATAGAAACACAAATCTATGGATTTGACAGTTTTAATATGCAGTTATGTGCATAGTTAGTATGAAAATTTCTCCTGTTGCATTGCAATCAAAGTTTCGTGATCACCCCATTGTTATGGCCTACGCAGACTGAGACAGCATGGCAAGGGATTTAAATTTTTATAGATTGACCTTAATTCACGGCATCATTTTAAAGCATAGCAGTTTATGTCGTATTTATATATATATATCTAACATATATGTATATATTATATACTATTTTTATATATTATATATATATTCTTATACATGTAATATATGTATTATTATATTTATGATATATGGTATTAGTATGTATTATAAGTTTAGTATTGATTGTTTTTATATTTGAAGTGATTATACCTATGTTATCATATTGTTGTTTATAGTACGTAAGTTGTAATAACACCAACCGCAATTTTGCTCCTTTGATTCCTGTCCATCCTAAGGTAGCCTGGAAGAAATCGCTTAATGTGATAAGGCCGCCCTTTTTGCTACCATTTTTTTGTAAGTTTTTTTAAGGTTGTTATGTATTAGTTGGTGTTCAATAAAGTATTATTGTATTGTATTGTATTCTATAACAATACGTTAGAATGTCCATTGGTATAAATTCAAATCCCCGGTCTGCGTAGACCTTTACTCAACTCCTAACAAACGCAGGTGGTCCTGATGTTCCTGCTCACGGTTCAGCACCGCCCGGAGGGGTGAGTAGCGGGGCTTCGAGCCCCGCGACCCCATCAACCCCCACACACGACGACAACAACCGTGAGTACAACAGCTTAGATGAATTTCGCCCTTTACACCCTTTTTATTTGGAATAGAATAGAATAAATATTTATTCATGACAAAAAGGTAATGCCTTGATTTTTTGTCATAAAAAAAATATTTGAATTATGATTAGATATTTATTTATTTATGATCATAAATAAATAAATAAACATCTGTATAATGTCTGTAACTTTTATGACCAGGGGGGTGATCACAAAACTGATTGCAATGCAACGGGAGAAATTAGAAATTTAAATACTAATTATGCACACAAACTGCGTATTCAAATCCATACAAATTTGTGTTTCTATTGGTTGTAATCGAGTTACGTGGTCGCCCAGATTATTTCACAATTGAAGGGGTGAGAACAAAAATGGTTTATCAGATTTTTTTCACATTATGACTTATGGGTATTGTTGGATTCAGCGTAAAATTATCTACAACAATACACTCTCAAAATACCGACGTCAAGCTTAAATCTCGAGATTTTGAGTCTAAAAACGGTTTATCTGTCACAGGAATACAGTTCGCTTAGCATAAAATAAATATTATATTTATTTTATTATATTATATTTTTACAGTAATTGTATGAATTAGTACTACATTTAGTATTTTAAAATAGAATTAAAACATTTTCAAGAAACTGAAACTTACATAAACCTTTTCTATTACCTTATAAGCACTCTACATTAAAATGACGCCGTTGAAGTTTAAAGTCAATTTTCTCGAAACTACCAATTTGACAGTTAAACCCTTATTATTCTCAACCCTTCAATTATAATTTTACAATTAGAATGATCTGAAGACTTAGAAGATTAATTTTAGAAATTTAATTAGGTATTAATTATTGTCCAATTTATAAAAAAAAAGTTGACAGCCTCTGTGCTGTGGTGGTTAAGCAGGTCGGCTCATAACCCGGAGGCGGTGGGTTCGATTCCCGTAGCATATATTTGTGCACAGAAAAAAAAGCGCAATGCTTGTTCTGAGTCTGGATGTTGTAGGACGATGGTCTTCGTAGTTCCTGTGTCCCTAGATACAGAATCCTAGCAAGGGTGAATGGTATGTGATCGTTGTAACCAAATGTGTCATTGAATATATTCGTATATCTTTTTATCTATTATTATTATTATTATTCCAGGTGACTTGTTGAGCGCGCTACTATGGAGCAGTGCGAGCTCTCTCTGCAGCAGCAGCGAGAGCCTCGCGGATCCGGCGCCGCATCCCGCGCAGCACACGCATGCCAACGCAGCGGTTAGTTCATCTGCTTTTTTATGTTTTGGCTCCACTTTTTTGTGTATTTAGCCAGTGTCAAGTAATTGATAATTTATCAAGTTAATGATATTTCACACAAATATGTGTCGATTCATAATCGAAGTCATCAAGTCAAGTCATAGTCTAGTCCAAGTCATACTCCTAGTAAAGTGGTGGCAACATTACTTGAAGCTTCCGTGGAGTTTTGGAAACAACACGAAAATAAGCGTTTCATCATCATTATACCATTTTCCCACACTCACGCCTGTAATCCAGCACTTAACGAATAGAATGCCACCAATTTTGTGCACTAACACCGAAAATAACACAAGTTTTGGAAAATAATATAATGCGGCGACGGGATCTTTTTCGTTTTCCCGCCAAAAAAACTCAGTTCATCTGCTTATTCACTTCAACATTTGTTCACTCTGACTATAAGCACATTCACTTTCACATTTCTTCACTTTGACTGTGATTTGTCTGTATATTCTCTTTGACATTTGCTTACTCTGACTATGATTTATCTGCATATTCACTTTGACTATGATTTACTTATCTGCATGTTCACTTTGACATTTGTTTACTCTGACTACGATTTATCTGCACATTCACTTTGACATTAGTTAACTCTGACTATGATTTACTGCAAATATGCATCTTCAATTAGACGTTTGTTTACTTTGACTATGATTTATTTATCTACATATTCACTTTGATATTTCTCTCGACTAAGATTTATCTGCACATTCACTTTGACGTTAGCTAATCCTGACTATGATTTACTTAACTACATATTCACTTTGACATTTGCTTACTCTGACTATGATTTATCTGCGCATTCACTTTGACATTTGCTTACTCTGACTATGATATATCTGCATATTCACTTTGACATTTGTTAACTCTGACTAACATAGTCAGAGTTAACATCACACAAATGTTTGTCCTGGGTGAGAATCGAACCCACAAATCAAACTAAGGCTGCCTGTTGCGAACGTGAATGGTTCGGTTGATGACGATGCAACGAGGCAGCGCGGTTGGTTGTCGCTGAGCAAATGTGTCATGTCACAATCACAACCCTCGCTTCAGCGCTCCGAGACAAATAATAATATGTGTGGATACCTCACACAACGCCATCTAGCCCCAAACTAAGCAAAGCTCGTACTATGGGAACCAGATAACTGATACAATACTTAGATACTTTTTGTTTGTAAATACATACATAGAATACAATATAACACCCAGACACAGAACAAACATCGATGTTCATCACACAATTGAAGGGGTGAGAACAAAAAGGGTTTAACTGATTTTTTCACAAAATGACTTATGAGTATAGTTGGATTCAGCGTGAAATTATCTACAATAATACATTCTCAAAATACCTAAATGAGGCTTAAATCTCAAGATTTTAAGTCCAAAAACGGTTTATCTGTCACAGGAATACAGTTTGCTTACCATAAAAACATTATCATATTTATTTTATTATAATATAATTTGACAGTAATTGTATGAATTAGTACTATATTTAGTATTTTAAAATAGAATTAAAACATTTTCAAGCAACTGAAACTTGCATAAACCTTTTCTATTACCTTATAAGCACTCTACATTAAAATGACGCCGTTGAAGTTTAAAGTCAATTTTCTCGAAACTATCAATTTGACAGTTAAACCCTTTTTATTCTCAACCCTTCAACTGTTTGTCCTGCGTAGGAATCGAACCCACAACCCACAGTTCAGAAGGCAGGGTTACTACCAACTGAGCTATAGGGCCAGTTATATTTATGTGTAATGTGAATTATGTCCATTTCCAGGTATTGGCTAAGATACTGGAGCGCAAGGAAGTTCGTCCGGTGAAGATTGACTTTAAGATATACGTCACGCCAAATACTGCGACGCGTTGGGAAGCCGTAAGTACTCATTTATTTATTTATTTAATTCGGCTTCCTATTGACAATTACACTATTTTAAATAATATTACTTACTAAACATACAATTTGGAGTTTTGGCGGGAAAGCGAAAAAGTTTGCGTCACTGCATTGTATTATTTTCCAAAACTTGTGTTATTTTCAGTGTTAGTGCATAAAATTGGTGGCATTCTATTCGCTAAGTGCTGGATTACAGGCGTGAGTGTGGGAAAATGGTATAATGATGGTGAAACGTTTCTTTTCGTGTTGTTTCCAAAACTCCATAGAAGCTTCAAGTAAAGTTGCCACCACTTTACTAGGAGTATGAATTTGACTAGACTATGACTTGACTTGATGACTTCGACTGTGAATTGACACATATTTGCGTGAAATATCATTAACTTGATAAATTGTCAAATACTTGACACTGGCTAAATACACAAAAGTGTGGAGCCAAAATGTTAAAAAAAAAAACATACAATTTTGCTGAATGCATTGTCCATTTAAAGGAAACACAGCATGCAAAGAATACCAGATAAATAATAACCAACGACATTGCAAATCGAAAAGGACTCTTTAAATATTAAAATAAAAACACCTATTGTAGTTGCAGAATGCCACTACAATATATAATAATTACATGAGAAATAAGAAAAGTTGGAGAGAATTTAAGGCTGGCCATAACTTGGTTGACTTTAATTATAAATTTGGGGAAGCTGTCGCCGAAAATGTCTATAAAATCACTATATTCATAAATTAAACCCTAGGATGCCCTAGTGTGGGATTCAGAGTTTCATAGTTATCATACCCTCTTTTACTGTACCAACATTCTATGTACCTATTTTATCTGATGTATTGTTTTTTGTCAAATAAATTATCATTATCAGTATCATATATTATCATATAACTACAAATAAAAGTAAATAAATCGAAATCGAAACGACACATGCGCGGCACTGGTGAATTGGCTCCCAATACAGTCCTTCTAAAAGGAGGGGCAAATGGAGTTATTGGCATTCGTGGATATCTGAACGGTACTCTCAATCTACTCATCAATTCAATTTCAAAATATCTTTCTCAAAATTCAAATTCAATTTCAAAATTGAAGGGTTGAGAATAAAAAGGGTTTAACTGTCAAATTGACAGTTTCGAGAAAATTGACTTTAAACGTCAACGGCGTCATTTTAATGTAGAGTGCTTATAAGGTAATAGAAAAGGTTTATGTAAGTTTCAGTTGCTTGAAAATGTTTTAATTCTATTTAAAAGTACTAAATATAGTATTAATTCATACAATTACTGTAAAAATATAATATAATAAAATAAATATAGTAATGTTTTTATGCTAAGCAAACTGTATTCCTGTGACAGATAAACCATTTTTAGACTCAAAATCTCGAGATTTAAGCCTCATTTTGGTATTTTGAGAATGTATTATTGAAGATAATTTCACGCTGAATCCAACGATACCCGTAAGTCATATTGTCAAAAAAATCAGTTAAATCCTTTTTATCCTCACCCCTTCAATTATTTCTGCCGCCAAGCAGTTAGTGTGTTCCGGTTTGAAAGGCACTGTAGCTATTGGGCAAATGATACTTTACGATCTGATCTCACAGTCGAGTAATGTTATTACCAGACTGTGCTGATGCCTCAGTGCGACGTGAGGAAACAAAAAAATCCAGACAGAAAAAACATCGATGTTCATCACACAAATGTTTGTCTTGTGTGGGAATTGAGCCTACAACTTACAGCTTAGAAGGCAGAATTACTACCAACTGAGCTATCGGGCTACAAATAAACACGGAATTTCTCAATAACACTCCAAAGCTAACTTCTTATCATAGGTCAATGGAATACGTAACCGGTTGCGACACTGTCCAACGCAACATTTTATATTGTACTCAGGTTATCGCAGACAATGCACTCGCAATACGTACTTGAAAACAAGGTAAATACCTTGTTTTCAAGTACGTATATAATATATATATAATAAATAATAATATATATAATACATACGTATATATTATATATATAATAAATAATAATATATATAATATATACGTATATATAATACCATAACTAAATTAATATAACCTTAACTTTTAACTTAACTTTACAAATTGTCGAACGACGGGGACACATTGTGTGTCCCCTTCGTCGACAATTTGTAAATCTTTTACTTAAGTAGTTATAATTGCATGTTAAGCTATTGCTTTTGTTTTGGTTTTGGCTCCACACTTTTGTGTATTTAGCCAGTGACAAGTAATTAATTTTTCAAGTTATATATAATATGTATGTTGTCAAGTGTCAAGTCAAGTCACAGTCCAGGTCGTCAAGTCATAGTCTAGTCTAGTTAAGTCATACTCCTAGTAAAGAGGTGGCAACTTTACTTGAAGCTTCTATGGAGTTTTGGAAACAACACGAAAAGAAACGTTTCACCATCGTTATACCACTTTCCCACACTCATGCCTGTAATCCAGCACTTAACGAATAAAATGCCACCAATTTTATGCACTAACACTGAAAATAAAACAAGTTTTGGAAAATAATACAGTGCGGTGACGCGATCTTTTTCGTTTTCCCGCCAAAAAAAACCTTCAGGTTTTTCTATCTTCATAATTAGTTGTGGAGGCTTTTAATTGGCTCTTTAAGTTTATGTCATTATTTAATTTTTTATGATAGCTGTAAGCCCCCCAAATAAAATAAAAATAAACACAGCAAAAAAATATTACTAACGTAAAAAAATAAAAAAATTACGCCCAATGATCACATACATAGATCCTGGAACCTAACTAGGACTCCCTGTGTCTAGGGACCAAGGAGATACGAAGACCGTGGTCCCACAACACCCGGATACGGAACAAGTATATATGCGCTTCTTTTCCTGTGATAAACACTTGTCCTGCCGCGGGAATCGAACCTCTACGGGCTATGAGCCGACCTGCTCCACCACCACAACACAGAGGCTATAAAAAAAAAATATATATAGCCTCAGGGGTTACGCAAAGGTTGCAAACCGGGCCGTGTCCGCAGCAAGAATGATCCGTAGTACACCGAGCGCTACCTTTTTATAGCCAGAGGGGTGGGGGAGCGATGACAGTTGCCGGTGTTGCCACTGTAATAGATTTAAATGTTACAGGGTAAATTACGGTACTGCCCGCTGCGCATAGAGTTTACAACTGGACGTTGCCGCCGTCAAATACATGTCAATTTAAAAATAATGATTATGTATATAATTGAAGGGGTGAGAATAAAAAGGATTTTTTTGACCAAATGACTTATGGGTATTGTTGGATTCAGCGTGAAATTATCTTCAATAATACATTCTCAAAAAACCGAAATGAGGCTTAAATCTCGAGATTTAGAGTCTAAAAATGGTTTATCTGTCATAGGAATACAGTACCCTTAGCATAAAAACATTACTTTATTTCTTTTATTATATTATATTTTTACAGTAATTGTATGAATCAGCACTATATTTGGTAATTTTAAATAGAAATAAAACATTTTCAAGCAACTGAAACTTACATAAACCTTTTCTATTACCTTATAAGCACTCTACATAAAAATGACGCCGTTGACGTTTAAAATCAATTTTCTCGAAACTGTCAATTTGTCAGTTAAATCCTTTTTATTCTCAACCCTTCAATTAATATCAATAATAAAAAATGACTGGCTGTATGTTTGATTCCCCTGGCTGTGTGCAGGTGGTAACGGGAGGCAGCGTATACCTTCGCGTGCCCAGCGTGCTGCAGGCGGGCAGTAAGGACGCATTCTTACTGCTGCTGGACTTCGCGGAGCAACATCTTCGCGCATCCACGTGAGTTACTGACTTATCCATCACATCACACTAATATTATAAAGGCGAAAGTTTGTATCTGTGTGTGTTTGTTACTCCTTCACGCTCAAACGGCTGAATGGATTTGGGTTGAAATTCGGTACCGAGATAGCTTATACACTGGATTAACATATAGGCTACATTTTACAATGATAAACATGTTCATAGAGGCGTAATAATTGTATTGCTAAATTATAGCGCTGTATCTGTAAAATATCGCCTAAAAAAGTCTGATGTTTTTATGTCATTTATGTATGTTAGACAGTACATTTCACTTCACACTAATATTATAAAGGCGAAAGTTTGTATGTGTTTGTGTGTATGTTTGTTACTCCTTCACGCTCAAACGGCTGAATGGATTTGGGTTGAAATTCGGTACCGAGATAGCTTATACACTAGATTAACATATAGGCTACATTTTATCCCGGAAAAGTGAAATGTAATCGTGGGATGAGCAAATAATTAAAATACTTTTTATCCGCTGGTGAAACCGCGGGGCGCAACTAATTTTATATATTAATATATAAATTATATACATTATTAATATTTATGTTATATATAATGTATAGTATTATACATAATTCCTAGTTTATACATTTAAAGTTAGTAGTAATTAAGTAGTTATGTATGGGAATAGGGATTTATATCCCTATAACATAAATCATTAACTAAGAAAATTAAATTTATATACAAATAAATAAAATTTTGCTGCAATTCAAGGCTACGCCCAACGGCAACTTAATTGTATAGTATTATTGTATTTTCTCTATAAGTGATTTATTCTTTGAGAAATAAAGTCGTAAACGGTAAGCTATCGGGTCAGTCGACCCGATATTGTAACTAATTTTTTCTCGTTTCAGGTGCATAATCTGCGTGTTGAAATCTCGTCCGGATCGCGCGACCCTCCTGCGTACATTCATGTTCATGGGGTTCCAGGTCCTGCCGCCCGCGTCGCCACTGCTGCCGCGAGAAATTAACAATCCGGATTACATATTCTTGCACTATACCATGCAGTAAATCGGACGCACGGAACTCGGGGCAAACGGATCTGAATATAGAACATAATGGCTGGGAAACTTTTGAGATTATGGCTGGGAAATTTTAAGATAACGGCTAGGAAATTTTGAAATAACAGCTGGGAAATTTTGAGATAAATTCTGAGTAAAATGTGGCGATTAATACTTTGGAAAGTCTATTAATATAATTACTGGGAAATAATAGCTAGGCTCGGATATAATGGCTAGGTATATCTATTTAAATTGATATAATGGCTAGGAAATATTGGGTGTGACGATTCTATCAGTATTGTTGGATATTATGATAATCTCTTGGAAAAGTCTTAAATATGCTTGGAAGGATAATATCTGGAGGCTTTGAAGGTATTTTGAAAAGTTGGAGACTAAAATAGTGGTAGCTAATAAAAATTACAGCTTGGAAATTGATGGTAGTAATATAGTTTTGCCACTAACTCAGTAATTATAATTAATCAAAGTATGCTGCTTTTTTATATTTATTTCCAGTAGATTAATTAATAGCTCAAACACTAAAACGTTAGATGCTCAGCGATGTATACTATATTCATAGATTATTAACCATAGCCATTTTCTTTTTATTACTTTAAATTATGCTCCGTTTGTGCCGAGTTCCTGAATCCGATGTAAATCTGTCAAAATCAATATTAAACCCACTTTTTAGAATCAGTATTCGAGTTGCACTTTTTTCTATTATTAATGATAATAAAAATTCTATAATCGTATTGCTTATAGTGGCATCAACAAGTTTCGTAGATTTAGATAATTAGATGTAATTTTTAATGGACGGAAAACTGGAATTTCTTATGGAAAAATATGTTTATTTTCATCTTTGAAAAGTAGATTTTTTGAGTTGCGAGTTTCTTGTTTGAACATTAAAGACTGTTTTGAATTGTATTATTAGTAATACTCATAAGAAATTCTTGTTAGCCGATATTTCTACTATTTCAGTATTGGAAAAATTTACTATCACACCCAACTATTTTTTTAAATTCCATCTATTTCAAAACTGAAAATGTAGGGATTGTTTTTTTTTAATAAATATTTTTCTGTAACAATTTATCACATAATTGTATTATTATTACTATTATTGTCGTCGTGTTTACTTTATAACCCACTCCGGGGCGTTAGAGAGAAAAAAAAAAAAACAAAAAATATAAAATGTAAAAAAAATTAAGTAAATATAAGATTTTTACTTACACCTTCACAAGTTTTCACTGTTTCGGATCGTTTACACTGTTCACGGAATTATTATCAAAATTTAGTTTCGTGTCAATGTACCTACCTTAAAGATGAGAATTACGAGAAAAAGTATAGCAAATAAGGTATATTGGTTTTTCTTGGTTGCTTTGTTTTTGAAATACCGTCGAAAGCGTTCTAAACGCGAATGTCGTATCACTAAACCATCTAAAAACATCTTTGATTCGAAATACCAACGGTTGTCGACCCATATCTGTCAAAAACGGCAGGGATAACCAACCTTTTTCTCGTCAAGTACTAAAATTTGCAGAACCTGTCTTATGACACAGTACTAACGAAAATAAATTAGATATACGTAGATTTAAGCGGTTTAATGTTTTTCTTTTCTTTTCTAGTATTACAAAGGTCGCTGGGATGTATTGACCAGCGATTGGACTAGACATATTTCTTTCCACAGGGAACCAATTTTCAGTATTTCAGATTCAGTCCAGCCTACTTTCGTTTGGTTTCCCTGTTTGTAGTTTAGTTGTAAGTTTAAAATGTATTAATTGACAGATTAAATATAATAATAATCAATTTTGTTTTATTTTTAGTAGATTTTATACCCTAGGATTTGGCAGGCTGATGTTATTATAGATGTGACGAACTAGTCGGTCACCTGATGTTAAGCGACACGGCTGCCCATAATAGAACAGTGTCACTCGGAACACTAAAATATAGTTTCGCGTGACACTGCACTGCGCACATCATCCTGAGACATCAGCACAGATTTAGAAACATTTGTATGGATTTGACCGTTTGAATACGCAGCTTATATTTAGAACAATAGAATTTCACTCAGCACCTACCTACTAGCTTACCTGTTGTTGCATTACGAAAATCTAACTGTTAATGTACCCTACCTTTCGTATATTTAAGGTTCTGTTTTTCTGAGCAATAAAGATATTCTTATGTGCATAGTATGGAAATTTCCCCTGTTGCATTGCAATCAGTTTCGTGATCATAGTCTCGATTTCCCAGTAATTTCACTAGCTACAGTGCCCTTCAAACCGGAAAACAGTAGTGCTTGCACACTACTGCTTGGCGGCAGAATAACTGGTATGCACATTTTCTTGAATAAATTATTTGTACCTCCTAGTAGGTACAAAATAGGTATTTTTTTTAAATTTTATTCTCATAATTTTGATAAAAAACATTGGGTCTTTCGTACGTAAAATGGCTGTGTGAAGTGAATCTGCGCAAATACATTCAGCGCTCGTTCGTTAAAAGGCTATTGAAAAGCTGTCTATTCGAAATAGACAGCTTTTCGATAATATTAGATTGTGGGTTTCGTTAAAGAATACGAGAAACCTCTCGAAGACACCTTGTGAATATTAATATTGTTTTCTGTTTTAAAATGTCAAATAAAATTAATTTATATAAGTAAGCAAAATATATTTTATTGTAAATATGTAAGTAACTATTTATATTATAAAAGTAAGTGCACTTAAACAGCTCGTGGATAAGAAGCTAGGTAATCCTTACAAGGTATATGCAATAACGTAGGTACTAAAATTACTTACAATCAAAATAATTGACAAGTAGAGACAAATAGAAAAAATATTTATCCATATAATTATCCAGTAATTAACCTTATCCCAGTCTTCAACACTAGCTCCATTTCCACTGGTGACGAATTGGAAAGGAGGTAAATTTTCATACATAGCCAGTGGTACGGACTTAAAATCCTTTATATTGAATTTGTCTTTTGTATATATACATATCTTTATCAAGATTAAAATAAAAGTTTTTTTTTATTTTAACGCCACCTAGTGTTAGGATATGATAATATTTTATTGCCATCTAGTAGTTAGATATGACAACACCTTTACGCCATCTAGTGCTCGGATATGACAATATTTTTATTCTAGTGGTTGGATAAGGATATGAGCATTTTAATGCTACCTCTTGGGTTTAAAATAATTGGAAAGTAATAATAATAATGACGGCCAACGATCACATACATAGCTCTCTCGACCCAAACTAGGATTCCCTGTATCTAGGGACTCAGGAACTACGAGGACCATGCTCCCACAACAGCCAAACTAAGAACAAGTATTTGCGTCTTTTTCTTAGAACAAATACTTGTCCTGTCGCGGGAATCGTTTTATATCTTATTTACTAAACTATATACCTATAAAATTAAACTGTAGATTCGTTTGTATGTTGCACAATTGACGTAAAGTTTCATTATGTACAATGGACAACATTTCAAATTTCTGATTCCATTTTTATCTTAATAAATATTTGCTGAAAAATTGCTGATATATAAACGTATTTTATTTTTGACGCATTTTTAAATACTATAGATATTGCTAAATTTTATATTGTGTCACTAAATTTAAAAAATTCCGAGTAATAACAAAAAAAAAAAAAAAAAAAAAAAATTCTGTCAGGCTATTTTCATGACTGTAGAAATTTGGCTTCACACGTCGATATCGTATCGCCTATTTTCTTTTTATAAATAAATGCTTGTGAAATACTGTGTATGAAAATTTGGTACTTTTCGATAAGTACCTAATCGATTTATGATATCTTGTAAAAAAAAGTCATCCATTCGTTCTGCGCAAATTGAGCCTTATTAACTACCATTTACAATTTTTTTATAAACCCTAAAGTTGTATGTGATATCGCCATCTGTCTGTAAATCACTTGACACCCCATTTTCTTCTGTCAGTTGGAACAAACTCTTGTCTATGGTCGGGAAGAAGGTGTCACACTCAAATTCTCTATGAATCTCTGTTAGATAGATCTTGTCGCAGTTCTGATGCTCCATAGCCAACTGGAATTAAAAATAATATTGATTTAAAATGAAGGGCGTTAAATGAGTTTTGGCGGGAAAACGAAAAATATCACGTCGCCGCATTGTATTATTTTCCAAAACTTGTGTTATTTTCAGTGTTAGTGCATAAAATTGGTGGCATTTTATTCGTTAAGTGCTGGATTACAGGCGTGAGTGTGGGAAAATGGTATAATGATGGCGAAACGTTTATTTTCGTGTTGTTTCCAAAACTCCATAGAAGCTTCAAGTAAAGTTGCCACCACTTTACTAGGAGTATGACTTTGACTAGACTGATTTGACTATGACTTGACTTGATGACTTCGACTGTGACTGAACACATATTTGCGTGAAATATCATTAACTTAATAAATTATCACTTACTTGACACTGGCTAAATACACGGAGGTGTGGAGCCAAAACATAAAAAAAAAAAAAAAAAAATGGCGTTAAATGGGTTTTTGGCGGGAAAACGAAAAATATCGCGTCACCGCATAGTTTTATTTTCCAAAACTTATATCATTTTCAGAGTTAGTGCATAAAATTGGTGGCATTTTATTCGTTAAGTGCTGGATTACATGCACGAGTGTGGGAAAGTGGTATAATGATGGTGAAACGTTTCTTTTCGTGTTGTTTCCAAAACTCCATAGAAGCTTCTGGTAAAGTTGCCACCACTTTACTAGGAGTATGACTTGACTAGACTAGCTAGACTATGACTTGACTTGATGACTTCGACTGTGACTTGACTTGACTCTCATACAATTATATTAATTAACTTGAGAAATTATCAATTACTTGGCACTGGCTAAACACACAAAAGTGTAGAGCCAAAAAACATAAAAAGGCTTAAATATAAAATACCTGATATGTCAAAGTCAAAGGATTTTGACATTGACATACAATTGTAAATAGGCTATTTTTAGCACTTTTACAAGTCAAAATGAGATCACACATACATAGATCCTGGACCCTAACTAGGATTCCCTGTGTTTAGGGACACAGGAACTACGAGGACCATGCTCCCACAACACCCAGACTCAGAACAAGTATTTGCACTTTTTTTTCTGTGCACAAATACTTGTCCTACCGCGGGTATTCAACCCGCCACCTCCAGGCTATGAGCCAACCTGTTCAACCACCACACTACATATTTAGAAATTTCAAGCAAACCTTATAAATGGTTGCTCCTCCAATCACCCAAGAAGACTCGATGTCACTTCTGCTGTCAATGTATTTGATAGCATCATCTAAATTGGAAACAACTATCACTCCTTCAGGCACCTGGAACATTAAAATAACAGGCTATTTTTAACATAAAAAAGAAGTAGGTTCTCAATTCAACTGTAATTTTTTTATGCTTACTACCTAAGATCTTTGGACTGGGTGAACCGATTTTGATGATTCATTCTGAAAGCTGGTGCTTCCCATGTCATTTCAATTTGGTCCAGTTCTGATAATGGCATCCATGAGAAAACCATATAAGTCTGAAATTGGTTTTTTACGCTTTGTGTGTATTATTAACAGTCACAAGCAGTATTTAGTTTGAAAATAAAGGATTAATTCATTAAAAAAAAAAAACAAATTCACATGTCAAAATGAGATCAGCTAGGCGATCACGTAACGAGAAATTTCATTTCGAAAATTTCCGTAGTAACTATGCACATAAATATAGAAACTGTCAAATCCATATACTCGTATTTATGTGTTTCTATAGGTTGCACTCAAGTTACATGATCGCCTAGCAGGTAAGTACTGTGCTGTTTTGTGTACTAAGTATTCAAAATTACTATGTGCTTAATTTCAAATATTATATAGCAAGCTTAGAGCACAATATTTGTTCAATCCGGCACAATGCAGAACAGAAAACTCCGATCTGAAGCTTCGATTACACCTGTAAAGAAGAAGCTACAAGAAACTTTACAGTGATTTCTTAGTTTCAATTTTTTCTACTATGTTTTACAAACTAAAGGGTAAAAGCAAAATATTCACAATCGATTAATAAATAAAATAATATATAATATAATATGTGTTGGACTTCTCACACAACGCCATCTAGCCCCAAACTAAGCAAAGCTGTATTATGGGAACCATATAACCATACAAACACCTATATTCATCACACAAATGTTCATCCTGGGTGGGAATCGAACCCACAACCCACAGTTCAGAAGGCAGGGTTACTACCAACTGAGCTATCGAGCCAGTCAATAAATGAAGGAGTTTTTGAGATAAAAACATTAAAAAACAACACAACCAAGATTTTGAACATCTTTCTTTTTTGAAGTTGGTTGAAATGAATTATTTTTAGTTATATAGCATTCATAGAGCAATTACAACCAAATACAACAATTTAAATAGGTCATAGTTTATGAGCATGCTGTGATTGTTGAGGCAGTTATTCTGCTGCCAGGCACTACTATGTTCCGGTTTGAATGACACTGTAGTTAGTGAAATTACTGGGCAAATGAGACTTTATGGCCTAATTTCATGTTAATTACTGTGCTGATATCACAGGGTGGTAAGCGCAATGCAGTGTCGCTTGATATTCACTGGAACTGTTGAGGGGCAACCATAATGCTTTATGTTGTGTCTGAAAATAGGTTTTATGTTAGTTAACAGTCAACCTTTTTTTGTATTGTTTTATTCTTCTTTCTTTTCTAATGTATTTGATTGTCTTTTGTTTTTTCACTTCTTGTTGTGCTCCTTAGCTTAATAAATATGTACTTACTGAAGTTATTGTGACCGCTTTATTAAACATAATACTTTACATCAGTCAATGACTAGCCTTTACATTATCTAATAACATAATATAATAAATATAAAAATAAATAATATAATAGTAACTTGCATTGTCTTTAATTTTCTCCACATGTCTGGTCAGAACAATGTTGACTCTATCAGCCAATGGTCTGAATTTCAATGGTATGGCGTCCCAGGAGCATCTTCCCATGATCACAGCATTCATCTTTGCAGGGTCGGACACATTCTTGGTCATTTTCGTGAAGTATGCCATTTCTTTTCTGAAAAATCAAACAATAAAGATTATAAGATGGAGTTTTGGCGGGAAAACGAAAAAGATCACATCACCGCATTGTATTATTTTCCAAAACTTGTGTTATTTTCAGTGTTAGTGCATAAATTTCGTGGCAGTTTATCGATAAGTGCTGAATTACAGGCATGACTGTGGGAAAGTGGTATAATAATGGTGAAACGTTTCTTTTCGTGTTGTTTCCAAAGCTCCATAGAAGCTTCTGGTAAAGTTGCCACCACTTTACTAGGGGTAAAACCTGACTTGACTAGACAATTACTTAACTTGATGACTAGGACTTTGAATTGACTCATATACAATAAATAATTAACTTGAGAAAATCAATTACTTGGCACTGGCTATGGGAGGATGGAGCCAAGGACCAAAGGGATGGAGAGGGTATGCCAAGGATAGAGAGACATGGAAACATTCGGGGGAGGCCTATGTCGACAGACAACCTGACCAAGATGGTTGCTAATATAATTTATTATTTTTTGCTATGTAAATTAGATTTAAGAATACTACTGTTTTAAAGAATAGCATGTAAGTTAACAAGGTCAGCGAATAAAGGCTTTTATTATTATTATTAGCTGGTGGGCTTTATTGCTGAGTTCCGGCAAATAAGACTTGTCCTCGGTCTTGTCTCTATGATGATGTAATGTAATTTATTTTATATGCAGTGATAAGTTAATTTATTTTGAAAGAGAAAGCCTATGTTTTATAATATTCTGTATTAAAATACTAGTGGTATTTAGAGGTTACAGGTGTATTAAAATTATTTCCTAGAAAACTTCTTATTTTTTGGATAAAAATACCCTTAAGTTAATATTACAGGGAGGGTAGAAATAATTATTTGTACCTCCTTTCGAAAATGATAGTTTTTCTAACTATCAAACTTGTGAAAGGAAAAGGTGCCTATCTTTTTTTTTATTCAACAGAAACATTATTAATGGGTACAGGCACTCTTTAAATAAAAAGTTACTACTAAAAAAAACATTATTTACAAAATAAATATGCTATTGTGTGGTACCGCATGGTAAGGTTCCCAGAATACTGGCAGCATTACCTCGCTGAATTAGAAGACTTAGGTCCGTATTACAGAGCGATGTTCAGTCATCGATCGGAGCTTAAGCAGAGATTTCATTCATAAATTGATCAATTATTGAATGAAATCTGCTTGAGCACCGATCGATGACCAAGCATCGTTCTGTAATATGGACCGTAGCTTTTTTTTTTTAATCAATAATAAAGGGCTTTATCGCCATTTGCGATTATGCCGCCCTGGTTATTTTAACTAATACTAATACTTAAACTAATATATACTAACTTAATATTATAGATCAATTCAATCCCTCTCTATAAGTTTGTACATCATTTTTGCTGAGTCTGAGAGAGGCTCAGCAAGAATGATGTTACAATCTCCCAGGTGTAGTGGACGAGACCCAAATAATTTATGTCTCTTGTCTTTGTTCCGGACACATTCCATTAGAATATGATAAAGATCGTCAACTGAGTTACATTCTAAACAATTCGGGGAGCTACTTTTTCGCATTAGATATGAAAACTTATTGCATGGAATGTGTCCGGTTCGAAGTCTTAGAGCTACAACTGTGTAATGCCTGTTAAATAAACTATTGTCTATCCAAGGATAACGCAAGGGACCTTAGCTTCTGAGCGAAATATGTGCCAGCTCTGGGATCCCCCCGAGGCGAGAACCACGGTGCCAAACCACCAAAACCAAGGTGCCTATCTTGGTGCTGTTGAGCTATATTCATTTTAATTAAATCTTATTTCAACACATTCAAATAAAAATTCAATGAAATAATAAAAGTTTTAATTCGAAAAATGCATGAAGGATTAAACGTCATGCAGAATAAAAGTTTACAATAGGCACTTACCTGTTTTCGTAGAAGTATATAAATAAATGGGATCGGTAGGTACATACTTTAGCTTCCAGGGAAGTGTCCCGTTGATTCCAATACCCAAATTTCCGCAAGCCGCAGCTATAAGGTTTAATTTTACTTTGGACATCTCAAAACAAGTTGCCTCAGTAATATTGGCTTGCTCAGTAACAGTTTTGGGTTTTATAAACAACGCACAACTCACGCACGAGTTCAATAGAAGAACCAAAACACAGAACACTATTGTACTAAACTAAACAAAAGGCAATGAGCAATATCAAATGAACTACATGGATCAATCAAACTAAAACTACATAATCTACATATACATATAGTAAAACGTATAAAATTTCAAATCTGAAGGATGAGATTAAAAGTACTGCCACACCATTTATTTTATTTGCCCAAAATAAAATAATCAACCGCAATATAATTTTATACCTAACTAGCGTCCCGGCTCCCGGCTCGGGTGGACGTTTATTTATCAAACATTTTATAATATACGAAAAACAATGTATCACACACCGGCGCCATCTACTTAAAATGTTGGTTTGTCCTGAATTTTTCCTGAATTTTCTTTGCTATAAACCTCACGGAGCCCGAGACCTTTCCAACGAATGCAAAACCGTGGAAATCGGTTCGTGCGTTCTGGAGTTATAGCGTCAGGAAGGAAAACCCGACTTATTTTTATATAGTAGAAGATGACAAAAAGTCTTATAGACAGGTAAAAAAATATAATTGATAAGCATATTTTAAATACAAAATGAAACATGAATATCTAGTGTGATTTCGCTACATACAAACAATAAGATTATCTATATTCGAAATTACACTAGATGTTCTTGTTTCATTCTGTAGGTCAGATATAATTTAAAACCAACAATTACAGTAAACTACTTGTGCAGTACTTGTTAATTATAGACTTTAAAGGCTTAACCACAAAAGATTTAAACAAACCTTAAACAAGTGTTTTATTATGTTTTGTATTGTTAAACACGCGTTTGACATCTGTCTAAGCCTTGTTTATGTATAACACGGTAATATTTTTATCAGCAGAATTATTTTAAAAACACTATTGAACTGTGAACAATACTAAGTACCATACACATAAGTACATATAGGGCCTAACACATAACATCAGGATTCTACCTAACTATCTACATTCTCCAGTTTCTTGAATGATCATCAAATCATTTCCCAAAATTGCGCGAAATTTCTTCAGACGGCAACACATTATAGCTAAAAATGGTTTGACAGTAGATTGACAGTGACAATAAGAAAATGACATTGAAACGCTAACTTTGACGACAGTTCATGTTTTTTTTTGTTTTGGTATGGCTCCACACTTTTGTGTATTTAGCCAGTGTCAAGTAATTGATAATTTCTCAAGTTAAGTAATATATATGTCAAGTCAAGTCAAGTCACAGTCCAAGTCATCAAGTGAAGTCGTAGTCTAGTCAAGTGATGCTCCTAGTAAAGCGGTGACAACTTTACTTGCAGCTTCTATGGAGTTTTGGAAACAACACGAAAAGAAACGTTTCACCATCATTATACCATTTTCCCACACTCACGCCTGTAATCCAGCACTTAACGAATAGAATGCCACCAATTTTATGCACTAACACGGAAAATAACACAAGTTTTGGAAAATAATAGTTCAGTTCATTTTTGTTTTCCTTATTTAGCCATGACATTGTTTGTGTATTGTGGCAGTTTTCAAGTTCCTTTACTTTTCTTCGTTTATTATTGATTCCTGTATCTTGTTTTTGGGTTCGGTATTTAGTTTTAGATATTTTTGTAATATGTTTACGTTTTGCTCCCTTAAAAAGTTAATGAATTTGATAGTCACAATAGATTCTTTTTTTTTGCATTAGACCATCGCAGTGATTGTACTCAGCCAGTCAGTCCAATCCCCGTCCATCGTTCTCAATACATAAACCAGTGGATACTTTACATAGTAGTTTCACTACGAGAGCTAGAGCTGGAGCTGGAGCTTGGAGCTACGGAGAGAATACAATTAAATAATAATAATAATAATAACGCCCAACGATCACATACATAGATCCTGAACCTTAACTAAGATTTCCTGTGACTAGGGACCCAGGAACTACGAGGACCGCTCGCTTTCACTATATGACGCAGACTAAATTTGCGATGATAGTAGGCTTAACAAGGGAATCTATAAAAATATAAAGCCTTCATGAGCGCGTCGTCAACATTCCCTAAAATAGCACTATTTTGATTGAATCTAATCTTGATTGGATCATTTCCCCATTCATACCGTTTTGCGTATTTTTGTGTATCCGAATTTGTAATAAATATCAAGCACAAACAACTAAAATAAATCATGATAATGAATGTACCTTATTTAAGATAATAATATAATAGACTTTATTTCCAGATATCTATCTGAAAATAAAGTCTATAATATTTTTTCTCTAAAGGTTCCCATTGAAGAAAATTACCGTACTTCGAACAAAGTCGTCAACGGGAAGTTCAATAAACCCAAGAGATTGAATAACCGTTTATTTTACTTAAGACTGGTGTCAATACTGAGTCATAGATTTTATAATTATCTCAGCATATGCCAACCAAAAATTTTAGTTGTGAAAATGCGGGTAAATATTCAACGCCATCTTTAAGGTTTCTCAATTAAACCTCTTTTGAAGAAAACTTTATACGCACGCTTGACTTGGGGAGTAATCTGGTGAATGCGAGGAAGATGAAGTGAAAGTTGTCACGTAGATCTCCATTGTCAACATAGCAAAATTATACATTTGTATGTCCGGTGAATGAATATTTACAAATTGTAAAAATGGCGACATTAACATTAAACAAGTTTTTTTTTGGCGGGAACGCGAAAAAGATTGCGTCACCGCATTATATTATTTTCCAAAACTTGTGTTATTTTCAGTGATATTGGCGATACAGGCGTGAGTGTGGGAAAATAATGATGGTGGAACGTTTCTTTTCGTGTTGTTTCCAAAACTCCATAGAAGCTTCAAGTAAAGTTGCCACCACTTTACTAGGAGTATGACTTTGACTAGACTATGACTTGATGACTTCGAGTGTGACTTGACACATATTTGCGTGAAATATCATTAACTTGATATATTATCTACTTGACACTGGCTAAATACACAAAAGTGTGGAGCCATAATGTAAAAAAAAAATCAGTAAGCTTACAGTAATTTGTGTGTAAACTTGACACGAAGTACGAGAAACCGGAGGCTAGATAGATAAGTTAAAACTTAAACGAAATTTTTTTTTTTTAGCGTAAACAGGTATACACATAGTATATATATATAGATCACAACATTATTGTTCACGGGAAATAAATGTTGACAAAATTGAAAAACATTATTAATTAAGTAATACTAAGGAGTACAATAGACGTACTTAATTACAAAGTCTTCAAATCTCAAAAGCGGTATAGAAAGGTACCTACTCAAAGTTAACTGCAAAGTTGGACTAAACAACTGAAACTACGCCAATAGTTATAAAGTAGATAATATCGATAGTGATTACATAATAATTATCTGAGCCGTTTGATGTTGAGATTATGGATCTGTGGGGAACGGGAACTCATCGTACTTTACAAAGTTTATCAGAATTGTAGGTAGTTTCATTTAGCGGTACTTATACAAAGTATGATAGGATTTTAGTACGTTGGGATGGCTTAGAGAGAAAAAGCATGGTAGTTAAGAAAATAAAGGCATGTCCGTTTTCACCGCAATATCCCTAAATTTTTAACAAGCCCTTAAACTATTTAAAAGCCACCCTGTGACGCTGTACAACTCAACAGTAACTTTGTTTTCACCAATGGTAAAGGGACTATAGCTTCAAAGCTTTGACGTGGCTTATAATGTATAAACTATAAATATTTAAAACTGATAATGATCCAATATTGACAATTAACCTAAAAATTTAAGTGACAGTAATCATAATTTCCTTCGACCTGAATATTATTGTAATGTGACGAGAGTTAGGCGATGTATGCTCTAAAGTGCAACGCCCTCACAGGGCTCATACAATGTAATATTGAGAACTAAATACTGTATAGATTAGTTAGATTAAGTAATGACATTGTATGAAGGCATGTAATAAAAATGAAAAAATAAAAAAGAGTTTAGGTAGGAATTTTAGGGGGCATATAGCTTAAGGGATTCTTAATCAGGGTGTAGTTTAGGGATCTTTGGTGGAAACGGGCATGTGTATTACATAACATTCAGTAGTGACAAGTCTAGGTTTTACTAAGGTCCTATACCGATGACCTACCATTTTTGGTGAAAATCTCAACTTGCGCATCGATATAAAATTGAACCTCGACCTATATGTAATACGGGTCTTACAGCCTATTACAAAACGAGTGCGCTTTAGACCACACGACTGAAGTAAAACTTCTTTAGTTTAGCTCCATTTATCGGCCGGTATAACTTTGTTTAATTTTAATGTCGCCAGTAAATTGTCATTTTACCGGACATGCCGACATAATAATACAAATTTTTAACTTTTTTATGTTGACAATGGAGATCTACGTGAACCAACAACTTTCAACTTCCATTCGCTTCGCCAGCTTACTCCCCAAGTCAAGCATGCGTAAAGAAGTTTTACTTCAAATAGTCTTAAAACGGTACCCACTGTAATTTTTAACGGTATTTCCTAAAGAAGTTTCACTTCAAAAAATCCGTAAAACGGTACCTTTTAACGGTATTACCTAATTTTCGGTCCTTCTCCATAACATACAACTCATGGAAGGTTCAATAAAGTTTGCGTACAATGCGTATCGTAAATCGTACATTAATGACGTAGGCCCGGCGGCCATTTTTAGTACGTCATTATCTCGTAAAGATAGCGAATGCCATGGACAAAATGGGAATAATAGATAAGTTAGCACATAGAGAAGAATGTGTGGGCTTTATTATTGAACTAGCTGTTGCCTGGCGGTTCTGCCCACGTAGGCCTTATGACTAAATTAGTTTTCTTTTTCCGAAAAATTGCTTTTATTTTCAACTAAATACTACAACGATATTTTTTTTATGTTAGTGAATGATGTGACGAGCTTGTCGTTCACCTGATGTTAAGCGACACGGCCGCCCATAACAGAACAATGTGACTCGGAACTCCAAAATATAAAATTTCGAGTGAGACTGCACTGCGCACATCATCCTGAGACATCAGCACAGTCTGGTAATAAGATTACTGTGAGATCAGATCATAAAGTCTCATTTGCTCAGTAATTTCACAAGCTACAGTGCCCTTCAAACCGGAACACAATAGTGCTTGCACACAGTAGTGTGCCAAGCAGTAGCTTGGCGGCAGAATAACTGAAAAAGCGGTGGTACCTACCCAGACGAACTTTGCAGAAAAGTCCTACCACCTAGTAAATAAATATAATAATAACTAAAACTAAACACTACCTATTATAAAAAAAAAAAATTTGGACTATATACTGGCCGCGATGACCTATACGACAGTCCAAATGCTCCGTAGTAGTCCGCTGCAGTAGGTAGCGTACCTAACATGCTGGAAGCATTTCCCCGTTGAATTGCAATGCTGGAACATGCAATGCAAAACAATCACTGCCACACCAACCCCCACAAACTAAATTAGTTAGTGGGGGTTAGTGGCTTCGAGTTCTAAATACCCCCTATTTTTGGGGGGTAATGCCCTCTCTTCCCTGCCACCACGAGGGTGGGAACTATATAACTTTTTTTTAAAATAATAACGCCCAACGATCACATACATAGATACTGGACCCTAACCAAGATTCCCTGTGTCTAGGGACCCAGGAACTACTTGGACCATGGTCCCACAACACCTAGACTCAGAACAAGTATTTGCGCTTTTTGTGGTCAAATAATACTAATACAATTGTTTGTAAATACATACATAGAATACAATATAACACCAAGACACAGAACAAACATCGATGTAAATCACACAAATGTTTGCCTTGGTGGGAATTGAGCCCACAACCAACAGTTCAGAAGGCAGGGTTACTACCAACTGAGCTATCGGGCCCGTCTAGATAATGGGACTACCTTGGGAGTACCGTTTCGATTTTTTTTTATCGAAAATATCGATGAACTTACACAAAAAAGATACATACAGCCTAACATAGAACCTCCCCCTTTTTGGCAGTCGGTTAAAAACGGTACGTACGTATCTTAGGTCCGTATTACAGAACAATACTCAGTCATCGATCAGTGCTCAAGCAGAGATTTCATTCATAAATTGATCAATTAAGTTCGTATTACAGAAAGGTGCTCAGTCATCGATCGGTGCTCAAGCAGAGATTTCATTCATAAATTGATCAATTAAGTCCGTATTACAGAAAGGTGCTCAGTCATCGATCGGTGCTCAAGCAGAGATTTCATTCATAAATTGATCAATTAAGTTCGTATTACAGAAAGGTGCTCAGTCATCGATCGGTGCTCAAGCAGAGATTTCATTCATAAATTGATCAATTAAGTCCGTATTACAGAAAGGTGCTCAGTCATCGATCGGTGCTCAAGCAGAGATTTCATTCATAAATTGATCAATTAAGTCCGTATTACAGAAAGGTGCTCAGTCATCGATCGGTGCTCAAGCAGAGATTTCATTCATAAATTGATCAATTAAGTCCGTATTACAGAAAGGTGCTCAGTCATCGATCGGTGCTCAAGCAGAGATTTCATTCATAAATTGATCAATTAAGTCCGTATTACAGAAAGGTACTCAGTCATCGATCGGTGCTCAAGCAGAGATTTCATTCATAAATTGATCAATTAAGTCCGTATTACAGAAAGGTGCTCAGTCATCGATCGGTGCTCAAGCAGAGATTTCATTCATAAATTGATCAATTAAGTCCGTATTACAGAAAGGTGCTCAGTCATCGATCGGTGCTCAAGCAGAGATTTCATTCATAAATTGATCAATTAAGTCCGTATTACAGAAAGGTGCTCAGTCATCGATCGGTGCTCAAGCAGAGATTTCATTCATAAATTGATCCTTTAAGTCCGTATTACAGAAAGGTGCTCAGTCATCGATCGGTGCTCAAGCAGAGATTTCATTCATAAATTGATCAATTAAGTCCGTATTACAGAAAGGTGCTCAGTCATCGATCGGTGCTCAAGCAGAGATTTCATTCATAAATTGATCAATTAAGTCCGTATTACAGAAAGGTGCTCAGTCATCGATCGGTGCTCAAGCAGAGATTTCATTCATAAATTGATCAATTAAGTCCGTATTACAGAAAGGTGCTCAGTCATCGATCGGTGCTCAAGCAGAGATTTCATTCATAAATTGATCAATTAAGTCCGTATTACAGAAAGTTGCTCAGTCATCGATCGTTGCTCAAGCAGAGATTTCATTCATAAAGTGATCAATCAGTGAATGAAATCTTTGCTTGAGCATCGATCGATGACTGAGCATCGTTCTGTAATACGGACCTTAGTAACCCCGATTTACGGTAACTAAATATTACAGTGTAGTAAATCTTACTATAAAGTAACTGTTTACAAACCTGGTATAGCGTGGGCAGTGTTTACATCGGGACCTTGCTAGCGACCTAGCTCGGCTATTTGAGGGTTTTTAACTGGCGTTGAATTCGGAAAACGCAACGCACATGCGGATTGCATAACATTTTTATGGCTAATGCAGTATTTGTAGCGTATACTATACACTACAAAGAAACAATTGAAGGGGTGAGAATAAAAAGGATTTAACTGATTTTTTTGACAAAATGACTTATGGGTATCGTTGGATTCAGCGTGAAATTATCTTCAATAATACATTCTCAAAATACCGAAATGAGGCTTAAATCTCGAGATTTTGAGTCTAAAAATGGTTTATCTGTCACAGGAATACAGTTTGCTTAGCATAAAAACATTACTATATTTATTTTATTATATTATATTTTTACAGTAATTGTATGAATTAGTACTATATTTAGTAATTTTAAATAGAATTAAAACATTTTCAAGCAACTGATACTTACATAAACCTTTTCTATTACCTTATAAGCACTCTACATTAAAATGACGCCGTTGACGTTTAAAGTCAATTTTCTCGAAACTGTCAATTTGTCAGTTAAATGCTTTTTATTCTCAACCCTTCAATTGAGTATACACATATACAGTCAATTGTTTCTTTCTAATCTATGAGTGCTGCGATGTGGCCAGTACAAAAATACAGTCCAGAAACAAGATCCACTGGTTTTTTGGCAGGAAAACTAGAAAGATTGCTTTAACATATTGCATTATTTTCCAAAACTTGTGTTATTTTCAGTGTTAGTGCATAAAATTGGTGGTGTTTTATTCATTAAGTGCTGAATTACAGGCATGTGTGTGGGAAAGTGGTATAATGATAGTGAAACGTTTTTTTCGTGTTTTTTCCATAACTCCATAGAAGCTACTTGTACTAGGTGGTAGGACTTTTCTGCAAAGTTCGTCCAGGTAGGTACCACCGCTTTGCCAGTTATTCTGCCGCCAAGCAGTAGTGCGCAAGCACTACTGTGTTTCGGTTTGAAGTGCAATGTAGCTAGTGAAATTACTGGGCAAATGAGACTTATGATCTGATCTCACCGTCGAGTAATCTTATTACCAGACTGTGCTGATGTCGCAGGATGATGTGCGCAGTGCAGTGTCGCTTGAAACTCTATGTTTTAGGGTTCCGAGTGACACTGTTCTGTTATGGGCGGCCGTAGCGCTTAACATCAGGTGAACGACTAGCTCGTCACATAGATAGATAGATAGATAGAAAATGCTTTATTGCACAAATAACAAATGTAGGTACAAAGGCGAACTTAATGCTAGAGAGCATTATCTTCCAGTTAACCTGGGTGTAACATGGAAATTTTTGCAGGGCAGTGCAACGCAACTTAAATATAGATTGCCTAAATAACATATAAAAAAAAACTAACATAAATTTAATTTTCCTGTATCCCTATTCACATACATAGCTACTTAATAACTACTAATTTAACACGTATAAACTAGGAGTTTTATATATTATATGTATATATATATATATTTGTATACACTACACATTATATATAACATAAATATTAATAATGTATATAATTTATATATTAATATCTACAATATGCATACTTATATTTTAATCGAACCAATATAATTGCTCATTTACTGTTATTATTTTGGAGTGCAAGATAATGGTTATATACCTTATTTTTAAATACACTCAATGACGATGCCTGACGAATTTCAGGAGGAAGGCTATTCCATAGACGTATAGCTGTAACAGTGAATGAATCTGAGTAACATGCAGATTTGTGTTGTGGAATTATGAGTTCAAGATGATGAAAGGAACGCTGCGGCCGACCACGTGAAGAAGAGAAAGTAAAACGTTCTTAAAGATAATTTGGGGCTAGCGGATGAAAAAGAATATTATATAGAAGACATACTGTATGGGCATTACCTCTATAGCGGATGTTTAGCCATTTGAGTTCAAATCTAAACTCAGACACATGATCATACTTGCGCAGATCATAAATGTAGCGGATGCACAAATTAAGAAGACGTTCCAGCTTGTTGAGTTGTTCTTCAGTAGCATCAGTGTAGCACACATCAGCATAATCAAGAAAAGGGAGTAGCAAAGCAGTGACAAGAGCTACCCTGGCATGTTGTGGTAGAAAATTCTTTAACCGCTTCAAACCGTGTAAAGATCCATACATCTTCCTGCTAATCTCTGTGATATGATTGTCCCAGGAAAGATTATGTGGGATAATAAGACCAAGATCTTTAACTTCCTTACAATATTCAAGGGATATACCATTGTATTTGGCGGTGGGAATAGACCGAAGATCTATCTTAGATAGGAGACTACTACTACCAACTATCGTGACCTGCGTTTTACTGGCATTTATGAGCAGACCATACTTCTGCGTCCAAGCAAACACAGCTTTAAGATCTTTATTAAGCTCGTCAATGGCTTCTGCAATGTTATCAGGTCTAAAGGAAAGATAGAGTTGGACATCGTCAGCATATAGATGGAAGGAGGAATAACGTAAATGGGAGACTAAGGTGTTTATAAAAATCGAGAAGAGAAGAGGTGAGAGTACGCCACCCTGTGGTACGCCAGCATCAACATTACTCCGATCAGAGAACACGTCATCTACTTGTATGCGCTGCTGCCGTCCACCGAGATACGAAAGAAACCATTCCAAAGCAGATTCTGATAAATTTTGAGAGCGCATGACAGCTAAAAGAACGCCATGGTCCACACAGTTAAAAGCGTTGCTAAAATCTAGTAGGAGCAGTAAAGTAAGTTTACGTTGATCGATACTTGATCTTATATCATCAGTTATTTTTATTAGAGCAGTGCAGGTACTGTGAGCTGTACGGAAACCTGACTGATATGGGGTAAGTAGGTTATACGTTTGGAGATATTGTGAAAGCTGACGATGTATAACTCGTTCCAGAACCTTAGAAAGAAAAGGGAGAATTGATATCGGACGATAGTCTTTTAGATCGGGAGAGGCAGCTTTTTTAGGAATTGGAATTATATGAGCGTACTTCCATGCATTAGGAAAACTATTGGAAATAATGGAAAAGTTAATAATATGCGTGATGTAAGGGAGAATAACTGGAAGCAGGGGAATTATTAGTTCACGTCCAATGCCATCATGTCCAACAGCCTTACTAGAAATGCTATTGACAATACGATGCACTTCGTTTTCGTCTACTGTTTTGAAGCAGAGACTTTCAGAACTCGCGCAAGGAGACATATTATTTAGTTGTGCAATAGATTGAACTTTGGTATCTGCCTGGACACGGCATGGTACTACTGAAAAATGTTTATTTAATGCATTAACATCTACTGATGGAGTTATGAGATGTTTACTTTTGCCAAATCCTAGATTGCGAAGAACTTTCCAGATATTATTAGCGGAGCTGTTATTAATGGCACTAAATATATGACGACGTTTTGCATTTCTAACTGCCTGATTGCAGCGATTTCTAGCTTTTTTAAAGTAGTGTAGATTTTCGTCATTTTTATTTTTCCTATATTTGCGATAGAGATAATCCCGCCTAGCCATTAATTTCTTGATCTCGTCTGTAAGCCATGGCGCGGGCGGCCTTTTCATGCGAACAGGTTTTTTAGGTGCCTGAGCGTCATAGATGTCGTTGATAAAAGAAGTAAACACCTGTACCTTTTGATTTATATCAGTGGCTTTGACTACTGAATCCCAATCCAATGCGCTAGCTACAGTACAGAGTTTTTCCCAATCCACAGCAGCTAGATTTCGCTGATTTATAATCTTGGGCTTGCATCTAGGAGCCTTTATTTTGTAAGAGGCGTATATGAGATCGTGATGTGAAAAACCTGGAGCAGGAAATTGACCAAATGTTGAGACCAGATCAGATTTTCGCGTGAGGATAAGGTCGAGCTTGGTGTGACTGTCATTCAGGTGATATGTTGGTTTCAGATCTAAGAACGAAAGATCAAGAGAAGATACAATTGTATTTAGTTTATTAGTCCTTTTATCATTGCGCAGTAAACAAGTATTGAAGTCTCCCATTATCATAAAGTTGTCGTATTGAGGTACGTACAAGTCAAGAAGTTGCTCCAACGTGTCAAAATAGTCAATGGTGGGAGGAGAATATATCACACCCAATATAAATTTTACGGTAGTTTTTAAGGTAACTTCAACGAACAAGTGCTCCATAGAGCTAGAATAGAGAGAGGGTGAGCTCGAAATTACCTTATACTTTATCTCAGAGCGTAGATATATCGCAACACCACCACCACCTTTGCCGGTGCGATCATTCCGTATTAGCACAAAACCAGGGAGAACAAAGGATTGGGATAGGAGGGTAGGTTTAAGGAAACTCTCAGAAACTAAGCAAGCATGTATGCTATCACTGGTGAATGTTGTGAGAAGTTCCGCATGATGCGCAGGTATGCTTTGTGCATTTATATGGCATACATTAAAATTCTTCTTGTATCCGGAAAACGACTGGTGTAAAAGGTCATTAAGTGGAGTATCATCAAGGCTATCATCAAGGGCATCCGAAAATTGGTCCGAGTCCAGAGATAAAAATAGGTCTGATGAGAATGAGCAGTCCATGTTATGAATAAAATAATAATAAAATATAATTATATTACTTATACTAATTACTTATATAAATAAATAAATATATAATGTATGGATATGTATGTCAAATATATTCTATTTTATTTACTTAGCAGGAACAAAATATAAAACAAAAACTAAAGCAAAAACAAAAACAGCCACAAACACCACTGGGATTTCTTTTTGATAGACGGATCTAAGATATATTACTGATTACAAAATATTTTAAATAGGCTCCACTGAGGTAAGGCGCACTTGCCAGAGCTACTGTGGTGTTGAGTTAAATTATGCCTATAAGCGCATTTGCGACAACCTGGTGGAAGGAAAGGTGGCAAGCAAGTACGCGATATCTCTCTGGGGAAGCCACACTTTCACACTCGCGAGAAAAAGTAAGGGGAAAAAAAAAGAGTTGAAGGACAGTAAAACGTTTTGTTTAGCGTGTGAGTTTTGTCTATTAGTTCACCCCTCAAGACTCCTACTCCCTCTCATCCTACCACAATTCCCACGAATGTGAAAGTGCGGCATAGCACAGGTCAATAGATCTAAAGATATTAATTATACTTGTATTTTAATACAATCTATTCGATTCTAATTTAAATCAAACTTTTGAGAGTTATTAAAATCTATTATGCTAATCAACTGCAATATATGTAATCACTAAACATGTTGTGCAAACCAGTACAGTGAAACGATTTACAGCAAAGATAAAAACAAAACACTTCTTGCGTAGGACGGAACGCCAAACCACAGTATCAATTGCCATTACAAGAAATACAATCCCTACCAGTTACAGAAGAGATGGCGCAATAGAAAAAATATAATATTTTATTATTTTTTTTTTTAAACACCGATTGAAGTTAATATAATGTAGACCATACTGCAAGAAAAATAAATAAACAAGTGAACAGTGCTTTATCTCTTCGCTGAGTGATATTTTACTTTACATTGCTGGATGTAGGTAGTGGTTAAAAATAATAAAATAGCAGTTAAAGAAATGAAGAAAACATTGCTCCTACCTACATTCAACTTTTAAGCAAACATAAAAGAGAAATCGGCTACATAGCAATAATATTATTTATTTTGTGCGTTCTTCCCCTTTGACCGCGTTGTTGGGGCGGATGGCATCACCGGGGCTGCTACCTTAGCCGGAGGGAACTTTTGTGCTATCTCCTTCAACTGTACAAGCGAAACTAACCGGTGTTTTACTCCATCCGAAGTTAAGAGATAGACACAGCCGTCTTGTGACCAACATTTATGTACGCCGAATAATCTGCGTGCCTCATTGAAAACAGCCCGTCTTGGAGCCGTCAGATACTCGGCGGTAGAAACGCCAGCACCTTTAAGCTCTTTCTTGGAATTCCAAATACGAGAGCGAACATCGAGAGTCTGGAATTTGACAAGTATCGGCCTTTTGCCAGCATTGGTGGTGTCCTTGCCTGACGGTAGCAGAAGCGGATCTGATCAGGGCTAAAGTCTTGGGGTAAAGTCACATCATTCAAACATAAAAAAAAAGAAGCTTCTATTAAAGTTGCCACCATTTTACTAGGAGTATGACTTAGACTAGACTACAACTACTAACTTGGACTGTGACTCGACACATATCTGCGTGAAATATTATTAACTTGATAAATTATCGATTACTTGACACTGGCTTAATACACAGAAGTGTGGAGCCAAAACGTAACAAAATATATCTTTATATATAAAAATGAATCTCTATTTCCTTGTTCATCGCATTACGCGTTAACGTATGGAACATTTTTGCTAATTCAGGATAATGTTCTTATGAAATAAAAAAATTAAGAAAGTTTAGAACTTTCACCACGCGGGTGTAACCGCGGGGCGCAGCTAGTAAGTACATAAATATGCTAATACCAACATAATTATTATTTTACTTTCAATTTCATTTAAATTATTTTTTCTATTTACTCATAAGTAAAAAAGTACCTACACCACAAAAAATACCCACTTAATTAGGTACCTAGCAAATCACACTTATGTATGACACACAATCTTTTTACTTATTGAAATAAGTAAGTAAACAAAAAAAAATTAAGATTGACGACCGAAAACTCCTTAAAATTCTTCTAGAATAACTCTGAATTACTTAATTAAAATTCCATCATTGCTGAATTGTCTTTTAATAACCTAGCTAATTAATTAGCCACCGCTTTCAGGAAAAAGATGCTTTCTCCCGCCAAAACCGACATCAAAAAACCTCTGCGCTACATTTTGTAAACGAAAATACCATTAGCTTACGTTCCATTTTACGCATAATGAGTATAATACGATATCTTTGCCTCACGCTTTTTGGTTTCACAAGTGGCAGGATAATAAATGAAGGAGAAAGGAGTTCGGGTATCTACGCAGCCGAAAAGGGACAGAAGTATTGTGTACTTTCTCTTATAGATTTGCTGAAAGCTTTGGAATAGGTACGCTACAGACGTCAGTGTCAGATGGACGACCGTTCGAAGCGGTCGCATTTACCGAGCGCACGGAATTTTTTCGCAATTTTCCATGGCTTAAAAAATACATGGTGATGATGCTCGCTCGCGATTTCAGGACGAAATACTCGTAAAAATATAAATTTTACTTGTAAATAGTGCTTTCAGTGTTTATTAAATATTTATACTTGTAATCATTATAAAAATTGCTTTGTTTTGAATTATATGAGTGTTTTGATATTTAGATTGTTTATGAAATACTGTGTTGTTAAGTGAAACGGATTTTATTGTAAACAAAACACTGCCATGTGAGATTTTTGAAACTACAAGCAGCTAATTCAGGTAAATGAATTAATCTATTTTACTACCATACATTTCTAATGCATCATTTATATATTTAGAAGGTAAACAATAATGCGATTTGTCATGCAACGAAGTAGGCGTACAAGATAAACGTCAAAATAAATAATGCACTATGAAATTATTAAGTAAATTAATTATATCGCATTGATAGCTCTTCAGGCTAAACCAAAATATATAACATTTTTTTAATGTAATTTTCGAGTAAATTTTTTAAAAGTTAAGGTAAAACATGTGAGCTAACCGTTCGCCTGATGTTAAGCGACACGGCTGCCCATATCAGTTGCAGTGTCCAAAGTATGGGGTTTCACGTGACACTGCACTGCGCACGTCAACACAATCTAGTAATAAGATAACTAGACTGTGAGATCAGGTCATAAAGTCGTATTTGTCCAGTAATTTCACTAGCTATAGTGCCCTTCAGTACCGAAACAGTAATGCTTGCGCACTAGTGCTTGGCGGCAGAATAGGTAGCTGGCAAAGCGGTAGTTTCCACCTAGACGAACATTGCACAAGTCCTATCACCTAGTAATTAGTATATTATGATACTATTATTTAGTATTGTATATTAATTGAAGTAAGCCATGCTTAAATTACTATTTAAATAATTAGGAATAAAAAACATAATTTTATTTACAGCTTGAATGAGCTAAGTAGGTACGTGTTGCCAATTAAATTAACGCTAAGTCCTAAAAAATAAAATGTACTCGTATTATCTGTCACTAAAGAAATTTCAAAATCAAAAATCAATTAATTAAAACGAACTTAATGGCTAAATTCTCTTAGCTAACCAATAAAGAAAGTATTAGCAAAATGGATAAATTCTCTAAACCAATAAAAAATATCGTGGAGAAAAATACAAATCTAGAAACTGATTGGCAAAATGGCTAAATTTTCTAAGCCAATAACTTATAAAAATGAGCATGGAAAAAAGAATGGCCAACAACTTCAGACGGGAACCTGAAATAGTGTTTTGTATACTTTACATAGTGTAATGAAAAATTAAAATTACTAACAGCTGCTCCATTCATTATCTATGGCTAGGTATATTTAAAGACGTTGTCTTGATGTTGATATAAATTACGCTTTTAACATTTTTATGAGGTTTTTAATAGTTTTAGCATATGTTTTTATAATAATGATTGAGATTTTATAAATGTTATTGGTGAGGAGGTAGCTTTGAACCATGAAACAGACATAGAATACTTTTTATCCCGATCGACCGCGTGTTACTAATTCACCCGTGCGAAGCCGGGGCGGGTCAGCTAGTCACTACATAGTATAAAATAAAGTCGCTTTCTCTGTCCCTATGTATGCTTTAATCTTTAAAACTACGCAACGGATTTTGATGCGGTTTTTTTAATAGATAGAGGGATTGAAGAGGAAGGTTTATATGGTGTTAATATTTTCTTTGATTTTCGGCCAATTTGGGTTACATGTTATAGTTACAGGGTTACAGTTATAAATAAATCAGGTTTGCCGTAATTTCTGTGAATTATTTCAGTGAATGACATAGGCTATATATTTTACACCCACGCGAAGCCGGGACGGGCCGCTAGTAATATAGGTATAAAAAAAAAGTCGTGTTAGTTACACTATTTATAACTCAAGAACGGCTGAACCGATTTGGTTGAAAATTGGTGGGGAGGTAGTTTAGAACCAGGAGACGGACAAAGGATTAGAATTTTTTTTTAATGAGACAGTTTTTTTGGAAGATAGATGGCTTACATAGTGGATTAACCCATATGCTACTTTTTGCGTGTGACACCGTGGGGCGCGGCTAGTGTATAATATAATTATATGTAGATAAGTGTACATATCTTTAAATATATTATAACTCAAACTGACTGACTGCCATAGTGATCTATCAACGCACAGCCCAAACCACTGGACGGACCGGGCTGAAATTTGGCATGCAGGTAGATGTTATGACGTAGGCATCCGCTAAGGATTTTTCGAAATTCCACCCTTAAGAGGGTGAAATGGGTGGTTGAATTATTTTCCCATAGGCCACGCGGCGGGCGAAGCTGCGGGCAGAAGCTCGTATGTCTATATACGTAATGATGTGACCTTAGATGTCTACGTAATATGAGTGTTTAATTATTTGATATCTCTTATTTGTTAGAGATAATATTACAAACAAAGCTCTTTATTTGACGTCTGTTATCAGTTAAGTCCGTAGACTGGCGTAAATATTTTAGGCCAGTGGTTAAATAATAATATATAATGTAATAAAAACGCCCAACGATCACATACATAGATCCTGGACCTTAACTACGATTCCCTGTGTTTAGGGAACTACGAGTACCATAGTCCCACAATACTCAGGCAGAAATTTCCGCTTTTTTTGTGCTCAAGAAAATAATAACACTATTAACAAAGAAACTGTATCATTTAATCACAGAATTCATACATTAGCCGTTTCACCAGATCCTCCGACGTATTTAATACTTTCTAACAAAATAACTGCATTTAAATCACTTCACCCATTTCAAAGCTATACAGAATCCACTTTTTTCAAGCTTGTAATGGGAGAGGCTTTCAAGAAAAAACTGAAAGGACTTAGAGGAAAATGAAAAACCAACTAAGACAGCAAAATATAATATATATTTTTTTTCGTTTTTGTTTTGGCTCCACACTTTTGTGTATTTAGCCAATGTCAAGTAATTGATAAGTTCTCAAGTTAAATTATATATTGGTGTCAAGTCAAATCATACTCCTAGTAAAATGGTGGCAACTTTACCAGAAGCTTCTATGGAGTTCTGGATACAACACGAAAAGAAGCGTTTTACCATTATTATACCACTTTCCCAAACTCACGCTTGTAATCCAGCACTTAACGAATAAAATGCCACCAATTTTATGCATTTACACTGAAAATAACTCAAGTTTTGGAAAATAATACAATGCGGTGCCGCGATCTTTTTCGTTTTCCCGCCAAAACTCTTTTTTCTCAGTTGCTTTTTCTGTAATCTATGCATACCACAGATTAGAGAAAAAAACAATTGACTATATGCCGAAGGCATACGTTGACTTAGTAGAACACTCGTCCTTATACACTGGATTGATTAGTTCGAAGATCCAACCTTTGCCCAGCTGTGAGATGTTAAAGATAGAAACATCGTAACGTATCCAATCTGTAAGTGTTCATTAACGGATGTTAAAAATACAATTGTTTAGTTTTCTCTCTTTAAATAGCAAGCAATGATAAACACTGAAACGTTTGGGTAACACGCGAGTTGGTGTTGCCAGCCATAGTTTGATTTCTTGCTTTTTCATAGATAAAACAGTACTTACACGCACTTTTATTAGGGTTCCGTTCTGTAGATCGACGGGAGTACGGTTCTGTTGAAGCGATTACGAACTGGAAGACGTGGCTTAAGTCAGCCCTTTAACTAGGTGGATCGATGACCTGGCTGAAATTTGTATGGATTTGACAGTTTTAAGACGTAGTATTAAATTACATTACAATGATAAGAAGGGTTTTCCGAAATTCCACCCCTAAGAAGGTGAAATGGGTAGTTGAATTTTCTATTAAAAAGTCTTCTTCGTTTCCTATAGACCACGTGGGCGAAGCAACGGGCAGAAGCTATTAAAGACTAAGAATAAATACTACGTCTTAAAACTATCAAATCGTTGACATTACAATGATAAAAAAGGTTTTTCGAAATTCCACCCCTAAGAAGATGAAATGGGTAGTTGAATTTTCTATTAAAAAGTCTTCTTCGTTTCCTATAGACCACGTGGGCGAAGCAACGGGCAGAAGCTATTAAAGACTAAGAATAAATACTACGTCTTAAAACTATCAAATCGTTGACATTACAATGATAAAAAAGGTTTTTCGAAATTCCACCCCTAAGAAGGTGAAATGGGTAGTAGAATTTTCTATTAAAAAGTCTTCTTCGTTTCCTATAGACCACGTGGGCGAAGCAACGGGCAGAAGCTATTAAAGACTAAGAACAAATACTACGTCTTAAAACTATCAAAGCATTGACATTACAATGATTAGGAGGGTTTTTCGAAATTCCACCCCTAAGAAGGTGAAATGCGTAGTTGAATTTTCTATTAAAGTCTTCTTCGTTTCCTATAGGCCACGTGGGCGAAGCAACGGGCAGAAGCAATTAAAGACTAAGAATAAATAATAAGAAGAAGGTATTTAACTTACCCTTTGTTATGGTATCACTAGTAACTAGCTACTTTGTACGTGAGTGTACATTTAATCTGTGGCAACGTTTCGGCTTACGTTTCGTTTCAGTTTACATTGATGAATAGTGGAATGGCATTTTGGGTTGTGATTGATCCGAGCTATGTGGTTCGAATCCATACAACTGGTAGGACAAAGGGAATGATTTTTTTTACAAAATCGAAAAAATATATCCATTCCAAAAATATAGCCATTCGAATATATATCAAAAATCGAATCGAATATATATCAAAAAGCAACAAATTTGACCTGTACGTACTAAAGTATTCTGCCGCCAAGAAGTAGTTCTCAAGCACTACTGTGTTCCTGTTTGAAGACTTGACTTTATGATCTAATCTTATTATCAGAGAGCCTAGTCCGAGTTTTGCAGTAAAAACCATCGAAAAGTGACGAGCTCACGATCGAGCGCTCGCAATCGAATTGCGAGACGTGTACGTGACGATTCTCGAACGAGTCCAAGTTTGAAACACATGCCGTGAGAACCATTTGTCGGCCGATCGACTGCTCACTGGTCACTTGCGACGGTGTGAAAAAATTTTATTTTAGAAGGTTGGCGAAATCAAAAACATAACACTATTCTCTATGGAATTTGTGTTGGACAGCTGTCAGTGTCATTGTTAATATTTTAAAACTGTCAAAGTCAATGTCATTTTTGGTATTTATTTGGTCTGCCGTTATTTTTTTGGCTGATTTTTGAATTTTGGCCATGTGGTAAAATTTCCGCAGAAGCTGCTAAGATTCAATACTATTCAAACTTTAATTGAAAATCCAAAATGCGAACTAGTGCGTCTCAATTTCAAACGCTCGTTATGTATATGGAGATGTGAGTAAAACACAAACAATACTATTTATACAATAACTAAATTATATTATTAATACTTATAAACCTTGGTCCAGTAGATCATATATATGTACCTATATATATCTGTATAATAGATTGCAATGAAATTGGGACTAAAATCTTTGTACACTGTTGTACTTTGGTAAATAGGTTGGTACTCACTTTCATCTCAAGGGTCACATGCTGCGTAGATCGTAGGTCCGTGTAACGTCGCAGCTCTTCACATAAAAAGTGGAAAGCTGCTTTTGAGAGCCGGTATCTAAGTCTAAATTCAGACTCCGGGAGATCTTCCACAGGGTTGAAAAGCTCTCGGAGCTGGGTCCGCATTTTCATGAGCTGAAGAAACTGGCTACGTCGGTGTTGGGTCCGTTCTTCTTCCAATAATTGCAAACCG
Organism: Ennomos fuscantarius; assembly: GCA_905220475.3. NCBI lineage: Eukaryota > Metazoa > Arthropoda > Insecta > Lepidoptera > Geometridae > Ennomos > Ennomos fuscantarius. The sequence goes on along the minus strand of HG992050.1, from coordinate 6,193,875 downwards.
AAATAGTATATCGCAGACATTTTTTCAAAAGTCACTTAATTATTGATAATTAGATACAAACGTGGTGCTAGTCACACAGCACACTAAGTATTTCAATACTTTCACTGTCAAAAACACAAGTGACGGGCGAATAGCTCGCATTCGATGGGTGTAATCGAATTTCGAGCATGTCATCAGTCAAATTCGTAACTCGGACTAGCTAAATGGCAAAAAATAGGTGAGAACCTATGAGTTTACTCGACATTTCGAACGCTTCACAACGACTCGTGAGTTGTCGGTAACGAGGAACTCACGGACCTTGCCTCATCGTTTTACAAATTACTCAGACTTGCATTCTGAGGTTCACAATTCGCCCACTAGAGGCGCTTATCGTGACACCATACAAAAACGCATCTCTCATCCTTCACTGTGAGACGTGAAAACTATTAAATAAACTCGGACTAGGCTCTCAGACTGCTGATGTCTCAGGATGATGTGCGCAGTGCAGTGTCACGCGAAACTTTATATTTTAGAGTTCTGAGTGACACTATTCTGTTATGAGTGGTCGTGTCGCTTAACATCAGGTGAACGACTAGCTCGTCACATTGACATTCAAAAATAGTTTTTTTTTATAATTTTTTTTTGTAATTCAATCAAATCTATTGACATAACAGATAAAAGTGTGCTCCGAAAAAAGTCCTACACTCATTCTTTCTTACCCCTTCCCTTCTTTCTCCTCTAGTCCCTCTTTTCTCCGTTTAACACTAATTTTTATAATTAAACCCCTTAAGCTTCTAAAGTTTTCTCTTTAGCTATTTTTTTTTATGTTTTGGCTCCACACTTTTGTGTACTTAGCCAGTGTCAAGTAATTGATAATTTTTCAAGTTAATGATATTTCACGCAAATATGTGTTAAGTCACAGTCGAAGTCATCAAGTCAAGTCATAGTCTAGTCAAAGTAATACTCCTAGTAAAGTGGCAACATTACTTGAAGCTTCTATGGAGTTTTTTTTTTTATTGTTTGTAAGGCTTGCGTTTGACACCTGAGTTTTAGAAACAACACGAAAAGAAACGTTTCACCATCATTATACCATTTTCCCACACTCACGCCTGCAATCCAGCACTTAACGAATAGAATGCCACCAATTTTATGCACTAACACCGAAAATAACTCAAGTTTTGGAAACAAATACAATGCGGTGACGCAATCTTTTTCGCTTTCCCGCCAAAACTCCCCTAATATGTTTGTTAACAGTTTAAAATCAAATAGTTACGAAGAACCATTAGTCTAATCGATATTCAATATACTCTTAACAATTATTAATTTAGCTTATTTTTAAAATGTAATTAGACCAGCAATGAGTGGTCATCAAGGCGATTGATGAATTGAGGAAAAGCTGAGATTTACCTCTTTTCTCGCTTCTCTTTCATCAAAAAAATAAACAAATAAACAATAAAATAAATAAATAAACAATAAAATAAACAAATAAACAATAAAATAAACAATAAATAAACAATTAGAATCAAAATTGCAACTGACGATCTGTGGGAATTTATTGAATGATTACCATTGATAGACCTTCAAGAGGGCGTGGATGGCTAAATCCGTAATAATGGCGAAGAGCGAAAAATGTTCTAAGAAAAATCGAGGCCCATTTTGATAAACGTAATTTTAAATTCTCTAATAGGCTTTGGCATCATTTCGATTCACCACCATTATATTATACAAATACAAGCTTCTGCCCGCAGCTTCACCCGCGGCGTGGCCTATGGGAAAATAATTCAACCACCCATTTAACCCTCTTAAGGGTGGAATTTCGAAAAATCCTTTCTTAGCGGATGTCTACGTCATAACTTCTAACTGCATGCCAAATTTCAGCCCGATCCGTCCAGTGGTTTGGGCTGTGCGTTGATAGATCACTATGTCAGTCAGTCACCTTTGAGTTATATATATTTAGATTTTGTGATACTCAAAAATTTATTTGAACGAGCTAATGCTGTTGGTCTCTACCGACCTTTACACCGTCACCGGGTGGAGGGCAGGTGCTGAAGGCGTTAACCGTCAAAAGGGAGGCAACTAGCTCAAGGCTACCCTTGTGGACGAACTTCGGCAGTTGCCGGGATAAGAGGATCGAGAAGGTGGCAAGTCTGACGGACTTCTACAGATTACACCACGGTGAATGCGCTCAAGAACTGCATGATCTCATTCTCCCATCACCATTCCACTACCGGATTACTAGACGCTCGGCTAAACGCCATCCTTCCGTGGTCGAAATACCTCCCATTCGTACCAAGCGATTTGACTCAACGTTCTTAATTAGAACGGCCAAGGAATGGAATGCCAGCGTCTGTGTTTCCGGCATAATATGACCCGGGCGTGTTCAAGAGAAGAGTGAATAGGTATTTACTTGGCTAGCATGCTACACCTTCGATCGCATCGTCACTTCCCATCAGGTGAGAGCGCGGTCAAATGCTAGACAAGTTTGAAGTAAAAAAAAAAGACTACGTCCACTAGAAGAGTGGACTCTATGGAAAGTCTCTATTGTGAATACAGTACCTGCATAACCCATATTCGAATATACTCGATCTAAAGAAACCGGGAAATGGTAAATCGAGTTTCGCTATAAATGGCTACCGCACAATGAAATTTTACACCATAAATTCAGACCTTGATGGATGACGCGACGCCATCCATCGGAGAATTGATACAGATGGATGGTCTTGATTTATAGATGGAGGGACGCGTGCCGATGAGGGATAGATGAAGATTGATACTTAAAGCTAAAGGTCCTATTTAAGCAATAAATTAATAAATATTTGGGGATATTCCACACAGCGCCATCTAGCCTCAAACTAAGCAGCTTTGTACTATAGGAACCAGATAACTGATACAATACATAGATACTTTTTGTTTGTCAATACATACATAGAATACAATATAACACCCAGACACAGAACAAACATCGATGTTCATCACCCCCTTTTTTTTTTTTTTAGGGGGGGAAATGCCCTCGCACTTCCCTGCCACCACGGGGGTGATGGCAGGGGGTATGTGGGACTCGAACCCACTAAAACCCCCCCGTGATCCGACCGCCGCCTGGATGGTCACCCCTACCCTATCCCTATAAAAATTGCGTAGACAATTGAAGGGGTGAGAAAAGGGTTTAACTGATTTTTTTCACAAAATGACTCATGAGTATCATTGGATTCAACGTGAAATTATCTCCAATAATACATTCTTAACATACCGAAATTAGGCTTAAATCTCGAGAGTTTTAATCTAAAAACGGTTTATCTCTCACAGGAATACAGTTCGCTTAGCATAAAAACATTATTATATTTATTTTATTATATTATATTTTTACAGTAATGGTATGAATTAGTACTATATTTAGTATTTTAAAATAGAATTGAAACATTTTCAAGCAAATGAAAGTTACATAAACCTTTTCTATTACCTTATAAGCACTCTACATAAAAACGACGCCGTTGAAGTTTAAAGTCAATTTTCTCGAAACTATCAATTTTATAGTTAAACCCTTTTTACTCTCAACCCTTCAATTATGAATTGGTCGAAACAAGATTCCACGTATCCGGACAAAAAAAGCATCATTTCGCGAGCTGAAGCAGAGATTTCGCTCATTTCGCTCGGTTAGGAAACAACGAGTAACACACATATCCGGAAAAAAGAAAGCGAAATTTCGCGAGCTGAATCAGAGATTTCGCTCGCTTCGCTCGGTTAAGGAACACAGAGTACCAACACATATCCGAACAAAAAAAGCAAAATTTCCCGAGCTGAAGCAGATTTCGCTCGCTTCGCTCGGTTAAGGAACACCGAGTACCAACACATATCCGAACAAAAAAAAGCAGAATTTCGCAAACTGAAGCAGAGATTTCGCTCGCTTCGCTCAGACATAGAAATTCTATTGCAATAAGTGATTTCCCACTCTCCCTTAATCACTCAATTAAAAGATGTAATCTCCTTAAACGACATACACGCGTCACGTAAATAATTAAGCTCCTACATCGTTTTAATTAACATTTTCGCTTCACCTCAAGCGTTAACTAAATACGCTTACAGTATAATAGATTTAACATGCTAAATGGGCTTTCTTAATAAGGTTTATGAGGTAAGAAGGGTAGGTATTTTAATATTTAAGGTAGACCGTGGTTCAGAGAAATTCCTAAACAGTACTTTTTGAAGTAAAATTTCTTTACGCACGATTGATTTGGGGAGTAAGCTGGTGAATGCGAAGCGAAATGAAGTTGAAGTTGGTTTACATAGACATCTGATTGACTGGCCCGATAGCTCAGTTAGTAGTAACCCTGCCTTCTGAACTGTGGGTTGTGGGTTCGATTCCCACCCAGGACAAACATTTGTGTGATGAACATAGGTGTTTGTTCTGTGTCTGGGTGTTATATTGTATTCTATGTATGTATTTACAAACAAAAAGTATCTAAGTATTGTATCAGTTATCTGGTTCCCATAGTACAAGCTTTGCTTAGTTTGGGCCTAGATGGCGTTGTGTGAGATGTCCAAAAAAAAAAACATCTACTTGTCAGTAATTTGTATTATTATGTTGGTATGTATGGAAAAATGTATATCCACTTATTGAAGTAAAACTTCTTTACTCACGCTTGACTTGGGGAGTAAGCTGGTGAATGCGAGGGGAAGGGAAGTTAAAGTTAGTTCACGTAGACATCTACTGTCAACATAACAAAGATAAAAAATTGTATTGTTATGTTGGTATGTCCGGTAAAATGACAATTTACAATTGAAGGGGTGAGAACAAAAAGGGTTTGATTTTTTTCACAAAATGACTTATGGGTATCGTTGGATTCAGCGTGAAATTATCTACAATAATACATTCTCAAAATACCGAAATGAGGCTTAAATCTCGAGATTTTGAGTCTAAAAAAGAATTTATCTTTCACAGGAATACAGTTCGCTTAGCATAAAAACATTATTATATTATGTTTTTACAGTAATTGTATGAATTAGTACTATATCTAGTATTTCAAAATAGAATTAAAACATTTTCAAGCAACTGAAACTTCCATAAACCTTTTCTATTACCTTATAAGCACTCTACATTAAAATGACGCCGTTGAAGTTTAAAGTAAATTTTCTCGAAACTGTCAATTTGACAGTTAAACCCTTAGAATAAATCTCAACCATTCAATTGTCAAGATGGTGACATTAACATTAAACAAAGCATTACCAAAGCATAGGTTTTCGTAACTGAGTTGAAAGATTGTGTTAATCTTCATCATCATCATCATCATTATCCATCATTAGATGTTGGTTCAAAGTTTTAACCGATACAAAAGACAGTATCTACTACTCCATGAACTCTGTTAAGCCGTCTGTTTCCTATTATATACCTACATTTTGTCCACCACTGGCGAACATTGAGAAAAAAAACGAGTGCGCTTTAGACCACACGACTGAAGTAAAACTTCTTTAGTTTAGCTCCATCTATCGGCCGGTATACCTTGTTTTTGATTTGTTTAATGTTAATGTCGCCATCTTGACGATTATAAATGGTCATTTTACCGGACATACCAACATAATGATACAATTTTTACGATCTACGTTAACCAACAACTCTCAACTTCCGTTCGCCTCGCCATCTTACTACCCAAGAGCGTAAAAAAGTTTTACTTCAAAATCGCTACAATAATTATGTCTACCCTAATAACGCGTCGAAACCAGAAATAAACTAATAGCTTGGTTTTTTGTTAATTACTTGTCAATTACTGGCGGACATTGGAAGCGGGCAAGTAGCTTTGTTCAACTACTGGTGACAATGAAAACTGATTTTTCTTCATCTTTTACTAACAATATTGGGCATTTATTTTCTAATAACAATTCAGAGAATAATTAATTAGATCAAATTACAAAAAAAATTACCTCCATCCGAAAAATCTACTACAAAAAATTCAACATCAATTATTCCATAAAGCCGAAAATTGTACTGTAACATGATTAGGGCCTTCTTTGTCTTCGCAGCATAATACTTGTAGGAGTACAAGCAAGTTTAGACCTTAATGTTTTGACAAAAGATGTATTCGAATATTACGTCCCGAAGTTTTTGCTTGAAGAAAATGAATTTAATAAACTTTTTGTGATGAAAAATGATGTGGAGCGGTTATCTTAACGTATTTTTTAGACCGAGAAAATTGTTTTCGATGCTGTTTTTTTTTCGGGGGGCTGAGATTTTTGGTAAGTTTAGATCTATATTGCTTACATAGTGTACATTGATGGTATATGAAGGAGTAAGGAGCACAGCACATTTGAAGAGAGATAGAAAATATTTAATACAATTGACTTGACTTGGGGAGTAAGCTGATGAATGCGAGGCGAAAAGAAGGAAGTTGATTCACGTAGAACTGTCAGCATAACCAAGTTAAAATTTGTACTATTATGTTGGTACTTCCGGTAAAATGACAATTTACAATTGTCAAGATGGCGACATCAACGTTAAACAAAGCAAAAACAAAGGCATACGGTGTGATAGAGAGATGTGATACCGGCCGATAGATGGAGCTAAACTAAAGCAGCCTTATTAATAAACACGAACTAGCTTTAGACTTGTTACACCATCTTTTGTCTCTTTCGATCCAGCTAAACATTCCAGTAGCAAAAAAAGGACAAAAGCTGAAGTAACTAATCCGAGACTAATACCCGTTTATTAATAAGGCTGAAGAAGTTTTACTTCAATCGTGTGGTCTAAAGCACACTCGTTTTTAAAAGAGTTTCCACAGAAAAACGGGGTGTACCACTAACCTCTAAAACAATGGCGCAGTCTGCAGGATTTTATGCATTATTCTCACCCTCTGGCGCGGTCTCATATGTATCTGATACGATCTATGCTTTTATCTAATGGCTGCCTTTCCCTTCCTTTAGATTATGGGACCGTATGGGATGGGATGATTTTGTATTATGGGACCACAGATATACATAAAAGGGTAACATAATCGGTTGAGTAATAAGATTACTAGATTAGATTATATAGATTAGGTTTTAGTTTGAAAACTATCGTGAGTATGACACATTTTGTAAGATAAATAACGGCTAAAACTCACGTGGGTTATGTGCTGACGCTCGCGAAAGCCGCCGCGGCTTGCGTTAGTAACTGGCTCCCAGAAGAAGGACATCGAATATGTCCGAAACCTGGTCAGAGTAATTTCGACTTTTAATTGACGTGAGTCTTAGCCATTATTTATCTTACAAAATATAGATTAGGTGTTGATATCTTATTCTACTAGCTTCTACAGTGCCTTTCAAAGCGGAACTTCTACGTTTTTTATAATAATGAATGATGTGACGAGCTATTCGTTCACCTGATGTTAATCGACACGGCCGCCCATACAGAACAGCGTCACTCGGAACTCAAAAATATAAAGTTTTGCGCTACACTGCACTGCGCATATCATCCTGAGACATCAGCACAGTCTGATAATAAGATTACTCGACTGTGAGATAAGATCATAAAGTCTAAATTACATTACTGTTGGGGAAGGAATAACTGCACAATTCGGTGGTACCTACCTAGATGATGCAGAGAAGTCCTAGAGTCCGCGCAACATAAGTGTACGCGTAATGATTGCGTTACCGTCGAATGATCTACAACGAAGTGAAGTGATCGATTTAGTTATTAGGTGGTAGGACTTTGTTGCAAAGTTCCTCTAGGTAGGTACCACCGCTTTGCCAGTTATTCTGCCGCCAAGCAGTAGTGTGCAAGCACTACTGTGTTCCGGTTTGAAGGGCACTGTAGCTAGAGAAATTACTGGGCAATTGAGACTTTATGATCTGATTTCACAGTCGAGTAATCTTATTACCAGACTGTGCTGATGTCTCAGGATGATGTGCGCAGTGCAGTGTCGCTTGAAACTCTATGTTTTAGGGTTCCGAGTGACACTGTTCTATTATGGGCGGCCGTGGCGCTTAACATCAGGTGAACGACTAGCTCGTCACATCATTCAATAACATAAAAAAAATGTATAACACAAAAAACACGAAATAACATTTATTATTTCTTGGTGTTGAAGTACAATTCTAAAAAAAATGAGAAAAAATTTAGTATTTCTCGATGTTAAAGTACAAATCGTAACAAAAAAGAAACGAAATAACATTTATTATTCCGCGATAATAAAGTACGAATCGCCAATACTGCATTTTGTTCCGATTTTGACTACGCGCAGACTTATCTTGCACGGGCTCTACCACCTCAGTAATAATAAAAATAAATAATAATAGCTCCCAACGATCACATACATAGATCCTGGACCCTAACTAGGATTCCCTGTGTCTAGGGACCCAGAAACTACGAGGGCCATGGTCCCACAACCAACAACCATGGTCCACATCTATGAATAGGTGATTTTAGAGATGAGACACATCATCAAACAAGTTTGGAGTGAGGTAAATCGCCTACTTGATTCGATTTACCAAGATTCCGTGAAATATCCTCGATAGATTTTTGTGAACGATAAATTTAGGACAAATTTCTATCAACCCATCTCAATTATTTGGGTCAACAGACTGGACTGGAGTTTTCAGAAATGGATTTTATTTATTAGATAATTGGGTAGTTACTAGTTTTGGGGTCAGTTGGGAAAATTCAAAACTCCAGCTTTATATCACAATTTTGTATATTCTCTGTATTATTAATCCAATCGCAATTTACACACATTCCACATTCTTATACCTCAAAGCCAATCGTAAACTACAACCGTTCCGATCGCAAGCTACAGCGAGACTGCCTCGCATTTAATACTGTGGTTGCCATCTTGGTTTTGCCAACGCAATACTAAGATGGCGCCACTAGTGACTTCCGTAAAATAATCGTTCCTTAACTAATCATAAAATGAAACAAAGTAATACGTAGATTCTGATGACAATAAAATATAATTTATAAGTTAGGTATACATTATTAATATTACCTAACAGCTCGGCCATCCTATTCAAAGCAAGTCCTCTTGCTTTATCATAATAAAGAGAGAAAAAAAATACATTTCAAACTGTTGACTTTCATACATGATTGAATTACATAATAATATTTACATTAATTATATTAGCCTATAGTCGTTTCCTAGCAGTAGTTTATTACATATTGCTACAGAGTTTATGGAGGAATACAAATAATTAGGAAGTTAATATGTAGGAGTTTATAAGGGAATATCTCCGTTTACAAAAAAATATATATACAATCGTTTAGTTCATAATTATTTTACTTAATTTTACACATTTAACGATGGCCATGTTGTTAAAAATAACAATAATTGGCTACTAATCATTTTCATCCGTACCGTCACATGCAGAATCGTCACTATCAAAATTTCTGTTAAATATCAGCCATGGTTGGATTTTATCAATAGCTACAACAGCTTCGTATCGGCTGTTTTTGCGTGTAAGGGGAGTGTCTTCTATTACCAGTCGATCATGTGGGAGCACTTTTATCACACGATAAGGTCCTTGATATTTGTTGACCAATTTCTGTGATTTACCATCATGTGGTACTTGTCGCTCAACACGCACTAAATCACCCTCTTTATAAACTGTACTAGGTTTCCTACGTCTGTTGAATCGTTCCGCGTCTTTTGATTGTTGAAGAGTTATTTTATTACTAGCTTCTTCACGTATATGTTCAATCTCTTCAATAGGCGTGCGATTGAGAGTGTCGTTGATAACAGAACTCATAATCCCTTCAGCCCTGGCAGTTATATTGAATCCAAACAAAAGCTCAGATGGACTTTTATTCGTTGTTTTATGTTTTGTAGTGTTAATTCCTCCTTGAATATCACCAATACAATCGTCCCAGGACTTATCATCATTCCCATGACCTGAAGCCGATAGAGCGTCTAATATGGTCCTGTTAAAACGTTCAACTTGACCGTTTGCCCTGGGCGTAGCGACAGAATTTACAATATGTTTTATGCCAAAGGATGATATGAACGCCTTAAATGTCGTACTCGTGAAACTAGACCCTTTGTCAGTAATCAAACGTGCAGGTACACCAAAATAGCTAATATGTTCGCGCATGACTTTAACAGTAGTGATAGACTTGGTATTCCTAACCGGTGTTATGTTGATATATTTGGTGAATCCATCGATTATCACCAATATATAACAGTTACCCTTCTTACTCTTAACAAAAGGCCCCAGGTGGTCAGCATGGACCGTATGAAAAGGTATGCTAACTTTTTCTATCGGGTGGAGTTCACCTTCGCGCCTACCCCCGGGAGTTTTATGATGCGCGCATTCGAGGCATGATGATACGTATTTTTTTACAAACTTCCTCATCTTACTAAACCAATAATGTTCTCGGATACGTTGCAATGTCTTCTCAAAGCCATGATGACCAACTTCATCATGGTTCATCTTAAGGATTTGCCAGCGAACGGTCTTTGGCACTAGCCATTTGATGCTGTCGCCTACAACTCGATATACACGACCATTTTTTACTTTATAGTTAGCTATAACGTCAGCCGTTTTAGTAGACAATGGATCCTCGAGAATATTTTTAATGGATTTTACTTCTTCATCTGCAGATTGAACCGTAGTGATCCAATCTTCTTGCACATTGCGTACAAGCAACACGTCTAGAATATGGGTTTCTACCATGGGATCGTCAACGGGGTTACGACTTAGCGCGTCTACATGTGACATTCGTATTCCTGGCCTATATTCTATACTACAGTCAAATTCTTGGATTTGAACCCACCATCGAGCAACGCGGGGCAGTAAGTCACGTTTAGTCAATGTGGTTCGGAGTGCATTGCAGTCTGTGAAGATTTTAAAAGGGACACCTGATAGATAAACTCTAAAGCGATTCAGAGATGCAATGACTGCGAGAGTTTCTATCTCAAAAGAATGGAATTTCTGTTCATCCGTTGTTGTCTTGCGACTAAAGTAGGACACGGGTTGTAAAATGCCGTTCGAATTTCTTTGGAGCAATATTCCTGCCAGCCCTTCTTTGCTTGCATCGGTGTGGAGATGGGTTTCTGCTTTTGGGTCATAAATAGCAAGTATTGGGCGTTCTATGAGTAAAGCTTTAATTTTACAAAATGCTTGATTTTGACTTTCACCCCATACCCAAATGGACTCTTTTTTTAGTAGATTTGTTAGTGGCGCAGCTATGATAGAGTAATCTCTAATGAATCTCCTAAAAAACCCAGATAGACCGAGGAATTGACGCAGTTCGTGTTGGTTAGTTGGGGTTGGGAATTTCGAAACTGCTTCCGTCTTTCGACTACCCGGCTTAATACCTTCTGCACTAACTTCAAATCCTAAGAAGTCAATCTTTTCTAAAAAGAAGTTACATTTACTTAGTTTTAGTGTCAGCCCACCCTTCTGTAACAGTTGTAAGACTTCTTCTAATCTTTCCATCCCTTCTGTAAAGGTCTTTGCTGGTATTAAAATATCGTCCATGTAGACAATAGCATATTTGATCTTAGCATCCATTAAGATTTTGTTAATAGTCCTCTGAAACACGGACGGTGCATTTACGAGACCAAACGGCATCCGATTATATTCAAACTGACCGTCTGGTGTAACAAAAGCAGTTTTGTTGCGGCTTGGTTCCGAAATAGGTATCTGGTAGTAGCCAGAAGCCAAATCTAGGGAAGTGAAGAGGGTGTTACCTGCTAGCATGTCAAGTTGATCTTCTACGCGTGGCAAGGGAAAATGGTCCTTTTTTGTCTTTCTATTAAGGGCGCGGTAGTCTACACACAAACGCTTCTCACCGGTCTTCTTTTGTACCAGAACTATAGGGCTAGCATAAGGAGATGAAGACTCCCGGACTATATTGCTATCCAACATTTCTTGAACCATCTCTCTTACTAATGAGCGATCAGAATGCGACATTCTGTATGGTCTAAAAACTACCGGATCCGTATTTTCTAGTTCGATTACCATTTCGTAACTTTCGGTGTAGCCTAGGTCCTTAAGACAAGTCGAGAAACATGTGTTATACTTAGATAATAACCTTTGGAGCTCAAGACACTTCGCGTCACCGAGGCTTTTGTTGAAGTTAAGTTCGTGGTCAACCTCATTTTCGTGAAAAGTAACGCTGCATGATTGTAAGACTTTATTAGAGATACTATCGTTGCTATGCATTATATCGGGTTTTATCTCAGCGCGAGTCAATAGGGTGTTCTTTTTTATACGTATTACATTAAGAGACGCATTATAAACTAAAAGAGCTCCACGACCCTTCTTCAGTTCATATTCCCCGGGACATAAATAATACTCTGCACCTTCCGCTCCCCTGAGTGATCCGTTAACAGTTAATATGCAAGAAGTGCATGTATTAGTGATAATTGGGACTACGTGCATTACTTTACTCGGTATATCGAAATCAGAATCGGCAAGCAAATGAATCTTTCCCTTAGGAATTCTTTGAAATATTATTTCGTCGGGAGTCTTGGTGATCCAAATGTCAGGTTTCTCAGTAAACGAATGACCTAGTAAAATTGGATGAGTAAGGACATAATCTTCAACAACGAATAGATCTATCACTTCTTTCAGCCCTTGTACTTCTACTGTAGCTGTTACTACACCTAGCGGTCGGACAATACTAGCACCAATACCCCTAAAAGTCGGTAAATCATCTCGTTGTAAAATTTGAAGTTCAAGAGCTTTCGCAAGACTAACTTTAACCAGGGAGCATTGACTGCCAAGATCAATATGGCACTGAACTGGAGAATTATTCAAGCGAATTTCGTTTATGTACTTATTATTAGTATTGTCGACTAATAGTTCTGCCACCTGTTTCTCACTGGGGTCTTTCTTTGGTGGGACCTTATCATCGAAAGCCTTACGTCGATAGCAGTCCTTCGACTGATGACCTACTCTATCGCAATTTGTGCATTTTATGGTTGGCTTAGGGCATTTAAAGCTCGGATGACCCACCTCTTTGCAATTAAAACACCTGATATTGTTATTCATTGACCCTACCTTCGATACCCCTGGGCGATTACTAGGAAGGTATGGTCCCTGATCTAATTTATTGCGTCTCCCCGTATCATAAGAATCCCTGACTGGACCTACTTTAACTGTCCTGAAATATCTGAGAACTTGTTCTGGTTCATTAAACTGCGCAGCTTGAGCCCCAACCTTAACGGCCCTATCATCGACCCCATAAAGTATACAATCAACTGCCTGTTTACCGAAAATTTTGCAACGATTTAAAAGATTGATTTTCGTATAATAATAGTGCTCCAACGATTCCCCATATTTAACCTTCTTCGAAAGCATCTCAGTAAGGAGTTCGGCATAATCCTCGCGACAAGGAAATGACTCTATCAACTTTTTCTTCCATTCCCCCCAGGTGTGCAGAAGAGAAGGCAAGCCTTGATACCATGTTTCGGCAACACCGCTAAGCTTTGGCAAAGTATAATGAATGATCTCCTTCTCTTCCCATCCATAAATTTCTGCACATTCCTCTACTTTCGTTAACCAACTTAAAATGGTTTGTTCTTTAGACATGGGATCAAATTCCGGTATGACGTTAACGTTAAAGGTGAGTTTAGGTTTATCCGAACTCCTTACTTGAGTTAGTATATTAAGGACCTTATCCAAAATATTAGAATCATCTAACTTACTTCTAGATCTCTTCCTTTTCGGCCGTCTACGTTGTTCCTCAAATTCTTCCGATGAACTACGGCGTCGTTTTCTCCCACGCGTCATTCTTGCATATCTTCTGTCCTTTTCATATTCATCACCTGAGCTACTAGAGCTGTCAGTTAAGTATTGCCTCCTGCTGTTCCTCGATATTCCCTGTTGCGACGCACTTCTACACAGGCTCCTTCCCTTTTCCCTTGAAGTAGAAGGACGTTCATTGTAACCATGATCACTCGGCCGCGTTCCTTGGGCCTTCCCGCAATCATGGTTACCCGACCTAGTAGCTATACCATCATGATCACTCGGCCACGATCCTTGGGCCTTCCCGCAATCATGGTTACCCGATCTAGTAGCTATACGATCATGATCACTCGGCCACGATCCTTGTGCCTTCCCGCAATCATGATCGCCAGACCTAGTCATCACACAGTCATGATCACTTGGCCGCGTTCCTTGGGCCTTCCCGCAATCATGACCACTTTGCTCAATATGGTTAGTAGTCCCTTGATCATGGTCACTTGACCCAGTTCCTTGGGCCATCTCGCCACCTTGACCGTCAGAGCCACGTGTCCTAATCTCATCCATTTTATTATTTGTTGTCTGAAACTTTCAAGAGACAGCTGAGAATATATTCAAGTTTATTATTAATTAGTAAAATAAAATAATAGTCCAACAGAGAACAAATATCCGGTAATATTCTAATTGTAAAAGAATTCATCAGTATCCTTTGAGACCAGGTACCTACTCCTGACAACAGTCACTTGTGGCACAAAAAATGTTTAAAATCTCCGGTTCGTTTTTTTTATTTTTATTAAGCAATATTTAACTCCAAATAAAATGGGATTGCATATTTAATCAGCTGCTGTAGTATAAAAATAAGTGGGTACTATTTTTAATACTTACATACAAGGTAAAAAGAACTTTAAACAGTATAAAAATCGTTCGTGCCAACTACGTTAAGCACCGCAGCAATCACTATAGTTGTCATAAGAGAAAAAGAGTATTTTCATTTGTACTCTTTACTCTTTAATAGTCATCATAGAATGACGTACTATCATGCACTATATTTAAGCTAATTAATTAATTTGCTTCCGGTATAATTTATGTATGTATGTCATACAATATAATTATGTATGCACATATATTTGTATGACTACAAAAAAACATAAGAAAAAAAAAGACTTAAGCAGCAAGATTTCTAAATAAGCAAAGTTGTGTTTCACCGACTGTAAAATATTACAGCAATTTTATCCGAAAGCATAAAATGCGAGGAAGAGGGAATGTACTTACGTTGTTATGGACGTGGTGCGGAAAAATTATATGGTTTTTCTTCCGTCGATCCCACTTCTGACCTTTTGGGGTCAGTTGGGAAAATTCAAAACTCCAGCTTTATATCACAATTTTGTATATTCTCTGTATTATTAATCCAATCGCAATTTACACA
Source organism: Ennomos fuscantarius (assembly GCA_905220475.3). NCBI lineage: Eukaryota > Metazoa > Arthropoda > Insecta > Lepidoptera > Geometridae > Ennomos > Ennomos fuscantarius. The sequence goes on along the minus strand of HG992050.1, from coordinate 6,178,823 downwards.
CATTCCACATTCTTATACCTCAAAGCCAATCGTAAACTACAACCGTTCCGATCGCAAGCTACAGCGAGACTGCCTCGCATTTAATACTGTGGTTGCCATCTTGGTTTTGCCAACGCAATACTAAGATGGCGCCACTAGTGACTTCCGTAAAATAATCGTTCCTTAACTAATCATAAAATGAAACAAAGTAATACGTAGATTCTGATGACAATAAAATATAATTTATAAGTTAGGTATACATTATTAATATTACCTAACACTAGGTAATTGTATTTTTTGTTTTATTTTATCTAGTCGAAATGAGATGGTTTCTACATTTTTTATGTTATTGAATGACGTGACGAGCCGTTCGCCTGATGTTAAGCGACACGGCTGCCCATATCAGTTGCAGTGTCATCCCGGAACTCTTATAGAATTTCGCGTGACACTGCACTGCGCACATCATCCTGAGACATCTACACAATCTAGTAATAAGATTACTAGACTAAGATCAGGTCATAAAGTCTCATTTGTCCAGTAATTTCACTAGCTACAGCGCCCTTCAAACCGGAACACAGCAGTGTTTGCGCTTTACTGCTTGGCGGCAGAATAACTGGCAAAGTGGTGGTACCTACGTGGATAAACTTTGTAGAAAAGTCCTACCACATCTTGACCTTGCCATGTGACTACAGACCTTCTGAAAAGTGCGTTACCTTTTTATATATTATCTAAATATATAACTCAAAGGTGACTGACTGATTGACTGACTGACATAGTGGTCTATCAACGCACAGCCCAAACCACTGGACGGATCGGGCTGAAATTTGGCATGCAGGTAGATGTTATAACGTAGGCATCTGCTAAGAAAGGATTTTTCGAAATTCCACCCGTAAAAGGGTGAAATGGGTGGTTAAATAATCTATGAAAAAATTTCTTCTTCGTTTCCTAAAAGCCACGCGGGTGAAGCCGCAGGCTTACGCTAGTTTTAATTTAAAATCCATACTACTGAAACGTCTTTGATAAAATTTTATGGGAACAATCTAAAAGTGAATTGTTTTAAATAAAAATTAAATATTTTCCAAAGATGTTTATAAGTTAATGTCGGAGTCCTAATTTAGGTACCACATATTAAAAAAACCGTAATGAGTACCTCTTCTTTAGTTCCAGTTGAAAAATAAAGTTCTATGTACCCTCAAACATAAAAACATGGCATAACATAATAAAACCTATAAAAGAAATAAAATCAAACTTCATCAATAAGTAGTGACATTACTAGTGAAAAACAGGAAAATGGGAAGGAAAAAACGGAAAAAATGTATCGAATGCCAATTTTCCCGAACTTTGTACAAAATTATTTTTGTTTTTGTTATCTTCTTGTCAATGACGGCTTATTTTCTAGTCTTCCGTTGAATAAATATTAATTATTATTTATTAATATTTGTTTCCACTACAAAAACTATTACGCCTACATGACTGATTTTACTGACGGCTCTAGGAAGCCTTGAAGAGAAAACGAAAAGGTATGGTTTTAAAACTTGGAACCATTCGCCAACACTCGTGCACGTTCACGAACACTTAACGGATAATAATCTACCCTTATTACACATAAAAATTCAAAAATACACTGTTTTTTTTTTGTTTGGTTTTGGCTCCACACTTTTGTGTATTTAGCCAGTGTCAAGTAATTGATATATCTCAAGTTAATTAATATCATATAGTGTGTCAAGTCAAGTCACAGTCCAAGTCATCAAGTTAAGTCATAGTCTAGTCTAGTCAAGTCATACTCCTAGTAAAGTGGTGACAACTTTACTTGAAGCTTCTATGAAGTTTTGGAAACAACACGAAAAGAAACGTTTCACCATCATTATACCATTTTCCCACACTCACGCCTGTAATCCAGCACTTAACGAATATAATACCACCAATTTTATGCACTAACACTGAAAATAACACAAGTTTTGGAAAATAATACAATGCGGTGACGCAATCTTCTTCGCGTTCCCGCCAAAACTCTTGGATTCTTTTTAACGACCGTAAAATGGATATAAACCTTTTTGCTGTGGCAATTCGACTGACATAATAAGACTTTGACATGACTTATGTCATACAAAATTCCTCACTTGACATTGGCAGAAGTATCGCTAAAAGCTATAGCCAGCCATTAAACGAAGAGAAGAAGAAGAAGACATTGGTTTATCTTTTAAAATGGTTTCATATTAAAAAGTACTAGAAGACAAGAAATACTAAGGAGATTTGGGTTAACTAATGTTAAATACTATTTGTCCGGCTCATGGAACGGATCAAACCCGCTTTCCATCACAATCGTTCTATTTGTATCCAGCTGTAAATATAAACTAGTTAACTATGTAAACGTTGTGTAATCAGTAATTTACATTATACGTTTTGTGTGCTTCAGTTTCATGGGAGGACTGTGGTACCTGATAAAAGCGGTATTTTAGGGTAAAATCTTCTACCGCTTTTATTTACTATTTATTTTAGTTTTGAATATACGTAAGGGTCTTTTTATCATAAAATAACTACTAATAATCTAAATACGGATAAACGGTAACTACTTACTTATTATAAATTAGTTGTGTTCCTGTACAGTCCAATATTTGAGACAACAGCCAGAGAGACAATGGCCATATTACTCAAGTAAACGGTAAAAGTAAATTTAAAATTAAAAAAAAATAAGTACAGCTTGAAATGTCAACATTACAGATGTACCTCGAAATAATGTATTAGTAATAACTTATTTGATATGGCATCTTAGGAAATTGTTGTGTCCCAGTTTGTGTTAATATGTAAATGCCGTGGTGGAATATATATAGATTTGATTGCACATCATCATTCGTAACTAAGTTAATTTTGCTCTAAGATGACGAGTATTACACTCTATTTACAAAAAAAAAAAAACATAGCATATATTTATTTGATTTGACTGCTTTCTAAAAAAAGATTAAACCGATTTCAATCACCTAAATTTCATACTTATAAATACTTGGATGATATGGTCATCTATAAATTTTATAAAGTTATTTTAATTAAAAACCAAACCACGAACCTTTTTATTTTGTTTGCTGTAATAAATCTTAAAATCTAAAATCTAAATCTTTTTAATAAAATGTATATGGAACCAATTTGAAAGCACATCCTTTCAAATAAAAAATAATTATCTTAATCCATTATCAATTGATGGATGAGATCTGAAGTAACAAAAAAAATATATTTAAAAAATACAATCGAATTGAGAACTATCTCCTTTTTTGAAGTTGGTTGAAAAGCAGACTCGTAAACGTTTTGAACCTTGATCCATATCAAGCTTACGGCGAGTCAGCAAGCCATACTGGACTCGACTTGCTGGGAAAATACCGGAATTCCGAATTCAGTCCTTATTTACACGCTGAAATGTACGCGTCTTTCATCACGCGTTGGATCTTTGGGGATTGGCTGCCAGTGGGTAGTAAATCTTAGTTTATGGAGATCATCTTATCTTACCGACAAAGTTTATGTATTATCCTTAAAGTATAAATTATCTTCATTCACAGAGGATCAAGTTTATGTGTTTGTTGTAACCGACAGGGTATGGGATAAGTTTAAAGGTTATAAGACGAAATGATAATGGTTAAGAATATTATTCTATACGAGCTTCTGCCCGCAGCTTCGCCCGCGGCGTGGCCTGTGGGACAATAATTCAACCACCCATTTCACCCTCTTAAGGGTGGAATTTCGAAAAATCCTTTCTTAGTGGATGCCTACGTCATGACATCTACCTGCATGCAAAATTTCAGCTCGACCCGTCCAGTGGTTTGGGCTGTGCGTTGATAGATCACTATGTCAGTCAGTCAGTCAGTCACCTTTGAGTTATATATATTTAGATTCTGCCGTGAAGAATTAAGTCTTTGAATTAAGGACTCTTTAGGTACCTATTTAAAGTTAGGATATTAATTTATTATTGTTGTGCGAAAAGCGTTACTATACATGAACGTATCCTTACAGAGTCGTGAACTTATCTTACCTACTTTGCTAAGTTACAATAATTGTGGAAGGCAGTTTTTATTATTAATTAAATTAAATTAATTAAATAGAGAAATAATTAATAAACGCAAAGCGTAAGAAACCGACTTTAGACATAGACATAGACATTAGAACTAGACCTGGGGCCTTACCGCGTAAGTCTGGTGGAGACCGTAATCGTGTTCTCTCTTGCTCGCACTCGTGGACTTGTTAATTGGCGCGTGCAGGATGGCAGGCGAAGCTGATTCCCAGAATGGTTACGCGGTAGGGGTGCATTGAAATCGGACCACACTGGAAGCACCAGCTTTCAAATAAAATAAAAACCCAAAATTGGTTCACCCAGTCGAATGTTCTAAATCATAAAAAATACAGTTGAATTGAGAACCTCCTCATTTTTCGAAGTCGGTTGATAAAATGGATAATACTTGAATTTTTTTCCCCGAGCTGTGCTTAAACGTTTGGTCTACCATTTAGTTACTGCCGTGTATCACCCATCCATGCCATCTTACGGCTTTCCAACGTCACGGCTAACTTGACCTAAGTCCGAATTAGGGTTTGGGTCCCTACTTTTCATAAATATAGTTGTCTTGAAGTCCCGGGACTTTTCATAATTTTAGTTGTCTCGAGTCCCGGGACTTTTCATAATTTTAGTTGTCTCGAATCCTGGGACTTTTCCTAATTTTAGTTGTCTTGAGTCCCGGTACTTTTCATAATTTTAGTAATCTCGAGTCCCAGGACTTTTCAAAATTTTAGTTGTCTCGGGTCCCGGGACTTTTCATAATTTTAGTTAACTCGAGTCCCGGGACTTTTCATAATTTTAGTTATCAGACGAGACAAGATTGTCAAAATTGTTATGTAATCATTATTATTTACAATAATTTAAGTAGCCTGTTAGTTAAGTGAATAATTACTTAATCTACTACGTAATTACTGAGAGGATGGACTTACTATAAGGGAAATAACAAAGAGTAAATTCATTCGTGAGAGAGAGTCTTGACGTCCCGGGAATTCCCGGGACTTGATTGTGTACTGTCTCGTGTTCCGGTACTTTAAAATTGTCGAAATTTGTTTGTCTACAATTGTGGAAATCCCCAACCCAAATCCGAAACAAAAAATCTGAAACACAAATTAAAGTTTAGTTCAAAAATTTTTAAGAAATACCGTAACTTAGTGTACTTTTTAGCTTTTTAGACTTTCAAACACCAGCTTTTGTGAACACAGGCCGATCATCGCGAAAAATCGTTTTTCGTGATTGCCTGTACCCCCTGCGTCCGGCGACACCTATGTGTATACACGATGTAGGCACCTATGTATAATATCCAGTTAGGTAACTCACGCTTTGTTGCCCATTTGCCCGACAACTGCTCCCCAAAATAAAACGCCATAACAATTATCCTATTTCACGTGTAAACGTAGTTACACGTTATTTTGGGTGTACTAACCCGGGGCACTATACTTTATAGAAACAGTAACTCAACTAGAATGCAACTAGAATTTTAAACGTGAGTAAATCCCGTACAAATAATACAAAATGTGTGAAAACCACGTTAGTTTCCATAATACAACTAGAATGTTTCCACACGTTTGTTAATGTCTATCTGTCCATCCAAAGGCTGGAAGAGATCGTTGTCAGAGAAAAGACTGCCCATTGTGACTGGACCGATAGCTCAGTTAGTAGTAACCCTGCCTTCTGAACTACGTGTTGTGGGTTCGATTCCCACCCAGGACAAACATTTGTGTGATGAAGATACAACAACAACATATTGTATTCTATGTATGTATTTACAAACAAAAAAGTATCTTAGTATTGCATTAGTTATCCGGTTCCCATAGTACAAGCTTTGCTTAGTTTAGGGCTAAATGGCGCTGTGTGAAATGTCCACACATATTATAAATATTACTAGTTGCGCCCCGCGGTTTCACCCGTAGATAAAAAGTAATTTAACGGGAAACTTTCACTTTTTCGGGATAAAATGTAGCTTATATGTTAATACAGTGTATAAGCTATCTTGGTGCTGAAATTCATCCAAATCCATTCAGCCGTTTGAGAGTGAAGCAGTAACAAACAAACACATACACACAAACACACATACAAACTTTCGCCTTTATAATATTAGTGTGATGTGATATTGTAACACTGGTTTTAGTTTTACAAGGTTTTATTAATACAATTGAAGGGGTGAGAACAAAAAGGATTTAACTGATTTTTTTTTTCACAAAATGACTTATGGATATCGTTGGATTCAGCATGAAATTATCTACAATAATACATTCTCAAAATACCGAAATGAGGCTTAAATCTCGAGATTTTGAGTCTAAAAACGGTTTATCTGTCACAGGAATACAGCTCGCTTAGCATATAAACATTATTATATTTATTTTATTATAATATATTTTTACAGTAATTGTATGAATTAGTACTATATTTAGTATTTAAAATAGAATTAACACATTTTCAAGCAACTGAAACTTACATAAACCTTTTCTATTACCTTATAAGCACTCTACATTAAAATGACGCCGTTGACGTTTAAAGTAAATTTTCTCGAAACTGTCAATTTGTCAGTTAAACCCTTTTTATTCTCAACCCTTCAATTTGGTAAGCGTGCTCCACCTTCGACCTCATCATCACTTACCATCAGGTGAGCTGTAGTCAAACGCATGCAGATTTCTAATATTTACCACAACATAAAACTTTGTGGCAACTTACGTTACTGGTACTTATTTATACGTTCGCCGGAAAATATTAAACGAAACTGCCTCGCTTTAGGCACCATTAATTAGTAGGTTTCATTATATAATATTTCTATTGGACTTTCCAGAATATTCCTGGGCTACTGGAATGACTTTCCTTTTTTTTGGCTCTACACTTTTGTGTAGCCAGTGTGAAGTAATTGATATTTTTTTAAGTTAATGATATTTCACGCAATATTTCATCAAGTAATAGTCTAGTCTAAGTTATACTCCTAGTAAAGTGGTGGCAACTTTACTTGAAGCTTCTATGGAATTTTGGAAACAATACGAAAAGAAACGTTTCACCATCATTATACCACTTTCCCACACTCGTGCCTGTAATCCAGCACTTAACGAATATAATGCCACCAATTTTATGCACTAACACTGAAAGTAACACAAGTTTTGGAAAATAATTCAAGGCGGCATTAAATCACTCAAACTAGGCGGCTGTCTTTAGAGTCTTTACGCAATGGTAGTTAAACGTGCGTAAACCTCTTTTGTTGTTCGAAATGGTTTACAATCATCATATTTTCAGGTATTGTGTAAACTGTAATTTTACGATCTTCAATGAAAAATAATCTAAATGTATAAAACTCAAAGGTGACTGACTGACTGACAGACTGACATAGTGATCTATCAACGCACAGCCCAAACCACTGGACGGATTGGGCTGAAATTTGGCATGCAGGTAGATGTTATGACGTAGGCATCCGCTAAGAAAGGATTTTTTCGAAATTCTACCCTTAAGAAAGTGAAATGGGTGGTTGAATTATTTTCCACGCCGCGGGCGAAGCTGCGGGCAGAAGCTCGCCTATTTATAAAACTGAGTCGGGGTTTTTCGAATACTTATAACTCGAAAACGGCTGGACCGATTTGCATGTTTTTAAATTTATAGTATTTGTCTGCGTCCCGAATAGCAGAATCACACTAATATTATAAAGGCGAAAGTTTATATGTTTGTTACTCTTTCACGCTCAAACGGCTGAATGGGTTTGGATGAAATTCGGTACCAAGATAGGTTATACACTGGATTAACATATAGGCTACATTTTATCCCGGAAAAGTGAAATGTTCCCGTGGGAGGAGCAACGAAGTTCGCACCTACAACAAAGCATAGTTGTGGAATGTCAACGGAGTGCGTACGATTGATCCATGAATATATATACATATATATATATATATATATCTACATATAGAAAGAAAGAAAGAAAGAGAGAAAAATTTTTATTCATGGCAAAGAGTGCGCAAGATAAAAAATACATAAAAGATATAAAAAACATAGTAATTGTCAGTTGCCATGAATCGGTCCCAACTCAGCATAGTTCTGGCGATACAGCCAGCGCTGGTCTTCCGTTGCGAGCGTTTCAGTGTCGTCACGGAACAGTTTACAATCTTAAAAAAATATTACCAATAAACTAACAATGCTCAACTAGAGATTAACTAACTTACTTGCAGAAAATATATTTTATACAATAAATAAGAAATAGTTTATGTTGTAACCAAATGAAAACAATAAAATAAAATAAAACGTAAAAAGAGTAATTAAAAGAGAATGCCTACATTAAAGCACAAAACTACAAGCAAAAACATTAACAGCTTTATTATGACTATTTTTAATTGATATTGAGAATGAGTTGTGAGGGGTGTATTTTAGGGTGTTTAGATTGCACTTGTGTCGTGTCGGAGAGCTTCTTCCGCTTTCTGGTGGACAAAAAGAAATTTCTTTAATTTGAACCTGAAGCTTATGATGCTTTTGATTACAGGCGTGAGTGTGGGAAAATGGTATAATGATGGTGAAACGTTTCTTTTCGTGTTGTTTCCAAAACTCCATAGAAGCTTCAAGTAAAGTTGCCACCACTTTACTCGGAGTATGACTTTGACTAGACTATGACTTAACTTGATGACTTCGACTGTGACTTGACACATATTTGCGCGAAATATCATTAACTTGATAAATTATTAATTACTTGACACTGGCTAAATACACAATAGTGTGGAGTCAAAACATAAAAAAAAAATATAAAGTTTTGTTTGATACTGCAGTGCGCATACCATCCTAAAACGTCAACAAAATCTAGTACCCATAATGTAATTTTTCTTTATCTGGTTACATAGTCACATTTGGCTATTACAGTCTAAAATGATGAAGGAATTACAGTCACGCGCGTTCACGTGACATAAAGGCACGCGCAACTTTACCCCCAACGCAAACCATACTCCTCCCAAAGAAAATAATAGACCATTTCTAAAGACTTCATACGGTACGGCGTCATCGGCCGCGTCCATAATCTCTGGCGGCATGCCAGAATGTTAATCAAATAAATCCGTATATCATCTGGCGGGATGGTGGGCAGCATCTGTCAAAATAACGGTGGATGATAGCAGGTCACTCACTCTTCTTTTTTTTTTGGCTCCTTACTTCTTTGTATTTAGACAGTGTCATGTAATTGATAATTTCTCTAGTTAATTAATCACATCACACTAATATTATAAAGGCGAAAATTTGTATGTGTGTATGTTTGTTACTCCTTCACGCTCAAACGAATGAATGGATTTTAATGAAATTCGGTACCAAGATAGCTTATATACTGGATTAACATATTGGCTATATTTTAGCCCGGAAAAGTGAAATGTTCCCGTGGGATGAGAAAATAATTAAAATACTTTTTATCTGCGGGTGAAACCGCGGGGCGCAACTAGTATTATATATATGTGTCAAGTCACAGTCCAAGTTATCAAGTCAAGTCATACTCCTAGTAAAGTGGTAACTTTACAGAAGCTTCTATGTAGTTTTGAAAACAACACGAAAAGAAACGTTTCACCATCATTATACCATTTTCCCACACTCATGCCTGTAATCCAGTACTTAACGAATAAAATGCCACCAATTTTATGCCTTAACACTGAAAATAACACAAGTTTTGTAAAATAATACAATACGGTGACGCGATCTATTTTCGTTTTCCCCCAAAACTCCCCACTCACTCTTGAAAATATGGCATGAATTGGTATTATTTATTACTAAAGGTAATTATTAATTATTATTTATTAATATACGAACAGTTTTCATGGGCGTTATCACGTATTCGTACCGATCGTCATCGGAACTTTGCTCTCTAACGTCATAGAGCAAACATTTTTCAATAATAACGCAGCGTCGTAATCTATTACACTTTAAATCAACCGACTAATGCTAAGTGCTACTAAGGGCTACTATAGCTAGTAAAATTACTGAGCAAATGAGAATTTATAACCTGATCTCACAGTCGAATTTACCAGACTGTGCTAACGTCTCGGGATGATTTGCGCAGTGCAGGTTAACGCGAAACTTTATATTTTAGAGTAGTGACACTGTTCTGTTATAGGCGGGAGTGTCGCTTGATATCAAGTGAATGATTAGCTCGTCACATCATTCATTAAGAAATATCTAACTACACTATACACGGTGGAATTTAATTCGTTCTTTTCCTTAAATGTATGTACTCAGACCATGCTACAGATAATCAAACAAGGTGCTTTAAAAAAAAAATTAAAAGCATGCTTCCTAAAGGAATTCGATAACAGCCGAAATGTCTATTTAACGCTAAACACAGCGCGGGAACCAGCTGAGCGCGTTATAAATTTTTTGTAGGTAATAATAAAACATCTGCTGTGTTCAAATATCGCAAGCATTTCTTTAGAATTTGAATTCACCTTAATTTGAAAATACCGAGATTTGTGTTATTGATATAACGAGCTAGTCGTTCGCCTGATATTAAGCGACACGGCTAGCTATATCAGTTGTAGCGTCATTCGGAACTCTAAAGTATAAAGTTTCGCGGCCCGCCTTATGATAAGCAGTTACCGTCGCCTATAGCCACCTGCAACACCGGGGGCGCTGCCGATGCGATGCCTACCTTTTAAGACTCTATTTACCCAACGTTTGAAGTGCCCCATGTTGTAGCTCAGCGGAAATACCTCAGATGGTAGCTCATTCCACAACTTGCAGGTGTGTGGCAGAAATGATCGCGAGAAACGGACTGTGCGAGATTTCCACGGGTCTACGAGGTGTGGATGAGCTTTCGCACGGTGACGAGCTGTGCGATTATACACTGAACTGATTATACACGTCATCTTGAGACAGCATAGACTAGTAATAATCAACTGTGAGATCTGGGGGTGATCACAAAACTTTGATTGCAATGGAACAGGAGAAATTTCCATACTTACTATGCACATAAACTACGTATTTAAACTGTTAAATACATACAAATTTGTGTTTCTATTGGTTGCAATCAAGTTACGTGATCGCTCAGCTGGTCATAAAGTAATTTACCCAGTAATTTCACTAGCTAGTGCCATTCTAACCGAAACAGTTAAATGTTTTATGGTTTTAGAGTCATGAGTAGTGTATCTAAGATAAGTGAATATGAGACGTGGGTTCCACGCTTATAGTTTTTTTTTGTTTGTTTTTGGCTCCACACTTTTGAGTATTTAGCCAGTGTCAAGTAATTGCAATATCTCAAGTTAATTAATATCATATAATGTGTCAAGTCAAGTCAAGTCACAGTCCAAATCATCAAGTTAAGTCATAGTCTAGTCTAGTCAAGTCATACTCCTAGTAAAGTGGTGGCAACTTTATCAGAAGCTTCTATGTAGTTTTGGAAACAACACGAAAAGAAACGTTTCACCATCATTATACCACTTTCCCACACTCATGCCTGTAATCCAGCACTTAACGAATAATGCCACCAATTTTATGCACTAACACTGAAAATAACACAAGTTTTGGAAAATAATACAATGCGGCGACGCGATCTTTTTCGTTTTCCCGCCAAAACTCACGCTTATAGTTCAGGGGCCTACACCGGTGTAAGTGTCTCTGTAGTATTTCTGGGTGAGGCGCTATTAAATCAGCGATTTGAACGGTGCTAATTTTAGAAACGGTATTTTGGGCAAGTGGCAATTACTAGTTTAATGTGCGGTTTTTTTTCTGTAAACTTCAGGCGCGATTCCACTCGGCGAGTGTTGCATGAAATTATGACGTCACAATTGCGTACAAGTTACTTGCTTTGGAAACAAAGATGCCCTGAGTAGGAGAGTTTTGGCGAGAAAACGAGAGAGATCGCTTCATCGCGTAGTATTATTTTCCAAAACTCGTGTTATTTTCAGTGTTAGTGCAACTTGGTGGCGTTTTATTCGTTAAGTACTGGATTACAGGCATGAGTGTCGGAAAGTGGTATAATGATGGTGAAACGTTTCTTTTCGTGTTGTTTCCAAAACTCCATAGAAGCTTCTGGTAAAGTTGCCGCCACTTTACTAGGAGTATGATTTGACTAGACTAGACTCTGACTTGACTTAGCACACATATATATGTAATATTAATTAACTTGAGAAATTAATTACTTGACACTGGCTAAATACCCTAAAGTGTGGAGCCAAAACAAAATGAGTAGTACATCATGGGGGGAAAACGTGCTGTGGTCACGAAACTATGATTCCAATGCAACAGGAGAAATTTCCATACTAACTATGCACATAAACTGCATATTCAAACTGTCAAATCCATACAAATTTTTGTTTCTTACAGTTGCAATCGAGTTACGTGATCGCACAGCAGGCGAATGACTAGTCCGTTCGTCATTCATAACATTAATAAATATCGCAATAAATATTTATAAATATGTAGGCAGGAACGGGTTGTGCGTAGGTTGCAACCTATATAACTAGAGGCCTTCAGCATGTCCACACCGCGCCGCGTCTGGAACGAGAATGATCCGCAGTACACCGAGCGCTCCTTTTTTATAGCCAGACGGGTAGGGGCGCCATGACAGTTGCCGGTGTTGCCACTGTAATAAATTGAATGCCACCACAGGGTAAATTACGGTGCTCGATCGCTGCCCGCTGCGCATAGAGTTTACATTTACAACTGGACGTTGCCGCCGTCAAATACTCATTTGGTCGCTTACTCACTGGCCACACAACAAAGTTGACTGAGCTCTACGTAGCGTAGTAGAGATGTGCCAAATTAAGGAAAATCTTTTTTACGCGTCGACAAAGTGTAACAGTATTTACTCTTCCCCCTCTTTTCCTTTTACCCCTTTCTCTTTCCCTTCTTTCCCTTGTAACACAATAAAAACAAATTCTCAGTGACGTAATTCGACGGGAATGCTGATTTATGAACGACAAAGTTTCTGGCGATTTTAATCACAAAAAAGCGCCAAATAGAACTTCTTTTTAAAAAAGTTTTGAGATTTGCAAGCAGCGTAAATCAATGTTTTTGTTGGGAATGTATTGTTCTTTTTCTTTTTAACTGGCCTGATACCTCATTTGGTAGTAGGTACACAATATAAAGTCGAAAATTACTTAAAATGTGTATTATTGGTGTCGATTCCGTGCCGCATTCTCTAAAGCTAAACGAAATTAACATATTTCCGACTTTTTCATTTCCCCTTTATCAGAAGAGTACTGCCATACTTTAAGTTTACTTTAGTTTTAGAGAATGCGACACAGAATCAACACCATTATGTATGTATGGAAAAATGTATATCCACTTATTGAAGTAAAATTTCTTTACACTCGCTTGACTTGGGGAGTAAGCTGGTGAACGCGAAGCGAACGTTAAAGTTGGTTCACGTAGATCTCCGTTGTCAAAATAAAAAGTTAAAAAATATATTATTATGTTGATACGTCCTGTAAAATGTCAATTTACAATTGTAAATATGGCGACATTAACATTAAACAAAGCAAGACCAAAGTTATACCGACCGATAGATGGAGCTAAACTAAAGAAGTTTTACTTCAGTCGTGTGGTCTAAAGCACACTCGTTTTTTTTACAACGAATCCTTAAAAGAGACGTCACTCCACGCTCGATTTCTCCCGACCTCTTTTCGGCAATCTGTGCTGAAAAAGATAAAAAACTGGAAGGCGTCATTCGAGGAAGGCTGATTGCTTGTCCTACATTGCCATTGCCGCATCAGCGTGAAAAATACGAATCTCAAGTGTCAGTATTGTGGACCAAGTCATAAGCGGAAAGCGATTAGAAATTTAGTCACCTTAGAAAAACTCAATTTTGTTCGAGAATTTTTCATGAAATTTCATCATTCGTACTCTTGAAAGTTAAGGAGATATACGATATTGAATTATTTACTTTAAATATATATAACTCAAAGGTGACTGACTGATTGACAGACATAGTGATCTATCAACGCACAGCCCAAACAACTGGACGGATCGGGCTGAAATTTGGCATGCAGGTAGATGTTATGACGTAGGCATCCGCTAAGAAAGGATATTTCGAAATTCCACACTTAAGAGGGTGAAATGGGTGTCTGAATTATTTTCACATAGGCCACGCCGCGGGCGTAGCTGCGGGTAGAAGCTCGTTGAATAATAACGCCCAACGATCACTAAATTATATAACGCCCAACAATCACATAGATCGTAGACCCTAACTAGGATTCTCTGTATCTAGAGAACTGGAACATGGTCCCACAAAACCCAGACACAGAACAAGTGAAAGCAATTCAATTCAATTCAATTCTTTATTTGCATGATTATGGGTACATATATAGATGATAACAATAATAGTTTGTTTCTCCATGTTCTGCCGGAATGGCATGCAAAAATTTTTTACAATTATTACACATAGAAATAAAACTAAAATAAAAATGATCTAAATTAAGCATTACTTAGCAGTTTCTCCTTTAAAGATATTAACGCCGTCCTCTCATGGCTTGTACCGTGTTTACCTCGTAGGTTATTTATTATCTAGATCAAAGCGAGTAAGGTGCACTGTTTATACATGTACAAAGTTTGATGGTTTGATGTATTATTTTATGTGATAGGTTTTTTTAAATCATAATATATTAGAAGCGAGAATCTGCGAGAATATGGCTTATAATATTTTTTTTTTTAATGTTAAGGAATGACGTGACGAGCTAGCCGTTCGCCTGGTGTTAAACGACACGGCTGCCCATATCAACTGCAGTGTCACTCGGAACTCTAAAGTATAGAGGTTCGCGTGACACTGCAGTGCGCACGTCATCCAGAGACATCAGCACAATCTAGTAATAAGATTACTAAACTGTGAGATCAGATCATAGTCTCATTTGCCCAGTAATTTTACTAGCTACAGTGCCCTTCAAACCGGAACACAGCAGTGCTTGCGCACTACTGCTTGGCGGCAGAATAACTGGCAAAGCGGTGGTACCTACCTAGACGAACTTTGCAGTAAAGTCCTACCACCTAGTAAATTATTATATATTAATAACTCCCAAGGATCACATACATAGATCCTGGACCCTAACTAGGATTCGATGTGTCTGGAGACCCAGGAACTACAACGACCATAGTCCCACAACACCCAGACAAGTACTTGCATATTGTTTTCTGTGCACAAATACTTGTTCTGCCGCGGAAATCGAACCCGCCGCCTCCGCTAGCCAACCTGCTCAACCGCCACACCACAGAAGCTGTCAATTCAAGGGGTGAGATCAAAAAGGGTTTAACTGTGAAATTGATAGTTTCGAGAAAATTGACTTTAAACTTCAACGGCTTCATTTTAATATAGAGTGCTTATTAATAGAAAAGGTTTATTATGTAAGTTTTAATTGCTTGAAAATTTATTAATCCTATTTTAAAATACAAAATATGGTACTATTTCGTACAATTACTGTAAAAATATATTATAATAATGTTTTGTATGCTAAGCGAACTGTATTCCTGTGTCAGATAAACCATTTTGAGACTGACAATCTCGAGATTTAAGCTTCAATTCGGTATTTTGAGCATGTATTATTGTAGATAATTTCACACTGAATCCACCGATATCCATAAGTCATTTTGTGAAAAAAATCAGTTGAACCCTTCTTGATCTCATCCTTTCAATTGGTAGTGAAGTCTATCTTAAGTTCTATTAGTCCATCAAGTAAATGGTGGAAGGGAAAAATATAAATTTACTCCCACCTGCATCTTTCATGAACAATTATTATTATTATTTTTTTTATATATTAGTGAATGATGTGACGAGCTAGTCGTTCACCTGATGTTAAATGCCACGGCCGCCCATAACAGAACAGTGTCACTCGGAACTAAAACACAGAGTTACGCGCGACACTGCACTGCGCACATCATTCTGAGACATCAGCACAGTCTAGTAATAAGATTACTCAACTGTGAGATCAGATCATAAAGTCTTAATTGCCCAGTAATTTCACTAGCTACAGTGCCCTTCAAACCGGAACACAGTAGTGCACAGTAGTTGCACACTACTGCTTGGCGGCAGAATAACTGGAAAAGCGGTGGTACCTACCTAGACGAACTTTGCAACAAAGTCCTACCACCTAGTAAATAATAGTTACTAGTACTAGTAATTAACCATATTTATACGCAACGGTACACCAGACACACCCCCATTAAATATTATACAATATCGTCCTAAATGCCTGCTCCCGATAACTCGATCATGCGCACGCGCATAATCAATCGTGCGTATATTTAGCCGTCGACAGTACCACGCAGTACGTCAACTCTATACAAATTAGAGTGAGATAAGTTAGGCGATCATGAAATTTGATTGCAACAAACAGAAACAGTAATTTCTATGCATTTGACAGTTTCAATACGCAGTTTATGTGCATAGTTAGTATGGAATTTTTTCTTGTTGCAATGCAATCTTAGTTTCGTGATACCCCTCTGATCTGAGTCGAGTAATATTACCAGACTGTGTTGACGTCTCGGGACGATGTGCGCAGTGCAGTGTCTCGCTGAACTTTATATTTTATAGTTCCGAGTTACACTGTTCTGTTATGGGAGCCGTGTCGCTTAACACCAAGTGAACGACTAGCTCGTCACATTATTAATTAACATATAAAAAGTTTAGTATTATGTTTTTATGTAAAGTGAAGAATAAATATAATAAAATTAAAATTTTAAAAATAGTAACAATTTATACGTACACAACATTATTTTGTTTTACGTGAAAATTTCAAAAGAAAAGGTTGGACTTTCCTTACTGCCGCTGCGGGTAACTGTGCCCCTCTATTTCTGAATGACCCAGTCGCTCAACCCGGATAAAATAAAACTTTTTGTACCCGTATGGTTTTTATTACTTAATGAACGCGCACGTGATTAATTCGCTTTATTTTCTTTTTAACCGACTTCCGAAAAAGAGGAGGTACTATGTTCGTCTGTATGTTTCTTTTTTGTGTATTTTCATCGATATTTTCGCCATTTGTGAACTGATTTAAATCAATCTTTTAAGCTATTGCATAGCTTTTATCGCGGGCCTTGAGTGTGGGGACCGAATCCAGAAATTCTGTAACGAAAAAAACCTAACACCCCCCACTACGAACCGCTGTGCCGGTCGGAGTACAACAACCCAAGGAGTATACAACCCGCCTTTAGGTGGCATTGGTTGTATTGGAAAACTACCGTAATCAGCTGTTTGTGAGAAAGTATATAGGTGTATAGGTATTTATCATCTATGTACAACAGTGAATATCTGTGCTCGTATAATTTGTGCACAAAGTGTTTTAAATATGAATAAAATGCTATGCAATAGCTTTACCGCGGCAGTCTCCGAGTGCCACACGTCTTTTTTTTTAATTCGAAAAGGTATACTCCTGAGGTGGTTCCATTATCATCAAGTCAGGATCTGATGATGGAAATCGATGAAAACTAAAAATGTAACAAAATCTTAGCAGTCAATTTTGACCCACTTCCCAGTTTCCGATTGAGCTGAAATTTTGCATACTTATCTAAGTTTAGTAACAATTTAAAAAATTTAAAATAAATGAATTTAGACCTTTCATTTATTTCTCAAAGAGCTCTGGCTCAGTGGTGTCTCGTGCGACTTTCATATCAACGCACCTAGTTCAAATCTCGCCACCGGTCATTTTCTCTTTCTTCTTATTTAAGAGTCATGCTCTTGTCACAGGACAGAACTGTTTGACAAAAGCATATTTCGTATGGCGCCAAGAATTTATAACCATTTGCCAAAGCCAATATTGGATTCGGAGAGTGTATTAATTAATTAAAAAAATAATTATTATTATATAGAAACTGTTTAACTTTTTAGTGACAAAAGACTATTATACAACTGATGAGTATTTAAATGACAAACAACTGTAATTTAAATTTATACAATTCTGGGGATGTTTCATTATGATTAGTTAATATATTTTATTAAGCATATTAACATAATTATTAAAAAAAATAATTACATTTCTATCTTAAACACTGCAATGATCACTACAGTGATTTTCGGCCAATGCTTTAACCTTCCCGTAGGACATAACATATTTTATCTTTTCTTTTATTTGATCTGTGTGTGCCCTTCTTGGTCTGCCTCAAACTCACTTTAATAAATTTAATTTAAACTTACTAACTCAAATTTTAATGAACATAGTATGCTGCTGTCATTTTAAGGAATAAAAATTATAAATCAATAGTGAAACACTCAGGAATGTTCTACTTTCCAGTAGAACAAACCGGTATAGGCCAATTTGTGATTATACATCTTATAAATTTATTAAGCTTGTGTCTGTATTTTATCTAATTTTACACGTTCCAATTAATTTCAAGCTGGGATTCGTTGTAAGGGCTGTGTTGAATATAGGTGATTGTTTATTATTAACTAGCCGCGCCCCGCGGTTTCACCCACATGGTGAAAATTTTCTACTTTTACGTTCAACTTTTTTAATTTTATCTTTCATAAGAACCAATGACAATGATAATAAATAAATAATATGTGTGGACATTTCACACAACGCCATCTAGCCCCAAACTAAGCAAAGCTTGTGCTATGGGAACCAGATAACTGATACAATACTTAGATACTTTTTTGTTTGTAAATACATACGTAGAATACAATAATAATAATAATCACAACAAAAAACTAAAAGAAATAGCGAAATTGTTCCATCCGTTCACGCGTGATGCGATGACCTAGGGAAATAGAGATTCATTTTTATTTATAACTAGTTGCGTCCCGCGGTTTCACCCGTATAGTATTTTAATTATTTGCTCATCCCACGGGAAAATTTCACTTTTCCGAGATAAAATGTAGCCTATATGTTAATCCAGTGAAGCTATCTTAGTACCGAATTTCTAACAAATCCATTCAGCCGTTTCAGCGTGAAGGAGTAACAAACATACACGCATACACACAAACTTTATAATATTAGTGTGAAGTGTGATAGATATTATAGAAGTTTATAATTTCTGAGTCATTTAAGTGTAGGTACTCTGTAACAGCATCGATTAATGTAATAATATTACATATATATACATAATACTAGGTGGTAGTACTTTGTTGCAAAGTTCGTCTAGGTAGGTACCACCGCTTTACCAGTTATTCTGCCGCCAAGCAGTAGTGTGCAAGCACTACTGTGTTCCGGTTTGAAGGGCACTGTAGCTAGTGAAATTACTGGGCAATTGAGACTTTATAATCTGATCTCACAGTCTAGTAATCTTATTACCAGGCTGTGCTGATGTGCGCAGTGCAGTGTCACTCGTAACTCTGTTTTGGGGTTCCGAATGACACTGTTCTGTAATGGGCGGCCGTGGCGCTTAACATCAGGTGAACGACTAGCTCGTCACATCATTCAGTAGCATAAAAAAAAAACATAGTAACAGCTTATACAGAGTATCCTGAAATTCTACGTCTAGGTAAGTAAGAGGCCGCCCTCTTACCCTTTGCCCGCTTGACGTCTTGACTGACTGACTTATACATCAAAGCACAGCCTAAACCGCTGGTCCTAGAGACTTGAAATTTGGAGGGCGTGTTCTTTGTAAAGTGTATGTATCCAGTAAGAAAGGCTTTTTCGAAATTCGACCCCTAAAAGGGTGAAATGAGTGTTTGCATTATATATGAAAAATTTTCTTCTTCGTATCCTATAAGCCACGCGGGGGCGGAGCAGGGGCGGACAGAAGCTAGTCGCATAACACACACACACAGTAATATAACACTTACGCAAACCTAATCTCATAAAAAGCGAAAGTATCGTAATCAATCGTATTTTCTTTTCACTCTCCGAAAATTCCCTCATAAAAATAATTCCAAAAGCGGTACACATCCAGTCATGGGACATAAACCGGATTCGAGATGTAATATAAACCGGGACCTCAAGAATTAATGTCCCGTTTGAAACCCGCGTTATTGGATCAGGGACGGACAGATTTGTAGTGGATGGATGTCGAATGTTTTTGTTCAGATTTTCGCGTTTCGTTTTTCCATATGATAAATTGCCAAAAGATCAAATACATACGTATAAAAATGACTTAATAAGTCTATATTCTTTAATTAATCACACTAATATTATAAAGGCGAAAGTTTGTATGTGTGTATGTTTGTTACTCCTTCACGCTCAAACGGCTGAATGGATTTGGATGAAATTCGGTACCAAGATAGCTTATACACTAGATTAACATATAGGCTACATTTTATCCCGAAAAGGTTGTATTTTCCCGTGGGATGAGTAAATAATGAAAATTCGTACTTTTTATCCGCGGGTGAAACCGCGGGGTGCAACTAGTACTAAATAATGCCATAATTATTAGTAAGATGTACTTACGTCTATTATAGATTGGCTATTGCTAAAAAATAAAATTCACAGCCTGACTGACTGACTGACTTATATATCAACAGCCTAAACCGCTGGACCTAGTGACTTGAAATTTGGAGGGTGTTTTCTTTGTAAAATGTAGATATAATTAAGAAAGGGTTTTTCGAAATTCCACCCCTAAGAGTCTGAAATGGGTGGTTGAATTATCTATGAAAAATTTTCTTTTTCGTTTACTATAGGCCACGCGGACGAAGCCGCGGGCAGAAGCTAGTTAACTATAAATCCACTGCGGCTTTATAATCTTTGGCTACTATGATCGTAACTTAAGCCTTCGGTGCCGGTTGTTGTGGACAACAGTTGTTAAGCCAAGAAGCTTTCGAGTAGCTTAATGATTCTAACAGCAGAAGGCCAATTGTCGTAATTTATAACATTTATATATATGACGAGCTTCTGCTTACACCTTCGCCCGCGGCGTGGCCTATGGGAAAATAATTCAACCACCCATTTCACTTTCTTAAGGGTGGAATTTCGAAAAATCCTTTCTTAGCGGATGCCTACGTCATAACATATACCTGCATGCCAAATTTCAGCCTGATCCGTCCAGTGGTTTGGGCTGTGCGTTGATAAATCGGTAGTTTGGTAGTATAGTTATTATATTATGATAAATGTTATTCCATGGCTTATAATATAGTTATGTAAGCTATGGAAATATTAATAATCGTGTTATTATTGTATAATCATCATTTCTTTTGGATAATAAATTATTATTATTATTATTATTATTATTAAATCACTATGTCAGTCAGTCAGTCAGTCACCTTTGAGTTATTTATACTTAGATTTATGATTTTGATAGTAGCATCAACAATTTAGTCCGACGGGCACTCCATGCCCTCGACGGAGGAGCCGAATGGGTTGCTGAGAGACAACGGCAAGAGACCGGTTGCTCTGGGGAGTTATCACAAAACTTTGTTTGCAATGTAACAGGAGAAATGTCCATACTGAATATGCACATAAACTGCGTATTCAAGCTGTCAAATCCGTACAAATTTGTTTTTATTTGTTGCAATCGTGTTACGTGATCGCCCAGCCGTAGTGGTACATAGCAAGCAACATTCAAAATATTTCTTCCCGTAAACTAAGTAAAAGCTACTTCGTAGTTCGTTCAAGAACATTTAACTTAATTCCATTTCTCCCTCTTGAAACAAGGAATCATTAAATAGAGTAATTAACTTGAAGATTTTAATAACCTACATCAAATAAAATACCCCGACTCGAAGTTGGACTGAAGGGAAAAGGAAAAACGATTTAAAGGCTTGGTAGTCTCAAGTAGCTATAAAATTATGGTTTATAATGTCGGAAAATTGGGACTATTATAAATATGATTTTTGGAACGAAGTTCTTTATCGCGCGTTGCGAAAGGGGGCTAGTTGGAAAAAATTACGACCAAAAGTTGTAACGACACTTAAGACCAAAAGTTGAAGCCGTGCGGCGTGCGCGTCTTTCTCTCTCTCTCTCTCTCGCTCTCTCTCTCTCTCTCTCTCTCTCTCTTAGAAAGCAAAGTTATTTTCGTTTCGTCTTTCTATTTCTCATTAATATTATATTAATATTCTTTCTATTTACATTATTTGTTAATATTACAAAATATTTATTTATTGAACACCAGCATAATGTACACTATTACAATAATAAAAATAACATTACATTACATTAAGGCTAAGTGTCATTACAATTATGGGTGAAGACTGCATGCAAGTAAATTAGCGAGTACTTAGAAATTAAAACAAATTTATGTATAGTAAAATAATTATACAGAATATTAAAAGAGTTATTTAAAAAAGATATAAATTTATTGAATTAAAATGTTTTAAAATTGAAATAAAACATTTTAAAATACATAAACAATATAGATAAAATATATATTTAGAGAGTTTTGACAATAGATTTATACTTGCTTATGCTACCTTCAAGCAAGTCTACTGCATTGTTTTTCGAGACTAAATATATTATTATAACTTTAAAAAAATAAAATTTTATTGCTGTTCCTTCACTATTAATCGAAAGGAACGTCGTTCTATCCGGTCTCTTGACACCTCTCAAGTTTTATTTGTACCGGTGCAATAAAAAGTTTTTTTTTTGTTGTACATAGTGTAGCTAGAATTTAATAGTAGTCGTTTTATTATTGTAGTAGTTAGTTAAAAGAATAAAGACACTTTGCCCATTAAAAAAGTTTAAAGATTAATGATTTCAATAAATAAAATAAGTAAATATATGTGGACATTTCACACAGCGCCATCTAGTCCCAAAATAAGAAAAAGCTTGTACTTTGATTGCAATGCAACAAGAGAAATTTCATTCCGTAATTTCCATAGTAACTATTCACATAAGCTGCGTATTGAAACTGTCAAATCCATACAATTTTTTGTTTCTATTTGTTGCAACCAAGTTACTTGATCACCTCGCTAATAACTGACACAATACTTAGATACTTTTTGATTTGTAAATAAATACATAGAATACAATATAACAATACAGAACAAACACCTATGTTCATACACAGATATTTGTCCTGGGTGGGAATCGAACCCACAAACCACAGTTCAGAAGGCAGGGTTACTACCAACTGAGCTATCGGGCCAGTCAGGTAATAAGATTACTAGACTGTGAGATCAGATCATAGTCTCAATTGCTCAGTAATTTCACTAGCTACAGTGCCCTTTAAACCGGAACACAGTAGTGTGGCAAAATAACCTACCTAGACGTACTTTGCAGAAAAGTCCTACCGCCTAGTGTTGGTCTGGAGGTTTTCATTATTTGGTGTCAACAATCTCATTGGAATAATCCATCCCATTCATAGTCCTTATAATTGAAGGGTTGAGAATAAAAAGGGTTTAACTGTCAAATTGACAGTTTTGAGAGAATTGACTTTAAACTTCAACGGCGTCATTTTAATGTAGAGTGCTTAAAGGTAATAAAAAAGGTTTATGTAAGTTTCAGTTGCTCGAAAATGATTTAATTCTATTTTAAAATACTAAATATAGTACTAATTCATAGAATTACTGTAAAAATATAATATAATACAATAAATATAATAATGTTTTTATGCTAAGCGCTTAATTAACTGTATTCCTGTGACAGATAAACCGTTTTTAGACTCAAAATCTCGAGATTTAAGCCTGATTTCGGTATTTTGAGAATGTATTATTGTAGATAATTTTACGCTGAATCCAACGATACCCATAAGTCATTTTGTGAAAAAAATCAGACAAACCCTTTTTGTTCTCACCCCTTCAATTATATTATAATATAGTCCTTATAATTGTAATTGTAGTATACCGTTATGACGGGGGGTACCGATCTGCAAAGCTTGTGGCTTTGTGGATCCTCTCTGTGGGTACTCTCATCCGAATTTGTCTCGATGGTCACTTTATAATATCATTTTTCTGTGTACACATAGTCTTGAGTTACAATCCAGATCATAATTTATAAGCATGGCTATTTGCTAGCTTAAGCCTTCGGTGCCGGTTGTTGTGGACAACAGTTTTTAAGCCAAGAAGCTTTCGAGTGGCTTAATGATTCTAACAGCAGAAAGCCAATTGTCGTAATTTATAACATTTACATATATGACGAGCTTCTCTTCTCACACCTTCGCCCGCGGCGTGGCCTATGGGAAAATAATTCAACCACCCATTTCACTTTCTTAAGGGTGGAATTTCGAAAAATCCTTTCTTAGCGGATGCCTACGTCATAACATCTACCTGCATGACAAATTTCAGCCTGATCCGTCCAGTGGTTTGGGCTGTGCGTTGATAAATCACTATGTCAGTCAGTCAGTCAGTCACCTTTGAGTTATATATATTTAGATTATGATTTTGATAGCAGCATCAACAATTTAGTTAATATTTATTTATAATAAGTCAATGATTGCAATTTGTTTTGTGTACCTATATAAAAGAAATAATATAATAAAAATTCTCTCGTTCTCACTGAAAACATAAATATATACATATATTTTTTAAATGTGAAAAATGTGTGTGAATGACGTGACGAGCTAACCGTTCGCCTGATGTTAAGCGACACGGCTGCCCATATCAGTTGCAGTGTCACTCGGAACTCTAAAGTATAGAGTTTCGCGTGACACTGCACTGCGCATGTCATCCTGAGTCTTACTAGATTGTGCTGATGTCTAGTAAGATTACTAGATTGTGAGATCAGGTCATAAAGTCTCATTTGCCCAGTAATTTCACTAGATACAGTGCCCTTCAAACCGGAACATAGCAGTGCTTGCGCACTACTGCTTGGCGGCAGAATAACTGGCAAAGCGGTGGTACCTGGTGGTGGTAAATAGATGTTTTTATACTAAAAACTTACAAGTAAATAAGTAAGATGCTTATGTATTTAAAATAGATGTTTCTGCCACACTTGGATTATCTATTATCACACTTCACACTATTATTATAAAGGCGAAAGTTTGTATGTGTGTATGTTCGTTACCTCTTCACGCTCAAACGGCTGTATGGATTTGGATGAAATTCGGTACCAAGATAGCTTATACACTGTATTAACGTATAGGCTACATTTTATCCCGGAAAAGTGAAATGTTCAATGAAAAATACTTTTAATCTGCGGGTGAAACCGCGGGGCGCAAGTAGTCTACAATAATCTGTAGAAACTGTAGACTCGGCTTAATAAATACTGCCTCGAGCCTTTGAAGGTCCTAGAATAAAAAAAAAGAAACAGTAAGGGAATTCATAGAAAAGGGAATTTACTTTTTTATTTTTTACCCATTATTATAGTACTATAAGTATTATGTATTTTCATATTATTTTTTTTAGGTCAATATCTCCATAACCCCTATTATTATTTTTCTAATTTAGAATTGAAGGGGTGAGAACAAAAAGGGTTTAACTGATTTTTTTACAAAATGACTTATGGGTATCGTTGGATTCAGCGTGAAATTATCTACAATAATACATTCACAAAATACCAAAATGAGGCTTAAATCTCGAGATTTTGAGTCTAAAAACGGCTTATCTGTCACAGGAATACAGTTCGTTTAGCATAAAAACAGTATTATAATTATTGTATTATATTATGTTTTTACAATAATTGTATGAATTAGTACTATATTTAGTATTTTAAAATAGAATTTATACATTTTCACGCAACTGAAACTTACATAAACCTTTTCTATTACCTTATAAACACTCTACATTAAAATGAAGCCGTTGAAGTTTAAAGTCAATTTTCTCGAAACTATCAATTTGACAGTTAAACTCTTTTTATTCTCAACCCTTCAATTGTTAATTTACTGAAAATAATCAGTCTTACTAATAATACAAACGTGAAAGTTTGTATGTGTGGGTGTTTGTTACTCTTTCACACTCAAACAATCAGCAGGACAGATTTTGTTGAAATTTGGAATATAGATAGTATATATAGTATACATAGGTTACTTTTTATTCGCGGGTGAAACCGTGGATACAGCTAGTCTAAACTAATATCATAAACAGGTAAAATTTGATTGTTTTTTTGAATTGAATAAGCCCTGAAAATACTGGACTGGTTTAAAAAAATATTTTACCGTTACAATCCTTTTTTTTGAGGGGGGGAAATGCCTTCGCATGCACCACCCCCGTGGTGGCAGGGGGTACGTGGGACTCGAACCCACTAAAACCCCCCCCGTGAGCCCTCGTCCGCCGTACCGGGGGCGAGAAGGGGTCGCGACTGCAGTCCAGCCAACTCGCCTCCCGACCGTTACAATCCTACATTATTCTTGATGAACATGGGCGATAGAATATTTTCAAAAAGTTAGGGGTCCGTATGAAAACTTTGATAAAGTAAGCCAGTGCAGCGTAAATAATATGTCATACCCGTGCGCAGATGGAGTGGGCCGCTTATTCATTAAATAAATGGATTTTGACTCATACATTAAATTTTTGATTCTGACTTTGAAATTTTTCGCATTGAATATTGTATTTAAATTATTTTATAGTATTCTTTTAATTTATTTTAATGGATCTTTTTATTTTTTAGTATTTTACAATCAATATTATTATACTAATCTTTAAAACATATTATAGTTTGCAGTAAATCACTCGACTTTGACTCTTCGGCCTGAACTTTTGCGTCAAAGTCCATACTGTCACAATTGCTGTCCAGGGTAACACAGTCCCTTGTCCTTGCTCCGGTTACCCCAGCCCTGGAGGATATTAAGGTCTTATTGAAAATTTCTCTGTCGCCTCTACGCCCTTCGGCGCAAAGATGCCGCCCTTAAGACTTGTTTGTTTGAGCGGGATTATTAGATATATTGGATCCAGCTATTTTGCGAAAGGGACGAAATGCGAAAGAGAAATTTTGAGATAGGGACGTTTAATAATAATATTAATAACGCCCAACGATCACATACATAGATCCTGGACCCTAACTAGGATTCCCTGTGGGATCCAGGAACTACAAGGATCCCATAACACCCAAGCTCAGGACAAGTATTTGCGTTTTTTTTTCTGTGCACAAATACTTGTCTTGCCGCAGGAATCGAACCCGCCGCCTCCGGGCTATGAGCCGACCTGCTCAACCACCACACCACAGAGGCAGAGTGTTTTGAGTGTAGTAGACATTTTAGGAAAGGGAATATTCTGAGACGGAGCCATCCGAATATGTATCTAAGTATATAATAATAATAATAATCGCCCAGCGATCACATACTGAACCCTAACTAGGATTCCCTGTGTCTAGGGACCCAAGAACTACGAGGACCATGGTTCCACAACACCCAGACCAGCTGCTTAACTACGTAACTTGAGCTTTATGTTTGAGTTAATTTTCTCTTTATTTTTGATCCCACCGCTATTCAAAGCCAAAAACTACAATTCTTTATTACACTAGGGTGAAAAATAGCACCATTAATGTATCTAATGACCAGCTCCGATATCGAACCGGGCGATCGCCTAACAACATTACGTCCGGGCTTAATGAACCCGGATATTTCATTACCCGGGAAGTCAACCAGTAACTAATTTACGCGGTTTTCTCAAGACTTTTAATTATTGATGATTAACGAAGGCTTTAGATTTTAACGGAGTAGTTGTTTTCTTTTTGAACTGGCTAATGCGGTTGGTCTCTACCGACCTAAAGGCGCCCAGCCGTCAAAAGTGGGAGGCAACTAGCTCAAGGGCACCTCTGGGGTGCGAGCATCTATCGGCCGGTATAACTTTGTATTTGCTCTGTTTAATGTTAATGTCGCCATCTTGGCAATTGTAAATTGTCATTGTTCGGTCATATTCTGACAGACTCTCGAAATTTAAACTGCTGCCTCTCAAAACTAGACGTACACATTTTGAGTTCATTTATCTTTTCAAAATTATACACTCTTTCGTTGACTCGCCTTTTCTGCTTTCAAAAATAAATTTCAATATTAAGCCAAGAGCTCGTCACCCTCATTTAAGTATTTTCACACTTCAGGTATTCACTAATAACACCTCATTTTACAACCCTTTGGTAAGGATGTGTCGTCAGTATAACGATATCTTGAAGGAACACCACAGCTCAGTTGATATCTTTGACCAAAAACTACCAAAATTTAAAAGAGACGTTTTAGCTATCATTTCAAATGTTTAAAGATTTTGCATTTAAGATACAAATCGATACCATGAAAATATATTTAATTTTTTTACTATCTACTTATTTTATTGTTTTGTTAATCTGATGTGTACACATGTTTTGGGATGTAACCTAGTTCAAAATGTTTGTAAACACTTTTTTTGTTCTTTTGTTGGTTATATTCTGTTTTGTGTGCCAAATGAATAAATAAATAAATTTTACCGGACATACCACCATAATAACATTTTTTTTTAATTTCAACTTTGTTATGTTGACAATCTACGTGAAACTTCAACTTCCGTTCGCCTCGCATTCACCAGCTTACTTCTCAAGTCAAGCGTGCGGTAAAAAGTTTTACTTCAAAAAGTTTAGAATGAAACATTGCCATTTTCATGATCACTATAAAATGTAGAAACGGTCAAAAACCGGTATTTTACCGGTACATAAGTCAATCTACAGTACATCTTACAGTAGGATCCATATTATTGCATTTTCTCTTAGATTTTATTAAGCTATTTTTCCTGTTTTCCGCGAATAAGTGTCAGGACTTTGTCGTTTCCACTTGGATTATTGTGTTTCATATTTCGGTACTTACCATTTTTATGAAGCTCGACATTACTGTAGCATTATTTGTTTTAGATATATTTGCGCTTGGTCTTATTTGACCGATCCTATAGCTCAGTTGGTATCTTTGCCTTCTAAACTGTAGGTTGTGGGTTCGATTCGAACATTTGCGTGATGAACATCGATGTTTATTCTGTATCTGGGTGTTATATTGTTATCTATTTATGTATCGGACAGCCCTGTGGTGTGGTGTTTGAGCAGGTCGGCTCATAACCCGGAGGCGGTGGGTTCGATTCCCACAACAGGACAAGTATTTGTGCACAGGAAAAAAGCGCAAATACTTGTTCTGAGTCTGGGTGTTGTGGGACCATGGTCCTCGTAGTTCCTGGCTTCCTTAGACACGAAATCCTAGTAAGGGTTCAGGATCTATGTATGTGATCGTTGGGCGTTATTATAATTATAAAAAAAAAAGTGGACATTTCACACAGCACCATCTAGCCCCAAACTAAGCAAAGCTTGTACTATGGGAACCAGATAACTGATACAATACATAGATAGGTACTTTTTTTTTGTAAATACATACATAGAATACAATATAACACCCAGACAAAGAATTTATTATTATTATTATTTAAGGTCCTACAACCTTAATTGCATGCTGAATCGGGACCTATATTATATTTTTATATTTAAACATTATATTTTTAGTTTCTCCTTTTTTGTGATTTGTTTTGTATGAGTGCCTAATCACACTAATATTATAAAGGCGAAAGTTTGTATATGTATTTGTGTGTATGTGTATGTTTGTTACTCCTTCACGCTCAAACGGCTGATTGGATTTGGATAAAATTCGGTACCAAGATAGCTTATACACTGGATTAACATACATGCTACATTGTATCCCGGAAAAGTGAAATTTTTCCCGTGGGATGAGCAAATAACTAAAATACTTTCTATCCACGGGTGAAACCGCGGGGCGGAACTAGTTGTAAATATGTTGTATGGTCTTGAATAAATGTAGGTACTTTCTTTCAATTCTTCTTTACGCGGACTTCAAAAAGCGGCGTTGCTTTTTCATCAGGGTTTTAACTTTTTTTATCCTCACCTCTGACGCGTAATTTCAATTATCGCATGACGCAAACAGCAACTGGCAAAGTTTATTTTAATATCAGAGAGAAAACTCGATTCGCAGAATAATTAAGTAACAAGGCAGAAGTTTCCAGTTCAATTTATTGTTCGATACAAGTTGGGCATGTAACGTGACAGGTATTCGTGTGGAAATATATAATGATAATATCTTGCATAGATATTATCATTTCTTATTAGCTTTTTGATGGTATATTCTATTATCTAAACTTCATAGACATTTGCTGCACAGATATGTCTCCTGTTTCACAGTATATCGGCAATAGTTTCGTGTTATTCACTCCGCTGCCGAAGAGCAACTGGACTGTACAGAACAACAATCTGCCCTTTTTAAAGAGGCGACGGAACAATTTTCGGCCATGACGGTCGAAACAACGACACCTAGTGGCAAGTCAACAAAACGGGAGTTTTGGCGGGAACGTGAAAAAGATTGCGTCACCGCATTGTATTATTTTCCAAAACTTGTGTTATTTTCAGTGTTAGTGCATTCCACCAATTAAAATTCCACCAATTTTAATTGGTGGAATTTTATTCGTTTAGTGCTGGATTACAAGCGTGAGTGTGGGAAAATGGTATAATGATTGTGAAACGTTTCTTTTCGTGTTGTTTCCAAAACTCCATAGAAGCTTCCAGTAAAGTTGCCACCACTTTACTAGAAGTATGACTTTGACTAGACTATGACTTGACTTGATGACTTCGACTGTGATACATTATCAATTACTTGACACTGGCTAAATACATGGAGGTGTGGAGCCAAAACAATTTAAAAAAAAGTCAACAAACCGTCCACAAGTCAATTACACTATCCAATACTACTATTTTTGACGATAAATATTGTAAATAACTTGACTAACTATAGCAACTCTTACATTTAATGTGTGTAATGCGTAAATAATCCTATATTGTTAACAATTCTGATATAATTTAAAAGACGTGCCTATATAGCCGATAGATGTCACCTCTGTTTATTATGAGCCTCCTATGTAGAACGGGACTTTGATCAGCTGATTGCCTTACGTAGTAGTGGAGGGCTGGCCTGGACGTTCTCTCTCTCTCTTTCTCGACTCTCTCTTTTTAACCAAATTCAGGTGAGATAGTGGTCAAACGCAAACCTATCAAACAATAAAAAAAGTATTTGCACTTTTTTATCTGCACAAATACTGGTCATATCGCGGAAATCGAACCCGCTGCCTCCGGGCTATAAGCCGACCTGCTCAACCAACACATCACAGAGGCTGTTCTCGTTCGTTTAATGACTTTTTATCACTTTTTAGCGATAATTCTGCCAATGTCAAGTGAGGAATTTTTGTACGGTTATGTCATATCAAAGTCTTATTTTGTCACAGTCAAAATGCCACAGTAAATTGGTGGATATTTTACTGAAGGCTCTAGAAAGCCTTGAAGAGAAAACGAAAAGGCATGGTTTTAAGCCTTGGACCATTTTCTAAATATTCTTTTAGTCGGCTTATCCTCGGTAAGTGCATGGCATGAGAATTAAGTTCAATGAGATGCTGCGGGAAAATCTACCTACGGTACAACCAACAGCGAAGCCCGTTAAAAAAAATCGATTAATAGATTTTCTAATTATCTAACCTTTTAGAGGTTGGCTAATCGGAAAAAAATTTTGAATTAAATATTGTGCTTACGTAATGGCAACAACCTTAATAAATCTACTATATAAGAATAAGTCGGGTTTTCCTTCCTGACGCTATAACTCCAGAACGCACGAACCGATTTCCACGGTTTTGCATTCGCTGGAAAGGTCTTGGGCTCCGTGAGGTTTATAGCAAAGAAAATTCAGGAAAAATTCAGGACAAACCAACATTTTAAGTAGATGGCGCCGGTGCGTGATACATTGTTTTTCGTATATTATAAAATGTTTAATAAATAAACGTCCACCCGAGCGAAGCCGGGACGGGCCGCTAGTACCCTTATAAATGGTATTTTCCTTTTATTTTCTTTATAACCCTGAAATCAAAACCACCAGTTTCCAATCATGGCATACCTCCATTGTAAATCACTCTGTATAAACAAACAAATAGCGTACACACAGATAACAACCTTAAACTTTTCGTAATAAAGCTTAAGGTCCCTTAAACATCATCGCAGGGAATACACGTTGGCAAATAAACAATGTAAAGTTTGTCTTGTTGTGAATAATATTGGAGTCCATTTCCATTGTTGTGTTTTAATTTTTTTACAGGAACCAAGAATTAAAATCATTTTATTTACGCATCCGTAATTTAATTAGATAAGTAAGCTTACGTCTCAGTGGTAAAGAATAATTTAGATTTAGATAATTAATAAAGATTTAATTAGCTCATGATTTTAGTTGATTTATTGCGCTTATTTCGATTTTTTATCATTTTGAATGGTAACTATTGTAAGTTTCATACAAAATTGGGCGACCTTCCTTTTATTACCGCTTTGTCAGTTATTCTGCTGCCAAGCAGTAGTATGCAAGCACTACTGTGTTCCGGTTTGAAAGGCACTGTAGCTAGTGAAATCACTGGGCAATTGAGACTTTAAGATCTGATATCACAGTCGAGTAATCTTATTACCAGACTGTGCTGATGTCTCAGGATGATGTCGCAGTGCAGTGTCGCTTGGAACTATGTTTTAGGGTTCTGAGTGACACTGTTCTGTTATGGGCGGCCGTGGCGCTTAACATCAGGTGAACGACTTGCTCGTCACATCATTCAATAACATTAAAAAAAAACAACGGGTTATTTTAAATTTTTAGTTTTCATATATTTTAAGTTCTTAGGTATAGTTTAGTTTTTTTGGTCTAGTTTAGTTTTGTATTAACGATAATGGAAATAAATTTGACTGTTTCTTAATAAATAAATAAACCAAGATATCAATATTAAACGCACTTCATATCAATATAAACCTAATACCAACATACCTAGATACCCGGATAAACCCATCCACGCCATAACCGGTATATGACACCCGGATGTCGATGTCAAACAAGTGTGATATATTGGAGTAATTTGAGATGCGAGATGCCATCAGCTTTAGCGAGTTAGAGAGAAATGGCATGATTACATATTTGTCATAAACCCTATTACCAATGCTCGGACACGGGTCTTTTCTGACATGGACAAACAGCACCCCTACCGCGTAACTGGGGCCTTACCGCGTAAGTCTGGTGGAGATCGTAATTGTATTCTCTCTTGCTCGCACTCGTGGACTTGTTAATTGGCGCGTGCAGGATGGCAGGCGAAGCCGATTCCCAGAAGGTTACGCGGTAGGGGTACTGTTCTGGGAATCGGCTTCGCCTGCCATCCTGCACGCGCCAATTAACAAGTCCACGAGTGCGAGCAAGAGAACACGATTACCATCTCCACCAGGCTTACGCAGTAAGGTCTCTCTACTGGCCAAGCGTAGGTTGGTGAATGAAACATAGATTTTATGTCCATCAGTCTCCTCAGTACTCTGGGGAAGATCTACGAGCGTCTCATTCCGAGGCGTCTCTGGTCCCATATCCACGAACATAAACTCCTTCCCGACGAGCAGTTTGGCTTTAGAGCTAGACACTCTTGCGTTCAACAAGTGCACCGCATCACGGAGCACATTCTAGATGGCTTCAACGCGAATCCAAAACCGAAAGGGACTCTCGCAGTCTTCTTAGACGTGGCGAAAGCCTTCGACAAAGTCTGGCACGACGGCTTGATTTTCAAGCTGTACCACATCGGCGTGCCAGATCGTCTTGTGCACATCATACAAGACTTCCTTAGGGATCGAAGCTTTCGCTACCGCGTCGAGGGGGAGCGATCGTCTCCCCATCCTATCAGAGCCGGAGTGCCCCAGGGCTCCGCGCTTTCCCCCTTGCTTTTCTCGCTGTACACCAGCGATATCCCGCGGTCATTTCATCCCAGTGTGCAGCTCGCACTCTTTGCGGATGACACCGCTATCTACTGCTCCGGATGGCAGAGAGTTCACATGCGTGGTCGCCTCCAACGAGCCCTCACCGAGATCGGTGCTTGGTTCAGGAAATGGCGGATCACGGTTAACCCAGATAAAAGTGCAGCGATGTACTTTTCTGACTACAAGCGTGGTCCGCCAGCGAAACCACTGTCCTTGTTCGACAAGCCCATTCCCTGGGCTTCGTCTACCAAATACCTGGGGGTTACCCTTGACACCAAACTCAACTTCAAGGACCATATTAAGCGAGTGCGCGATAGGGCTGCCTTTGTCTTAGGCCGCCTCCACCCTCTCATCTGCAAGCGTAGTAAGCTGTCCCTTAGAAATAAGGTGACGCTTTACAAAACTTGCGTTCGCCCCATTATGACCTACGCATCTGTCGCGTTTGCTTATACTCCCTCAGTACATCTGGATCGACTTCAGGTGATCCAGAACCGCTTTGTCCGCAAGGTGGTCGGGGCTCGCTGGTACCAGCGAAACTCCGACCTCCACTGCGATCTCGAACTCCCATCCATCCGTCAATTTATGAAGGATGCATCCCGCCGCTATTTTGATGCGGCACCTCATCACCCCAACCCTCTCGTAGTCAGAGCTTCAACCTACTGTACAGACACGACAGACTCGCCACCCCGTCGTCGCCGCCCGAGACACGTCTTGAGCGACCCGGATGATCCTATAGCAGCCGTAGTATCGGCTGCGCTAGGATCACCGGACCAGTCTAGCCCTTCTGGCTCAGGTACCGCTTTCGGCACCGGTATAGGATACCAGCGTAACAGAATCAGACACCGACCCCGCCGGCGAGGTCGACGTACCCCCCGTAGGTTAGCTAGAACGGTCGCGACTTTCAATAGGGTCCACTCTTTCAGTGGACGTAGTCTTCTCGATCCTCTTATCCCGGCAACGGCCCAAGCCGAGGCTCGCACCCCAGGGGTGCCCTTGAGCTAGTTGCCTCCCACTTTTGACGGCTGGGCGCCCTAAGCGCCCGCCCTCCCGCCCGGTGACGCTGTAAAGGTCGATAGAGACCAACAGCATTAGCTCGTTCAAAAAAAAAAAAAATAGATTTTATGTGATTTTTGAATATACCGGTTTCCGCACATAACTACTAGGTGGTAGAACTTTCCTGCAAAATTCGTCTAGGTAGGTACCACCGCTTTGACAGTTATTCTGCCACCAAGCAGTAGTGCGCAAGCACTACTGTGTTCCGGTCTGAAGCACTGGTAATCTCACAGTCTCATAATCTTAATACTAGACTGTGCTGGTGTCTAAAGATGACGTGCGCAGTGCAGTGTCACGTGAAACTATACTTTAGAGTTTCAAGTGACACTGCAACTGATATGGGTAGCCGTGTCGCTTAACATCAGGTGAACAACTAGCTCATCATGTCATGCCTTAAAATAATATACAAACGCTGCTATCGGTAGCTATATAGATTTCATACAAATGTATTTATATATTATATAACGACTCTAGTAAGATATATTTGTCAGGATCTATAAATATCATTTCTAGTTAAGTATTTTGATTTAAAAACCAAACTACTTAACCGATTTTGATGAAACTTCTATAGGACCAACCTGAAAGTTTATCATTTAAAATAAAGTTAAATCGACTTATAAATAACGGAGTCCTCCACCTTTCATCACTGCACAGAAATAAAAAAAGCGCAAATACTTGTTCTGAGTTTGGGTGTTATGGGACCACGGTCCTCGTAGCTCCTGAGTCATAAAGAATTCTAGTTGGGGTCCAGAATTTATGTTTGTTATTGTTGGGCGTTATTATTAATTATTTTATGAAGTCAGTTGAAAAAAAAAAATCCTAGATTTTTTGAAACTCAAACATTTCTCAGACTCAGTTCAAGCGCCTACGATATTTTCTGTCTATTAAATCTCCAATATATTTTAACGACTACCACTTTCAGAGCTAAATATAATAAGTCCCACGTGCAAGCTATTTTCATGGCTACCCCTATAAAATATTTTTATGGGGCGCATATAAAAGGAGGAAAACGACCCACCGTTCGTATTTTTGCATATGTTATGGCTTTGACGCTTAACATCAGACGAACGGATAGCTCATCACGTTATTCGTTCACGTAAAAAGATTTATTTATATCTATTCTGATTTCAAAAACCATACGCTTTGAAACATCAACCGTCTTTCCTTTTTCTTATAAAGATCTTTTTCATATTGACCGGTTCTGAAAAATATTATCGCACAAAAGAGAAAAAAACATTAATCTCAACCTATTCATTCGTATTTTATTCAAAGCATAATGCTTTTATGCTATAGCCACAAAAAATGTTGAAACCGGATTTCCATAACCGGATAAAATGGCTACCTATTTGAAAAATCAACAAAAGGTTTACCACACCTAGTATTATTTTTCACTTAACGAATGTATTAAGGGATAATGTGTTCAGGGGCAAATCTACATCTTAATATATATTTAATTATTTACCTATTATATAAATCTCGTGTCACAATGTTTGTCCTCAATGGACTCCTAAACCACTTAACCGATTATAATAAAATTCGCACACCATGTGCAGTTCGATCCAACTTGAGAGATAGGATAGTTTATATCTCAATCTATAACAGATATATATTAAATACCCGTGCGAAGCCGGGGCGGGCCGCTAGTATATTATATACTTAATTTAAAGCTGGCACTTTTTTAAACAGCCTCTGTGGTGTGGTGGTTGTGCTGGTCGGCTCAACCCGGAGGCGGCAGGTTCGATTCCCACGGCAGGACAAGTATTGGTGCCACGAAAAAAAGCGTAAGTACTTGTTCTGTTTCTGGGTGTTGTGGGACCATGGTCCTAGTAGTTCCTGGGTCCCTAGACACAGGGAATCCTATTTAAGGTCCAGGTTCTATGTATGTGATCGTTATTCGTTTTTAATTAATTATTAATCATTAATGAATGAACCCCCAAAGTGTACCGTAATAAGCCCCTTTCCGCCCCACCCTGGCTGCGAACACTAACGGGTCAGGTTACGACAGGTTATAAATTCAACGGATATCCGGGTGAGACCCGAGTATTCATATTTAATTAATGGCATACGCACAATGTGTTCACGATAATGTTGATGCCGTTTCCATTTTATAATAACCTGTGATAATATCGGTAGCTCGTATTCCCACTGCTGGGGCATGGGCTTACTCTCCCGGTGACGCTGTAAAGGTCGGCAGAGACCAACAGCATTAGCTCGCTTAAAAAAACACACGCTTTCTCTCTCAAAGAGAATGTAAGGCATATTCACCGCTGCAAGGCCAAGTGCTAGTTGGTACACACAATGTTGTAAGAGCGGGGGCGAATTCCATTCCACTACCGGACTACTAGACGCTCGGCTAAGCGCCATCCTTTCGTGGTCGAAATAACACCCATTCGTACCAAGCAATTTGATTCCACGTTCATAGTTAGAACGGCTAAGGAATGGAATGCCAGCGTCGGTGTTTCCGGCGAATTATGACCCGGGCGTGTTCAAGAGAAGAGTGAATAGGTATTTACTTGGCTAGCATGCTACACCTTCGATCGCATCGTCACTTCCCATCAGGTGAGAGCGTGGTCAAATGCTAGACAAGTTTGAAGTAAAAAAAACCCGCGTGTAAAAGTTATCGTTGTGAGGCCCAACGGAATTCAAACCTGGGTGTGTCGGTTTTAAAGTCGTATGGGTTAGCGCTGAGCCACGCTTGCTCTATGGAAGTATTTATTTATTTTGCAGTGCAAGCCCGAGTGGGATCGGAACCAAGGTTAGATTAAAAATTCCACAAACTCGCTGTTCAACGTACTTTGGTATTAAATACTAGTTGCGCCCTGCGGTTTCACCCGCAGATAAAAAGTATTTTAATTATTTGCTCATCCACCGGAAAAATTTCACTTTCCCGGGATAAAATGTAGCCTACATGTTAATCCGGTGCATAAGCTATCTCGGTACCGAATTTCATCCAAATCCATTGAGCCGTTTGAGCGTGGAGGAGTAACAAACATACACACATACACACAAACACACATACAAACTTTCGCCTTTATAATATTAGTATGATTGAATTCACATTTCATACTGAATGGATAAAAATTTTTCGTTTATTTCAAATTCCTACTAATTGACAGAGCGAGCGGTAGATCGTAGGACTTTTCTGCAAAG
This sequence comes from Ennomos fuscantarius, assembly GCA_905220475.3. NCBI lineage: Eukaryota > Metazoa > Arthropoda > Insecta > Lepidoptera > Geometridae > Ennomos > Ennomos fuscantarius. Next base: position 6,141,155 of record HG992050.1, on the reverse strand, counting down.
TTCGACTAGGTGGGGACTACCGCTTTGCCAGTTATTCTGCCGCTAAGCAGTAGTGTGCAAGCACTACTGTGTTCCGGTTCACAGTCGAGTAATCTTATTACCAGACTGTGCTGATGTCTTACGATGACGTGCGCTGTGCAGTGTCACGTGAAACTCTATATTTTAGTGTTCCGAGTGACTGCACTGCAACTAATATGGGCAGCCGTGTCGCTTAACATCAAGCGAACGACTAGCTCGTCATTTCATTCATTAAAATAAAATAAATTTCGGTGAGATTGTAAACATGTTTAATTGTTTGATAGTCAAAACTATCAAACAATTAAAAAAACACTATTAAGATCAACACAGGGTTTTTAATCCCGGAAATTGAAGATTTTCAGCGGGAAAACGTGTAAATAGCGAGTGAAACCGCGTGGCGTCTCTAGTCACAGATCACTAAATATGTTTCTTGCTCTGGTGCTGAGAAAAACAATTTCTCTAAAATAACAAGAAACCGAAACATCTAAATATTTTCCTTCCTATTTTGTGAAAACAACAAAAACTTGTATTGGATACAAAATGCTTTCCTACGTCAAATTGAAAACGTATGCTTTCGACCTTAGACTAAAAGAATAGGTAGACGATGCGCGTCAAATAAAATTAGTGAAAACTGATACGCTACCAAAGTAATAATAATAACAATAACGTTCAACGATCACATACATAGATCCTGGGCCCTAATTAGAATTTCCTGTATTTAAGGACCGGAAACTACGAGAACAATGGTCCCACAACACCCAGACACAGAATAAGTATTTGCGCTTTTGTGTATATTTGTGCACAAATACTTGTCCTGCCGCGGGAATCGAACCCGCTGCCTCCGGGTTATGAGCCGACCTGCTCAACCACCACACCACAGAGGCTGCCAGACGTGATATTACAGACGCTCAATCGTGAACTATTCAATTTATGAACGAAATGTTGACTTAAATACCATTTGACAACAGCGTAGTTCTGCGTAGTTTTATTTTTTTTAAGTTTTGGCTCTACACTTTTGTGTATTTAGCCAGTGTCAAGTAATTGATCATTTATCGAGTTAATGATATTTCACGCAAATATGTGTCAAGTCACAGTCGAAGTCATCAAGTCGTCATAGTCAAGTCATAGTCTAGTCAAAGTCATACTCCTAGTAAAGTGGTGGTAACTTTACTTGAAGCTTCTATGGATCTCACAGGGCTCATACAATGTAATATTGAGAACTAAGTACTGTTTAGATTAGTTAGACTAAGTAATGACATTGTATGAAGGCATGTAATAATAAATAAAAAGTAAAAAATTGTATTATTATATGATCGTAAATTGTCAAGATGGCGACATTAATATTAAACAAAGCAAAAACAAAGTTATGCCGGCCGATAGATGGAGCTAAGTTTTACTTCGGTCGTGTGGTGTAAAGCACACTCGTTTGTTTTTGCATTGACATTTAGTATTTCTTACCTATATACGTGACGTCACTTTCTTGCACTATGCGCGCCGTCTCCCAAGTTCTTTCAGTCTAAGTTTTCATTTTGTATCGCGAGACACCTACAAAAGTTGCCGACCTTTTTGTTGCAAACTTTTTGTAGCGCAAAAGCGTTTCGATATAAAAATATTATGTTGAATGTGAACCTACTTACAAATGCAGTAAGAGCACTTGTGTGTTTACGCAGTTATTTGCTTAGTTATCAAAAATAATAATAATAATATACGTGGGCATCTCACCCAACGCCATCTAGCCCCAAACTAAGCAAAGCTTGTACTATGGGAACCAGAAAACTGATACAATACTTAGATACTTTTTGTTTGTAAATACATACATAGAATATGACGGCGGCAACGTCCAGCTTAAAACTCTATGCGGGCAGTACCGTAATTTACCCTGTGGTTGCATTTAAATTTATTACAGTGGCAACACCGGTAGCTGTCATCACTCCCCCACCCATTTGGCTATAAAAAGGGAGCGCTCGGTGTACTACGGACCATTTTTGCTCCGGACACGGCGCGGTGCACATACTGAAGGCCTCTAGTTATATAAGTTGCAACGTACGCATAACCCGTCACCCTATATATATAAATAGGAAAGTTCATACTTATTATTAGGTACTTTTTTTAAAATTTCAAAATCGTGCATGCTGTGTTTGGTATAAGTGGTTGCGCACAAAAATCATATTTTAGCTTAATTACGTGTATCAACTGTTGTAAACCAAATAAATCAACAAAAAAAAGTTTTATCTAAATATATAACTCAAAGGTGACTGACTGATTGACTGACACACATAGTGATCTATCAACGCACAGCCCAAACCAATGAACGGATCGGGCTGAAATTTTGCATGCAGGTAGATGTTATGACATAGGCATCCGCTAAGGAAGGATGTTTCGAAATTCCACCCTTAAGAAGTTGAAATGAGTTGAATTATTTTCCCATAGGCCACGCCGCGGGCGAAGCTGCGGTCAGAAGCTCGTCTATCTATAATCGTGTCGCGTGCCTTAGATATACCAATTCTCTATTCTTGGTCTAAACAGCCGCATTGGCAATGATTCATCTTTATTTTTGAAATGCATTTTTTGTACCAAGTTCACTTACTGTTTATACATAACATGAGTGACACAAGGCGTGAAAGGGGCTTGAAAAGGGTTCGTAAACAAAAATATCCACCTCGGGGAATATGTTTTTTTACCTGACCCTAATCTCTAACCCCGACCCATAAGGTTCAGTATTACTTGACATATGGTGAATGTTAGCCAGATTCAGCACCTGAAAGTATTATGTAATCTGTGGACACACGTCTGAATTTTGCTTTTCAGTGCTTATAATATCCAGTAAACTTTATTTGGATAGTTATATAAGAACTAGTGGCGCTCCGCGGTTTCACCCACGGATAAAAAGTGTTTTAATTATTTAGTCATCCCACGGGAACATTTCACTTTTCCGGGATAAAATGTAGCCTATATGTTAATCCAGTATATAAGCTATCTTAGTACCGAATTTCATCCAAATCCATTCATCAGTTTGAGCGTGAAGAAGTAACAAACATACACACATACAAACTTTCGCCTTTATAATATTAGTGTGAAGTGTGATTTCTTTCTTTCGTAAGTAAGTGTGTAAGTCTTCTTCGGAATCTGGGTGTTGTGGGACCATTGTCCTCGTAGTTCTTGGGTCCCTAGATACAGGGATCCGTAAGGGTCCAGGATCTATGTAAGTCCGTCCTTTACGACTTTATATAAATCCTCTCGGTCCAAAGGTTGCCAGGAGATCGCTTTTAGCGATAAGGTCGCCTATTATTCCCCACTTCTCGTAATTCGTTGTATATGTATGTGTTGTGTACAATAAAGAGTTGAACTATAATAATAATAATTATTATTTTGACAAAAAACAATACATCAGATAAAATAGGTACATCGAATGTTGGTACAGTAAAAGATGGTATGATAACTATGAAACTCTGAATCCCACACTAGGGCATCCTGTGTCGTGAGATTTAGCGTCTTCCACTGTTAATAGTTATATAATAAAGAATAAACAAGAAGAAGAGTTTTTTTTTTGGCGGGAAAACGAAAAAGATTACGTTACCGCATTATATTATTTTCCAAAACTTGTGTTATTTTCAGTGTTAGTGCATAAAATTGGTGGCATTTTATTCGTTGAGTGCTGGATTACAAGCATGAGTGTGGGAAAGTGGTATAATGATGGTGAAACGTTTTTTTTTCGTGTTGTTTCAAAAACTCCATAGAAGCTTCTGGTAAAGTTGCCACCACTTTACTAGGAGCATGACTTGACTAGACTAGACTATGACTTGACTCTGACGACATTATTTACGTGAAATATCATTAACTTGCAAATTATCAATTACTTGACACTGGCTAAATACACAAAAGTGTGGTGCCAAAACAAAAAAAAAAACAAGAAGAAGTTAACAAATTATGGATATGGAAGTACCTTGTTAAATACTATGTATCTATACATCTATGTATGTTACAATTATTATGTTTGTTTGTAGGTATATTATAATCATAATCATACACTTTATTGATAAAGCAATTTACATGTGAGGTGTGCGAAAACGTTGCTAATAAATATTATGAATTAAAAATGTCATGAAAAATATAAAATAAGTCAATAAAAAAAAGAATTTTCATCATATACATTGTCCTAAATGCATGAGGTGCGTGAATAAAACACTGGAGGTAGTTCAAGTACATGCACTATAATTGCGCTCCAGTCGCGGACTGACTGGTCGATCTAAATCAATCATTTTATGTAGCTTCAGTATTCGCATAGTTTATGTGGTATTTACTAAGTGGGGGTACATGTGCTGTGATGTAGCTGGCACGCAGGCCCTACAACATCAATCAATATAAATATATATAACTCAAAGATTGACTGACTGACTGACATAGTAATCTATCAACGCACAACCCATACTACTGGACGGATCGAGCTTGAAACTTAGCATGCAGGTAGATGTTATGACCTAGGCATCCGCTAAGAAAGGATTTTTTGAAATTCCACCCTTAAAAAGGTGAAATGGGTGGTTGAATTATTTTCCCATAGGCCACGCCGCGGGCGAAGCTGCGGGCAGAAGCTCGTGTCAAATAAAATTATTTTATGTAAATCATTCACATACAAAAAAATTAATCAGTGCTTATTTCATTATTCTATTTCTAGCGGTTTTATACCCATCTGCATTGAAGTTTATAAGTTCGCACCTATTTTTCTATGACGTACCACCTGCAACGCATTTGGGTACGTTCTCGAGAGATAAATGTGAACTTAAGAGCAGTCAAACTTTAATGAATACGTGTATTAATATACGTGTGTAATTGATAGTCACAGGCAGGACTTCGTGGAAGTTCATCTTAAATACAAAATGTAGCTAAAAGCGGAATCACTAGATATTCTTGTTACAGCTTCTGCCTACGGCTTCGCCCGCGTGGCCTATAGGAAAATAATTCACCCACCTATTTCACTCCCTTAGGGGTGGAATTTTGAAAAACTCTTTCTTTGTGAATACCTACACTTTACATAGAACACACCCTCCAAATGTCAAGTCTCTAGGACCAGCGGTTTAGGCTGTGCGTTGATATATAAGTCAGTCAAGACTTTGAATGTCATATGTATAGACTAGCTTCTGTCCGTGGTTTCGCCCGCGTGGCTATAGGAAAATAATTCAACCACTCATTTCACCCTCTTAGAGGTGAAATTTTGAAAAACCCTATCTTTGTACACCTACACTTTACAAAGACCACACCCTCCAAATGTCAAGTCTCTAGGACCAGCGGTTTAGGCTGTGCGTTGATATATAAGTCAGTAAGTCAAGACTTTGAATTTTATATGTATAGACTAGCTTCTGTCCGTGGTTTCGCCCGCGTGGCTATAGGAAAATAATTCAACCACTCATTTCACCCTATTAGGGGTGGAATTTTGAAAAACTCTTTCTTTGTGAATACCTACACTTTACATAGAACACACCCTCCAAATTTCAAGTCGCTAGGACCAGCGGTTTAGGCTGTGCGTTTATATATAAGTCGATCAGTCGGGACTTTGAATTTTATATGTATAGATTATGATTTATGTTTTTTTTTATATTGTCCCGGATTCTTTGCTCGCGTACATATAATTGGCTTCATTACATGATAACACATTCAATGCATCTACAATGTCATTCGATACGGTTACATCGATCGATGCCCATACATTATGCATTCGGGTCAGTGAATCAATACCGATGTACCTTCGATACACAAGCTATGATTTGCAATTGAGTGATAGGTGGTGGCGGTGTGCGAATGGACCACCCCATTAAAGTCAAAGTCAAAAGATTGATTGCAAATACAATTTTTACAAGTCAAAATTATATACATCTCTTGTCGTAAGACCCGTTCAAGAGATATCCAGGGAATAAAAGTAAAATAATTGTATATTTGTACACATTTCACTCAGCGCCATCTAGCCTCAAACTAAGCACACTTGTACTATGGGAACCAGATAACTGATAAAATACGTAGTTACTTTTGAAGTAAGAAAAAAATCATTATGTACGCTTGACTTGAGGAGTAAGCTGGTGAATGCGAGGCGAACGGAAATTGAAGTTGGTTCACGTAGATCTCCATTGTCAGCATAATTAAAAAAGTGTATTATGTTGGCATGTCCAGTAAAATGACATTAACATTAAACAAAGTTATACCGGCCGATAGATGGAGCTACACTAAAGAAGTTTTACTTCAGTCGTGTGTCTAAAGCACACTCGTTTTTTTTTGTTTATAAATACATTCATAGATTACACTATAACACCAAGACACAGAACAAACATCGATGTTCATCACACAAATGTTTAAACATTTAACCTGGGTGGGAATCGAATCCACGACAGTTCGGAAGGCAAGGTTACTACCAACTGAGCTATCGGGCCAGTCAACTATGAATTCATCCAATCGCAAGCAGAAACTGCACAAATATGCTATAATGCATACTGTATTCTCAATATATTTTGAACCTTTGAAAAGACATAGATTAAACCGTAAGTACCAAGTCCATGTAATGGCAATGACGCAAACAGAAATTAGTTTTGTTAGTTCTCCCATCACCATTCCACTACCAGACTACTAGACGCTCGGCTAAGCGCCATCCTTACGTGGTCGAAATACCACCCATTCGTACCAAGCGATTTGACTCAACGTTCTTAATTAGAACGGCTAAGGAATGGAATGCCCTGCCAGCGTCTGTGTTTCCGGCGAAATATGACCCGGGCGTGTTCAAGAGAAGAGTGAATAGGTATTTACTTGGCTAGCATGCTACACCTTCGATCGCATCGTCACTTCCCATCACGTGAGAGCGTGATCAAATGCTAGACAAGTTTGAAGTAAAAAAAAAAAAGTTTTAGGATTACGCGGTACCCCGTGGGCAAAGCGCCGACCGTCCGCGCGAATGGGCGGTGGCGGCGAGAAAACCGCTCGAACGCGCGGTCGGACGGTGTACGCGTGTAAAGCATCAACGGATTACTAAGTACCATTGCAACGTGATATCTGCCTCACCGCCTGCCGCGGCGGTGCGCGGTGCGGTGATATAGTTTCCAATTGATATCATTAACCTCTAGACAAACAGCTCCATGGAAGTAGGTTATCGGTATCTGCCACAATCGATAGATTTATCGGAAGCTTGTATAGGGCGGGACTGGTCTACCATAGACTGGCCCTCTAGCAGCAGAAACGGCCTTGCTATTCACCATATATACAGGTATAACTACTCATAATTGAAGGGTTGAGAATAAAAAGGGTTTAACTGTCAAATTGATAGTTTCGAGAAAATTGACTTTAAACTTCAACGGCCTCATTTTAATGTAGAGTGCTTATAATGTAATAGAAAAGGTTTATGTAAGTTTCAGTTTCTTTAAAATGTATTAATTCTATTTTAAAATAAAAAATATAGTACTGGTTCATACAATTACTATAAAAATATAATATAATAAAATAAATAATAGGTCTTTACCTATGAAATTGCCGTATTGCAGTACAGACTTTTTCAAACAAAAAAAAGTTTTGATTGGCTATGCTATTCTAAATTCAAATTAATTTTGTTTTAAAAATATGACATTCTATTTACAATATAAGTCTTTTGTTTATTGATTAGCGTTGTATTTTCATTACATTTCAACATTTTTCCTCATAATGGATACTTTGAAATTTCGTGTAATTATGGAATATGAGTTCCGTCGTGGCACCAACGCGGCACAAACGACACGTAACATCAACGACGTTTACGGAGAGAACTGTACAAACGAACGTACAACCCGTTATTGGTTTGCTCGGTTCCGTTCTGGGAATTTTGACTTGAAAAATGAACCTCGTGGTCGTCCGGAAACTTTGGTCAACAATGATGAATTAAAGGCGATTGTGGAAGCTGATGAATCTCAATCTACAGCTGAGCTGGCAGCAGCTTTTGATGTTAGCATCAAAACAATATTGGTCCATTTGCGACAGATTGGCAAGATAAAAAAGCTTGATAGATGGGTGCCCCACGAACTTAACGATCGCCAGCGCAACGTACGCGTCGAGACTTGCCTTGCGCTGCTTAACAGGCACAGAAATGAAGGAATTTTGAACCGAATTGTTACGTGCGACGAAAAATAGATTCTTTTTGACAATCGAAAGCGCTCAGCAAGTTGGTTAGATCCTGGTTCGGTACCAAAGCAATGTGCAAAACGAAAAATGACCCCTAGAAAGGTGATGGTCACAGTTTGGTGGTCTAGTGCTGGTGTGATTCATCATAGCTTTTTACAAAACGGCGAGAGCATTACTGCAGATGTGTACATTGAAGAACTGACCACAATGATGGCGAAACTCGCACGTCTGCAACCAGCTTTGGTCAATCGGTCGTCTCCACTGCTACTTCACGACAACGCGCGACCCCATACTGCACAACAGACCGTCTCTAAGCTGCATGAGTTGGGTTTGGAAGCTCTCCCTCATCCGCCATACTCACCAGATCTTGCGCCTACCGACTATTACTTTTTCCAAAATTTGGAAAACTTTTTAGCGGGAAAAAAATTCAGTTCCCGAGAGGCAGTACAAAACGCCTTTGAAGAGTTTGTTGTCTCCCGTCCTGCTGATTTTTTCAAGAAGGGCATCCATAAACTGCCACAGCGTTGGCAAAGATGCGTTGATTGCAGGGGTGATTACTTTGAATAAAAGAAATAAATAAGTTCGAAAAAAAAATACTTTAACTTTGTTCAAACAAAACGGCAATTTCATAGGTAAAGACCAATACAATAATGTTTTTATGCTAAGCGAACTGTATTCCTGTGTCAGATAAAGTTTTTAGACTGACAATCTCCTCATTTCGGTATTTTGAGAATGTATTATTGTAGATAATTTCACGCTGAATCCAACGATACCAATAAGTCATTTTGTGAAAAAAATCAGTTAAACCGTTTTTGTTCCCACCCCTTCAATTATTTATGATAATAATAAATAGTAGCAAGTAAAGTTCACTAGTCGGAAAACGAAGGGGCCTGTTGGAGAGTAATTTGAGTACGGCTCTTTGTGCTTTTTCCAAACGTATCATATGGGATAATACAGAGCCACCCGTGGAAGTGATGCAGTATGACATGACCGATTGAGCTAGGGCATAAAAAACTGTTCTTACATATATATACAGTTTAATCAATAAATTTATTAATTAAATTTAGTCAATAAATATACTAATAAAATGTAATCAATAAATTGATTGATTAAATTAAGTCAATAAATTTATTAATTAAATTTATTCAATAATTTTTTTTTAATGCACTCAGTTGCTAACGCCCTTACAAGGTTAATGTACCTACTAAACTATGTACAACATACAGCCTAAACCGCTGGTCCTAGAGACTTGAAATTTAGAGAGTGTGTTCTTTGTAAAGTGTAGGTATCCACTAAGAATGGGTTATTCGAAATTCCACTCTTAAAAGGGTGAAATTGGTGGTTGAATTATCTATGAAAAAATGTCTTCTGCGTTTCCCATAGGCAAAGCGGGCGAAGCCGCGGGCAGAAGCTATTAAATGAAAATGAATTAAAATAAATAAATGAAAATGAATATGAATAAACTGGGTATCTTAAATTCAAGAGTGAATACCCATTCACTCTATATCGTGGGCAAACTTTACCACCGTAAACAACTTCGTTGCATTCCATCAGGTGAGGTGAGATGTTGTCAAACATAATTGAAGGGATGAGATCAAGAAGGGTTTAACTGATTTTTTTTTTCACAAAATGACTTATGGGTATCGTTGGATTCAGCGTGAAATTATCTACAATTTAAACCTTTTTAAATTTAAACCGATATGAGGTTAAATCTCGAGATTTTCAGTCTAAAAACGGTTTATCTGTACAGGAATACAGTCCGCTTACCATAAAAACATTATATTTATTATATTATTTTGTATTTTGACAGTAATTGTACTAATTAGTACTATATTTAGTATTTTAAAATAGAATTAAAACATTTTCAAGCAACTGAAACTTATAAAAACCTTTTCTATTACCTTATAATTTAAGTACTCTACATTAAAAACGCCGTTGAACTTTAAAGTCAATTTTCTCGGAACTATCAATTTGACAGTTTTTTTTAATCTAATTTTTTTAGAGACTTGAGTCGTCCAACGACTATGTCAGCCCCATAGTACAAAAATGGTATAATAGACAGAAAAATAAAGTTACGTTACATTGTGTATCAGTCTGTGCACAGACCGATACAGCAGAGTGTCCGCGTTGGATGTTTGTGCGGATAATATACTGTGAAAAATACCCACATCTAGGCGATTAAGTTTGAACTGATCAAATAAATCGTTTCTCATGGGAGCACTCCGAATACACTCCATCAAAAAATTTTACAGTTAAACCCTTTTTATTCTCAACCCTTCAATTATCTTTATTATTTTCCAGGTGGAGATGCCCAACCAAACCGGCTGCTCTTTCCAATGGGACAAACTCTCACCGGCCGAGTTCCAGCAGTTGCAGGAGTTAGCATCGTGTAAGTTACCACTAGCAGCCCATCGTTAGTCTTTAAACACAAGTCATCATTTGCCCATCATCATTGGTTCATCACAAGGTGATCCGATTAAGAATTAAGATCGCAGACATAACTAAAATGATATGATATGATTAACAAGCTCATAATATCTCTCAATGGTTTCATATATAGATCCTGGATCCTAACTAGGATTCCCTTATATCAGGAACTACGAGGACCATGGTCCTACAACACAGACACAGAAGAAGTAATTGCTGCGCTTTTTTTTCTGTATACAAGGTGGAATTTAATTCATTATTTTCCTTTAATGCACGTATTCAGTCCATGCTATAGAATGCTCCCATATAACTAAATAAAAAAGTACTTATGAAATAAAACTTAAATCTAGGTATTATCAAATTTAAATTCTAAAGAAAAGCCTTGTGACATTGAATAAAGCAGGTGTTTTATTGCCTACGAAACATTTACAAAGCACTCAGCTGGTGCCCGCGCTGTGTGTACCGTTAAATAGACATTTCGGCTGTCATGCAGTTATTTTAAGAGGCACTAAATACTAAAACATTTTTTTTTTAAATGGGCCTTGTACGAATATTCTATAGCATGGTCTGAGTACATAAATTCAAGGAAAAGAGTGAATTAAATGCCACCGTGTATAATACCTATTTGTACTTTGAAATTTTTGTATATTATAGATAATGTACTAAACCATAATGTTCCTATACACGTACGTTTATATATATTATAATACAATTTAATTTGCTAATGTTAGCCACAATGTACAGTATCATATGTACCTACAGTACAGTCAGCGGAAACAGTATGGGTGTTTACTACTGAAATTATAGAAGGGATGAGTATCGTTAAATTTTCTCGGATAGAAATTTCAATTTCATAGGCAAGCGTGCTACATCATCATTTTTTTTTAAATTTATTACACACGCACACAAAAGAACAGGGCTTTATCGCTGTGCGACCACATCGCCTAATCGGTTTACAACAATCATTTCTATGTTCTACGATAATTTTTGAGTAATATATACAGACTTCTTCCGACAATGGCGATGATAAAATACTGTTGCATAATTCTATGTTAAACAAATTCTTGGTTCCTAGAACGCTTGTTTTTCGTACACATTTCAACAGAACATGCTGTACATCTTCAATGGACCCACACTCTTCACAATTTGGTGATGATACTTTTTTCATTAAAAAGGCAAACTTATTTGATGGAATGTGTCCGGAGCGCAGTCTGAGAGCGGTAACTAGTATATTCTGGCTAAGTGTATTTAGTTCAATCCATGAATGCTTCATAATTTCTGGTTCAATAGTCCGATACCAGATTCCTTTTTCTGTCGACCTCCTATCGAAATACTCTTGCCATATGTACTTCGTCATTTACCATCGGTGAGTTGTTGTCAAACGCATGCCCGTTTTAGCATTAAAAAGACAGCAAAGAAATGGAACTTCTTCCCGAAATTGCTGGAATTTGTGTTTCTATAGGTTGCAATCAAGTTTCGTGATCGCTGTTCGCAAGTGTCAACATAGAACGTGTCAGATTGAAGCTAATTTCGCAAGATTATGCAGAAACTTCGTTAGTGGTCGTCGTTGATAAGAATCCAAAAATGGCGGCCAAAAATTTTTGTATTTTAATTCATCTGGGTAGATTATTATCCGTTAAGTGTTCGTGAACGTGCACGAGTGTTGGCAAAAACATGCCTTTTCTTTTTCTCTTCAAGGCTTCCTAGAGCCTCCAGTAAAATATCCACCTTTTTTTTGTTTGATTTTGGCTCCACACTTTTGTGTATTTAGCCAGTGTCAAGTAATTGATAATTTCTCAAGTTAATTAATATTATGCATATTTGTGTCAAGTCAAGTCACAGTCCAAGTCATCAAGTCAAGTTATAGTCTAGTCTAGTCAAGTCATACTCCTAGTAAAGTGGTGGCAACTTTACTAAAAGCTTCTATGGAGTTTTAGAAAGAACACGAAAATAAACGTTTCACCATCATTATACAACTTTCCCACACTCATGCCTGTAATCCAGCAGTTAACGAATAAAATGACACCAATTTCATGCACTAACACTGAAAATAACACAAGTTTTGGAAAATAATATAATGCCGTGAAGCGATTATTTTCGTTTTCCCGCCAAAAAAACCATCCACCATTTTACTGTGGCATTTTGACTGACAAACTAAGTCTTTGACATGACATAACCGAACAAAAATTATTTACTTGACTTCGGCAGAATTATGACTAAAAAGCGATAGAAAGCCATTCAACGAAGAGAAGAAGAAAAATTCCTTACTTGACATGGGCAGAATTATCGTTAAAAAGCGATAGAAAGCCACAGAACGAAAAGAAAAATAACTTCGCTCGCTTCATTCCCTTGATCAAATAGAAAGCAACGTTTAAATCGGTGGAGGAAAGTTGCAAATCAAACGCAGGAATTACGTCGCGACATTATCTACTGTTCATAATACAACTGTGGCGGCTCCATATGGTTAATTGCAATTACTTTAACCAGACCTTCCCTGTGGATTACAGAAATTGCTGTACTAAGTTATACCTAATTGTTACGAGAGGATGGCGTGTTTTGCGAACCTTCTAACTTATTTAAAGGATGGGTTACTAATAGCCCTGAATTTTTCCCGTGAGATTTGTTGCCATTTTCTCGAGTACTTTAGTCTGGTTAAAATTATTACCTCGTTAGAGTTATGGGTAACATTTTAGGTAGGTCTGTATCATTAAAATTCAAAGTCATGACTGACTTATATATCAACGCATAGCCTAAACCGCTTGTCCTAGAGACTTGAAATTTGGAGGGTGTGTTCTTTGTAAAGTGTAGGTATCCACTAAGAAAAGGTTTTTCGAAATTCTACCCCTAAGTGGGTGAAATGAGTGGTTGAATTATCTAAGAAAAAAATCTTTTTCGTTTTCCATAGGCCAGAAGCTAGTTATTTATATTATACTTGAAGCGTTGGTGGTGTGGTGGTTGAACAGGTCGGCTCAAAACCTGGAGGCGGTGGGTTCGATTCCCGTACCAGGATTAATACCATATATTTCTGTACAGGAATATTTCAATATTTGTACTGCGTCTGTGGTGTTTTGGGCGCATTTTTCTGAGTTCCTAGATACAAGGGATCGTATGGGTCCAGATCTATGTCATCATTGGACGCTGTTTATTTATTTTAGCTTTATCGCGCGTGCTAGGCCACTGTATGTTGTAAATTTGTAAGCTCATTTGTTTTTGCGGGTACCAAGTCAAGAATGTGAATCATCTGAATAATTTGTACGAAGTTTTGCTCCCAGACTACTCTAGTCTTTACCACGCCCATTGCTTTCGTTGCGTGTATTAAATTATCTTGAAAAATTATCATTTTTCGAAGAAAAATTACATTTAAAAGTGGTGCGCTTTTTTTAGCACGAGAATTTAAAAAAATTTGTTCGCTATAATGGCTTTGATATTTTGAAACTCAACCTAATGGAAACTTACGAATTACTAAAGCATTCATCAGCATCGCCCATGCCCACTGTTTACGCCTTTCTATGCGTTATTGTCTATTCTCTCTCTACGGCCAGTAGCGTAGATTATATGTAGGCCAAACTGTCAGCGTGTGCGCATCTGCGCCACCAGAGGCGCTGCTTGCCATGAAGATGAGAAAAAACGTCAGACTAAACAGAATACTACAAGTCGTTCTCCATTGAACGTCGCATTTAATTCATCGTTTGTTTTCTGCAAGAAGAGCACATACTTGTGATCTTCCACTGTAAAGAAGAGACTCCAAGAAAAGAACTAATACACGGGCATCGGATCAACCGCAGTTTGTGTAGTGATTCGTTGTTGTTGCTTATCGCGCCGGCGCAAGCCCTAGGTCATCTAACCTCGGCTGGATAAAACTACGCGAGCCTTCAGGAGGACCTGGCAGGTTAGTGTCTGCTTATATCTTCCTACTGGCCTTTGTTCTCATTATCCGTGTTTTTTTGGAGTTTCGGACCGCTACCTATATTTTTCCCGCACCCCCCACTTATGTGTGATTTACGACCACACATAAAGTTTGGTCCTTACGAACCGGACAGAACCAGTTCAGTTTTCAACAAATTAACCGCTTTTATTTGCACATTATTCCATTGAATAATTTGTACAACTCATTGATACTTAACCTTAACTCTTACATTAGAGTGAATTTATTAAAAAACTGCACTCATATTGCACCGCCATTTGTGCATTTTGCAATTCAATACGACGCGTCACATCTATTTCCCGCTTTTACATTCTTAATTGTATTCAAAAAACCAATTAATCATGTCTGAAATAAAAATAAAAATAAATGATGCGAAACGCAAAGCTATTTTTGAACAAATTAGCTCTCTTTTTTCTCAGGCTAAGAAATTACCTGCCACAGAATCTAGATCAAAACATGATTTTCTTGTAAAAAGTGCGAATATTGACCACCTGTATGATCAATTTAGTAAATTATGCGATGAGTACTATACATTACAGTTGGAATTGGATATAGATTTCAAAATAGACTATAGTCAGTGGCTGTCTTTTGAAGATGTATACACAGCTGTAAAACACACAAGATCACAGTTATCTCAATCTACTCAAACTAGGAAAGAATCATCATATGAGATATCTCTTCCCGCTTGTCAAATTCCTATTTTTGTTGGAAAGCCAGAAAATTGGCCATTGTTTTATGAAAGTTTCAAGACAAACATACATAAAAATTCTAAACTAAATAATTCTCAAAGAGTCCAATATCTTGTTGGTAATTTGAGAGGTAAAGCATTACAAATTTTTGCAGGAATATTACCTACTGAGGAAAATTATGCTACTATATGGCAATCTTTGATTGATAAATTCCAAGATAAAAGATCTTTAGCCGCTTCTTACTTGAACAATATTTTTAATATTAAAAAGGTTTCAGACAATAGTTCTCAATTAAATGACTTTGTGGAAAGGTTTCATTCATCGCTAAGTGCTTTAAAACAACTTAAAATTCCTGATTTATCTGATTTTATGTTGCTTTATTTGGCACAAAATAAATTAGATAGCAACTTGGTTCAAAACTTTGAGTTAACCATGCGTCACAAAGACATTCCTTTATGTGATGATTTAATAGACTTTATTAGGCATCATGTAAAGGTTCTTGAAAGAATAAATAGTGATAAGAAAGGTGTACCTTCTCATACTACTCGCAATGTGAACTCACATTCATTCGCTTTGGTTGATAAGGAAGTAAAGGTGGAAGGGGTTTGTCCTTCATGTAAAAGTAATGAGCATACACAGCTTTACATGTGTTCAAAGTTTAAATCCTTGGAGGTCAATGACCGCTTTAACTTTGTAAAAAATTGCAATTTTTGTACTAACTGTTTAAGTGCAAAACACACAGGCAAGTACTGTAAATCTAAATCAACATGTAAAATATGTCATTTAAGGCATCACACATTATTGCATTTTAACAACAAAAATTTAAACACAACTTGGGTACAAAATAAAAATGATCATTCAGTAACCGCTGTACTGATTACCCCACCTACATCTACCCATTCCAACACTGACCTTGCACTTACACCTAGTTCATGTGATACTTCTGTGACACTTACTACTATGCCTGCTCAATGCAACAAAAGAACTATTGTTTTGCTTTCTACAGCACAGGTTTATGCTTATAAAAATATACAAAATAAGTTTGTCATTAGATGTTTGTTGGACAGTGCTTCACAAAACAATGTTATCAGCTTATCATGCTGCAAGCGACTTAAGCTTAAAATAATTCCATTAAATAATTCTTATATTAATTCAATTGGTTCTAATTCTACTAAAATTCTTGGGTTTGTTAATCTGACAATACAATCACGCTACAATGATACTACATACAATATTAAATTGTTGGTTGTTCAACAAATAATTGAAAAATTGCCTTCTTGTAATATTAATATGCCGGCTATGACTTACTTGGAAAACTTGCCACTTGCGGATGAGTCTTGGAATGTACCGGGTGAAGTTGAGGCCATACTAGGTGCACAACTATTTCCTTATTTACTGCTTGGGGGATTTTCGTCTTCATCACCGCTTTCTTGTCCCACCAACGCAGCCGCTAATTGCACCGCTGTTTGCGCCAAGATTGTAACTGATCAACATAATACTGATACCTATACTGCTTCCGCTGGGACTACCGCAGAGGTTTCCGGTCATCGCTCCGCTAATGATTTTGCTAAATGCTCCGCTCTACGCTCCGCTTACGGTGCGATTTATTCGGATGGCTCCGCTCGCCAATCCGCTTCCGCCGCGACTTTCATGGATGCCATCGATGGCTCCGCTAACCGCTCCGCTCTCCGCTCCGCTTCTGACATAATTTGTTCGGATGGCTCCGCTAACTGCTCCGCTCTCCGCTCCGCTTCGGCCGTGGTTTATCCGGATGGCTCCGCTCGCCATTCCGCTTCCGCCGCGACTTCTGTTAATGCCGCTGATGGTTCTAAGAACCTCTCCGCTTCCAGTGCGATTTGTTCGGATGGCTCCGCTTGCCGCTCCGCGTCCACTAAAAGCTCTTTTGATGCCGCTAATGGCTCCGGTAAACGCTCCGCTCAACGCTCCGCTTCTACGCTTCCAGTTCTCGAAACTTCGCTCGGATACGTCATCATGGGTGAAATACCTGTCGTCGCCGCTGACGATGCTGACGTAGCCTGGTCCTTCGGTCCTATAACAAATGATGAATTAAATAAAAGTTTAACTAAGTTTTGGGAATCGGAAGAATTATTTACTGAACCTATTACTGATCCTGATGATGTTGAATGTGAGGATATTTATGCCTCCACCGTCGAACGCGACCCGAACTCGGGTCGTTTTATTGTTTCTCTTCCGTTTAAGTCGGATCCTGCTTGCCTTGGCAATTCATTTCTGAATGCTAAGCGCAGACTTACAGCACTTGAGCGCAAGTTTAGGTTCAACCCAGATTTACGTAGCGCATATAATGACGTCATAACGGATTATATTGAAAAGGGATATTTATCGGAAATACTTTCTCCAGATACTAAACAAGACGGTTATTTCATTCCTCATCATGCGGTAGTTAGGCCAGATAAGAGTACTTCCAAAACTCGTATAGTTTTGGATGCAAGCGCATCTACGGACGCAAACAATTTGTCCTTGAATGACATTCTGCACACAGGTCCGAATTTACAAGCGGACTTGTTAGCACTTCTTTTAAGGTTTCGACTTCTGCCGGTCGCTGTCACAGCAGATGTTCAACAAATGTACTTACGCATTTTGGTCACTGAAGACCATCGCAAATATCAGAAAATCTTGTATAGATTTAACGACACTGAACCCATCCGTGTGTTTCAGTTTAACTCTGTTGCTTTTGGCCTTCGTTCTAGTCCTTTTCTAGCCATGCGATCGATTCGTCAGCTGGCCACTAATCATAAAGAGACGTTGCCACTCGCGTCAAAAATGGCCATTCAGGATATTTATATGGATGACATAACCACTTCTGTGGCTACCGCTGAAGATGGAATCGACTTGTCTCAACAACTTCTTACTATGTTCGAGTCAGGGGGCTTCCATCTTGTCAAATGGGCCAGTAATTCACAAGCTTTGTTGGCTCAGGTCCCTGAATCGCACAGAGTCGCTATAGAATTTTCGGATACAGATAATATAAAAATATTAGGATTAAAATGGCTTCCTGCCTCAGATACTTTCACGTTTACAACCAATGACGCTGATCAGGGTTGTACCAAGCGCATTATTCTGTCCGTCATTGCTAGGCTATTTGACGTTTTAGGCCTTGTTGCCCCAGTTATTTTATACGCTAAACTGTTAATACAAGAACTGTGGGTAGCTCAAATCGGATGGGATGAGGTCGTACCTGATTCAATTGCAAACCGCTTTCTACAGTTTAAACGTGAACTACCGCTCTTGTCAAAATTAAAAATTCCGCGACATTTAGATGTTGCCAACAACTGTGTCGTAAATATCGTCGCCTTTGGAGACGCTAGTCTCAAAGCGTACGGATGCGCAGTTTATTTGCACGTAACACACCCTAATGGTGACGTATCGCTTACTTTGGCTTGCGCTAAGTCCAAAGTCGCATCCCCAACAATTGCCTCGTTGGCTCGATTGGAGCTATGTGCCGCCGTATTGCTCTCTAAGCTTGTGCGATATGTTCATACCGCTTACCATGATCGCTATCCTATTACGAAGATATACGCTTTCTCGGATTCGACTATTGCTTTGTCTTGGATCCACTCGCAGCCACACCGTTGGCAAGTTTATGTTGCGAATCGTGTTTGTAAGATTCATGAAAATGTTTCACCGGACTGCTTCTATCATATTGAGGGTATTTCGAATCCAAGTGACTGCGCCTCTAGAGGTCTTCTGCCGTCGCAAATGTTAGACCATCCTCTGTGGTGGACTGGTCCCTCGTGGGCTCAGTGTCCAATCACTGATTGGCCAATTAAACCCTTCAAACCTTCTGAAGAGGATTTGCCCGAGACCAGAAAATCTGTTGTTCTCGCGACTGTAAGTGAAGTAGAGGACTCGCCTCTTTATGACCTTGCCTTGAAATTGTCATCTTGGCCGAAACTTTTACGCATCGTCGTTTACATGTTGCGTATGTCAGGGAAGCTTTCTCGTGATAATGTCATAAAGTCCTCTGATCTTGAAGCTGCTGAACTAGTTGTACTTCGGAATCTGCAAAATAAATATTTTCATAAAGATATAAAAGCCATAAAAAAGAAAAACTTACCTTCTGACGCGATTCGTAAATTAGACCCGTTCATTGATGATTCCGGTTTGCTGCGCGTCGGTGGCAGACTGCTGAACGCAAATGTACCTTTTGAAAACCGCCACCCGCTTTTGCTACCACGTCGCGATCATATCGTGAATCTTTTGATTGACTATTATCACCGCATCAATTGCCATACTGGCTCATACTTACTTACATCGTTGTTGCGGCAGCGGTATTGGATCATTTCCGCTCGAAATGTCATCCGTCAACGAGTGCGTTCATGCATTTCGTGTTTCAAGCGCGCACCAACAAATAATACGCCCATCATGGCAAATCTTCCGCCTGCTCGTGTGATGGAAGCCAAGGCTTTCACGAGCACTGGTGTGGACTATGCTGGTCCTTTAAGCATAACGATGACTAGGCATCGAGGAGTTCGAAGCACGAAGGCATACATTTGTCTTTTCGTGTGCCTAGCAACGAAAGCTATCCATTTGGAAATCGCTTCTGACCTTAGTTCTGACAGTTTTATCGACGCACTTAAGCGCTTTATTGCTAGACGCGGTCCTGTTGCGTCTATTTATTCAGACAATGCTACCAATTTCATTGGGGCAAAGCGTCATTTAGACGAATTATATACCTTTCTTCAATCAAAACAAACCGCTGCAGCTTTCAATGCTGAGTTATCAAAACACCGCATAACGTTTCATACAATACCTCCTCGCGCGCCCCATTTTGGCGGCTTGTGGGAGGCCAATATTAAATGTGTCAAGACACACTTATTTCGCGTCATAGGGCAGCAACTGCTTTCTTATGAGGAGTTGCTGACGGTTTTGACTCAGATTGAGTGCTTATTAAACTCACGCCCTTTAGGCCTTTTACACGATGAACCACAACCTGAAATTCTCACACCTGCTCATTTTTTGATGACAACGCCTTTGCAACATTTGCCCGCTTACGATGTAGCCAAAGAACCTAAAATTATTGTTCAGAGGAAGAGGTTGCTAGACTGTCTAGTACAGAGCTACTGGAAAAGGTGGCGCCTAGATTATTTACACACACTTCAACAAAAGCACAAATGGCTCAAGAGTAGAGAAAACATTAGAATTGGTACGGTTGTGCTGGTACACCAAGATGATGTACCACCGCTTCGCTGGCCTCTAGGAATAATAGAGCAAGTTTTCCCTGGTAGAGATTCAGTCGTTCGTGTTGCGTTAGTCCGCTGTCAAAATAAATTAATAAAGCGAGCTGTCGCGAAGCTGTATCCTCTTCCAGAACTGCATTAAGTACTCAACGCATCGCTTACGTATATTGTATATTTTTCCTTATATTTATCTTATGTTATAACTTAATAAGTCAATGTTCGCTATACTTTTACTACTTCTGTTTCCGATGTATTATTTATCTACTACTATCGAACGCTTCACGGTTTCCTGTATTTTGAAACTCCTAGAGCTTTCAAGCCGGGGAGCATGTTTACGCCTTTCTATGCGTTATTGTCTATTCTCTCTCTACGGCCAGTAGCGTAGATTATATGTAGGCCAAACTGTCAGCGTGTGCGCATCTGCGCCACCAGAGGCGCTGCTTGCCATGAAGATGAGAAAAAACGTCAGACTAAACAGAATACTACAAGTCGTTCTCCATTGAACGTCGCATTTAATTCATCGTTTGTTTTCTGCAAGAAGAGCACATACTTGTGATCTTCCACTGTAAAGAAGAGACTCCAAGAAAAGAACTAATACACGGGCATCGGATCAACCGCAGTTTGTGTAGTGATTCGTTGTTGTTGCTTATCGCGCCGGCGCAAGCCCTAGGTCATCTAACCTCGGCTGGATAAAACTACGCGAGCCTTCAGGAGGACCTGGCAGGTTAGTGTCTGCTTATATCTTCCTACTGGCCTTTGTTCTCATTATCCGTGTTTTTTTGGAGTTTCGGACCGCTACCTATATTTTTCCCGCACCCCCCACTTATGTGTGATTTACGACCACACACCCACTGCTGAATGTGGACTCCCCCATAGAACGCCCCTTCACCGGCCCACTTAACGTGCCAACTTTTAGCATCCATCAGCTCTACTTCGACTCACGAAATTTGCTTTTATCTATCCGGATGCTGGTACTCTTCTGATTCTATCTGGGGGCGATAAGGCCTGCACTGACGTCCCGCATTTGGTGTATTGTGCATTTCCCCCTGCCAGCATCTACCCAAGCCAGCCCAGCTTCGTGTAGCGGAGCACTACCTTGGGTCGCTGGCACAACTGTTCCAGTGTTTTTGCACTTGATGGTATGGGTGGTTTGGAGATCAATTGCTGTTGATCCCGTGGTCGTTGTTCCTGTTCGTTTAGTAGATGAGTTTCTCTTGTCTCCTCTGCGGCTGTGCAATGTAGTAGTACGTGTTCCACAGTCTCGTTTTCCTGCATGCAACTCCGCAGAGGGCTATCTATGGCGCCGATTTTGTGCAGGTTAATTGAAGGGGTGAGAACAAAAAGGGTTTAACTGATTTTTGTCACAAAATGACTTATGGGTATCGTTGGATTCAGCGTGAAATTATCTACAATAATACATTCTCAAAATACCGAAATGAGGCTTAAATCTCAATATTTTGAGTCTAAAAACGGTTTATTTGTTACAGGAATACAGTTCGCTTAGCATAAAAACATTATTATATTCATTTTATTATATTATATTTTTACAGTAATTGTTTGAATTAGTACTATATTTAGTATTTTAAAATAGAATTAAAACATTTTCAAGCAACTGAAACTTACATAAAACTTTTCTATTACCTTATAAGCACTCTACATTAAAATGACGCCGTTGAAGTTTAAAGTCAATTTTCTCGAAACTATCAATTTGATAGTTAAACCCTTTTTATTTTCAACCCTTCAATTGAGGTTACAGTGACCTGTGATAATACCCACCATAAGGAGGAGGTCTTGCCTTGTACTCTTATACAGATCGTATTTTTATTAACGAATCTAAATTAAACAAGGTAATGCAGGTTCTAAAATTCTAATTAATTTTTGAAGTGAAACTTTTTTACGCACGCTTGACTTGGGGAGTGAGCTGGTGAATGCGATCCAAATGGAAGTTGAAGTTGCTTCACGTAACTCTCCGTTATTAACAAAGTTAAAAGTTTGTATTATAATGTTGGTATGTCCGGTAAAATCACAATTTATAATTATCTGTGGGACGGGTCTGCCAAGTACCAGCTTGAGGCTCTGGACTCGATTGAACGGCGTGCCAAAAGGCTCATTGACGGTGACACTTTGGTTGGTGAAAGGCTCCAGAGCCTTGCACATCGACGTAAGGTGGCAAGTCTGTCGGTGAGCTTAAGAAGTCCAAAGCACCCTCGTTTTGCTGTCGTTTGGCGATTAATTGAAGGTGTATTTTTCCAAAACCGAGAAAATAAATAAATATCCCGTTAATAAACAATACTTTGGAAACATTCAGTTTATCAAATAAACACCAAAAACTTTAGCCCTCGGAATTTATTTGATAAACAACGAATAAGCGAGCGTTTATTTTTAGACATAATATTAGAAGAGGTATAACAAATAACTGTATATATTTGATTTCAGATTCAACAAAGAAGCTACAAGATGTTCTCAACGAGTTCTGCGAAGTTAAAAAGCAAAGTCCGGACGGGGTGAGTGGGTCGATTATTTTCTTTAATAAATTAGACAAACGGTCCTGTTTGTGAGTCAGCTATTGATGTTAGTATTAAAGTAATTTAAGAATATTTTTTTAAGTTAAGTCAATCAGACACCGACCCCGCCGGCGAGGTCGACGTACCTGTTGGTTAGCTAGAACGGTCGCGACTTTCAATAGGGTCCACTCTTCCAGTGGACGTAGTCTTCTCGTTCCTCTTATCCCGGCAACGGCCCAAGCCGAGGCCCGCAGTCCACCCAGCCGTTGAGCTAGTTGCCTCCCACTTTTGACGGCTGGGTGGCTTAAGCGAGGTGACGCTATAAAGGTTGGTAGAGCCAACAGCATTAGCCTATTCAAAAAACAAAAGAAAGAAAGAGGAAAGGGAGGAAGAAAGAAGAAGTTGTACTTTGTGCGTGAGGCTACTGTGTCCACACTTTCCTCGTCGTTATTTTGAGGATGTATTATTGTAGATAATTTCACGCTGAATCTAACGATACCCATAAGTCATTTTGTGAAACAAAAAAGTTAAACCCTTTTTGTTCTTACCCCTTCAATTGAAAGGGTGAGAATAAAATACCGAAATGAGGCTTAAATCTCGAGATTTCCAGTCTACTATCAATTTGACAGTTAAACCCTTTTTGTTCTCACCCCTTCAATTATCAATTTTTTTGAGTTGCCGTACTGCTTGTTAACTGTACTGCGGCTCAAAGCTAATAAATTGAAGTGCGGTGCTTATTGATAGGTTTTTATAATCTGGCTGTTGAAAAGATAGAATTCAGATAAAGGATACTTCAATACTTAATTATGGAGACTTTTCAAATTGGGTACCAACGTGTACTTATAGGTAGATATAAGCAAGGTTATTAGATAAAATATTTACAATTTTTTTTTTTTTTTTTTTTTTATATGAGTGAATGGTGTGACGAGCTAGTCGTTTACCTGATGTTAAGCAATACGGCCGCCCATAACAGAACAGTGTCACTCGGAACCCCAAAAGATAGAGTTTCACGCGACACTGCACTGCGCACATCATCCTGAGACATCAGCACAGACTGGTAATAAAATTACTCGACTGTGAGATCAGATCATAAAGTCTCATTTGCCCAGTAATTTCGCTAGCTACAGTGCCCTTCAAACCGGAACACAGTAGTGCTTGCACACTACTGCTTGGCGGCAGAATAACTGGCAAAGCGGTGGTACCTACCTAGACGAACTTTGCAACAAAGTCCTACCACCTAGTAACCTCGTATACTTACCTCGTAAAGACAACTATTATACGTCATTTAATTTTCTTTTTTATAATAATTATAATAGTAACGCCCAACGATCACATACATAGTCCTGGACTCTCACTAGGATTCCCTGTGTCTAGGAACTAATAATAATAATAAAATATTTACCATATATATTTAGACAACTATTATACGCCATCTAATTTTCTTTTTTATAATGATAATAATAGTAACGCCCAACAATAACATCCTTAGTCTTGGACTCTCACTAGGATTCCCTGTGTCTAGGAACCAATAATAATAATAAAATATTTACCATATATATTTAGACAACTATTATACGCCATTTAATTTTCTTTTTTATAATAATTATAATAGTAACGCCCAACAATAACATCCTTAGTCTTGGACTCTCACTAGGATTCCCTGTGTCTAGGAACCAATAATAATAATAAAATATTTACCATATATATTTAGACAACTATTATACGCCATTTAATTTTCTTTTTTATAATAATTATAATAGTAACGCCCAACGATCACATACATAGTCCTGGACTCTCACTAGGATTCCCTGTGTCTAGGAACTAATAATAATAATAAAATATTTACCATATATATTTAGACAACTATTATACGCCATATAATTTTCTTTTTTATAATGATAATAATAGTAACGCCCAACAATAACATCCTTAGTCTTGGACTCTCACTAGGATTCCCTGTGTCTAGGAACTAATAATAATAATAAAATATTTACCATATATATTTAGACAACTATTATACGCCATCTAATTTTCTTTTTTATAATGATAATAATAGTAACGTCCAACAATCACATCCATAGTCTTGGACTCTCACTAGGATTCCTTGTGTCTAGGAACCAATAATAATAATAAAATATTTACCATATATATTTAGACAACTATTATACGCCATTTAATTTTCTTTTTTATAATGATAATAATAGTAACGCCCAACAATCACATCCATAGTCTTGGACTCTCACTAATATTCCCTGTGTCTAGGAACTAATAATAATAACGCCCAACGCTGACATACATAGATTCTGGACTCTAAGTAGGATTCCCTGTGTCTAGGGATCCAGGAACTACGAGGACCATGGTCGTATAACACCCAGACTCAGAATAAGTTTGTTTTCTGTGCAAAAATACTTGTCATGCCGCAGGAATCGATCCCGCCGCCTCCGGGCTATGAGCCCCGCATAGGTCTCGGCCAGGGGCACATGAACACTCAAGCTACTAGGTGGTAGGTCTTTTCTGCAAAGTTCTTCTAGGTAGGTACCACCGCTTTGCTAATTATTCTACCAAGCCAGCAGTAGTGCGCGAGCACTACTGTGTTCCGGTTTAAAGGGCACTGTAGCTAGTGAAATTACTGGGCAAATGAGACTTTATGATCTGATCTCACAGTTTAGTAATCTTATTACTAGATTGTGCTGATGTCTCTGGATGACGTGCGCAGTGCAGTGTCACGTGAACCTCTATACTTCAGAGTTCCGAGTGACACTGCAGCTGGTATGGGCAGTCGTGTCGTTTAACATCAGGCGAACGGCTAGCTCGTCACGTCACTCCTTAACATAAAAAAAAACTATACAATGTTTGTTACTGTTACAGTTCGTGCAAATAAAGTGTTTATTTCTTTCTTTCGTGGATTTTAGTAATATATACACGGCTTCATATTATTACTAGTTGCGCCCCGCGGTTTCACCCGCGGATAAAAAGTATTTTAATCATATGCTCATCCCACGGGAACATTTCACTTTTCCGGGATAAAATGTAGCCTATGTGTTAATACAGTGTATAAGCTATCTTGGTACCGAATTTCATCCAAATCCATTGAGCCGTTTGAACGTGAAGGAGTAACAAACATACACACATACACACATACAAACTTTCGTCTTTATAATATTAGTGTGATTAGTGTGATAGTGTGACTACTCGATGGCTGAAAATGTGCTGAGAGTTTTTTCTAAACGAAAGTCGTCTTAAGTCTGGATTATTTAACTTTTGAAGTAAAACTTTTTTACACACGCTTGACTTGGGCGGATATAAATATATCCATATATATAAGATAGAATGAAAGAGTTACTTTTCATAAATTACTGGAGAAATGGAGCTAAAGAAGTTTTACTTCACTATACGTCGTATGGCACATTCGTTTTTTTTTTCATATCGTAAATGCCTTTGAGGAAAATCAATTTCCCGGCAATTAAGATTACGAATAAACAAAAATAAGTAATTATATTTTTATACAAACAAAATCAAAACTGAAAATATTTTCATTTCCCCATTTCCCTGCTATCATCCAGCTTTGGCATTTAGCAAACAGATAAATGGGTCAAGTGCGGCTACATTAAATAGAGCGAGATAACTCTACATGACGTCATCCCTTCTCCCTCCCACATGACGTCACTATAAATCTATCAACTATCGAACATTGCAAAAAGGACTCTATATTTTCTGCGTAAGAAAAGCAAAATGGCGCCGTCAGTGACGTCATTGCCGAGGGATGTTATCGTAAGAAGATATTTCAAGCTATTTCAGTCTTTATTAAATACGAAATAATGGTGTATATTTCGTGATGCTAAAAATAGATTGTTTTTTATACTTACTAAAATAGAATGGATACTGTTTTTTTGGCAGTGATTTCTTATAGAAGTTGGAAAGTCGATATACTGTGACGGAAGTTCTTTTTGTTTTTTTACTGACTTCCGGAAAATAAGCGCAAAATGTAAGCATTGAAATAAAGGTCTTCGTTGGACTGTAATACATAAAAATAGAGCCGAAGACCGGGCTCAGTGGCGTGCCTTGGGAGAGGCCTATGTCCAGCAGTGGACTAATATTTTATTTTATTTTATTTTTTTATGTTAAGGAATGACGTGACGAGCTAGCCGTTCGCCTGATGTTAAACGACACGGCTGCCCATACCAGCTGCAGTGTCACTCGGAACTCTGAAGTACAGAGGTTCGCGTGACACTGCACTGCGCACGTCATCCAGAGACATCAGCACAATCTAGTAATAAGATTACTAAACTGTGAGATCAGATCATAACGTCTCGTTTGCCCAGTAATTTCACTAGCTACAGTGCCCTTCAAACCGGAACACAGCAGTGCTTGCGCACTACTGCTTGGCGGCAGAATAACTGGCAAAGCGGCTGTAATATAGGCTGATGATGATATTGGACTGTAATGCTCAACAACCAAATTAAGCTGAGCTCCCAACTGTAATAGGCGCTCGTACTTTGGCGTGTCAGATAAAAAAATATATTTTGATTTGCTCAAAAAGTTCGTTATTGTAGCATACCAGTGCGGGGATAAAGAAGAATATTATCGTCTAGGGGCTAAAGTAATTGTTGCCTATTACCAATGTCCTTACAAAAAAGAAAAAATATTTTTTCCTACGTAAAATAGTCATAAATTCAAGTTTCACTTATGATTGTTTCGAAAAAGGAAGAAAATCTTATTTTTAAATATGGTATCAAAATCTGCAATCTCTGGTAAATTTAGAATATATAGAGTTCTATATAGTCTGGGGAATTCTCTACAGTCTGGGAAATTTTATATATTCTGGGGGAATCTATATATTCCGGGGAAATCTGTATAGTCTGGGGAAATCTATATAGTCTGGTGAAATTTATATAGTCTGAAATTTATATAGTGAAATCCACCCAAATGGTAACCTCTCTGTTTATTTTTGACGAAACATTTATTTTTTATTAACCAATTTTTTTTGGCGGGAAAAGGAAAAATGTCGCCTCACCGCATTGTATTATTTTCCAAAACTTGTGTTATTTTCAGTGTTAGTGCATAAAATTGGTGGCATTTTATTCGTTAAGTGCTGGATTACAGCCACGATTGTGGGAAAGTGGTATAATGATGGTGAAACGTTTCTTTTCGTGTTGTTTCTAAAAATCCACAAAACTTCTAGTAAAGTGGCCACCACTTTACTAGAAGTATGACTAGACTATGACTTGGACTGTGACTCGAATTAACGACCAGCAAGATCAATTCGTCACAGATTTTGATGTAATTTTTATGGGACGAATCTGTAAATACAAAAAATAAAATAAAAAAGATTTTACCAAATTGGTTAAAAAATGCCAGTAAAAGGTAAAATAAAAAGAATTTAAAAAATTAAAAATTTAAAATAAAAACGAAATAAAAAGAATTTCGAAATCGGTTCATAGATGTTAGAGTTCCTAGGTTATAATATAATTATTATATCCTAGGCCTATAAAAGCAATTAAATAAAAGATATTTTAATATAAACAACGTTGAAATACATATAAAATATTTTATTTCGTAAATAATAAATAGCACACTAAATCAAGTAAACTACTAACTTACAAACTTCATAAAAACTGAGGTCCCAGAAACGTGCACTGGATTACAAAATCCATCTGTAGCTTAACCTTTACAGCCTTATTAATAAACGGGTATTAGTCTCGGATTAGTTACTTCAGCTTTTGTCCTTTTTTTGCTACTGGAATATTTAGCTGGAACGAAAGAGACAAAAGATAGTGTAACTAGTCTAAAGCTAGTTCATGTTTATTAATAAGGCCGTTAAAGTTTTTGCTGGGAATGTAGACACTTTAGTCTTATAATATTATAGAAACTGACGTGAGTAATATTGTGAGTATCGTGAGGCATCTATATTGCCCGAACACCGGTCGAGTTATTCGACTGTATCTCGTGAGTGTTAGCCGTGTACTAGTTGTAGTTATCACTTTAGTCTTTTGTAGTAGATACTTAGTTATTAATAACTAGTCGATCTGCCCCGGCTTTGCACGGGTGAATTAATAAAACGCGGTCAAACCGGATAAAAAGTATCCTGTGACCGTCTCCTGGTTCTAAGGTACCTCCCCATTTTCAGCCAAACCGGTTCCCCCGTTTTTCTATACTAATATTATAAAAAGGAAAGATTTGTATGTAAGTATGTTTGTAACGAATTGGCTCAAAAAGTACTGGACTGATTTTAAAAATTCTTTCAACGTTTGAATTACAGGACCTAGTTATTCCAGCTATCTATTATTATCAAGAATCGAAACGATGGCTTGTACTAAATACAAAATTGTTCACTTTTATTTGATTTTTATGTTGTTCAGACTAATGTAGGACCTAGTTATTCCAGCTATCTATTATTATCAAGAATCGAAACGATGGCTTGTACTAAATACAAAATTTTTCACTTTTATTTGATTTTTATGTTGTTCAGACTAATGTAGGACCTAGTTATACCAGCTATCTATTATTATCAAGAATCGAAACGATGGCTTGTACTAAATACAAAATTGTTCACTTTTATTTGATTTTTATGTTGTTCAGACTAATCTAGGACCTAGTTATTCCAGCTATCTATTATTATCAAGAATCCAAACGATGGCTTGTACTAAATACAAAATTGTTCACTTTTATTTGATTTTTATGTTGTTCAGACTAATGTAGGACCTAGTTATTCCAGCTATCTATTATTATCAATGGATACATAGATACGAATTCTTCTTAAAATTTGCGTTTTGGGAATCCAGTCCAAGGCTTGGGGTTGAAGGGAGGGGTGGTAGCATATTCTGGAAGACCTGCGGACCTTGCCGTGCGACGATTATTTGCTGGCCCTGGATGAGAGGCGTCTGTGTCGCGACCACTGAAAAAAAGTTCAGTTTTGGTTTCCTAGTTAGTATAATTAATTTAAATAAAAATTGGACCTTTGTTTCGCATACATCAGGTACATGGTATCGTTTATTTCATTTCACCTAATGTTAAATGATAATATGAACACTTACACTTACTCATGGCCTATTGGGGTGTCACAGTGTCGTTCTAGACACTCACTCACGACCTAGTGGGGTATCACAGTGTCGTTCTAGACACACACTTATGCTTTATGGGGGTGTCATAGTTTCGTTCTAGAAACTAAGTAACGGCCTGAGGGGGTGTCGCTGTGTCGTTTTGTCTCACTCACGATCTAGTGGGGTGTCATAGTGTCGTTCTAGACACTGACTAACGACCTAGTAAGGTGTCAGAGTGTCGTTCTAGACACTCACTCACAACCTAGTGGGGTGTCATATTGTCGTTCTAGACACTCACTAACGACCTAGTGGGGTGTCATAGTGCCATTCTAGACACTGACTAACGGCCTAGTGGGGTGTCACAGTATCGTTTTAGACAATCACTAAAGACCTAGTGCGGTGTCATAGTGTCCTTCTAGACGCTGACTCACGACCTACACAATACTAAAAATATTCTCACCTGCTGCTTCCACTCCTTCTACCGCTAGTACCGCTCCTACCACGTCCAGGGGTGCTCAAACTGCGGGTATGTCTGGTGTTTGGGTCTAGTTTCACGACGTCGATAATAGATGGCAGCACAGGATGCTCGCCGGTCGAAGGTGCACGGATGACGTCGTCTCCACTATTCAGCCACAGGGGTTGAGGATCATTGCCAGCTTCTCTTGCGGTTCTGGTGAATAAAGATTCGATTTTTATAACTTTAACATATTGTTGAAATGTTTAATAGTAATCATTGGATTTTTACCGTTTGGGACTAGATGGCGTTGTGTGAAATGTCCTCACATATTTATTTATTTTATATTCATATTTGATTGTATATCAGAGGAACTCAGTCATAATCTTTGTTTCATATCTAAATATATATCACTCAAAGGTGACTGACTGATTGACTGACTGACATAGTGATCTATCAACGCAAAGCCCAAACCACTGGACGGATCGGGCTGAAATTTGGCATGCAGGCAGATGTTATGACGTAAGCATCCGCTAAGAATATTCGAAATTCCACCCTTAAGAGGTTTAAATGGGTGGTTGAATTTTTTTCCCATAGGCTACGCCACGGGCGAAGCTGCGGGCAGAAGCTCGTTGTTTCATAAGTCTTAAGTATAATACATACCTTATAACAGGTTGTCTTGGTTGTGGAGGCGGCCGGTACGTAGGATAAATAATCTTGACTTGACATGTCGATTCTGCCACCAGAATCGTCACAACCAAACCCAAAACCAATGCTAGCTTGCTCATTTTCGTTAGAGCTTCTCTTTAAACGTGTTGCTTCTTCAAAAGCTACAACTGTACTGATGATGAATGTCTTCATCTCGCATTATTTATACTGTGAAGATGTAAATAAGGAAAAAGAAGGTACTTTACCCTGAAGATAATAGAACAGGTAGGTAGTTCTAGGCTTGGTTGAGACCAGGGAAGTACCTGAATAAAGAAGGTTACGGAATGCTTATCGGTTTTTAGAGACAGGCGAGTATCCGGCTAGTTTTTGTTATCCGGCCAGATAACGAAATGAAAATGATTAATAATAATAATAATAAAATATTTATTCAAAAAGATTACATGAAATAATACACTTATGTCCATTTTCCCTGGGTTATTGCATACATAAATAATTTTGTGTGGACATTCACACAGCGCCATCTAGCCCCAAACTAAGCAAAGACTGTAGTAGTAACTAGTAGTAACCCTGCCTTCTGAGCTGTAGATTGTGGGTTCGATTCCCGGACAAACATTTGTGTGATGAACACGGGTGTTTATTCTGCGTCTGGGTGTTATATTGTATTCTATGTAATTACAAACAGTATCTAAGTATTGTATCAGTTATCTGGTTCCTATAGTACAAATTTTGCTTAGTTTGGGGCTAGATGACGCTGTGTGAAATGTTCACATTTATTATTATTATTTATTTGGTGCGTTGACTTGATATGAGTTTGACCAACGTACGGGAAACGAGGGCTAATGAGATAAGTGCGATCTTAGGAGTTGTCAATCTTTAGATGTTTTCCTTCATCTGTAAGAGCGTGTGCAAATATCGCACATTACATGAAAAGTTATTGGTGCAAGGTTGGGTCGGATTTGAACCAAGGTGCGTCGTGTTAAATGTCGACAGACTATCATTGAGCCACACTCACTAGTTACATAGGCCGCAGGTAGAAAATGCAGAAGATAAAAAACGAGTGTGGCTTAGACCACACGACTGAAGTAAAACTTCTTTAGCTTAGCTCCATCTATCGGCCGGTATAACTGCGCCATCTTGAAAATTATAAATTGTCATTTTACCGGACATACCAACATAATAAAACGCTTATGTATAACAGTTTATTAGCACATAATACCACGGAAATATACTTCTCATTGCCAACTTTCTTGTGCGAAACTTTTAACTTTGTTATATTGACAATGGAGATTACGTGAACTAATTGCAACTTCCGTTTGTCTCACATTCACCAGCTTATACCCAAGACAAGCGTGCGTAAAGAAGTGTTACTTCAATAATAATAACAACCAGAATTCTGGAACTAACTAGGATTCTCTGTATCTAGAGACTTTGAACCTACAAAGACAATGCTCCCACAAAAGCTAGATACAGAACAAGTAGGTATTTGTACTTATTTTTATTTGTACTTATACTTGTTCTGTCGGGAGAAACGACTCAACTATATAGCTCGCGCAAAACTTTATGAGCTCTCGGAAGTTAGAGCGGATGGCTGCGCAGTACGCATATTATAGTTACTGTATGGCCGCTTTACAATGCACTCGACTGTACCATGCGCAGTTTGGTACTCGGGCCTAACTTCCGAGAGCTCATAAAGTTTTGCGCGAGCTATACCACACCACAAGCTGTCAAAAACATTTTTGAAAATCAATTAATTATTAATATTTACCTATGTCTATTGTAAAAATTTAATGAAATTGATTTTATGTTATCTTTCTATAATTTTGTACTCGCTCACATAACAAAATTCTTTCTAATAGAAAGTTCGCAAGCCGTCTTCACCTATAATTATATCGAGACTTAGCTATATATTATTATTGATTTAATTACTGAAGCATGAATTGGTGTTTGTTATGTCGGTGTTCAAATAAATAAATAAATAAAATAAATATTTGTAGGCAGAAGGGTTGGGCGTAGGTTGCAACCTATATAACTATAGGCCTTCAGCATGATCCGTAGTACACCGAGCGCTCCTTTATATAGCCAGATGGGTAGGGGAGCGATGACAGTTGCCGGTGTTGCCACTGTAATAAATTTAAATGCTGCCACAGGGTAAATTACGGTACTGCCCGCTGAGCATAGAGTTTACAACTGGACGTTGCCGCCGTCATATTTATTCCAAAGATAAAGTTACTTATGTCAATTTTAAGACTTAGTCATCCGGCAACCGGCATAAATACTGACTCCACTCATTTGTTGGTAATGAATATGTCAGAATCGTAAAATTGATAAAGAAACTTTGTGTTATATTAATAGCGGTTGTATTATCAATTTGTAGTTTTGTTTATGTAACTTTTGACATTAATAATATAGTGATAGCCTCTGTGGTGTGGTGGTTGAGCAGGTCGGCTCATAACCCGGAGGCGGTTCGATTCCCGTGACAGGACAAGTATTTGTGCACAGAAAAAAGCCCAAGCTGTCTTTCTGGGTGTTGTAAGCACCATGGTCCTCTTAGTTCTTGGTCCCGTTCTAGGTCCCTCAGGGAATCCTAGTTAAGGTCCAGGATCTATGTATGTGATCGTTGGGCGTTATTTTATTTATTTATTTATATCTACTATAAGAACAAACTAACGTAACTAACTACTTTACTCCTGTATATTGTATTATTCACAGATTATCTAAATAAATAAACTATTTTCACTAGGTGGTAGGACTTTTCTGCAAAGTTCGTCTAGGTAGGTACCACCGCTTTGCCAGTTATTCTGCCGCCAAGCAGTAGTGCGCAAGCACTGCTGTGTTCCGGTTTGAAGGGCACTGTAGCTAGTGAAATTACTGGGCAAATGAGACTTTATGATCTGATCTCACAGTTTAGTAATCTTGTTACTAGATTGTGCTGATGTCTCAGGATGACGCGCGCAGTGCAGTGTCACGCGAAACTCTATACTTTAGAGTTCCGAGTGACACTGCAGCTGATATGGGCAGCCGTGTCGTTTAACATCAGGCGAACGGCTAGCTCGTTACGTCATTCCTTAACATAAAAAAAAAAAAAACTTTAATAAGCCACAAACACTAGAGAAAACAACAAAAATACGCCGCTAATACTAGAGAAATCCTCAAACAGATCTTGATATTTGAGGGCTTTGCAGCGAACAATACAAATTCCCAGTTCATAAATAGAAACCGATGGGCAATAGAGAGGAAATATTTCCTGAATAGATCGCACGCTAGAGAATAAAAGGAAAATTCTCTTAATACTGGCTTTCATGGCATGTATGTCGAGCATTATGCGGATCAAACACAGATCAAGTCGAGGATACTAATATTGGATCAAGGATCAAGAATTTCTCATCTCGTAAAATATAGTTTAGTAAAACTGACGAGTGTCTTCATACCGACCGGTGACGCTGTAAAGGTTGGTAGAGATCAACAGCATTAGATAAAAAGACGAGTGTCTTTGTATGCGCTTAACCAGTGGAACGTTTATGAACTTGTTTTGATTGGTCTATAAACCTATTTAGGATATTTGAGAGGGGAATCGAACCCACCGCCTCTGGGATAATGGGCCCTGCTCAACCAACCCACCACAGGCTGCCACGGATGATGCGTAGAACTCTCATTAAATTTTTCGTGAATTATCTCTTTTATCCTTAGGTACGCATTGAAGGCATAACAAAAGAAATGGAGATATGTATTTCAAATATTTATTATAAAATAATTAACTTGGTTATGCATTTTTTTAAAGGGGCTAATACTGTTGGTCTCTATCGACCTTTACAACGTCACCGAGCGGGGAGTTGTTTGGCTTCGTTTATAATGGCGCGTTGGCGTAACAAAGCAGATATTTGAATGACAACTCATATAATACTATAACTTACAATAATTTTGGGTAATATATTTTTGCTAGGTGGTTGGACTTTTCTGCATAGTTCGTTTATGAAGGTGCCGCTTTGCCAGTTATTCTGCCGCAAAGTAGTAGTATGCAAGCACTACTATGTTCCGGTTTGAAGAGCACTGTAGCTAGTGAAATTACTGGGCAAAGACTCTATGATCTGATCTCACAGTTTAGTAATCTTATTACCAGACTGTGCTGATGTCTTACGATGACGTGCGCAGTGCAGTGTCACGTGAAACTCTATACTTTAGAGTTCCGAGTGACACTGTAGCTGATATGGGCAGCCGTGTCGTTTAACACCAGGCGAACGGCTAGCTCGTCACGTCATTCCTTAACATAAAAAAAAGACGAATTATCACATTCCGCCTGAGCCGAGCGTGCAAGCGAGAGCGCGGAATAAGCTATAGAGAGGCACGATCGGCCTGTTTTCTTATGACGTTATCATGTAAAATTATCATCCGTAAACTGACTTTACAGACAACCATTTTTTATTTAGTAACCGACTCAGTACTGACTGAAAAAAAAACCCAACAGTGCCTAAGTTAATTGGCGGGCAAGCCGCGTTTATATTTAGATGCAATTTTTTTTTTTTTTTGGCTCCACATTTTTATTTATTTAGCCAGTGTCAAGTAATTGATAATTTCTGAACTTAATTATTATTATATATGTTGTGTCTAGTCAAGTCAAGTCATACTCCTAGTAAAGTGGTGGCAACTTTACCGGAAGCTTCTATGTAGTTTTGGAAACAACACGAAAAGAAACGTTTCACCATCATTATACCACTTTCCCACACTCATGCCTGTAATCCAGCACTTACATAAACGAATAAAATGCCACCAATTTTATGCACTAACACTGAGAATAACACAAATTTTGGAAAATAATACAATGCGGTGACGCGATCTTTTCATTTTCCCGTCAAAAACAATGCAATTTTTACTGTAGCGCGCAATAACCCGCCCAGTAACTTACTGTACAAAGGTAGTAACTAACCATTAGTTCATTAAATAGTTCTTTTACTACCCTGTAAAAAGGAGGGTGCTGTTTCGCTAACGGATATAAATGGCCGTTGCTGTAGTAGAACCAATCTTTATTTGTGTGGATATTTCTTGGTTAGGAGGCCCCCGATACGGGTAGATGATACAATTTATTGCTGCTAGACAATAGGCTATTTGACTACTATATTTTTATTACATACATAAATAATATACCTCAAAAAATAGATAACTGTGAAAACAAAACATGAATATCTCAAAAAAATGACAAAGTTACAGGCATTTTAAAATACAGAAATAGAAAGAGACAACTCAAACACGCAGTGACGTCAGTTACCAGTCTTCACAGTAACTCGTTACTAAGCTGTGGTAGCTCTACATACAATCGTTTTGGCATGTGACGTCTCAAGCCATGCCTTCATAGTAGCTGTGAGGAAGCTCCACACGATCTCTGTTTTGCGAGAAAGGGACAGGCGATGAAACTTTAAAAGCGTACTACTCCGTGATTAATTTACCGATTTTACTTATTTTTACAATGATTACATTCATTTTTAACCTACTTTATGAAAATAATATTTACTTGTTCATTTTTAATAGTAGTCAAATAGCCTATTCTGCCCTCATAGTGAAGAGTGCAGTAACTAAATTTTTTGGCAAAACAGAGTTAGATATGACGGCGGCAACGTCCAGTTATAATTTATCCAGCGCAGCGGGCAGTACCGTAATTTACCCTGTGGTGGCATTTAAATTTATTACAGTGGCAACACCGGCAACTGTCATCGCTTCCCCACCCATCTGGCTATATAAAAGGAGCGCTCGGTGTACTACGGATCATTCTTGTTCCGGACACGGCGCGGTGTGGACATGCTGAAGGCCTATAGTTATATAGGTTGCAACCTACACACAACCCGTACAGGCAGTACGTAGATACATATTCATACTAGGTGGTAGGACTTTGTTGCAAAGTTCATCTAGGTAGGTACCACCGCTTTGCCAGTTATTCTGCCGCCAAGCAGTAGTATGCAGGCACTACTGTGTTCCGGTTTGAAGGGCACTGTAGCTAGCACTAGTGAAATTTGGGCAATTGAGACTTTATGATCTGAACTCACAGTCGAGTAATCTTATTACCAGACTGTGCTGATGTCTCAGGATGATGTGCGCAGTGCAGTGTCGCGCGAAACTATATTTTGGGGTTCCGAGTGACACTGTTCTGGCCGTGTCGCTTAACATCAGGCGAACGACTAGCTCGTCACATCATTCACAAAATAAATAAAAAATATAAAAATATTCGGAATCGCCACAAAAAAACCTATATTCCGTTCTTTCTAACGTACCAAAATTCCACCTAAAATCCAAAAACAAAGGATGCAAGACGAAAAGCATTATGCGTATTTGCCATATTGCTTGTCTTAATAACTTTTATAGTTGTGAAGCTACAACTGATACATAAACTTTTTTGTTTTTCTTGAAAACGTCTTTTGCCTACTTACTGCATTTTTTATAAAGACGGCAGAATCTACCGCTAAACTTAGCTATAACAATGAGAAAAATACTGAAAAATGTAAGGATTTTGTCACGGAAGTGATTATAATAATAATAACGCCTAACGATCACATACATAGATCCTGAACCCTAACTAGGAGTGTCTAGGGACCCAGGAACTACGAGGACCATAACACCCAACTCAACTCAAGTGTTTGTGCTTTTACTATACTTATAATACTTGTCCGGTCGCGGGAATCGAACCCGCCGCTGGGCTATGAGCCGGCTCAACCACCACATTTAAAATTCAAAAATAAAAGAAAGAAGTCTAAATTCGCAACCGTCATTTTCGGATTCTTTTCAACGACCATAATACTACCTAATTGTTTTAATGGAATGGATAATACTACCTATTTTATGTACTTATGAATTTGTCTTGTCAGTTATAAAAATGACTTCTATCTTTGATCTATTCAAATTGAATCTTCCATGAATATAATTATAATAATTTATTTCTGTCAAAGTTGGGAAAGTATTTTCATACGAACTAATTTCAAAAATAAGCTACGAATCCCTATATATTTTGAATAGACACCCACTTAGTTTCAGAAGTCCTTTTATATTATTTTGGTAACGGTGAATAAGAATGCCTACAAGTGCTTTAATCGAAGCTTTTGTTGGTGGTTCTTATAATTTACTAGAACGACTCACGGTTTCACCCGCAATAGATATTAATATTAATATTTTTTATTTACCTTAGGTTAAAATTTAAAAATGTAAAGACCAGTAAAAGTGATGATTATGATTATTATGATGGCGATGAAGATAATGAAATGTCTATAACGCAATCTGACTAAACTAACCGTATAATGTACCTATGTAAAGTACCCACAAGCGATTTAGAATTTTTTTATTTTATTTAATTTATTGTAAATCTTCTTTACGCACGATTGACTTGGGGAGTAAGCTGGCGAGGCGAAAGGAAGTCGAAAGTTGTTGGTTAACGTAGATCTCCATTGTCAACATAACAAAGTTAAAAAATTGCATTATTATGTTGGTATGTCCGGTAAAATGACAATTTACAAATTGTCAAGATGGCGACATTAACATTTAAAAAGCTATATCAAAGTTATACCGGCCGATATATGGATAAACTAAAGAAGTTTTACTTCAGTCGTGTGGTGTAAAGCACACTCGTTTTTATTGGCAGGCAGAGCATTTGACCACTACTGTAATAAATTATAAATGCTGTAAAACACAATAGAAAAAAAAAATCACTGTAAAGTTTCTTGTAGCTTCTTCTTTACAGATGTAATCGAAGCTTTGGATCGGAGTTTTCTGTTCTGCAGTGTGCCGGATTGCTAGCACCAGTATGTATATCTACTATATAAAAATAAGTCGGGTTTTCCTTTCTGACGCTATAACTCCAGAACGCACGAACCGATTTCCACGGTTTTGCATTCGTTGGAAAGGTCTCGGGCTCCGTGAGGTTTATAGCAAAGAAAATTCAGGACAAACCAACATTTTAAGTAGATGGCGCCGGTGCGTGATACATTGTTTCTCGTATATTATAAAATGTTTAATAAATAAACGTCCACCCGAGCGAAGCCGGGGCGGGCCGCTAGTTGTGTATATAATTACTATGTATATTGTGTATATAATTATTTAATTCACGCAACGTCATTTGTATTATTGTGTGCCAAAACTCAAATGCCTATTAACAAGAAGGCCTATGTTTACTGTTTATTGAGCAATAACGGCGTACAGAGTTACAGCTTATCTGAGAAAAGCGCTTAACCGTAATGAAGATATAATCATAGAGTACGTGGAGTAAACAGATGAGTAGAGGTGAAATACGCTACACTATAGATTTTATACTAGCTACTATACTATTATATTTTACCCAGCTTGGGTAAAATTATGTAAGAATATTTTTTGTGTTAATAAATAGGAAAGAAAGAAAATACATTTTACTAGGTGGTAGGACTTTATTGCAAAGTTCCTCTAGGTAGGTACCACCGCTTTGCCAGTTATTCTGCCGCCAAGCAGTAGTGCGCAAGCACTGCTGTGTTCCGGTTTGAAGGGCACTGTAGCTAGTGAAATTACTGGGCAAATGAGACTTTATGATCTGATCTCACAGTTTAGTAATCTTATCACTAGATTGTGCTGATGTCTCTGGATGACGTGCGCAATGTAGTGTCACACGAACCTCTATACTTTAGAGTTCCGAGTGACACTGCAGCTGATATGGGCAGCCCTGTCGTTTAACATCAGGCGAACGGCTAGCTCGTCACGTCATTCCTTAACATAAAAAAAACATTTTTTCATGAATAACGTTAAAAGTCGTTCGCCTAAAATATAAATGACTTCAGAGGGGTTCTATACACCCCTCCAGGGAGGGAGCTTTACACACTCCCTCCCCGCAGAGGGTCCGCTGCTTTACACAGGGGACAACAGCGCAAGCAGGGCAGCGGAGAATGCACAAGGGGACCCGAGGCCCTGCTATCAGCTGAGATGGTGGAAAGTCGTGGTGTTGTTAGTCGGTATGGGCCCTTCTGGCACTGAGTCCGACACTACCCGTAGGCCCACCCAGCCACGGGTGTGCGTAAGAACATTTACTCCACGTAAAAATTTTTTATAAATGTCTGTAGTTTTTTTTTAACGGTGTGATGCTGTTGGTCTCACTTACCTTTACAGCGACACCAAGCTGGAGTAAGTCTGTTTAAATTCTCGGAGTTTAAATTATGTTAAACGTTTCACGTGCCACTGTCAGATCAAATCATAAAATCTGATTTACCCAGTAATTTTACTAGCTACAGTGCCCTTAAAACCGGAACACGGTAGTGCTTGCACACTACTGCTTAGCGGCAGAACAACGAGCAAAGCGGTGGTACGTATCTGGACAAACTTTGCAGTACCACCTAGATGCTCTGATACCATTACACATTGACGAATATTTTAATACTAGCTTCTGCCCGCGGCTTCACCCGCGTGGCAGAAGCTAGTATTAGGATCAGGGGCCGTACCGCGTAAGTCTGGTGGAGATCGTAATCGTGTTCTCTCTTGCTCTTGCTTGTTGTATCTCTTTTAAAATCGTTGACTTTTATACATTAAACCAGTTTTGTTATATCAACTTAACTGTAGTTGGATCTTGCCAAATTTTTGTTATCAATGAAATGACCGAAACAGTTTTTTTTTCAGTGCAGGACCTTACCGCGTTAATTTGGTGGAGATGGTAATCGTGTTCTCTCTTGCTCGCACTCGTGGACCTGTTAAATGGCGCATGCAGGTGGGCAGGCGAAGCCGATTCCCAGAACGGTTACGCGGTAGGGGTGCAGTGTAGGATTTTTGAAGCCCATCCTCTGTTGAAGGATGATTTTGGGAAAACTGTGATACACGTATCTCATAATTGAAGAACACGCTGTGTAATATATTTTCGAGTCAAATGATCCAGAGAAGATTTCATAGATAATTCAACCACCCATTTCACCCTCTTAGCGGCGAATGTTTGTTCTGTGTCTGGGTGTTTATATTGTATTCTATGTATTTACAAACAAAAAGTATCTAAGTATTGTATCAGTTATCTGGTTCCCATAGTACAAGCTTTGCTTAGTTTGGGGCTAGATGGCGCTGTGTGAAATGTCCACACATATTTATTATTATTTTGAAAACTCTATCTTAGTGGATATTTACACTTTAAAAAGTACACACCCTACAAATTTCAAGTCTCCCTAGAGACTGGTCCAAACCAGCGGTTTAGGCTGTACGTTGATATATAAGTCAGTCAGTCAGTCAGAATTTTGAATTTTATATGTATAAATTCTATTCAGTTATTCCAAAACTAGTTGCACCCCACGGTTTCACCCGCGGATAAAAAGTATTTTAATTATTTGCTCATCCCACGGGAAAGTTTCACTTTTCCGGGATCAAATGTAGCCTATATGTTAATCCAGTGTATAAGCTATCTTGGTACCGAATTTCATCCAAATCCATTCAGCTGCTTGAGCGTGGAGGAGTAACAAACATACACACATACACACAAACACATACAAACTTTCGCCTTTATAATATTAGTGTGAAGTGAAATGTACTGTCTAACATACATAAAGGACATAAAAACATCAGACTTTTTT
This sequence comes from Ennomos fuscantarius, assembly GCA_905220475.3. NCBI lineage: Eukaryota > Metazoa > Arthropoda > Insecta > Lepidoptera > Geometridae > Ennomos > Ennomos fuscantarius. The sequence goes on along the minus strand of HG992050.1, from coordinate 6,099,548 downwards.
AGGCGATATTTCACAGATACAGCGCTATAATTTAGCAATACAATTGAAGGGGTGAGAACAAAAAGGGTTTAACTGATTTTCTTCACAAAATGACTTATGGGTATCGTTGGATTCAGCGTGAAATTATCTTCAATAATACATTCTCAAAATACCGAAATGAGGCTTAAATCTTGAGATTTTGAGTGTGAAAACGGTTTAGTTTTTAAAACAGAAATTAGCTCTGTTACCCGAAACTATTAAAGTTTCGCTAATGGGTCAGGCGGTGGACAGGATCTATGAAACGCGAAATCTGGGTCTAAAAATTGATACGGCTCTGAGGTTCGAGAGACACATAGCAGACGCCGTGCAGAATTGCTTCTATAGGCTTAGAACGCTTTATAATTTAAGACCCTATCTCACTGAAGAGCTACGTATACAGCTGGTCGAAACGCTTGTTCTCTCTAAACTTAATTATGCTGACACAGTATATGGACCTCGGTTGCTTTCCCGAACACAGCGTCTAGTCCAGCGAGTGCAAAACGCTTGCGCGAGGTTTTGTTTTAATATACCGCCGAGAAGCCATGTTACGCCATTTCTAAGCAAGCACTATGTTTTAAAAATGAAATCTCGCCGAAAGCTTCATTTGGCATGTCTGCTTTTCGGTGTAATCAACTATCAAAGCCCATCATATTTACATCGCAAGCTCAAGTGGATCACCGGAAACAGACAATGCTCGCGTAGGCATGCCTCCCAGCAGCTGTCTACCCCGCGGCATCGCACAGCCACTTTCACAGGTTCTTTTCGGTACGCGGCGTCCAAATGCTGGAACAATTTGCCTCCACCGATCAGGGAACTTCGAACGATCGGCGTATTCAGGCAAAAATTAAAAAAACATCTTCTGGACGAACAGAGACAGCATGCTGATGTCAATATAGACATGTCTTTTATATAATATATATAGTTGGTTTGCTTATCATTGTGTATTTCTTCTATTCATTGCCTTCATTACTTATCATTGTGTATTTCTTCTATTCATTGCCTTCATTATTATTATTATTTATTTATTTTCTTCTAATATCAGTTAAATAAATGTCATTTATGATTTATTTTATTCATCTCATACCTAACCATTTGTAGTTTATCTTACTCTTTCCAGTGTTTTATTATGTATTATTTTTCTTTTGTATGTGTATTGTGTATATATTAATATTTGTTTTATTATGGTCACCGTCACCCGTCAACCATAGGGCTTAACTGAAAATCAGCGCCAGGTGTCGAGTACACCGGCATGAATGCTGAGGTAAGCCCTTTTCGACACCACTGCTTCCGTGCTATATCTACTCTTTTATTTTCCTTATTAAATACTTCTAACTAGGTACTGTTTATATTTAATTGTATTCTCTTGTTGTATGTATATTCTTGTATGTTCTTGTTAATTTTATTTTATTTTTGTAAGTGAGTGTTGAATAAATGTTTTTCTTTCTTTCTTTCTTTCTTATCTGTCACAGGAATACAGTTCGCTTAGCATATAAACATTATTATATATATTTTATTATATTATATTTTTACAGTAATTGTATGAATTAGTACTATATTTAGTATTTAAAATAGAATTAAAACATTTTCAAGCAACTGAAACTTACATAAACCTTTTCTATTACCTTATAAGCACTCTACATTAAAATGACGCCGTTGACGTTTAAAGTCAATTTTCTCGAAACTGTCAATTTGTCAGTTAAACCCTTTTTATTCTCAACCCTTCAATTATTACGCCTCTGTAAACATGTTCATCATTGGAACAATGCTGTATTTCCTTAGCGGTATTCTGGGAGACTAAAATACGACGTGTATTAGTAAAATATCTTTATTCATAGCCTGTAGCGTTATATCCGCCTGCCAGGGCTTATATGGGCAGATAAAATTTCGTATTGACATAGTTATAAATAATAAATATAGGATCAGATATTAATATTTGTGGAAATTTAGCTCCGTATTACAGAACGATGCTCAGTCATCGATCGGTGCTCAAGCAGAGATTTCATTCACAAATTGATCACTTTATTACTATATTTGACCGACCCGGCTCAGTTGGTAGTGACCCTGCCTTCTGAACTGCGGGTTGTGGGTTCGATTCCCACCCAGGACAAACATTTGTGTGATGAACATCGATGTTTGTTTTGTGTGTTATATTGTATTCTATGTATGTATTTACAAACAAAAGTATCTAAGTATTGTATCAGTTATCTGGTTCCCATAATACGAGCTTTGCTTAGTTTGGGGCTAGATGGCGTTGTGTGCGATGTCCACACATATATTATATATTATATTATTTATGAATGAAATCTCTGCTTGAGCACTGATCGATGACTGAGCATCGTTCTGTAATACGGACCTTAGTCCCAAAAGCTTGTACTATGGAAACCAGATAACTGATACAATACTTAGATACTTTTGTTTGTAAATACATACATAGAATACAATATAACACACAAAACAAACATCGATGTTCATCACACAAATGTTTGTCCTGGGTGGGAATCGAACCCACAATCTACAGCTAAGAAGGCAAGGTTACTACCAAGCCAAGGCCAGTCATAATTGTAGGATATATTGTTAAATACTTGTTCTGTGTCTGGGTGTTGTGGGACCATGGTCCTCGTAGTTCCTGGGTCCCTAGACACAGGGAATCCTAGTTAGGGTCCAGGATCTATGTATGTGATCGTTGGCCGTTATTTTTTTTTTCTTTGCCCAACATAAAGAAATCGTTACACATACATTTTTAAAGCTACAAAAATAATTAAAATGTCTCGGAAGAGCCTTAAGATGTTAATAAAAAAGGAAGCATATTGGCTTTGTGAAAGCTATTTTAGGAATAATATGAATACATTATTCTAAGTAGGTAAGTAAATTCCACTTAGGAAAAATCGAAAGCTCGTGTCGCGAACGTCTTCAATTATTAATTTCGTCTAAGAAAGACGCAACCTTATTTTTATTTAAAATAGAGTTCATTTCATCATTTACGTGGTAGCACTTTTCTGCAAAGTTCGTCTAGGTAGGTACCACCGCTTTGCCAGTTATTCTGCCGCCAAGCAGTAGTGCGCAAGCACTACTGTATTCCTGTTTGAAGGGCACTGTAGCTAGTGAAATTACTGGGCAAATGAGACTTTATGACCTAATTTCAATCTTATTGCTAGACTGTGCTGATGTCTCAGAATGACGTGCGCAGTGCAGTGTCCCGCGAAACTATACTGTAGAGTTTCAAGTGTCAATGCAACTGATATGGGCAGTCGTGTCGCTTAACATCAGGCGAGCGACTAGCTCGTCATGTCATTTAATAACATAAAAAAACGTGTAGGATCTAAAAACGCTCCTTTTCCAAGCGCGTAGTACGATATCCCATCACGAATAAGATTAATTGTTAAAAAAAGGGGTTAGGTAGGGGTCGCGTAGGTGGGGTTTAACCCCTTCTTTCATACTGAGATTTTGGATACCCCTAGTTTGATACTCAGATATAATTGGAACTAGTTGCGCCCCGCAATTCTACCCGCGATAAAAATATCCTTTGTGTTTATCCAGGTTATAAACTATATGTGTCAAATTTAATTCAAATCCGTTCAGTGGTTTTTGCGTGAAAGAGTAACAAACATACATCCATACTCACAAACTTTCGCATTTATAATATTAGTGGGATTTAATTGTAATAACATATAACTTTTAATTAACATTCAAATTGTCATTTTCATTAAGATCCGGTTCCTATTTGGTTTATATAGGGCCATCCATAAATTAAGTCAGATCAGAATACTAGTAGGTAATGTAATGTAACGTAACGTAATGTAACTTAATGTAATGTAATGTAATGTAATGTAACTGAATGTGATGTAATGTAATGCAATGCAATGTAATGTAATGTAAAATAAGTAGGTAATAAAAAAATAATATAATCTTTTTTACTGTGTACAATAAAGTGTTGAAGTTGTTTCTATCTATCAGTGAAAAAAATTTGTAATAGCCCAAGCCATTACACAAGCTGGCAACGTCACCCGGATGTATTAAAAAGTCATATTTCATCCGGGTCCCTGAGTACCCGGATTAAATATGACTTAAGGGAAGATGCAGTGCTACAGAAATTGATGGTTTTATTTATGACGTAATATTTTTTTATTACAAAATCTATAAGTATCAATGCGCAGCTTATGTGCATAGTAATTATGAAAATTTTCAAATTAGGAATGTAATTTCTCCTGTTGGATTGCAATCAAAATTTTGGACGTAAAACAAACGATAAACACTGCAAGAACACGTTTTTTAGGTTAAATATATTTTCGATGATAAATGTGCATTGCAATGAAACATAAACAAGTGATCACCTTACAGACTATTTAATTGTTGTTATTAGTACGAAGTTGTAACAACACCAACCGCAATTTTGGTCCTTTAATTCCTATCCATCCTAAGGTAGCCTGGAAGATATCACTTAATGTGATAAGGACGCCCTTTGTTCCACCATTTTTTTGTAAGTTTTTTTAAGATGCATTTTTATGTATTAGTTGGTGTTAAATAAAGTATTATTGTATTGTATCTAAATATATCTAATTTACTAGGTGGTAGGACTTTGTTGCAAAGTTCGTCTAGGTAGGTACCACCGCTTTGCCAGTTATTCTGCAGCCAAGCAATAGTATGCAGGCACTACTGTGTGCCGGTTTGAAGGACACTGTAGCTAGTAAAATTACTGGGCAATTGAGACATTATGATCTGATCTCACAGTCGAGTAATCTCATTACCAGACTGTGCTGATGTCTCAGGATGATGTGCGCAGTGCAGTGTCGCACGAAACTATGTTTTGGGGTTCCGAGTGACACTGTTCTGTTATGGGCGGTCGTGGCGCTTAACATCAGGTGGATGACTAGCCCGTCACATCATTCAATAACTAAAAAAAAAAAAGGCATCCGCTAAGAAAGGATTTTTCAAAATCCCACCCTTAAGATGGTGAAGTTGAATTATTTTCCAATAGGCCACGCCGCGGGCGAAGCTGCGGGCAGAAGTTCGTTGTTATAATTAAAAGTTTAAGTTGAGACATCAGCACTAGTAATCTAAAAAGAACTCCCTTATACTGTGAGATCAGCCCGCTATATACAATAAATCTGGCAGATTTGTTGACGCAAGTCTAGCGTAATGGAGTTTACAGTTTGTCCACGACAGACATGCAATATTTTATTTTATATACATTTAATATTGTAATAGGTCGCATTTAAATTAATAATGATAATAATTTAATTTAAATTTTTAAAGGTCTTTTTTTTTTTTTTTTACTTCAAACTTGTCTAGCATTTGACCACGCTCTCACCTGATGGGAAGTGACGATGCGATCGAAGGTGTAGCATGCTAGCCAAGTAAATACCTATTCACTCTTCTCTTGAACACGCCCGGGTCATATTTCGCCGGAAACACAGACGCTGGCAGGGCATTCCATTCCTTAGCCGTTCTAATTAAGAACGTTGAGTCAAATCGCTTGGTACGAATGGGTGGTATTTCGACCACGAAAGGATGGCGCTTAGCCGAGCGTCTAGTAGTCCGGTAGTGGAATGGTGATGGGAGAATGAGATCATGCAGTTCTTGAGCGCATTCACCGTGGTGTATTCTGTAAAAGACCGACAGACTTGCCACCTTACGTCGATGTGCAAGGCTCAGGAGCCTTTTACCAACCAAAGTGTCGTCGTCAATGAGCCTTTTGGCACGCCGTTCAATCGAGTCCAGAGCCTCAAGCTTAGCAGACCCGTCCCATAGGTGGCAGCAGTACTCCATACACGATCGGACCTGTGCTTGATACAGATTAAGAAGCTGTCCAGGTGTGAAGTACCGCCTTACCTTGGACAATATGCCGAGTTTTTTTGAAGCTACTTTGGCTTTGGACTCGATGTAGGATCCAAAGTTTAGGTTTGACGTGAGATCAACACCCAAAAGCTCAAGATGGTTTCCTAAACTTACAGATACACCACGGAATGAAGGAGCCCGATGGAGTGGGCTCTTTTTAGCAGTGAATAAACACGCCTGTGTTTTTGCAGCATTGAACCTAACCAAGTTAGCATCGCCCCAATCGGACACGGCTTTCAAAGCCAGGTTCATGCGCTCAACCATAGCCTCTCTCTCAATCCGGACATCGTCACCACTGGCTCGGGCACTGGATGTGTATCTTTCAACAACAGTACTATCATCTGCATACCCAAAGGTACCGGGCTTTAGCAGATCATTGATGTGGAGTAAGAATAGTGTTGCTGAAAGAACTGACCCCAGCATTAATAGCTAATTGATCGGAGGAGCAGCCATCAAGAACTACTCTTAGCGATCGTTCCCTCAAAAAGTCTGATATCCAAGTGCACAGACCAACAGGTAGTCCGTAAGATGGAAGCTTATTCAGAAGTCCGTCGTGCCAGACCCGATCAAATGCCTTAGAGACGTCTAGAGATACAGCAAGTGCCTCTCCATGCATCTCTAAGGCTTCGCTCAATATGTGAGTGGCATACGCAAGAAGATCCCCAGTGGACCGGTTTCGGCGAAATCCGTATTGCCGGTCACTGAGGAGATCATTGTCTTCAAGGTATGCCAAGAGCTTGTTGTTAATTATACGCTCCATGCTCTTACAGAGGATGGAGGTAATTGAGATAGGTCTATAGTTGGCAGGATCAGCACGACTGCCCTTCTTAGGTACAGGTTGTACGTTGGCTAGCTTCCAACTCATAGGGACTATTCCGGTGTCTAGAGAGAGGCGAAATAGGCGTGTTAGAATGGGAGACAACTCGGGTGCACAGCTCTTAAGTACAATTGCTGGTATACCATCGGGACCACTGGCTTTGTTCACGTCTAGACTGCATAATGTTTTTAGTACTTCCTTCTGACGTATGCGTATTTCCGGCATGAAAACACCGCATTGTGGAAGGGAGGGAGGTACCTCATTAGCAGTATCTAGACGCGAAGCTTCTGCAAAGAGAGTGGCAAACAAGTTTGCTTTTTCTTTTGCAGTGTGAGCCAGCGATCCGTCTGGTTTCAATAATGGAGGCAGTGAGGATCGACAGAAGTTCGCTTCAACCGATTTGGCTAGGGACCAAAAAGCCTTACTACCAGCTGGGTAGGAAGCAAGTTTAGTCCCTATTCGACCAATATGATTGAAACGAGCCTTCCTTAATTCCTTCTTACAGGCCTTGGCGGCAACGTTAAAGGCTTTCTTCTTAGCTCGAGTGTCCGAGGCCTTGCGTTTTCGAGCGTCAGCCCATGCCAGATATGCCGCATGCTTCTGCGCTTCAGCGCGTGCACAGTCGGCTCCAAACCATGGGCTGGCTTTGCTGGTCACGGGCTTATCGGAAAATGGAATAAAATATTCCATAGCCCGACATACTACCTCAGTAACCGCATTCGCGCAGACCGTCGGATCTCCAGAAGAAAAACACGTTTGCCGCCAAGGATATGAAGCGAAGAAATGTCGCATCTCGTCCCAGTCTGCTAAGTTGTATCTCCAGACACGCCGATTGCTCTTAGGGCTTGGGTCAGGCGGGGAGTATACTGAAACGGACTTGACCAGACAGTGATCGGAGCTACCAATGGGTGAGGATACCGCCACAGAGTATCGGTCTGGTTCAGTCGTGAGCAGAAAGTCGAGGCAGTTAGCAGTGTGGCTATCAATGTCAGGCACTCGCGTTGGCTCTTTAACAATCTGCGTTAAATTGAGCGCCAAAGCGAGCTTACGCGTCTCTCTCCCAGCGTGGTCCGTGATCCGGTGTGGGACTAACCACTCCTGGTGGTGAGCATTAAAGTCCCCCAGAACAACAAGCTGAGCCGAAGGATAGCGTTGCTGAGCCACATCTGCCGTTTCACTGAGATACTCCATTAGAAGAGTTGTCTCCCGGTCACCGCTATGTGATCTGTACACACCAGCATAGAGAATTTTCTCAATGCCGGTGTCCACAAGCACCCAAATCACCGAAAAGTGGGGATGTTCAAGGTTTCGGAGACGCAAACAGCAAATGTCATCACGGACGTAAACGCAGATACCAGCGCGTGGAAGGAAGCGGTTTTCCAAGATGAATCCTGGATAGTCCAGATATGCCGTGTCTGATGGACATCCTATTTGCGTCTCAGTCAGGAAGAGCAAGTGTGGTTTGTTGGTCTCCAGATGATGATGGACCGCTTGCAGATTTGAGTGCAGCCCACGAATATTTGTGAGGTGCACTTTAAGAGTGAGGACGTGCATCTGCCGTTTAAACTTGCTCAATTTATTTGACTTTTTCATGGTTGGGTGAGTTAGGTAGACAAGTAGGAAGTGGACGAGATATTGGGATGCTAACCCTCAGTAATAGAGAAGCTCCTACGCCAATGGAGAACTTGCCCGGAGACTGCGGGGACGCCCGAACCCCCCTGAAATTGCCCACAAGTTCCTCACTTCCAGTCGCCAACTGGCCCTGTGGACAACCTCAGGATTTTACACAAGCGGTGGGGCAGCCTTTCGTAGTTGGCTAGACTACTACTTGGGCCCCCTACAGGTCTTTATTATACTTTCAAATATACATTTTATACGCACTAGTGTACATTTTATCCTAGTGATATAAAATAATGCGATAACAAATTATTATAAATATATAACTGATAATAATAACGAATAATAATCATTGAAAAACTGGTTATATAGTATGAAGGAATTTTTGTTACATTACTGGTTACGAAATGGGAATTTATTTTTCCCATTTAAATAGCAAATAAGAACTGTGGGGTGATAATGAAACTTTGATTGCAATGCAACAGGTGAAATTTCCATACTAACTATGCACATAAACTGCGTATTTAATCTGTCAAATTCATACAAATTTGTGTTTCTATGGGTTGCTATCGAGTTACGTGATTGCCCAGCTGGTTAACTAGTGGAAAAAAATGTGGAACTACGTATCCTTAGAACTATTTTTAAGTCTTTAATGAAAAAGATAACAGCAAAGAAATCTGAACAAAATCACAGCGTATACAAACAACATTAACTTATCTTTCACCCTACTCAGCTCCGACAGCATTGGGTGAATACCTATCAGTAGTGGCGACTTGAAAAGGATGGTTTGTCCGGACAGGTTATCCGGCATCAACAACTTTTCATCCGGAATCAGAATAAATTGTTCGGCTGATCGTCCGACAAAGTTTCGTCCGGATCCGGACCAATATTTTTTTTGTGAATAGTAACGATTTAAATACATTATTAACTGTATTTAACCCTATTTTACTTTTTTAAAAATTATAATGAAAATAGAAAAATAGAGGCAAATTGACGCATTTGTATTTTTATTTGTATTTGTAGCACTTTAAAAAGTAGATGAACAGTGTGTTTAGTTTTCTTTTTTCATTGTAAAGTCACTATTCATTTTATTATAAATATAAGACGTTGATTTGTTTGTGTAACTTGCACGTCAAAACGGCTGAACTGTTTCTGATGAAACATCTCACGTGAGGTACTCAGGGCTATCTTATGTGAATAATTGTACATTATCCTGTAAAGTAGAGTTCCCTAGGCAAAGGTGTAAATAGCGGAGAAAACCGCAAGACCCTATAACACGCACTACAAAACAGCCTATTAAAAATCGATCACTGTAAAGTAACTACAACTAGTACACGGCCAACACTCACGAGATACAGTCCATGAATACTCCTTGAGGATGGGCATCTATATTGCCCGAACACCGGTACCTAATAGGTAACCTAAAGGTACTAACAACTACACTAATACAGTCGAATGACTGTATCTTTTGAGTGTTAGTCGTATACTAGTTGTAGTTATGAATACTACTCACGTCAGTTTCTATAATATTATAACTGTTAAGTAGCTAAAAGTTGTGATTGTATTTCGAATATTGGTTATTCGCGAGTTTATCAATTGAAATAATTTTTTGGCTCTACATAATTACTCTGTTTCAATTTATATTACAGTGAATGGAGTAGACTTGACTGGATATTCTTTCAAGGTATCTAATTGAAATTACATGATTGTTTCTTGGATCTAAAAATCATTCACATAATCGGTTAACAAACGACGATAAAATTAAAAAAACGAGGGTGCTTTAGACCACATGACTGAAGTAAAACTTCTTTAGTTTAGCTCCATCTATCGGCCGGTATAACTATGTTTAATGTTAATGTCGCCATCTTGACAATTGTAAATTTTCGTTTTACCGGACATAGTAGATAATAATTCAATGTTTTAACTTTGTTATGTTAACAATGGAGATCTATGTGAATGTATAGTGTTATGTGATGTGAACCAACTACAACTTTGGTTCGCTTCGCATTCACCAGCTCAAGTCCCCTCGATTCCCCAAGTCAAGCGTGCGTAATGTTTTACTTCAAAATAAAGAATCTCAATTATAATATGTCAGTTCAAAAGTGTCCGGATCCGGATACTTCATGTCGGACAATGCCGCATCTCTACGTAACAGGCTTCAACTGGGTCACGTAAATATCACTAGGTCAATCCTTGCTATTACATTTCCAGCCTTAAGTACATCAAAATAGAGTAAGTAGTATCATATCTGCACTATTCCGGGAAAGGGATGAAAATGACTGTTGACTTGAACAATTTGACGTAGAGACTTTGGGAATCAGAAAATAATTATTAAAGGTTAAATATTTAAATCAGTAATAGGTTATATTATATAAAAATGAATCTCAAATAATCTCAATCTCAGGAACATTTCCGCAAATTCTTTTTTGTTGTGTTTATTATTGTCAGAAGGTTTTTATGAAAGAAAAAAGCTAAAAAGTTAGAAAATGTTTACCTCGTGGATGAAACCGTAGAGCGCAGCTAGTAGGTTATATAATAAGTTATTTTTTGCAATTTATCCCTATTTATATAATTGAGACATTTCTGGTTTGTAGGACTTTCACGATAAAAAGGTCAACCGATTTGGATGAAATTTAGCGCGCTCATTTTTCAACAGTACCGATATCAAAATAAGTGCAGGGAGTTTTTGGCGGGAAAGCGAAAAAGATAGCGTCACCGCATTGTATTATTTTCCAAAACTTGTGTTATTTTCAGTGTTAGTGCATAAAATTGGTGGCATTTTATTCGTTAAGTGCTGGATTACAGGCGTGAGTGTGGGAAAATGGTATAATGATGGTGAAACGTTTCTTTTCGTGTTGTTTCCAAAACTCCATAGAAGCTTCCAGTAAAGTTGCGACCACTTTACTAGGAGTATGACTTTGACTGGACTATGACTTAACTTGATGACTTCGACTCTGACTTGACACATATTTGCGTGAAATATCATTAACTTGATAAATTATCAATTACTTGACTTTGTCTTAATACACAAAAGTGTGGAGCCAAAACATAAAAAAAAAAAACAAATAAGTGAAGGTTGCAGGTTCTCCATGTAAAGGTGGAAAACTCCTTATGATGAGATGATGGGTCATATTGACAATTAAAGTTAATAATAATGATATTATGTGCGGACATTTCACACAGCGCCATCTAGCCTCAAACTAAGCAAAGCTTGTACTATGGAAACCAGGTAACTGATACAATACTTAGATACTTGTCGGAGTGCACAATATTTTTTTGAAATATCTGGCTTCTACATGATAACTACTGCGTTTATTTATTCTATGCTAAATTATGACTAGTCCAATAGGAATGATGCTTTTTATGCCGGATCATCTAAAAAAGTGGCGATATACGGGCTTTTAAGCATTCGGATGCCAAGCATAATAACAGAAAAAAAAGCGTTTCTAGTGTAAAGACACTAAAAACGCTGAGTTTTCGTTTTTTTTAATATATTCCTTACAAATAATTACGTAACATATGTTCACACTTAACCTTGTTTGCCATATCTACTGCAATGCATTTGGGTATGATACAGAGGAATATGTGCGAACTTAGGAGATGTCTAACTTGAGTACAGATAGACATGGCAGTAACTTTGGTTGCAATGCAACAAGAGATATATCATTCCTAATTTGATAATTTCCATAATATATTTCTATGATAGAATAGAATAGAATAGAATAGAAAAACATTTATTCAACACTTGTCTAAAATTAAAATACAAAAACAGGTTAAATTTATACACATAATATGTACATAATGAATAGAAAAAAAAAAAACAAGTATCGAATGGCCGTCGGCTCAGCATATTGCTGGTCATCAGAGACATCCAGCGCTGATTTTCAGCCTAGACCCAGAGGGGGTGGAACCTATGCACAAATTCGAAAAAGATATTTTTATTAAACAAAGGATAAACAAGAATACTTACACATAAAACTACATATTATACATATATACATATTCAATCATACACTAATACTACTACTACTACATAAAATATATATGATAATAAATATATTTAAATGTAATACATAAAAAATGGAAAATCAGGAAAAAGAAATTAAATAAGGCATATAAAATTGGAATCAAGATACATTTATACCAGTATTGAGAAAGTTCAGAAGTTTACAAAAGTCATGAGAACAAATAGGAACCGAGAAATACTAGAGAAAAAATAAAAGATAAAATAAAAGTACAGTAAATATTGGAAATACGAAAGCTAATTAGCTTAGTAGGTAAGTAAGTATGATAATAACTATACACATAAACAGCGTATTGAAACAGTGAAATCCATACATTTTAGTGTTTCTATTGGTCTAGTTGGTGCTTAAGGGCTGTCTCATTCACTGATCTATGAAATATATGATCTCTGCGTGTGATATTAGATTCAATTTTAATTTGCCATAAATCAGCTAGCCCGCCATTCGCCCATTATGTATGCATACAGTTATCCGGATAAATTGGAGTCATATTTCATCCGGATAATGGTTCCGGATATTCAATATCTTTGTTCAAAAGTTATCAAAAGGCAGAGTTAGGTGATAATCAGCATTTATGCGCGTCGATAAAAGTGAATGATTCCGGAAATAGATATGTTGATAAAAGTGTCATTTATATAGGTACGAGCTTCTGCCCGCAGCTTCGCCTGCGGCGTGGTCTATGGAAAATAATTCAACCACCCGTTTCACCCTTTTAAGTGTGGAATTTCGAAAAATCCTTTCTTAGCGGATGCCTAGGTCATAATATCTACCTGCATGCAAAATTTCAGCCCGATTCGTCCAGTGGTTTGGGCTGTGCGTTGATAGATCACTGTGTCAGGCAGTCAGTCACCTTTGAGTTATATATATTTAGATTGTATCACCAAGTGGGTGATTATGGCAAACCCTATTGGGGAGGCCTAGAGGCCTGAGAGGAGCAGTTGACGTTTTTCAGCTGATGATTTTATATGATGTGCACTTAACTACAACTAGTAAACGGCTAACACTCACGAGATACAGTCGAATAACTCGACCGGTGTTCGGGCAATATAGACCGCCGAGCCGCCCCCGCCGCCGCGCGTACTCCTTGAGGATGGGCACCTATATTGCCCGAACACCGGTCGAGTTATTCGACTGTATCTCGTGAGTGTTAGCCGTGTACTAGTTGTAGTGATGAGTACTACTCACGTCAGTTTCTATAATATTAAAGTTTAATATGTAAGTAGGTACGAACATAAGATTGCATTTATTCTAGGAAACAATCATAAACAACGCCCCGTCTGTATGTCACGGAGTCACGTGTAATTTAGGTATTTGTGATGAATTGCATTAAGGTTGTCTTTCTACAATTTTACAATTTAGCGTTTTGCAAGTTTGACATTGGCACTCTGATTCGACCCATGACAATTTTGACAGTTTATCTATTGGACACAGAGATTGGAGAGAAACAATTGTCTTAATAAATGACATTGGCGAAGTTGTGGTGAAATTGCATCTATTTTGCCCGAACACCGGTCGAGTTTTTTTTTTTTAAATTATGTTTTGGCTCCACATCTCCGTGTATATAGCCAGTGTCAAGTAATTGATAATTTATCAAGTTAATGATATTCCACGCAAATATGTGTCAAGTCACAGTCGAAGTCCAAGTCATAATCTAGTCAAAGTCACACTCCTAGTAAAGTGGTGGCAACTTTACTTGAAGCTTCTATGGAGTTTTGGAAACAACACGAAAAGAAACGTTTCACCATCATTATACCATTTACCCACACTCACGCCTGTAATCCAGCACTTAACGAATAAAATGCCACCAATTTTATGCACTAACACTGAAAATAACACAAGTTTTGGAAAATAATACAATGCGGTGACGCAATCTTTTTCGCGTTCCTGCCAAAACTCCAACCGGTCGATTTATTCGACTGTATCTCGTGAGTGTTAGCCGTGTACTAAGTACTACTCACGTCAGTTTCTATAACAATATGATAAGCACTGCAACCAGCACGTAGTGTGTATTGTCTTTAATTTGTGTTTCTCTTGTCCTCAGGACATCGACTATGAAGGCTTTCGGTGGTTTCTGGACACCTTCTTGGAAGTGTCCACTCCAGATGAGCTGTCCAGGTTTGATAGATTTAGTTAATAAATAAATAACGCCAAACGATCAATACATCCTGGACCCTAACTAGGATTCCCTGTGTCTAGGGACCCAGGAACTACGTGGACCATGATTCCACAACATCCAGACTCAGAACAAGTACTTGCGCTTTTTTTTGTGCTCAAATACTTGTTCTGCCTCGGGAATAGAACCTGCCGCCTCCGGGTTATGAGCCAATCTGCTCAACCACCGCACTACAGAGGCTAATATAATAATAATAATGCCCAACGATCACATACATAGACCCTGTGACTAGGGACTCAAGAACTAAGAGGACCATGGTCCATGGTTTTTATGTTAAAGTGAGCAAACAAGCATACGGCCCACCTGATGGGAAGTGGTCACCGTAGCCTATGGACATCTGTAACACCGGAGGAGGCATCACCAATGCATTGCTTACCCTTTATAATGGTGACAAATACTTGTCCTGTCACGGGAATCGAACCTGCCGCTTCCGAGTGAGCCGACCTGTTCAAGCACCACACCACAGAGGCTATCGTAGTGGCACATCTAGTGTTACAAATGTCATTTATCTTACCTTATAATACAAAGCGAGTGTCGCTCAAGGTGCGTTAGCTCCGTAACTGACTAATAAATAAATCATTAATATTTATGGATATATGACACAGCGCCATCTAGCCCCAAACGAAGCAAAGCTTGTACTATGGGAATTAGAGAAATGTCCATCATTTCCAAAATGTCCATACTAACTATGCACATAAACTGCGTATTCAAACTGTCAAATTCATATGTCGGCAGAAACGGGTTTCTGCGTAGGTTGCAACCTATATAATTATAGGCCTTCAGCGCGTCTGCACCGCGCCGTGTCTGGAACAAGAATGATCCGTAGTACACCAAGCGGTCCCTTTTTATAGCCAGATGGGTAGGGAAGCGATGACAAATACCAGTAATGCCACTGTAATAAATTTAAATGCTGCCACAGAGTAAATTACGGTACTGCCCGCTGCGCATAGAGTTTATAACTGCACGTAGCCGCCGTCACATACAAATTTGTGTTTCTATTGGTTGCGATCGAGTTACGTGATCGCCCTGCTGATCTCACAGTCGAATCTTATTACTAGACTGCGCTGATGTCTCAGTATGATGTGCGCAGTGCAGTGTCGCTCGAAACTCTTATGTTTTGGGGTTCCGAGTGACACTGTTCTGTTATGGGCGGCCGCGTCGCTTAACATCAGGTGAACGACTAGCTCGTCACATCATTCACTAACATAAAAAAAATCTACTAACACGGGGCTTACATACTATCGTACGTTTCTTGAGCGAGAATAGTCGTTATATATTTCATTTTTTTATGTTTTGGCTCCACACTTTTGTGTATTTAGCCAGTGTCAAGTAATTGATAATTTATCCAGTTATCGATATTTCACGCAAATATGTGTCAAGTGACAGTCGAAGTCATCAAGTCAAGTCATAGTCTAGTCAAAGTCATACTCCTAGAAAAGTGGTGGCAACTTTACTTGAAGCTTCTATGGAGTTTTGGAAACAACACGAAAAGAAACGTTTCACCATCATTATACC
The DNA here is from genome assembly GCA_905220475.3 of Ennomos fuscantarius. Lineage (NCBI taxonomy): Eukaryota > Metazoa > Arthropoda > Insecta > Lepidoptera > Geometridae > Ennomos > Ennomos fuscantarius. The sequence continues at coordinate 6,083,551 of HG992050.1, read as the reverse complement.
TGCCTGTAATCCAGCACTTAATGAATAGAATGCCACCAATTTTATGCACTAACACTGAAAATAACACAAGTTTTGGAAAATAATACAATGCGGTGACGCAATCTTTTTCGCAGTCCCGCCAAAAACTCTGTTATATAGTTGCTATCTCGACAATGGTGTGACAACTGCATCGACGATACTTTATTAACCCAACTAGTTGCGCCCCGCGGTTTCACCCGCGCATAATAGATATTTTAATTATTTGCTCATCCCACGGGAACATTTCACTTTTCCGGGATAAAATGCAGCCTATATGTTAATCCAGTGTATAAGCTATCTTGGTACCGAATTTCATCCAAATCCATTCAGCTGTTTGAGCGTGAAAGAGTAACAAACATACACACATACAAACTTTCACCTTAACAATATTAGTGTGATAATAATGATAATGATCTCCAGGCACCTATTCCTGTCGTTCGTGCGGCGCGAGCGCAGACCGGCGCTCCGTGAGATGGCGGCAGCCAGTTCTACCGCCGCCTGCGCCGCTGTCACCGCGCACGCGGACCATCCGGTAATAATAATAATAATAATAATAATAACACACCTACACCTCGAGAGGCTCTCGTTAGACGGTTGGATCAAGGGTCAGATTCAGAAGGCAGTACTCCTTGACACGGCACGTATTGTCAGGAGGTTCCTCACTCTGCAGCCCTAACCACCGGGAGCTTGGGCCTTGCCCCGCTGCTGGCGGCACACTAGGTTTAGGTTTTTTATTGTATTTTTGTAATGTTACTTTTATAAAAATATTGTAAAAGTCTTAGATTTAAGATTGTAAATAAATAAATGAATAATAATTATAACACCCAATGATCCTGGGCCCTAACTAGGATTCCCTGTGTCTAGGGATCCAGGAACTACGAGGACCATGGTCCCAGAACACTCAGAACTAGTATTTGTGCTTTTTTTACCGGGCACAGATCACATACATAGATCCTGGGCCCTAACTAGGATTCCTTGTGTCTAGGGACCCAGGAACTACGAGGACCATGGTTCTACAATACTCAGACTCAGAACAAGTATTTGTAAAAAATACCTGTGCACAGATCACATACATAGGTCCTGGACCCTAATTGGGATTCCCTGTGTCTGGGACCCAGGAACTACGAGGAGAATGGTTCTACAACACTCAGACTCAGAACAAGTATTTGTAAAAAATACCTGTGCACAGATCACATACATAGGTCCTGGACCCTAATTAGGATTCCCTGTGTCTAGGGACCCAGGAACTACGAGGACCATGGTACTACAACATTTAAACTCAGAACGCGTATTTGCGAGGAAAAAAAAGCTTTTCTGTGCTCCAAATATTAATATGAATATTATTATATTATATACTAAATATTAAAGTAAATATTATTATAAGTAAATAAGCAAATATTTTGGTTCTATTAAAATGTAAGTATGCATATCACATCACACTGTAATAATATTATAAAGGCGAAAGTTTGTATGTGTGTATGTTTGTTACTTCTTCATGCTCAAACGGCTGAAACGGCTGAACGGGTTTTTGGGTGAAATTCGATACCAAGATAGCTTATACACTGGATTAACATAAAGGCTACATTTTATTCCGGAATAATGAAATTTTCCCGTGGGATGAGCAAATAATTAAAATACTTTTTATCCGCGGGTGAAACCGTGGGGCGCAACTAGTTGTAAATATCTAAATATATATAACTCAAAGGTTGACTGATTGACAGACTCACATAGTGATCTATCAACGCACAGCCCAAACCACTGGACGGATCGGGCTGAAATTTGGCATGCAGGAAGATGTTATGACGTAGGCATCCGCTAAGAAAGGATTTTTCGAAATTCCACACTAAGGAGGGTGAAATGGATGGTTGAATTATTTTCCCATAGGCCACGCCGCGGGCGAAGCTGCGGGCAGAAGCTCACTAATATATAAATTATATATATTATTAATATTTATGTTATAGATAATGTTTAGTGTTTTATACATACTTTCTAGTTTATACATTTAAAATTAGTAGTAATTAAGTAGTTATGTATGTGAATAGGGATATAAGACAATTAAATTTATGTTAGTGTTTTCATATGTTTATTTAGACAATCTATATTTAAGCTGCGTTGCACTGCCCTACAAAAATTTCCACGTTTACACCCAGGTTAACTGGAAGATATTGCTCTCTAGCATTAGGTTCGCCTATGTACTTATATTTGTTGTTTGTGCAATAAAGCATTTTCCATCTATATATCTATATTATATACTAAATATTATTATATTACATACTAAATATTAAAATATTTCCAAATATCTGTCCTGTCGCGAGAATCGAACCCGCCGCCTCCGGGCTACGAGCCGAGCTACTCAATCACCACACTACCATACATATTTTTTCAGGCTAAGCTGAGTCTAGCCTCGAAGATCCACGGGCTAGCAGAGAGGTTGCAGCAACTTGGGAGGAGTTCTGGAGATTCCGTCGACGGGAGTGATAAAGGATCCAGAAGTCGAACGGGTGATTATATCCTGAATGTGAAAGATTTTTTGTTTTTGTTTTGGCTCCACACTTTTGTATACTTAGCCAGTGTGAAGTATTTGATAATTTCTCAAGTAACTAAGCAAAGCTTGTACTATGGGAACCAGATAACTGATACAATACTAGATACTTTTTGTTTGTCAATACATACATAGAATACAATATAACACCCAGACACAGAACAGACAGATTCATCACACAAAAGTTTGTCCTGGGTGGGAATCGAACCCACAACCCACAGTTCAGAAGACAGGATTACTACCAACTGAGCTATCGGCACACTCAATCGTTAACTAAATGTGGTACCTGTTTTAACAAATACCTTTTCTTGAATAATTTAAAATGTTTGTTTCAAACTTTTATTAAATTCCTCAACATATTACAATATCGTGTGATACAATCATGCCTCCGTAGCTCATGAAAATGATAAGTAGGTTGGAGGTATCGGGAAGGCTAAGGCGCTGTTCAGACGGAGAAACTTTAGCATTTGTCAACTTTCGACTACTTTTCTTCAACTTCAACTATTATACAAAGATAAATAACGGCTAAAACTCACATCAATTAAAAGTCGAAATTACTCCGACCAGGTTTCGGACATATTCGATGTCCTTCTTCTGGGAGCCAGTTACTAACGCAAGCCGCGGCGGCTTTCGCGAGCGTCAGCACGTAACTTACGTGCTGACGTGAATATGTCCGAAACCTGGTCGGAGTAATTTCGATTTTTAATTGACGTGAGTCTTAGCCGTTATTTATCTTACAAAAATTATACAAAGAGTTGACTTTGTTATTGGCCTTTGTGGAGAGGTTACCACAATATTGCCAATGTCACGTAGAATAATAATAGCACATCAAACGAAGTTTCTTTCGTGATAATTTTGGGTGCATGTGGGTAAAAGATGAAAAATAATAATGAAAAATTATTGATATATATCATATACGATGACAATTATTGAATAAATAGTTCTGCGTATTTCACCAAAACTGGTATACAAAAATTAAGATAAATATAATATCTAAATATATGTAACTCAAAGGTGACTGACTGACATAGTGATCTATCAACGCGCAGCCCAAACCACTGGACGGATCGGGCTGAAATTTGGCATTCAGGTAGATGTTACGACGTAGGCATCCGCTACGAAAGGATTTTTCGAAATTCCACCCTTAAGAGGGTGAAATGGGTGGTTGAATTATTTTCCCATAGGCCACGCCGCGGGCGAAGCTGCAGGCAGAAGCTCGTAATATATAATTATAAAAATTAACGTATCTACAAATTGTCGTAAAAATCGCATAAAATATATATAATTATGATTGTAAATTTTCATTATAGCGGACACACCAAAATAATAAAACAAACTTTGAACTTTGTGATGTGGACGTGAACCAACTTCAACTTTCATTCGCCTCGCATTCACCTGCTTACTCTCCAAGTCAAGCGAGTGTAAAGAAGTTTTATCCCAAAAAAAAGATAGATTGATAGATCAACACTTTATTGTACACCGTAAAAAAGAAAACAATTTACAAAAAGAAAAACTTACATAATAAACTAGTACTAGTACAACAAGCGGTCTTATCGCTTAGAGCGATCTCTTCAACCTATAAAACTTTGGGACAACCTATAAAACAGACAACCTATAAAATTTTGGGCTTTGGTGTACAGGTAAAAACAAAATGAACTAAAAACTATTGCAATAAGTTGTCCTACAATATTAACTAAAATATATTTACAAATGATATCTAAACATACAAACAAATATACACACTATATAATATAAATATATATAATTAAACATGTACATATATATATATATATATATATATATATATATATATGTACATGTGTATATGTATATATATATATATATATATATATATATATATATATATATATATATATATATATATATATATATATATATACCGATTGATTAATAAATTTATATATACGTTCTTTAACAAATATTAAATGAAATAAAAAATGATTGGAGTTGCACCAACTACCAACTAACAGTAAAAAACTTTGTGATTAAAATCGTAAATCGTAGCGATTTTAATCACCCAGTTTTTTACTGTTAGTTGGTAGTTGGTGCAACTCTAATCATATATATATATACCGATTGATTAACATATCTGTATATACCTTCTTTAACAAAAATTAAATAAAATAAAAAATGATTGGAGTTCTACCAACTACCAACTAACAGTAAAAAACTTAGTGATTAAATTCGCTCCGTCTGAACAGTGCCTAAAATATACTCTAGTATACTCCCCCGAGGGAAACTCGATGCGTCCTCATTATACCACACGCTGCAAAGTTGAATGAGTTATTTTGCAATGATTTCCCCGAGGAAGATATCGACACAGATCAGATTAGTTATTTCAGTATCGAGGAGAAGAAATTTCAGGCGAAGGAGGGAAAATAAATAATCGACGCCAAAGATCATAAAAATTCCCGATCGATAATCTAGGCAAAAGTAACATTATGTAATAGAATAGAAAAAAAGGGATAGAAAACCATTTGAAGGGTTGAGAATAAAAAGGGTTTAACTGTCAAATTGATAGTTTCGAGAAAATTTACTTTAAACTTCAACGGCTTCATTTTAATGCTTATAAGGTAATAGAAAAGGTTTATGTAAGTTTCAGTTGCTTGAAAATGTTTTAATTTATAAAATTTATAAAATTTTAAAATACTAAATATAGTATTAATTCATACAATGACTATAAAAATATAATATAATAAAATAAATACAATTATGTTTTTATGCCAAGCGAGCTGTATTCCTGTGACAGATAAACCGTTTTTGGATTCAAAATCTCGAGATTTAAGCCTAATTTCGGTATTTTGAGAATGTATTATTGTAGATAATTTCACGCTGAATCCAACGATACCCATAAGTCAATTTGTGAAAAAAAACAGTTAAACCCTTTTCGTTCTTACCCCTTCATTTATTCAATACTTGTCTAAAGTTTTAACTTTATGTGTACTGTTTGTTTACTGTGTATAAATGAGATAATATGAATGATGAATGTGAGATAATAATAATAATATAATATGTGCGGACATCTCACACAACGCCATCTAGCCCCAAACTGAGCAAAGCTCGTATTATGGGTACCAGATACCTAATACAATAATTAAATACGTTTTGTTTGTAAATATATACGTATAATACAATATAACACCCAGACACAGAACAAACACCTATGTTGAAAGATGAGATGTCCACACATATTATATTATTGTATTAATAAAACGAATGTGCCCTTGGTTGTTTCAGGGAGTGTACACCCAATGTTTACGGTGACTACCCATCCGTCCTACTCTTCCCACGAGCTCTGCTTGGACCGGCGGAACGAGACCAGCCCAAGCCACAGCCAGATGTCGAGGAACTCGAGCCGAAAAAGCAGCAACAGTCTTCGCGTCAACCAGAACACTAAAATTGAAGGTACGCGGAAAATAGCTAAAATAAACTATTTTGGAATGGATTTTTGGGGCACCGAAGCTGTCAAATATGTATTTGACGGCGGCAACATCCAGTTGTAAACTCTTTGCGTAGCGGGCAGTACCGTAATTTACCCTGTCATAGCATTCAATTTTATTATAGTGGCAACATCGGCAACTATCATTGCTCCCCCAACCATCTGGCTATAAAAAGGGACCGCTCGGTGTCCTACGGAGCATTCTTGCTCCAGACACGGCGCGGTGTGGACATGCTGAAGGCCTATAGTTATATAGCTTGCAACCTACCCACAAGCCCGTCATCCTACATATTCTTAATAATAATAATTTTTTTTATTGTAAGGAATGTCGCGACGAGCTAACAGTTTGCCTGATGTTAAGCGACAAGGCTGCCCATATCAGTTACAGTGTCATTCGGAACTCTAAAGTACAGAGTTTCACGTGACACTGCACTGCGCACGTCATCCTGAGACATCAGCACAGTCTAGTAATAAGATTACTGGACTGGGAGATCAGATCATAAAGTCTCATTTGCCTCGTAATTTCACTAGCTACAGTTCCCTTTAAACCGGAACACAGTAGTGCTTGCGCACTACTGCTTGGCGGCAGAATAACTGGCAAAGCGGTGGTACCTACTTAGACGAACTTTGCAAAAAAGTCGTACCACCGAGTAGTATAATGTATTTAAGAGGAGTGTTATAATAATAATAACGCCCAACGATCACATACTTTATCCCGCTCGTGAGTCGATTGTTCCCTTTAAATGACCTCATCTTTTGGTTCCAGATTTTCGTCACTTGATCCGAAAGTCATCGACCCTAGAGGTCCACACAGCGCGGGTGTCTCTCAAAGACATAGTTTGCTACCTGTCTTTGCTTGAAGCTGGGAGACCAGAGGATAAATTAGAGTGTAAGTGATATCACGATTCATGAAAGTAAAACTTTTTTACGCACGCTTGGAGAATATACTGGTGAATGCGAGGCGAACGGAAGTTGAAGTTGGTTCACGTAGATCTCCATTGTCAACATAACAAAGCTAAAAAATTGTTGTATTATGTTGGTATGTCCGGTAAAATGACAGTTTACAATTGTCAAGATGGCGACATTAACATTTTTTTTTAAATCAAATTTTTTTTAGGGACGACGTCCAACGAGTATGTCAGCCCCATAGTACAAAAATAGCATAATTGACAGAAAAATAAAATTATGTTACATTGTGTATCAGTCTGTACACAGACCGATACAGCAGAGTAGCCGCGTTGGATTTTTGTGCGGATAATATACTTTGAAAAATACCCACATCTAGGCGATTAAGTTTGAACTGATTAAATAAATCGTTTCTCATGTGAGCACTCCGAACACACTCCAATTTTTTTTTTATGTTATTGAATGATGTGACGAGCTAGTCGTTCACTTGATGTTAAGCGACACGGCTGACCAAAACAGAACAGTGTCACTTGGAACTCCAACATGTAAAGTTTCGCGTGACTGCTGCAGTGCGCACATCATCCTGAGACATCAACACAGTCTGGTAATAAGATTACACGACTGTGAGATCAGATCATAAAGTCTCATTTGCCCAGTAATTTCACTAGCTACATTGCCCTTCAAACCGGAACACAGTAATGCTTGCACACTACTGCTTGGCGGCAGAATAACTGGCAAAGCGGTGGTACCTACCTAGACGAACTTTGCAGAAAAGTCCTACCACCTAGTATAATTAACATTAAACAAATCAAAAACAAAGTTATACCGGCCGATAGATGGAGCTAAACTAAAGAAGTTTTTTTAATCGTATGGTCTAAATCATACTTTTTTTTTCTTCCAGTCATGTTCCGTTTATACGACACGGATGGCAACGGAGTACTTGACACCAATGAGATGGACTGCATTGTAAACCAGATGATGACCGTCGCTGAATACCTTGGATGGGAAACTTCGGAGCTTAGACCTGTAAGTAAACATAAATTCAATAAAACACAATGCCACGTAATACAACGCAACGCTAGTAATATTACGTTACGTAGAGTTTCGCGTAGCGTAGCGCATAGCGTAGCACGTCTCTCGTAGCATACAGCGCAGAGCGTAGCACGTAGCACGTAGTGCTACGCTATCCTATGTTTTTTTTTTTGTTTTAATATGGCTCCACACTGTTGTGTATTTAGCCAGTGTCAAGTAATTGATAATTTATCGAGTTAAGTAATATATACAGGGAGTAACAAAAACCCTGTTAAATAAATGAAGTATGTGTACAGATCATTACAAGTAGTCATATAAAAATGTCTAACAATACCTAAGTTATACGTATCTGAAGTTACACGCAGTATCTAAACACAAAAAAATAATACCATTTCCCAAAAATGTTTATGACACCAGCCGTGCCTATTTTTAAATAGCTAAGTAACTAAGGGAAGAGCAAACGCGGAACCGACAAACGGGGGCCGCCTTTGTCGGCTCTTTTGTAGGATGCCGCTCCTGCACCTGTGTGCCTACGGGGAAATGGGGTGCGCGGGCGGCGCGGCATCACTCGGCATAGGCGCGGCCCGCGGCTTACACTCAGTCGCACGTGCTCTCTCATGCAATTTAGTCGTTTCCAGTTTGATCGTCGCGAATTTAGTGTCGAGTGTGATGTCGTATTCTAACGACGAATACTACAATATGTTAATGTGCCTTGGTAGAAGCATTTGTGTGATGTGTTTTTGAAAGCTCTTTTAAGAGCTAAAAATGATGTACCTATCTTGTTTCTTAACAATACAAAATCACACGTGAATTCGATTGTTTAGCCTTTGCTTGACGTAAAATGATTAGAATATGTCAGTGCGGCAGAACGGCACGCAGCACTTGTGTGCTTACCACTATTGGTCAAAGAGACCTTTTACGTCATTAAGTTACGGTCTCGCAATCCTACAACGTTGTGGTATGTGGTATAGGGCACATAAACGTATGGAAAACGCATAAGAAGTAATCTGTGGAATGGCCTCTAGTTCCGTCGCAGTAGGTATGCGCGGTGACTTAGCGTAGCATGGCGGGCGGTGCGGGGTGCGGGCAACAGGCAGCAGGCTGCGTCGGTGATGCAAGTACCTATGTTGTCAATATCTGAGGTCGTAAACATTTTTAGTAACGGCATAAAAGGTATTAATAAAAAGCACACGTAAGATTTGTATGTCTCGTATTTAAATAGAACTAGTATTACTACAACCTTGAGTTGACACTGGATACGCAGCTCGCGGATATAACAGGGTTTTTGTTACTCCCTGTATGTATGTCAAGTCAAGTCAAGTCACAGTCCAAGTCATCAAGTCAAGTCATAGTCTAGTCAAGTCATACTCCTAGTAAAGTGGTGGCCACTTTACCAGAAGCTTCTATGAAGTTTTGGAAACAACACGAAAAGATACGTTTCACCATCATTATACCACTTTCCCACACTCACGCCTGTAATCCAGCACTTAACGAATAAAATGCTACCAATTTTATGCACTAACACTGAAAATAACACAAGTTTTGGAAAATAATACAATGCGGTGACACGATCTTTTTCGTTTTCCCGCCGAAACTCCTATGCTATGTTATTAATATTAATAAAATTTAAACAATACTTACAATATTCCGTCTTGAAATGACACGAAAACGAGACGAAGCATTACACGCATTGATACAATTTCACTATTTTTTATATGTAAAATTACATTACTCTAGCATTACGCTACGCGCTACGGTTTTACCCGCAAATAAAAAGTATTTTAATTTTTAGCTCATCCCACGGGAACATATCACTTTTCCGAGATAAAAAGTAGCCCATGCGTTAATCCAGTGTATAAGCTATCTTGGTACCGAATTTCATCCAAATCCATTCAGCCGTTTGAGTTCGATGTTCCGTAATCACTCCAATATATCAATCATATATTTTTACACGAAAAGAATCCACCCTTTTTATATTCATGATTGTTAACATTTCAGATCTTACAAGACATGATGGTGGAAATAGACTACGATGCAGACGGAACGGTGTCTCTCGACGAGTGGAAGAGAGGCGGGTATGTAAGAACCTTCTGAACTATGGATTGTGGGTTCGATTCCCAACCATGATAAACATTTGTGCGATGCACATACCTATGTTGTGTGTGTATGTGTGTTAATGTGTTTGTTCCTTCTCTGGGTGTTATATTGTATTATATGTATGTATTTACAAACAAAAAGTATCTACGGTTAAAGAATTTATTTCTCATTTACAAATTCACTTACAGAGAAATGTAATTTAAAACAAAAAGTATCTAAGTATTGTATCAGTTATCTGGCTCCCATAGTACAAGCTTTGCTTAGTTTGGGGCTAGATGGCGCTGTGTGAAATGTCTACAAATATTGATTTATTATTATTAGTAGGTGATAGCACTTTTCTGCAAAGTTCGTCTAGGTAGGTACCAGCGCTTTGCCAGTTATTCTACCGCCAAGCAGTAGTGCGCTTGCGCTGCTGCGTTCCGGTTTGAAGGGTACTGTAGCTAGTGAAATTACTTAGCAAATGAGACTTACGAAAGTTAGCTAGTGAAATTACTTAGCAAATGAGACTTATGAAAGTCTCATTTGCTAAGTAATTTCACTAGCTACAGGTCAGGTCAGGTCAGGTCATCCTGATCTCACAGTCTAGTAATCTTATTACTAGATTGTGCTGATGTCTCAGAATGACGTGCGCAGTGCAGTGTCACGCGAAACTCTGTACTTTAGAGTTCCGAGTGACACTGCAACTGATATGGGCAGCCGTGTCGCTTAACTACTCTACTCCCTTTACTACACACAATTTAGTAATCTTATTACTAGATTGTGGTGATGTCTCTGGATGACGTGCGCAGTGCAGTGTCACGCGAAACTCTGTACTTTAGAGTTCCGAGTGACACTGTAGCTGATATGGGCAGCCGTGTCGTTTGAAATCAGTCGAACGGCTAGCTCGTCACGTCATTCCTTAACATTAAAAAAAAAAAAATAACAGTCGAACTTTTAGCTCGTCGTATCAAACCTTACAATAAAAAAAAATTTATATATTCTTCCAGAATGACGACAATCCCTCTTCTAGTACTGCTTGGGTTAGATACCAACGTAAAGGAAGATGGAGAACACGCGTGGAGACTCAAGCATTTCAGTAGACCAGCCTACTGCAACCTCTGTCTCAACATGCTGGTCGGGCTGGGCAAGAAGGGACTCTGTTGCATATGTATGTACGATTTAATATCCTATGGCAGTTATACAGCCAATCTACACTTTACAAAGAACACACCCTCCAAATTTCAAGTCTCTAGGACCAGTGGTTTAAGCTGTGCGTTGATATATAAGTCAGTCAGTCAGGACTTTGAATTTTATATGTATAGATATATTATACTGTAATAAACCTTTTCATTTCAGTTTGCAAGTTCACAGTACACGAGCGTTGCGTCCAACGCGCACCAGCGTCTTGTATCGCGACGTATTCTAAGTCAAAACGTGCGCCTGCGACGCTCGCTCATCATTGGGTCGAAGGTAATATACAACACACAGGTAAGGCAAAGTATAGAATAGGAGTGAGCAGGACAACGAAACAGCATAAAACAAAGTGTTACATTACATTACAGTAAAAGGCATGTCATGGTAGGACAGTGACAGGTAATAAACACTACACTGGTTAAGGTACAGTACGGAATATGACAGAGCAAGACGGGACGTAACAGTACAAGACAGGACGTTACATAGCAGTACAATACTGCAAAAAGGCAGGACATGTCATGGTAGGACAGTGACAGGTAAAAACGCTACACTGGTTAAGCTACAGTACGGAATAAAACAGAGCAAGATGAGACGTAACGGTACAAGACAGGACGTTACATAGCAGTACAGTACTGCAAAAAGGCAGGACATGTCATGGTAGGACAATGACAGTTAAAAACGCTACACTGGTTAAGCTACAGTATGGAATATTATTATTTTTATTTATTATTAATTAATATTATTATTATATTATTATTATTATCTAAACTATTTAAAATCCTTTGTTCCGTTTTCGTCGTGTTCCGAATTCAACGTATTCCAGATCCGAATTTGATAGAAATTTTCACTAATTCAATTTATACGAGTAGTTTGTAAGTCAGACTCCGAAAGGCCTCCTGAGCTTGGGGGCCCTGGGGCACTGCCCCGTATAGCCCTCCAGTAGCTAAGCCACTGCTGACAGGTAATATGCATTACACAACTGGTAAGGTACAGTACAGTAAAGACAAAGCAAGACGGGACGTAACAGTACAAGACAGAGCGTTACATGACACCACAGTAAAGGGCAGGACATGATTTATTTATTTATTCTTAAAATGCTCGCACACTTACACTTACGCCAAGACGTGTGACGAGCCAAAAATGCTACAATAATAGACTTAAATTACAGTCATGTTAATAAATATACAAAAATCAATAACAATTTACAAATCAGGTCAAAGAAAAAATAAAATATCATGTGAAAAAATTAATACACTCATTAACAAAAATAAAAAAAAACACATTAAAAAGTCAAGTCAATGATAGGACAGTGACAGTTAATACGTAGTACTTATCTGGTAAAGTAATGTATAGAATAGCTCAACAGTAGGAACAGTACAGGCCAAGATTGTACAATACAAATATTACAATTTTTTTTTCAGGTAATTGTCACGGAAAATGTGCGAGATGTCGGAAAAAGATCAAAGGGTACAATGGAATCACTGGACTGCACTGTCGATGGTGTCACGTGACAGTGAGTATTGTACTATTATAATTTAGTCTGCCTTTATTCTTAAGTTTTTTATATAAATTGGAAGAGACTGAATCCCACGACAGATGTCATCCTAGTGGGATCCAGGGATTAACCCTACAGTGTGTTTCTTTTTTACTGTTTGAATAAATAAATTATTATCACACTAATATTATAAAGGCGAAAGTTTGTATGTGTGTATGTTTGTTACTCCTTCACGCTCAAACGGCTCAATGGATTTGGATGAAATTCGGTACCAAGATAGCTTATACACTGGTTTAACATATAAGCTACATTTTATCCCGGAAAAGTGAATTTTTTTCGTGGTATGCGCTAATAATTAATATACTTTTTATCCGCGGGTGAAACCGCGAGGCGCAACTAGTATTATATAAATAATAATAATAATAACGCCCAACGATCACATACAGTCTTTGCTCATTTACGGTGTCGATCTGTGGGGTTGCTTTGCAGTTTGGCACCGAGTGTTTGTGGTGCAGTAAAAGGCAGTGCGAATAGTTGCAAAAGTCTTTCTTCACACCTGCAAATCAGTCTTCAAAAATCTTTAATTAATGACTGTACTCTATACATGTACCAGGCGAGCGTATACGTTTACAAAAATATGAGCTTGTTCGAACAACACAGAGATATCCACAACTTAGGTACAAGAAGAGCTCATGATCTTTATACTGCCCAGACATAGACTTGCTAAGTCTGGAAAATGTACTAAGCTGGTGTCAAAATTTTTAACGCTCTCCAATGAAGTAAAAATATTTCTGACAGATATGGCGCCATATAGTATCAAGGAATTCATACCAAAACTAGTGTGATCAAATTAATGTTATATACTTGTCTTTTTTTTTATTGTTTGATAGGCTTGCGTATGACCATTTTGTCAACAATAACAATCGAATTTCGGATCGGAGTTTTCTGTTCTACATTGAGTCGGATTGCTTGCACCAGTAGTGGGAAAGAGAACTTTTTTTTCAAATTCATATTGTAATGGGCTTGCTATATAATATTTGAAATTAAGTACTTTGTAATTTTAAATGCTTAGTAAAATAACCTAATTTTAAGTACTTAATATAATTTTGACTAGTAAAAGTGCTAAAAATAGCCTATTTGCGATAAATCTTTTGACTTTGACTTTGAACAATATTTATACAATAATGTTATTAAATTTATTATTATTTCTTTTTATGTTTATTTAATAATGTCAGACTTGTAATTCTTTACAGTTATCAATAAATTTATCATTATGGACTATCATTATGGACTGACCCGATAGCTCAGTTGGTAGTATCCCTGCCTTAAAGCATTACGGGGTTTGTGGGAAAGCTCTTGATCTTGTTTCTTCTTATCTTGGTAATAGAATTCAGACAGTTGAAGTTAATGGAGCAAGATCATCTGGTACTATCACTAAAATGGGGGTCCCGCAGGGTTCAATACTAGGACCATTCTTATTTTTGGCCTATATTAACGATCTTCCATTTTTTGTAAAGAACCTATGTGATATTGTTTTGTTCGCAGATGATACGTCTCTTATTTTTAAGGTTGACCGATCTATTAATGATTTTGACGACGTTAACAAGGCAATTTCACTGGTTTTGAACTGGTTTACTAAAAACAATCTACTGTTAAATAGTAAGAAAACTAAATGTATTAAGTTTTCGTTACCTAATGTTAGGGGGTCTCCTACAAATTTATTACTGAATGGTGAGGCATTAGATTTGGTACAATCTGTCACGTTCCTTGGCATAACTATAGACTCTAAATTACAGTGGGGTCCTCACATATCAAACATTGCTGGTAGATTGAGCTCTGCTGCATATGCTGTGCGTAAAATCAGACAGTTTACTGATGAAGCCACTGCAAGATTAGTATACTTTAGTTACTTCCACAGTATTATGTCATACGGCATCTTACTGTGGGGTAAAGCCGCGGACATACAATCAATTTTTGTCTTACAGAAAAGAGCAATTCGTTCCATTTATAACATGAAATCCCGCGACTCTCTCAGGGAACGATTTAAGGAGATAAATATTCTTACAGTGGCTTGTCAATACATTTACGACAATTTGATGTACACTCGCAAAAACATTAGCTCTTTTCCCAGATATTGCGACATTCATAACTTTAATACTAGGAACAAAAATAAATTGAAAGTTCCAAGATTCAGACTGCAGAAAGTAAATGGTTCATTTATGGGAAACTGTATACGCTTTTATAACAAGTTGCCCGACGGTATCGAACAATTGTCAATGCGTAAATTTAAATTATTCATAAAGTCAAACTTAATGAAAAAAGCCTATTACACAATAAATGATTATGTGTCGGACAAAAAAGCTTGGCCTGAATATCCCAAGCTTAACGGTATGAAAGCTTAGGTACTTTGCCTATTGCCTATTCCTATCTATAAATTCAGTTTCTATTTGTAATGTTTATAATAAGATAATCACGGTATTTTTCTTGCACCGGTGTGACGTGGTGGTTATTTTTGTAACATATTCATTATCTCAACTGTAATGAATTATATACATTGTAAAAGACAGTAGAAAGAAGACAAAAAAAAATACATCACTGTAAAGTTTCTTGTAGCTTCTTCTTTACAGTTGTAATCGAAGCTTCGGATCAAAGTTTTCAATTCTGCATTGTGCCGGATTGCTTGCACCAGTAGTGAGAAAGAGAACTGCTTTTTTTTCAAACTCATATATTGTAATGGGCTTGCTATATTATTTGACAATAAGCACTTTGTAATTTTATATGCTTAGTGAAATAACTTAATTTTAAGTACCTAGTATAATTTTGACTTGTAAAAGTGCTAAAATTAGCCTATTTGCAATAAATCTTTTGACTTTGACTTTGACCTGCCTTCTGAGCTGTGGGTTGTGGGTTCGATTCCCACCCAGGACAAACATTTGCGTGATTAACATAGGTGTTTGTTCTGTGTCTGGGTGTTATAATAATAATAATAATAATAATTCATTTATTCAATAACAATTTTTACATTGTGTTTGAAATGCCTAAAACCCTAGTCACCTACAGGGAGTAACAAAAACCCTGTTAAATAAATGAAGTATGTGTACAGATCATTACAAGTAGTCATATAAAAATGTCTAACAATACCTAAGTTATACGTATCTGAAGTTACACGCAGTATCTAAACACAAAAAAATAATACCATTTCCCAAAAATGTTTATGACACAAGCCGTGCCTATTTTTAATTTGAGTTTGAACAAACGCGGAACCGACAAACGGGGGCCGCCTTTGTCGGCTCTTTTGTAGGATGCCGCTCCTGCACCTGTGTGCCTACGGGGAAATGGGGTGCGCGGGCGGCGCGGCATCACTCGGCATAGGTGCGGCGCGGCCCGCGGCTTACACTCAGTCGCACGTGCTCTCTCATGCTATTTAGTCGTTTCCAGTTTGATCGTCGCGAATTTAGTGTCGAGTGTGATGTCGTATTCTAACGACGAATACTACAATATGTTAATGTGCCTTGGTAGAAGCATTTGTGTGATGTGTTTTTGAAAGCTCTTTTAAGAGCTAAAAATGATGTACCTATCTTGTTTCTTAACAATACAAAATCACACGTGAATTCGATTGTTTAGCCTTTGCTTGACGTAAAATGATTAGAATATGTCAGTGCGGCAGAACGGCACGCAGCACTCGTGTGCTTACCACTATTGGTCAAAGAGACCTTTTACGTCATTAAGTTACGGTCTCGCAATCCTACAACGTTGTGGTATGTGGTATAGGGCACATAAACGTATGGAAAACGCATAAGAAGTAATCTGTGGAATGGCCTCTAGTTCCGTCGCAGTAGGTATGCGCGGTGACTTAGCGTAGCATGGCGGGCGGTGCGGGGTGCGGGCAACAGGCAGCAGGCTGCGTCGGTGGTGCAAGTACCTATGTTGTCAATATCTGAGGTCGTAAACATTTTTAGTAACGGCATAAAAGGTATTAATAAAAAGCACACGTAAGTTTTGTATGTCTCGTATTTAAATAGAACTAGTATTACTACAACCTTGAGTTGACACTGGATACGCAGCTCGCGGATATAACAGGGTTTTTGTTACACCCTGTATAATTAAATATAAATAAACACTATTATTCTTATTCCTAAATTCCGTCAGTAAGTCCGTAATACAAACACAATATGTGCCTACTTATAAGAGAAAAAATCAATCAAACATTACCGTTCTTGTCAATAAAATCCTGTACGCAGTAAAAACACCCTTCCAGCAAAAGTCTTTTCAGTGTTACTTGAAAGATAGGGAGACTATCCATCGACTTCATGTCCATGGGCAAACAATTAAATAGCTTGACAGCCTGGTACCTGGCACAGTGTTTAGCAATGTTCAATTTTGGCAAAAGAGCACAATTTAAGTCTTTTCTTCGTGTTTCTAATCTAATGATATTCTGTTCCGCTGTCTCATATTTATGTCTGAACTTTATAACATCTGTGAGCAAAACCATAACATACAAGCTAGGAACCTATGTATTATATGTATATATTTACAAACAAAAACAATCTAAGTATTATAATTATTTACCTTTACAAAAAGTTTTATTATACATCAGTTGTTAATGTTGCCAGTTGCACAACCGCTGCGTGGGTAGCGCAGGTGGTGCGTGCACACTGGGACGGCACGCGCCGCACATCCTTCCGCCCACCGCCATCCGGCCGCTCGTGCTCGACCGACAGCGATCACTGCCACACCGACATCACAGCGATGCAGTAAGTCTTTACCTGTAATATGCTAACTAGGAAAATTCAACTTTTTAGTTTTGGTAACTCAGACAGTTGACTCATAATAATAGGACAGTTGACTCATAATAATAGGACAGTTGGCTCATAATAATAGGACAGTTGACTCATAATAATACGACAGTTGACTCATAATAATAGGACAGTTGACTCATAATAATAGGACAGTTGGCTCATAATAATAGGACAGTTGACTCATAATAATAGGACAGTTGACTCATAATAATTGGACAGTTGACTCATAATAATACGACAGTTGACTCATAATAATAGGACAGGGACAGATGTCATTTTTAGTTTCGGTAACTAGGAAGTTACTGAAACTAAAAATGCCATATGCACTTGACTCATAATAACAGTTGACTCATAATAATAGGACATATGGCATTTTTAGTTTTGGTAACTAGAACAGTAGACTCACAATAATAGAACAGATGACATTTTTAGTTTTGGTAACTAGGACAGGTGACTCATTATAATAGTGCATATGGCATTTTTAGTTTCAGCAACTAGGTAAGTTGACTCATAAAAATGAGACAGATGACATTTTTAGTTTCGGTAACTAGGACAGTTGACTCATAATAATAAGACAGATGACATTTTTAGTTTCGGTAACTAAGACAGTTGACCTGTAATAATAAGACGGATGATCTTTTTTAGTTTTGTAGTCCCAGGAACTAGGAGGACCATGCTCCCACAACACCCAAAATCAGAACAAGTATTTGCCACTTTTTCCAGCCAGATATAATTTTACTTTCGCAGGAATCGAACCCGCTGCCTCTGGGTATGAGCTAACCTGCTTAACTACCACACCACAGAGGCTACGAAAGTCTCTTCATTAATTGGGACAGTTAACTTTTATAGCACCATTGAATAGGATTTGGTTTACCTTTCGAATTGCATGAACTAGTACAGTATCCTTCCTGTATTATATATATGTTCATGTTAATAATAGCCTTAATTCATAAATATAAAAATAATATAACAAAAAGCACGGACCCAGGTGTCTGTGGAAATGCAGATTAAAAAAAAAAACTAGTATAGTTAAACTTGATAGCTTCATTGATTGTGATATTGCAGTTGATAATCTCAAAGCCCTCATAGTTCCTTTTCCTGCTGGAAAAGGAAAGAAGAGTTTGAGTACAAAAACGTAGGATCATGGATGAAACGAAAATTATCGCATATATCGGCAGAAACGGGTTCTGCGTAGGTTGCAACCTATATAACTATAGGGCTTCAGCATGTCCACACCGCGCCGTGTCTGAAACAAGAATGATCCGCAGTACACCGAGCGGTCCTTTTTTATAGCCAGACAGGTAGGGGCGCCATGACAGTTGCCGGTGCTGCCACTGTAATAAATTTAATGCCACCACAGGGTAAATTACGGTGCTCGATCGCTGTGCATAGAGTTTATAACTGGACGTTGCCGTCGTCACATACATTATGTCGCCTTTGCTTGACTTAGTCAGTAAATAGTGTGAGCTAACTTTTTTTTTTCTTCCAGTCATCCATCCCTACCTCAATATCGCTGCCAATCTCTATAACTAGTGAGGAGGAGAAAGAAGATCAAAAGTCGAGAGCCCCACCGATCTCTTTTCAGGTAATCTAAATAAATGAGGTCTTTTTGACACCTAACTGACTGAAATTCTTGACAAAGCTAAGAAAAAACAGTTCGCCGAAAAGAATCCATCTGTAATTATTGTTCGTTTAAGGCGCGGTAAATCAAAGCCATTATCTCAATTCATAAAAAGTTTTGACGTCACTAACGTGATGTGAAATGTCAAAATAATCGTATGAAAAGAACGTGTATTTAGAAAATAAAACGAAAATTGGAGTGACCTAACAAAATGTAACTATGCACCTTCTTTAGTTTTTAAAAATAAATTCGTTCTAATGACCTCAAAAACATAATTTACGAACGTACTTCTCTAAATTTTCAGCAATAACAATAATTTTACTAGGTGGTAGGACTACAAAGTTCGTCTAGGTAGGTACCACCGCTTTGCCAGTTATTCTGCCGCCAATCAGTAGTGCGCAAGCACTACTGTGTTCCGGTTTGAAGGGCACTGTAGCTAGTGAAAATACTGGGCAAATGAGACTATGATCTGATCTCACAGTTTAGTAATCTTATTACTAGATTATGCTGATGTCTCTGGATGACGTGCGCAGTGCAGTGTCACGCGAACCTCTATACTTTAGAGTTCCGAGTGACACTGCAGCTGATATGGGCAGCCGTGTCGTTTAACATCAGGTGAACGGCTAGCTCGTCACGTCATTCCTTAATATAAAAAAAAAAATTTTTAGATATTATTTATCCAGATGTTTAAATATTTATTTGATATCCATATTTCACGTGATACAAAACACCCGCAAAATTAACGCATTTTCATGCACAGACCCGAGAGTCAACAAATTCTTCAAAGGCATTTTGTATTGCCTATCGTATATGATTAATTTTGAAAAAAGTCTTACAGGGTAAGCAATGCATTGGTGACGCCTCCTCCGGTGTTACAGATGTCCATAGGTTACGGTGACCACTTCCCATCAGGTGGGCCGTATGCTTGTTTGCTCCCTTTAACATAAAAATGGCACTGCTTTGAAATAAAATTAATTTAAAATTAGAATACTTGCCAAACCAAAACTTGATTTTGATTTGAAATGGCCAGTACAGCAGAACGGTCATTTCTTATGTAAAGACATTTCATTATGCCTTAAATTGAAATAGTTTTAGTTCATTTTGTTTTTACCTGTACAACAAAGCCCAAAATTCTAAGCTACAGATTCCTCCGATTCAAAGGTTGTCTGGAAGAGATCGCTCTAAGCAATAAGACTGCCTGTTGTACTAGTACTAGTTTATTATGTAAGTTTTTCTTTTTGTAAATTGTTTTCTTTTTTACGGTGTACAATAAAGTGTTTATCTATCTATCTATGCCTTTCGGCTGAATAGAGGTTATTCGAATAATAAATTATAAACTTACTTAAAAACAAAACCATTATTTTTTCAGTAGCTTATTTACACATTCTCTATTTAATTTTACTTATTAGGTTTTATTTAATATTGATACCTCTTAGCAATCAATAATCTGACAGCGACGTTTTTTTTGACAGACAAAAACTTGATTTTGATTTGAAATGACCAGTACTGCAGAACGGTCATTTCTTATATAAAGACATTATGCCTTTAGCTGAATAGAGGTTATTCGAATAATAAATTATAAACTTACTTAAAAACAAAACCATTATTTTTTCAGTACTTTATTTACAAATTCTCTATTTAATTTTACTTATTAGGTTTTATTTAATATTGATAACTCTTAGCAATCAATAATCTGACAGCGACGTTTTTTTCCCTTTAGATAACCCCCCCAGAAGGCACGTGCCCCTTACTCGTGTTCATCAACCCCAAGTCAGGGGGTCGGCAGGGGTCGCGCGTGCTCAGAAAACTACAATACATTCTCAACCCTAGACAAGTGCATGATATTACTAAAGGCGGACCTATGCAAGGTAATTAAAGAGCTATGAAACTTCTACCAAGACGTCTTTTTGAATTAACTTCTTTACGCACGCTTGGCATGGGGAGTAAGCTGGTGAATGCGAGGTGTACGGAAGTTTATTCACATCTCCATTGCCAACATAGCAAATTTAAAAATTTGTATTATTATGTTGGTATATCTATAAATATATATAACTCAAAGGTGACTGACTGATTCACTGACTCACATAGTGATCTATCAACGCACAACCCAAATGGACGGATTGGGCTGAAATTTTGCATGCAGGTAGATTTTATGACGTAAGCATCCGTTAAGACAGGATTTTTCGAAATTCCACCCTTAAGGGGGTGAAATAGGTGGTTGAATTATTTTCCCATAGGCCACGCTGCGGGCGAAGCTGCGGGCAGAAGCTCGTTTACAATAAAATTGTCAAGATGGTGACATTAGCATTAAACATAGCTATACCAGCTGATAGACGGAGCTAAACTAAAGAAGTTTTACTTCAGTCGTGTAGCCTAAAGCACACTTGTTTTTTTTTTTTTGTTTTTTGTGTGTTCACTTTATTCAAATGAGGTGAAGATATAGTCGTTTGCCTGATGTTAAGCATCACAGTAAGCACTACAAGAGTAGCGGGTTTAGAAGTTTCTGAAGGGGGCATCGCCTGTTCCTTTCTCACAAAACAGTATTGTGTTTCCTTACAGCTACTACGAAGGCATAATTTGTGACGTCACCTGTCAAAGAGATAACTGACGTCACTGCGTATTTGTGTGTCTCTTTCTATTCCTATGTTTGTAATTTAGTATTTTTTTGTGATATTAAATTTAATATAATATAAAAAAATATCATATTGTCGTATTTTCAGGCGTTATTTTCACATGAAATCCCAAACAAAATTTCGTTATGTTTGTAAATAAATCGAGATTGCTATTAGTATTCTAATAGGTTATTTCATTTTAATACGTATTTAAGGAAAATCTACAATTACACCTTTAAATAAAATTATGCAAACGATGCGCATATATTTTTAAATAAAACACTTCAAATAAACTACTTATTAATGAAAACAAGCATAACTAAAAACATAAGTCTTATCAAAAGTAGAGGATTTTTTTAACAGAGTGTGCACCAAAAATTTGTCTAACACTGAAATACTGCCTTTAAAATATTAATTCTCTACAACACTGAATTGCGCACTAAATAATGCAATTCATATCAACATTTCTAATATATATTTTTTTTTGTTTTGGCTCCACACTTCTGTGTATTTAGCCAGTATCAAGTAATTGATATCTCAAGTTAATTAATATCATATATTGTGTCAAGTCAAGTCACAGTCCAAGTCATCAAGTTAAGTCATAGTCTAGTCTAGTCAAGTCATACTCCTAGTAAAGTGATGGCAACTTTACCAGAAGCTTCTTTGGAGTTTTGGAAACAACACGAATAGAAACGTTTCACCATCATTATACCACTTTCCCACACTCATGCCTGTAATTCAGCACTTAACGAATAAAATGCCAACAATTTTATGCACTAACACTGAAAATAACACAAGTTTTGGAAAATAATACAATGCGGCGACGCGATCTTTTTCGTGTTCCCGCCAAAAAAAAACTCTTCTAATATTTCTATCATATGTTCCTATGCGATGACGTAAAAAATATGGTTCGCAAATTAGTTCCCTGTAGTTCCTTAAGAATTATGTTAATATATCTACATATTTCCAGGTCTGCATATGTTCAAGGATGTGAGAGAGTACAGAGTGATATGCTGCGGTGGCGACGGCACTGTCGGTTGGGTGCTAGAAACTATGGGTACGTAACTTCTTCTTATATTATTACTAGTTGCGCCCCACGGTTTTACCCGCGGTTAAAAAGTATTTTAATTATTTGCTCATCTTATGGGAAAATTTCACTTATCCGGGATAAAATGTAGCCTATATGTTAATCCAGGGTATAAACTATCTTGATACCGAATTTCATCCAAATCCATTCAGCCGTTTGAGCGTGAAGGAGTAACAAACATACACACAAACACACATAAAAACTTTCGCCTTTATAATATTAGTGTGATATACAGTCTATACTATATACTAGACCCAAAACCTACAGTTCAGAAGGTAGGGCTACTACTAACTGAGTCATCGAGCCAGTCAAATGATACAAATACAAATTTATTTATTGACACATTTGGTTACAAAGTTATAATGAATCCATAGACTCCCGAACTAGTGGAAACTGTGTTTCAGGAGTCAGTGGCTTCTCCCATTATTAATTTTATCTAAGCTATGTCACACTAATTAGTTTTACAGAACATCATAAAAAATAATATAATATATATATATATATATATATATATATAATAATCATAAGACAACTACTACTAAACGCTAATAGCTACACTACCTACTAAAACAGAACACTTGACCTATAGACAGTCCAAATGCTCCAATCAACTACCGATGGTTAAAACACTGAAAAATCTGAAATTGTTAAAGTAAAGGGATTAATTTTAATGTAAGTGAGGTTTATTTTTGATCACTTACTCTAAGTAGGCGATTCTGCTATAAATCGTAAATCTATGGATATTTGTTTTCAACCTTTCACCTGAACATTCCAAAGTATCACGCAAAGTTGGATTACACTGTAGGTAATCCGACGTGATTTTTTTCCCAGCGGGGCACACCGTACTCGATGTAACCTTTTTGTTTGGGGAGAATTCCCAACGATTCCAACATAACTTAACAATGGGACAAGTTGCGAAATAAAAATCATAATTATATGCTGTTTCAGATAAAGTGCAAATGGACATGCAACCAGCGGTGGGCGTCATACCTCTTGGAACTGGAAATGATCTGGCGAGGTGCTTGCGATGGGGAGGAGGGTACGTAAGATGTAACTAAATAGTTTTTTAAGTATGTCTTTTTTCCATTCTTTTTAATTTTACTCATTTTTAAATAATTAAATATAGTTTAGTATTAATTATTATGTTTATATGTAAATTGGTGTCGATGCTGTGTCGCATTCTCTAAAACTAAAGTAAACTTAAAGTATGGCGGTACTCTTCTGATAAAGAGGAAATGAAAAAGACGGAAATATGTTAATTTCGTTTAGCTTTAGAGTATGCGACACAGAATCGACACTATTGAATCTTTAATTTAGTGAGTATTTATGGTTGTTAAATATTTTTTTTTAGCCCAATAAAATAAAAAAACAAAATTTCATCACTTTGAAAAACTAAATAGTTTGAGTAAAACCCTTTCGATTTATTATTGTTTATATTATACTACACCGAACTAGAATATAATCATAGCTAACTTACTGTGCATTTCATTCCATTGGTTTAATTAATAAACATAAATAACGTTTTAATAAAAAAAAATTGGTTAAAAAATACCGACAGGAGGTAACAATTTGATCAACTGATATTAGCGGAAGTTCATTGTGTTCGGGGTCATTGACCACCACACGTCTGACGCGTCTATGCAACTGTCAATGACCCCACCGCCAATAAAAAATGACGTTGAAAACCTGAATTAGAAAAGGGTCTATGATTTTTGTATTGAAACTTATGTAACACCTGATGTAAAGAAACGAATCTAATAAATAGTTGCTTTTATGAATGTACTTTTAATTTTGACCAGGTATGAAGGCGAGTCGATTCACAAAATCCTGGATAAGATCGCCCGCGCCAGCACCGTGTTAATGGACCGCTGGTCTATAAACGTCGAGAATAGTGCTGCGGACGCAGTTTTGGTATGTATTCACAGTACCGCATACCAATAACATATTGTATCATATGTATTTTTATTTAATAACCATTTTGTTTTATATAAAATTACAAAATTCTTTTGATCCAAACGTGACCTTGCGGAAATTTATCTAGCCGTTATGGGTAGTTACGAGTACCATCTGTTCTACTATTTAAAGCAATAAAAAAATGTTGTTATTATAAGTTGAAAAATGTAATCTGACCTGTTTTGTGTAACATGCAAAGTTATATTTATTTATATAGACAATCCAACAGCGTGAATAACACATAATACAGCCAATAAATTATATTATATTCTATTATATTCTAAAAATCACATATTCTCTTCTACCAATAGAACAAATATGAAAATAGCTTTCATGACGTGACGTGTAATGTAATTGTTTGTTTCAGTGCGATCAGCCTCAAATGCCCGATTCTGCGCCTCATCCCACTTGTGTCCCTTACAACATCATCAACAATTATTTTTCTATAGGAGTGGTGAGTTATAATAATAAGGCTCCTTGACATGGCGGTTATTGTTAGGAGGTTATTCTCTCCCTTTCTAACCACAGGAAGCTTCGTCTTTGCCCCTCTCTCGGCGATACTCTAGCTTTAGATTTTTATTGTAAGTTATACAATGTTTTTTATTTGTTAGTCTAGCTTTTTTTAGTTAATTTTTTATTTGTTATAGCGCCCCGCGGTTTCACCCGCGGATTAAAAGTATTTTAATTATTTACTCATCACACGGGGAAAATTCACTTTTCCAGGATAAAATGTAGCCTATATGTTAATCTAGTATATAAGCTATCTTGGTACCGAATTTCATCCAAATCCATTCAGCCGTTTGAGCGTGAAGGAGTAACAAACATACACACAAACACACATACACGCATACAAACTTTCGCCTTTATAATATTAGTGTGATAGGCAGTGCATTTGACAAACATTAAAAACAGTTTTTATTCGACTTACAAACAATTAGATGGAACATATCAAGAAAAGGTAATAAAAACTAGATTTATTGTCTCATTTCGGTGGAAAAGAGAATAAACCTAGTTACCTAACTACTACATGGTGATGTATAGATGCAGTAGGAGCGGGAAAGCAATAAAAATGTCGGCACTTACCATATCTTTCCATTATTGAAATTCCTTATAATATTTTTTTTATTTCAGGACGCGGCTATATGCGTTAAGTTCCATACAGAAAGAGAAAGGAACCCAGACAAGTTCAGCTCTAGAATGAAAAACAAGCTGTGGTACTTCGAATTTGCTACTTCAGAGCAGTTTGCTGCGAGCTGCAAGAATTTGCACGAAAATATTGATATTGAGGTAAGGGGGAAAATTAACCATGACAGCTCACTGGAGTAGGGATCCCCAAACTATTTTGGACAAGTGACCCCTTTTCCAAAATGAACTGTTACCTCAGACCCCCATGGTCAAATTACCTACTTTTAAGATCAACTCCCTTATTTATAATGGTCCGCTAACTTAAAACAGCTACTAGGTGGTAGGACTTTACTGCAAAGTTCGTCTAGGTAGGTACCACCGCTTTGCCAGTTATTCTGCCGCCAAGCAGTAGTGCGCAAGCACTGCTGTGTTCCGGTTTAAAGGGCACTGTAGCTAGTGAAATTACTGGGCAAATGAGACTTTATGATCTGATCTCACAGTTTAGTAATCTTATTACTAGATTGTGCTGATGTCTCTGGATGACGTGCGCAGTGCAGTCACGTGAACCTCTATACTTTAGAGTTCTGAGTGACACTGCAGCTGATATGGGCAGCCGTGTCGTTTAACATCAGGCGAACGGCTAGCTCGTCACGCCATTCCTTATCATAAAAAAAGCTGCTGACTTAGGTCAATAGAAGAAGATAGAGTGAGAATTAGCAATGCTTTAAGTAAGCAGACTATTATGAATATTTTTAGCCTATCTTTATTTTAATAATTTTAACAAATTTATATTATTTTATATTTTTCAGTTTTTTTTTTGTTTATATAGACCCTTGGGGGATTCCCAAAGTGGTTCCCTGCACTAGAGTAACACATGATCATACTTATATTAATTTTAGAAAACCCTGCCTACCATGACAGTCTCTTAAGTCACTGTTATATTTTAGAAATACCTTCACATCATGACAACTGACTTAAGTGATGTTTTTTAATCTATGACGACTCATTATGTACAACCATACTTCAGAAAATTTCTAAAGTAACTTAAGACACACTGATTGGACGAGACCCAGTCAGAGACATATGTATAGAAAAAACAGCGCCCAACGATCACATTCATGGACCCCAGGAATAACGAGGGCTAAACTCCCACAACACACAGACAAAACAAAAGTGCTTTTATTTTATGCACATATTTGTTCAGTATCCCTCTCCCTCCCTCCCTCCTCTTCCTCTCTCCTCTCCCAGGTTATGAGTCGATCTGCTCCACTATCACACAACAAAGGCCACGGTGTCAGTGTTTCTGTACTTTCTGTCACAGTGTGACGGCTCATCCCTGGAACTGAACAAGGGTCCAGCGCTACAGGGTGTGGCGTTACTAAACATCCCGTACGCGCACGGTGGCTCCAACTTGTGGGGATCCAGTGGCGCGCATCGCCGTGGACGGTTTCCTAATGCGCAACAAGGTTAGTAGAATAATATTTATGTAAATAGAAAAATAAATAAATAAATTGGTTTTTATATCATGTATGTCCATGCGCTGACAGCATCGTTCCTTACCATCATAGCTGGATTCAAATGAAGATCTAAAGTGAATTACTTTGTACTGTTTTCGTTTGAACTGCGCTAAAAGGTGACTTTTGAAACTGAAGTAGAGACCTCTGGTCAGTTTTAAAAACGCTTCGCTTGTACGTTTACCTATGTAAATGCAAATTACTTTTGACTTTTTTTTATTTGATACTAAAAAAGAAATATTATGATTAGGGATTTTTTAGTACACCAATAAGAAAAAACCAAAGCAAAAAAATTATTGTCCTTCGCTAATATTTTCAACGGTGCTCAGTAAATACCAATTTTATTTTATTTTTTTTCAGATATTGGCGATAAACTAATAGAAGTAATAGGATTAGAAAATTGTTTGCACATGGGACAAGTACGGACAGGTACTTTTTATATATCTTATATTTTCCATACAGTTATTAAATAAATATATTTCTCAAACAATACAAGCATTCGACACTATTACGTATGGTACAAAGCTAGGATGAAGGCAAGGTCGTTAACCCCAAATGAGATTGCATCGGAGCGAGGTCAATGACCCCGTGCACTGCAAATTTTGCAGACAACATTGTGCTTTCCTTTCAAGCATTCTTTATTCATAAAGTAGTTTTATTCATTTATTTATTAATTCAGTTCTACCAACCACTGCATTAATTATTTTCTAATAATTATTTACTATTTTTATCATTTTAAAATAATATGTAGATGTAAATGTTCAATGAAAGGAGTACTGATGATTTTCATCCAGAATAAATAGGCACTGAGCTTTACTTTTTAAATTTAATTTAATTTAATACTATTGTAACCATTTTTAAGGTCTACGTGCATCAGGCCGGCGTTTGGCACAGTGTAGCTCGATAACTATTACTACGAAAAGGACATTCCCGATGCAAATTGACGGCGAACCGTGGATGCAACCGCCTTGCAAGGTATGAGATATACAGTGGACCAAATAAAAGTATCTTCAATATTGCACAAATTTTACTCAAAAGAAACATTTCTTTATATCAAATAAGCTTTACTAGATAGTCTATATGGTGTGGTGGTTGAGCAGAGGTCGGCTCATAGCCCAGAGGCGGTGGGTTCGATTCCCACGACAGGATAAGTACTTGTGCACTGAAAAAAAGGCGTATAAATTGTCTGTGTCTGGGTGAACAGGAAATCCTAGTTAGTGTCCAGGATCTATATGAACATTGGGAGCTATTAGTTTATTTACTGTTCCATGTGCAAGAGTGCCCATAACGCGTGCATTGTGAGTGAGACTCAAAAGACCTTTTCGGCCAGTCTACACCTTTATCAGCCACAAAACCCTTTGCTACGTTTCTCTAACTGCCCATTGTCTCCAAAAAAATATTTTTCATATTATTATTCTCAGGTAACAATAACCCACAAAAACCAAGTACCGATGCTGATGGGACCAGAACCTGAGAAAGGAAGAGGATTCTTTAAGTTGTTTATGCATTGTTAAAATATTTATACATTATTATTATTATACTATAGAAACTGACGTGAGCAGTATTCATAACTACAACTAATAAACGGCTAACACTCACGAGATAGTCGAATAACTCGACCGATTTCAGCGCCACCTCCGCTGCGCGTACTCCATGAAAATGGGCATCTATATTGCTCGAACACCGGTCGAGTTATTCGACTGTGTCTCGTGAGTGTTAGCCGTGTACTAGTAGATATGATTATTATTGTTTAAACAAACAATATTATTTTTATTTCCACTATTATTAACTGTTGTACACGAAACCGGTTCCTATAATGAGATCGCATTTACGCCTTTAATTTTAAGACAATAGTTATGTCATCAAATGTTTTGTTAGTTTGGTCGAAAACATTTTTTTATTAAATTTTTGCATATTTTTTTTTAAATTTTTTCTTCATAGTAAAATATTGACGCAAGTAATGTGAAAGCTATAACAAAAAATACCTTATCAATAAATATTGTGTTGTTATAAAAAAATATCAGCCGATGGAATTTTTAAGGACCTATTTTGATATCTAGTGCCTCAAAAATATGGTTCATTTTCAAATAGTCATTTTTGCACAAAATAGGTGTAGCGTAGTGCACAAATTAGTTAAATTATCATTATTAAGAGTACACACTTCATTTATGAAATAGACAAAAACGTAGGTAGTTTAAAGAAATCTGCTTGAATAATATGTACATTCTTTTCTTGCTTGCTTTTTTGCAATTTTTTTATTAATTATTATAGCCGTATAACATAAAATAAAACAATTTACATAACTAGTAGTCAGTAGTTTAATCACCTTATGCAAAATGACTGGTAGCTCCTATTCTATTATTTCTTTTGAACAATATTTCTAAATTAACTTTAATGTAAACAATAATATATTCGCTAATAAAAAACTAAAATAGACCTTAAAAACTAAAACATACCTATGAACTTAAAATAAATAAAAACTAAAAATGCAAAATAGCCCGTTGGTGGAGGGGAAAGTTCCCAGAAAGCTGGCAGCATTACCACGTTGAATGGTAATGCTTATTTTTTGTGTAAAATAAAAGCCAGCATTCTGGTCACCTGATGCTTCCGCCAAACGTTTGGCCAAGTCCCTATATGACAACATAACAATATAATATTAAAAAACAACAAACTGATGTTCAGTGAATAAAGGAATTAAATGAATCTGAACATTAAATGAATAATAACTAAACTTGTACAAAAAGGCAAACATGAAAAAATATATTTGATAATAGTATACTTTGATGAAGGAAATTATTGGTAAACGTGGAATATATTAAAATGGGGAATAATAATAAATACTATACTATTAATTGGTAAAAATATATTATATCAAAATTGTGCCAATTCATAACAAATACGTCCCACGATTTCCTATACCATCAATTTTTGTAAATATTTTTCTATAGGATTTATTGTATCCATTTATAGAAAAAGTAAATAAAATAGTTTTACCAACAAAATATAATTATAGTTATAGTTTAAAATTAAAATTAAAATTAAAAATAATGCAGTAGCAAACTTAATCTATCTTTTTGCCATTCAACGGGGCAATGCCGCCAGCATTTTTGGGCACGTTGCCTACTGGTAGCGGGAGCTTACTACTGCTGTGATTTTAATTTTAATTTTAAGCTGCACTTATTTTATGTATACTATTACATACATAGGTTGTACAAGAATTTTAGAGCCACATGCTTTTTTAATAATTACGTAGCTTAAATAACTAACTGCTTATTTATAATTATTATTAATGTAATTAACTACTTTTTTATAATTGTAATTAAAATAATTAACTACTTATTATTATTTATATATTTTGAAAAGTTATAGTTATAATGTAATAATTGTACATTAGCACTACGTAACTTGGTTTCGTTTAAGTCATTTTTTTTTCACTTCGATATTATTCTCAAGTATTAAGTTTATTTAGTATAATATAAAATACTTACTTAATTATCTAAAATGTAAAAGCATTTTTAGTTTATTTTGCATTCCGTCCATTTCACGTATCACAAAGATTTTGCAGATGGTATTGAATTACGTTTTAGCTTTCATTTAATTTTTTATTGTGATCGTGAAAAACGATTCAGTTTCAATCCACCAGACCTGTGATGTTTTACAGACACTTTGGTAGTAGCTTGATTGTATTTGTTACACACTATCAATAATAAAATAAAGCGTTAGATTAGTAACAAAATTCCGATATTAATAATAACTCATAATGGTCCCTAATTAAATTTATGGCCTGCTTATTGTCAGCGCCAATCCCTTAACTGTAAGTTATTGTCATCGCCAATCCCTTAACTATAAGTTGTTGTCATCGCCAATCCCTTAACTGTCACTTATTGTCATCGCCAATCCCTTAACCGTAAGTTATTGTCATTGCCAATCCCTTATCCGCAAGTTAATGTCATCGCTAACCCCTTAACCGTAAGTTGTCCGGAACCGGCACCCCTACCGCGTAACCGTTCTGGGAATCGGCTTCGCCTGCCATCCTGCACGCGCCAATTAACAAGTCCACGAGTGCGAGCAAGAGAGAACACGATTACGATCTTTACCAGACTGACGCGATAAGGACCCTGGTCGGAGTAATTTCGACTTTTTAACTGACGTGAGTTTAGCCGTTATTTATCTTAGAAAACGTGTCATAGTAGCGATGGTTTTCAAACATAAATGCATTACCTACAATAATTTGATGCCTATCAATCTTTTTGAATTGGTTTTCAACGTTTTTACATCCTTATAATATCACAAGACTTAACTGTCGATAGATAGGTACATAAACTTTTTTTGTAAAAAACAATAATTTTACAAAAATAAAAACTTAATTAACTAATACTAGTACAATAGGCGGTGTTATCGCCTAGAGCGATCTCTTCCAGATTTTGTATTATATTGCAGGTCTGATGGATAATTTTACACTTAGTGTACGATAATATTTATTGTAAATGTTAACTGTCGTGTGTGTGTCGGTGCTTCTTGGATGTTAAACTGTTTACGCGATTTGCCCATGACTAATAATGATTAAAGAACTTGACCGCTTTTATTTATACATATAAAATTCAAAGTCCTGACTGACTGACTGACTGACTCAACGCAGAGCCTAAACCACTGGTCCTATAGACTTGAAATTTGGAGGGTGTGTTCTTTGTTAAGTGTAAGTGTAAGAAAGGGTTTTTCGAAATCCACCCTTAAGGGGGTGAAATGGGTGGTTGACTTATCTATGAAATTGCTTCTCTGGATCAATTGACTCAAACATTTATACACAACATATTCTTCAATTAAAATAGTGAGATGCGTGTTTCACAGTTTTACTAAAATCATCCCCCAACAGAGGAAAAAAGTGAGAGCGTTTATAATGTATGTTAGAAAAATAGCCATTCATTTCCTATATACCACGCGGGCGAAGCCGCGGGCAGAAGCTAGTTATCTTCATTTCTCATAAGAATATGTTTCGCTTACGTGAGATTTATTTAACACGAGCTTCTGCCGTGAGGAGAGGAAAATGATTCAACCACCCATTTCACCCTCTTAAGGGTGGAATTTCGAAAAATTCTTTCTTAGCGGATGTCTACGTCATAACATCTATCTGCATGCCAAATTTCAGCCGGATCCGTCCAGTGGTTTGGGCTGTGCGTTGATAGATCACTATGTGAGTCAGTCAATCAGTCAGTCACCTTTGAGTTATATATATTTAGATAATACTGTGTAAATTTCATTTGGAATAGTTTTATTCGTAATAAACAAAATTAAAATAAACATATCATGGGCACCCTTTAAATCACCTACCCATTATGAAAGGTTTTCTTCTCAACGGAAAAGTTAAAACGTGTTGCTTATCTTAAACTTATATTTAAATTCATCTCGGAAAATTTATAAATTAATTTTAGAACTATAGTGGCTGGCCCGATAGTTCAATTGGTAGTAACCCTTCTGAACTGTGGGTTGTGGTTTCGATTCCCACCCAGGACAAACGTTTGTGTGATGAACATGGTATTTGTTCTGTGTCTGGGTGTCATATTGTATTCTATGTATGTATTTACAAACAAAAAGTATCTAAGTATTGTATCAGTTATCTGGTTTCCACAGTACAAGCTTTGCTTAGTTTAGGGCTAGATGGCGCTGTGTGATGGTTTATCTATTAAGTTTTTCATGTAATGTATTACTTCTACGCTCCATGGGCAAATCGCTTACATTGTTATGTAATAGATTTACTATTATTTCTTAATAAATATTATTAAAAAATTCGTTAAATATTCGTGAAAATACTATTCAATCTATTCGTAATATTTGTTATAAACTATTTATAGTTATTAATGATAACTGTCTATATTTTAGCTGTTACACTGTTAAGAATCTTTTGTC
This sequence comes from Ennomos fuscantarius, assembly GCA_905220475.3. Taxonomy (NCBI): domain Eukaryota; kingdom Metazoa; phylum Arthropoda; class Insecta; order Lepidoptera; family Geometridae; genus Ennomos; species Ennomos fuscantarius. The sequence continues at coordinate 6,050,213 of HG992050.1, read as the reverse complement.
ACTCTGTTAGATGCTTTTATAATCATTCAAATTCCACCAGTACCTTATTAAAAAAATATATGTATGGGGCCATCCATAGATTACGTCACACGTTAAAAGAGAAGGAGGGGGTCCACGAAGTGTGAAATTATGTGACAAAAGGGGGGAGGGGTTCCAAATTTTGTAATGTCACATTTTTTCATAATCAAATATTTTATATGTAAAACTTTTTTTTTTCAATATAGTATAATATTTCATATTTTCAAACATATTTTTTTAAAATATATACTATCAGGCCGTCCCGGCTTCGCACGGGTGGATTTTTATTTTTTAAATATTTTGGCATAAACATTTTTTCTTGCAATTAAAATAACCTACATGAATCAGTGATAATGTAGCATTCAAATGGTGATGACATATTATTCGTGAGTAACAGTCGGGGATATATTAATTTAAAATGGTGAAAGAATTTATAAAATTGATCCAGTACTTTTTGAGCCATTTCGTTACAACATACTTACATACAAATCTTTCCTCTTTATTATATTAGTATAGATATAGATTATTTTTATTGAAAAAATGTGATGTAAATAAATACATATTGTAACACATTTTTTTTAATTTTATCTATTAATTTCTAAATGTAACACTAAATGTGTGATGTAACACTAGGTGGGGGGGTCTCACAAATGTGACCAGCTGTGTCGAGGACGAGGGAGGGGTCAAAATACATGAAATTCGTGTGACGTAATTTATAGATGACCCCTTACTAACAAATAGCTTAAGCCTTGAGCGCCGATGCAAAATGGCTAGCTATCGGTCTTTTAGAAAATGCACTTCGGAGAGTGTGCGATGGAATTGCACAACATACCCCCATGGCATTTTTACCTCCACATAACACGACGGATCGCCGATCCGTGTAAGTTATTGTTATCGCCAATCCCTTAACTGTAAGTTATTGTTAATCACAACATTTATCGCGCGGACGGTAATGGAATGGAAGACTTACCAGCGTCTCTATTTCCTGAAAAATATAATCTGGGAGTTTTCAAGTCAAGTGTGAACCGGTATCTTCTAGGCATGTTCCATTGTCGACCGCAGCGTCACTTACTATCAGGTGAGATAGTAGTCAAACGCAAGCCTTTCAATGGTAAAAAAAAAGTATTAATGTAATTTATTGGAAGTGCCACTTTCCAGTTTTAATAAAAAATTCTGATAAAATAATATAAATTGAGAATTTTTAATATTTTTCAGTTATTTTTTATCTCATTTTTTCCGAGATAAAATGTATTCCATGTTTATCATGTGCGGACAAAATGTACAAATGCAGTTAAAACTAGTTTAACCATCATAACTTGTGGCCGCGTGAAGTGAAACTTTTTACTTTTTGTGTAATAATTTGTGAAACAATCTATGGATTTAGTAATCTAAAATGTTTATAAAAATGAAAATGAAAATTGTTGTTGGTTTTAGCTTCCCTCTAAGTAAGAAGACATTAAAATGTAGAATTTACTAGCTAATAGCCTTATAAATAAGTAAAAAATGTGGATGGCGGCCATTAGAAGATATTTTGTTTTAATTAATGCGTTATAATAATTTTACATTCACAATGCATCTACGGGGTGATAAAAGCTATTATCTAAATGTTATTATTGTTAATAATTTTAGGGTTATACAAGTTATCGAATTAATATCGGATTTATTATTAAAAAGCTTAATGCATAGTGTAAAAAAACAAGGTTGTTCTAATTTCCATCACAGTTATTATGCTATTAAATAATTGTTAATTATGATGTTAATTTTGTATAAACAAGCTTGTTTATTTATTATTATTATTTCAAATATATATTAAATTGTTACAAATGTATTTCTTATTAAAAGCTTCTACAGTAGTTTTGATAAAATTGTATTTTACTTTATTTTAATTTAAATTATTTATTACAAAAGTTAATTATTATTTATTTTATTAATGTGAATTTAGCGTCATTGCGGTGAAACCAATTAAAAATCTGTGCCAGCTTTAATAGTGTTGTAAGAGATTATTAAATTATTATTATTATATAATAATTATTATTGAATATTAATGTAACGAATATATGTGCATTTGAAAATGGTATTCGTTTTATTTTTTAATTAATTTATAAGTAATTAAACATATTATTTAAAAAGAAACAAATCAGCATTGCTATTCAACGGGGCAATGTTTGTAGTAGGAAGTGTTTAGTAGTAGTTGTTATATTATTGTGCTTCTGTGGTGCGGTGGTTGAGCAGGTCGGGTCATAACCCAGAGGTGGCGGGTTCGATTCCCGCGGCAAGACAAGTAGTTGTGCAGATGCAGATCTCTGTAACATAATATATAGTCACACATAAGGTTAAGCAATATGATTACTAGACTGTGAGATTAGGTCATAAAGTCTCATTTGCCCAGTAATTAAACTAGCTACAGTGCCCTTCAACCCGGTACACAGTAGTGCTTGCGGCAAAGTGGTGGTACCTACCTAATCATTTAAAAAAAGGAAAAATGTACGGAATCTGAAGGATAATCTACGCGGATGAAACCACGGAAGCTAGTCTATCTATAAATTTGGATATGAGGTCACTCATCACAATTGAGTACGAAATATCGCGGCTAATGGAAAGCTGTATATAACTACTAGTTGCGCCCCGCGGTTTCACCCGCGTATAAAAAGTACTTTAATTATTTGCTCATCTTACGGGAAAATTTCACTTTTCCGCAATAAAATGTATATGCCTATATATTAATCCAGTGTATAAGCTATCTCGGTACCGAATTTCATCCAAATCCATTCAACCGTTTGAGCGTGAAGGAGTAACAAACACACTAGTTTTTTTACTAAACTAGTTTTTTTAAACTATCACATCACACTAATATTATAAAGGCGAAAGTTTGTATGTGTGTTTGTGTGTATGTGTCACTTTCGCCTTTATAATATTAGTGGGATGTGATAGATTAAAAAAACTAGTGTGCTTTAGACCACACGACTGAAGTAAAACTTCTGTATCTCCATCTCTTTTGCCCCCACAGTATTATACGACACGTAGCTCTTACTATCTTCACGAAGAGAGGGAGATATACTTTTATAACTCCCTCTCTTCGTTCGCCTCACCAGCTTACCCCCAAATCAAGCGTGCGTAAAGAAGTTCACTTCAATAATACCGCTAGCTCTCTGACTATAATCTGAGGGCAGCAATAAATTATTATTGCATTATGTTCAGCGGTATTTGAATTTTGATGTCTCAAGTATGTCGAGGCTTTAATTTACTATGCATTAGTTGAATGACTAGATTGGCTCATTATCTAACTTTAAAATATGACATGTACGTATTATGTCCAGACTCTAAACATAGAAATCAACAGCTTAGAATATCAACAGCCTAGAATATCAACAGCTTAGAATATAAACAGCTTAGAATATAAACAGCCTAGAATATCAACAAGCTAGAACATCAACAGCTTAGAATATCAACAGCCTAGAATATCAACAGCATAGAATATCAACAGCCTGGAATACCATAACAGCCTAGAATACCAACAGGCTAGAATATAAACATCCTAGAATATCAACAACCTAGAATATCAATGGCCTAGAATATCAATAGCCTAGAATATCAACAGCTTAGAATATAAACAGGCTAGAATATAAACAGCGTAGAATATCAACAGCCTAGAATATCAACGGCCTAGAATATCTACTGTCAGGTCTAATACTAAGAGGTCATGGGCCTCCATTGACCGCCACTTTGAGCAGCTGCGTGTATCCTGCATCCATCAGCTACGCACGGTTCTGACCAGATCCTCGGTCCATCTAGTAGGCCTATGTATATACGTTGCGTCTTCCGTTTCGTGGGCAACACTCCAGAACCTTTCTTCCCCATCAGTTACCAGTTGTACAAGCAATGTAGCCTGTACATTGCTATTTAAACTTGCTCGGTCACTTTTTTTTTTTTTTTTTTTCAACAACTCACCTGATGGTAAGTGACGAAGTTGTCTAAGGTAGAGCACGCTTGCCCATGAGATGCCCATTCGCTCTTGACTTAAAATGACCTAGGTTATACCTTGAAGGAATCACTGTTTTTGGGAGAACATTCCATTCCTTGGCCGTTCGGACTATAAATGAGTCAGCAAAACGCTTTACTTTAGTTCTCTTGTGGATCTCCTCATATTTTGGGATATGTATTTTACTAGGTGGTAGGACTTTTGTGCAAAGTTCGTTTAGTGCCGCTTTACCAGTTATTCTGCCGCCAGGCAGTAGTGCGTATACTTTTTTTTATGTTAAGGAATGACGTGACGAGCTAGCCGTTCGCCTGATGTTAAACGACACGGCTGCCCATATCAGCTGTGTTACTCGGAACTCTAAAGTATAGAGATTCACGTGACACTGCACTGCGCATGTCATCCTGAGACATCAGCACAATCTAGTAATAAGATTACTAAACTGTGAAAACAGATCATAAAGTCTCATATGCCCAGTAATTTCACTAGCTACAGTGCCCTTCAAACCGGAACGCAGCAGTGTTTGCGCACTACTGCTTGGCGGCAGAATAACTGGCAAAGTGGTGGTACCTACCTAGACGAACTTAGCAGTAAAGTCCAACCACCTAGTAAAATACTACTGTGTTCCGGGTTAAAGGCTAGGCTAGTGAAATTACTGGGCAAATAAGACTTTATGGCCTGATCTCACGGTCTAGTAATCTAATTGCTAGGCTATGCTGATGTCGCAGGATGACGTGCGCAGTGCAGTGTCACGCGAAACTATACTATACATTTCCGCAAATCATTACTTTTATCTACAAATACCAATATTTAGGACTTTATTCGCTGATTAACATACGTTATCGTAACGAATTAATTAAAACAATTATATCACCTTGGACTATTAAAATACCAGAGCAAAACAATAATCATTATTTATGAAGCATAAATAATGTATATAGTATTACTTTACGCCTGGCGGTTTTACCCGCGGATAAAAAGTAGCTTTTTAAAGTTTTTTTTTAATGTTATTATGTTAGTGAATGACGTTCATCTGACACGGCCGCCCATAACAGAACAGTGTCACTCGAAACTCCAAAATACAAAGCTTCGTGTGACACTGCACTGCACACATCATCCTGAGACATCAGCACAGTTTGGTAATAAGATTACTCGACTGTGAGATCAGGTCATAAAGTCTCAATTGCCCAGTAATTTAACTAGTGTGCCCTTCAAACCGGAACACAGTAGTGCTTGCACACTACTGCTTGGCGGCAGAAAACCTAAGCGGTGGTACCTATATATCTAGACGAACTTTGCAGAAACGTCCTACCACCTAGTAATTTAAGGAATTTTGACGTGCTAAAGTATAGTTTTGCGTGACACTGCACTGCGCACGTCATCCTGAGACATCAATCTGGCATTTTTCCTTATGTTGTCCTTAAGTTATGTTATGTTTGTGTTATTTATATAAGTAGGTACTTTTTAATTCAAAAACTGGCTGCTAATGCGTGCGTAGTAGGGAGCTGTGAGTAACCAAATTTTTTTTCAAGAAACAATAGGTGTATTTTGCTAAATAGTGTTCTGCAAGTGACATCAAAACCTGCTATTTGAACCGTAATATTGCAGATTGCACCGTTCATCATCGTCACGTCAATTTGACACTTAAATTAGACTGCAACGCCGTAATTCAATATATCATTTATTAGGTGCGTTTCATGGCGCAACTAGTCACACTAACACATCAGACTAATATTATAAAAGCGAAAGTTTGTATATGTATTGTGTGTATGTTTGTATGTTTGTTACACCTTCACGTTCAAACGGCTGATTGGATTTGGATGAAATTCCGTACCAAGATAGCTTATACACTGGATTAACATATAGGTTACATTTTATCCCAGAAAAGTGAAATTTTCCTGTGGGATGAGCAAATAATTGAAATACATTTTATCCGCAGGTGAAACAGCTGGGCTCAACTAGTTAAATATAAATTAACACTATAATTCCTATTCCTAATTCCGTCAGTAAGTCCGTAGTACAAACAGAAGTAAATATGTGCCTACTTGTAAGAGAAAACATCAATCAAACATTGCCGTTCTTGTCAATATACGCAGTTAAAACACCCTTTCAGCAAGTCTTTTCACTCTTACTTGGAAGATATCCTATTGAAAGATCCATCTATTTCATGTCCATGGGCAAACAATTAAATAGCTTAACAGCCTGGCACAGTGTTTAGCAATATTCAATTTATAAAAATGCTGCTCATTTATTGCTAAAGCTCAAAACCGTTTGAACGATTTGATTTATTTTTCATTCCCATCGTGTCAGACAGTATTAAACAAAAATTGTATTAATATTTTTTAGTAAAGGCACTCCGCATATTATTTTAATCCCAGTGGTGTTATAGCTTGTGCAAAACTTAATGAACGAATTGGATGAATAAATTGATTTAATTTTAGATGATTGATTGATGATGATAAAATTAGATTAATTGCATATTACCTATTGATTTGCCATCTTCAATAGGTAATTAATTGAATAAGCAAGTAATGAAATGCTTGAAAATATTATATTATATTATTAAATATTGACGATATAATTATCTATTATGTAATTGAACTCAATAAATTTATTTTTAATCGCACTCAGTTGCAAGCGCCCTTACAGGGTTCATGTACCTACTAAACTAGTTGTTAAGACCTGACATAATATATAAATTGTACATGAATGCAAATAAATGAATATGAATATGAATATGAACTTTATGAGCTCTCGGAAGTTAGGCCCGAGTCCAAACTGCGCATGGTACAGTCGAGTGCATTGTAATAGCGGCCATACAGTAACTATAATATGCGTACTGCGCAGCCATCCGCGCTAACTTCTGAGAGCTCATAAAGTTTTGCGCGAGCTATACCAATCTTCAGATAAATCTTTTCAACCGTTTTAGCACAAACAACGGTACATTTTTATGTATTAGCATCTCAGAATGTGGATTTGTTTTTGGAATAAAATAGCAAACTAATATATAACTACTTCATGTATCATTCGTAAAATCCCAAAATAACAAAATTATCATTATTACTACACTTATTAATTATTAATTTGCGTTAATAATAATGATTAATTAGTGTTAACAATCATGATTAATAATGTTAAATTTCTTTTATTTATGTTTATTTTTTACCTCTATTTATTTAGTTTATAATTTAGTTTTATTGTTTAAATACTTAGGCTAATTCATGTGTTAATATTTAAATCCTGCATAATTATAAAAAAAAACAGAATTTTTTAACCTAAGCAAGGTAAAAAAATTCTGTTTTTTTTTTATAATTACTATATTTTACTTATGATTCATATATTATACTATTATATAGGATTATGACTTTTTAAAAACATTTGTGTTAATAATTATTATTAATTAGTGTTAATCGTAATTTTTATACTTATTATTATATTGGTTAATTATGAATAAATTTGATATAATAATGTTTACTTGTTGTTATGTTGTAAAATAAAAGCAATTTCGTTCTTCTTTTTTTATTATTTTAGCCATTTTACAGTTTAAAATCAGAAGAATTAAAACACTATTTCAATTGAAATTGTAAAAAAATACTAATCATTAATGTTAATTACACTAATAATACTATTTTGTCACTGAAGCTAAAAAAGTGTGTCCTTGACATTAACAAGTACGATGTAATGATTCGCCGCTTAAGGTAAGTAGAGTATAGGACTGGTCGGACGGAGGTATGCTGAACGGTGACAAGAAGATTTTTTTTATTGGTTATGGACAAAGCAACTCTCTCAATCAATCAATCAATCTCTATCAAATGATCACTGTCGCACCTGTAAAATAGTAAATAGTAACGGTCTTATTCATAAAAAGTTATCGGATGATTATGATTAAAGAAGTTTAAAATCCGTTCGATAGTCTTATAAGATGTTTTAACTAGAAAACTTTCAATAAGCATTTTTTATGAATAAGACCGTAAAAGTGCTAAAAATAGCCTATTTGCAATAAACCTTTTGACTTTAACCTGGGGTTGATCACGAAACTTTGATTTCAATGCAACAGGTGAAATTTCCATACTAACTATGCACATAAACTGCGTATTCAAACTGTCAAATCCATACAAATTTGCATTTCTATCTGTTACAGTCGATATACATGATCGACCAGCTGATGACAAAAAAAGTTACCTTGCCTGTTGCTATATAATTTTAGTCTCTATTTCTAGTGTTTATTAAGATCGTATGACATAATACTGTGTAAGTAACCAAAGTATACTAGTCCTGCAGTGGCTTCATCGGTAAACTGACTAATTTTACGCACAGCATATGAGCTCAATCTACCAACAATGATTGAATGACAGCCAACTTACTATTTCAACATCTGATTTTTATTATTTTTATTGAACTACACATTATAAGTTTTTGAACAAGCCTGTGTGCACGAAAAATGTTACCATATTAATATATTATACTACTAGGACTATGACACTGGTTATTGTATAATTTAGTAAAATAATTATTACTAATAAAGATATTTTGAAATTGAAATTGACTGTAATTTGGAGTCTATAGTTATGCCAAGGAACGTGACAGATTGTACAAAATCTAATGGCTCACCATTCAGTAATATATTGATAGGAGACCCTCAAACATTAGGTATCGGAAACTTAATACATTTAGTTTTCTTTAAATTTAAAAATAGATTGTTTTTAGTAAACCAATTCACAACCAGTGAAATTGCCTTGTTAACGTCATCAAAATCTTTAATACATCGGTCAACTTTAAAAATAAGAGACGTATCATCTGCGAACAAAACAACATCACATAGGTTCTTTACAAAAATGAAAGATCGTTAGTATAGGCCAAAAATAAGAATGGTCCTAGTATTGAACCCTGCGGGACCCCCATTTTAGTGATAGAACCAGATGATCTTGCTCCATTAACTTCAACTGTCTGAATTATATTACCAAGCTAAGAAGAGACAAGATCAAGAGCTTTCCCAAGAATCCCGTAATGCTTTAATTTAAAAATTAATTTTTCATGATATACACAATCAAATGCTTTGGATAAGTCACAAAAAAACCCTATGACGTCCTGTGACTTCTCCCAAGCACTAAAGAGTTCTAAACCTGTGTCTGTTGTTCAATATTGCTTAAAGCCATCCAATAACAAGTCTTCACATGTGTGCAATTTAAATAGTTTTGTTATAGTTAAAGAGCTCGCTTGTTTATATATTTTTTATAAAATAAACTATGAGAAAATAAATATAAATAAATAATGTTTAACCATTAAGTAGTTAAATGTTGGCTTTAGTTTTATAAACATATTTTTTTCCCATAAAATTACGGACTGTACTAAGTTTTTGAGTTATATACGAACGTTATTAATTAATTAATATTTCGTTTAGATTTTTTACCAGGTTTTTCATTGTGAATATATAAATAAATAAATAAAGCCTCCATTTCTTCTACTTTACAATAACTTATATACATTTTTACGCATGCAAAATTTAGTGTTGTTGAATCTATTATTATATAAGTGTATTTGATTAAAAATTATTAACTTCATATATTATTCTTTGTATTTATCTCAATCTTCATCTTCGTTTTCATTAGTAGTAGTCGCCTCCTTGGCATAAGCCTAATTAATTGTGAATACATAGTTAATATTACAAGCTATATTTTATGTTTATATCAAAAACATTATTTGATTAATAATATTACAAATAATAGTTATCAAAAATAACCCATTATATTAACTACGAGCTTCAGCCCGCAGCTTCGCCCGCAGCGTGGCCTATGGGAAAATAATTCAACCACCCATTTCACCCTCTTAAAGGTGGAATTTCGAAAAATCTTTTCTTAGCAGATGCCTACGTCATAACATCTACCTGCATGCCAAGTTTCAGCCCGATCCGTCCAGTGGTTTGGGCTGTGCGTTGATAGATCACTATGTCAGTCAGTCAGTTTTGACTGGCCCGACAGCTCAGTTGGTAGTAGCCCTGCCTTCTGAACTGTGGGTTGTGGGTTCGATTCCCACTCAGGCCAAACATTTGTGTGATGAACATAGGTGTTTGTTCTGGGTCTGGGTGTTATATTCTATTCTATGTATGTATTTTTAAAAAAAAGTATCTAATTATTTTCAGTTATCTAGTTCCCATAGTACAAGCTTTGCTTAGTTTGGGGCTAGATGGCGCTGTGTGAAATGTCCTCACGTATTATTATTATTATATATATTAACCTTTTCAACCCCACCTCCTATACTACGAAGCGTTATAAACGCTTCCTGAATTGGCCATCGAATGACATTCAAACATTTGCGTATTCTTTATTAACATTGCTGGGAATTATTATTTATTATTATTTTCTTGAGTTTTGACTCCGTTGGTAGTAACCATGCCTTTTGATCTGTAGGTTTTTGGTTTGATTCCCACCCAAGACAAGCATTTGTGTGATGAACAACGATGTTTGTTCTGTGTCTGGGCGTTATATTGTATTCTATGTATGTATTTACAAAGTATCTAAGAATTGTTACATTACAAATTATCAGTTATCTGGTTCCTATAGTACAAATTTTGCTTAGTTTGGGGCTAGATGGCGCTGTGTGAAATGTTCACAAATATATATGACTAGCTGACTCACCCCGGCTATGTACGGGTTAATAGTTTAACACCCTAACCCTGTACAAGAGAATACATCTTCTTCTTCTCTCATCTCACCTATTAAACCCTCCCTAGACTACGACAAACATTTTAAAACCAAAATCAGCTAAATGAGCCCAGCCGTTCTCGAGTTTTAGCGAGACTAACGAACAGCAATTGATTTTTATATATATAGAAGATTATTATTGCTGGGAATTATTACTTATTTTACTTGTTCAAGATTTACGTGTCGATGTCTTGTTAACTTTTTTTGTTGACTTAATTGATTTAATTGCAAAGATCTTGAGATAATTTATGATTAATGTAATAATTAAGTACCTACTTTATTACGCTTTATTATATTTACTTATTTATAACATTCATTATGAGGCATATCGTTTTACCACATAATACAACATAATAATTTAAAAAAATTAACTTTGCTATGTTGGCAATGGACACCTACGTGAATCAACTTCCGTTCGCCTCGCATTTACCAGCTTGTTCTCCAAGTCTATCATGCGTAAAGTTTTATTTCAAAAAAGTAAAAAGTGGTCAACTCCAATTGACGTGAGAAGTCACGGGAGGAAACCAGATGATGCATTTTAAGTATTGATTAAATTTAAGTAAATATTGTGTATTAGTGAGGCTGTTAGTTACAAAGCTTAAGACAATTAAATAACAGAATTTTTAAGGTTTGTGAAGTTGTAAGTTTGGTTGGACTTTTCCACTCTTCTTTTTCTCTTCTTCTTTTGCGTTCGTCGCGGTGTGCCTACCACCATTTTGCCAGTTACTCCGCCGCCAAGCAGTAGTGTGCAAGCACAACTGTATTCCGGTTTGAAGGACACCGTAGCTAGTGAAATTACTGAACAAATGAGACTTTAAACTGACCAGATTGTTTTAATGTCAGCATAGTTCAGTGTCACGCCACAGGCGTAATCATAATTTGCTGTTTTTTGAACGGGCTAATGCTGTTGGTCTCTATCGACCTTTACAGCGTCACCGGGCGGATCACAATTTAATTCTGATCGGCTACTAATATGGGCAGCCATGACGTTTACCATCAGTCGAAAGACTAGCTCGCACGTCATTCATTTATATTAAAAACCAACTAGCATATAAATAGTTTGTTTTATATTTTCTGTCTGGCTGTAATCGATACATTTTCAATTCAATGCTATTTAATCAATAACAATAATGAAAATAATAATTCAACCAGCTTCTGCATAATAATACAATAATAATTATTATTTTTATAGTCCTGTTGCAGTTAATGTTATTTTTACAATGTTGTTTCTGAATAATATCAATATTACTTTTGCAGTAGCTGGATCCCGGCCTATTATGTTATTTATAAGGACTTTTATTTAGGTTATAAAATTTAAAGTATACAAATAATGTGTTATTTATACAATTTTAATGTTTCTTCAAGTGTACAATACAATAATACTTTATTGAACACCAACTAATCACACTTCACACTAATATTATAAAGGCGAAAGTTTGTATGTGTGTATGTGTGTTTGTGTGTATGTTTGTTACTCCTTCACGCTCAAACGGCTGAATGGATTTGGATGAAATCCGGTACCAAGATAGCTTATACACTGGATTAACATATAGGCTACGTTTTATCCCGGAAAAGTGAAATGCTCCCGTGGGATGAACAAATAATTAAAATACTTTTTATCCGCGGGTGAAACTGCGGGGCGCAACTAGTCATTCATAAATATGTATCTTGCTTGTGTCCTTGTGCTAATAAATAAATAAAAATAGATTACAATGCATCTTAAAAAACTTACCAATACGGTAGAACAAAGGGCGGCCTTATCGTATTAAGCGATTTCTTCCAGGCTTCCTTATAATGGACAGGAATTAAAGAAACAAAATTGCGGTTGGTGTTGTTACAACTTACAATTTACATACTTACTAAAAACAGTGTGATAACATGGTATAATTAATTCAAATATAAAAAACAATAAATACTTAACTTATAATACATACAAATACAATATATCATAAATATAACATACTAGCTGCGCCCCGCGGTTTCACCCGCGTCGTGAAAATGTTCTGAATTTATGCTCAACTTAATTATTTTTTCTTTCATTCCTTCCCCTGATAATAATAAACACAACAAAAAAAGAATCAGCGATAATGTTCCATCCGTTCACGAGTGATAGAGAAGGAAATGGAGATTTATATTTAAATATTAAGATAATAATAATAATAATTGTAGTACCTGTGAGACTGATGCCGTCTAAAATTTAAATTGGATGCATTTTATTTAAATCAATTTATCCGTTGCAGCTTCAATAACGAACAAACACGCACAATCTTTTGCATCTATAATATTAAAGAAAACATATCTTTACCACGAGAACAATTTTAATGTAATGTACAAAAATATAATAAATAAATATTTGTGCCACACCACGCCATCTAGTCCCAAAGTAAGCAAAGCTTGTACTATGGAAACCAGATAACTGATACAATACTTAGATACTTTTTGTTTATTCATTGTAAATACATACATACAATATAACACCCAGACACAGAACAAACATCGATGTTCATCACACAAATGTTTGTAATGGGTGGGAATCGAACCCAGAACCTATAGCTTGTCTTGCTCAGAAGGCAAGGTTAATACCAACTGAGCTATCAATCCAGCCTAAAGAATATGTATTTTAATTCCTTTTTTTATTCAACTATAAATCTTAAAAGCACGCTCCATTTCATCGTCGCCTACAGGCATACAAACGACACCAACTGCTTAATAAATTATTTCATTATCCACCTGTCGTGAAAACCGCAATAAATTTCGATAATGGAGGCCACCGCTTTGAGCAGATGATGATGAATGCGGGATAAGGGAAAAGAGGGAGCGGGTGCGGGAAGTGGGAGTAGTGGGAGCGGGAATGGAAGTAATAGCAGGAGTAGAGCGAAATTGCTGGTAGTGTGAGCGGAGGTAGTAAGATTTGGAGTACTAGCGGTAGCGGGAGCTAGCGGGATTAGAGCGAAATTGGTAGTAGCGAGAGCGGGGGAAGTAAGATTGGGAGTTCTAGCGGTAGCGGGAGCTAGCGGGAGTAGAGCGAAATTGGTGGTAGTGTGAGCGGAGAAATTAAGATTGGGACTACTAGCGGTAACAGGAGCTAACGGGAGTACCTAGAGCAAAATTGGTGGTAGCCAGAGTGGAGTAAAGCAAAATTGCTGGTAGCGAGGGCGGAGTAAAGCAAAAATTGGTGGTAGCGAGAGCGGAGTGAAGCAAAATGGGTGGTAGCGAGAGCGGAGTAAAGCAAAATTGGTGGTAGCGAGAGCGGAGGAATTAATATTGGGAGTACTAGCGGCAGCGGGAATAATAGGTTAGGAGCCGAGCGGGAGTGGTATCAGCGGTAATATGAGTAGTATGGGAAGCGGAACTGATATCAAGAACGGAAGGAGCACGATTGGGAGTAGGTAGTAGCGGTAGCAGGAGTAGTATCTGGAGCGGAGGAAGTATAACTTTGTTTTTTCTTTATTTAATATTAATTATTTATTTTTAAAGACCTTTTGAAACGTCTGGTTGAAGCCACACGTGACTAAAATGCTGGCCTCTACTTCAGCCAAAGATTGAGCATTGCCATTCAACGTGGCAATGCTGCCAGCATATTGGGCACGTTGCCTACTGGTAGTGGTTTGTTTGATTAAGTTCCCTTTTTATTGTTTTATGTTTATTAAATAATAATATGTTGTGAATAATTATTATATTTTTTGGCATCATATTATTACCATATTGTGATAATTACTTGGAGATTTAAAGCTTTATATTAATGCAAATCTTGAAAATTATAAATCGTATTTTTTTATAGAGTGCCTTTTATAGAGTATTTCTGTTGAATAAATTTATTGAATTTAATCGGACAAAAATGTAATAGATATAGAAATAGAATAGATATATGTTTTTGTAACATAATAATACAAATTTTTAGTTATTTATAACTTTGGTATGTTGACAATGGAGATCTATGTAAACCATCTTTCGTTCGCCTCGCATTCACCAGCTTACTCCCCAAGTCTTGTAGTGAAGTAGTGTTACTTCAAAAATTCAAAATCCAGGTGTATCAACCTAGTAAAAAACAAAGGTGTGTTCCCCGCGGCTTGAAATGATCAAACCCTTTATCTTGGACCACAAATAAAGTAAAGTTCGAAATTCGCAGATTCCAAGTTTCCTTGATCTATATAACGAGTACACTCAATTATTATTAAAAGTAGGTAATTTATACAACTTTGTATGTATGTAGTATAAACACCACGCCTTTTCGAGACACGCGGAAGAATCGCTCGGCATTAATGTAATGTCACGCAAGAAGTTATGAAAGAATGTAGATATGGTTTAATTTACTGAGCGGTAGGATTTTTTCTGCAACGTTCGTCTAGGTTAATAAAAACAAATAATAAATAAATATGCGTGGACATTTCACACAGCGCCATCTAGTCCCAAACTAAGCAAAACTTGTACTATGGTAACTAAATAACTGATACAATACTTAGATACTTTTTGTTTGTAAATACATACATAACTTAACAACACCCAGACACAGAACAAACTTTGATGTTCATCACACAAATGTTTGTCCTGGGTGGGAATTGAACCTACAACCTGCAGTTCAAAAGGCAGGGATACTACTAACTGAGCTATCAGCTACTTAGCCGATTGGTACTTACCAACACTGCCAGTTATTCTACCACCAACTGTGTTCCAGTTTGAAGGACACTGTAGCTAGTTAAATTACTGATGAAATGAGACTTTACGACTTCATTTCACACGTCAAGTAATAAGATTACTAGATGTCTCAGGATGACGTTCGCAGTTCAGTATCACGCGAAACTCAATACTTTAGAGTTCCGAGAACACTGCAACTGATTGGGTAGTCGTGTTGCTTAACATCAGGCGAACAACTAGCTCGTCACGTCATACCTTAAAATAAAAAATTGTATAAAAAATAGCGCCATATGATCACATACCGTGCCTTATGCTCCCAGCGTTAATATATGACCATCTCATCTATTCCCGTGGTTGCTGTAAGAGCTGGCTAATACAATAATTGTGACACCAGCCAAACATGGTTATTATGGCAACTCACCCCTTTATTGGTTTTCAGCAATTATTATTTTTACGTTAGAGAAAATGTGACGAGATTGTCGTTTACCTGATGTTAAGCAACACGGCCGCCCATAGCAGAACAGTGTCACTCGGAACCCCAAAAGATAGAGTTTCACGCGACACTGCACTGCGCACATCATCCTGAGACATCAGAACAGTCTGGTAATAAGATTACTCGACTGTGAGATCAGATCATAAAGTCTCATTGGCCCAGGGAAAAAGTCGACCAGATACACAGTTGCACATGAAAATGTCCAAAGGTTGTCTTAGCCATAAGACCACCCATTGTACCTATATAACTAATTACGTAATTTTCATTTCTGCACATATATTATCTTGGTGTAGTTATGTAGATGTAAAAATGCCACATCCAAAAGCACACTTATATTTCTCACATTTACCACAAAGATAACTTTTTGCGATGCACCTACAAAATAAACACAGAAATGGCAAGTTGACAAAAACTAAGTAGAATAATGTATGGAAAAGCAATTAAAATTTGAACGTAGGCAATATTTTTAGTGTCTTTATTCTTTCAACTAACTAAATACTACAATAATCAAAATATATATAACTCAAAGGTGACTGACTGATTGACTGACTCACATAGTGATCTATCAACGCACAGCCCAAACCACTGGATGGATCGGGCTGAAATTTGGCATGCAGGTAGATGTTATGACGTAGGCATCCGCTAAGAAAGGATTTATCGAAATTCCACCCTTAAGAGGGTGAAATGGGTGGTTGAATTATTTTCCCATAGGCCACGCCGCGGGCGAAGCTGCGGGCAGAAGCTCGTATACTATAAGACAGCTTCTGTGGTGTGGTGGCTGAGCAGGTTTGCTCATAACCCGGAGGTGGCGGGTTCGATTCCCGCGACAGGACAAGTATTTATGCACAGAAAAAAAGGCGCAAATACTTGTTCTGAGTCTGGGTGTTGTGGGACCATGGTCCTCGTAGTTCCTGGGTCCCTAGACACAGGGAATCCTAGTTAGGGTCCAGGATCTATGTATGTAGTCGTTGGGCATTATTATTATTATAATTATTCTAGAAAAAAAAATCATTGTGACTATATACTGGCCGCGATGACCTATAGACAGTCCAAATGCTCCAGCCCACTACCAGTAGGTAGCGTACCCAACATGCTGGCAGCATTGCCCCGTTGAATTGCAATGCTTATTCGTTGTGTTTTGGTCACGCGCAGCATCGACCAGGCGCTCTGATAAACTTTGGAAAACGCGATGAGCTACCGGCCCCCACGGACCCAGGGTCTCAAAATATTATTATTAATAATAATAATAACGCCCAATGATCACATACATAGATCCTGGACCCTAACTAGGATTCCCTGTCTACCTAGAAACTACGAAGACCATGGTCCCACAACACCCAGATACAGAACAAGTATTTGTAAAGTTGTTGTATAGTATTATATAAAAATAATAAAATAAATAAATATCTATTTCCTATAGCGAGAATCGAACCACCCACTTCCAGGTTATGAGCCAGCCTGCTCAACCGCCACACCACAGATGTCCTATTTACGTAGGGACTACACGGTAATACCACTGCAGTCTACACTACTTAAACTGTAGCAATCCCGCCTGCACAAAAGTTGACACTTCTTAAGTTCGTTCGTAATCTATCTGAGCCTTATTAATAAACGGGTATTAGTCTCGGGTTAGTTACTTCGGCTTTTGTCCTTTTTTTGCTACTGGAATATTTAGCTGGATCGAAAGAGACAAATGTAATGTAACTAATCTAAAGCTAGTTCGTGTTTATTAATAAGGCTGTCTAAGTCTAGGACGTACCCAATTGCGTAGCATAGTTATAGTTAAGTCATAGGTGAGTACCAACTTAAGAGTTGTTAAACTTTGGTGCACACGGGCGTCAGTCAGTAAGGGCATCGAGAAACGCATATGCACTAAATAGAAGTCTAGACTCCGGATAAGGCCTGCACCTTGGTCTGCCATTATCAGTTATTCTTAGTCTAAGTTTACTAGAAGGCTGGTATCACAAAGTGTTGGTTAGCAAATCTGCAGATTCGGAAAAGTTTAAAAAAAATTGGTGAGTTTGATAATCGATGTCAAAATTTACCAACATTTTCCAACATTTTTGGAGTAAAACCTCTTTACGCGCGCTTGACTTGGGAAGTAAGCTGGTGAATGCGAGGCATGAAATTGGTTAAAATAGATCTCCATTGGTGTCGATTCTGTGTCGTATACTCTAAAGCTAAACGAAATTAACATATTTCCGTCTTTTTCATTTCCCTTTTATCAGAAGAGTACCACCATACTTTAAGTTTACTTTAGTTTTAGACATAACAAAGTTAATAATTTGTATTGATTGATTGATTTTAAAATTCCTTTATTGACATAAAATTACATTTTATTTTGTAAGACTTAGCGTTAGTGTCTAAGTTACAAATTTATTCTGAGAATATAAATTGTTTTGTAGGCTGAAGGCGCCTCTTAAAACTAATAACACTTTACAAAGTTTATAAATATTCAGCTCTATTTAAATCATAAATTTTAGGGTAGATGGAAAAAAAAAGGAAATATTAACATTGCGCATTACTTTGCTACTTCGTGCGTTTTTGGCATGAACCTTAATTTGTATTATTATGTTGGTACTACGTCAGGTAAAATGAGAACATAAAATTGTCAAAATGGCGACATTAACATTAAACAAAGTTAGAGTTTTGGCGGGAAAACGAAAATGATCGCGTCGCCGCATTGTACTATTTTCCAAAACTTGTGTTATTTTCAGTGTTAGTGCATAAAATTGGTGGCATTTTATTCGTTAAGTGCTGAATTACAGGCATGAGTGTGGGAAAGTGGTATAATGATGGTGAAACGTTTCCAAAACTCCATAGAATTTTTTGGTAAAGTTGCCACCACTTTACTAGGAGTATGACTTGACTAGACTAGACTATGACTTAACTTGATAACTTGAACTGTTACTTGACTTGACTTGACACATATATATATGTAATATTAATTAACTAGAGAAATTATCAATTACTTGACACTGGCTAAATACACAAAAGTGTGGAGCCAAAACAAAAAAAAAAACAAAGTTAAACCAGTCCACAGATGGAGCTAAACTAAAAAAGTTTTACTTCAGACGTGTGGTCTACAGCACACTTGTTTTTTTAATGAGGCGACTACATACGAAAGATATCGAAAAGTATCTCGCGAGATCATTTACCCATATTTATTCATTCAAGATAATCTGGATCTTGTGCCCTTTAAAATGGGTCGTTATTTAAGGGAAATCGATAATGAATGGAGACTGCGTCTACTATTATTTATTCTGTGACTACGTACATTTCGTGCAGTATGGGATATTCCCCACAAGTATAATCAAGAGAGTTTTGGCGGGAAAACGAAAAAGATCACGCTACCGCATTATATTATTTGGCAAAACTTGTGTCATTTTCAGTGTTAGTGCATAAAACTGGTGACATTTTATTCGTTAAGTGCTGAATTACAGGCATGAGTGTAGGAAGGTGGTATAACGATGGTGAAACGTTTCTTTTCATTTTGTTTCCTAAACTCCGTAGAAGGTAATGGTAAAGTTGCCACCACTTTACTAGGAGTATGACTTAGACTAGACTATGATTTGACTTAATTACTTGGACTGTGACTTGACTTAACTTGACACATATATTATACATGTGTGTCGAGATGATATTTCATATATATATATATACATATATATATATATATATATATATATATATATATATATATATATATATATATATATATATATATATATATATATATATATATATATATAATGTAATATATATACATATATATATGAAATTATTATAATATTATATTCTTATAACAAAAATTTCATGCCCTCTGGTTCCATGCGTTTCTTATATTTATCTCGGTAGGATATACTATTAGTGTGTAAAGTGTCATCTAAATCGGTCCAGCCGTTTCGCCCTGAAAACCACACAAACAGACTACATTTAATATCAGTAAATAAGGAATGAGAGTTACATTACTAACAAAATGCTATTTGCACTTTACCAAACTGAGACTTTCAAAGAAAAATTGAGAAGACGTCGCGTCCATACTGTAATTATGTGTATCAAGCGAGGTAGAAATAAAAAAGACATAAAACATGTAGGTATTAATAATGATGCCCAACAACATTATTATTTATCAAATAAACACTAAATTTGCTCTGAGATGACGCTTCCTTGTGCCCTTTATGGAATCTGTCGATATCACGTGACATTTAGGGAGTAAGCTGAAATTATATAGTGCTAAAGATAAAGATAAGGATAAAGATAATTTTATTTGTTTAAACATGTGTATGCATAGTACACATGTGTAGTAGCATGCCAGATATTATAAAATTAATTAAAGGGATGATATCAAGAAGGATTTAACTGATTTTTTATAAGTTCGTCTAGGTAGGTACCACCGCTTTGCCAGTTATTCTGCCGCCAAGCAGTAATGTGCAAGCACTACTGTGTTACGGTTGAAGGGCACTGTAGCTAGTGAAATTACTGGGCAAATGAGACTTTATGACCTGGTCTCACAGTCGAGTAATCTTATTACAAGACAGGCTAATGTCTCAGGATGATGTGCGCAGTGCAGTGTCACGCGAATCTTTATATTTTGGAGTTTCGAATACACTATTGTGTTATGGGCGGCCGTATCGCTTAACATCAGGCGAACGACCTGTTCGTCACCTCATTCACTAACATAAATAAAAAATGACTTATCGTTGGATTCAGCGCGAAATTATCTACAGTAATACATTCTCAAAATACCGAAATGAGGCTTAAATCTCGAGATTTTGAGTCTAAAAACGGTTTATCTGTCACAGGAATACAGTTCGCTTAGCATAAAAATATTATTATATTTATCTTATTATATTTTAAAAGTAATTGTACGAATGAACTATATTTTGTAATTTAAAATAGAATTAATACATTTTCAAGCAACTGAAACTTACATAAACCTTTTCTATTACCTTATAAGCACTCTACATTAAAATGAAGCCGTTGAAGTTTAAAGCCCATTTTCCTTCAAATCCTGAATGAGAGTTTTGGCGGTAAAACGAAAAAGATCGCGTCGCCGTATTGTATTATTTTCCAAAACTTATGTAATTTCAGTGTTAGTGTGTAAAATTGGTGGCATTTTATTCGTTAAGTGCTGAATTACAGGCATGAGTGTGGGAAAGTGGTATAATGATGGTGAAACGTTTCTTTTCGTGTTGTTTCCAAAACTCCATTGAAGCTTCTGGTAAAGTTGCCACCACTTTACTAGGAGTATGACTTGACTAGACTAGACTATGACTTAACTTGGACTTGGACTGTGACTTGACTTGACTTGACACTTTATATGATATTAATCTGAGATATTAATTAACTTGAGATATTATCAATTACTTGACACTGGCTAAATACACAAAAGTGTGGAGCCAAAACCAAACAAAAAAAAATCCTGAATAGTTTAAGCTTACCTTAACCGAAGTTTATTTTATAAGTTTGTGAAATAGGTCCCTCAAATCAATATTCGATTAAAATACCAAAGATGGCGTTAAAAATAACGAAGTATTTATCGCCTTGTCATCGCAAATTATTCCAATTTGTAATACTAACTCCAATTAGAAATATATCAATTGTTTCTATTCTATTAATTGAAAATAATCTTTGACGTAAAGAAATAAAGAAAAAAATTGATTGGCAGGGAAGTTTTGTAGTTGAATAGCGATAATTGGTATTATTATAAAGCACTGATCATGATACTACCCAAATATGGCTCTTACGTGCAACTGATTGATTAGGAAGAGATGACCTACTGGAGGTTTTCTGTACGATTCATGATTCATGACTACCGCGCCCCATGGTTAGACATAAAGTATAACCTATAATAATTAAATTAATAATAAATAATTAATAATAATGATAACGCCTAACGATCACATACATAGATTCTGGACCCTAACTAGGATTCCCTGTATCTAGGGACCCAGGAACTACGAGGACCATGGTCCCACAACACCCAGACACAGATATAATATCAGCTGAAAAAATCTGTAAGATTTGACAGCTTGTGTGATGGTTGTGCTGGTCGCATCATAACCTGGAAGCTCCAGATTCAATTTCCGTAACAGAACATTTATTTGTGCATAGAAAAAGGGCGTAAATACTTGTTCTGGGTCTGGATGTTGTAGGACCAAGGTCATCGTAGTTCCTGGGTCCCTAGACACAGGGAATCCTAGTTAGGGTCCAGGATCTATGTATGTGATCGTTGGGCGTTATTATAAATTTATTTTATAAATATAAGTGTCAGTAAGTAGCTATAAGTATACCTATTCTATTCATTGATTGGCCCGATAGTTCAAATGATATGACCCCAGAAGGCAGGGGTCATATCAATTGAACTATCGGGCCAATCAAAAGCCAAAACTGTAGTTTGTCGTTTCGATTCCCACCCAGTACAAACATTTGTGTGATGAACATCGGTGTTTGTTCTGCGTCTTGGTGTGATATAGTATTCTATGTATGTATTTACAAACAAAATTATTAAAAGGTTCCCATAGTACAAGCTTTGCCTAGTTTGGGGCTAGATGGCGCTGTGTGAAATGCCCACACATATTATATAATTATTATCTATATTTAAAAAGAAAGTCCTGTTAGTTACACTTTTTATAACTGAAGAATGGCTGAATTGACTTGGTTGAAAATTTGTGGGGCTTAAAACCAGGAGACGGAAATAGAATACTTTTTATCCCGTTCGACCGCGTCTTACTAATTCACCCGTGCGAAGCCAGGGCGGGTCAATTAGTATTCATATAAGAAATAGAAATAGAAATAGAAAAACATTTATTCAATACTTGTCTAAAATTAAAATACAAAAACAGGTTAAATTTATACACACAATATTTACATAATGAATAGAAAAAAACAAGTATCGAATGGGCGTCGGCTCAGCATATTGCTGGTCATCAGAGACATCCAGCGCTGATTTTCAGCCTAGACCCAGAGGGGGTGGAACCAATGCACAAATTCGAAAAAGATATTTTTATTAATGTTTAAACAAAGGATAAACAAGAATACTTACACATAAAACTACATATTATACATATATACATATTCAATCATACACTAATATATATACTACTACATAAAATATAGAAAAGTACATGTGCTAAGTTATCTGTAACCGACACTTCTAATCCTAGGTTACCTAGATCCGTCAAGTTCTAATAAGCACAGGCTTAGCCTTGATGCTTTGGTTTGGTTAACAAGGTTTAATCAACTTAGCGATCATATAGCTTCATTACAACCAAGAGGTTTCAAAATGTATGGATTTGACAGTTTCAATACGCAGCTTATATAATATGCATAGTTACTATGGAAATTTTAAATTCAGATTTTTTTATGTTATCGAATGATGTGACGAGCTAGTGATGACAAAGAACAGTGTCACTCGGAACTCCAATATATGTAAAGCTTCGCGTGACACTGCACTGCGCACATCATCCTGAGACATCAGCACAGTGTGGTAACAAGATTACTCGACTGTGAGATCAGATCATAAAGTATCATTTACCCTGTAATTTCACTAGCTACAGTGCCCTTCAAACCGGAACTCAGTAGTCCTTCACACTACTGCTTGGCGGCTCTGCGTGGTTTCGACCAGTTCTTAGGTCCATCTAACGGGCTGACTCTGGGTCGGACCTTCGGGTCGTGATCGCCACTCAAAAACCTTTATACCAAGAAAAAAATAAAATTAGAAAATTGTATGTAAAAAGATAGGTGTCAATTCACAGTCCAAGTCTTCGTAAATCTAATCTAAGTCATACTACTAGAAAAGCGGTGGCAACTTTACCAGAAGCTTCTATGGAGTTTTGGAAACAACACGTCTGGGTGCTGTGGGACCATGGTCCTCGTAGTTCCTGGGTCCCTAGACAGGGAATCCTAGGGTCTAGGATTTATAAATGTGATCCTTGGGCGTTATTATTTAAAAAATATATAAAAGTTTCTTTAGCCACAGAATCAACATTAATGCCAAAAGTAACTTGAGTGTACTATCTAGGTATACCTAAGTTTGCAAAAGTTCAAAAGTAACTTGAGTGTACTATCTAGGTATACCTAAGTTTGCAAAAGTTCAAAAGTAACTTGAGTGTACTATCTAGGTATACCTAAGTTTGCATAAGCGTCTTGACTGCAAGAGCCATCCTTACTTGGCCTCATAAAAAAAGAACCGATCGCGCGCCAAAGCAACCCTCGTCCAGGGCCGGCGGCAGACGCCGGGGGTATATAAACTCGCAGCTACGGTGCCGCAGTATCAGTCTCGCATTGAAGTTGAGAGGATACACATATCTTAAACATGTACGGAAAACTGGTGAGTGGTATACATTATTTATTATAAGATCACAGAGAATTGTAGAAAAAATATTTGTTTTTTTTTTTTCATTTTTGGTCTTGGTCGCAAATCAAGGCAGTATTGCTTAAAACATTGCCAATACCCTAAAAAAATAATTAGGTATCCAGAAAAACAATAGCACGTTCTCGCAGTAAACATTGTGTTACAAGAATTAATAATAATATGTGTGGACATCTCACACAACGCCATCTAGCCTCAAACTAAGCAAAGCTTGTATTATGAGTGTCGTCACTCAGGACAAACATTTGTGTGATGAACATAGGTGTTTGTTCTGTGTCTGGATGTCACATTGTATTCTATGTATGTATTTACAAACAAAAAAGTATCTAAGTATTGTATCAGTTATCTGGTTCCCGTAGCACAAGCTTTGCTTAGTTTGGGGCTAGATGGCGTTGTGTGAGATGTCCACGCATATTATTATTATTATTATTTTAAAATAGAATGAATACATTTTCAAGCAACTGAAACTTACATAAACCTTTTCTATTACCTAATAAGAACTCTACATTAAAATGAAGCCGTTGAAGTTTAGAGACAATTTTCTCGAAACTATCATTTTGACAGTTAAACCTTTCTTGAATTTTAAATTGTAATTAGCGGACATACCAACATAATATACATTTTTTATGTTGGCAATGGACATCTACGTGAATCAACTTCCGTTCGCCGCGCATTCACCAGCTTACTCTCTAAGTCAAGCGTGCGTAAAGAATTTTTACTTAAATAAAAAAATCTGTTATAACATAACATAACGCCTCCAGAATATCTTCGCAAAATAAAGTCATAAAAGCTGCGCGGGCGCAATCAAGGCTGCATTACCATAATCACTCAAACTCTTGTAGGTACTTACAATACTTACATGATACATTAATTCATGGATCACTTGTCGCATTCATTTATTCATAGATCAATCAGTTCTCTTATAAAATTATTTACATACAGTAAAACCGCTGTATTATTGTGCGATTTCATTTGCAAGTAAAATAAGTCAGAGCTTAAAATTTTCACATTACTTTGTTATGTATTAGGGACTGAGGCTTAAGTCAAATTTATTGCATACTAGTTGCGCCCCGCGGTTTCACCCGCGGACAAAAAGTATTTTTATCATTTGCTCATCCCACGAGAAAATTTCACTTTTACGGGATAAAATATAGCCTATATGTTAATCCACCGTCCATATCCAGTGTATAAACTATGTTGGTACCGAATTTCATCCAAATCCATTTAACCGTTTGAGCGTGAAGGAGTAACAAACATACACACATACAAACTTTCGCCTTTATAATATTAGTGTGACTAGCCGCGTCTCACGGTTTTACCCGCATGGGGAATATTTCCTAATTTTCCGCTCAAGTTTTTTTTTTCCGTCTGAGACGTGTTTTATCAACTCAAAATTCTTAATTTTTTTCTTTCATAAGAACGTTCTGACAATAATAAACACAACAAAAAAAGAATTAGCGAAAATGATCCATCCGTTCACGCGTGATGCGAAGACCAAGGGAAATGGAGATTAATTTTTACATTATAGATAGGTTATTTTTAGCAATTTGACATTTCAAAATCAAAATAAAATTACGAAGTGCTTAATGTCAGTAGCATATATTATAAAACTGAGTTTGAAAAAAGTTTATCTTTAATCCACTAGTGCGAGAAATACGCCGGCGCAAAACAGAAAATAAAACTGCTTAAAAATAAAACAGTTTTGGTTTAAATAAATAAAATAAATAATGCAGCAGGTTGGCTTATGACCCGAAGGCCGTGGGTTCGATTCCCGTGGCAGGACAAGTATTTGTTCACAGAAAAAATGCACAAATACTTGTTCTGAGTCTGGGTGTTGTGGGACCATAGTCCTCGTAGTTCCTGGGTCACAGGGAATCCTATTTAGGGTCCAGGATCTATGTGTGTGATCGTTGGGCGTTATTATTATTATTCATCTGACCCTTGATCCAACCGTCTAACGAGAGCCTCTCGAGGTGTTGGTCGAGGCTCTTCACTATAAGGCCGTTCGGCGAAATATTACTATTATTATTATACTAGCTTCTGCTATCGGCTTCACCCACGTGGCATATAGGAAAATAATCTAACCACCCATTTTACCCTCTTAGGGTTGGAATTTCGAGAAACCCTTTCTAGTGGATACCTACACTTTACAAAGAACACACCCTCCAAATTTCAAGTCTCTAGTGGTTTAGGCTGTGAGTTGATATATAAGTCAGTTAGTGAGTCAGTCAGTCAGGACTTTGAATTTTATATGTATAGATATATCAATTAGAACTCATCGCAATATAGACAAATAAGTTGGACTATACGGTACCAATAAAAAAAAACAGGTCTATAATTTGATTCCACAGCCTACGTACATGAGAAGGTTTTAATCTCTTTTGATGCATATAATTATTAATAATTGAAGGGTTGAGAATAAAAAGGGTTTAACTGTCAAATTGATAATTTCGAGAAAATTGACTTTCAACTTCAACGGCTTCATTATAATGTAGAGTGCTTATAAGGTTTATGTAAGTTTCAGTTGCTTGAAAATGTATTTATTCTATTTTAAAATACTAAATATAGTACTATTTTATACAATAACTGTAAAAATATAATAAAATAGATATAATAATATTTTTATGCTAAGCGAACTGTATTCCTGTGACAGATAAACCGTTTTTAGACTCAAAATCTCGAGATTTAAGCCTCGTTTCGGTATTTTTCGGTGTTTTGTATTATTGTAGATAATTTCACGCTGAATCCAACGATACCCATAAGTCATTTTGTGAAAAAAATCAGTTAAACCCTTTTTGTTCTCACCCCCTTCAATTATTATTGTATGCTAAATATGAATTATTAATAATGATTATCTATCATTTATCGTTTTATTAGACACGGTAGTCAGTCAAATTGATACTTGTGATGAAAATGCTTGTCAGGATAATGAGCATTTGATATGATAATAAATCTTGGTAATGATTTTAATAACAAGTAAGTTGAGACATTGAATATTGATATTTATTCCTTTGCACGTAAGATGGTGTATTGGGTTATCCCTGCCTGACTACAAGACTATGTGTCTTTTTTACATTTCACACAGCGCCATCTAGCCCCAAACTAAGCAAAACTTGGCTACGGGAACCGGATAACTGCTGCAAAACGTATTGTATTTCGTACAAATATGCTTAATATAAAGTGGTATGAATAAAAAAATTCTGGGTGTTATCTATGTATGTATTTATTATATATATAAATATAATAATATAATAAATATGTGTGGACATCTCACACAACGCCATCTAGCCCCAAACTAAGCAAAGCTTGTACTATGGGATCTAGATAACTGATACAATACTTAGATACTTTTTGTTTGTAAATACATATATAGAATACTATATATTTTAATATAATATATAATTTATTTAAAAACAAAAAGTATTGTATCGGTTATCTTATTTCCATAATACAAGCTTTGCTTAGTTTGGGACAAAGATAAAATAAAAATTAATAACTATGCAGAATACGTACCCAAATTGCTGGCAAAATATTCAATACTACTTGCACCCTACGGTTTCACCCGTGGAAAAAAAGTATTTTAATTATTTACTCATCCCACGTGAAAATTTCACTTTTCCGGGATAAAATGTAGCCTATATGTTAATCTAGTATATAAGCTATCTTGGTACCGAATATCATCCAAATCCATTGAGCTGTTTGAGCGTGAAGGAGTAACAAACATACACACATACACACAAACACACATAGAAACTTTCGCCTTTATAATATTAGTGTGAAATGTGATTTATTTGAATAAAATAATTTTAAATACACATCACCGTTTGACTAAATAATATTGCAACTGACTTCACAGTGTTTGCATGTAGCAACTACAATATTTCAATCAGTCCAAGCGGAACTAAAACCCAATTTAACTGGCTAATTTAATATTGCCGAAAAGCCTCGCGTGATCTCGTAAATCACAATTATTATTCGTTAATTGATCGGCAACAGACTTTGATTTGATTACTACATTATTGCCAATTTCTTGTTCTGCACCAAATACTAAGCTAATCGCAATGTATAGGTTTGTCTATGCAATCTTTCGTGCGTCATTCACTTACTTACTGAAAAGAAAATTATAGACTACTAGATAGATAGATGATAGATGAACTCTTTATTGTACACACCAAATAATAAAAAATACAAAGAAAAGAAAACAATCAATTATATAAAGTGTAACTAGTTGCGCCCCGCGGTTTCACCCGCGAATAAAAAGAATTTTAATTATTTGCTCATCCCACGGGAAAATTCACTTTTCCGGTATAAAATGTAGCCTCCATGTCCAGTGTATAAGCTATCGAATTTCATCCAAATCCATTCAGCCGTTTAAGCGTGAAGGAGTAACAACATACACACAAACACACATACAAACTTTCGCCTGTATAATATTAGTGTGATTGAAGGCCTGCGATAGAATCCCTCGCGTGACACTGCACTGCGCACGTCATCCAGAGACATCAGCACAATCTAGTAATAAGATTACTAAACTGTGAGATCAGATCATAAAGTCTCATTTGCCCAGTAATTTCACTAGCTACAGTGCCCTTCAAACCGGAACACAGCAGTGATTGCGCACTACTGCTTGGCGGCAGAATAACTGGCAAAGCGGTGGTACCTACCTAGACGAACTTTGCAATAAAGTCCTACCACCTAGTAAAAATAGTAATAATAGTAGTTATTGCATGAAACTCGCGTCATAGTCACCGATCGCTTCCCATGACCTATATATACAAATTACTTAGTTTTCATTTCCATCGGCAGTTTCCAAAGACTGCCTCACATGTTTTTTTAATAAAATAGATAAACAAGCAATGGCCCGCCTGATGGTAAGCAGGTATCGTCGCCTATAGACACCTGCAACACCGGGTGCGCTGCCGATGCGTTGCCTACCTTTTAACACTAAGTTATACCGGCCGATAGATGGAGCTAAAGAAGTTTCACTGCGTGGTCTAAAGCACACTCGTTTTTTCCAGTTCATCGTTCTTTGCCTGGCCGCGGTAGCGCTGGCAGTCGAATACCCGGCCGGCGTCCACCCCGCCGTGTGCCCTAACTACCCCTTCTGCGATGCTGACGCTCTTGCCCGCCATACCCCTGACGGTACCCCCATCCCCCAGTGGGGCCTGAACCCAGCCCTATACGCTGCTGCTTCTGCGTAAGTATCATTATATTTTTATACTAAAACTTTTTTACGCACGCTTGGGGAGTAAGCTGGTGAATGTGTAACAATGGAAGTTAAAAGTTGTTGGTTAACGTAGATATCCAACACTACAAAGTTAAAAATTACTTTAATTTGTGTTATTATGCTGTTATGTCCGGTAAGATGACAATTTACAATTATGAAGATGGCGACATTAACATTAAACAAAGTTATACCGGCCGATAAATGGAGCTAAACGCCTGTTTTTTTCTTAGCATGTATGTATTTATTTTAATAAAGAAAAACAAAATAGAGGTAAATAAAAATTATTAGTACATATTAAGCACATGCATACCTATATGTATGTATATTTATTCATTCTCTTCCGAACGGCTGAAGGTGTTAGGAATCATGTTGGTCACTACAACAGGACGGAATTTATATAAAATGGGTCACAATAAGCGACATGTCACAATAAGCGAAGTCATTATAACCGACTTAGTTATAAAGAATTATATATGAAAACCAAACTTCGCTGTGTTATTACTTCATAATAAGCGGTTGGTCAATATAAACCGAGTCATAATTATTAACGGATTCTACTGTAGTTAATTAGTTTGTTTTTTACTTGTTAAATAAATATTAGTTTTATAATAATAATAATAACTCCTAACGATCACATACATAGATCCTAGACCCTAACTAGGATTCCCTGTGTCTAGGGACCCAGGAACTACGAGGACCCCACAACACCCAGACTCCGAAAAAGTATTTGGCTATTTTTCTATGCTGAAATACTTGTCCTTTCGCGGGAATCGAACGTGCTGCCTGTTATGAGCCGACCTGCTCAACCACCACACCACAGAGGCCGTCAACTGTTTCTAGATGACCTAAAATTTATTTTTGTTTCAGACCGGTACCCGCCGCAGCCCGTTACCCCGCTGGCCTGCCGCCGGCCCTGTGCCCCAACTACCCCTACTGCTGGTGAACAGTTCTTTACCCTTCCCGCCTACAACATTTGCTAATGCCAGAATTCTCCAAATGTCAACGTCAATTTGACAGCTGTCATTTTGACAGATTTACTTCTTTATAATCTTGGGCAATGATAAGAAGCTACGGATTCAGCCTGTTCAGACGAAAACGAAAAAAACCGTTGGGTATTTCAAGCTTAACGTTTTTTCTACGATTCCAACTGATTTTTCTGACAAATTTTTGGTGTTTTTAGCAAATGTTTATCGAGTCGCACTGCCATAATTTTGTAAATTGTAAATAGATAGTGTTTTCTTGCTGTTTGCAGTAAGCTAATGCTTGTCTGTTGTGATTTTTGTAAAAAAAAATGTAAATAAAAATATTTTTTGTAAAAAATTATTTTGTTTTTAAATACCTCTGAACTTAAACAGTTACTAGCTTTTCGAATTAACATTATGTAGGTAAATGTACTACATATTTATTCTTGGTACTTAATACTTTCATGAGGGCCAGCTCTTTATAAACGTTAGTTAAATTTAATCAATGCTTAAAATGTTTTGTCAATCACTCGCTGACGAAAAACATGACAGGGCATTTTGAGTAAATACTGATTCATTTTAACTCATTGCTTAATTAAATCAAACTCCATCCTGATAAATACCTTCAACTTTTCTAAATTAAAATTATTTAGCGATTTTTCTAAATTAAAATTATTTACCATTTTTGGATATAATAATAATAATAACGCCCAACAATCACATACATAGATCCTGGACCCTAACTAGGATTCCCTGTGTCTAAGGACCCAGGAACTACGAGGACCATGGTCCCTGAATACCCATACACAGAACATGCATTTGCGCTCTTTTCTGTGCACAAACACATGTTCTGTCGCGGGAATCGAATTCGTCATCTCGCGGGTTATGAGCCGACCTGCTCAACCACCACACCACAGAGGCTGTCAATAATATATTATTATTAAACATATTTTAGGGTCTAGACCTGTGTGTAAATAATGACACGTTATGTTCATTAAAAATCGCTTTCAAAGGCGTAAATTGATATCCAATTATCTGCACGGATGAGAGCAAGACGATTCTCTGAATTACTACAGTTATTTTTGTAGTAAATAATAAGCCCTGTTTATAAAATCAAGAGCTTATTATAATTATTTATTATTACGACAATTTTTTTTTGTGTTTTGGCTCCACACTTTTGTGTATTTAGCCAGTGTCAAGTAATCGATAATTTATCAAGTGAATGATATTTCACGTAAATATGTGTCAGGTCACAGTTGAAGTCATCAAGTCAAGTCCGAGTCAAGTCAGAGTCAAGTCATAGTCTAGTCTAGTCAAGTCATACTCCTAGAAAAGTGGTGGCAACTTTACCAGAAGCTTCTATGGAGTTTTGGAAACAACACAAAAAAAAAGTTTCACCATTTTTTGATTTTTTTTTTTCGGGAATAAGAAATAAATCGCGTCACCGCATTGTATTATTATCAGTGTTAGTGCATAAAATTATACACTGGATTAACATATAGGCTACATTTTATTCCGGAGAGCTGAAATGCTCCCGTGGGATGAGCAAATAATTAAAATACATTTTATCTGCAGGTGAAACCGCGGGGCGCAACTAGTAATAAATAAACATATTTCACCCGAGTTTCGCCGGAACGTGAAATGTCAAGTGCGAGCAGATTTAATCACTACATTCCATTTGAAGCATCAATAATCAAAAACCGCTCGGACTTTATTTATCTTCAGGCTGATAATTTATAATCTGCCTTTTTTTGTTTTGGTTTGGCTCCACACTTTTGTGTATTTAGCCAGTGTCAAGTAATTGATAATATCTCAAGTGAATTAATATCATATAATACTTCAAGTCAAGTCAAGTCACAGTCCAAGTCATCAAGTCAAGTCATAGTCTAGTCAAAGTCATACTCCTAGTAAAGTGGTGGCAACTTTACTTGAAGCTTCTATGGAGTTTTGGAAACAACACGAAAAGATACGTTTCACCATCATTATACCATTTTCTCACACTCACGCCTGTAATCCAGAACTTAACGAATAGAATGCCACCAATTTTATGCACTAACACTGAAAATAACACAAGTTTTAGAAAATAATACAATGCGGTGACGCAATCTTTTTCGCGTTCCCGCCAAAAGCCCTCTTTTCTAATCTGCCTTTGTGGTTGCTCAACCGGTTGGCTCATAATCCAGAGGCGGGTTCGATTCCCGCGAAAGGACACATGTGTTCTGAGTCTCTATGTTGTGGGACCATGGTCCTCGTAGTTCCTGGGTCCCTAGACACAGGGAATCCTAGTTACAGTCCAGGATCGATGTATGTAATAATCTAATCGTTTGCTACGTCTTGACTATCCATAACAATTGCAATGACACTAGGAAATCTATTTAAATTTATTTGCCCAGTACTTTTACTGGCTACAGTGATTACAAACCGGAATATAGAAATGCTTGCACACTACTACTTGGCGGCAGAATAGCGAAGCGGTGGTACTTAGATAGGGAAAGTAGTACCTAATTGTGTTACTGAAATAAATAGAAATAAGTTAGATTTTGTTAAATTCTTTTATTTAAAATTATGCTTAGTCATCAATTCTGAATATCAAATACAAAAGAGACAGTCGCTTGACGTCCGGGCGGCATCAACACCGGATGCACCTTACTAACTTTCTTATTCTTCATCTCTTTCCCTCTTTTCACATTTCCCGCCATTAGTATCATGCTGTCCTCTTCTTCGAGAAGGTTCTTTAACGCGGATAAAATGGCGGCAGTTGATGTTATGTGTTCAGTTAGAATGTCGAGCTTGAAGGCGATGCTCGTGCATCTTTCTGGAGTAAGCTGTTGGCGAACAAATTGACTGTTGAAATTTTAAAAATTTATTACAGATTAGGGAATACAAGGCAAACGTTGTGGTCAAAATGTAAAATTATTTCGAGATATCACACTAATATTATAAAGGGGAAAGTGAAAATATTTGTTGGAGTTTTGGCGGAAAAGCGAAAAAGATTGCGTCACCGCATTGTATTATTTTCCTAAACTTGTGTTATTTTCAGTGTTAATGCATAAAATTGGTGGCATTCTATTCGTTAAGTGCTGGATTACAGGAGTGTGGGAAAATGGTATAATGATGGTGAAACGTTTCTTTTCGTGTTGTTTCCAATACTCCATAGAAGCTTCAAGTAAAGTTGCCACCACTTTACTAGGAGTAAAACTTTGACTAGACTATGACTTGACTTGATGACTTCGACTGTGACTTGACACATTTTGCGTGAAATATCATTAAATTGATAAATTATCAATTACTTGACACTGGCTAAATACACAAAAGTGTGGAGACAAAACATACAAAAAAAAGGGGAAAGTTTGTATGTGTGTTTGTGTGTATGTTTGTTACTTCATTACGCTCAAACGATGGATTAATATATAGGCTATATTTTATCCCGGAAAAGTGAAATATTCCCGTGGGATGAGCAAATAATTAAAATACTTTTTATCCGCGGGTGAAACCGCGGGGCGCAACTAGTAAAGAGATGAGACTATTTAAATTTAGTTAGATAATAGACTGATTGATTGTGATTTGTGACTAAAACAATGAGTTTCTCTTAAGTCAAAGTCAAAATCAAAAGATTTGTTGCAAATAACCTATTTTACAAGTCAAATCAAAGTATATTAAGTCCTTAATTAAGTTATTTTACTAATAAAATTACGAAGTGCATATCTTAATTATATATAACTCAAAGGTGACTGACTGACTGACATAGTGATTTATCAACGCACAGCCCAAACCACTGGACGAATCGGGCTGAAATTTGGCATGCAGGTAGATGTTATGACGTAGCATCCGCTAAGAAAGGATTTTTCGAAATTCCACCCTTAAGAGGGTGAAATGTGTGGTTGAATTATTTTCCCATAGGCCACTCCGCGGGCGAAACTGCGGGCAGAAGCTCGTCAAATATAAGTGACGCCTTTTTCCCCCAACTCCCCTACTTTTTGGAAAGATTTTATCTCTTAGATAACTGGTGGAAGGCCGAGGCTAAAATATGATGCTACCTTTTGAATCATAGGCTTTAATACTTCCAAGTCTTCATTAACGACCGTTTCAGGCTGAAAATGCTTTGCTTTCAGCCAGCTGTAGTTGGACTGGTCGAGGTACTTCTGCTCAAGCTGTCTAGCTTCTTTAATTAGCGACGCAGCCTGAAAGAAAGTTACTTATCTACTTATCTTTTATTTTATCACTTTTTAGGAGAAACAAACAGTACAATATTCAACTTAATAAACTAATTTTACTAACATTTAAACCAATAAAGTTTCTACATATTTATAAATCATTAATGAAAGAAAGAAAACACCTTATTAAAAATAAGTAGGTAGCTACTGTTAGTAAAGCCTTTTTCGTATAGTATTTAAATTCAAATAATTTATGTTCTATGTCCTTTTCATACCTGCCTTTTTGTACGTCACTTGAATATAAAACTTTACAGCATATACCAGGTTGTTTTATATTTTATCTTTTATTCTCTAATATTTACATATTATATTATTCTCGCCACTTCCACATTCTCTCACGAGAAACGTAACCCTAATAGCTACCAACAATAAATTACAATTTTAAATTAAGAGAAAATTTAATTATTAAATTATCTCGACTTTTCACTAGCCTTATAGCTCAGTAGATATAGTTAGTAACCCTGCGCAGGCAAGACATTGTGGACTTAAAAACACCATAACACCAATGCATGTAAATTTTTTGGAAATGTATTTTACTCATGTTCTAACAAATGGCTGTGGGTTTGATTCCCACCCAGGACAAACATTTGTGTGATGAACATCGATGTTTGTTCTGTGGCTGGGTGTTATATTGTATTCTATGTGTGTTTACAAAGAAGTATCTAAGGTCTGTATTACAGAACGATGCTCAGTCATTGATCGGTGCTCAAGCAGAGATTTCATTCATCAATTGATCACTTTATGAATGAAATCTCTGCTTGAGCACCGATCGATGACTGAGCATCGTTCTATAATACGGACCTAAGTATTGTATCAGTTATTTCGTTCCCAAAGTACAAGCTTTGATTAGTTTGGGGCTGTTTTTATTTTTTATTATTATTTTACATTTATATAACAAAATCAAAACAACAAATTATAACCTATATATAACAAAACAAAAAATTTTTGAAATATCCATCCCCTAACTGTCCCGGTGCAAAAGTGGGCCTTTGAATTGGATACATCCCCCATTCATGTATATCCTACGCAAAAACTACTGAACGGATTTGGATGAATTTTGGAACGTGAAACCGCGGGGCGAAACTAGTTTCTCAAATAAAGATTTAAAAACTTACGTATTGCAACAAATCTGAGGAGTTAAAAGTATTCTCTTGGCCGACCATTTTGATGAAACTGTTGGCTTAGCGAAAGCTCGATTCCAAATGACCGAAGTAAAACTTAATTTGCAAATTCATCGGTAAGTTATCACTCAAGTGCTCATTTATTAGATTTTGGTTTATCTGATATTACCGCTTTAATTAAAATGATAATTCTTACCGAAAAAACTACGTAGAGAATTAAATTGCAAATAAAATCCGTGGAGCGTGAATTGCACGCGCGCACCGAGGATTCCGTACACATGTACTTATTTTTTTTTGTTTTGGCTCCACAATTTTGTGTATTTAGCCAGTGTCAAGTAATTGATATTTTATCAAGTTCATGATATTTCACGCAAATATGTGTCAAGTAACAGTCAAAGTCATCAAGTCAAGTCATAGTCTAGTCAAAGTCATATTCCTAGTAAAGTGATGGCAACTTTACTTAAAGCTTTTATGGAGTTTTGGAAACAACACGGAAAGAAACGTTTCACCATCATTATACCATTTTCCCACACTCACGCCTATAGTCCAGCACTTAACGAATAAAATTCCACCATTTTTATGCACTAACACTGAAAATAACACAAGTTTTGGAAAATAATACAATGCGGTGACGCAATCTTTTTCGCTTTTACTTTGCCATATTATTCATCATGAACATAAATACAATACAGGTAGGACAAAGGTTTCACTAGTTTAATTTATAGTTTGTAAGTCAGAATTCGGTAGCTACGCCACTGGGTACAGAACCCTAAAATTCTAAATAAAATTTTTCGTTTTAGGCACTAGTTTGGGGTAGGCTTGTAGCGCAATACGAGCTAAACCACACTTTATGGCGTTGAACGAAAGTCCCTATTTATTTAACTGACATCGTGGAGTGAAACTTCTTCTTCTTCTGTACCTGTACAAAATATTGTGGTAGAAATAATTAAAAAGCTTTTTTAAGGTGATATAAACTTTTTATTTCACACAACATTACAAACTTATTTGGTATCACATCAGATGCAAATAAAAAAGCTAGTACAGTCAGCAAAAAAGTTGAACGTGTAAAAAACTTAGTTTTTTTTCATTATACACAGTGGAATTTAATTTGTATTTTCCTCCCAAAATATCTGGATAACAGCCAAAATGTCTATTTAACGCACCACACAGCGCGAGCGCCGGCTGAGCCCTTTGTAAATATTTCGTAGGTAATAAAACACCTGCTTTGTTCAATATCGCAAGGCTTTTCTTTACAATTTGAATTCGCAGTTATTTGATAATACCTAGATTTAAGTTTTATTTCATAAGGTCTTTTGGTATTTAGTTATACAGGAGCGTTCTATAGACTGAGTACATATAAGGAAAACTACGAATTCTATTCCACCGTGTATAATGTGCTGACTGTATCGCCATTATTATTATTATCACAGAAAATGTTTGTACTAAAAGAAATAATATACTGCATTGCAATCAAATACTTAGAAGTAATATGACATACATTTAATTATAAATAACATAATAATAAATTAATATTATTACTATATTATTTATTATTATTTAGAAGTAATATGAAATACAAATGTATTGGTAGTATTAAGTAGTAGTTGTTATATATTTTTTTTTATGTTTTGGCTCCACACTTTTGTGTATTTAGCCAGTGTCAAGTAATTGATAATTTTTCAAGTTAATGATATTTACGCAAATATGTGTCAAGTCACAGTCGAAGTCATCAAGTCAAGTCATAGTCTAGTCAAAGTCATACTCCTAGTAAAGTGGTGGCAACATTACTTGAAGCTTCTATGGAGTTTTGGAAACAACACGAAAAGAAACGTTTCACCATCATTATAACATTTTCCCACACTCACGCCTGTAATCCAGCACTTAACGAATAGAATGCCACGAATTTTATTCACTAACACTGAAAATAACACAAGTTTTGGAAAATAATACAATGCGACGATGCGATCTTTTTCGTTTTCCCGCCAAAACTCCAGTTGTTATATTATTGTAGTAGTTAACAAATGAATGTTATTGGTATCAAGTTGTCACTGTCAAAATCAATATATATTATTAGAGAAATAATACCGCTCCTGTTGTATACTGCCTATAAGTAGCGGCACGAAACTCTAGCGCTGCGCTTTATTACGCAGAAGCCAAAAATGAGGTATCCCAGGGGGCGCGGGGGAGGAAGGGAGCGCGTGCGGAGCGCCGGTTGGCTGCCGCACTCCGTCCCCCGCCCCCCACACCACGCTCCGCGGGGTCTGACTGTACACTCGCGTTCTAAGGTGTATTGTTATTGCCATTAATAGTTATTGTTTTTTGTTAAGTTTGCGTTCGTTTGTTGTTGGTTTTTAATCAGTGTATTTTAGTAGTTAGCGAATATGCCTAGAAGACATACTGTTTTGAAAAGACAGGCACGAAAAATTGTGTATGACGTGCATTGTTTTGTTAAAAACCAATGAATTGATTGATTCTCTAAAGCAAGATTTAAATAAAAAGAGCTTAATCTCGTATTGTAAAACAACCTGTTACAAGCTATGCAAAACTTTACATTAACTATATTAATGTTTGCGCGCGCGACTGTACCCGTGCGCAGCTATCTCTTCCACATTTCGCTCAGCGCTAAACTTTCGTGCCGCTACCTATAAATATATATGTTAATAACTTAAGAAATACTGTATATAATCTGTTTTTTTAATGAGGTCTTTAAAGGATTGTCTCGAAATGGTTTTCGAATTTCGATACCGTCCTAAAAACGTTTTATTTTTCGTTATTTTGTCATGGAAATTATTTATTGTAAACACTATTTATTTTCACGAAAAAAATATAAAAAGCAGAATGTAGTTATAGCAAAATTTAGGACCAGCTATTTTAATATTTGTTTGTAGATAATGAAGAAAACCCGTATATGTATATCTTTTTAATTAAAAGTTGCTTACCTATCCAGTGCGCTTAAATTTAATCAGATTCTTGACAAAGGCAATATTTGTGAAAGGCAATATTGTCACTGCAACAATATTGTCATTTAGACAAAATTGGTTTCACAAATATAGAGATAAAGAAAGTTGTCTATGACAATTTTGTCACCTCAAATAAGTAGACAACTTTATGGATTTGACCAACATAGTGAAAGCTGTCTTAGACAATTTTGACTTTTCATATAAGTTGTAACTCAGTTTTTTTTAAAGATATTTTGATTAAGTGCAAGACCACCATTTTAACACCTCAAGTTGTTTTGAAACTTGTGACAAAGTTTTCTCAAACCATTTAATTGTTTTCTACTAAACGAAGCCTTGCCTTTAAGATACATTTTTTGACCAAGAAAATTTTTCTATGAGACAATAATAGTGTTAATTTTTTAACTTTGTTAATAATTCACTTACATCGATTTTTTTGTCAATCTGACAAAGTTGCCACTAAAACAATATCTTCTATATATTTACCTACAAAAGTCTTTAGGTAATTCTCACTCACCAATTTAACTATTATAATTAAAGGATTTCAAACTTTTATTGATCTAAGATCTCGTCTCAATACACCGCCATTTTCTTTTTCTTTTTTAATTATCTAAACATCATGTAAGTTACATATATGGTAGACTATTATTTGATTTCAATGGAATGCGTATACACCAGCTTACCACATTTATAATGATTTCCGTTGTTTTTGTTATTTACTTCCAAATATATCGGGAATGTAACATTTTAGGATACTCTATTACTTAACATTTTGACATGATAACGTCTTATAAATCGATGAATGGCTGCATGCACGTCACGTGTCACGCATTGTCACGTTCCACCTGTGCCGAGCGTGCAAGCGAGAGCGCGGAACAAGTGATAGAGAGGCACGATCGGTCTAAGTGTTTTCTAAAGACGTTATCACGTAAAATTATCGTCCGTTAACCGACTTTACAGACAACCTTTTTTATTTATAACAGTCCCTTACATACAAATTATATTATTATTATTTTTATATACAACGCGAATCGTGTGAGGGAAATTTGAAAAAGATAAAACAAAATGGCGACGGCTCGAGACGCCACAAACGTTAGAGCCCCTTACATAATTCAAGGGGTAAGATCAAAAGGGGTTTAACTGTCAAATTTATAGTATCGAGAAAATTTACTTTTAAACTTCAGCGGCTTCATTTTAATGTAGTGTTTATTAAGTAATAGAAAAGGTTTACGTAAGTTTCAGTTGCTTGAAAATGTATTAATTCTATTTTACAAAATATAGTACTAATTCATACAATTACTGTAAAAATATAATATAATAAATATAATACAGTTTTTATGCTTAAGCGAACTGTATTCCTGTGTCAGATAAACCGTTTCTAGACTGACACTGGTGTCGATTCTGTGTCGCATTCTCTAAAACTAAAGTAAACTTAAAATATGGCGGGTACTCTTCTGATAAAGGGGAAATGAAAAAGACGGAAATATGTTAATTTCGTTTAGCTTTAGAGTATGCGACACAGAATCGACACCAATCTCGATGTAAGCCTAATTTCGATATTTTGAGAATGTATTATTGTAGATAATTTCACGGTGAATCCAACGATACCCATAAGTCATTTTGTAAAAAAAAACCAGTTAAACCCTTCTTGATCTCATCCCTTCTATTATCTATATATAAATTTAATCACGTTTGACTTTAATTTGTCCGGCGAAAGGCCACATTGATATAGCTGGCACCAATCTAAGAAACAACATAGGCTTTAACGCAAACATAACGAATTGAGAGACGTAAAATCTGAGAGTGTTAGACTTGCATAGATTTTCGTTTATCTTTTCGTATCCAAACACAATCAATGCTGTCGAGAAAGCTGATATTATGAGTGATCGGTTTTTGGTGTCGTGTCTGTATCTGTAAAATAGATAAAAATATGTTTGAATAAAATGAATGAAGAATGAAAAATTGTTTTTAGAGTAATTGATGCAATCGTTTCTTCCTGCGGGTGAAGTAGGAACCAGCTACTTAGCCTTTTTCCGTTGAATGAAGGCGTTGTGTGAAATGTCCACAAATACTTATTGATATTATTTATTTGGACTTTGACTTGACTTTGACTCGACATTGACTTGACTTTGACTCGACTTTGATTCTATTTTGACTCAACTATGACTCGACTTTGACTCAACTATGACTCAACTGTGGTTCGACTATGACTCAACTTTGAATGGACTTTGACTTGACTTCGATTTTTACTTTGGCTTGACTTTGAATTAAAAATTTTACTACTCCTGTATTTTAAAATGCCTGTAACTTGGTAATTTGAGATATTTATTTTTTGTTTTCACGACTGTCTATTTTATAAGGTATATGACTTACGAGCTTCTGCGCGCAGCTTCGCCCGCGGCGTGGCCTATGGGAAAATAATTCAACCACCCATTTCACCCTCTTAAGGGCGGAATCGAAAAATCCTTTCTTAGCGGATGCCTACGTCATAACATCTACCTGCAGGCTTAGCACGGCATGTGGAGAAATTGTCTTTCCCCCGGTTTTTTCCACCTGTCAGTTAAAATAATCCCCCTCTCCACCTTACGTAGCACGGCAACGAGGAGAGGAAAGAAATATTTCCCTTTGACATTATCGTAGACATTATATCCCGCTACTCCCCGCTTCAGAGCACGGACTCGGAAGAAAGTGGATAATATTCTCTTGAATTGACATAAAGCAGAGAGTATTTATCTTCGACTCTTGTAGGTGGGTATAAGGAAGTCAAAGTGTTTTAATAGGCACAAAAATGTCGCGTGCCTATTATAACTATGTTTAATCGCGGGAACTCGAATTTTGGAGCGAAAGTTACACCGGGAGAAGCATTCGGAATACAATTAATCCCTTCTAAATCCCGGGAAATGAGTTTCAATACAAAAAAAAATACATGGCGAAATATTCGTGAAAATACAATTATTAGTTTAGTTTTAATAAGGAAATTATTTAATTTACGTAATTAACTTAAATGATGAATATTTTTTTTGAGTATATTTTATTATAAAATATATACATATGAAAATTTAAAATATAACTACTACACAATAATTAATCACGTTTTTCCGCTCATATTACAAACAAAATAAAATTTTAATTTAAACTACTCACTTACTCTCACTCATATACATAGTAGTCGTTACATACTCTTTGATTAACACAGGGACACAGACTCAAAAACCTTATATTTTCTTAATTTTTATATTTTGTCTTCATCCCAGTATATTTAGCCGAACAATTATCGATGGTTTGATGGACTGAACAAAATATTGAAGCATGTAATGTCATTTTAGTTAAATTTTCTCGTACTGGCAACAATACGGTAGAGAAATCTAAAAACGCTACTCCCGCCGTTTATCCCCCGGATAAAGCTTTCCACTGTCGCGGCCGTGCTCGCAGAGTGGAATAAAGTGACAGTGAGGATAAGTTTGTTATCTACTCCCTGGGGAGAAGTTGTCCACCGGCCGTGCTAGGCCTGCTGCATGCCAAATTTAAGCCCGATCCGTCCACTGGTTTGGGCTGTGAATTGATAGATCACTATGTGAGTCAGTCAATCAATCAGTCACCTTTGAGTTATATATATTTAGATTTATGCAATAAAAATATAACATTCAAATAGCGTATTATAATGATGGAAGGTAACTTACTCTGCGACAGCAGGCGTAACTGCAATGGCCCATCCCAGGAGATACCCGGTACATTGAACAAGGGCGAAAATCGGCGTTGTCGATACATGGATACTTTCCGGACTTTCGCACCAACGGAACGCCTGTGGACAACACAAGTAACGACAACAAATAATAAATAAATGACTAAATAATATGACGGCGGCAACGTCCAGTTATAACCTCTATGCACAGCGATCGAGCAAAGTAATTTACCCCGTGGTGGCATTACATTTATTACAGTGGCAGCACCGGCAACTGTCATGGCGCCCCTACCTGTCTGGCTATAAAAAAGGACCGCTCGGTGTACTAAAGATCATTCTTGTTCCAGACACGGCGCGGTGTGGACATGCTGAAGGCCTATAGTTATATAGGTTGCAACCTACCCACAAACCCGTTTCTACTTACATATATGTGGACATTTCACACAGCGTCATCTAGCCCCAAACTAAGCAAAGCTTGTAGGGTAAGCAGGGGGCATTCCCCCTGCTTACTGCCCCCTGCGTTCACTTAAGGAAAACACGCTATATTTTTTAAATTATTTGTTGTATTTTAAAATTTAGAATTTTAACATAAACTTTAACTATTCAATAATCAACTCTTCAATAGCAATCGTATTTACCTTACAATTATTAGCAGTAGTAAACATTTAAAAAAAAAGAAGGTTTGAGCGTCATTGCCCCTGTCATTGGGTAATGCCGCTCAGGCGAAGAGGTAGTGTACACCCAAACTAGTTTCTTTGCAATATAATAGGTAAGATCTATTATCTTTAAGCAAATAAGCATGGTATCAACGTATACAATTAAAGTGTACTTTAATCATAAAATGGCATCAAATATTTGTATTTGTACCTGAGACCAGCCTTATACAATAAACAAATATAGCAACGTATGCAATGCTCTTAAACATTCCATTTTCAATCGCAGTTTTAGCGGATTGTCAGTTGTTCTTTGACGATTTCTAAATGAATATCTATAATAATAAAAAAAGAAGTCACTAAGGGGTAATTGCGCTCATGTGAGCGGGATAACCCCAAACGGTCGTTTTGATTTTCACTTTAAATTAAACAAACATTGAAAAGCAATAGTGGAAAATTGAATAATTCATCATAAAATAGAATG
This sequence comes from Ennomos fuscantarius, assembly GCA_905220475.3. Lineage (NCBI taxonomy): Eukaryota > Metazoa > Arthropoda > Insecta > Lepidoptera > Geometridae > Ennomos > Ennomos fuscantarius. Next base: position 6,006,713 of record HG992050.1, on the reverse strand, counting down.
ATTAAGTACCTAGGAAAGCTATATTAACAATTTAATACATATCAAAATACTGAACTTACCGAAAAAAATATCGCGACGAAAATTAGTTCAGCGCAGCCGAATACAAACAAACGCATTTTATTGTCGCTTACCACGAGCTGACTGCCCCTGCGCATCGCTACGTGTTAGAGACCCTTCTCCTCTCCAGTTTTACGTATGGTGGCATGTTATTATGTACCATTTTCATAGATTTATAGAGGTGCGCGCCATTACCCGGTGAGCGCAATTCCCCCTGCTTACCCTACTATGGGAACCAGATAACTGATACAATACTTAGATACTTTTTGTTTGTAAATACATACATAGAATACAATATAACACCCAGACAACATCAATGTTTATCACACAAATGTTTGTCCTGGGTGGTTATTGAACCCACAACCCACAGTTCAGAAGGTAACTTTGAAGTGGTAAGACTTTTCTGCTAAGTTCGTCTAGGTAGGTACCGCTTTGCCAGTTATTCTGCCGCCAAGCAGTAGTGTGCTAGTGTGCACTACTATGTTCCAGTTTGAAGGGCACTGTAGCTAGTGAAAGGCAAATGAGACTTTATGACCTAATCTCAGTCTAGTAATCTTATTACTACACTGTGCTGATGTCTCAGGATGACGTGCGTAGTGCAGTGTCACGCGAAACTATGCTTTAGAGTACACTGCAACTGATCATCGCCTTCCTCCCACTTATCGAATTTTCCCCAACATTTAACCAACTTTTCCCTAACATTTAACCAACTTTTCCCCAACTTTTAACCAACTTTTCCCCAGCTTTTAACCAAGTTTTCCCCAACTTTTAACCACCTTTTTCCCAACTTTTAACCAACTTTTCCTCCATTTTATCGTCTTACCAGCTTCACAGTATACTGCGGGTCTTGGTTACAAGCCATCAGCCCCCAGTAAGTGACTACAGCGATAGCTACTGTTCCAATCGCACTCGCTACATGCCACTTTTGTACCAACTTCGGACAAGCGGCGTGACGTCCATAGCCCCAGATGAAAGGGTCAGATACGTAAATGCAGAGCGCTGGAGCTAAGAAAAGACCTGGAAATTGAAAAAAACGAGTGTGCTTTAGACCACACGACTGAAGTAAAACTTCTTTAGTTTAGCTCCATCTATCAGCTGGTATAACTTTGTTTTATGTTAATGTCGCCATCTTGACAATTGTAAATTGTCATTTTACCGGACATACCAACATAATGATACCAATTTTTTACTTTGTTACGTTGACGATGGAGATCTACGTGAAAACTTGTATCAAGTTAACACACCAAATGCTGTACTGTCATCGGTTGTCTTCAACCAATGAACATACAGTATTTGATGTGCCAAGTTGACCTGCATTAAAAGTCAAAGTCAAAGTCAAAAGATTTATTGCAAATAGGCTATTTTGAGCACTTTTACAAGTATAAATTATATTAGGTACTTACTTAAAACTAAGTTATTTTATAACCATATAGAATTACGTAAACGTACAAGAACCCAGCGGAAAGTGTTGCTTTGCTAAGTTGTCTTCAAATTATTAAGTTGTAAGTGATCTTAATAGACGTTAGTGCATACGGGTATTAAACCTAATATTGATAGGTTTCCAACGAGTAGACTTAACGGAGTATTTCTTACCGACTAGAGCACCCATGATACACTGGTGAGGGAAGTGAGCGGCGACGAACATTCGCGCTAGGAACACCGAACCGAGCACCAAACCGAACAGAATCGACACAACCAACCGTGTGCACGAAGGGATCCGCCATTTTCTGTAATAAATATTATAATCATTATAATATTTTTCAAAGTTCGTCTAGGTAGGTACCACCGCTTTGCCTGTAATTCTGCCGCCAAGCAGTAGTGTGCAAGTACTACTGTGTTACGGTTTGAAGGGTACTGTAGCTAGTGAAATTACTGGGCAATTGAGACTTTATGATCTGATCTCTCAGTCGAGTAGATTATGTATTAGAGTAGATTGTGCGGATGTCTCAGGATGACGTGCGCAGTGCAGTGTCATGAGACTTCACTTCCGAGTGACACTGCAACTGACATGGGTAGCCGTTTCGCTTAACATTAGTTATGGCTACCTGATGGCGGACAACTGGCTCATCATGTAATTTCTTGACATAAAAATCGCGAAGTCTCTGCTTCAACTCGCGAAGTTTACTTTTTTACTATGTATGTGATCATTGGGCTTATTTTTATTAAAATGCATATGACGGCGGCAACGTCCGGTTGTGAACTCTGGGCAGCGGGCAGTACCGTAATTTATCCTGTGGTAGCATTTAAATTTATTACAATGGCAACACCGGTAGCTGTCATCACTCCCCCACCCATCTGGCTATAAAAAGGGAGCGCTCAGTGTACTACGAATCATTCTTGCCCCGGACACAGCCCAGTGGGCATGCTGAAGGCCTATAGTTATATAGGTTGCAACCTGCTCACAACCCGTCAGCCTATACATATTGTTGATACCATGAAAATAATTTTGCAACATACATAAATATTACGTACCTATCTCTAGCCACATGTGCTGCGCAAGTAACAACCAATACCAACGCTAGAGCGATAGCCGAGGAATGCCCACTAGGTGACCCTGGCCCAGTCTCGCAGGTCTGGCTTGTTTGGTACAGCCTTGGTCTCTCGCTGTCAGAGTAATATGATGTCTCACGGACCCACCAGTATGGACGATCTTCTAGGAGCCACCTGGAAGGTTTTGAAAACTGGATTTTGGTGACATATTTAATCTATTTAAGAGTTTACGATAGAAATGGCTCCCTGGGATTTTATTGGCTGTCCTAAATATTCTTTCGAGCTCAGGATGGCCCTACACTTTACCAAGTGGTAGGACTTTTCTGCAGTTTGTCTAGATAGGTACCACTGCTTTGCTAGTTAATCTGCTGCCAAGCTGTAGAATGCAAACACTACTGTGTTCTGTTTTGAAAGTTCTGAAGCTAATGAAATCACCTGGCAAATTCTTATTTGCCAAGTAATTTTCCATAAAGTCTTCTTTATGACCAATCTCACGATCCAGTAATCTTAGATACTGAAGTCTCAGCTTAACATGTGCAGTGCAGTGTCATGCATAACTTTGTATTAAGAGTTCCATATGGCACTGCTGATGTAATAGGCAACCATGACACTCAACATCAGGCGAACAACTAGATTGTTGTGTGTTTTTAATTTATTTTACTTTTTATTTTGTTTTACACCGCCGTTTGTTCTTCTCAACTGCTACTGTCCATCCAAAGTTTGTCTGAAAGAGATCACTGTCAGTAATAAGACTGCCAACTGTTACACTAGTTTGTAAATATTATATTTATTCCTGATTTGTAATTCATTGGTGAGACAATAAAGAGTTCTCTATCTATCTTTTTAACTGGCCCGTTAGCTCAGTTGGTAGTATCCCTGCTTTCTGAACTGCAGGTTGTGGGTTCGATGCCCACCCAGGACAAACATTTGTGTGATGAACATCAATATTTTTCCTGTTTCTGGGTGTTATATTGTATTCTATGGATATATTTACAAACAAAAAAGTATCTAAGGTCCATATTACAGAAAGATGCTGTCATTGATCGATGCTCAAGCAAAGATTTCATTCACTAATTGATCACTTTATGAATTAAATCTCTGCTTGAGCACCGATTGATGACTGAGCATCGTTTTATAATACGGACCTAAGTAGTTATCTGGTTCCCATTGTACAAGCTTTTCTTAGTTTAGGGCTAGATGGCGCTGTGTGAAGTATCCACAGATTATTTATTTATCTATAAAAAGGCCTTAACGAGAAGGTAATATTATAAGCAAAAAAATAATTTCATACCATTTCATGACAGCATTAAGCCATCCTCCGAATGCCATGCACAGCATTAGCTGCGATGCAAACACGGAGTCCACAATCGAGACCAGAGGGAACAGTGTCTCGGTGATGTGGTTTGGATTGGATATATTGTTGATAAACTCAAAATAGCCTTCATAGTCTTTCAGCCTGTAATAAATCGGAATGCAGATATTATAAAGCATAAAAACATACCTATTATATTGAATTCTAAATAGAACAATATATTGATTCTTTCATTCTTTATAATTATTCTTCAGATTCTTCGATGCAGATGTTTACAACACATATTACGTTGGCAATCTCATTTTAGCTTACGATGGCTAGTATTTGCTTTACGTAAAATGACACTGAAACTACAAAGATAATGAGGTCACGAAACGAAATGTGTTAAATTCAATGCAATTCTTATTTATAATAACAGAAATAAATCTACGAGCTTAATAAATCAATACATTTTGAGATACGTTACCCTTCCTGAATTAATTGTATAAACGAAACACCGAGCGCATTTAACTGCTCCATAGCGGTTCGCCGTTAATCGATAAAATAAACTAAACCATCGTGAGAATTGTGTAATTTTTCTGTTTCCGCTAACAAACACGGCAATTTTAATGATAATTGAATTTTTAAGCCAAAGATCTATTGACACTTTGACATTGACAATACCACAAAGATGACTACATACTAGTTATTTTGACATTGAGCTTTCACTGACATTCAGGAAACGTCACTCTTGATGAGTAGTGACATCTATGATCGCATAGAAAACATAAACTATTTATATTAGATGTCGCTTTACAGTAATTTAGCGTTTCGCAGCTACTCGACAACAGATGGCAGTAAATGCTTAAAATAATGCAAAATCAATAATTTCTGGTGCGAATATGGTTATAATTATTTTAATTCACTTATTATGTACCCAATATTCGTATTATTATGTAATGACCATCGTGATATGCCAAATAGATACGTTCCTCACGGCTATAACCCAAACTATGAACAAGTATTTGTATTTTTTTCTGTGCACAAATACTTGTCAAAGTCAAAGTCAAAGTCATAGTCAAAAGATTTATTGCAAATAGGCTAATTTTAGCACTTTTACAACTCAAAATAATATTAGGTACTAAAAATTAAGTTATTTCACTAAGCATATAAAATTACAAAGTGCTTATTGTCAAAGCTTGTCCGGCGGAATCAAATCCGTTCTAGATTATGAGCCGACCACATGCACCACAGAGGCTGTCAATAAAGAGTTTTACTTATCAATCTATATATTTTTTTTTTGTATAGCTGCACACTATTGTGTATTTAGCCAGTGAATCTATCATATATAATGACTGACGAAGTCTGTGCTATAGTGTATCTTACCACTCACAGAATACGAAGTTGTATTTATACTCTTTTAAATGAATCAGGTGGAATCCATTCCTTCGCAGCCCCACATCGTTAGGGTGCAACCTCGCTCAGTTCGGCCGAGTTTAATTTGCGAGCCGGAGACGGCACCGAAACACACGAGGTTAAAGATTTAAGGTCCGTATTGCAGGACGATGCTCAGTCATCGATCGGTGCTCAAGCAGAGATTTCATTCATAAAGCGATCAATTAGTATTCGTTAGTGTTTTTTTTTTTTTCTTTTTCTTTACATTAACATTAATCTATAATATTAACTTACTGTTCTTAAATTATAATTAGAAAAATACTGCCCGATTGTTAATTTTGAGAAATTTTACTGTTGTTTTACTCAATTTTTATTGCTTTTGTTTTTGCTTTATTGTCCCTAATTTAGTTTATTTTATTTTTTGTAAGCTGTATTATAACATAAAACAAGTTTATGACCCGCGCACACTCGCTAAAACTCGGCTAAGACCTTTGCTCGAGAACTGGGTTATGCTGAAAACCAGCCCTTCGTAGAACATTTCTACGCAGCATAGTGCTGAGCATACTCCTGTTGCCAATTAATTATATTATGTTAGCTGTAATATTATTTGTGTGTACCCAGTTTGTTTTACTTTTTTTTTGGCAATAAACAATTTGTATTTATTATTTATTTATTTATTTATTATTAGTGAATGAAATCTCTGCTTGAGCACCGATCGATGACTGATCATCGTTCAATACGGAACTAAGTCAGTAAATCGTTTCTCTACCGGGAAAATAGTTATCAATCGAAGCGGTGTGAAGTTAGGTAGAGAGAATAAATAAAACACAAACAAAAGAATTGAATTTTTATATGAAAATTCGCCATAAAACAGGTAACTTATTAATTTAAATTCTATAGGGCTCTATAATGCGAGTAACATTTGCTGGACACACACATCACACTATCACACTATTATTAAAAAGGCGAAAGTTTGTATGTGTGTATGTTTGTTACTCCTTTACGCTCAAACGGCTGAATGGATTTGGATGAAATTCGATACCAATATAGCTTATACACTGGATTAACATATAGGCTGCATTTTATCCCGGAAAAGTGATTTTTTTCCGTGGGATAAGCAAATAATTAAAATACTTTTTATCCGTGAGTGAAACTGCGGGGCGCAACTAATTGTATATCATTAAATAAATATAAATCAATAAATATCTGTGGACATTTCACACAGCGCCATAATAGTCGCAAACTAAGCAAAGCTTGTACTATGGGAACCAGATAACTGATACAATACATATCAAATACTTTTTTGTTTGGTAAATACATACATAGAATACAATATAACACCCAGACACAGAACAAACATCGATGTTCATCACACAAATGTTTGTGCTGGGTGGGGATCGAACCCACAACCCGCAGTCCAGAAGGCAGGGTTCAACTGAGCTATCGGGCCAGAACAGAATTAAAATCACATCACGAGTATCAAAAAAGGACATAAATTATTTACCTGAATTGTTGTTGTTATCTTACTTAACTTTTCATGTGTACCTACTTTTCATTATACCTCTATATCCACCCCAATTGAAAAATTCACCCCGTACACATACCTAGATAGGTAGGTGACTATAATAATAACACCCAACGATCACATACATAGATCCTACCCTGTGTCTAGAGACCCAGGAACTACGAGGACCAATGTCCCACAACACCCAGACTCAGAACAAGTATTTGCGCTTTTTTTTTTCTGTGCACAAATACTTGTCTTGCCGCGGGAATCGAACCCGCCGCCTCCGGGTTATGAGCCGACCTGCTCAACCACCACACCACAGAAGCTGTCTATAGACAGTAATAGAAGTTGAAAAATTATAGAGAAGTTAATTTTCCTCCTTCATATCTTACTTACAATTTTTAATTTTTCAATTTATATTTTAATTTAATTTCTATTTAAATTTATGGTATTTTAATTTTAATTGATGATTTTGTTATTTTCTAATTTCAACCATTCTATTTGTTTATATGTTTTTATCTGGTGCTGATTGTGATCCTAGTTGGTCTAATAATAATAATAAATAAAAAAAAAAAAAAAAAAAAAAAAAAAAAAAAAAATATATATATCTTCAGATAAATCCAAGCAGCTCTACCTCGTCCGTATCGCACCTCCCCTCGTAAACGCTGCATGATCACGTAAAATTATAGCATTAAAATATAATCTAGCCCCCACCCTCTACCAACCCCCGGGGAAGGGAGAAATGGGGGGGTTTCATTGTGTATTATGCTAGAAAATGTTTTGGTACAAAGTAATAATGGTATATGATTTTGACGTTTTTTATGCGATCATTATGTAGTGTGGGATTCAGTTTCATATTTATCATACCTTATACTGGACCAACATTCGATGTACCAATTTTATCTGATGTATTGTTTTTTTGGTCAATAAAATTATTATTATTATTGAATTTTTGGATCACTCATTTTTCGGGCTTATAACCTTGTACCAAGTTTTGGAAAATAATACAATGCGGTAAAGCAATCTTTCTCGTTTTCCCGCCAAAAACTTGATATTAGTTTTATTTTATGTTTTATCACACTTTTGTGTTTAGCTAGTGTCAAGTAATTGATGATTTATCAATTTAATGACATTTCACGTAGATATTTGTCAAGTCATCAAGTCAAGTCAGTAGTTATAGTCTAGTCTAAGTCATATTCCTAGTAAAGTGGAGGCAACTTTAATAGAAGCTTCTATGGAGTTTTTTTTTTTTTTTTTATGTTAACGAATGACGTGACGAGCAAACCGTTCGCCTGATGTTAAACGACACGGCTGCCCATATCAGCTGCAGTGTCACTCGAAACTCTAAAGTATAGAGGTTCGCGTGACACTGCACTGCGCACGTCATCCAGAGACATCAGCACAATCTAGTAATTTTGGAAACAACACGAAAAGAAACGTTTCACTATCATTATACCACTTTCCCACACTCATGTCTGTAATCCAGCACTCAACGATTAAAATGCCACCAATTTTATGCACTAACACTGAAAATGACACTGAACACTGAAAACTTGTGTAGTTTTGGAAAATAATACAATGCGACGGTGGATGGTGACGCGATCTTTTTCGTTTTCCCGCCCATTAGAATTTTTAGCCACACAAAAATACGTTTTATTTTTAATTTTACATAGCCTGTACTGTAGAACGGCAATTTCATAGGTAAAGACCTATTATCATTATAAAAAGAGCTCAGTATGAAGTTAAGGTAATTGGATGAAATTATTATTTTGATTAAAAAAAGCAAACGACTAACTGAAAAGTATAAGGTTTCAATGAAAATAAGAACTTTTAAATTGGTTTATTACAGATGGCGGAGTTTGGAGGTACAAACAAACAAACAAAATAAATCATTTTAAAAAATCACAGAAAAATGAAAATGATTGAAATCAGTGAAGTATTTAATTTATATATAATCAGGCGAGATTCATAATACGGACTCAGCGCTTAAAACAAGAAGATAAAGCCAAAAAAGGAATACGAATACTAAAAATTTAACAGCACTTATAAAACTGACACCCATCATCGCCCCACATCACGAGAAAACTAAAATCTTTATAAAAATAGAACACATCAATAGAAATAGTCTACATTAAAACCTTTTTAGTCACCCACTTAAAACGTTCAAAGCATGCTTCGTAAATGCTCCTAATATGTCACATTTAAAAGTATTCAGCCAATAAAGGCGCAATTAGTGGTCCTTGAGTTTTTAAACATAAATAGATGTTATTTAATGTGATATTCTTGTTGTTTTAACGTTTTGAGTGGATGAATGGGTGTGTTCCTTTTGCCACAGTTTTGGGGTGACCAAATTTACCTCATGTGTTCTTCACTCTATCCACGCGATATCATTGGCTTTTTTTGAACGGCCTAATGCTGTTGGTTCCTATCGACCTTTACAGCGTCACCTCGCTTAATGCGCCCAGCCGTCGAAAGTGGGAGGCAACTAGCTGGCGGGCACCCCTGAGGTGCGAGCCTCGGCTTGGGCCGTTGCCGGGATAAGAGGATCGAGAAGACTACGTCCACTGGAAGAGTGGACCCTATTGAAAGTCGCGACCGTTCTAGCTAACGGTACGTCGACCTCGCCGGCGGGGTCGGTGTCTGGTTGAATCAGGGCTAGACTGGTCCGGTGATCCTAGCGCAGCCGATACTACGGCTGCTATAGGATCATCCGGGTCGCTCAAGGCGTCTCTCGGGCGGAGACGACGGGGTGGCGAGCGCTGATGTTAAGCTGATGACGTGGTCTAAGAAGGGGTTTTCTTGCTTAGAAGTGTTGTTTTTTCTTTATTTTTTTTTTCAATATGGTTACAAAAGAATAGCCGAAGAATAATGCGCTTTCTCGCCAATACTTTAAAAACGAGAGAGATAGGAGAGAGAGGGGTGGGGAAAATGCGTTGTCCTACATTTTATTACGCGACATATATACCCTAGTTCATATGACTATGACAGCTGGCATTATGAGTATGTTTTCTTTTGCCAGAATTTAAAAGCATTTTACGAAGCTAGATTCATGCAATATTAAAACATTGGTAAGTATTAATTCAAAAACGTTTATTGATATATTTATTTAATGCACTGAACGTATCTCGCGGACTCGATTGCTTTTATTTTTGTAAATATAGTAATTTGCTTTTTTAAACATCGATCACAAGCATAGGTCCTGGACCCTAACTAGGATTCCCTGTGTCTAGGGACCCAGGAACTACGAGGACCATGGTCCCACAACACCCAGACTTAGCATAAGTATTTGCGCTTTTTTGTGTTCAAATACTTGCCCTGCCGCGGAAATCGAACCCACCGCTTCCGGGTTATGAGCCTGAACCTGCTCAATCACCGCACCACAGAGACCTTCTATCTGTCTGTGTGTATAGTACACTGCCGGCAGCTTCGCCCGCGGCGTGGCCTATGGGAAAATAATTCAACCACCCATTTCACCCTCTTAAGGGTGGAATTTCTAAAAATCCTTTCTTAGCGGATGCCTACGTCATAACATCTACCTGCATGCAAAATTTCAGCCCGATCCGTCCAGTGGTTTGGGCTGTGCGTTGATAGATCACTATGTCAGTCAGTCACCTTTGAGTTATATTTACATAGATATATTAAAATCATTGATAAATTATTAATCACTAAGCGTAAATTGTTTTAGTCGGAACACGTTCTAAATTGTAGATTCTATAATTATAACCACTTATAATAAAATTATACGGAAAAAAATGTTTTTGACAATAACTCTTCAAAAATTATGACGAGAAAAATAAATTTCATTAAAATATCTTGCTCAGAATAACGCTTCTTTCAAATTTAAAACATAAACTATTAATATAGGAGGCAAAATATTTTTATGGCGGAATGATTGTCCGGTCATTTCGGCCATGTTAAAAATATTCATACCTTTAGAAAGACTTAAACGATTTTCGATCTTTTTTCAGATTGATAAATGACGCGACGATACGCTTAGTAAAATAACTAAATTTAAGAACCTTATATATATTTTTTTTACGTTTTGGCTCCACACTTTTGTGTATTTAGCCAGTGTCAAGTAATTGATAATTTATCAAGTTAATGATAGTTCACGCAAATATGTGTCAAGTCATAGTCGAAGTCATCAAGTCAAGTCATAGTCAAGTCATAGTCAAGTCACAGTCAAGTCATAGTCAAGTCATAGTCAAGTCATAGTCAAGTCATAGTCAAGTCATAGTCAAGTCATAGTCAAGTCATAGTCTAGTCAAAGTCATACTCCTAGTAAAGTGATGGCAACTTTACTTGAAGCTTGATGAAAAAAGATCAACCTAACTTAAAACATAAATGATTCATCTACATAATTATTTTATTGTGTTTATTTAATTCAAATCATATTCAATTCGCGCATCATTTTCATCTAATCCAATATTTATCATCGTCGACAAGTACAGATTAAAAAAACTCGAAGGGGTGCCAGAAAGGGCGCAGGTGCCTCTCCGCGCCCCCTGGCGGCAATTTGACAGACTATTAATCCGGATTTAGGCAGTTTTAACCGGATTAGGGTGGATTTCGCCGGGCAAAAGTGGTTCATGTTTATATTCCGGTGAATTAGTGATTGGGATTGATTTTGTCGGATTTCTTGGGTATTGTTTACTTTTCATATACACTGGATAAAAAGCCAATAAATAGCTAGTCATTCGCCTGATGCTAAGCGACACGGCTATATAGTTGCACTGCGTCAGTTGCAGTGTCACTCGTAACTCTGAAATTTAAAGTTTCGCGTGACACTGCACTGCGCCATTCTGAGACATCAGCACAATCTAGACTATTAGATTAGATAAAGTCTCATTTGCCCAATCATTTCACTAACTACAATTCCCTTCAAACCGGAACATAGCTTAGTAGTTCTTAGTATAGACAACTATATGACTGGCCCGATAGCTCAGTTGGTAGTGACCCTGCCTTCTGCGGGTTGTGGGTTCGATTCCCACCCAGGACAAACATTTGTGTGATGAACATCGATGTTTGTTCTGTGTCTGGGTGTTATATTGTATTCTATGTATGTGTTTACAAACAAAAAGTATCTAAGTATTTTATCAGTTATCTGGTTCCCATAGTACAAGCTTTGCTTAGTTTGGGGCTAGGTGGCGTTGTGTGAGATGTCCACACATATTATTATTATTATTATATAGGTAAGTCTAGATAAAAAAAATCCTACCATCTTGTAAGTACCTAAGTACTTACCTCGTTAGCGACGAATCACTGGGTGGGGAGAGGTTACGGAAAGTTGATTGCAATTTCAATTATAATGTGTCAATTTTCAATATAAATATATGCACATAAACTGCGTATTGAAAATGTCAAATGTAAAAAAAAATTGGTTTCTTTTGGTTGAAATTGTGTTAAAAATAAAAATCCAAAATGCGAAATGATTTTTGAATCCGCGCTTTTTTTATGTTAATGAATAATGTGACGAGCTAGTCGTTCACCTGATGTTAAGCGCCACGGTCGCCCATAACAGAACAGTGTCACTCGGAACCCTAAAACATAGAGTTACAAGCGTCACTGCACTGCGCACATTATCCTGAGACACCAGCACAGTCTGGTAATAAGATATTAGACTGTGAGAATAGATGATAAAGTCTCAATTGCCCAGTAATTTCACTAGCTACAGTGCCCTTCAAACCGGAACACAGTAGTGCTTGCACATTACTGTTTGGCGGCAGAATATCTGGCAAATCGGTGATCTAGACGAACTTTGCAACAAAGTCCTACCACCTAGTAAAATTTGCCTTGACAATGCCAAATTTCAAATAAAACACCCTCCTTTGTAGTAGTCGGGCAAAACCGCTTGTTAACAGCGCGTCGCAATGCATTTTCTGCGGGAATCGAACCCGTAAACCATTACAAAAATCATGTTGGTATAACCGTTGTACTAACATTTTTTTTTAATACATACAATAATATTAATTGAGATATTATTTAGATTTATAAAAATAATAATGACGCCCAACAATCACATACATAGATCCTGGACCCTAATTTGGATTCCTTGTGTCTAGGGACCCAGGAACTATAAGGACCCCCAAAACACCCAGACTCAGAACAAGTATTTGCGCTTTTTTTTCTCTTCATAAATACATGTTCTGCCGCGGGAATTGAACCCGTTGCCTCCGGGCTATGAGCCGACCTGCCCAACCACCACACCGCAGAGGCTGTAAAAAAATTACCAACTGACTGTACACACTTAAACTAAAACACACATCAAGCAAATCCTTTTATAATAAAAGATAAAGAGCGAATTCATTATAACGTGTTTATCTATCAATAAAGACATTTTGTCATAACGAAATTACTAAAACATGTACTCATTTTAACAACAACACAAAAATCAATCTTATGCTTAGGTATTGAAAGATTAAACTCGTTTGTAGTGAAAAAAGGAATATAACCTCGCTTCGTAAACGGACCATAATGTGTTGTGAAAGCATGAAAATAAGGTTGATAATTGAATGAGTCGGGAATACAAAGGCGAAACACCTCCCCACATTAAAGAGGCGTGGTCACACAACACCGCTTGGAAACACATCACGAAACCTCAGTTCAAATCTGACATCCGAACGTTCCAAATACGAAAAGCGCGCGCGCGTGTGACGTTTCGTGAAGTGACATTTAACTTTTTAATGGAATCAACGGACAAAATGACGATGCAAACGAAAATACAACCTAAAAACTTTTCGATTGAATCGATTGTTGGATTGAATGAACGAAGATCGCCAGAAATCGATATTGAAAATAACATATCGCAGGATTACGCCGGGAACGAGCATTCGGAAGACGAAGAAGTGAAAGTTAGAGATGCAAAGATGGGATATTACTTCCAGCAGAATAGGGTCCCGAATTTCCCGTTTTTTATGTCTTATGACAAAAGGGGGTACCAGAGTGACCCTGTGCAGGAGGAATTGAAGAGGGACAGTCCTGGGAGTGTGAGGAGTGAAGTGGATAGCGACGGAGTTGACGAAAGGCCGCATGGTACGTAAATTACTCTTTTATGATTTACGAGCTTCTGCCCGCAGCTTCGCCCGCGGCGTGGTCTATGGGAAAATAATTCAACCATCCATTTCCCCCTCTTAAGGGTGGAATTTCGACATACTTTCTTAGCGGATGCCTACGTCATAACATCTACCTGCATGCCAAATTTCAGCCCGATCCGTCCAGTGGTTTGGGCTGTGCGTTGATAGATCACTATGTCAGTCAGTCACCTTTGAGTTATATTTAGATTTTGGTTAAATCTTTCAAGAAATTAAGTACTTAGCGGATGGGTAAAAAAATTTTTTGCCACTGTCATTTGCTATTAATCTATATTCGACAGCCTCTGTGGTTGAGCAGGTCGGTTCATAACCCGGCGGGTTCGATTCCCACGACAGGACAAATATTTGTGCATAGAAAAAAAAAGCGCAAATACTTGTTCTGAGTCTGGGTGTTGTGGGACCATGGTCCTCGTATTTCCTGGGTCCCTAGACACAAGGAATCCTGGTTAGGGTCCAGGATCTATGTATGTATGTGATCGTTAGGAGTTATTATTATTATTGATTATATAAAACAAAGTCGTGTTCGTTTTTTATGTTATAACTGAAATCTTTTTTTACGGGGAACGTGGCTTTATTCTTTCAACTTACACATTAAAAACTTACTAACATTTAAAAAAACAGTAAACCAGTTAAGCTGCGATTATTTATTAACATTACAATACATTTGTTTATAAACATTGCAAATTGAGTATCAACTTTAAATAAACAAGGGTTAAGTGGTGTTAGATTACAATGGCATAAAAAAGGACAAAATGGAGCGTCGCCCCTTTGGCGATAATAAATGTTAGGTTATAATATGAAGGGTGGCAATTTATTTTACTGGCCCGATAGCTCAGTTGGTAGTAACCCTGCCTTCTGAACTGTGGGTTGTGGGTTCGATTCCCACCCAGGACAAACATTTGTGTGATGAACATAGGTGTTTGTTCTGTGTCTGGGTGTTATATTGTATTATATGTATGTATTTACAAACAAAAAGTATTTAAGTATTTTATCAGTTATCTGGATCCCATAATACGAGCTTTGCTTAGTTTGGGGCTAGATGGCGTTGTGTGAGATGTCCTCACATATTTATTTATTTATTATTTATTTATAATTTTAGTGTTATGTGTATGTAAATTAAGAGAGCAACAGCCAAAGGAAATTTAAAAAAAAGAGTGTGCTTAAGGTCCGTATTACAGAACGATGCTCAGTCATCGATCAGTGCTTAAGCAGAGATATCAGTCATAAAGTTTTCATTTAGGAATGAAATCTCTGCTTGAGCACCGATCGATGATTGAGCATCGTTCTGTAATACGGACCTTAGACTATTTGTAGTAAAACTTGTTTAGCTCCATCTATGGGCTGGTATAATATTGTTTTTGTTTTCTTTAATGTTAATTCCGCCTAACAATTGTAAATTGTCATTTTACCGGACATACCAACATAATAATACGAATTATAACTTTGTTATGTTGACAATGATGATTTACTGATTGACATAAAACAGTGATTAAGGTTCCGGTTTCATTTCGAAATCCTAAAAAACAAAAAACATAAAATCATTTGTTTTCTTTTAGTAATAATAGGTCTTTACCTATGAAATTGCCGTATTGCAGTACAGACTTTTTCAAACAAGAAAAAGTTTTGATTGGCTATGAATTCTAAATTCAAATTAATTTTGTTTTAAAAATATGACATTCTATTTACAATATAAGTCTTTTGTTTATTGATTAGCGTTGTATTTTCATTACATTTCAACATTTTTCCTCATAATGGATACTTTGAAATTTCGTGTAATTATGGAATATGAGTTCCGTCGTGGCACCAACGCGGCACAAACGACACGTAACATCAACGACGTTTACGGAGAGAACTGTACAAACGAACGTACTGCCCGTTATTGGTTTGCTCGGTTCCGTTCTGGGAATTTTGACTTGAAAAATGAACCTCGTGGTCGTCCGGAAACTTTGGTCAACAATGATGAATTAAAGGCGATTGTGGAAGCTGATGAATCTCAATCTATAGCTGAGCTGGCAGCAGCTTTTGATGTTAGCATCAAAACAATATTGGTCCATTTGCGACAGATTGGCAAGATAAAAAAGCTTGATAGATGGGTGCCCCACGAACTTAACGATCGCCAGCGCAACGTACGCGTCGAGACTTGCCTTGCGCTGCTTAACAGGCACAGAAATGAAGGAATTTTGAACCGAATTGTTACGTGCGACGAAAAATGGATTCTTTTTGACAATCGAAAGCGCTCAGCAAGTTGGTTAGATCCTGGTTCGGTACCAAAGCAATGTGCAAAACGAAAAATGACCCCTAGAAAGGTGATGGTCATAGTTTGGTGGTCTAGTGCTGGTGTTATTCATCATAGCTTTTTACAAAACGGCGCGAGCATTACTGCAGATGTGTACATTGAAGAACTGACCACAATGATGGCGAAACTCGCACGTCTGCAACCAGCTTTGGTCAATCGGTCGTCTCCACTGCTACTTCACGACAACGCGCGACCCCATACTGCACAACAGACCGTCTCTAAGCTGCATGAGTTGGGTTTGGAAGCTCTCCCTCATCCGCCATACTCACCAGATCTTGCGCCTACCGACTATTACTTTTTCCAAAATTTGGACAACTTTTTAGCGGGAAAAAAATTCAATTCCCGAGAGGCAGTACCAAACGCCTTTGAAGAGTTTGTTGTCTCCCGTCCTACTGATTTTTTCAAGAAGGGCATCCATAAACTGCCACAGCGTTGGCAAAGATGCATTGATTGCAGGGGTGATTACTTTGAATAAAAGAAATAAATAAGTTCGAAAAAAAAATACTTTAACTTTTTTCAAACAAAACGGCAATTTCATAGGTAAAGACCTAATATTTTCATAATGCCAATCACTTTTGTTTTACGGCTTTACCTGCCACTATTATGCTTGGGGATAAGGTACACAAAAGTTGAAATTCAACACCAAACTTAGGTAGCAACTTAAGTAATTTTTTTTGTGGACATCTCACACAACGACATCTAGCCCCAAACTAAGCAAAGCTTGTATTATAGGATTTATATATAGGTTTATTTATATATATAAGTTATCTGGTATAACTGATACAATACTTAAATACTTTTTGTTTGTAAATACATACATATAATACCATATAACACCCAGACACAGAACAAACACCTATGTTCATCACACAAATGTTTGTCCTGGGTGGGAATCGAACCCACAACCCACAGTTCAGAAGGCAGGGTTACTACCAACTGAGCTATCGGGCCAGTCAGGTCCAGGTAATAGGTCGGAAAACATTATTTTCGTATTTTGTAGGTATATTATGTTGGTACGTCCGGTAAAATTACAATTTACGATTGTCAAGATGGCGAAATTAACATTAAACAAAGCTATACCGGCCGATAGATGGAGCTAAAGAAGTTTTACTTCAGTCATGTGGTCTAAAGCACACTCGTTTTTTTATAAACAGTTTCATACTGAAAAATCTTTATTTGATGTAATCATTCTCCGTGACATTGACAAAACTGTGGTTCCCTCGCCACAAAGGCCAAGAGTTGAATTTTATAAAAATATTGATGTGTTGAACAATAATTTTATATTTAGCGCAACGGAAGGTGAGTTTAGCGCACGCGTTTTTCTTATTTTAATTTATTTCATCAACTAACTACAAAGAATTTTCAATTCGACTATTTTTTTTTTTACGTTTATTACCTCGGAACTTTTGACTGGGTGAACCGATTTTGATGATACTATTTTGAAAGCTTGTGCTTCCCGTGTCGTCCCATATCAATTAGATCAAGATCTGATGGGTAGTTTTTGAATTATCTTTAATAATGTGTATTTAAACTTCAACTACATGATGTTCTCATTTTTGTGATAAACGGGTGGTGGGATAGAAGTCGGTTGGACTCTTTTTTAAAAGGAATTATAGATGCCCGTAACGAATTATTAATACCGTTTTATTATTGATTGAACCCTTTCAAAATATAAAAACCCTGAGAACACCACCATATTAATGCTCAAGTACTTAAGCTTTAAATGACGCATTGTAAATTAAAACAATTTTACTGAAAGACCTTAATATATTTCTCCACACCAATCAACACCAACTAAATTCAATAGAAAGGTCTCAACGCTTTAACTTTGACAAATGATCGTTTCAAAACGGTAGCACCTTCAATTCACTGCTACTGTTTAAAGAAATATGTCCGCCATTTTGTCGCAGCGTGACGTCTGTCAGTTTAACCGCCAAAAGCCTAGCCATATACAATAGTTTTATTTTTCCTTTCAAAAATTGTTGGCATACAAGGTTTTGTTTTTGCTCAATTATAAAGTGGTTTATTGTTAGCCACATTGTCAATGTCTACGGGAATTTCTCTTTAGGAACAGTTTGTCCTTCGCTTTTGTTTCCAAATTCATTTTACAGCTTCCACATTTTTGGCGAATACGTAATAGTTCTGTGAAGTCGCGTTGTATTTAGCCGTTGCAAGTTGAAATAAAAGAAAGAAAGAAATGAAGACGTATTTTATTCTGAGGTTTAAATAACGTCGGTTGCCATAGAATTGTGTAAAAGATTGATTTTATTGGCTCAGAAAAATCGTGACCGCTTTATATGTATTGTTTTATACTTAGGGGACGTTCAAGTATTACGTAAGCATTATGGCGGGGGGTGGGGGGTCTTTGCTTTGCTTATTTTGGATGACATGGAGGTAGGGAAGTCTAGATCATGATTACGTCATCGGTAGTTATTTACCTTTTTACACGAATAGCAACCCTCACATTGTCTTTGCTTGATACACTAAACATTATAATTGTAATATTTAAAAAAATACAATACATTAATTGAAAAATGTTTACGTTAGCATGGGGGGAGGGGGTAAGAGCTTTGCTTACTTTTGTTGACAAGGGAGATGGGGGGGTAAATAATTGTAATAAATCTGCTTACGTAATACTTGAACGGCCAGTTAGGTATTTGTATAACTGTAATTAATATAGATGCCTACGTAATACAGATAGATTTATTTGTTAGATATTATAGTAGTGATCGCTGTCTCAGCATCGTTCTGTAATACGGACCTTAGTATACGAAATCAATAGAATATCAATAAAACCGTAGGTTTTTTGGCGCGAAAACGAAAAAGATCGCGTCGCCGCATTGTATTATTTTCCAAAAATTGTGTTATTTTCAGTGTTAGTGCATAAAATTGGTGGCATTTCATTCGTTAAGGGCTGAATTACAGTCATGAGTGTGGGAAAGTGGTATAATGATAGTGAAACGTTTCTTTTCGTAGTGTTTCCAAAACTCCATAGAAGCTTCAAGTTGCCACCACTTTACTAGGAGTATGACTTGACTAGACTAGACTTTGACTTGGACTGTGACTTGACTTGAGTTGACACATTATATAATATTAATTACCTTGATAAATTATCAATTACTTGACACTGGCTAAATACACAAAAGCGTGGAGTCAAAAAAAAACCGTAGAGTAAGTAAACATGTCAAAGACTAACAAAATCAATACCTCCAGACATACCAGCCCGTTGAAATAAGTTGAGCGACCGACCGCCCTGAGGCCGCATCTAATAAATTAAATAACTAACTATAGGTAAGTTATACAGCGTTAATAACTCGCTCGCAGCCAAGTAATAACGGTCTATGATGTTCAATGCTCGTGGGGCTGTATTAAAATGAAATGAGGAGGTATGATTAAAATATAACGGCGGTGGTACACCGAGTGAATAATATTGTGAGCTCTGAATCTTATACGCAGTAGGAATAAGAAGATACTACACTACTTGGCTACTTTTTTTACTTGGCTAGCATGCTACACCTGCGATCGCATCGTCACTTCCCATCAGGTGAGAGCGTGGTCAAATGCTAGACAAGCTTTAAGTAAAAAAAAAAAAAAAAAAAAACACTATAATTTATATGTGATATTTTATAATTTATAAAATAAGCTGTCACTGATTTGGCACAACGAATATGCATTGCAATTCAACGGGGCAATGCTGCCAGCATGTTGGGTACGCTACCTACTGGTAGTAGGCTGGAGCATTTGGTCTGTCTATAGGTCATCGCGGCTAGTATATAGTCCAAATGTTTTTTTTTTGTAGTAATAGTAGTTGTAGGTAGGTTTTAGTATTAGTTATTAAATCATTGTAGTATCTAGAAAATAGAGGCAATTTTATTTATGTTGAATAGTTCATCAAAATCTATATCATTAAATAAAACAGGACAGTAATAAAAGGATAACAAAAGAACAACTCGATTAACAGTGATTTTATTAGATGGATAAAAAATTGTGAAAAAAGTTAAATTGTTTTAGTTTTTTTCTTTAGTACAATATTTACGATAGGTATTCATTGAAACTTTTTTTATGTTAGTTAATGATGTGACGTGCTAGTCGTTTACCTGATGTTAAGCGACACGGCTGCCCATAACAGTGTCATTCGGAACTCTATTCGCGTGAACCTGCACTGCGCACATCATCCTGAGATATCAGCACAGTCTGGTAATAAGATTACTCGATTGTGAGGTCAGATCATAAAGTGTTAATTGCCCAGTAATTTCACTAGCTACAGTGCCCTTCAAACCGGAACACAGTAGTGTTTGCGCAGTACTGCTTGGTGGCAGAATAACTGGCAAAACGGTGGTACCTACCTAGACGAACTTTGCAGAAAGTTCTATCACCTAGTATTTTTTTTTTGTGTAATATGGAAAGATTAGAAGGTAAATTGATTTTAAAATTACAAGTGACAATGGTGTCAATTTCAAAATTATTTGGAATTTTTTTCGGCACAGAAATGCGTAACTAAGCGTTATATTTCTAACCATTGAGTAATTGAGTATTGAAGGTTTAAATGGCGAGAAACCGGTATGATAAATAAGCTCTGCAGACAATTTTAAACAAATCAACGATTAAGTACTTATTTATTAACAGCGCTTCGTTTAAAAAGACAAAAGAAAATCTCTCTGTCCCATTGTATCTCAAACCTAAAGTCGTTACAGAGGAAATAAGCTCATAACATGAAAGCTCGTGAGCGAAAGAGATGGGGCATAATCGTAGCCCCGCCCTGATTGGTGGGGGTACAAAACGGGGTCCGTTATTGGCTAGGGCATTATGGATTTTTAGTACGTGGGCGGTGAGGTGCATCCAAAATAAACTGTCATCGCTGACACTGACAGTTTACTTTTTCGACGCGCGCTAACGGCCTCTCTCCAGCCAGTGCTTTTTGTTAAGTGTTATTTTTCTTTTTTACAATGGAGACGTTTAGTTATCAGCACAATCATAAATCGATACGCGAACCTTTGTCGGTTGATTTCATTTCGAAGTCTCATTACAGTGATACAAGCGTGAATAATACGCCTCCATCGTCGCCAAAGAGTAAAGGTATGTTTATTTTATTCATCTTATAGGCTTATTTACTTTTCAAACACGGACCTCTTTTTTATTTTACTTCAAGCTGTCATGGAATAATATTTGGAATAAATATTTTTTTCATTTGTTTGACATTCGTTACATCAGTTTTTTAGTACCTAATTTTTTTTGACTGGCCCTATAGCTCAGATGGTAGTACCCCTGCCTTCTGGATTGTGGGTTGTGGGTTCAATTCCCACCCAGGACAAACATTTGTGTGATGAACATAGGTGTTTGTTGTGTCTGTGTCTGGGTGTTATATTGTATTCTGTATATGTATTTACAAACAAAAAGTATCTAAGTATGTATGTAACATTTATATATTATAATTATATATATTTTTAAAAAGTATGGCGCTGTGTGAAATGTCCACAGATATTTATTTATTTATTCACTTAGTACGATTTTATCGGCAAAATTCCTTGTAAAATAATTGATATCATCCAATAAAATATTTTATTCAAATTTAACTTAAACGTGCTTACTTAAATACTTTAGAAAGCTTATGTTGTTATTATTATTATTTATTAGCTGTGCCGCGCGGTTTCTTCCACGTAGTGAAAATTTTCCATTCTTTATTAACTTTTTCTTTCATAAGAACCTTCTCTTAAAAATAATAAACGCAACAAAAAAAGAAAAAGTGATGCAATGAGCAAGGGAATAAAGATATTTTTTTATATATTAAAATATATTCAGGTAATCCAACAGCGTGTAATACAATACACAAGCAGCCTTATTAATAAACACGAACTAGTTTTAGACTAGTTACACTATCTTTTGTCTCTTTCGATCCAGCTAAATATTCCAGTAGCAAAAAAGGACAAAAGCTGAAGTAACTAGTCTGAGACTAATACCCGTTTATTAATAAGGCTGAAGAAGACTTTTTCTTTTTAATTTAATAGTAAATATTTAAAAATTAATGCTATTCAGTATCTATTTTTACATCACTGGATTTTACTGCGTCGTACATAGCTGAAGAACATCTGTTTTTTTTTAGTATAAGTTGCGTCCTTCAAAGAGATTTTAAAAATATTTATGGCGATTTTATAATTATTTTCTTATTCCTTTTTGATGCCCAAAAGTTACAATACATTAATACTTTATTAAACACCAACTAATAAAACACAACGCACCTTTAAAAAAGTATCTCGATTTAATTTGTTTACATTTTTAATACTAAGAATGATTTGTTTGATATTATTGTTGATTAATTATTTTAAATGATCTACTAGATATCTATTAAAACTACGCGTGTTTCGCCCACAGTGTATCTACTCATAAAGCCATTACTATGCAGTGCGCCGCTACCACCCACTGCATAATATAAAAATCAACTGACTTTTAATAGGTTTTAATGTCGTACCTAAATGAAATCTAAACAAAAGTATACAAGAATAATATGTGTATTATTACTAATACAATAAAATGTATTCTGTGTTTTATATAAAAGAATTCTTTGATGCGGGCATGACATAAAACCATTAGCAAAATCATAATCGCTTACATTGCCTGGTTATAAAATGAATGAATCTTTGGTATAATTACGTCAAAAGGGCCGCCTAACAGTACAAGACAGTATTATAAACAAAACTATAGAAATTGGCAGGTAATCTCTAACAAATACAAAAATTAGTACTCCAAAATGCGTTGCCAAACGATTTTGAGTTGTATCACTTGATTATTAAGAGTTGACGATTGAATTGCAGTTTAAAGGATAGCTTTGTGAAGTCTCAAAAGCAATTATAACGTTTTTACAACTACTTTGAGCTGTGCCGATCTTTTGTTGGGTGGTTAATAAAATATGAAAATCGTTTAGTAACCGTAAGTGATTTCTTTCTGGGGTGTAAGCTAAATATTTTTATTACGGTTAAAGATGTACCGTTAGGTAGATAAAGTTTTTGTGCGCAATTATGACCGGTCGTTCGGTACATTGTCTACTCTATGACAAGTTTTGCAGGCAACGTTTTTTTTTGCAAATCTTTTCATAGGCCAAGGGCGTTAGTCATTAAAACATTTAATAAATGTCATAAAGCCAAAATAAATAAGTCATAATGTTTCGAAGTTGGGAAATCACAGTTATACTATAAAGCGGCTATGACAAAATGTCTCAATCAATTAGCACATTAAATTGGCTTCTAACATAAAGCAAATAGCTAATAAATCTACGAAAACGCGTTAATTAACGTCAAAATTAATTGACCACTGCAGCTGTCAGAATCACTGAAGTTAAATCGACCACGTCTGATTGTCTATGGCCGGAAAAGAAAAGTATAAACGTCACCGCGCGGGTGGATCTCCCGCCACAATTTGACAACTCGATTTTTATTTTTAAATCGAACAGCAAACACGGCTAGGGTCGAGAATGTAATATGTCTTGTCAATTGAGCTTAAACTGATTTTGTTTTTATTGCCTGCAACTCCCCACTGAGATATTTATCTTCATTACATTGTTGCCCGACTAGTAGATACAGATTTTATCATGAAAATTGTATAGGGGAGCGTGCCGGGGGGATGACACCGTAGTAATTGACTTTATATTGGATAATTGGTCGGCAAAAGCTCTGCCATGGTAGCTGTAAATTGTTTTAATTCCTATGAGGACGCGTTGATGTCTTTCTTTCATGAATAAAAGAGTAGAGTCAATCTTGTGTTGCAAAGGGTTGATGTTTTATGATTAAATGAATGATTAAACATTTGGGTACACTACAGTGTACCCAAATGTCTAATCTTTGCCTTGCCTTGCTACAGCAAGTGTTTGAGATTTTATAATCATGAATGTTGGTACTTTTAAGCGATTTGGTTACTTTATTATGATTTTAGAGTAAATATTAAAGTTATTTTCTTATAGTCAGCAAGTGTACCTAGCCATCTTTAATTTTCATTTATTTATTTATTTATATAAGACTTAACTTTAACGTTGATCAGAGAAATCAACACGTTAATCACTCTGTTTAAAAACAGTTTCTGAAGTCAAATGTGACAGCAAATAAACGAAAAATTTGACGACACAGAACTTGACAGCAGTTGCACGAAACGCGCAAAGCCAAACGTACAAGAGAAAAAAAAACCGAAAATCGATAACCATTAGCGTTCTAATGTCAAATCAGTGGAACGATCGCAGATCGCTACCGTCCAGTAACCGTGTCATAGACAAACGGAAACATATTAAAGGCGAGCATTCACGACAATACAATTACCGGCGCGTGCCACATGCATGGTTGCATGGAGGGTGGCAAAGGCAATTCTCGATAATGCCAATTGTTAATGTATAGATTGGTTTGTGCGTATAACAAGGGCTATTCGGTTCGCAAATTGAGCGTGCCACTATTAATTAAGCAGTGATTGGTTTGCGAGGGTAAATGGTGGTCATTTATTTTTGGTTCGATTGCTGTTTTCGCACCTGTCTGCTTGATTATAGCTATTTATTAGTGTGATTGGTTGGCAATGTATTGTGTAGCGTAAGAGTAATATTCAGTGAAGCTTATTATACAGAGGTGTAACCTAAAAATTTTGCAATTTTGGCTTTTTCTGTGTCTTTTAGAATGGCAACAATTTTTGGCTTTTACGATGATATCACTTGGGTATAATCTTATTTTCAATTTTAATTAAGGTATTGGTATTATTTAAATACTAGTAAGGTAAAACACTAGTTTAATCCCCGTGGTTACACTTGGTAGTTTTTTTTTACAAAGGGGATACAGTTTTCAGGAAAAAATACCTACAGTAATAATAATAACGCCCAACGATCACATACATAGATCCTGGACCCGAACTAGGATTCCCTGTGTCTAGGGACCCAGGAACTACGAGGACCATGGTCCCACAACACCCAGACTCAGAAAAAGAATTTGTGCTTTTTTTTCTGTACACTTTTCCTTCCGCGGGAATCAAACCCACCGCCTCCGGGTTATGCGCCCTACGTGCTTGATATTTCAGAATCATTTTTTTAAAAGTGAAAACTTCTTTAGTCGCGTTAAGCACTTTTTGGGTGAATAAAAATCATGGAACATGCGTCACCGAACGCTTTCCATGAGCTATATGTATATACTGTGTATATATGTGTACTTTTTGGGTGAACAAAAAGCGTGAAACTCGCGTCATCGTCACCGCACGCTTCCCATGAGCTATGTCACAAGCTTAGTTTTCATTTCTATCGGCAGTACCCAAAGACTGCACCGCATACAATATAACACCGCACGGGTGTTATATTGTATGTATTTACAAACAAAAAGTATCTAAGTATTGTATCAGTTATCTGGTTCCCATAGTACAAGCTTTGCTTAGTTTGGGGCTAGATGGCGTTGTGTGAGATGTCCACACATATTATTATTATTACATTTTCATTTCCCAAAATTTTGGCTTTACCATTTACCTACTCTAGTGATGTGTAACTACATAATGAAAATCACACGTTAAAAGATTTCGTTTATGGCAGTACACAAATTGGCTATAATCTGACATCGTACAACTGCGATGACAAAATCAATGCTAATTATACCTAAAACACGGGTAATAAAGTTGCTTTTGTAGGTAGTTGTTTATGTGAAGTAAGTTCAAAAAATGAGTGCCGAAGACCGAAGCAATGGACACATGTTCGATAATTACTAGGTACTTATTTACCGAATTTTCGGTTTATCATATAATTCAGATTTCATACTACTGTTGTATATTCTATTTATAGTAAAGTATTATAGTAAAGTTATAGTAAAGTTCTGTGTAAAATTTAATTCTACGCGATTATTATTATTATATTTTATATGTCTTGTTCATGTTTGTTTTTGTTTATTGTATTTTTGTCTACAGCATGTAAACTTTTTTAATTTTTATGTAGTAAAATTATTGTATTAATATATTAAGTATGTCCTGACGTTCGTGGTGTCACAAATGTGTTCCGACTGAAAATCAGTTATTAAGGTCTTAGGACCTTAATTGTATGCTGAGTCGGAGCCCATTCGTGACACCACGTAGCATTGTTTTATTGTTTTTGTGTTACGTATTTTTTTATCAGTTGTGTGTCACGAATAAATGTTTTTTCTTTCTTTCTTTCTTTCTTTCTTTCATCTTTTCATTGAATCCCAGAGTTAAATTCATTAATTAAATTTAAGATAAATTCACTGGACCGGCAATTTCCGGCCCGATACCTCAGTTGGTACTTAGATATTTTTTGTTTGTAAATACATACATAGAATACAATATAACACTCAGACACCGAACAAACATCGATTTTCATCACACAAATGTTTGTCCTGGGTAGGTATTAAACCCACAACCTACAGTTCAAAAGGCAGAGTTATTACCAACTGTTCTTGAACAGTTGGTAATAACTCTGCCTTTTGAAGCCAAGAGAAGAGTGAATAGGTAATTTACTTGGCCAGCAAGCTACCTTCGATCGCATCATCACTTCCCATCAGGTGAAGAGCATGGTCAAATGTTAGACAAGTTTTTTTTTAATGTTTTGGCTCCACACTTTTGTGTATTTAGCCAGTGTCAAGTAATTGATAATTCATCAAGTTAATGATATTTCACTATTTATTATTTTTAAGTCACAGTCAAAATCATCAAGTTAAGTCAAGTCATAGTCTAGTCAAAGTCATACTCCTAGTAAAGTGGTGGCAACTTTACTTGAAGCTTCTATGGAGTTTTGGAAGCAACACGAAAAGAAAAGTTTCACCATCATTATACCATTTTCCCACACTCACGCTTGTAATCCAGCGCTTAACGAATAGAATGCCACCAATTTTATGCACTAACACTGAAAATAACTCAAGTTTAGGAAAATAATACAATGCGGTGACGCAATCTTTTTGGCTTTCCCGCCAAAACTCCGCTAGATAAGTTTGTACAAGTACAAGTTACAAGTAAAAATAAACGGAACTTTCGGGCCAAATTGAAACCGAAAATGCAGATTGTCCGACTCATTAGCCGAATGATTTAGCCGTTCGTAAATAAACGCTAAATGCCGAAACACGTTCGGTTTCATAACGTTTCAATAATGGATCGGCCGAAGTTAGATGTTAAATGTTTCAAGGAATGTTTATTAGGCTTTGTTACAACAAATTAAATTATTTTAAAGGTAAAATCTTTATGATTTTGAGGCGTAATTATGTCCTACTTATCCTTACTAATATTATGAACGCGAGAGTTTATATGTATATGGATTTTTGTTACCCTTTTACGCAAAAACTACTGAATGGATTTTAATGAAACTTTGAATGCAGATAGGTTATATGCTGGATTAACACATAGGATACTTTTTATTCGGGAGTGAAACAGCGGGGCGCAATTATTTATTGAAAAAAAAAGCACGCCGAGTTATCTTTCGAATTTATTTTTCGCGTTGAAAAATGATCCTTTGTTGATATTGGTCATGTTCTAAATCTGCGTGTAATAAATAACGCCCAACGATCACATACATAGATCCTGGACCCTAACTAGGATTCCCTGTGTCTAGGGACCCAGGAACTACGAGGACCATGAGACCATCGGCATCTCGGCAAGACGAGCTTTCGTTCACGAATTTATCAAATAGTGAATGAAATTTTGACGGCTGAGCGTAGATCTGTATACGGCCTAAAATTCAGCTATATTTATAATGAACGGTTTTTTTTGTTTTGTTTTGGCTCCACACTTATGTGTATTTAGCCAGTGTCAAGTAATTGTTAATTTCTCAAGTTAATTAATACTATATAATGTGTCAAGTCAAGTCACAGTCCAAGTCATCAAGTTAAGTCATAGTCTAGTCTAGTCAAGTCATTCTCCTAGTGAAGTGGTGGCAACTTAACCAGGAGCTTCTATGGAGTTTTGGAAGCAACACAAAAAAAACGTTTCACCATCATTATACCACTTTTCCACACTCATGCCTGTAATTCAGCACTTAACGAATAAAATGCCACCAATGTTATGCACTAACACTGAAAATAACACCAGTTTTGGAAAATAATACAATGCAGCAACGTCATCTTTTTCGTTTTCCCGCCAAAACTCCAATGAACAGTTTAATAATAACGCCCAACGACTACATACATAGATCCTGGACCCTAACTAGGATTCCCTGTCTAGTGAAAAGTTTAAAGAAGTTCAAACACTATCCAAATATAGATTTTATAGCAAGTTTATAATACTACCAACAAAATAAATAAATCTGATTAATTTGTAAAGACTGAAGTTACTACTAAAAAATACTGTTTATAAAAAAAAAATACGCAAGAAAAAAATAAAATATTATCCAAATTGAAACATTGCCTAGGTACACGCCCTAACTGAAAGTTAAAATTACCCACTTCAATGTGCAAAGGAATGATTTTTTTTACATACAGCACAAATTACCGCCATTTTCTTTTTCGTTTGTAAATTAAAAAATCTGCAAACCATCGCTACAGAATCAAATGGTGGACAAAAACAAAAGACTACTTGCACAACACCGATATACTCATACCCTTATCCATTATGAGTGTTCCGAGCACCGTTTACTTTTAAAATTAACATGCATTTTGAAACAAAGACACGGCCACCGCGAACATGTTTCAAAATCAATTTTCAAACGACACGATCCTTATGACCAATGACGGTTTAAAAAATTATGGGTATTGTTTGTGGTTAAGTTTTTATATTGGATTAAAATTTAAAGGAGCTTTGGCGGGAAATCGAAAATGACCGCGTCACCGCAATGTATCATTTTCCAAAAATATGTGTTATTTTAATTGTTAGTGCATACAATTGGTGGCATTCTATTCGTTAAGTGCTGGATTACAGGCATGAGTGTGGTAAAGTGGTATAATGATGGTGAAACGTTTCTTTTTGTATTATTCCCAAAACTCCATAGAAGCTTCTGGTAAACTATGACTTGACTAGACTAGACTATGACTTGACTAGACTAGACTATGACTTGACTAGACTAGACTATGACTTGACTAGACTATGACTTGACTAGACTATGACTTGACTAGACTATGACTTGACTAGACTATGACTTGACTAGACTAGACTATGACTAGACTAGACTATGACTTGACTAGACTAGACTAGACTATGACTTGACTTGACTAGACTATGACTTGACTAGACTAGACTAGACTATGACTTGACTAGACTAGACTATGACTTGACTTGACTAGACTAGACTATGACTTGACTTGATGACTTGGACTGTGACTTGACCTGACTTGACATATATACATATACAAGGTGGAATTTAATTCACTCTTTTCCTTAAATGTATGTACTCAGACCATGCTATAGAAAGTTCGTACAAGGACCAATTTTAAAAAAATTGGTTTTGTTTTAGTATTAAGTGCCTCTTAAAATAACTGCATGACAGCCGAAATGTCTATTTAACGGTACACACAGCGCGGGCACCAGCTGAGTGCTTTGTATATGTTTCGTATGCAACAAAACACCTGCTTTGTTCAATGTCGCAAGACTTTTCTTTAGAATTTAAATATGCAGTAATTTGATAATACCTAGATTTAAGTTTTATTTCATAAGTTTTTTTAATTTAGTTTTATGGGAGCATTCTATAGCATGGACTGAATACATACATTAAGGGAAAAGAACGAATTAAATTCCACCTTGTATATTAATTAACTCGAGAAATTACCAATGACTTGACACTGGCTAAATACACAAAAGTGTGAAGCCATACCAAAACAAAAAAATTACCGCTTAAAAAAATATGGGTATTGTTTGTGGTTAAGTTTTTATTATGGATAAAAATTAAAAAAAAATTGATATCGAAAAAAAAATTATTGTATAGGTATTAGATTATAGACCCAAACTTTCTACCAATATAGTTTAATAATGGGATCTTGATTAAGAATCAAGATCGTCCAGTTACCTGTTGTTTTTTTCTTTTCTAAATTGCTTACATTCAAACAGTGTTTCGGAAACACACGTGGTAAATAACAGCATTTAACGTTCCGGTTATCATTTCAAACCATATCATAGCTCATAAAAACGAGACTAAAACAAATTCTATGTCGCCAGTCACAAGTATGATCTCTTCCGTTCCAAGATTAAAACAGCGGAAGCTTCTAAGTTTTTAATTTTTTATTCGATTCACCGACACACGCCATTTCGGTGCAGCTGGTGACCATAGACAAATCGGTTTGTCTTGTTTGTAACAAGCACG
Source organism: Ennomos fuscantarius (assembly GCA_905220475.3). Lineage (NCBI taxonomy): Eukaryota > Metazoa > Arthropoda > Insecta > Lepidoptera > Geometridae > Ennomos > Ennomos fuscantarius. The sequence continues at coordinate 5,976,356 of HG992050.1, read as the reverse complement.
GAAGGGCGGCTAGACTATTGCAAATTGATGTTTAAGTGTGTTGTCGCCACCCAGCATGGGAACAACTCAAGTGGTATTGACGCCACCATTCTAAAAAACTACATTATGCTTGGAAGCACTTAAATGAACGATAAATTGTATATAATGAGGCCTTATTGGTTTTGCGAACGTTTTTTTATTATCATGAATATGGAAGACATTGATCGAGAGTTTTTGAAGTAAAACTTCTTTACGGACTTGGAGAGTGAGCTGGAATACTAGGCGAACGGAAGTTAAAGTTGGTTATGTACATCTCCATTGTCAATATACCAAAGTTAAAAATTTGCATCATTATGTTGGTATGTCCGGTAAAATGACAATTTACAATTGTCAAGATGGCGACATTAACATTAAACAAAGCAAAAGTTATACCGGCCGATATATTGAGCTAAACTATAGAAGTTTTACTTCAGCCGTGTGGTCTAAAGCACGATCTTTATCACAGATAATTAAAATAACTACATAAGTTCAATTACCACAGTCCTGTTTACTATATGTAGCGTAAGTGACTACGCCGCCGCAGCAATACACTAATTTAATTCTAACCGGAAATAGATGTCTTAATCATGCCGCCATTAAGACCATAGACAATGGGAATTGACTTGAAAGCGTTCAATATTCTCTTTAAAAGCGTCCAGTGTCAACAAATAGAGCTCGCCGCCCTTTTTAAATTTAGAACCACTTCAGCGACTAATCAGATTTGTAAAGTCGGCGTTGGTTGAGATTTTTTTAGCTTTTTTTTCTTTTTATTAGAGCGGTTTCTTTGTGGCTAGTTTATGAAAAGCCGAGTATGGGAAAATATTTAATTAGACAATAGGTTATTTGTATTTGTTTTGTGTTAATGTACTCCTTTTGAGACTTTTGGTCAGCAATTAACACCTACAGCCTACTGGTTCCCGAACTCACGGCTTTTTTATAAGTCAATTGACCTTAGAGAATAATTAGTTTTAAAATGTCGGCTTTCTTTTTATAGTTACAAGTATACAAGTAGACGATGGTTATTAAGATAATATGGTGCTTATTCTAAGGCCAGACGGGTTTGAGTGCGTACTTCTAATCCTTTAAGCGATCCAGTAGCCTTTTCGTGTAGATAACTCATAATCGGTCCTTAAAGTCTATTAAAAGAACTGTTAAAGTTTAGCTTGATTTTACCGGCTATCTCTTTCTTCTCTTATGATAGGTATACAAATATTATGATCTCACTGAAATATCACTTTTTATGTAAGCCATCATTAAAAGAAACTATACTATGGTTACCTACTATGTACTTTGTTCAAGTATTGTTTTCTTTGTTCCCAGAATCACTCAGTCCGCAGTCTGAACAAATGACAAATCCAAATTCAGCTCCAGATCCAAATATCAGGTAAAAAATTTAGATCACATAATAAAATTAACTGCTAAACAAATTGTAGAAACAATGAGAATATTATGGAACATACTAAAAGAAAACATATTTATTAAAAATAGTCTCTTTAGGACTAGTAATGATAATATTGTATTATCTTCACTTCCCTTTCGTCTACCTATGAAAACATACACTATCCATAAACCATGACATGTTTAAATAATGATTCATTCAGACCTATTCTCTTTCGTCTGTGAAAACATTGATTTGAAACAGAGGTTTTATTGAATGATGAGCTTACTCAGTCACCTTTGAGCTATATATATTTAGATAATAATATTTTTTTTTCCTCAATAGGAGATACCGAACAGCTTTCACAAGGGAACAGCTAGCGAGGCTCGAGAAGGAATTCATGAAAGAGAACTACGTATCTAGGCCGAGAAGGTGCGAGTTGGCTGCTCAGCTACAACTGCCAGAGTCTACCATCAAGGTATGCTTCACTGCCTGCTCAATTATAAATTTAGCAGATTTTCATCATTTATTGAGGTCCAGTTCTCATTCTAAGCCGAGTATGATCGACCACATCATTAAGTAGAGCAGTGGTAGCATTCTAGCTCGTAAAATAGAAAGTGCTCTGTTGACTGCATATTGCCAGAATACATGAGTTATGCCAAGAGATATAAAAGACTGAACTTGAGATGTCGGATTATGTTTTGTGCAAACTTATTTATATTGATAAGGTTATCTAAACTAAAACGTTTAGAACGCTTTTTAAAAAAAACCATTTTTAAATTTGTGTCACTGAATATATATTGCGTATTCAGGATTTTAATAGGTTGACAGCAGTCAGTAGTTAACCCTAAACTAATTTGAATAAACTTTTAGTAGACACACGTTTTAATAAATCTGCAAGGGCCTCATCATAGTTTATACAACCATCTTTCGTAATAGAGTACTCAGAGCTTTTTGCCGCAGATTGCCTGTTGTTTGTCACTTATGCGGCATGTCAATAGAACGTACTGACTAGTGATGTGACGAAAATGACTTAGCTGTAGCGTTATAATTGACAATGAGGTCGGTACTCGATACAATTAGGGTCATCGCGTGGGAGGTTATGAATGAAGAAACTTTCAGATTTAATGTCACAGTTTCGTGGGAAATAGGTGCTTTAACTAAATATAGTGCTCGCTAATATGCTGAAGTGTTGCGCGAAAATGTTGTCACAGAATAGATCTGCGTAACGAATCAACCAGTTTTTCTGCATATCAATTATTCTGTCCTTTGTTATTTCCAGTAGTAAATATATAGTTAATTGCAACTTAAAACATTGGTGTCATAAGTAAGGATTAAACCTATACATAGATAATTTCAAAAAATGTTGTTTCTTCTGATGAGAAGCGTTAAAGTTACTGGTAATATGCAATGACTATTGTATCTTTATGCAAGTTATTCACACTGACAGTAAAAAATAAAAAGAATAAATGTAATCATTGCATTGACCTGAATATCTCAACGCGAAACGGTACTATTGCTTCTTTAGACAACGAACCTGCTAACCATCGTTTTGAATCACGAGTAGGTATGATGTATCTATTAGCTGCTCAATGATTTCCTAAAAACGTTATGGAGACCGCTAATTCACAGAAATCATGTGAATGGTGCGTGAAACAGTGGAGCCTGTGTGTTTCACTGACATATCATTTAGTGCCAATCATTACAAACAGGCAAGGCTGAAGTAGTACGCGAAAATGGGTAATACAAACAGTAGTCATCGCGCATTGTTTTATGAAACAACTATAAATAATGTATAACTAGTACCTATTACTGATAAACTTCGTGAACAATGTACGATTTTGATGGGGACATATTAATGTATTGTCACGAATTTGAGTTTTATTGGTTTAGTATAAGAAGTTACGGGGGTGAGTTGGCTGGACTGCAGTCACGACCCCTTCTCGCCCCGATACGGCGGACGAGGGCTCACGAGTGGGTTTTAGTGGGTTTGAGTCCCACAAGTGCGAGGGCATATCCCCCCCTCAAAAAAAAAGTATAAAAAGTTAAAGTCAATTGAAAATGGGCTCACCATCTAGATACTTATTATTTTTATTGTATGTTTTGACTAGTACAGACATGTTTATTTTCACCTGTCTTGCGGAAGCTTTTCGCAACAATTCAAATAAAACTAAAAATTACACGGATAATTGAGGTAATGGAACGTACAACCAATCTACATTCCTATTCGCACGTCACCAGCTGTCCACTCATAATTTCAATTATCACCTCCAATAAAAAAAGAAAACCAACTGGCTTTAGAGAAAAAAAACACGTGTTTTTATTGCTTCATTCGAATTTTACATTCACGCTAATTTGTCGATGCGCATTTAATAAAAGAAACCGACCGAATTATTCAGTAGCTGTAGAACGCTAATGAACCCTAATGCCGTAAAGAACGGAACGCTCTCAGCGTCATAAAGCCTATCATTAGTGAGTGAGTGAATGGGATACACTTCATCGGTTGTCTATGGACAGGCATCTGTTTTATAGCGCGATTATACCAATTAAAAACTATTAAATTAAACCGTCGGCTACCATTTGATGCGTTGTAAAAATTTCGGCTTTTTTATTCCGTGTTTGTTTATTGTGATGAGCGTTTATAGCGCAGTAAAAGGCGGTGTAACGAATCAATAAAATTCTAAATCAATGTCGCTTTTTCGTGACTTTCAAGTTTGTAGACGCTAGATATTGCGTCAATGGTTACATAAAAGCTTGAACTGGGTTTTATTAAGTTACCCACTAATTTGTACAGGATTTAATTTTTAACTAACAAATTTTTACCTGTATTCATATTTTTGAATGCTGTTATAAGATTATTTTATATATAGTTTTTACATTAAAAATGGAACTTAGTCAAACGAACCATTACCTACTGGTAATGGTTCGTTTGACTAAGTTCCATTGGGCATTGGGCAACGTGCCCAATATGCTGGCAGCATTGCCACGTTGAATGGCAATGCTCAATCTTTGGCGGAAGTATATGACAGCATTTTGGTCACGTGTATTTTTAAATTGATCAAGAATTTTGCTAGTTGGTACTACTTTTCTGCAAAGTTCGTCTAGGTAGGTACCACCGCTTTGCCAGTAATTCTGCCGTCAATCAGTAGCTCGCAAGCACTGCTGTGTTCCGGTTTGAAGGGTATTGTAGCTAGTGAAATTACTGGGCAAATTAGACTTTATGATCTGATCTCACGGTCTAGTAATCTCATTTATAGATTGTGCTGATGTCTTAGGATGACGTGCGCAATGCAGTGTCACGCAAAACTCTATACATTAGAGTTCCGAATGACACTGTAACTGATATGGGCAGCCGTGTCGCTTAACATCAGGCGGACGGCAAGCTCGTCACGTCTATAACAAATAAAACAAATTAACACTATATTATTGTAACAAATGATATTACAATAGAGTATTCTAGTGTAAGTAAGGTAAGGAATATGTATTTAGTTAATAAAAAAAAGCATCATAATGGCCACCCAAGAAGGTATTTCTTACATTTTAATGCCAACTGTGTACACGTAATACCAAAAAAAAGTAATAATCTTGTCTACGGCCAGCGAAAAGGAAGTCCGCCATTTTCGCGGGTGAAATTCCCGCCAATTAGCACGTCGTTCGCCGCTTTCGCGAACAAAGCAAATCTTTAAATGTGCTTTAAAGCGCTTTTGAAGGAAAACCCTTTGTTTGTTCTTACTTTGTCGAGAAGGGCCATTATGCAATGTTAATGATTTTAGATGCGCGTTTCTCTACTTGTTTATATCTTGAAAATATGCAATTAATTAGCGATGGTGTGCGAAAAACGCTCAAATGAAATTGTTTTATGTTTTTACGAGTGATTTGCGAGACTCTGAGCAATGATAATGCGTTGTTTATTAGATTTTACGATGCCTCGAATGCCGCTCGTTTGAATTATCGATTTCTTTTTCTATTATATTGAATTTGAATGTCAGACGTTTTTGACACTTATAAATTAAAAAGTTTTATAGCTAATCTTACTGTGTTTTGAGGACACGTCTCACATTCATGAAATTTTATATTTGATCCTGCTACTTTTGAATTCAAACCAAGGGACTTACTGCGTAAGTCTGGTGGAGATCGTAATCGTGTTCTCTCTTGCTCGCGCACTCGTGGACTTGTTAATTGGCGCGTGCGGGATGGCAGGCGAAGCCGATTGCCAGAACGATTACGCGGTAGGGGTGCAAGCCATACAGACAAATATTCATAGTTTAAAAATATACATAGTAATATTTTAGAGATAAAATTTCTTGACTTGTGCAGTAAGCTGGTGAATGCGAGGCAAACGGAAGTTGTAATTGGTTCATGTAGTTCGCCATTGTCAACATATCAAAGTAAAAAAACTTTACCTATTATTATGTTGGTATGTCCGGTAAAATGACAATTTACAATTGTCAAGATGGCGACATTAACATTAAACAAAGCAAAAACAAAGTTATACCGTCCGATAGATGTAGCTAAACTAAAGAAGTTTTCCTTCAGTCGTGTAATCTAAAAGCGCACTCGTTTTTTTTTTCTTTTTCTCTTACTACTTACTCACTTCCCCTATCAACAACATTTTAAAACATTTTTTGTAATATTATAGAAATTGACGTTAGTACCTAGTATTCAAAACATCATTCCATTTTTTTTTTTTTATTGTTTGAGGCTCGCGCTTGACCACTATCGCACCTGATGGTAAGTGACGATGCGGTCTAGGATGTAACATGAGGATGGGCATCTATATTGCCCGAACACCGGTCGAGTTATTCGACTGTATCTCGTGAGTGTTAGCCGTGTACTAGTTGTAGTTATTTCTAATTTATATAAAACCTCACAAAAGTTTCTCTTGTCTTCAGGTATGGTTTCAAAACCGTAGAATGAAGGATAAACGTCAACGAATTGCCGTCGCATGGCCTTACGCAGCCGTCTACAGCGACCCGGCCTTCGCCGCTTCAATCCTCCAAGCTGCAGCCTCTTCCGTAGGCCTTCCTTACGGCTACCCCTCTCCAGCTTTAATACCCCCGTTCCACAACCCCCAGCTACTACCCAGTGGGTACCCCTACCCCTACCCCACGTATCCCCGCTATCCCTACATTCCCCCTACTCCCCCTTCCCCTGTCAACACCGAAGCGTCACCTTTAAGACCTTCATACACGAATTTTAATTTGAACGTTGATAAATAGACCAAAAATGTAAATATTTTATTAATTATAAGTAATTTATTAAATGCTGGTCATGTCGAAATTTAGGATTTAAATGTGTTGTTAATAAAAAGACATTTTTTATAAGTTATTAAATTGTAGATATTGTATAGTTCATTCACATTTCGATTCGTTCGTTCTTTGACTTTTGTCTATGGTAGGGTTGTAAATGTGATTTGATTTTTGAACGCCTGTGTTTAGTTGTTATAAAATTATGCCATTCTCTCAATTATTTGAAAATTTTTCTTTAATCTGTGGTTATATATCTAGGCTATGTAAATAGATAGACTAAGAAGGTTGCATATTATCACATAAAAACATTTAAAATTATGGATTAAAAACTCGTTTAGAAACCAAAGCAAAAAAGTATTAACTCTGCTAAGGTTTCCAAGATAACGGTTATCTCTTAACACACACTGAACCAAACAAACAAATAATTATAATGACAGGGATGAATTAAAATATGTTTATGTATCTCACATACAAATAAATATGAAACAACACACAACAGTAAACAAATTACGTTAATTGGTTACAAAAACAACCTAATAAAAAGTCACAGAGTATAAATTACCAGATGAGACACAGGAACAGCATTTGGATATGAAATTTAATGACTCCTTTAAATTTAAAGGGGTCATATTTTAATCATTCTTTTTTATTGTATTCTATGTATGTATTTACAAACAAAAAGTATCTAAGTATTGTATCAGTTATCTGGTTCCCATAGTACAAGCTTTGCTTAGTTTGGGCTAGATGGCGCTGTGTGAAATGTCCACACACATATTATATTATATTATATTATTTAAATTTAATAAGTAACAAAATAATAGTTCATACAATCAATCAAAGTAAATTTTAAAATAGTTCAGGTAAAATTAATGAAACAATTTTGATTTTAAATCCAATCTGTTAAAATCTAGAAAATTGACTTGTAATGCAATTATTAACCAACGTAATAATAATAATAGCGCCCAACGATCACATACATAGATCCTGGACCCTAACTAGGTTTCCCTGTGTCTAGGGACCCAGGAACTATGAGGACCATGGTCCCACAACACCCAGATACAGAACAAATATTTGCGCTTTTCTTCTATGCACAATACTTGTTTTGCCGCGGGAATTGAACCCGCCATCTCCGGGTTATGAGCCGACCTGCTCAACCACAACTATAGAATAGAAACCTCATTCTTTATGATTCAGATAGTAACGTTGGCTAAATGATCATTACTTACATAAAATATGTATAAAATGCGAAAAAATGTGTGGCATAGTCTTAAAAAATCACTGTAATGTATTTTTTTCTGCAACTTATCATCTTTTCTTAGAACTTTGTATGTTAATATTTTTTTATTCATTTAATACTTACTCAATTAGTTAATTAAGCACCAATATAAAATATCGTTAAATCTAGGAATTGTATAAAGTTACGTTTTAATTATTATTAAAAGAAATAAAAAGTTATTACATTATATAAATTTATTTTGTGGTTTTATTTTATACTGGCCGTGCTCACGGTTTATTCGTGTGAGCAATGATCACAATACTGTATGCTTTCCTATTTAGTGAAGTCTATGATCAGGGGGACGATCACGAAAATTCGATTGCAATGCAGCAGGAGAAATTTCTATACTAACTATGCACATAAGTTTTGGCGGGAAAGCGAAAAAGATTGCGTCGCCGCATTGTATTATTTTCCAAAACTTGTGTTATTTTCAGTGTTAGTGCATAAAATTGGTGGCATTCTATTCGTTAAGTGCTGGATTACAGGCGTGAGTGTGGGAAAATGGTATAATGATGGTGAAACGTTTCTTTTCGTGTTGTTTCCAAAACTCCATAGAAGTTTCAAGTAAAGTTGCCACCACTTGGAGTATGACTTTGACTAGACTATGACTTGACTTTATGACTTCGACTATGACTTAGAAGTTAATGATATTTATAAATAATATTTATAAATATGTTGACACATATTTGCGTGAAATATCATTAACTTGATAAATTATCAATTACTTGACACTAGCTAAATACACAAAAGTGTGGAGCCAAAACATTAAAAAAAAATGTACATAGATGGCAAACAATAAATGTGGCGCGTTTATCGCCGCCACAATTCTATTCTAAGGCAACAGCTACGGCACGTCACCTCCCGCGCTAAGTAAAGTAAAGTTGCCACCACTTTACTAGGAGTATGATTTTGACTAGACTGACTTCAACTGTGACTTGACACATATTTGCGTGAAATATCGATGGCTTGATAAATTATCAATTACTTGACACTGGCTAAATACACAAAAGTGTGGAGCCAAATCCTAAAAAAAAAACTATGCACATAAACTGCGTATTCAAACTGTCAAATCCATATAAAATGTGTTTCTTTTTGTTGCAATCGATCTACGTGATCTGACGTCGTTTAAAGTAGTACTAAAAAATAATGACGGAGTGAACAAAGTGAATGAAAGTCTGCTGCAAACACTGGGAAATAGTTTATAGCTTGACTCATAGTGAGATTTTTTTTGTCGTTTGAATTGTGGTATTTTAATTTTGTTGGGAAAGAATCAAATGAACGAATGAAGAAAAATCGTTACAAAGAATGCATGATGTCGCTGTTTTGTTTTTGTTTTGGTGCCACACTTTTATGTATTTAGCCAGTGTCAAGTAATTGATAACTATATAAGACAAGTCATAGGCCAAGTCATCAAGTTGCGTCATAGTCTAGTCTAGTCAAGTCATACTCCTAGTAAAGTGGTGGCAACTTTACCAGAAGCTTCTATGGAGTTTTGGAAACAACACGAAAAGAAACGTTTCACCATCATTATACCACTTTCCCACACTCATGCCTGTAATCCAGCACTTAACGAATAAAATATCACCAATGCACTAACACTGAAAATAACACACGTTTTGGAAAATAATACAATGCGGTGACGCGATCTTTTTAGTTTTCCCGCCAAAACGATGTCGCTGTTATGACGATTTCAATTACTTGAAGAATTAGGGTTCCGCGCCATATCCACTTATATAAGAGGCCATGAGAGCCAAAGTGGCCTAACTGCATTTTTAAATACCTTTATTATATTGTACTCTATGTGCATTATAATAAAGGGGAGGAGCCATTTTCTCACTTCTTCTGTCATACTATTTTAATCCCTATTTATTGGAAGCCTTTTATTGGTAGATTCATTTATTGCGCTATAGCTTTTACCATTTAGAGCAGACTCCAATAAAAATATGAATATTGAAAAAAAATGCAGTTAGGCCACTGGCTCTCATGGCCTCACTGACAATGGAAAATGCATTGCAAACCACGCTTTGGAAGGAATGTAACCTTGGCGATCACGTAACTTGATTGCAACTAAGAGAAACACAGTTTGTATGGATTTGACAGTTTGAATACGCAGTTTATGTGCATAGTTAGTATGGAAATTTCCCCTGTTGCATTGCAAAGTTTCGTGATCACCCCGCTGGAATGGGGTTGCTTATGTTTTTTGCCACGCGTAAGAATGAGATGAAGCAAAGTTATTCAACGCCTCATTTCTTTGTTAAAAACCGTGGTTCGCAAAGCATTCTCCAGTGTTTTCAACCGACTTTAAATAAGGTTTTTTTTTACTGTTTGATAGGCTCGCGTTTGACCACTATCGCACCTGATGGTAAGTGACGATGCGGTCTAGGATGTAACACGCTTGCCTAGAAGATACCTGTTCACTCTCGATTTGAAGACTCCAAGGTTGTAGTTATCGGGAAATACGGACGGTTCAAGCGTTAAGGCTGTTCGCATGATAAATGTGGAGCCAAATCTCTTTGTTCGCACATGTGGGATATTAACCATCTTACTAGGTGGTAGGACTTTATTACAAAGGAGGCCAATTAGCATTTTGCCCTGTTTGTCGAAGGTTCTGGAGAGAGCCGTTTGTATGCAGCTAAGTCATTATCTTGAAAGTAATAACATCTTACCTCAGATGCAGTCCGGTTTTAGAAAAGGACGCAGCACTGTGACCGCTATGCTCGATGTTACTGACAGTATACTCTGTGCACAAGACAAAGGAATGTGTACTTTACTTGTGCTACTAGATTTTTCTAGAGCTTTCGACTCCTTGGATATTAATCTACTTTTATCGAAGTTAAATTATTATGGTTTTGACTACGAGGCTCGTCAGTGGTTCAACAGTTATCTTAGAAATCGCTACCAGTATGTAAAACTAGATCGAAAAAACGGTTCTTCAGTTATGTCAGACAAAGTGGCTGTAACTAGAGGAGTACCTCAAGGTTCCATCTTGGGACCGCTTCTTTTTATCTTGTATTCGGCGGACATAATAACTCATATTAAATATTGTAAATTTCATATATATGCTGACGATATACAAGTGTACATCTCATGAAACCAGCCGAAATAAATGCTGCGGTAATAAAACTTAATGAGGATCTATCTGGTATTGCCAGCTGGTCCTTAAAAAATAATCTATTGTTAAATCCTCTTAAAACCAAATACCTAATTTTTGGCAGCAAAAATCAACTCACAAATGTAGGCCCATCAGTAACTGTCATGGTCATGGATGAACCCATCGAGCGTGTATATGAAGCGCGCAACCTAGGTTTGCTTATGGATTGTGAGTTACGTTTTGAGAAGCATATTGCAAACTCAGTTAAGAACTGTTTTTATAAATTAAAAGTTTTGTATCGTATGAGGCCTTTCCTTAAAGAACCCTTGCGTATTCAGCTAGTTGAGTCGCTAATTTTGTCAAAACTAAATTATATGGATACCGTTTTTGGCCCCCGGTTACTAGCAAGAACAAAGAAACTCATCCAAAGAATTCAGAACGCTTGTGCACGATTCTGCTTTGACATCCCGTTAAGAGCTCATGTGACTCCATACTTGAACAAGAGTTTCATGCTAAAAATGAAGCATCGACGTAAGCTTCACTTAGCTTGTCTACTCTTTGGTGTCATAAAGTATCGACAGCCTGCATATCTTTATGAAAAGCTGACTTGGATATCTGCACGGAGATCTTACGGATCATGCCAATGCGCAATGCAGCTGTCGACGCAACATCATAGCTCAGCCGCTTTCAGGGGTAGTTTCCGATACGCTGCGACTAAGTGTTGGAATAATATTCCACCACCATTCAGGAACCTGCAAAATATTGGTTTATTTAGATCCAAACTTAAGATTTTTCTATACCAACATCAAACAAGTCAGGAAACACTAGCGCACGACACAAGTGTTGTTTAATCATCATCATCATCATCATCATCATCAGCCTGTGTTAGTCCACTGCTGGACATAGGCCTCTCCCAAGGTACGCCATTGAGCCCGGTCTTCAGCTCTTCTCATCCAATGACTGCCAGCCACTCGGCGCAAGTCGTCGCTCCACCTAGTCGGCGGGCGTCCTACACTACGTTTGCCAAGTCGCGGTCTCCACTCAAGGACACGCTTTCCCCAACGGTTGTCGGTTCTGCGGCAAATATGGCCAGCCCACTGCCACTTCAGTTTGCTAATTCAATAGGCTATGTCGGTGACATTAGTTCTCGGATCACCTCAAATCTGATTCGATCCTTCAGAGAAACTCCAAGCATAGCCCTCTCCATAGCTCTCTGAGCGACTTTAAGCCGGTGGACTAGCCGCACTGTGAGTGTCCATGACTCGGCTCCGTATGTCATAACCGGTAGGACGCACTGGCTGAATACCTTTGTTTTTAGGCATTGAGGTATTCGCGACGAGAAGACTCGACGAAGCTTACCAAATGCTGCCCAGCCCAGCTGAATTCTTCTATTCACTTCTTTCTCGAAGTTGTTCTTACCTAGTTGGAGCGTTTGCCCTAGGTATACATATTCCTGAACAACTTCAAGCGTAGCCCCGTGAATAGCAACAGGTTCCGGATTAACATGTTCATTGAACATAATTTTGGTCTTATCTAAGTTCATCCGGAGACCGATGCGTTGAGAAGAATCAGCCAGGCCGTCCAACATTTGCTGTAAGTCCTGCAACGTTTCGGCCATTACGACGATGTCATCTGCAAATCGCAAGTGTGAGATGTAGGCACCGTTTATATTAATGCCCCGTCCTTGCCAGTCCAGAGTCTTGAACATATCCTCCAATGCGTTTGAGAACAGTTTCGGGGATATTACGTCCCCTTGTCTCACACCACGACGCAGGTGGATATGTTCAGACTGCTGGTTCTGTACTTGGACGGTCATTGTTGCGGCGTCATACAGACATCTCAACACTTGGATATATCGCCAATCAACCTGGCACCGTTGCAAGGACTCCAAAACAGACCAGGTTTCGATGGAGTCAAAAGCCTTTTCATAACCCACAAACGCTAAGCACAAGGGCTAATTATACTCTGTGGACTTCTGTATAATCTGCCTCATTGTGTGAATGTGGTCTATGGTGCTGTATCCTCCTCGAAACCCGGCCTGTTCCGGGGGTTGGAATTCGTCAAGCCTTCGCGCAAGACGATTTGTGATGACTCTCGAAAACAGCTTGTAGACATGGCTCAGGAGGGAAATGGGTCGGTAGTTTTTCAGAAGGGTCTTGTCTCCTTTTTTGAAAAACAAAACGACGATACTCCTGTTCCATATCTTTGGAGTTCTCCCAGAGAAGAGGACAGAATTAAATATGCACTGGAGTTCCCTTAAAACAGGCATACCACCTGCTTTGAGGAGCTCCGTTGTGATTCCGTCCTCTCCTGGGGCTTTTCGATTTTTAAGCTGTTTGAGAGCCAACTCAATTTCGTCTAGGCTGACTTCTGGCAGGTCTTCGGTGAAATGGCGCGTCAAAGTGGCTCTCGAATCCTCCGTAGACTGTTCGGGTTGAGGCGCATGCGACGCGTACAACTGGCTGTAAAAGTCCTTAACTTCCTCCAGAATCTCAGGCTTAGAAGTAACGACTTTCCCACGCGATGTGGTCAACTTCGTCAGTTGGCTTCGGCCGAGCTGTTTCACGAAGACTTTCGACCCCCGGTTTTGCTCTATCGCTTCCTCTATGGAGCGTGTATTGGAGCTTCGGAGATCTCGTCTAACTAGCTTCGTGATTAACTTGCTCAAGGACCGCTGCTCTGACGAAGTGACTGCTGGGTCTTCTCGTCGCTTCTGCATAAGCTCTAATGATTCTGGTGAAAGTTTGGACTTTTTGCCTTTGGGACGCATTTCGCAAAATTTCGTGCCATCCTCTCGGAGGATTCTTGCCACTTGTTCGAGTTTCTGATCCACGTCAACGTCTACTGTGCTTTCCAAGGCAGAAAATCGGTTCTCCAGTTTAATCTGGAACGTTTCGGATCCCACCACGGATTGGAGCATATTTGGTCGGAGCGTGGACTTCATCAAGCGGACACGTTCAAGCTTGTAATCAATATCCAGAGTGCCTCGTACAAGTCGGTGGTCACTTCCGGTTTTAAACCTTGCGACCACTGAGACATCCCTGAATATGCGCTTCTTGTCCGCTATGATGAAATCAATCTCATTTTTGGTCATAGCGTCGGGGCTTTGCCACGTCCACTTCCGTTGGGGCTGTTTCTTAAAGAATGAATTCATTAAGAAAAGCCCTTCTTTTTCCAGGAAGTTGACGAGCATTTGCCCCCTATGATTCCTAATGCCAAATCCGTGTTGTCCTATTACCGATTCACTGCATGTCTGTACTCCCACTTTGGCGTTGAAATCTCCCATGACGACGTTGAAGTGGGCCTTAGACGTGTTATGCAAGGCCCTCGATATGTCGTCATACATATCTTCGACTTCATCATCCGAGTATGTCGACGTGGGCGGGTACACTTGAATAACTTTGAGATTATACCTCTCAGTTAACTTGATAACAAGATACGCAACTCTCGTCGACACACTGGAGACTTCTACAACGTTGTCAGTGAGGAGCTTATGGACCAGAAACCCAACGCCACCTTGGGATGGATTATCTCCCTCTCTGAAATACATAAGATGGCCTGATTCGAGTGTTATGGTATCCTCCCCCTCTCTTCGGATTTCGCATAACCCAAGAATATGCCACCTTATGTATTTCAGTTCTTCTTCAAGCTGGGCCAAATGCTCGTCATGCCGTAGCGTTCGTCCGTTAAAAGTAGCTATGGTCAATCGGGTTGGGCGGCCTTCCGTAGCCCGGGGATTCTTAGCACCCCCTACCCTGCCGTTACCATGTCCGCCGCCTTGGTCAGGAATAGCAGGGCTGCCGGGAACTAGGGGCCATGTTCTGTTCTGGCTTATCATTTGGGAGGTAAATGCCCATAATCGCCACGCTGGGCAAGCGGGTTGGCGATCGCAGAACGTAGCTCTTTGCACCGGTGACGCTGCTGCCCGTCACCGGTCAGTGGAATTTAACTACGCTAGTTTGGGATGGTTATACCGCCATCAGTCGGTCGCCAGAGCCTCGTTCGTTATCTAGCAGGATGACCACGGGCAGGTGAGGTTGGCTTGGAGTAATAAGGTGGTGATTTACTCCCTTGCATCCCATTTTAATATTTAATCTTAAAAATAACAGCTCATCATTTTATAAACTGTCTACATATATATCTTAGTAATTTACTTAACTTACTTACTTACTGCCAACTTCTGTCACTTCTCATTTACTAAATTGTTTTATTTGTATACTGGTTCGCACAATTCGTTTTAATACTTTTGTTTGTTGTATTTTAATTTTAAGTATGTGTATTAATTACTATTCACACAAATATATGTTTATATTTTCTTTATAATTTAGAACATTGATGTATGTCTGTTCCGTGGCTTCACCAAACGGTCCCAACGGAAGACCAGCGCCGGTTCGTAAGAACTAGCACCATGCTGAGTTGGGGCCGGTTTGTGACAGAACTTGAACGCGACGTTCTTAGGTAATTTTAATTTTCATGTATTTTTCTATGTCCTTGTTCTGTTACAAAATAAATTTTCTTTCTTCTTTCTTTCTTTCTTTCAAAGTTCGTCTAGGTAGGTACCACCGTTTTGCCAGTTATTCTGCCGCCAAGCAGTAGTGTGCAAGCACTGCTGTGTTCCGGTTTGAAGGGCACTGTAGCTAGTGAAATTACTGGGCAAATGAGACTTTATGATCTGATCTCACAGTTTAGTAATCTTATTACTAGATTGTGCTGATGTCTCTGGATGACGTGCGCAGTGCAGTGTCCCGCAAACCTCTGTACTTTAGAGTACCGAGTGACACTGCAGCTGGTATAGGCAGCCGTGTCGTTTAACATCAGGCGAACGGCTAGCTCGTCCCGTCATTCCTTAACATAAAAAAAAATGTACCGGTGGCGCTTTTTCGTACATCTGGTTGTCCTATGGAAGGTCCATTCGACTTAGCCGAAGACCATATAGACCACATACACCCTGCCACCACCCCTTAAAAAAAAAAGGTGTCCACACATATTATATTATATTAGTGATCTATCAACGCACAGCCCAAACCACTGGACGGATCGGGCTGAAATTTTGCATGCAGGTAGATGTTATGACGTAGACATCCGCTAAGAAAGGATTTTGCGAAATTCCACCCTTAAGATGGTGAAATGGGTGGTTGAATTATTTTCCCATAGGCCACGACGCGGGCGAAGCTGCGGGCAGAAGCGTGTGCTAATAAACTGTTATTTTATTATATCCAAGCATTTTGGTAGAAATAGAAACCCTATCACATAGGGCCGATTCCAACCGAACTAAAGTAGTGTTTTTTCGAAATTTTCATTCGCAAACTACGTTCCATGGAATGAGAGTGAGCGTTTTTACTACCACCGAATTATGCCACTTTTTGAAGTAAAACTTCTTTACGCACGCTTGGCTTAAGTAAGCTAGTGAATACGTTATAATTAGTTTTTTTTTATGTTTTGGCTCCACTCTTTTGTGTATTTAGCCAATGTCAATTAATTGATAATTTATCAAGTTAATGATATTTCACGCAAATATGTATCAAGTCACAATCGAAGTCGTCAAGTCAAGTCATAGTCAAGTCAGTCTAGTCAAAGTCATACTCCTAGTAAAGTTTTTTTTTTTTTTTAATACAAATTTATTTATTGACACATTTGGTTACAAAGTTATAATGAATCCATAGACTCCCGAACTAGTGGAAACTGTGTTTCAGGAGTCAGTGGCTTCTCCCATTATTTATTTTATCTAAGCTATGTCACTCTAATTAGTTTTTTTTTTTTTTAAGTGGTGGCAACTTTACTTGATGCCTCTATGGAGTTTTGGAAACAACACGAAAAGAAACGTTTCACCATCATTATACCATTTTCCCACACTCACGCCTGTAATCCAGCACTTAACGAATAAATAGCCACCAATTTTATGCACTAACACTGCAAATAACACAAGTTTTGGAAAATAATACAATGCGGTCACGCGATCTTTTTCGTTTTCCCGCTAAAAACCCATTTTTGGCGTTCTTAGCTGCAACTGAAACACCCTACACAGCCTAGATTACTCCGCACGGCCAGCATTAAGCGTGCCATACATCACTAGGCTGTGAGCTTCATTGAAACGTGTCCCGATAATGCTGGTACGTAATTAACGTCCCTAATAAAACCTGCACGGTTTATTGGACAATTTAGCGCGGGAGGTGACGTGCCATGGCTGTTACCTTAGAATAGAATTGTGGCGGCGTTAAACGCGCCACATTTATTGTTTGCCATCTATGTACATATTTTTTTTTAAGGTTTTGGCTTCACACTTTTGTGTATTTAGCCAGTGTCAAGTAATTGATAATTTATCAAGTTAATGATATTTCACGCAAATATGTGTCAAGTCATAGTCGAAGTCATAAAGTCAAGTCATAGTCTAGTCAAAGTCATACTCCGAGTAAAGTGGTGGCAACTTTACTTGAAACTTCTATGGAGTTTTGGAAACAACACGAAAAGAAACGTTTCACCATCATTATACCATTTTCCCACACTTACGCCTGTAATCCAGCACTTAACGAATAGAATGCCATCAATTTTATGCACTAACACTGAAAATAACACAATTTTTGGAAAATAATACAATGCGGTGACGCAATCTTTTTCGCTTTCCCGCCAAAACTCTCATGTACATATTTAGAATTAAGATTTGTTATTATCTGTGTCTCTGTGTTTCTATCTGTATCAATTATTGTATCTGTTATCATTCACACATAATGTTCATTCAACTCGTTTCACTCTCTTCACTCGCCGCATTCTATCTCTCTACTCTACTCCCGACCGTCGCGCGAGCAAGTGTTGCTCGACGCCTTTATTATCACTTGTAATCTTTATATATTGTGGTGGCTCGAAGAGCAAAACTATAGTCTCTGAAATATATAACGTTATACCGAACACCGGGTTTCATTGAAGAACCTTCGTCACCCAAAGAATCTTTATTCCGTGGGCTGGCTATATACGTGATACGCCATTTGCCGTAGCGAGATAAAATACTCTTTATGAAGTAAAACTTCTTTACGCACGCTTGACTTGGGGAGTAAGCCGGTGAATACGAGATACGAGGGGAACTAAAGTTGAAGTTGGTTTATGTAGTCATTGTCAACATAACAAAGTTACAAATTTGTATTTTTATGATGTCCGGTAAAATGACAATTTATAATTGTCAAGATGGCGACATTAACATTGATCAAGGCAAAAACAAAATTATACACAGGGAATCCTAGTTAGGGTCCAGGAGCTATGTATGTGATTGTTGGGCGTTATTATTATTATTCAAATTAATTTCAACCTGTCCTTGTGAGGACTTTTACTTATATTCTGTGCGTGTAAATATTTAAGTACAATTTAGTCAGTTTTAGTTACTGTGGTGTCGATTCTGTGTCGCGTACTCTAAAGCTAAACGAAATTAACATATTTCCGTCTTTTTCATTTCCCCTTTATCAGAAGAGTACCGCCATACTTTAAGTTTACTTTAGTTTTAGAAAATGCGACACAGAATCGACACCTGTTTAGTATTAAAGAACCATAAAAAAAAACAAGGTAGATAAGTTTGACAAGCAACCTCTTATAATAAATAGGGTAAAATGACGTCGAATTTATTTACTGGAGTCTGTATAATAATTTGTCAATAACAAATATGTCCTCCATATATTTCTCGTACAGATAAAAGTGTAATAAATGATAAGCGTAGAATAAGAAATATTGCGCTACGATAGCCAACATCACGTAAATACTCGGACTAGTATTTTTTTTAGTTTGGCTTCTCACTCGTTATCAGATGAAGAATTATTTAGCCAGTCAAGTTTACATAATATTTTTACTTTTTTTTTAAGTTTAACTCATTATAATTTCAAATTTACCTTTTTTTTATGTTAAGGAATGACGTGACGAGCTAGCCGTTCACCTGATGTTATACGACACGGCTGCCCATATCAGCTGCAGTGTCACTCGAAACTCTAAAGTATAGAGCTTCGCGTGACACTGCACTGCGCACGTCGTCCAGAGACTACAGTACAATCTAGTGATAAGATTACTAAACTGTGAGATCAGATCATAAAGTCTCATTTGCCCAGTAATTTCACTAGCTACAGTGCCCTTCAAACCGGAACACAGCAGTTCTTGCGCACTACTGCTTGGCGGCAGAATAACTGGCAAAGCGGTGGTACCTACCTAGACGAACTTTGCAGTAAAGTCCTGCCACCTAGTAAAAGTCAAGTCAAAGTTTAGTCACTCACAACCAAGCCAAACTCAAGCTCCATTCAAAAACTCCACGGTGAATATAATTCGGTCAATTTAGACATCCTCACCCGTATTTTTGGTCTAATTTGACCGGAGTAATAGTGCACCATCCTTCCTTATAAACGTGAAAGTTTGTATGTATAAATGTATGGATATTTGTTACTCTTTCACGCAAAAACTACTGAATGGATTCTAATGAAACTTGGAATGCAGATAGCTTATACATTGGATTAACACATACTTTTTACCCGCGGATAAAACCGTACCTATATAAATAACCCATATAAGATAAAGACATTCTGCAGTGTAAAACTTCTAAAAACATAATTATTATTATGTTTTTAGAAGTTTTTTGAAGAAACATAATTATTATTATGTTTTTAGAAGTTTTTTGAAGAAACATAATTATTATCATGTTTTTAGAAGTTTAAGTTAAAGTAAAATTGCTTATTAGCCAAATATGGCTACATTGTAATTCAATTAGAGTGCCCACCTTGAAGGTACTCTAGGAAAAAGGCAAAAAAAAAAAATCTGCAGTGTCTCAAAAAAAAAATCACACACGGGATTTGAACCAGCACTTTACTATTTCATCAAACCTGCATTAAAGCCACTATTTAAGAACTACCTAGCCTGGAAGAAATCGCTTAATGAGATAAGGCCGCCCTTTGTGGTGCAAGGTGCAAGGTTTTTTAAGATGGTTGTTATATATTAGTTGTTGTTCAATAAAGTATTATAAGGTAATTACACTTTATGTTATTAGGGATTATTATAAATTTTATTATTATAAAATTTGATCTTTCAGAACGACTGATCGAGGCAACACGTGACCAAAATGCTGGTTTTTATTTAGCCCAAAGACTAAGCATTGCCATTCAACGGGGCAATGCCGCCAGCATTTTGGGCACGTTGCCAACTGGTAGCGGCTTCTTAGATTAAGTTTTGCTAATGCATAGTTTTTATTTTTCATTTAATCTATAAAAAATAATAATACATACAATCCCTAATAACAATAAAGTATTATTGTATTGTATTGTATGGTACGTAATACCATTTTTTGGAAAAATCATAACAAAAATCAGAAAGTAGCATAATTCTACTGGTCAATAATAACAAGTCCCATAAAATATTATGAAGAACACTTAATTAACAAGATGGCGGACAAAAACCGTGCCAAAAAAACAAAGAGCAATAAAACTAATATCTCAACAGCGGAGCAGTGAATGAGGGCATAAAAATAATCAAATAGATCAGCAAAACAGTTGACATGGTAGTGATGTTGTGACAGGTTTCGGGATAACGGAGCCGAAACCGAATCTCTGAGAGCTCTTAAGCTTTACTTAATTAATGTCTGTAAGTATTGACGAGTTTATAATAGTTTGTATGTTTAGTCTGTTGTTGTATTTATAGTTACATGTATAAACGATAATTCAAATATAAGGAGTCATGGAGTTACTTTAAAAAGAAAAGTGTTTAATCTACATATATATAACTCAAATGTTACTGATTGATTGACTGACTCACATAGTGATCAACGCACAGCCCAAACCACTGGACGGATCGGACTGAAATTTGACATGCAGGTAGATGTTATGACGTAGGCATCCGCTAAGAAAGGATTTTTCGAAATTCTACCCTTAAGAGGGTGAAGTGGGTGGTTGAATTATTTTCCCATAGGCTACGCCGCGGGCATAGCTGCGGGCAGAAGCTCGTTTAAAATAAAGGAATATGGAGAGTTACAATTCCATCAGTTACAAGTTGTTGAAAAGTTATATAAAAAGTCAGAAATGTTATGTTTTTAGGGGCTGAATGAAAATTGAGTTAATTAAAACTTTAAAATTAAAACTATCTCGAACTCGATCAAGAATTAACTGTTTTAAATTTCGTAGGCTTTCTCTTCTTAAAATGCGTTGCTGTACGAATTTTAAAATTAATTTAAATGATTTTAAACATATTTGTTATGTAAATACAAAATTAAATAAAAATTTGAGTAACTCCGACGGATCAGTGACCCAAAATTAGGTTTGCTTGCGAAACGGTAAAGTGTTTTTTTCTAGACTTCCTGTAATTTCAGCCCACTATTTAGAGTCTACACTGCAGTTAGTAAGTCTGCTGCCGCTGCATCTTTGCAGCGGTATCTTGGGCACCGGGTTGGTTATTAACAAAGTCAAAGTCAAAAGATTTATTGCAAATAGGCTAATTTTAGCACTTTTACAAGTCAAAATTATATTAGGTACTTAAAATTAAGTTATTTCACTACGCATATAAAATTACAAAGTGCTTAATGTCAAATAATATATAGCAAGCCCATTACAATATATGAGTTTGAAAAAAAGCATATCTCTTTCTCACTACTGGTGCAAGCAATCCGGCACAAAAACAGAAAGAAAGATGCTCCGTAAAATACTGAAAAATTATAATTTAGATTTTTTCGTAATCCTGTAACAAAAAAGCAAATTGCTCGTCTGATGGTAAGCGCTCACCATCATCACCTATACTTCCGAAAAGGCGTGTTGCTATTGCATTGATGGTCGATTTTTTTGCCGAAAATCAGTGCTGAAATTAAGCCGAAAGCAATCGAAACCCGAATACCCCGCACTACAAGTTCCAATTTGTCGAGGCAAATATCCTTTCTCATAATACGGCCGAGATGTATATCTGTAATAGACGCAGTCTGATAACGGAGTAATAAATGTTAAGGGAGCTGGGTGGAGCCGACTTAGCGTGGAATAGAATGTCCATTGGCTACAAGTTGCTAGGACAATCACGCTTCACGCTAATATTATAAAGGCGAAAGTTTGTATGTGTGTTTGTGTGTATATTTGTTACTCCTTCACGCTCAAACGGCTGAATGGATTTGGATGAAATTCGGTACCAAGATAGCTTATACACTGGATTAACATATAGGCTACATTTTATCCCGGAAAAGTGAAATGTTCCCGTGGGATGAGCAAATAATTAAAATACTTTTTATCGTCGGGTGAAACCGCGGGGCGCAACTAGTTTATGATAATGATAATTTACTAGGTGGTAGGACTTTTCTGCAAAGTTCGTCTGGGTAGGTACCACCGCTTTCCCAGTTATTCTGCCGCCAAGTAATAGTGCGCAAGCACTACTGTGTTCCGGTTTGAAAGGCATTGTAGCTAATGAAATTACTGGGCAATTTATCTGATCTCACAGTCGAATGATCTTATTACTAGTGCTGGTGTCTCAGTATGACGTGCGCAGTGCAGTGTCACGCGAAACTTTATATTTTAGAGTTCCGAGTGACACTGTTCTGTTATGGGCGGCCGTGTCGCTTAATATCAGGCGAACGACTAGCTCAATAATATAATAATATTCAATTACATAAAAAAATTAAGGACATATTCTGATCTTGCGTTTTTATATAAAACTTTCTTCATTTATAATTCGGACAGCAAAGGAATGGAACACATTACCAGCTTCATTTTTTCCTGACAAATATAATCTGGAAGTTGATTCTAGAAGTGTGTGTGTGTGTGTGTGTGTGTATGTGTGTGTGTGCGTGTGTGTGTTTTTTATAAATTAGATAGCCTGATTATAGATAGATAAACTCTTCATTAACACCAAGATGACGAAATACTAAACAGGAAAGCTTATAAGTAGGTTACAAGGGCGGTCTTATCGCTAAAAAGTAAAAAATGGTTAATGTTCTAAAGGCCATAAATGACCAGAAAAAATATTCATTTAATCCATATTTCCATATTTCACGTAATCTTAAAAAACCCCCAAAATCAAAATTTTCACGCGCAGATCCAGTTTGATATAAAATTATTATCTGCGATTTTCAACTTTAAATATAACGCCATAAGGACCCCGTCAAAAATCGTACTATGACAAGGCCTTAAATGAACTAAATATAAAACACTAGTCGCGCCCCACGGTTTCACTCGCTGATATGTGTTAATCTAGCGTATAAGATACCCGCATTCCAAATTCATTATTTATTATTATTCATAATTTATTAAATTCATTAGTTTTTATAGGAATGAATGTTTAATAAATAAATATTGATAAAAAAACTTTTAACTTCAAAAAAAACCCGCATGCCTAGTTATAAAATCCATTCGACGTTTTTGCGTGAAAGAGTAACAAACTTCCATACATCCATAACACAAAAACTTTTGCGTTTATAATATTGGCAAGGTTTAAAAGATTCGGTTTGTTCAGCTGCTGTTTCAACGAAATTAGTATAATATTGTGCATTTTCTTTAAACAACTGCCATTTTTTAAGAAAAAGTATGCGTCAGCCAAACCTCAGTTTTAAGTACCGTTCAGTAAGAATATACCCTCATTTATAAACTTCCCTGGCAGAATATATTTTGCGCCTTTTTTCGCAAACCCAAACACAATTATAGCGGCTGAGTGTTGGTTAATGAAAAATAAACTTCATGAATATCTTGTGCTGTAGGGGTGGGACTGCGAGAGGGAGTCTTGTCTAAAACCAAGACTGATATCATACATTTCTGAAAAAACGAGACTTTTCTTACTGTAAGACCAAGCCCGATAGCTCAGTTGGTAGTAATCCTGCCTTCTGAACTGTGGGTTGTGGGGTTCTATTCCCAGGACAAACATTTGTGTGATAGGTGTTTGTTCTGTGTCTGGGTGTTATATTATATATGTAAGCAGGAGGGGTCGTGCATAGGTTGCAACCTATATAACTATAGGCCTTCAGCATGTCCACACCGCGCCGTGTCTGGAACAAGAATGATCCGTAGTACACCGAGCGGTCCCTTTTTATAGCCAGATGGGTAGGGAAGCGATGACAAATGCCGGTGTTGCCACTGTAATAAATTTAAATGCTGCCACAGAGTAAATTACGGTAGAGCCCGTTGCGCATAGAGTTTATAACTGGACATTGCCGCCGACATATATTATGTATATTATGTATATATTTACAAACAAAAAGTATTTAAGTATTGTATCAGTTATCTGGATCCCATAATACAAGTTTTGCTTAGTTTGGGGCTAGATGGCGTTGTGTGAGATGTCCACACATATTATTATTATTACTAAGACAAATACCGAGTCAATTTTATTGAAAAACAATACATTTGAAATTCTTTATTTCGGTTACAGTTACAACACATCAGTGAAGAGTAGGTTGTTATATTAATAGCAAGTGCATTTAAATCATATATACCAATGATTTATATGCACTTGCTATTATTTTAATTAAAGAATGACTATTTCAAATCTTAAGAATTATTTTGACATGTAAATTGATATTTTATGAATAATTTGAAGATGATTATGATTATGATTGAAGCCTGAGACGCGATCGGATGTCATGGATTTTTCGTAAATTGCGTTGCAAGTAAAATGTACAATATGGACAGCATTGAAAATGATAAACAATATTGATATTTTATCCACGTAAGTACCTAGCTAATAACATAGAGCACTTGCATTGTCTATAAGTCAGAACAGCCAACGTTTTGTACTAATAGCTAGTAGCTTTTACCTATATTATTAGTACCTATACCTACTTAGTATAATACCTAGTTAGTATAAATAGACATATGATTCATTTGAAAAAATGTGCGGTGCAGTCGTTGGGGACTGCCGATAAAAGTGAAAATTATGTAACTTGTGACATATAGCTCATGGGAAGCGTGCGGTGACGATGACGCGAGTTTCACGCTTATTGTTTACTCAAAAACTACACAGTCATATATACACATTATACATATAGCCCATGGAAAGCGTTCGGTGACGATGACACGAATTCCATGATTTGTGTTTACCCAAAGAGTGCTCAAGGCGCCTAAATAAGTTTTCACTTCAAAAAAATTTTATAACATTTTCTCCTATTTTCTATTATACTTCCATTTTGTCACGAAGGAAAAAACATAGAGAAAACCAGATGGATGGATAACAGTATTTTTTTATTTCATAATAATCTTGAGAGATCGGTCTCTCAAGATTATTATGAAATAAAGAGACTGGCATCCAAGACTTGCAGTAATGTATAGAGCTTTCTAATCCAAGACTTTGATAACTGAAGTAATATTACCATAGTCAGGTTCAAGATTCCAAGACTGCCAGCAATATATTACAAACAGCACATCACTAATCGTCCATCGACGTCGGCTCTATTATTTAGCGTTGCGATGAAGATACGACGTGAAAAATGGCCGTGAACGGACGCCCGCAACGATTCGCATAGAATGGTTAGACAGGGCAAATTTAAAAGTAAAACTTCTTTACTCACGCTTGACTTGTGGCGTAAGCTAGTGTATGCTGATGGTGAAGAAGCCGAGAGAATTCAGCTTCTCGCATATGTTGAATAAATAACAAATCCTGGATACTGACACACTTGTTTTATTTCTAATTAACATGAGAACAGTTTAATCTACTATATAAAAATAAGTCGGGTTTTCCTTCCTGACGCTATAACTCCAGAACGCACAAACCGATTTCCACGGTTTTGCATTCGTTGGAAAGGTCTCGGGCTCTGTGAGGTTTATAGCAAAGAAAATTCAGGAAAAATTCAGGACAAACCAACATTTTAAGTAGATGGCGCCGGTGCGTGATACATTGTTATTCGTATATTATAAAATGTTTAATAAATAAACTTCCACCCGAGCGAAGCCGGGACGGGCCGCTAGTTTATTAATATAAATGTAAGAGAAACGTCTACAATATTTGAATTTGGACAAGAGAGAGGTTATGGAATTTGTACCATAGACTATTTATATTAGGGATGGGGCCAGGCCACTAGCGCTGTCACAATATATGCGTGACGAGCCAAACGAAAATTGATAGGGAGATATAAATTAGTAAAGATAGAAAGAGAGAGTTGCGTATATTACTGTAGGGGCAAGAGAGAGAGGCGGGCTGTACTGGTTCGCGAATCCATTTCCAATATAAAGTTAAAAATTACTTAAACTTTGTATTATTATGTTGGTATATCCGGTAAAATGACATTTTACAATGTCAAGATGGCGACATTAATATTGAACAAAGCAAAAACGAAGTTATACCGGCCGATTATATCTATGTAAACCTCTGCGGTGTGGTGGTTGGGCAGGTCGTTTCATAGCCCGGAGGGGGCGGGTTTGATTCCCGCGACATGACAAGTATGTGCACAGAAAAAAAGTAATACTTGTTCTGAGTTTCGGTGTTGTGGGACCATGGTGCTTGTAGTTCCTGGGTCCCTAGACACAGGGAATCCTAGTTAGGGTCTAGGATTTATGTATGTGTTCGTTGGGCGTTATTATTATAATTATTATTTACTGATTTATTGACATTGACAATTGACAAAATTTGACAATTACATTTGACTTAGAAGCCGTAATTACTCAATAATCAAAGTATCAATAATTGACGTGAGCCATTATTAATTTCACTAAATATCTCTAATGTCACCATGCTAAAAGGAATATATACGTGTAGAAATATACCTATATTATACGTATAGAACCTATAGAATATTCTATAGAATTTCTTTGCACCAAATCGTGTAGAGCCGGACCAAAAACAAAAAAAATTTTTTTTTTCACACTTCTGTGTATTTAGCCAGTGTTAAGTAATTGATAATATTTCAAGTTAATTAATATATATGTATATAATGTGTCAAGTCTAGTCACAGTCCAAGTCATTAAGTCAAGTCATAGTCTAGTCTAGTCTAAGTCATACTCCTAGTAAAGTGGTGGCAACTTTACCAGAAGCTTCTATGTAGTTTTGGAAATAACACGAAAATAAACGTTTCGCCATCATTATACCACTTTCCCACACACACGCCTGTAATCTAGCACTTAACGAATAAAATGCCACCAATTATGCACTAACACTAAAAATAACACAAGTTTTGGAAAATAATACAATGTGACGAGGCGATCTTTTTCGTTTTCCCGCCAAAACTCATGCATAGAGTAGAGCCACTAAAAACAAAAAAGAAAACAATGCGCTGCCAACATGACCAACATGATTGTTTTTCTTTTCACGCCCGCCGAGTCGGCCATCGGCGGTTCACCATAATGCCAGTAGCGTTGATTCGTTTCGCCCACCTTTTGTCCAAGTGTGAATAATCTTATTTATATTTACTTTCATGTTGAAAGGAGTGACATATTGTTTTTGTTCGTGTTTTGAGCAAAAAGGTTTATGATGTCATAATATTATGGTGTAATTTGCTACTGGGAAAGCACCATGCAGTTCGTCTTTATCGCGGCTTAGGGCGATACCGTTTACCATTTGGTTTACTTAATACTAGCTTCTGCCCGCGGCTTCTCCCGCATGGCCTATAGGAAACGAAGGAAAAAAAAATCTTCCTTCTCATTTTACCCTCACACTTTTTACATTTTAGGGGTGGAATTTCTAAAAACCCTTTTTTAGTGGAAACACTTTACAAAGAACACACCCTCCAAATTTCAGGTCTCTAGAACTAGTGGTTTAGGCTGTGCGTTATAAGTCAGTCATGGCTTTGAATTTTATAAGTTCACTTTAGTTTCTTCGTTTAAACCCTATTTATAAAAGCATGAATGGTAACATTTAATTGTATATTTATTTTAATTTTCAACTTTCATGTTCCGTGAATTGAGTTCAAATTTTTTTGTTTTTCGCTTTTTATTAAAATGAACTATTAACTTATTAATCACACAATGAAAAAAAATGCTACTACACAAATTCAATAGAGGTCGAGAATTTAAATAGGTAATTATTATTAAGACCCTGAGAACCTGGGAATCCAATCGCAATTCCCGTTTTCTCGCGGGACACCTCAATTTTCTGGAATAAAGATCATATGCTAATCTCAGTCATGTTTAAGCAGCCAATGAGCAAAGTTTTATTCAAATCAGTTCAGGCGCTTACGCATCATACAAATAAACAAATAATCAGAAAAAGTTTTTACTTTTATATGCCTACGCGCTGTTCTCAACGGTGGATAAAAAGTTAACCAACGCATAAGCTATCTCCATTCCGAATTTTATTCAAATCTGTTCAGCTGAAAAAGGTACAAACACCCATAAACTTTTGCGTTTATAATTTTAGTGTGATTGTACAGATTGTGCCAACTCTATCCGACATTACTCTATGCAAAAGAGAAAAAAAACTCGTATAATTGTCCTAATACTGCAGTTTCATTCTTATCTCAACTCTACAAGTATGGACACTGCGTTTTCAAAACCAAAATGTCCGCTTTGCTTATAAAATTGTTAATACTTACGACCTTTTACAGTTGAAAGAAAATCCACTTACGACTTTTCTAAAACCGTATAATAAAGAACGCGCCACGAGCAATTTGTTTTAGCCAATCACAAACTCCGTAGTTTTTTGATACAGCCAATGGTGGAACGTAGATAAAAGCCCGTTTCGTTCCAGCATTCCGGTTGGAAAGTCCATGTTCATTTTCCGGCAATTTTCCACGTAAAAGTGTACGGGGACTTTTGGACCGTATTCTGTTGTATAATCGGCCATCATGGCAGGCAAGGGCGATCCGTAAATTCATTCCCAAGAAAAGCTTACCTCGCTTTGTTTTCCCTGCGAGTGTGAAAGAGAGGGAGCGATGGGATGTTTGGGGGAAGAAAGGGATGAAAATAGTTGGTGGTTAAGGCGTTTTGGATGTGTAGAGCGGTAAAGTAATTTTCCCGCTTTTATTCAGCGTGCAGCGAGGGTAGCAGACATACAATGTAACTGGAATGGAAATATTCTGAATAATATTTTTCGGTTTACATTGTATCAAATCCGCTTAACTAACGTTTTTGGTTACATAAAGAAGATATAATTTGAATTCAGTTGTAATGTAGATAAAGCTTAATTTATTATAGGAAATTTTAATGTGATTTAATTAACGGGTTTACTTAATGACTTAAGAATAAATTAAAAGCTCTACACTATGTAATACGTAGCTTTTTTTTGTTTTTGGTTTGGCTCCACACTTTTGTGTATTTAGCCAGTGTCAAGTAATTGATAATTTTTCAAGTTAAAAGGTATTAGATATATGTGTCAAGTCACAGTCCAAGTTATCAAGTCAAGTCATAATGTAGTCTAGTCTAGTCAAGTCATACTCCTAGTAAAGTGGTGGCAACTTTACCAGAAGCTTCTATGGAGTTTTGGAAACAACACGAAAAGAAACGTTTCACCATCATTATACCACTTTCCCACACTTATGCCTGTAATCCATCACTTAACGAATAAAATGCCACCAATTTTATACACTAACACTGAAAATAACACAAGTTTTGGAAAATAATACAATGCGGCGACGCGATCTTTTTCGTTTTCCCGCCAAAACTCCATACGTAGCTTTTTAATTTTATTTATAACTGTCAGCTGATTTATTCCAAAATTAATATATGTTTTTTTTGTTTTTGTTTTGGCTTCACACTTTTGTGTATATAACCAGTGTCAAGTACCTGATTATTAATATACTTATTTATTTATTATATTGTAATAAGAACGGCACTGCCAATTCCACTTATCATTAAATCCATTAGGTACATGCGATTTTTTTGTTTTGTCTCCACACTATTGTGTATTTAGCCGATGTCAAGTAATTGATAATTTTTCAAGTTCATTAATTGTATTTGTCAAGTCAAGTCACAGTCCAAGTCATCAAGTTAAGTCATAGACTAGTCTAGTCAAGGCATACTCCTAGTAAAGTAGTGCCAACTTTACCAGAAGTTTCTATGGTAGTTTCGGAAACAGCACAAAAAGAAACGTTTCACCATCATTGTACCACTTTCCCACACTCATGCCTGTCATCCAGCACTTAACGAATAAAATGCCACCAATTATGCACTAACACTAAAAATAACACAAGTTTTAGAAAATGATACAATGCGGTGACGCGATATTTTTCGTTTTCCCGCCAAAAACTCATTACATGCAAAGGTTGTATGTATTTTAAGTGTGACGTCAAATACAATGCGAAACTGTGTCATTTGCGTGACTTATAACATTACGCTAATATTTTTAATAATTGACACGTTACTGGA
This sequence comes from Ennomos fuscantarius, assembly GCA_905220475.3. NCBI lineage: Eukaryota > Metazoa > Arthropoda > Insecta > Lepidoptera > Geometridae > Ennomos > Ennomos fuscantarius. The sequence continues at coordinate 5,946,139 of HG992050.1, read as the reverse complement.
TTAAATACGAGAACAAATACAAGTTAAGGGATTACTTTTTTTATTTTTTTATGGGTTTGCGCTTGACCACTATCTTAATAATAATTCATAATTCATTTATTCAATAACAATTTTTACATGCCTAAACCCTAATCACACTGTCACATCACACTAATATTATAAAGGCGAAAGTTTGTATGTGTGTATGTTTGTTACTCCGTCACGCTCAAACGGCTGAATGGATTTGGATGAAATTCGGTACCAAGATAGCTTATACACTGGCTTAACACATAGGCTACATTTTATCCCGGAAAAGTGAAATGTTCCTGTGGGATGAGCAAATAATTAAAATACTTTTAAATCGCGGGTGAAACCGCGGGGCGCTACTAGTTAAATATAAATCAACACTACGCAGCGGGTTCGTTTCCCGCGGCAAGACAAATAATTGAAGGGGTGAGAATAAAAAGGATTTAACTGATTTTTTTGACAAAATGACTTATGGGTATCGTTGGATTCAGCGTGAAATTATCTTCAATGATACATTCTCAAAATACCGAAATGAGGCTTAAATCTCGAGATTTTGAGTCTAAAAATGGTTTATCTGTCACAGGAATACAGTTTGCTTAGCATAAAAACATTACTATATTTATTTTATTATATTATATTTTTACAGTAATTGTATGAATTAGTACTATATCTAGTAATTTTAAATAGAATTAAAACATTTTCAAGCAACTGAAACTTACATAAACCTTTTCTATTACCTTATAAGCACTCTACATTAAAATGACGCCGTTGACGTTTAAAGTAAATTTTCTCGAAACTGTCAATTTGTCAGTTAAATCCTTTTTATTCTCAACCCTTCAATTGTGAACAGAAAAAATCGCAAATACTTGTTCTCAGTCTGGGTGTTGTGGGACCATCACATGGTCCTCGTAGTTCCTGGGTCTTTAGACACAGGGAATCCTAGTTAGGATCTACGTATGTGATCATTGAGCGTTAGGTATTACAATTATATTTGGTACAATATAGGGTTGTAAACTACGTCTGTTGTTAAAAAATGTTACAACAAAATCTCTTATAATATCTCTAATGTTACAACTCTCTCTCTCTTTCTATCGTCACTAACTTATATCTCCCTCTCAACTTACTTTCACTAGCTTACTCCCTAAGTTACGTTCTACGTCTCCATTTTCAGTCCAAAGCTGCAACGAACGTTTTAATAGCTTTATCATAAAACAATGTGCGCGCGGCGCTGCCAACCTTCCGACAATGATAGCTGTTTATCCGCGCGAATCCAACCCGGGGCTTAAATGACGCTCATTTGGCGGCAAAATGTTGCCGCCAATAAATGGGTTCGCAATTTGTTGCTGTCTACATTTTCGTACGCTCGGTACTAACTGAATTTAAATTAAAACTGAATTTTAGTTGGATCGATGAGTGGGACGACATTGTGTTTTGTAATATAGGCTGTTTATACTATAACTAGTGTCAGCTCATGGTTTCACTTGATTTGTATAAAAAAGTAAACTCGCAAGGTCTGAATTCACAAAAAAGTATTTGCTACAGAGGATTTAATCGCACTATATGTCCAAACCGCAAAAATTTTAAAAATAATTTTGAATTTAGAAAACCCCTTTCTTAACCCCTCCTATGTAACCATTAAAACACAGTTGGTTAAAATCTTTTAAAGTAGGTTTAGTTGTATAGGTAAATATCATTAGGCTATACAACTATTTTTATTCCTTATATATATACTTTAACAATTGTTTTTAATCATTTACAACTTAATAATCTATCGGTGACTGCATGGTCAATTTAAAATTCCACTAAAACCAGAACGTTTATGACTTTAACGACAGATCTGAAAGAAATTGTTACAATTTCTCCAAACCTCGTCTATTTACAACCTTAAACCATAATAGTTTATAATACAATGCCAAAAAAAAAAACAATAAAGTGCGGGAAACATTTTGACATTTCGTAAAATGGTGACTGGCCAAAAAAAGTTTTAGGTTGCGTTCAAACTGCGTGTTGATTGTCCAAAAAGGTTCTATGCTTTGTAATCACGGCAGGAACCCCTCTGAGCTTGTTGTTTATTTTGCTACCAGTAGCAAATGATTAGTTTCGGTGACCATTTTAAGTGTAAATAATCTTGTAATTTGTGAATGATGATTTTAGTCACGCTGTGTGGTACAAAACGTTTCTATTATAGGTAAAGGTTCACAAAATAGAGTTTTAGAGGATTCTATGACGATGAACTGAAAAAGATCATAGAGTTTGGCTATGCGATGGCGTTGGAGCATAGACAGAGAAGAAAATAATACTCTAAGCGTTGGAGAGATTTCGTAGCACATAGAGTAATTAGTGCTTTCGCGTACTACCTACAAAGTATAATCAAGGAGGTTGATAGATTTGGTACCTAGCATTATTTTACTAAAGCGAGTCGCGCACTATAAAGGAGGTTGGCAAACATTTTGAAAAAAGGTAGTTGTCGTGATAATTTTACGGACTCCCATAAAAAATTTTTTGTCAAAATTTAAATTTAGCTAGCCTGTCGTGAGATACATAATAAATAGGCCGGAGTTTCGGCGGAAAAACAAAAAGATTGCGTCACCGCATTGTATTATTTTCTAAAACGTGTGTTTCATTATCAGTGTTAGTGCATAAAATTGGTGGCATTTTATTCTTTAAGTGCTGGATTACAGGCAAGGTGGGAAAGTGGTATAATGATGGTGAAACGTTTCTTTTTGTGTTGTTTTTAAAACTCCATAGAAGCTCCTGGTAAAGTTGCCACCACTTTACTGGGAGTATGACTTGACCAGACATTAACTTGTGAAATTATCAATTACTTGACACTGGCTAAATACACAAAAGTGTGGAGCCAAAGTAAAACAAAAACAAAAAAACAAACCGTCAAGTAATTTCATTTATTGTTTTCTTACTTCATTAAGCGAATGTCATTAAATTATGAATGTAGCATGCATACATCGTTATTTTTATTGAGTAGGTACCTATCTATATTTTTATCAACATGTGCTTATTCTCTCTTTTAACCCTATTCCTTTTATTTTCCAAACTCCGTTTTATTGTAAATAAAAATATGCATCCTCGGTTTATTTAAAAAGTAAATACAATAAATATAAAAATTGTCTGGCCGATACTTCTTAACACTAAATTATGTAGTTCAAGTCATGAAAAAATAAAAAAATAGCTAGTCTGAAAAATTTAAAATGGCGAATAAAATTTCTATAAATAAAACAGACCCTGGCAAGTTCATAAGACATGCGATGCCATTATTCTTTGAAGAAAGAAAAAAAGAACAAAATGGCTACTTATAGCACGTTTACAAGTCAAAATGAGATCATTTTGTCGTTGAAGAGAATCCGAAAATGGCGGTTGTGAATTTTGAATTTTTTTCCATTACCCGTGTATTTTTGAATTTTAATGTGTGATAAGGGATTATTATCCGTTAAGTGTTCGTGGACGTGCACGAGTGCTGGCAAATGGTTCCAAGTTTTTAAGTCATGTCTTTTCGCTTTCTCTTTAAGGCTTCCTAGGAAGCCTAGTTAGGGTCCAGCGTCTATGTATGTGATCGTTGGGCGTTATTTATTTATTTATTCCCTTATGGCGCCCACGGCAAAGGAAATAGTAGTGCTAGGTGACACATTTCATTTTCATTAACCTAAGAAGGTTCTTTCCTAGAGGTAACAACTGCTGTTTTAGATTAGAAAACTCTACAATGTTTTGCTATTCTACCTCTACCCTTTCCAAATAAAACATATATCAGTCCCTGGGCGTCCCAAGGGAGCAATGCTACATTTTAACCGAAAAAAATAGTGCAGATTGCCGGATGATTGCCCCGGTATATCCGTTATACCCCCGGCCGGTGTTTACGACCTTACCCGGATTAAAAAGTAAGAGGGTCACGTAGGGATGGGAAGATTATCGATAGTTTTTTATCGATATGCCTTACGTACGATGTCTATTCAACTTTTGTTTGAAAAACTGATTATTGGAAATAGTGAAGTAGTGAACTAGCCAAAACATATATGGGACATGGGACCTATAATACACTATTTTCATTCGTTGTAGACATGATATAAGTACTATAAATTACATATTATAATATTTCTTTCTAAATATATATAACTCAAATGTGACTGACTGAGTGACTGACATAGTGATCTATCAACGCACAGCCCAAACCACTGGACGGATCGGGCTGAAATTTGGCATGCAGGTAGATATTATGACGTAGGTATCCGCTAAGAAAGGATTTTTCAAAATTCCACCCTTAAGAGGGTGAAATGGGTGGTTGAATTATTTTCCCATAGGCCACGCCGCGGGTGAAGCTGCGGGCAGAAGCTCGTATTCCATAGAGGTATACCTAATTAGATAATCTTTGCAACACTTTCTTAATTAAAGAAATAACAAATTTTGATCGATGTAAGCAAAGCCGGCAAAAACTAACATACGAATTAGTTAGCTAGTTAATGAATTCTACCTATAATTTAATCATAAAATATCATTTTGTAAGATAAATAACGGCTAAAACTCACGTCATTTAAAAGTCGAAATTACTCCGACCCAGGTTTCGGACATATTCGATGTCCTTCTGGGAGCCAGTTACTAACGCAAGCCGCGGCGGCTTTCGCGAGCGTCAGCACGTAACTGAACCTGAAACCTGGTCGGAGTAATTTCGACTTTTAACTAACGTGAGTTTTAGTCGTTATTTATCTTACAAAATGTGTCATACTCACGATAGTTTTCAAAATAAAATATCATATATTTAAGGACTTTTTATTACACACACAGATTAAGTAATACTATCTAAGTCTAAGTATCAGATCACACTAATATTACAAATGCGAAAGTTTGTGTGTTTTTCGTTTATTCCCATACTGCAAAAGCTGAACTGATTGAGCTGGAATTTGAAATGGAGATAGCTTATACGCTGAATTAACACTTAGTCCCGTATTAAAATACTATTTTCAGTCCTCAATCTGTTCTCAAGACGAGATTTCATGGAGAAAATGATCCATTTGTAATGTCGACTTGAGCCCCAATTAACGAATGAATATCGTTCTCTAATAAGAGCAATATAATACTTTTGAGATACGGGTGAAACCGTACGGCGCAACTAGTAGGTAACAAAACCAATAAAAAATACCTGTTTAATTTTACCACCTATCAAAAATGTAGTATTCGATAATATTGCTTGTTACGTTTTTTTAGGAATAAGTTGAAAAATATAAAAAAGAAAACTTAATCTAAATAATCACTACCAGTAGGCAACGTGCCCAATATGCTGCCAGCATTGCCACGCCGAAATAGATGCTAGCATTTTGATCGATGAATTAATCAAAAATTATATCGATATAGTGGTACTAGGTGGTAGGACTTTTCTGCAAAGTTCGTCTAGGTAGATACCACCGCTTTGCCAGTTCTTCAGTTAGTGTGCAAGCACTACCGTGTTCCGGTTTGAAGGGCACTGTAGCTAGTGAAATTACTGGGCAAATGAGACTTTATGAGCTGATCTCGCAGTCGAGTAATCTTATTACGAGACTGTGCTGATGTCTCAAGATGACGTGCGCAGTGCAGTGTCACGCGAAACTTTATATTTTGGAGATCCGAGTGACACTGTTATGGGCAGCCGTATCGCTTAACATCAGGTGAACGACTAGATCGTCACATCATTTACTGACATAAAAAAAATATCGATTTCAAAGTCACGTTTCATTTCCCCTCCCTAACTCAGAGGGCGGTATCAGTAGTTTCAGGGATGTAGGCCTTTATTCCGTTGGTGGGATTTGATGAATTTTTTATTTCGGGCCGGGATGCTTTTCAGCAGAATATCTTACCTTCTATCGACCGTCACCTAGGTTTTACTCTGTGGACGTTATAAAGCCTTTTTCGGTGGCACTCGTTTCTAATACAAACATACTTTTTTTTATGTTTTGGCTCCACACTTTTGTGTATTTAGCCAGAGTCAAGAAATTAATAATTTATCAAGTTAATGATATTTCACGCAAATATGTGTCAAGTCACAGTCGGAGTCATCAATTCAAGTCACAGTCTAGTTAAAATAATACTTCTAGTAAAGTGGTGGCAACTTTACTTGAAGCTTCTATGGAGTTTTGGAAACAACACCATTCAACAACTCCATTGTCAACAAAGTTAAAATTTGTATTATTATGTTGGTATGTCCGGTAAAAAGACAATTGTCAAGATGGCGACATTAACATTGAACAAAGCCAAAACTAAGTTATTCCGGCCTGGAGTTTTAGCGGGAAAACGAAAAAGATCGCCTCGCCGCTTTGTATTATTTTCCAAAACTTGTGTTATTTTCAGTGTTAGTGCATAAAACTGGTGGCATTTTATTCGTTAAGTGCTGGATTACAGGCGCGAGTGTGGGAAAATGGTATAATGATGGCGAAACGTTTCTTTTCGTGTTGTTTCCAAAACTCCATAGAAGCTTCTGGTAAAGTTGCTACCACTTTACTAGGAGTCCGACTTCGACAAGACTTATGACTTGACTTGATGACTTGGACTGTGATTTGACACATCTGCGTGAAATATCACTAACTTGATAAATTATCAATTACTTGACACTGGCTAAATACACGAAAGTGTGGAGCCAAAACAAAAAAAAAGTTATTCCGGCCGATAGATGGAGCTAAAGAAGTTTTACTTCAGTCGTGTGGTCTAAAGCACACGGTTTTTGTTTTATGCGGCTTATAATTTATTAATCGGTTTTGTCCAAGCATTGAAAAATCACCCCTAAGTGACTTAAAATTAAACAATTCGTAACACCCTTACAACACCCTTCAGTTATGACAAGCAAATAACGCCGTTATAAAAATAAAATTAACGTTGTGAACTTAATAATTGGCCCACCCCCAAATAAGGGTAGGACGGGGTAGAACAATAACGCTTCGCTTATACAGGGATGATTCTGTATCCATCTATTATTCGTGAATGGGGAAAGTGTATTGGATATTATTTATCTTCTTAATATATATAAATCTCGTGTCACAATGTTTGTCCTCAATGGACTCCTAAACCACTAAACCGATTATAATAAAATTCGCACACCATGTGCAGTTCGATCCAACTTGAGAGATAGGATAGTTTATATCTCAATCTATAATAGATATATATTAAATACCCGTGCGAAGCCGGGGCGGGCCGCTAGTTAGATATAAATCTCTTATTTTATTTTATTTCTTAGATTAAGTTTTGCTAATGCATAGTTTTTAATTTTACTAATTCTAATTTTCTTTTGTGTATATCTACCATCATTAATCAATATATCGATATTTTATTTAGATATTATTATGAATTTATCATTAATTTGTTTAACAAATAATTTTTTACAATACACAATAGCATTATTAAACATTTTTTTTTTTATGTTAAAGAATGATTTGACGAGCTAGCCGTTCACCTGATGTTCAGCGCCACGGCTGCCCATAACAATCGGAACCTGAAAATAGAGTTTCGAGTAACACTGCACTGCGCACATCATCCTGAGACATCAGCACAGTCTGGTAATAAGATTACTCAACTGTGAGATCAGATCATAAAGTCTCAAATGCCCAGTAATTTCACTAGCTACAGTGCCCTTCAAACTCGCCAGCTTAATTAAGTAATTAATAAAGTTTTACTTCAAAAACCGGTCATTTACAATTAGGTGAGACAGTGGTCAAATGCAAGCGTAGGTATCACAGAAAACAAAGTAAAGATCATTTCGCTGAAGATTTCCGTCAAAGACAAGCCAGTTACCAAACCATCTTGTATACGAATAAACAGTCTGTGGAAAACAAAGTTTTGGCGGGAAAACGAAAAAGATCGCGTCACCGCATTGTATTATTTTCCAAAACTTGTGTTATTTTCAGTGTTAGTGCATAAAATTGGTGGCGTTTTATTCGTTAAGTGCTGGACTACAGGCATGAGTGTGGGGAAAGTGGTATAATGAAGGTGAAACGTTTCTTTTCGAGTTCTTTCCAAAACTCCATAGAAGCTTCTGGTAAACCGCTTTACTAGGAGTATGACTTGACGAGACTAGACTATGACTTGACTTTATGACTTGACATATATACATATATATTACTTAACTCGAGAAATTATCAATTACTTGACACTGGCTAAATACACAAAAGTGTGGAGCCAAACACAACAAAAAAAAACAGTCAGTGATGCCGTCCCACGGCACTCATGAAAATAAAATCATGAAGCCCGACCCACGCAGATTGAATTCAAAATTGGAATCAAAAGACAATCCGTTCTCTATTTTTTATGGCTGCAAATGGCGCGCGAGTGACGGCTGGGTTGCCAGCGTTAAATTTTATATGGATAGTGAGATCTCGGGCCCGAACCCAATTGATAAGTTTGCTTGGTTGAGAATGAAAGTTTTTATCGTCTCACAACGTCTAATTGGAAATAAAGGTCGCGGGTTTTAGGTAGGTATAGCCTACCTAACTTTATTCCTATAGTATTAACCTTTACATTCCTGCGTTTATTTCAGACTTTATAGAGGTGTGGTCGAGTTTTTTTTAGTAAATGCTACTAAAGTTCCTGCTGTATATTATTTAAACATCGTTTATGTAGGCAGGTAGGTACCAAATCGAAGTTTTTCGCTAAAATTTCTATATACCCTGACTTGATTCGATGGCTGAGAAATGACAAAAATCAAATGTTGCCACACCTATACAAATTAGTGGTGCCAATTGCAAGTTTTATAGTAAATTATTTTAATTACAATTCTTTATTATAACGTAAATTGTTTACAATTCTGTTTTCTTGAAATGTATGTACTCATGTTATAGAACATTTTTACAGGGATTTAAAAAAAAACATAAAAATGATTCGCCACTAGCCGAAATAATAATAGTAATAATAACGCCCAACGATCACATACATAGATCCTGGACCCTAACTAGGATTCCGTGTCTAGGGACCCAGGAACTACGAGGACCGTGGTCCTACAACACTCAGATTCAAAACAAGTATTTGCCCTTTTTCTGTTCAATATTCCCATTTCAAGAAAATATGGAATTAAATTCCGGTTCATGGTGCTAGTAAACTATTTCTACAATACTCAAAATTGATTCGTTATTTGCAATATTTAGCGCACTATAACTTAATGGTTTTATTATATACCACAGAATAGCACTAATAATTTCAAATTATAAGACATCAGTCTTTTACCAATCATAAAACAGTTTACAACGCCCTAAAATTATACATTGAATAATGGCGGCGGGCAATCAAAGACTACGCCTTTGACAAAATTCCCAAAAATTTGTCGTGAAAACAAAAGATTTGGACGTTCCTGTGCCCACACAATTGCGGTAACATCTTAATTACATTACAGGCGCAATATAATAATGAAATACTACCGTAAAGTGGTGAAAATATAAAAGCTAATTTCTCTGTCCTTGGCTGAATAGCGAACGGCCGTGGCCAATTTCGTCACGGCTTGTAAACGCACCCGAACGCATTGTCAGATATGACAAAACATTTTGTTTGTTCCTAATATGAACGCGCCCTTGAATGTGGCGGGAAAGACTTTTTTCTCAGTTGACATTTCGTAACTTTTTTTTTATGTGTCAGTTTATTTTTTGAAGTTTTTACATATTATATGTATATTAAGAGCTTCTGCCCGTAGCTTCGCCCGCGGCGTGGCCTGTGGGAAAATAATTCAACCACCCATTTCACCCTCTTAAGGGTGGAATTTCGAAAAATCCTTTCTTAGCGGATGCTTACGTCATAACATCTACCTGCATGCAAAATTTCAGCCCGATCCGTCCAGTGGTTTGGGCTCTGCGTTGATAGATCACTATGTCAGTCAGTCAGTCAGTCACCTTTGAGTTATAAATATTTAAGAAATACTTAGTTGTGCCCTTCGATTTCACCCGCGGATGAAAAGTATTTTAATTATTTGCTCATCCAACGGGAAAATTTCACTTTTCCGGGATAAAATGTAGCCTATATGTTAATCCAGTGTATAAGCTATCTTATTACTGAATTCCATCCAAATCTATTCAGCCGTTTGAGCGTGAATGAGTAACAAACATACACACATACACACAATCATACATACAAACTTTCGCCTTAATAATATTAGTGTGATTTCATAGTGTCAATGTCAATATAATATTATCTTGAAATTTCAGTTTTCGAATTTTAATATTTTATGTAGTATAATGAATGAGATGCTAAAGCTTATGAATACTTTATTTGCATTGCCACATTGTCACATTGTCACAGTCTAGCATTGACTCTATTATTATCTTTGCAGTCTAGTAATCCTATTACTGGACTGTGACGTTGATGTCTCAGGATGACGCGCGCAAAGCAGTGTCACGCGAAACTCTATACATTAGAGCACTGCAACTGATATGGGCAGCCGTGTCGCTTAACATCAGGCGAGCGACTAGATCGTCATGTCATTCCTTGACATAAAAAAACTTACCCGTCTTTCTACAATAGGTAACTATCAATTTTATATATACCTATAGCAGCCGTAGTATCGGCTGCGCTAGGATCACCGGACCAGTCTAGCCCTCCCGGCTCAGGTACCGGCACCGGTATAGGATACACGGCCGTAGCTAGGGGGAGGCATTGTGGGACAATGTCCTACCTTAAAAATAACAAAAAACTAAAATAAATTGTAGTATAAATAAATTGTTTGTTTAAAGTTTGAGATAAAAAAAAACTTAGATCCATGCTTTTTTACTTCCGCCCTACCTGTAACCAATGCTACCCTACCTTAAATTCGACTCTAGCTACAGCCTTGATAGGATATCGTAACACAATCAGTCACCGATGCAGTTAGCAAGGACGGCGGTAATCTAAAATTTATCATTTTTTTTCCAAACAATCTCTAAATATATTAGAATATACCACCTTTTATACCTTTTTATACTCCAGGTTCCAGTATAAGACTAGAATGGAGACCTACCTAATGATAATTCAATAAATTTTACACAATATTTCACAGTCGATGTACTTTCATTTTCTTGTAGTTAAGAACTAAATTACTCTATGGAACTAAAGTAGTCTTTACTCTATTGCTTGCGTCTATGCAAAGCTCTACATTATTAAGTGAACAGTTAATGCCATCTGTTGTCGAAGGGCATAGTTTTACAGCGCCATCTGTCATCGAGCAGCAGTATTATATCGGCAAACAGTAAATTGGTTGTCTACCAGCTTAGTTCTATTACACGTATTAAATAGATGGCGCTTTATTAAATAATTGCATAGTGAACTAGATGGCGCTCAAGCAAACAAACATTTCTATACGTATTTTATTTTTATTTTATTTATAAATATCCATTGGGGGTTTTTGGGAACGCGAAAAAGATCGCGTCACCGCATTGTATTATTTTCCAAAACTTGTGTTATTTTCAGTGTTAGTGCATACAATTGGTAGCATTTTATTCATTAAGTGCTGAATTACATGCCTGAGTGTGGGAAAATGGTATAATGATGGTGAAACGTTTCTTTTCGTGTTGTTTCCAAAACTCCATAGAAGCTTCAAGTAAAGTTGCCACCACTTTACTAGGAGTATGACTTTGACTAGACTGACTTGACTATGACTTTACTTAATGACTTCGACTGTGACTGGACACATATTTGCGTGAAATGTCATTAACTTGATAAATTATCAATTACTTGACACTGGCTAAATAAACGGAGATGTGGAGCCAAAACATTTAAAAAATATCCATTGCTTAAGGCAAGTTAAGTGCAACGCTTCAACGTTCCACTTATAAAAAATATTTGCTACAAAGGTCTTTGAAAATAAGCTTTACACCTATTTCCTTCCTTCTCGAGTTCTTGTATTGGCAAGCGGTTCTTAGTATTATATTAGTTTAGTATTAATTTTACTAGACTGTAGGTAGGTATGTAAAACGTGACTTGGTGCGTTAAAAGCGTGTAGCATCATAATCATAATTCAAAACTTTTTTCTCTAAAAGCAAATAGAAGTAAAAAAAACGAGTGTGCTTTAGACCACACGACTGAAGTAAAACTCAATTAGCTCCATCTCTCTTGCCTTTACAGTGATATACAAAACGTTACTTTTTCTATCTTCACTTCCGTTCGCCTCACCTGTTTACTCCCCAAGTCATGCGCGCGTAAAGAAATTTTACTTCCAAAATAAGTTTTCATATACGAGCTAGATTAAATCAAATTTTCAGCAAAAACCGGTTCACCTTCCAGTTCAAACCGGTTTTAACCTCGACGCTATGAAAAGCGGCAAAATTCACACTTCCACGCTAACCGTAATTATTAATAATGTCATTGATTCCTTGCTGACATCTCGATACGTGATAATCACGAGCCTTGATGGAAAAATGTTCAATTATCGGTGTTATTGCAACAAGGATATGCGTGATTTTTTGTCGTCACAGATTTTTTTTTAATGTTAATTTCCGAACTTTTGTGTATTTGGCCAGTGTCAAGTAATCAATAATCTATCAAATTAATGATATTTCACACAAATATGTGTCAAGACACAGTCGAAGTCGCCAAGTCAAGTCATAGTCTAGTCAAGGTCATAATACTCCTAGTAAAGTGGTGGCAACTTTATTTGAAGCTTCTATGGAGTTTTGGAAACAACACGAAAAGAAACGTTTCACCATCATTATACCACTTTCCCGCACTCACGCCTGTAATCCAGCACTTAACGAATAAAATGCCACCAATTTTATGCACTAACACTGAAAATAACACAAGTTTTGGAAAATAATACAATGCGGTGACGCAATCTTTTTCGCGTTCCCGCCAAAACTCCCAATTTCGATCTTCGCGCCCTAAAGTTAAATATCGTATTAAAATACGGTCATTGACCCTGAGACAGCATTGTATCACCAATATGCACTGTGACACCAAGTTCAGTTGAATATATCTCTTTCTAATAATGCAAGTAATTGCTTCACTAGAAAGAGATGGAAGAGATTGAACTTGACACAGTTTTGTCGTCCTTTTTCCTTGTTATATTCATTGCCGCTAAGTTTACTTATTTCAGCAAAATTGAGGTAAGTTATTTAAATAATAAATAAACCTGCTTCTGAGGCTAATCCTTATTCCTTACTAATATTATAAACGCGAAAGTTTGTATGGATGTTAGTTACTCTTTCACGCAAAAACAACTGAATGAATTTTAATGAAACTTGGAATGCAGACAGAGCTTACACACTGGATTAACACATAGGATACTTTATATCCGCGGGTGAAACCGCGTGGCGTAAATAGTTTTTTTAACTAATAAAAAAATACAGCATAAAAGTTTTCAAATTATATTTATTGTTGAATGATGTGACGAGCTAGTCGTTCACCTGAAGTTAAGTGACACGGCTGCCCATAACAGTTGCAGTGTCACTCGGAACTCCAAAATATAAAGTGCACTGCACTGCGCACATCATCCTGAGACATCAGCACAGTCTGGTAATAAGATTACTCGACTGTGAGATCAGATCATAAAGTCTCGATTGCCCAGTAATTTCACTACAGTTGGCTTTGGGCCTGTAGCTACAATGGCCCTGCACACTACTGCTTGACGCAGAATAACTGACAAAGCGGTGGTACCTACCTAGACGAACTTTGCAGAAAAGTCCTACCACCTAGTGCTACGTACAATAAAATTCAATTCAGGTCGCACAACGCTAATTACTATAATATATGAATAATTTATTTAGGTTTCTAGAGTTAGAAGTTGAGCGAAGATGCGCCGCCCTAACATGCGGCGTGAACAAGGCGAGCTATAGTGGATTTTTTTAGGAATCCAATTTTGTATTCATTTCGTCTCCGAACAAATAGGTACTTAGACATCTATTGTAAATGTAAACGATAAAACGTTTAACACGTTAAAATAAAGAAGATATATGTTCCTTGGTTTGACGTCGGTAGAAAAAAATACGAGTGGTACCTACCTATCAAAATGGTGGGTTCCATCCAAAATCCAAATCCAATTTTATATTCATTTCGTCTCCGAACAAGTAGGTATCTATTGTATATGTTAACAATAAATTAAACGCTTAACACGGTAAAACAAAGAAGATATATTGCTTGGTTTGACGAAGATAGAAAAAAATATGAGTCAATATCAAAAATCCATCCAAAATCCAAATCCAATTTTGTACTCATTTCGTCTTCGAAGAAGGTACCTAATGTAAACAATAAAACGTTTAACACGCTAAAATAAAGACGATATATGTTCCTTGGTTTGACGTCGATAGAAAAAAGTACGCCTCGGTACCAAATGGGGGGTTTCATCCAAAATGTGGGTTCCATCTGATATGGGGGGTTCCATCCGAAATGGAGGGGTTCCCTCCAAAATAATTGTATCAAGCTCTTGTTTGATAATTTACGGAATACTACACGGCTAGCATCACACTTCATCACACTTATCACACTTATCACATCACATCACACTACACTTTCGCCTTTATATTTGTATGTGTGTATGTGTATATGTTTGTTACTCCTTCACGCTCAAACTGCTGAATGGATTTGGATGAAATTCGGTACCAAGATAGCTTATACACTGGCTTAACATATAGGCTACATTTTATTCCGGAAAAGTGAAATTTTCCCGTGGGATGAGCAAATAATTAAAATACCTTTTATCCGCGGACGAAACCGCGGGGCGCAACTAGTTTATTATATGTTTAAATATAAAATATTTGTAGACATTTCACACAGTGCCATCTAGCCCCAAACTAAGCAAAGCTTGTAATAGTACAATCTCTGGTTCCCATAGGGGAACCAGATAACTGATACAATACTTGCAATTTATGTTTGTAAATACATACATATAATACAACACCCAAACATCGACATTCATTACAAAAATGTTTGTCTTGGGTGGGAATCGAACCGACAACCTACAGTTCAGAAGGCAGAGCTACCAACTAAGCTATGAGGCCAGTCACAACGAATCAACCAAACATATAATATGTAAAATACTAAGTACAGAATTAATTTGTTTTGCTCATTTAATATTCTAAGCAGTGCATTCATCAATTATTGTGCTTTAAAGACATTATTAATGCTTTTTGTTGCAATGGATTCAAATGAACTTGAGCAACGGCGCGAAGTGTCGTTTTTTAGTTATTATTTTTTATATATTAAGGAATGACGTGACGAGCTAGCCGGTCGCCTGATGTTAAACGACACGGCTGCCTATATCAGCTGCAGTGTCACTCGGAACTCTAAAGTATAGAGTTTCGCGTGACACTGCACTGCGCACGTCAGCCTGAGACATCACCACAATCTAGTAATAAGATTACTAAACTGTGAGATCAGATCATAGTCTCATTTGCCCAGTAATTTCACTAGCTACAGTGCCCTTCAAACCGGAACACAACAGTGCTTGCGCACTACTGCTTGGCGGCAGAATAACTGGCAAATCGGTGGTACCTACCTAACACAAGTTTAAATTGAAATTTCCCAATTCCAAAAATTGTGTTAAATAACACAAGTTTTGGAAAATAATACAATGCGGTGACGCGATTTTTTTTTTGTTTTCCCGCCAAAACCTAGATATACAAATACAAATCAAAAGTATGTCTTAAACGTTATTGAAGTTCTTTGCGCACGCTTGGCTTGAGAAGTAAGTTGGTGAATTCGAGGCGAACGGAAGTTGAACGTTGTTTGTTCACGTAGATAACAATGTTAAAAATTACTTAAAATTTTTATAATTACGTGGGTATGTCCGGTAAAATCACAATTTGGCGACATTAACATTAAAGCAAAAACAAAGTTATACCGGCCAATAGATGGAGCTAAACTAAAGAAGTTTTACTTCAGTCGTGTGGTCTAAAGCACTTCGTTTTTTTATGTATTTAATCTAAATATACAGGTCTATCAACGCACAGCCCAAACCACTGGACGGATCGGGCTGAAATTTGGCATGCAGGTAGATGTTATGACGTAGGCATTCGCTAAGAAAGGATTTTTCGAAATTCCACCCTTAACAGGGTGAATGGGTGGTTGAATTATTTTCCCATAGGCCACGCCGCAGGCGAAGCTGCGGGCAGAAGCTCATTAAAAATATCTCTGTAGCACCTTTATCATTCGCGAACTCGCTGTTCTGTCGCTACTGAGTCATATCCAAGATATTACTGGTTCGCACATCCACGGCAGGCTGTGTGTCACGCGACGCCAACAGCCACGATCTTATAAAAAAGCCGTCAACTGAAAATACCCTTTCATTTGTCATCCGATTTCGGTGGCAAATAACACCTTAGATTCTTTATACGCTAATCTAAAATACAGTTTTAAACTAAAGTGAAAATACAAAACGACGAAATTTAACATTTTACGCGTAAAAAAATTAAAGATTGTAACTTTTTCGATTCAATTTTTTCATAGCTTTATTCGTAAATTTTTAAAAGCAAACCTTTTTTGTTCAAAAATGGCTTTTGTAGTTGTAAAAATATTTGAAAAGTGAAATGCAGTAGATAAAATTCATGTTTTTTTAATCTCTGTGAGTTAATCTTTCGCAATGGAGTACAACTGGACGGTGGAGCCTCACATAGGCCTTCGGTCTCCGAACCTAACGAACACAACAGTAAACCTGCAGGAAAATTTCGAAATTGATATAGAAGACACCAACTGGATTTTGACATCCTCTTTCATCATATTTACTATGCAGACTGGTAAGTATTATTGACAGCCTCTGTGGTGTGGTGGTTAAGCAAATCGGCTTATAACTTAGAGGCGGCGGGTTCGATTCCCGTGACAGGGCAAGTATGCACACTAAAAAAGCGCAAATACTTGTTCTGTGTCTGGGTGTTGTGGGACCATGGTCCTCGTAGTACCTAGGTCCCTAGACACAGGAAATGCTAGTTAGGGTCCAGGATCTGTGTATGTGATCGTTGGGCGTTATTTATTATTATTCTATTATAGAGCTCTCCAACAAAATACTAAGATACTTTTGCCCGACCTATTATCTAAATATATAATATATAACTCAAAGGTGACTGACTGACATAGTGATCTATCAATGCACAGCCTAAACCACTGGACGGATCGGGCTGAAATTTGGCATGCAGGTATATATTATGGCGTAGGCATCCACTAAGAAAGGATTTTTCGAAATTCCACCCTTAAGAGGGTGAAATGGGTTGAATTATTTTCCCATAGGCCACGCCTCGGGTGAAGCTGCGGGCAGAAGCTCGTTTATATAATATGCCTACAAACTTTGACTGGCCTGATAGCTCAGTTGGTAGTAGCCCTGCCTTCTGAACTGTGGGTTGTGGGTTCGAATGCCATCCAAGACAAACATTTGTGCGAAAAACATAAATGTTTGTTCATTGTCTGGGTGTTATATTGTATTCTATATATTTACAGACAAAAGGTACCTATATAAGTAAAATATTCAGTTATCCGGTTCCCATAGTACAAGATTTGCTTAGTTTGGGGCTAGATTTTGCTGTGTGAAATGTCCACCAATATTTATTTATTATTATTATTCTATTATAGAGTTGTCGAACAAAATACGAAATAAAAAATCCCCGGCC
The DNA here is from genome assembly GCA_905220475.3 of Ennomos fuscantarius. Taxonomy (NCBI): domain Eukaryota; kingdom Metazoa; phylum Arthropoda; class Insecta; order Lepidoptera; family Geometridae; genus Ennomos; species Ennomos fuscantarius. The sequence goes on along the minus strand of HG992050.1, from coordinate 5,928,623 downwards.
TATTTATTACTAGTTCCGCCCGATTTTACCCGCTCATTAAAATTATCTTAACTATTTGCTCATCCCACGGGAAAATTTCACTTTTCCGTGATAAAATGTAGCTTATATGTTTATCCAGTGTATAAGCTATATTGGTACCGAATTTCATCCAAATTATTCAGCCGTTTGCGCTTGAAGGAGTAACAAATACACATACAGACAGACACACAAACTTTCGCCTTTATAGCATTAGTGTGAAGTGTGATAACTTATTTCTATGCATACCTAAGTCACAGTAAGTAGGTACTTAACATACTTAAGGCTAAGATACCTGCTATCTTTGAATTAATTATGTTTTCCTCAATATTTTAAACGAAGGGCAGAGATGCCGGCAGAATACTATGTTAATGAAAGACCTACATTGTACTATCTACTTAATTACGCGTTTCAGCCTTGATTTCAAAGACTTTTGAGTTTATTAAATGACTAAGAACACACATTTTTGAAGTAGAAATTCTTTACACACGCTTGACTTGGGGAGTAAGCTGGTGAATACGTGACGAGAGCGTTACGGAAATTGATCGGTCGGGGCGAACGGAAGTTGAAAAGGAGATATAAGGTAATGAATATAGAAAGAGAGAGATTTAGGTGCGTTTCGTAAAAAAGTTTTATATCAGTCGTGTGGCCTAAATCACACGCTTTTTTTAACGGGTTAAAGCTGTTGGTTTCTACCGACCTTTGCAGCGTCATCATCCGCGTAAGCCGCCGTCAAAAGTGGGGGGCCAGCGACTGATCAAGAGTTCTGACCGCCCTAGGCTAATTATGAGGACGCGCCCCCGCCAGGTGTATGTGTTACGGTCAGCCTAAAAAGTTGTCCTTTAATCTGCACGACATTCAACCGTTTTATAGCTGACCGTACATAAAGGCACTTCACGCATTATACGATCAAAATCCAACACCACCGACCGAGTCGAGTGACAAGTCAGTGTGTGTTAAGCGCGCATTTTTAAATTTTCTAAATTTATTGTTAGAATCAGGGAGTGCTAAGTTTTTAAGTACACAGCGCATTCGTTTTAGTGTTTTGTCTCGGTCTAGTTGAAATATGTAGGGTAGGTGCAATAATGCTAGATTAATAGTGCATGCTAAAGACGATGTCAGCGCGCCCCCTCGATCCTCGTGCCCTAGGCTGCAGCCTAATTAGCCTGGTTAATCAGGCCCTGGAGGCAACTAGCTCAAGGGCCGAGTATCGGCTTGGGCCGTTACCGGGATAAGAGGATCGAGAAGACTACGTCCACTGAAAGAGTGGACCCTATGGAAAGTAGGTCCCACAACAACCAGACACAGACAAAGCCGCGCCTGATATTGATTATAATGATGATGATGATATTGTGGTGGTGGTGGTGGTGATGGTGATAATGATGATGGCGAATGATGTTTTACAGGATTTGGAATGCTGGAATCAGGATGCGTGTCGATAAAAAACGAAGCAAATATCATGATGAAAAACCTCGCAGATATTTCTCTTGGTGGTAAGTAAAGGTTGCAACACACTGGTGCGGACTCGAATGACTTTCTTTCTTTCCTTCTTTCTTTCTTTCTTTCCTTCTATCTTTCTTTGTTTTCTTCTTTCTTTCTTTCTTTCCTTCTATCTTTCTTTCTTTCTTTCCTTCTTTCTTTCTTTCTTTTCTTCTTTCTTTCTTTCCTTCTTTCTTTCTTTCCTTCTTTTTTTCTTTCCTTCTTTCTTTCTTTCTGTCTTTCCTTCTTTCTTTCTTTCTGTCTTTCATTCTTTCTTTCCTTCTTTATTTCTTTCTTACTTACAATACAATACAATAAAATACGCTTTTTGAAACCAAAAATATATATAAAAGAGAATTACATGATAAGATAGTTAGGTTAAAGGTTGCAACACACTGGTGCGGACTGGAGTGACTTTCTTTCTTTCCTTCTTTCTTTCTTTCGTTCTTTCTTTCTTTCTTTCTTTCCTTCTTTATTTATTTCCTTCTTTCTTTCTTTCCTTCTTTCTTTCTTTCCTTCTTTCTTTCTTCCCTTCTTTTTTCTTTCCTTCTTTCTTTCTTTATTTATTTCCTTCTTTCTTTCTTTCCTTCTTTCTTTCTTTCCTTCTTTCTTTCTTTCCTTCTTTCTTTCTTCCCTTCTTTTTTCTTTCCTTCTTTCTTTCTTTCTCGCTTTATTGAAACCAAAAATATATAGAAAAGAGAATTACATGATAAGTTACAATGGATGGTCTTGTCGCTAAGAGCGATCTCTTCCAGACAACCTTTGGATGGACAGAGATATGAGATACTATTAACATGGACGGCGATGCAAGTAAATACCCGATTTTTTTTTACTGCAGTAATATTACCACGTACACACGTACACGTACCACCTACTTTGAATTCCCCATTACCAGGTCTAACTTATTGGATCTTCGGGTATGGTATGTCATACGGCACGGGTCCACTGGCTAACCCAGTAGTGGGCGTGGGCGACTTCCTAGTTGACCCACCTGTGGGCGATGCGCTGATGGGACCAATCCTGGCCTCCTTCCTGTTTCAACTGTCGTTTGCTACCAGCGCCACCACGATTGTTAGCGGAGCTATGGCTGAGAGGTGAGATACAGTCATATTTACAAGAAACTTAAATTTTAAAAAAAGAAACAAATTAAAAACGAGAAGTATGTTTAATTAAAACAAGAAACTTAAATTAAACATTTGAACAATAAACTTAAATTAACATTTGGACAAAAAACTAAAATTAAAATAGTTGAGCAAGACATTTTTGATTAAAAATTTAAACAAAGACACAGGATATCCTAGTTAGAGTTCAGGATCTATGTATGTGATCGTTGGGCGTTACTTGCTTACTTACTTATTACTGGCTTATCGTATATTTCAGGATATTTACCGTACCATTCCTCAGGATATTTATCTTATTCTTCAGGGTATTTATCTTATTCCTCAGGGTATTTATCTTATTCCTCAGGGTATTTATTTTATTCCTCAGGGTATTTATCTTATTCCTCGCGGCATTTATCTTATTCCTCAGTGCATTTATCTTATTCCTCAGTGCATTTATCTTATTCCTCAGTGTATTATCTTATTCCTCAGTGCATTTATCTTATTCCTCAGTGTATTATCTTATTCCTCAGGGTATTTATCTTATTCCTCGCGGCATTTATCTTATTCCTCAGTGTATTATCTTATTCCTCAGTGCATTTATCTTATTCCTCTGTGTATTATCTTATTCCTCATGGTATTTGTCTTATTCCTCACGGAATTTATCTTATTCCTCAGTGCATTTATCTAATTCCTCAAGGTATTATCTTATTCCTCAGGGTATTATCTTATTCCTCAGGGTGATTATCTTATTCCACAGAGCATTTATCTTATTCCTTAGGGTATTTATCTAACTCATCATGGTATTTATCTTATTCCTCAGGGTATTTATCTAACTCATCATGGTATTTATCTTATTCCTCAGGGTATTTATCTAACTCATCATGGTATTTATCTTATTCCTCAGGGTATTTATCTAACTCATCATAGTATTTATCTTATTCCTCAGGGTATTTATCTAACTCATCATGGTATTTATCTTATTCCTCAGGGTATTTATCTAACTCATCATGGTATTTATCTTATTCCTCAGGGTATTTATCTAACTCATCATGGTATTTATCTTATTCCTCAGGGTATTTATCTAACTCATCATGGTATTTATCTTATTCCTCAGGGTATTTATCTAACTCATCATGGTATTTATCTTATTCCTCAGGGTATTTATCTAACTCATCATGGTATTTATCTTATTCCTCAGGGTGTTTATCTTATTCCTCGGAGTGTGTGTCACATTAATTAGGGTGTTAATTGTATTCCTCAGGTGTAACTTCAAAGCCTACTGCTTGTTCTCATTGTTGAACACAATTGTGTACTGCGTGCCAGCAGGCTGGGTTTGGGGGACCCACGGATTCTTGCACCAAATGGGAGCCGTTGATATCGCCGGGTCTGGCCCTGTGCATCTTGTAGGTGAGTTTAATATACTAGCTGCGCCCCACGGTTTCAATCACGTGGTGATGAAAAACGGTGACGATGATGAGGAAAAATAGATAACAACCTATTCTTAGACCTAACATGTGTGAATATAAAATTTCATCAAATTTGGTTCAACCGTTTCGGAGGAGTATGGTAACAAACACTGTGACACGGAATTTATATATTACTAGCTGCGCCCCACAGTTTCACTCACGTGGTGATGAAAAACGGTGACGATGATGAGGAAAAATAGATAACAACCTATTCTTAGACCTACCATGTGTGAATATAAAATTTCATCAAATTCGGTTCAGCCGTTTCGAAGGAGTATGGTAACAAGCACGGACACGTGACACGGAATTGATATATACTAGTTGCGCCCCGCGGTTTTACCCGCGGATGAAAAGTATTTTAATTATTTGCTCATCCCACGGGAGCATTTCACTTTTCCGGGATAAAATGTAGCCTATATGTTAATTCAGTGTATAAGCTATCTTGGTACCGAATTTCATCCAAACCCATTCAGCCGTTTGAGCGTGAAAGAGTAACAAACATACACACATACAAACTTTCGCCTTTATAATATTAGTGTGATATAGATTATATCAGTCTATATATCGTGTGAATTCGCATATGAGACCCTATCTCTTCACATGGGTACTAGGTGGTAGAACTTTTCTGCAAAGTTCGTCTAGGTAGGTACCACCGCTTTGCCAGTTATTCTGCCGCCAAGCAGTAGTGTGCAAGCACTACTGTGTTCCGGTTTGAAGGGCACTGTAGCTAGTGAAATTACTGGGCAATTGAGACTTTATGATCTGATCTCACAGTCTAGTAATCTTATTACCAGACTGTGCTGATGTCTCAGGATGATGTGCGCAGTGCAGCAGTCACGCGAAACTTTACATGTTGGAGTTCCGAGTGACACTGTTCTGTTATGGGCGGCCGTGTCGCTTAACATCAAGTGAACGACTAGCTCGTCACATCATTCAATAACATAAAAAAAAAAAAAAAAAAAAAAAAAAAAAAAAAAACATGGGTACTGTTTAAGAGTCGGGTAAGCCTGGAAATTAACTGGCCCGATAGCTCAGTTGGTAGAAAGTCTGGATGGATTCACTGCTTTACAACGTTTTCGTCGCACCTTAACTCTCCCCGCCATCAATTTTACTGACCCGGAACTATCCATGATTGGCTGGTGGTACCGACCAATCATGGCCCTTGCGACAGTGTTGCCAACCAAAACCGTATTTTTCACATACTACCAAAATCAAAACACCTCTTATTTTTTTTAAGTAAAAATTCACACTAATATTATAAAGGCGAAGGTTTGTATGTGTTTATGTTTGTTACTCTTTCACGCTCAAACGGCTGAATAGATGTGGATGAAATTCGGTACCAAGATAGCTTATACACTGGATTAATAGGTTACTTTTATCCCGGATAATTGAAATGCTCCCGTGGGATGAGCAAATAGTTAAAATACTTTATATCCGCGGGTGATACCACGGGCCGCTACTAGTGCAAGATATTTTTTTATTGTTAGATAGGTTTGCGTTTTGGCCACTATCGCACCTGATGGTAAGTAACTATGCGGTCTAGGATGTAGCACGCTTGCCTAGAAGATACCTGTTCACTCTCGATTTATAGACTCCAATGTTGTAGTTATCGGGAAATACGGACGCCGGTAAAGCGTTCCACTCTTACTCTTCGATATAACTAACTTTTACAATCCTTCCAGGAGGGGCATCGGCCTTTGCATCAGCCTTAATGCTGGGCCCACGCCTGGGCAGGTACGCTCGGGGGAATGCCCCACTTCCGCTGGGGAACCCAGTCAATGCTGTGATGGGGACTTTCGTGTTATGGTGGGGATGGTTGGCGTTTAACTCGGGGAGCACTTACGGGGTGAGAAATGATTTACAACCGGATCATCAGTCTAGCCCTTCTGGCTCAGTAACCGGCACCGGTATAGGATACCAGCGTAACACAATCAGACCCCGACCCCGCCGGCGAGGTCGACATACCCGTTGGTTAGCTAGAACGGTCGCGACTTTCAATAGGGTCCACTCTTCCAGTGGACGTAGTCTTCTCGATCCTCTTATCCCGACAACGGCCCAAGCCGAGGCCCCAGGGGTGCCCTTGAGCTAGTTGCCTCCCACTTTTGACGGCTGGGCGCCTTAAGCTTGTCCTCCCGCCTGGTGACGCTGCAAAGATCGAGACCACCAATATTAGACCGTTAAAAAAAAACATCAACCTTCATCACACAAAAATGTTTGACCAGGATGGGAATCGAACCCACAACCTACAGCTCAGAAGGCAGAGTACTAACTACCAACTGAGCTATCGGGTTAGTTAACCTAATACATCTAAATATATATATATAACTCAAAGGTGACTGACTGACTGACTGATCTAACAACGCACAGCCCAAACCACTGGACGGATCGGGCTGAAATTTTGCATGCAGGTAGATGTTATGACGTAGGCATCCGCTAAGAAAGGATTTTTCGAAATTCCACCCTTAAGAGGGTGAAATGGGTGGTTTAATTATTTTCCCATAGGCCATGCCGCGGGCGAAGCTGCGGGCAGAAGCTCGTTATAAATAAAGTCTAGTTCAAACTATTACGCCAAATACCAAATCGGTCGAGCCGTTCTCAAATGTTTATTGACTGACCTGATAGCTCAGTTGGTAGGAACCCTGCCTTCTGAGCTGGTGGCTGTGGATTCGATCCCCACCCACGACAAACGTTTGTGGGATGAACATTAATGTTTGTTCTGTGTCTGGGTGTTATATTGTATTCTATGTATGTATTTACAAACAAATAGTACCTATCTAAGCACTGTATCAGTTATCTGGTTCCCATAGTACAAGCTTAGCTTGGTTTGGGGATAGATGGCGCTGTGTGAAATGTCCACCAATATTTATTTATTACCAACGATCACGCATAATTTAAACGTATATACAAGGTGGAATTTAATTCATTCTTTTCTTTTAATATATGTATTCAATCCATTCTATAGAATGCTCCCATATAACTAAATAAAAAAGTATGAAATAAAACGTAAATCTAGGTATTATCAAATTTTAATTTTAAAGAAAAGCCTTGTGAAAAAAAAAGCAGGTGTTTTATTGCCTACGAAACATTTACAAAGCACTCAGCTGGTGCCCGCGCTGTGTGTACCGTTAAATAGACATTTCGGCTGTCATGCAGTTATTTTAACAGGCACTATACTAAAACAAAATCATTTTTTTTAAATTGGACCTTGTACTAATATTGTATAGCATGGTCTGAGTACATACATTTAAGGAAAAGAGTGAATTAAATTCCACCGTGTATAGACTAAAAAGATACGATGTGGTCTACAGACACATCACAAAGCGGTCAGCGTTTATAAATGCCACCTTGTATAGACTAAGGAGATACGATACGGACTATAGACATATAATAAAGCAGTCAGGAGTTTTGGCGGGAAAGCGAAAAAGATTGCGTCACCGCATTGTATTATTTTCCAAAACTTGTGTTATTTTCAGTGTAAGTGTATAAAATTAGTGGCATTCTATTCGTTAAGTGCTGGATTACAGGCGTGAGTGTGGGAAAATGGTATAATGATGGTGAAACGTTTATTTTCGTGTTATTTCTAAAACTCCGTAGAAGCTTCAAGTAAAGTTGCCACCACTTTACTAGGAGTATGACTTTGACTAGACTATGACTTGACTTGATGACTTCGACTGTGACTTGACACATATTTGCGTAAATATCATTAACTTGAAAAATTATCAATTACTTGACACTGGCTAAATACACAAAAGTGTGGAGCCAAAACATAAAAAAAAAAATAAAGCAGTCAGCAGAAGACATTTCTATAAACCACAATTCTTAAAACAGTCGACTAAATTAGCAACACGTGCTAGAACAAAGTTTGACACGTGACACCTCTGTGGAACTTTGTTAAATGACACCAATATATAAAAACTACATTGTTTTATCACACAAAAACATTGTCACTCCACTTCACAGGCATTATAATATAATGTTTAGTAACCGAAATGTCTAAGCACTAAAGATTTTTTGAAGACCATAAAGATCTATTCAAATAGCCAAGTTAAGTAGTCAGCCCGCGCCAAATTGAACGTGTTCATAGAAACCTGAACAATGATTAGAGGATAGGTATCCTTGCATTTAAAACGCATTAAAACGTGACCGTATTTATTTTCTCACTTGTATTTGTATTACTAAGTAGTATCTGAAGAAGTAGATTTTCGAAATTGAATGTTCGATCGGATACATTGTAAAAGACAGTAGAAAGAAGACAAAAAAAAAATACATCACTGTAAAGTTTCTTGTAGCTTCTTCTTTACAGTTGTAATCGAAGCTTCGGATCAAAGTTTTCAATTCTGCATTGTGCCGGATTGCTTGCACCAGTAGTGAGAAAGAGAACTGCTTTTTTTTTCAAACTCATATATTGTAATGGGCTTGCTATATTATTTGACAATAAGCACTTTGTAATTTTATATGCTTAGTGAAATAACTTAATTTTAAGTACCTAGTATAATTTTGACTTGTAAAAGTGCTAAAATTAGCCTATTTGCAATAAATCTTTTGACTTTGACTTTGACTTTGTTAATTTTAACTAATAGAATTAGTATACAGGGTGCCTCAAAAGAAATTTATATTTTGTTAACGAACACCGCTAGTACCTCAAATGTGAAGCCATACAACCAACATTGATTGACTGACTGACATAGTGATCTATCAACGCACAGCCCAAACCACTGGACGGATCGGGCTAAAATTTGGCGTGCAGGTAGATGTTATGACGTTGGTATCTGCTAAGAAAGGATTTTTCGAAATTCCAACCTTTAGAGGGTGAAATGGGTGGTTGAATTATTTTTCCATCGCCCACGCCGCGGGCGAAGCTGCGGGCAGAAGCTCATGGCCAATAAAGATATCTATTTCTAATATTCTGGTTTTGACTGAATTAACTTGTGCTAAAGATAAAGATCATTTATTGTAAAAAATGGGTAAGTACATTATTTGCTAAAATAGCTTGCAGTATGTACATTTATAAGTATAATCAAATTTAAAAAAATAAACAAAAGAGTAAAGTAACAATCTGTGACAAATTAAGTTTGCGTGCTCGTCAAATCACAGCCGATTAACTAAATAGACTTAATTTCAAAATGGCGGCGTTTAAGCCCAACGACAATGTTTAAGTGAACGATGAGCAGAATAATTGGCGTGTTTATATGCATTATTTGTTTGAGTTACGCTTGAAAGGAGTGTTTTTCAACCTTGGATTGAATTGATCATACGTATTATCTATATCAAAGTTAGACTAGCTGCCACACCCCGACTTCGTTTCACCGTCGTCGCCGTTCTAGACACGTCTTGAGCGACCCGGATGATCCTGTAGCAGCCGTAGTATCGGCTGCGCTAGGATCACCGGACCAGTCTAGCCTTTCTGGTTCAGGTACCGGCACCGGTATAGGATACCAGCGTAACACAATCAGACACCGACCTCGCCTGTGAGGTCGACGTACCCCCCGTAGGTTAGCTAGAACGGTCGCGACTTATAATAGGGTCCACTCTTCCAGTGGACGTAGTCTTCTCGTTCCTCTTATCCCGACAACGGCCCAAGCCGAGGCTCGCACCCCAGGGGTGCCCTTGAGCTAGTTGCCTCCCACTTGTGAAGGCTGGGCGCCTTAAGCACCTGCCTGGTGAAGCTGTAAAGGTCGATAGAGACCAACAGCATTAGCCCGTTCAAAAAACACCCCGGTTTCACACGGATTATTTAATTTTACGCCTTGCCTACCCATCTCAACTATCCCACTGTCGGCCCTTTCTCTACACTTTCCCCATTCTTCCTTTTCTCTATTTCTTCTTTTTTCACCCGTCTTCCCTCATAATATTTGTTATTCATCCCTCCAGGCATGCATCTGGTGGCAGTACCACTTTATATAATAATTATAATAACAGATATACATAGATATGTGTGGACATTTCGCACGTTTTCTAGTCCCAAATTAAGCAAAGCTTGTACTATGGAAACCAGATAGCTGATACATTACTTAGATACGTTATTGTTGGTAAATATATACATGGAATACAATATAACACCCAGGCACAGAACAAACATTGATGTTAATCACAGATATGTTTGTCCTGGGCGGGAATCGAACTTAAAACCTACAACGGAAGCCAAAGCTACCACCAACTAGACAGTCAGTTTGAAATACGAAGATTACGGAACAATTTTATTTTTTCGACTATTTATTTATTTATTGCTAAAATACATTTGGTGCTTAAGTATACACTTAAAGTAACCTAAAATATATACTCTGGCAAGAGTGTTGCCATTTTTTGTTAAAAAAAACAAACAAGGCAAACAGTACCTTATGAAGTAAGCTAAAGGTATTTAAGTATTTACAATTATAAGTAAAGTAACAAGTAATAGTAATAAGTAATAGTTATAGTAATAATAATTATGAGTAATAATAGTAGTATAAAAAGTAAATGGGTTAACAAGATAGTATTAATATGTTGTTTTATGAGATTGAAGCATTTTGTCATTAAAATAATCATCTAAAGAGTAGTAAGATTTGTGAGTTAATAATATTTTCAGTTTACTATGGCAAATTGTGTCTTTAGTTTTATATGGTTTAGTGGAGGCCCTACTTTATTTTTTGCGCGTAGCTAGGTAACTAAAGGCCCTGGCTTTTGGTAACCTAGCTACGCCACTGTGTACAGCTGGCGCCTGGCATAACATTTAACGTTTTCCCAGGTGAGCGGTGCAAAGTGGCAGTACGCAGCTCGGGCAGCTGTCATGACAATGATGGGATCTTTTGGAGGAGGTTGCTTTGGACTTCTGTGAGTGTCGATTCTTTTGAAGTAAAACTTCTTTACGCACGCTATACTTGGGGAGTAAGCTGGTAAATGCATGACGAGGTGAACGGAAGTTGAAATTTGTTGGTTAACGTAGATCTCCGTTGTCAAAATAAAAAAATTAAAAATTACTTTAAATTTGTATTATTATGTTGGTATGTCCGGTAAAACGACAAATTCTAATTGTCAAGATAGAAACATTAACTTTAAAAAACGCTAATATAAAGTTATACCGACCCAAGGATGAAGCTAAACTAAAGATTTTTATTTTGGGTGCATTTTAGATTGGTGCATTTAACGATGTACACGTTTATATTATAAGAAATGTTGTAGAAACGAGACAGATGCGGTGAAACCATAGGCCAATTTAACAGCGAAAAATCCTAAGTCTGAATGAAACAGTGAGGAATTTTTTTTTTATGTTAAGGAATGACGCTACGAGCTAGCCGTTCGCCTGATGTTAAACGACACGGCTACCCATATCAGCTGCAGTGTCACTCGGAACTCTAAAGTATAGAGGTTCGCGTGACACTGCACTGCGCACGTCATCCAGAGACATCAGCACAGTCTAGAAATAAGATTACTAAACTGTGAGATCAGATCATAAAGTCTCATTTGCCCAGTAATTTCACTAGCTACAGTGCCCTTCAAACCGGAACACAGCAGTGCTTGCGCACTACTGCTTGGCGGCAGAATAACTGGCAAATAGGTGGTACCTACCTAGACGAACTTTGCAGTAAAGTCCTACCACCTAGTAACAGTGAGGAATATAATTAATTAAAGCTCCATTGCTTAATATCTAATTATACATCATTTCCAGTTACACTCTGATCAAGAATAAAGGCAAAGCGGACGTCATGGAGCTAATTAACAGCATCTTGGGCGCACTGGTGTCTATTACAGGTGAAAAAATGTTTTTCCTAGACTTACGAAAAAGTTACCTAATTTTGTAAAAAAAAAACCTTGAAAGGTGTCAAGGGACACTCGGATAGAACGAAGTTCCTTTCGATTAATTAGTGAAGGAATTTTAATTTTTTTTTTAAAGTTATAGTTATATTTTTTTATTATTAACAATTATATAATGTAAATAGAAAGAATATTAATATAATATGAATGCGAAATAGAAAGACGAAACGAAAATAACTGGCTTGCTTTCTATGAGAGAGAGAGAGAGAGAGAGAGATGGACAGAGAAACACGCGCACGCCGCACGGCTTCAAAAAGTGTCTGTAACGACACTTGGTCTTAATTTTTTCCGTCTAGCCCCGTTTCTCAACGCGCGATAAGGAACTTCGTTCCAAAAGTTTTTAATATATTTTCATCTTTCAACCTTGCCAAATTATTTGTTAATGTTTTAATAGGTTAACAATGTTTTATTACTTTATTTTCAGCGGGTTGTTTCTTGTACCGCGCATGGGAGTCTCTTCTAATAGGTCTGATTGGCGCAGCAATAGCATCGGGCACCGGCCCGTTGTTCGACCTGATTCGGGTCGATGACCCCGTCGGCGCGTCAGCTGTGCACGGCGCGTGCGGGTTTTGGGGTAATTATTGTGTTGCCAGTAGGGAAAATGTTGAGGCGTGTGTTAAAAACGAAATAAACTGGTGAAAGCATATTATTAGGGTGTAAAACAATGACTTTGATAATTTAACAATCTTATTTATAATTTAATACAATGCATGTACTAGTTTCGTCTGTAATGTTTATTTATAACTACTTATAAGGTCTCAGGCCAAACTAAACACCACGTAACTTATTTTTATTGCCTTTAGCTATGGTACTTTTTACAGGAGTGATTGCTGTGGGTCTATTTGCGGACAATCCTATACCGATGGACACAACAAATGGCAGATCGGGCTTATTCAAAGGTATACAACTTACTAAGTAAATAATATGAAACACTTTTTTATGATAGTGAATGATGTGACGAGCTAGTCGTTCGCCTGATGTTAAGCGAGATGGCTACCCATAACAGTACAGTGTCACTCGGAACGAAATATAAAGTTTCGCGTGACACTGCACTGGGCACATCATCCTGAGACATCAGCACAGTCTGGTTATTATCTGGTTATTAGTAATCCTATTGGATTACTCGACTGTGAGATCAGATCATAAAGTCTCATTTGCCTAGTCATTTTACTAGCTACAGTGCCGATCAAACTGGAACACAGTAGTGCTTGCACACTACTGCTTGGCGGCAGAATAACTGGCAAAGCGATGGTAGGTACCAGGTAAAGTCCTACCACCTAGTAATATAACTATTTTTAGTACATAACTATTTTTTTATAGATCGTAGGAAACTTAAAAGCGCACCAGTGCCGTGCAAACAACAGTCGAGCGCATTATGTTGCAATGTTTTATAGGGAAAAAAATCCAATTTACTTGCAAAGACTATTTTGCTTAGTTACTTTCTAAGTTTTTACTAACAGCGGGATGCCATTGTTTTTTTTTACTTAATACTGTTATGTCATGTCCCACAGCTGACAGCAAAGGTCCCCATTTCTTTTTCTACATCTCTATCTTTGGATTGGAAGGAACTTTGATAGTCACGCCACCTTTTCCGGTGCCGCATTATCTCCTCTAGTCTATAATTTTTTTTTTATGTTTTGGCTCCACACTTTTGTGTATATAGCCAGTGTCAAGTAATTGATAATTTATCAAGTTAATGATATTTCACGCAAATATGTGTCAAATCACAGTCGAAGTCATCATGTCAAGTCATAGTCTAGTCAAAGTCATACTCCTAGTAAAGTGGTGGCAACTTTACTTGAAGCTTCTATGGAGTTTTGGAACAACACGAAAAGAAACGTTTCACCACCATTACACCATTTTCCCACACTCACGCCTATAATCCAGCACTTAACGAATAGAATGCCACCAATTTTATGCACTAACACTGAAAACACAAGTTTTAGAAAATAATACAATGCGGTGACGCAATCTTTTTCGCTTTCCCGCCTAAACTCCCTTCTATAAACTTATGTGTAAGGACTTTTGCCCACCCTTGCATACTGTCCATTTGAATTCCGAATGAAGAAATCTACCTCAATTTATTCAGGTGGTGGCTGGTACCTCCTCGGAGTACAGACTCTCACGGCTGTCTGTCTATGTGTATGGAGCGTGCTGGTCACCATGGCTCTCCTGTGGGCCATCGACAAGGTGCTGCCGATACGGATGGATCCCTACGAAGAGCTGTTAGGAGCTGACCTTACTGAGCACAGGATTAGGCATGGAGCTGTTAGTATACGTGGTCGAAACTTGTTATAACATATCACACTGGTGTCGATTCTGTCTCGCATTCTCTAAAGCTTAACGAAATTAACATATTTCCGTCTTTTTCATTTCCCCTTTATCAGAAGAGTATCGCCATACTTTAAATTTAGTTTTAGAGAATGCGACACAGAATCGACACCAATATCACACTAATATTATAAAGGTGAAAGTTTGTATGTGTGTTTGTGTGTATGTTTGTTACTTCTTCACGCTCAAACGGCTGGTTTTGGATAAAATTCGGTACCAAGATAGCTTATACACTAGATTAACAAGGCTACATTTTATCCCGGAAAAGTGATTTTTTTTGCGTGGGATGAGCAAATAATTAAAATACTTTTTATCCGCGAGGCGCAACTGGTTGTAAATAAAACCAGGGGCATCTCTCAAACTTATGTTTTTGAAAGACTTCTTTACGCACGCTTGACTTGGGGAGTAAGCTGGTGAATGCGAGGCGCACGAAAGTTGAAGTTGGTTCACGTAGATTTCCATTGTTGAGTTGGCTGGACTGCCAACGCGACCCCTTCTTGCCCCGGAACGGCGGACGAGGGCTCACGGGGGGTTTTAGTGGTTTCGAGTCCCACTTAACTCCTGCCACCAACCCAGTGCAGTGCGAGGGCATTTCCCCGCTTCAAAAAAATCTCTATTGTCAACATAACAAAGTTCTAATTGTCTAAAATTTTTATTATAATGTTGGAATGTCCGGTAAAATGATAATTTTCAAATTGTCAAGATGGCGGCATTAACATTAAACAAAGCAGAAGCAAAGTTATACCGGCCGCTAGATGGAGCTAACAAAATTTACTTCAGTCGTGTGGTCTAAGGCACACTCGTTTTTTTTCTTTGTCGTAACTTTTCACTAGCAAGCCAAAGAATAAGAGAATGATCGCTTTTTCTGCTCAACCAACTGACTTCGCTTCTAGTGCAATCGCGCGCCAATCATTGTTGCCAACGGGAAAAAATAATTAAACCAACTTAATTTAAAATAATAGAAACTTATGAATAAATTTCTATTATTTGTATATATTAAATTTCTATTAATTATATAAAAAAATTCTATAAATTTTCAAACAAGCATATTATGTATTGTATTGAAATTGTACTCACGTTACACGAAACTGGTCTTCCATCTGAGGTCTTTCTACAAAACTGTGCTGGTTTAAGGAAAAGGGCTGTAAGAGAGATACCTCGAGTTATGCATGCAACCCTTACGTCTAGGGCAACGAATGCACAGGTAATGTGCCCTTGGTGTTGCTGTGCAGATGCCAATTGGGCTTGCCATATGTAAATATATAACAAATCTATGGTCACCACTTGTTTGCCAGGAACTAAGATAAATGAGGCACTAAGTGGCTTTCAGGTAATTCACGCGTTCAGTGCTGCCACCACGGCTACCGTTCTACTGGTTTCATAGACATGTTAAACTCGAAAATAGAAAAATCTGGCTGGTTTGGACTTTGATGTTACTTCAAAGTATATGTTCAGATATATACACGGCAGCCATTATTGAAAACATGTCTGTTTTTAATGTCTCCTTGATACCACTTCTTTCTGATGCCCACAGGTGGGAGTCTCCCGAGCGGTTTCAGCATTGCGCCCATACCATCGCTCTCATAGTATCGAAGACGTTGGCAGTATCGGTGTTAACACAGGCCACAGTTTCGTTATTGATAAAATACACGAAGTAAGTTATTTTATTTTAAAAAACTTAGACAGCCTTTTTGGAACGAAAATAGACTCTTTTAAAATTATATGAACCTTATATTGAGTATTCCATTATATGTTTTGTGCCTGTATTTCAAATTAATTGTTATCCAATGATAAAATAAAATATAAGGTAAAGTTAGTTGTAGGTACGCGCGTCGCGAATGGATTTACTAATCAGTAACTGTGGAAAGCCAGTCACTTTTGTCAAGCCCTTGTGACTCCTGTGAGAGCCCAATTAGTGTATTTGTATCTCCTATATACGACGCTCTATTTTTTACTTTATTTTATTTTAATATTTTGACTAAACTGTAGATGAATTTCATTTTTCATTCTCCAGGCAAACAAAAAGAAGAACGACACAAAACTCCAAATGTTCACGAACAACGCTTTCGTAGACGACAGCAGCTCCCAACCGTCGACATTCAGAAATAATGGATTTTTGAACAAACGCCCTGGCAACCCTACTAACGATCTCCACCGCACTCTAGACTCTATGGCAGACGAGATAGATGGCGCGAATTTCAAGAAGCGAAACCAAAATGGCGGGAATCATAATCAAAATGGCAGCACATCTGTCATTCAAGTCGTACCAGAAGAATATAAGGGGAGAAAATACAAAGAGTTTTCTGCAGCTCAGTTGGAGGAGTTAGGTGAAATAAATGCCAGTCAAGATAGATTTAGATACAGGATAACGGAAGATGACTACAAAAATGATATTGAAAATTCTAATATAAGGTGGATGGATTAGTACAAAGCAAAGCAGCTTCTATGCTCATAACGAATGTGTGCCACAAAAACATATGGATGTGGCAAAAAAGCAGACTTAGGAAATTGATGCAATATTACTAAAAAGCCTAGACCAAAATGGCGTTAGATGAAACCTTAACCGAAAAAAAACAATATTAAAAGATGCACTGATAATTTTATGATGCGTATTTTTAAGTACAATTGTTATTTTTGACTTTCTGGTGATTATTAGGCCATTTTAGATAGATATTGGACTAGCCCAAAGGTAGAAACTATTTCGATAAATTAAGTCAAACTCTTTTCGTGATTTGACAGTCGCTTGACCCATTTTGCTCGTGCAGGTACTTGTTTAAAATAGGTTAACGTTTTTGCTAATTATTTTATTTTGTATGGAAATACGCACTGAATAAAAAATCACGGAAGACGATAAAATTCTATGGTAAGTATTTTAGAAACTGAATACCAAGCTTCGTCAAGATTCGTTGAAAAATACGAAACAGGACTTAGTGGGATTCGTTCGCACGGTCAAAAATAAACAAATGAAATACGTAATGTTATGTAATAAATTAATATTCAATTGATCGAATAACGACAATATTACAAGTGCCTGCGAACTCTTTTGGTATCTCAAAATTAATAAAACAGTATAACCAAAGATTTGGACAAGTGCAGTTATGCCTTTGGTACCTATTACGGGCGTCAAGGGTTTCAGTGAAATGCAACGGAATCAGTAGATATTTAGGGTGGGATCCAATCGCTGCTAAAACGTGCTAAATTAATAATTGTTTTATTACAAGTTAAGTTTGAATAATTATACATTTAAGTGCCAGCTTAATTAGATTTAATTTTTTGATTTGCACTAAATAATTTCTTCATGGAATGAGTTTCAAAGTGCAACAATGAATGTCTAAACCACACGGTATATATATTTATACGATATCGATGCTCAGTCATCGATCAGTGCTCAAGCAGAGATTTCATTCACTAATTGATCACTTTATGAATGAAATCTCAGCTTGAGCACCGATCGATGACTGAGCATCGTTCTGTAATACGGACCTATGACTTGACTTGATGACTTGGACTGTGACTTGACTTGTCACATACAACATATGTATATTATAAATTAACTTAAAAAATTTATTACTTGACATTGGCTAAATACACAAAAGTGTGAAGCCAAAACTGAAAAAAAAAAATCTGTGGTCAATCGTCTAATCCGCGAAAATATCAATGGTTAGTTAAAATTTTAAAGTACTAGGTATAAGTAGGTAAGGTATGTATTATAATTATTTGCAAAAGTATTAAAAAAGTGATATTTTTGTCAATATGAAAAATAAAAATAAGTAGGTACTTAGTACTTACTTTTTGAAAACAAAACGTTTATTTTATTTAAGCATTATAATCCTTACTAATGGTTACAAGACAGCATGTTTTGTAATATTTGATTAATAAAGATTTCCATTACATAGAGAATCTTTCAAGTTACAATATTTCATATTACATTTCCAGCAACTAAAAATTACCCAGTCATGGGTAAACTTCAATTATTATCGTATCTTTTTAAAAGGTCCAGTTGTTCACCAATAATCTCACTACCGGAATGGGATAAATAAGAGTTGTTACTTTTCGCCACATATATTGTCTTCGCGAACCGAATTCCCATAATACAAGCTTTGCTTAGTTTGGGGCTAGATGGCGCTGTGTGAAACGTCCACAGATATTTATTATTATTACATATTATTAATGCATACTAAATGATTAGGTTCCACTTTATAGTTCATACTGCTAAGGAATGGGACTCATTGGCAAGTTCTGTTTCCTGAAACTTGTAAGGATGTCTTCAAGGCCAGAGTGCATGTTATGTATAGGTGAACCTAGATTTACGTGCCTCATTTTCAGCCACACAATCGCTTATAATCAGACTATTTGGAGTTAAACGTAAATCTATTGTATAATGTAATCTACAGCCTCTGTGGTGTGGAGGTTGAGCAGTTCGACTCATAACATGGAGGATGGAACGGGTTCGATTCCCGCGGCATGTCAGGTATTTGTGCACAGAAAAAAAAGCGCATATACTTGTTCTGAGTCTGGGTGTTGTGGGACCATCCTCGTAGCTCCTGGGTCCCTAGATACAGGGAATCCTAGTTAGGGTCCAGGATCCATGTATGTGATCTATGAGCGTTATTGTTGTATTGTAGTACAGGTAAAAAAAAATGACAAAAAACAATTTTCAATATTTTGTTACAGATCTGATAAGGCAGATCTTAAATAGTATTACACATTGGAATGCCTTCTTTATTTAGTCAAGCATAACAGTTTGACACACCCAGCGTATTGCAGGAAAGCTGCGGTACGTAGATCTATTAATAATTTCTTTAGTTCTACCTCAACTCACATGTTATTTCTGAAATTAGCAAACTCATAATCGATCATACAATAAATAATACCACCACAGCCATCGGTGGCCTGCGAAAAATAGTTCACACACTTTTTCATCAATTTTTATTATTTTTATTTCGTTATCACCTATTCGTACAAAGCGGTTTATAATAATAATAATATCTGGGGACATTTCACACAGCGCCATCTAGCCCCAAACTAAGCAAAGCTTGTACTATGGGAACCAGATAACTGATACAATACGTAAATACTTTTTGTTTGTAAATACATACATAGAATACAATATAACACCCAGACACAGAACAAACATCGATGTTCATCACACAAATGTTTGTCCTGGGTGGGAATCGAACCCACAACCCACAGTTCAGAAGGCAGGGTCACTACCAACTGATATATCGGGCCCGTCGGGTTTGATTCCACGTTGATAATAGAACGGCTAAGGAATGGAATGCCCTGCCAGCATCTGTGTTTCCGGCGAAATATGACCTGAACGTGTTCAGGAGAAGAGTGAAAGGTTACTTGGCTAGCATGCTACACCTTCGATCGCATCGTCACTTCCCATCAGGTGAGAGTGGTCAAAAGCTACAAAAGTATGAAGTAAAAAAAAGTATGGACTCGTCGCATATGTGGTCAAAGTCAAAGTCAAAAGATTTATTGCAAATAGGCTATTTTTAGCACTTTTACAAGTCAAAATTATAATAAGTACTTAAAATTAAGTTATTTTGCTAAGCATATAAAATTACAAAGTGCTTATTGTCAAATGTTATATAGCAAGCCCATTACAATATGAGTTTGAAAAAAAGCAGTTCTCTTTCTCACTACTGGTGCAAGCAATGCGGCAAAATGCAGAACATAAAACTCCGACCCGAAGGTGGCGGCCACGCGCTGCAGCTGTGTTGGCGACTTGACACTAACACACGCAACTCATTCAGACCCGTGAGACTACACAGCAGAGAGCGGGATATAAGCTGGCGGGTTCAAAACACCGGTGGCTGTGGTATAGCTCGAGCAAAACTTTATGAACTCTCGGAAGTTAGGTTAAGTACCAAACTGCGCATGGAGTTGAGTGCATTGTAAAAGCGGACATACAATAACTATAAACTATAATAACTATTATAATAAAATAAAAAAAAGAACAAATACGAGCGGGATCATTGATGAGCTCAAAGGAGCCTGTCAATTATCCCGCTCGTATGAATAAAATAGTAATAAGGGTATTTTAATTAAATTGTAAATTGTGCGTACACCCGGAGCACTCATGCTCACTAAAAAGCTTCTTCTTGCGGCGGCGTCGTGTGTCGGGTCGTCCTCTTCCCTCAAATATGGTCGAGGAGGACGATGGCTGGAACATGCGTCAAGCTCGTGAACGGGTGCTGCTTGCGGAAGCTGGTTTGCTCGGTGGTGTACGCACAATAAAAAATTAGAAATAAGAACTTAAATGCTTATGCTTATGTTTATGTATATTTTTTGTTATTGGCTGTATTATCCTTCCTGTATTATATATAAGTTCATGTTAATAATAGGCTGAATTCATAAATATAAAAAATTATCTAACAAAAAGCACGGACCCAGGTGTCTGTGGAAATGCAGATTAATAAAAAAATTAAAAAAAAAAAACTATAATACCCGCACTGCGCCAACTTCCGAGAGTTCATACTTACTTACTTACTTACTTCATAAAGTTTTGCGCGAGCTAAGGTGGCTTTTGCAGAAAAGTCCTACCACCTAGTTTGTGTTTTTAGGATGCCAAAATCCAGGCTGTGCGCCGTCCTGATCGTAAAGATATATTGTCATATTTGAATGGTACCACTGATACTTGCATATATATTGATAAAAGTGCTCCTTTTGAGAAGCCAACACGTGTAATACAGGTATTTATAATCTAAATATATATACCTTAAAGGTGACTGACTGATTGCCTGACTAATATAGTGATCCATCAACGCACAGCCCAAACCACTGGACGGCTAAGGCTGAAATTTGGAATGCAGTTAGATGTTATGGCGTAGGCATCAGCTAAGAAAGGATTTCTCGAAATTCCACCCTTAAGAGGGTGAAATGGGTGGTTCAATTATTTTCCCATAGGCCACGCCGCGGGCGAAGCTGCGGGCAGAAGCTAGTGTTACATAAACTCTATCTTAGTTGAATTGTATTATTTATTTTAGGTCACAACTCACAATTCATGTAAAATTAGCACCCTATTTCAGTATCCCTTGGAAAGGTTCTGATTAGAAACACTCCTCTGGTTTCTCGTATGTCTGTCAAACTCATGTCTACTTAACACACCAAATACTCTACATTCATTGGTTGAAAACAGCTGATTATCAACAGTCAACTAATGAGCATTCAGTATTTTTTGTCTGTTCATCACAGTCAGAATGAAAGAGACACAATATAGATCAAAATCTATACTCTGTCTCTTACATTCTGGCAAAATTCAAAAATTTTGCCAATGATAGATGGTGTTAATAATGAATGGTCAATTCTGTAGTGTACCTAACTTAAACTTAATGTAACAGTCACTAAAACTATTGCAGTCCTTTTCATTTCAACGCTTATGAAAGGGATAGCACCATTAAATTAATTATTTTCGCCCAACAATATGTTTTTATGTTTGATATATTTTAAGGTTAAAAGAGCACATGATGATGAAAATCAAGAGATCAGAGCAAAGAAGCCTCACATTGAGGAGATATGTGGACAGAAAGTCGGAGAATAACAGGTTGGAATCTTTAGAGACATATTTCAAGTAATTCATCATTTATTAAATATTTGACAAGTTAGACTGCCACAATTTGCTTTTCAGCATTAAAAATCAATGCTAATTACAAAGCAAAGAGTTCACACTGATTATTTATACAGCTTGTTATTTGGGGGACAGGCCCCAAGCTATGAAGGCTTCGGAATACCAGGCTCTGTAATACAGGTCGTGCAATACTGTCCGGGTCCCGCATTCCTGGCTATGCAATATACATAGTAATAATCATAATCATTTATTCATAATATTTTATTACATGTAAATTAAAGATTTAAATTGTTGCAAAATTGCCGCAGAAGCCACTAACTACGATTCAATTCAATTCAAGACTTAAGATGTATTTATCAAAAAAAATAGGTTATTATACTAGTATTAGATATAGCTAATAGTAACTCTAATTGACTTTAGGTTACCAACACCAAAACCAGTTCATCATGTGCAATCTTTTAGTCGAGAAATATTTGAAAAGGCATTTGCAGCCAGCTACATACACACCTTTGATATAAAATGCGCCATTCAAAATAGCTTTCAATGAAGGCTATTTTTTTTTTTCATTCTTACTACAAAGTTGTAAGTGACAACATAAAAAGGTCCGCTTTTCAGAACTTTTTGCGCGCTAGTTAATCGCCATTTACGTTTTATAGAGATGAATAAATGTATTTTATTAATTTTTGTTACTAGATAGTAATTTAAGTTTTTGGAGTTTTGGCGGGAAAACGAAAAAGATCGTGTCACCGCATTGTATTATTTTCCAAAACTTGTGTTAATTTAGTGCATAAAACTGGTGGCATTTTATTCGTTAAGACCTATTATAAGCCATCAATTATATTAATAGTTAATTTTTAGTTGATTAATTTATCATAGACAAGCACACTAACGTAAGTTCACAAATCTTAAGAATAATTTCGAGAAATTGTACTTACACTTATAAATTTAGCAGTGGCTACACACTAATAAATAATATCATAGAGGATGTGTCGATGTGGGGGACCTAATATCCTAAACACAGGTTAACTTAGTTAGGAGTTAGTGCTCAGACATTTATACCTACTCGAGTTATGTTATACCACTAATAGTGTATCAATTCATACTGTCATCTATATGTGAGCCAAGTTACACCTACATCCATAAACTGTTAAAGTTTCCAAAGTACACAGTTTAATATCGAAAAATATAAATCCTAGTTTTTTTTTTCTTTTTTAAGTATGTATATGTAATGTAGCTCTAAATTTCTTAAAATTGCTACGATGTTTGAGTAGGTGGTCACCTATTTTTATTTTCCGAAATAAATATCATTTCATTTCATTTCAAATATCATTTCATTTCAATTTGAAAAATAAAAATAATCTACATATGAAAATGCATTTATTTCATTAATTCAGTCTTATAAGATTGCCAGTACAAAAAAGTCTTCCCAGTTACAATGTTTTACATTACTTTGCAGCCCAAAATCTCCCGAATTTTTGGGAAATAAATATCAAACAACAGTCAAAACAGTCAAGTACTTCTTTGTGTTTTCTGTACAATTTTATCCAAAAAAGGCTAGTGTCGTTAATTGTGGACGACACTACTGGTAGTATTGTTGTTGCCAAAAAACGTAACAGAGATTGCCATACAGAAAAATCTTACAAGTCACTGTTTAAGTGACATTGCCAGCAACCCCAAACCTCCCAAATTTTCAGGTAAATTTCAAACAGAATTATGGTACCAATGACTGATTTCCGTGGGTAATGCCTTGAAAGTTTTGATAGCTTCACTGTAATCTTCGATTGGCACTGCCAAGGTGTACAACTTGTACTCCTTTTGTACTCTACTGGCCGTAGTTTCAGCGCCGCTGTATATTGAGTCTGTAGTTTTGACCGGCATGATGATTTCCAAAGCTTGGAGGTGCTCGAAGGCTTTGAGAATCACTGGACGTGGGACGGTCTGTGTTGATGAGTTTGCGTTCGCGAATTTTGTGTATCTAAAATTTTGTAAGACATTTTTTATATTAGTTACATCATCCACTGCTGAACACAGGCCCCCCACATAAAACGCCACTTTGGAAGTGTACAAAGTGGCGTTTTATGTGGGTGGTGTGATAAACTGTGTGATAAACTGATAATACGGGGTGTTTATCATGATATGTTTACCATAGAGGACGTTTGCCATAACCACCACGCCTCCCCCATAAAACCAAGTGCTAAGCGTGGTGATTATGGCAAACGCCCCCTATGATAAGTTTATCATTGGGGGCGTTTTCCATGATATGTTTACCATAGAGGACGTTTGCCATAATCACCACGTCTCCCCCATAAAACCAAGTGCCAAGCGTGGTGATTATGGCAAACGCCCCCTATGATAAGTTTATCATTGGGGGCGTTTTCCATGATATGTTTACCATAGAGGACGTTTGCCATAATCACCACGTCTCCCCCATAAAACCAAGTGCCAAGCGTGGTGATTATGGCAAACGCCCCCTATGATAAGTTTATCATAGGGGGCGTTTGCCATTAAAAGTATCATAAGTAATCTTTGAATACTTACCTATGCAAAACCATTTCAAAATTCATGGGTTGCTGATCAAATATATCCATGCCATGTTTCATAGCTACGACCAGAGACAATTCCAGTATGGACAATGAGTGGAGTAGCTTCACGGTGTGCTCTGGCGCGATTGCGTTGTCTATGGTCGATGATAGAACGCCGCTGTCTATGAACGGCGCTGTTATACGTAGCTTGGATACGAGTTGGAACTGGAAGAAAGAAATAAATAATAAATAAATATTGGTGGACATTTCACACAGCGCCATCTAGCCCCAAACTAAGCAAAGCTTGTACTATGTACTTGTACTACTTTTTGACTGGCTCGATAGCTCAGTTGGTAGTAGCCCTGCCTTCTAAGCTGTGGGTTGTGGGTTCGATTCCCACCCAGGGCAAACATTTGTGTGATGAACATAGGTGTTTGTTCTGTGTCTGGGTGTTATATTGTATTCTATGTATGTATTTACAGACAAAAAGTATTTAAGTATTGTATCAGTTATCTGGTTCCCATAGTACAAGCTTTGCTTAGTTTGGGGCTAGATGGCGTTGTGTGAGATGTCCACACATATTATATTATATTATTATTACTATGGGAACCAGATAACTGATACAATAGTTTATTTTGTAAATTTATACATAGAATCTAAATACATATATAACTCAAAGGACTGACTGACTGACATGTGATCTATCAACGCACAGCCCAAACCACTGGACGGATCGGGCTGAAATTTGGCATGCAGGTAGATGTTATGACGTAGGCATCCGCTAAGAAAGGATTTTTCGAAATTCCAACCTTTAGAGGGTGAAATGGGTGGTTTATTTTCCCATAGGCCACGCCGCGGGCGAAGCTGCGGGCAGAAGCTCGTACATACATATATACAGAACAAACATCGATGTTCATCACACAAATGTTTGTCCTGGGTGGGGATCGGAAAAGTGATTTTTTCCCGTGGGACGAGTCAATATAATACTTTTTATCCGCGGGACACAACTAGTCTGAAATAAAATAAGATTATTATTATTTTTAGAGACCCGTTCCAAGAAGTGGTCATACATACCAATACATTCCTAAAAATCTGCTCATTAACGGTGTAGTAACAGAACTTCTCAATAGCATCGGTGACTTGGTCGTCGTTGGCCAAAGCGTTAACATGCGCGTTCCAATCCTCGACAAACGTTGGCGCCAACTCGTCGAACTGGGATGGGTCTATTCTACATTTGTGCAGAATTTCATCTGGAATAGCGTAGCCCAGGTCTATTTGTGGTTCTTGAATGCCCACTGAAAAAAAAAATGTGTGGACATCTCGCACAACGCCATCTAGCCCCAAACTAAGCAAAGCTTGTACTATGGGAACCAGGTAACTGATACAATACTTAGATACTTTTTGTTTGTAAATACATACATAGAATACAATATGACACCCAGACACAGAACAAACACCTATGTTCATCACACAAATGTTTGTCCTGAGTGGGAATCGAACCCACAACCCACAGTTCAGAAGGCAGGGCTACTACCAACTGAGCTATCGGGCCAGTAAAAAAGAAAATATATATATATTCTGTATATAATATCTCATATCTATATCATATAATATCTCATGTATAATAATAATAATAGGTCTTTACCTATGAAATTGCCGTATTGCAGTACAGACTTTTTCAAACAAAAAAAAGTTTTGATTGGCTATGAATTCTAAATTCAAATTAATTTTGTTTTAAAAATATGACATTCTATTTACAATATAAGTCTTTTGTTTATTGATTAGCGTTGTATATTCATTACATTTCAACATTTTTCCTCATAATGGATACTTTGAAATTTCGTGTAATTATGGAATATGAGTTCCGTCGTGGCACCAACGCGGCACAAACGACACGTAACATCAACGACGTTTACGGAGAGAACTGTACAAACGAACGTACATCCCGTTATTGGTTTGCTCGGTTCCGTTCTGGGAATTTTGACTTGAAAAATGAACCTCGTGGTCGTCCGGAAACTTTGGTCAACAATGATGAATTAAAGGCGATTGTGGAAGCTGATGAATCTCAATCTACAGCTGAGCTGGCAGCAGCTTTTGATGTTAGCATCAAAACAATATTGGTCCATTTGCGACAGATTGGCAAGATAAAAAAGCTTGATAGATGGGTGCCCCACGAACTTAACGATCGCCAGCGCAACGTACGCGTCGAGACTTGCCTTGCGCTGCTTAACAGGCACAGAAATGAAGGAATTTTGAACCGAATTGTTACGTGCGACGAAAAATGGATTCTTTTTGACAATCGAAAGCGCTCAGCAAGTTGGTGAGATCTTGGTTCGGTACCAAAGCAATGTACAAAACGAAAAATGACCCCTAGAAAGGGGATGGTCACAGTTTGGTGGTCTAGTGCTGGTGTGATTCATCGTAGCTTTTTACAAAACGGCGAGAGCATTACTGCAGATGTGTACATTGAAGAACTGACCACAATGATGGCGAAACTCGCACGTCTGCAACCAGCTTTGGTCAATCGGTCGTCTCCACTGCTACTTCACGACAACGCGCGACCCCATACTGCACAACAGACCGTCTCTAAGCTGCATGAGTTGGGTTTGGAAGCTCTCCCTCATCCGCCATACTCACCAGATCTTACGCCTACCGACTATTACTTTTTCCAAAATTTGGACAACTTTTTAGCGGGAAAAAAATTCAATTCCCGAGAGGCAGTACAAAACGCCTTTGAAGAGTTTGTTGTCTCCCGTCCTGCTGATTTTTTCAAGAAGGGCATCCATAAACTGCCACAGCGTTGGCAAAGATGCATTGATTGCAGGGGTGATTACTTTGAATAAAATAAATAAATAAGTTCGAAAAAAAAATACTTTAACTTTTTTCAAACAAAACGGCAATTTCATAGGTAAAGACCTAATATATATAGATGGTCTATAATAATAATTATAACGCCCAACGATCACATACATAGATCCTTGACCTAACTTCTCTGTATTTAGGGTCCCAGTACTACGAGGACCATGGTCCCACAACACCCAGACCATCACATTGTATTATTTTCCAAAACTTGTGTTATTTTCAGTGTTAGTGCATCAAATTGGTGGCATTTTATTCGTTAAGTGCTGGATCACAGGCATGAGTGTGGAAAAGTGGTATAATGATGGTGAAACGTTTTTTTTCGTGTTGTTTCCAAAACTCCATAGAAGCTTCTGGTAAAGCTGCCACCACTTTACTAGGAGTATGACTTTGACTAGACTAGACTATGACTTGACTCTGACTTGACTTGATGACTTCGACTGTGACCTGACGTCATAACGACCATATTTATGTGAAATATCATTAACTTGATAAATTATCAATTACTTGACACTGGCTGAATACACAAAAGTGTGGAGCCAAAACATAAAAAAAAACCAGGGCTTCATGATTTAAACCAAAACAAAAAAAAAAGAACTGAAAAAACAAAAGACAATCAAATACAATACAAAAGAAAGAAGAATAAAACAATACAAAAAGAGGTTGACTGTAATCTAACATAAAACCTATTTTCATACACAACAAATAGTCTTACCTGACGATCTTCGTCTCCTCCCCTTTCCTTTTAAGACTTTTTTTACAGGTACACTGAGGAGTTGGGTCATCACCTACAATATATTAGGAAACATGTTTATTGCATTCCGATGCGCGGGGATTCCCGCGCTGCGCTTTCTACGTAAGTTTTATGAAGGTAGATAGGAAAAATAATTTAGGCTATTTGACTACTATCAAAAATGAACAAGTAAATATTATTTTCATAAAGTAGGTTAAAAATGAATGTAATCATTGTAAAAATAAGTAAAATCGGTAAATTAATCACGGAGTAGTACGCTTTTAAAGTTTCATCGCCTGTCCCTTTCTCGCAAAACAGAGATCGTGTTGAGCTTCCTCACAGCTACTATGAAGGCATGGCTTGTGACGTCACATGCCAAAAAGATTGTATGTAGAGCTACCACAGCTTAGTAATGAGTTACTGTGAGGACTGATAACTGACGTCACTGCGTGTTTGTGTTGTCTCTTTCTATTTCTGTATTTTAAAATGCCTGTAACTTAGTCATTTTTTGAGATATTCAAGTTTTGTTTTCACAGTTATCTATTTTCTGAGGTATATTATTTATGTATGTAATAAAAATATAGTAGTCAAATAGCCTATTTGATCAGGTTTATAACTTGTGATTTAATTTGTATATGTTTTTGCGTTGAATACCAACTGATAACAAAATCAGATATGTCCCTGGAATACACGTAGGTCCTAAGCTAGTAAATATAATTAAGAATAGTATCAACATTATGTGATAAGTTTACTTTAAATATCTAACCTGCAGCTCACCGACTTGAGTTTTAATATAAAATTACATTTCTCTGTAAGTGAATTTGTAAATTCTTATGAGAAATAAATTCTTTAACCGTAATATAAGCAACCGGGAGACATTAAGCCTTCTGGACAATTTCACCATTTCAATCTATCCCAGTTCAGAACCAGGGGTTCGAGTTTTGGCGGGAAAAAGATCGCGTCGCCGCATTGTATTATTTTCCAAAACTTGTATTATTTTCAGTGTTAGTGCATAAAATTGGTGGCTTTCTATTCGTTAAGTGCTGGATTACAGGCGTGAGTATGGGAAAATGGTATAATGATGGTGAAACGTTTATTTTCGTATTGTTTCCAAAACTCCATAGAAGCTACAAGTAAAGTTGCCACCACTTTACTAGGAGACTTTGACTAGACTATGACTTGACTTGATGACTTTGACTATGACTTGACACATATTTGCGTGAAATATCATTAACTTGATAAATTATCAATTACTTGACACTGGCTAAATACACAAAAGTGAGGAGCCAAAACATAAAAAAGAAACCAGGGCTTCATGATTTAAATCAGAGAAATATAGTACTAAAAAAATGTAATAAGACAACTGTACTTATTATCGAGTTTTGGCGGGAAAGCGAAAAAGATCGCGTCGCCGCGTATTATTTTCCAAAACTTCAAGCAGAGATTTCATTCACTAATTGATCAATTTATCAATGAAATCTCTGCTTGAGCACCGATTGATGACTGAGTATCATTCTGTAATATGGACCTAAGAGGGAGAAATTAGTGGTTGAACTATTTATGAAAATTTTTCTTCTTCGTTTCCTATAGGCCACGTGGGCAGAAGCTAGTATGTAAAATATAATAAGACCCAGATGTGATGAATAAGTTAATAGTAAAATACCTGTTTGTAATAATTTGTGGGGGACTGTTCCTCCACTAAGGGAAAGATCAGTATGTGACGGTGAGAGAAGCGGGATTTGACGCGCTTTTCTAAAAGTTCCATGACATCTAACCGGTTTGTGATGCCTGAAATATAGTTATAAATAATTATATAACTTTTTATAAAAAGGAAAGATTTGTATGTAAGTATATTTGTAAGTATATAATGAATTGGCTCAACCAGTACTGGACCGAATTTAAAAATTCTTTCACCATTTGAATGCTACATTATCACTGATTAATATAGGCTATTTTAATTGCCAGAAAAAAATGTTTATGCCAATATGTTTAAAAAATAAATATCCACTCGTGCGAAGCCGGGACGGGCCGCTAGTTAATTATATTATGAAAAACAAAAGCAGTTTGGGGAGAACTTGTCAAATTGTTGATTCAAATTAATATTACAACAATTTGAGCAGCTTTAAATAAATAATATGGCCTAAGGATCACATACATAAATCCTGGGTCCTGTGTCTAGGGAACTAGGAACTACGAGGACCATGATCCCACAACAACCAGACTCAGAACAAGTATTTGAGTTTTATTTTTTCTGTGCACAAATACTTGTCCTGCCGCGGGAATCGAACCCGCCGCCTCCAGGTCATGAGTCAACCTGTTCAACCACACCACAGAGGCTGTCAACTACAATTACTGTACTGTCAAATTAATATTACAACAAATTGTGCAGGTCTAAATAAATAATATAATAACGCCTAACGATCACATACATAGATCCTGGACCCTAACTAGGATTTCCTGTGTCGAGGGACCCAGGAACTCTGAGCAGACACACCTAGACACAGAACAAGTATATGCACTTTTTCCCATTGCACAAATAATTATGCTCTGAATTATGAACAACCAACCCACAGAGGATGTAAAAAAGCAAACAATGGAGAAAAGGAACTATATAATATGGCCATCAGTTAGTAAGTCATTGCACAAAATCATGCTTAGCTAGGGTGGATCAATTAGTAAAAATTAACTCACCTAACACACACATAGGTGACTGCCCCGCTTGCGTGATATCAAACAAATTATACAGCAGTGTTTGTGTGCGTCCACTCTTACAGAACATGTCCATCTGTTCTAATATGAATAGCATGCTCTTGCAACGGCGATCTGCACCGCTTTGGAAACAGCTCAAGAGGAATGCAAGGTTCTCTGCAAATGTGCCGAATACTCTGTCCCCTACTGCGTTTTCAAGTTGCATCTGGGATTGGAATGATTATACATAGTAGTTTGAAACTCTTAAATTCTCACAAAGATACGTTAATCGAATGTGCACAATCACTCTGGCCAGGTTGACAGCTCCAGACTAACCATTTTCTAACATACCATCACATAGGTTCATAACAGAAACAAATTGATCAATGACTGATAAAAATTGGAGCAATGCCTGTGCCATCAACAAATTCTCATTGTCATCAGCCTAAACATAGGCCTCCTCCAGAGTGCCACATTGAGCAGCCTCTTGTCTCTTACATCCATCAGCTCCATGCGTTTTGATCAGACCATCACCGCATTATAGGGGGCCAGC
Source organism: Ennomos fuscantarius (assembly GCA_905220475.3). Classification (NCBI taxonomy): domain Eukaryota; kingdom Metazoa; phylum Arthropoda; class Insecta; order Lepidoptera; family Geometridae; genus Ennomos; species Ennomos fuscantarius. The sequence continues at coordinate 5,897,507 of HG992050.1, read as the reverse complement.
CGCAGCATCTTCCAGATCTAGTCAAGATCAAATGACAAATGCTACACAGTGCAGTATAAAAAAGATAGAATACCTGTGCAGTAATGGACTTGAGCGCTATCTTCTCATCGCTGTGTATTAATCCGTTCAGCTTCACAATGATGGCATCATTGTCCAAGTCAACTTCTGTATGCAGCTGGTGTAGGACGGAGTTTACAAGCTGAAACAGAATATGACAGGTGCTATTGGACATCAGAAAATCAAATATATTTCTCTAAACAACCAGCACCACTCTGCGATTTATAAAACTAGAATGGTTAATAGTACAGAGGTATACATAAAAAACGCATAAATCGCGTAGAGCTCACATTTGAAGCCACCAACTTAGACACGGTGACAAGTTTATCCTATATATACAAAATCTAAGGAAATATTATAAAAAAATTTGGCAACATGCAAGGTTAAATAGATAGTTACGACTGACTAGTACTACTGAGGTAACTTCATAAATCCACTTACTAATTTCACACCAGTACATAAAAAGCACCATTGGTCCTAGCAATAATGCCATTGATGTTAAATATCTTTTAAAGTGTGTTTTATGGCACTCACGGTGGTTTTCCCGCTTCCCCTAGGTCCGATCATGAGTGCCGAGTGAGATTCACCATGAGAAACTGTGCGTTTCATCAAATCGTAAACGTGGGACCGTTCTTTCTGATGATTTCTGAATGAGACTGTGTCTTCCATTATTTTCAGCTTCAAGTACTTCCTAATTAGCTTTATTTGTTCAGCTATTTCGTTTTCGCTCATTTTCGTAAAAAATTATACCACATCACAGTAAATCAGCGCGAAAGAAACCTAAAAAATTAAATAATAAATAAACTATATACAAGAAAAAAGCGCGGGAAACCTTCGTTCGCGGCGGTCGTTGTTTTTAATTGAAAATTTTCAAATTAATTTTTTACGGGATTAAACCGATCAGTTGAGTAGTAAATTGTATATATTTTAGATTTGTAGTGTATATTATCTATTTATTAGTGTAAATAATTTTCTGGTAAGTTCTTTTTGCTGTTTTCCGACCATGAATGACCCACCAGACCCAGGGGGCACGGTTCCCTCTGTTGGATGTAATGTGACCATCGCATCCAATGAATCTGGTATGGAAACTGATAGCTCTATTAATAATAATAGGGCATTTAAGCGAAGCCGCCTTAGTAAAGTTTGTAAACACTGTAACAAACGCAGGAGGAGAAATAAAACTGAACTCAAATCCACAGATTGTCTTTGTGTAGAAAATGAATCTGTTGTTGAGAAACCTAATCCAGCTCCTGAAATATCAGTTAATACAGTTGATAACCCACGTCCAACCCCAGTAGCCAGAGATTTATATGAATCCACTGATGGTGGCCCGTATGTTGTGCATATTCAAAGGGAACAATCTGCCCCCAATGACGGAACAGTACTTCACCCTATTGCTTTCGGTAAGTTTTTAAAGAAACATTCGATTGAAAATATTGTGAATGGTAGCTTAAAGAGAATCGGACGAAACAGGATAACCATAGCTTTCTCTAATTTCTTGAATGCTAACTCTTTCATTAAACACAATAGTTTGGCGTCAAATAACTTAAGAGCATTCATCCCATCCTTTAACGTGACCCGTATGGGTTTAGTTCGGGGCGTGCCTAATGAATGGACACCAGAGGAAGTGATCGAAAACATTAATGTTCCAATTGGATGCGGTAAAATTCTTAAAGTCAGACGGCTTAACTATAAAGTAAACGTTAATGGCGAATCTCAATGGAAACCATCACAAACAGTTGTACTTACCTTTGATGGTCAAGTTTTGCCTAAGCGCATTTTTATGTGTTATAATGCCTTACCAGTAGAGCTTTACACTTATCCTACGATCCAATGCTATAACTGTTGCCGTTTTGGACACACAAAGAGTCAATGTAGGTCCAAACCGCGTTGTTTCAAATGTGGTCAAGACCATTCCGGTGATACATGTAATACTGAAGAAGACTGTGGTACGTGTTGTTCATGTTCAGGATCTCATTACGCCAATAGCAAAACATGCCCAGAATTTGTTCGCCAAAAACACATAAAGTTAACAATGGCTGAAAATTGTTTGTCTTATTTTGAGGCTTCCAAACTGCATCCTCCAGTTTCAAAATCTTTTGCCGAAGTAATAACAAACACCAAACCATTGACACAGAAATACTCTATCCCCGTCAGTTCACAATCTCCTAAACCAGGTTCCACAATATCATACAAAAAAACAGTCTTCAAAAAACCTTGGTCTGCTCCTATTCTTTCTAAGGGATATGATCAACACGCTCATAATGAGCTCACAAAGGAATATGATGCTCCTTTGCCTTCTAATGGATGTGCACTTAAACAAAATATTTCGTCTACTGAAACCAAGCAACAGTCAGTTGCTGATATTATCATTGCTTTAATAAATCTACTTTCCCAAACTAAACATATAGAACCGTCCAACGTTGCCCCAGTAATTGCAGCGATTACAAATTTATCGGTCCAATATGGATCAAGCCAAGGTAGTTCAGTGGAACTGCCGAAGCATAATTAGTAAAAAAAGTGATCTCATTTATCTTTTGAATAAATTTAAGCCACATGTCTTTGCCCTCTCTGAGACATGGCTAAAACCTGATTCTGTTTTTCAGATCAGGGGATACTCATGTCTCAGAGAGGACAGACAAGATGGGTATGGCGGTGTCGCCATACTAATAAAAAACTCTCTTTCCTTTAAGCTTATTTCTCTTCCCCAACATGATAGTGATTATTCTATCATTGCCGCTTTAGTTGATGGAGTTTGTTATGTTTCCATCTATATTCCTAGGCCTTCAGCATTAATTTTAAATGAATTAAACTCCTTTCTTTCTTTGCTTCCTAAACCTTTTATGATCTTAGGAGATTTTAATTCTCAGCATCAATCATGGGGTAGTTCTATTTCCAATTGTCATGGGGAAGATCTACTGGGAATAATTGATTTCCACAATTTATGTGTGTTGAATACGGGATCCCCAACCCGACGCACTAACCCAAATGAAAGCACTAGTGTTATAGATTTGTCAATATGCACTCCAAATTTAGCATCCAAATTATCTTGGTATACTCTTTCATCTACATTTGGAAGCGATCATTTTCCTATAATTATTAGTTCTCCCAATAAATCTCCACCCCATACTCAGAAGCCTCGCCTTAAATATAAAATCAACAACCTCAACTGGGATAAATTTAAAGAAAGTGTTGAATGCCAATTTTCTTCTTTACCTGAAATTTCGCAAGGTGACAGTAATAGTTGTAATGAAGCATTAATCAAGGCAATCTTGGCGGCTGCAGATCAGGTATTCCCTGTAAAAAATTCAGCAACTGACAATATTCCATCTCCACCCTGGTGGGACAGTGATTGTACTCAAGCTGTAAACAAAAGAAAACTAGCTGAAGAAAATTACAATGAAAATATGACTAAAAACAACTTTGAAATTCTTTGTGATACTATTACTAGCACTAAGAGATTTCTTAAGGAAAAAAAGTTTGCAGGTTGAGAACGATTCTGCCATTCTATCAGCCCAAATTCACACCCATCCATTGTTTGGAGTAACATCAGACGTTTTAAATCAGGTATGACTGTCACTAATCATTCTCCATTACCATCTTCAATGCAGAGCTCGTATATAGATAATCTTGCTTCACCATTTGTTGCACCTTCACTTGAGGCAATGCTAGTTCCATTGCTCCCAGGACTAAACCCAGAACCAAGTCTCGATTCTGAGTTCTCATTAAATGAATTGAAAGGTGTTCTCTCAGACTTGCGTGATTCGGCACCAGGTGAAGATGGTATACCATATTCATTTTTACGTAACTTGGGTTATAATACTGTTCTGTATTATTTAAACCTAATTAACAGTGTGATGATGTCTGGAAAAGTTCCAAATTCTTGGAAGTCTCAAATAGTGATACCAATTTTGAAGCCTAATAAACCACCGTCATCCATATCATCATATCGTCCTATAGCACTTTCGTCAGTGCTAGCAAAAATTGCAGAACATTTAATTAAAAACCGATTAGAATGGCATGTTGAGAGTCAAAATTTGCTTTCTAGCTCTCAGTATGGGTTTCGTAGGGGAAGAAGCACTTTAGATAGCCTCAGCATTTTTGTAACGGATGTTCGTTTGTCCTTTACCAGTAAAGAATTCGTTGTTGCGGCATTTTTGGATATCAAGTCTGCATACGATAGTGTACTTTTATCAATACTAAGAGAAAAGTTGATATTATTACATGTTCCGCCATTGCTTTGTAACTTTATTCTCAATATGCTTTACGGCAGAACAGTGCAGTTAGATAATTCGGATGAAATTAGGCATGTATGGAACGGCTTACCACAGGGCTCGGTCATCAGTCCATTACTTTATAATATTTACACTCACGACCTTGACAAAGCAATTAGCAAATCTGTCAATGTTCTTCAATACGCAGACGACCTCCTTCTTTATTGTTCAGATCGCTCTATTGAAAACGCTTGTTCAAATATGTCAACTGCCTTAAATAGCTTAAAGTCTTGGATGGACACCAATGGTCTTCAGCTTTCAGTGAATAAAAGTAAAGTAGTTGTGTTTTCGAGACAACGTAACACTCCCACTCCTCATATTCTCTACGATGGAGAACCAATCCCTTTTCAGAAAGAGCAAAAATTCCTAGGATTAGTTTTGGACTCCAAACTTACATTTTTACCACATTGTGAATATATTGCAAGTAAGTGTGAACGACTTCTCAATATTTTTCGATGTCTCTCGGGCGTCTGGCGGGGAGCACATCCATCTTCTTTGAGGCTCGTCTACAACGCTTTGGTAAGAAGCGTCATAGATTATGGCTCTTTTCTATTGGAGCCTTGTAGCGCTGCCGGCATAAAGAAATTGGATGCAATCCAGGCCAAAGCTTTGCGAATAGTTACTGGAGCTATGAAGTCAAGTCCTATTAATGCATTACAGGTTGAATGCGCTGATCCTCCACTTAAATTGCGTCGACAGTACCTCTCTGATAAATTCATTTTCCGTTCACTCCGACTTTCAAATCATCCTATTTTCGCTAAATTACGGTTATTATCTGAGTATATAGCATCACGTTCTGATTATTGGTCACACAAACCTCCACCTTGTTTAATTAATAGCTGGCACAAGTTCATGAACTTGCAGGCACCTACTCATAGTACAGGTAATCTTTCCCTTTTCAATGTTAGCTATCAATGTCTGATTCAGTCTCCTAATGTTACCTACAGTATAGGCATTGACAAAGAAGATCCCAACGCTAATTACCATTTCAATTCCATAGTTCACGACAAATGGAACGGATGGCATCAATTGTACAGTGATGCATCCAAACATACACCGACAGATTTCGTTGGTGTAGGTGTTTATCACCCTCAGTATAATATTGTGCAGAAAATTAAGTTCCCTCCAGAGACATCCGCTTTCACCGGCGAATGCTTTGGAATACTTAAGGCATTAGAATATATCCTACTAATGAAACTACCTAGAACAGTAATTTTCTCCGACTCCCTTAGCGCCCTGCAATCTCTAGCGAAATTCCCTTTTAAGCCGCAATCGCATATTCCTACCATTATAGAGGCAAGACACAAATTACACCAATGCACGCTTTTCGGTTATTCTGTTTCGTTTACATGGATTCCTAGTCATTGCGGTATTAAAGGCAATGAAAAAGCTGATCGGTTAGCAAACGAAGCCGTCATAAGTGGAGATATTTTTCCTTTTGTTAACTATTATCATGATTTGTTAACTTTGCCAAAAGTTTTTCTCAAAGAATCCTGGAGTAGTCTATGGACCAGTAGTGCACAACATAAGGGCAAACACTATATTCAGATTCAACCTCATATAATTACCAAACCATGGTTCTCTAGTTTGAAAGTACGCAAGATCGCTACTTCAATATTGATAAGAATGCGTTTAGGGCATGTTAGTAGCCCAGCACACCTTTCTAGACTTAAAATAATTGATTCTCCAGCCTGTGCATGTGGGGAGGATGTGGGGGATTTAAATCACATCTTTCTCTCTTGCCCGCAAAATGATCGCACTACATTTTTCACGACATTGGCTTCCCTTAAAATTCCTTTCCCTACCAGCATTATCACTCTTCTATACAATGCAGATCCTGATATTTATATGGCAATGGCTGAATATATTATTAGTAATGACTTAAAACTATAAATATGTACATATTGTATATTTATTAGTACGTGTATGTATATCTTCCTTTTTTTTTTTGCCTTAGTATTTCGTTTCTCTACTCGTTTATTTTGTCCTCTTTACCCACTCTCCTGATCCTTTAGTCTCTAATTGTATATAATCCATTTCCCTCGTATTTAATATATTCCTATGGTTTCCCCGTTTTAAGAATAGTAACATGTCACTCTCTTGAGAAAAATCGTTTGAAAATCTTCACTCCTTAAAACACCACATAAGAAGATGCAAACACTAACATGAAGCTGGCAAATGCACAAATCGTGCGACGCCATTCCTCCAATGAGGAGGAAAAAAAAAAAAAAAAAAAACTATATACACCAAAGAGCATATAACCACTACGAATACACAGACTAAGTAGATCCGTATCTTCAACTCTCCGTAGGTATTACTTACCGTAGCATTCATACTCTTTGGGTATTACATTATCTTTGGTACATATTATAACAAAACAACATGTGCGGTGGGAGTTAAGACGTAGTGGTTATATGCTTTTTGGCGGGAAAACGAAAAAGATCGTGTCACCGCATTGTTTTGTTGCCAAAACTAGTGTTATATTTGAGAGTTTTGGCGGGAAAGCGAAAAAGATTGCGTCACCGCATTGTATTATTTTCCTAAACTTATGTTATTTTCAGTGTTAGTGCATAAAATTGGTGGCATTCTATTCATTAAGTGCTGGATTACAGGCGTGAGTGTGGGAAAATGGTATAATGATGGTGAAAAGTTTATTTTCGTGTTGTTTCCAAAACTCCATAGAAGCTTCAAGTAAAGTTGCCACCACTTTACTAGGAGTATGACTTTGACTAGACTATGACTTGACTTGATGACTTTGACTATGACTTGACTTGATATTTGCGTGAACTATCATTAACTTGATAAATCATCAATTACTTGACACTGGCTAAATACACAAAAGTGTGAAGCCAAATAAAAAAAAAAAAGAATAAGAATAGCCTGGATCACAACTTGGTTCTAGAAGAGTAGGTCTATGTCTCTAGTGTTTAATATCTCTGCTGGAAATTTTATCTACATTATCGATTTAACATTGAACCGATGCGATATTATAAGCAAGTGTTCCATACTAGTCAAGTCATAGTATAGTCTATTCAAGTCATACTCCTAGTAAAGTGGTGGCAACTTTACCACAAGCTTTTATGGAGTTTTGGAAACAACATGAAATTAAACGTTTCACTATCATTATACCACTTTCCCACAATCATGCATGTAATCCAGCACTTAACGAATAAAATGCCACCAAATTTATGCAATAACACTGAAAATACCACAAGTTTAGGAAAATAATAAATATTTACTTGGTGGTAGGACTTTTCTGCAAAGTTCGTCTAGGTAGGTACCACCGCTTTGCCAGTTATTCTGCCGCTAAGTAGTAGTGCGCAAGCACTACTGTGTTTTGGTTTGAAGGGCAATGTAGCTAGTGAAATTACTGAGCAAATGACACTTTATGATCTAATCTCACAGTCGAGTAATCTTATTACCAGACTGTGCTGATGTCTCAGGATGATGTGCGCAGTGCAGCAGTCATGCGAAACTTTACATGTTGGAGTTCCGAGTGACACTGTTCTGTTTTGGGCAGCCGTGTCGCTTAACCTCAGCTGAACGCCTAGCTCATCACATCATTCAATAACATAAAAAAATGCGTTGACGCGATTTTTTCGTTTTCCCGCCAAAACTCATTCTTATTCTTTCTTCCTCTTCCTGTGATGGGAAATACTTGACGTCACGTTTTGTTTAATTGATAAATCGTCAAATGCGCATGTGCGAGCATTTATACGCAGCGCAGCTTTATGATGCGCAACGTACTGCCAAGTGATCAATACAGTGAACCTGGTACACACGTGATAAGATCCTAAAGATTTTGTTACCTTTAAAAAGCACCTTTCAGAGAAATTTAAGTTATACGTGGTACATTTTGCTGTGAATGTTAGGTGTGAATATCAGTGCAAATTAAATTATTGCAATAGCACAAATATTTTTAAAATAAAATACGTGTACAATAGTATCATAATAGTTATGTGATACATTAATCTGCCTCCGTCTTTTGTTATTATTTATCAACAATAATATCATATATTCATATTTATCTCAATCTGAGCAACCTCGTGTGCACTATTACCTTGATCGTCACTGACGTCACCGTACATCTCTTTCTTTCATTTCCCTATATTACCATTCTATCCTTTTCCTGACCTTAAACTCTGCAGATATTATGAATCCGACCCAAAATTATGGCAAAATATTTCAAGAATAACTAGTGGTGTGCGCAAATGAAGTGTTAAATATTTACACGTATTAACTACCGTGGATTATTACAAACAAGTGCCTAAAGTGAATATTTTTTCCAAGCCATCAGTTTCCGCAACGTGTGATAACGTTACCTATTGAATCAAGTCAAATTACTCGTTATTTCTGAACATGAGCAAATCAATACGTGATGTGAAACTATTTTTTCAGTGAATGTGCAGTTAAAATCTAATAAAATGATTAGCATACAGTGCAGCAGGTTTTAACTAGTTGAATTATTTATCACAAATTAGCACAAGACACGAGTCTATAAATAATCACAATGTAATTTGTTTAATACATTTTTGACTGCAGCAGTGTGGCACCGCTTAATGTGTAAAGGATAAAATATTATTATTTACAGGACGCAATTCTTGCTTAATGCTTCAAAATTGTAAGTCAGACATAGTGTTAGTGCACCATGTATTAAAAGTTCTAGGATTGTTGCATTAATGACTAGAGCATGTTGCTGTTATTTAATTATTTTAAACTTGTTTCAGCATGTTCGATTAATTTGACTAAATAAGGTGGTAATAAAGCATCACATATATTTTATAGTAGGTAATCATTTTTACTTACGTGTTAGTGCTTATGTAGACTGGAATGTTGGTTTCATGATTGTTTATTTTATGACAGAGTGAACATTTCATATTATTTTAAATTTTTTTTCAGAAGTACTTAGAGATAAAATGTTTATATTGAAATTTCATCTTGGTATAATTACTGCTGTTTTACGAAAACCAGCTAGGCAGATAGGACTTTTCTGCAAAGTTCGTTTAGGTAGGTATCTATCTCAGCTGTCCCTATCTCATAACACAAATATTGTCTCGAGCTACCTCATAGCTAGAAGCATAATTTGGTAATAGAATTTACTTATACATATACCTGACTCAGAGTTACCACAGCTCAGTAATAAGAATCTCCTGTAGCTAATTTTGGACGTCTCTCCACATTTGAGTTGTCTCTTCCTATTCATGAATCTTAAAATGCTTATTTTGACATTTTACGAGTTATTTAATTTTGGTTTTTACAACTGGAATGCATATAATTTGATACAATATTGTATTTATTATTTGTATTTACTTTAATAAGTACCCGTACGAATGACTATGTAACACTATGTCAGTTTTAAATTGGTTCTTATTTGCTCTTCGAGTTATCGATAAAGCGTGTTCTATCTAATTATTTTTTTACATCACAACATAATCTAAAGAGGGTAAAAGAATATATGAAATGACATTGACCATGACAATCATGGCACGTCAAATGTTTCACAAAATTTAAAAAGTTATATTCCGATTATTATGTTTTGTTTCTTTTTTGTCACCCAAAATCTTAAAGACAGAAAGAGATATGCTGCTATCCAAGTAGATTTTTAAGTTTGTCAGTTAATCATTCATGCATTGTATTGTATGCATTCCAAAGAGTATGTAACGCTACGCTAAGACATGCGTTGTTTCGGAAGAGTAACATAAATATTGTTTTGCGTGCATGCATTGTTCTTCCTTCATCCTTGCTAGTTGCTTCCAACTTAATGTTTTATTATTATTTTCATTTTGAAAGATTTCCCCAATATTTTAATTCTTTTCGTACAATGTGTTGTGTTTGTTAAAAACTGTATTTTAGAGCCGTTTATTTATTTTAAGAAATCGTAAGTAATAATAAACTAAGCGTAGTTGTTTAAAAATGGTGATAAAAATAGATAATTCACTGGTGACAACGTACTATTTATGATCAGTTTATTGCAAGGAAATAACAATGCATTGTTATGTTTATGATCTGTATGTTATCGTGTACATGTGATTATCTAAATATAAACATCTGAAGAGCTGAATGCTACGTTTTGTATTAGATAATTAATTTGGTCTTTGTCTTGCTGGAGCGAAAATTATCGACTTCCTTTGCTAAATTGCTTCGCTATTACAGTAGACTGGATTTTACATGTGGTGTGTGTGTTCTATTAGGCTATTAGAACAATAAACCGATGAGGTCATACTCTTCATACATTATTTTGTTGGTGTAGCATGTGATTTGTGATAAGTAGGATTAATATTTAAGTTACAGTTCTGACCTGCTGGTTACTAGGCATCATTGGGCAATTAATTTCTAAGAAATTATTGTTATAATTAACTAGGTAAAATTATAAATTAATAAAATTATAAACAAATAAATTACAAGCTTTGAACTATCAAAAGGTACGCTAATATGTTTCTATTGAGTGGTTGCTTCTTACACACAAAGGGGTTTTATATTGTGTAATATTATTCCCACAAACAACATTGTGTTGCTAGGGAGGCAAATTAAAAGGAAGTAAGTTTAATAATTGATTATTTTCCTATAGGCAGTATTTAGTGGACTACCATGCAATAATTACAATGAAATTTTCAATGCTATTTCATCATTTCATTAGTTGATATATAACAAAAAGCATTTGATTCCTGGTCCAATTTATTTTACATAACAATTGTATAACAAAAATAAGCTGGAATGAAACCTTGTCTTGAGCATAGATACACACTGAACATAGTTCTCTAATGTTGGCCTATATGTCTTAATTTCTTACGGCCTTATTAATAAACGGGTATTAGTCTCGGGTTAGTTACTTCAGCTATTGTCCTTTTTTTGCTACTGGAATATTTAGCTGGATCGAAAGAGATAAAACATGGTGTAACTAATCCAAAGCTATTTCGTGTTTGTTAATAAGGCTGTTAATGTCGTAATATTGTGAAATTTAGTCAGTAAATTTATGACTAACCTAGGTGCACATGTGGATTAGGATTTATTTGGAAAATTAAATTTCTTATAATAGCTTCCTTTTCTTTGTTTTGGCTCTTTTTTAAACAGCTTAGTGCCAATTGCCCCATGCTACTACTTATTTAGCTATTATATATATATAATTTTGATTTATAAATCAAAATGGATTTAGTTTAGATTTGGATTATAATCTTGACTTGTAAAAGTGCTAAAATTAGCCTATTTGCAATAAATCTTTTGACTTTGACTTTGAATCCAAATCTAAACTAAATAAATGCTATTAAGATTTCATATTTTTCTATGATTGTGATTTTTTTGTGCATAAAGAAATGCTTTTGATCTTTACTGACTTTCTCAGCATCACTAAGCAGGAAATTAAATACCACTCCATACCCCATCAAACAACCCATGCATGCACCAAGCAACTCCATGTCCCCCAAATCAAATATAATATTTTATTCAAAATAGCTTACTTGTAGCACTTTTAAAAGTCAAAATCAGAATACTTAAAATACTTAAGTTATTGTTTAAAGCTCATAAACCTACATAGTGCTTTGGTCAAATATGCTAAGCCTATCTTTAATATACAAAAATCTAGACATGTAAAATTCTAAGTCCTGACTGAGTGACTGACTGACTTATCAACACACAGCCTAAACTGATGTTCCTAGAGATTTGAAATTTGGAGGGTGTTTCTTTTTTTTTTTATGTTAGTGAATGATGTGACGAGCTAGTCGTTCGCCTGGTGTTAAACGCCACGGCTGCCCACAACAGAACAGTGTCACTCGGAACTAAAACACAGAGTTTCGCACGACACTGCACTGCACACATCATTCTGAGACATCAGCACAGTCTAGTAATAAGATTACCAACTGTGAGATCAGATCATAAAGTCTCAATTGCCCAGTAACTTCACTAGCTACAGTGCCCTTCAAACCGGAACACAGTAGTGCTTGCACACTACTGCTTGGCGACAGAATAACTGGCAAAGCGGTGGTACCTACCTAGACGAACTTTGCAACATAGTCCTACCACCTAGTAAAAGTGTTCTTTGTAAAGTGTAGGTATCCACTAAGAAAGGGTTTTTGGAAATTCCACCTTAAGAGGGTGAAAATTCTTCTTTGTTTCCTATAGGCCACGTGGGCGAAGCCGCTGGCGGAAGCTAGTAATAAGTTTAAAATAAGAAGTTTGCTTTCCCACTCTTCCTCTGTACAAGTGTTGTGTTTCCCCAAACAGATGTTTGTCCCGAGGAGTGAAGAAGTAAACCGCCATCATGTCGGAAGAGCATGCGTGCCTCGTGCGCGCTCGCTCTGACTCTGAGAGTTCTACCAAGTTGGGCAGCTTTGGGACCATCAGCAACGCCATGACTTACACTGACGATAGACTTAACAGTAAGTATTTGAGACTTAAATTGCATAGACTTGTAAATACCCTTTACTTAAATTGTAAATAGTTAAATACCTTAGACTGGACCGGTAAATACCTTAGAATTAACTGCTAAATACTTTAGACTTAACTGGTAAATACCTTAGACTGGACCGGTAAATACCTTAGAATTAAGTGGTAAATACCTTAGAATTACCTGGTAAACACCTTAGACTGGACCGGTAAATACCTTAGAATTAAGTGGTAAATACCTTAGAATTACCTGGTAAACACCTTAGACTGGACCGGTAAATACCTTAGAATTAAGTGGTAAATACCTTAGAATTACCTGGTAAATACTTTAGAATTAACTGCTAAATACCTTAGAATTAACTGCTAAATACCTTAGAATTAACTGCTAAATATCTTAGACTTAACTGGTAAATACCTTAGACTTGACTGATAAATACCTTGGAATTAACTGGTAAATACCTTAGAATTAACTGGTAAATACCTTAGACTTAACTACTAAATACCTTACGTTGACTGGTAAATACCTTAAACTTACTGTTAAATACATGAAACTCAATTGGTAAATACCTAAGACTTAACCGGAAAATGTCAGACTTAACTCGTAAATACCTTTGCTTTAACCATAGTAAGTCATAATCCGTAAATAGCTGTCTTTAATCGTAACAACCGACATAATCGACCATATGGTTCAGCAGATCTTTGTTCAGCAGACTGTCTAGTCGGAGCAAATTCTCTCACTCCCCACCATCATTTCGAAAGTGTAGTGTAAGAGACAGAATTAGAAATGTCTTCTCTTTTCAGAACTTTTGGTATACTATAACAGCCTTATTAATAAACGCTAACTAGCTTTAGACTAGTTACACCATCTTTTGTCTCTTTCGATCCAGCTAAATATTTCAGTAGCAAAAAAAGGACAAAAGCTGAAGTAACTAATCCGAGACTAATACCCGTTTATTAATAAGGCTGTAAGTGTTCTAAACATCGTTTCAGCTACAGAAGCGAGCGGGGAGCCCGCTGCGGGCGCAACTGCCAACAATATGGCTGTGAGTCCACCAGAGAACAACATTGAAAACGAAAGTGGCGAGCTCCTCGACTATAACGATGCCAGTGTGCTAGAACAATTCCATGAAGACGCTATAAGACAGGTATGTTTAGATATATTAAAAAATTCCATCCGAACGATCACATATGCTTGCGGCTTGAAAATGTTTACCACCATACGGTTGGTTATTGCATACACAAATCTATGTCACAAGGACTATGGTATTATGTGATTTGATTAGGCACAGAGCATAGTTTCTTTTTATGTTTTGGCTCCACACTTTTGTGTATTTAGCCAGTGTCAAGTAATTAATAATTTATCAAGTTTATGATATTTACGCAAATATGTCTAGTCAAAGTCATACTTAGGAGTATCAAGTAAAGTTGCCACCACTTTACCCTAGTAAAGTGGTGGCAACTTTACTTTAAGCTTCTATGGAGTTTTGGAAACAACATGAAGAGAAACGTTTCACCATCATTATACCATTTTCCCACACTCATGTACAGGCATCCAGCACTTAACGAGTAAAGTGCCACCAATTTTATGCACTAACACTGAAAATAACACAAGTTTTGGAAAATAATACAATGCGGCGACGCGATCTTTTTCGTTTTCCCGCCAAAAAACCCATTTTTCTTTCTACAACGAAAATCGTTCGCTCAGGTTGGTTGTGTCAACTTTTAAATTAAGAAAAGATTTTTCATCATCAAAAAGTCATAAATACTCTTATGTTAGAATCGATGCTATAAACATTAAAAAGTAATATATACCTAGATATAGCATTTTAGACTTTACTGCACACAGTGTACTATAGCATCTGATTTGAAAACTGGCGATCATGGTATTGATTGCAATGAATAGAAACCCGTTTCTATGGATTTAAAAGTTTCAATACGCCGGTTACGTGCATGGTTACAATGGAAATTTTCAAATTATGAATGATAACTCATCTGTTGCATTGCAATTATATTTCAATACGCAGCTTATGTGCATAGTTACTATTAGAATTTTCAAATTATGAATGATATTACATCTGTTGCATTACATTTAATTTCAAAACGCAGTTTATCTGCATAGTTACTATGGAAATTTTTTAATTATGAATTAAGTTTCATATGTTGCATTGTAATCAATTTCAATACGCAATTTAAATGCATAGTTACTAAGGAAATTATCAAATTATGAATGAAATTTCATCTGTTACATTGCAATCATATTCAATACGTACCTTATGTGCATTGTTACTAAAGAAATTTTCAAATGATGAATTTCAAAAAATGACAAAATTGCATTCGTTGCATTGCAATCAAAGCTCCGTGATTATACCACTGGTAAACATTTTAGATCCCGATTACATAGGAACTTAACTAAGATTCTTTATCTCAAGAGTCGAACCATGTTTTGCCAGGGGTATATGAAGTAACACGAAATGTTCTTCGCAAGTTTTAATTCTACATCATAAAAATGTTTTGGTTGCCTTCAGGCCGGCTGCGGCTTATCCCAGCTGCGTGTGATGCTAGCGTGCTCGCTCGCGATAGCCGGGGCTTCTCTCGAGCTCAGCGCTATACCATTCATACTGCCCTCCGCTGAAATAGAAATGTGTATATTGCCTCACGAGAAGAATTGGCTCGGTAAGTAATATATCATAATAAAAGACAAATACAAAATCAGATATAAATATCAAACATAAATATAAATATATATAATTAAAGGTGACTGACTGACTGACTGACATAGTGATCTATCAACGCACAGCCCAAATCACTGGACGGATCGTAGGCATCCGCTAAGAAAGGATTTTTTTTTTATGTTAAGGAATGACGTGACGAGCTAGCCGTTCGCCTGATGTTAAACGACACGGCTGCCCATACCAGCTGCAGTGTCACTCGGAACTCTAAAGTCTAGAGGTTTGCGTGACACTGCACTGCGCACGTCATCCAGAGACATCAGCACAATCTAGTAATAAGATTACCAAACTGTGAGATCAGATCATAAAGTCTCATTTGCCCAGTAATTTCACTAGCTACAGTGCCCTTCAAACCGGAACACAGCAGTGCTTGCGCACTACTGCTTGGCGGCAGAATAACTGGCAAAGCGGTGGTACCTACCTAGACGAACTTTGCAGTAAGTCCTACCACCTAGTAAAATTTTTCGAAATTCCACCCTTAAGAGGGTGAAATGGGTGGTAGAATTATTTTCCCATAGGTCACGCCGCCGGCGAAGCTACGGGCAGAAGCTCGTCAGTTTAAAAAGTGCTAAAAATAGCCCGTCTTTCATTTTTTTCATGCATCCTTACCATCAGGTGCGATAGTGGTCAAACGCAAGCCTATCTAACAATTTAAAAAAATCATTTAATTTTTAATAATGCCCATACACATACACAGATCCTGGACCCTAAAAGATTCACTGTATATAAGGACCCAGGAACTACGAGGACCATGGTCCCAAAACACACATACGCAGAACAATTAATTGCGCTTCTTTTTCTTGGGATAAATACATGACCTGCCGCAGGGATCGAATCCACCGCCCATTTTAAAGTACTACTTGTCCTGTTGTGGGAATGGAACCCGCCACCTCAGGGTTATGAGCCGACCTGCTCAACCGCCACAGAGGCTGTCAAAAATCACACTAATATTATAAAGGCGAAAGTTTGTATGTGTGTATGTTTGTTACTCCTTCACACTCAAACGGCTGAATAGATTTGGATGAAATTCGGTACCAAGATAGCTTATACACTGGATTAGCATATAGGCTACATTTTATTCAGGAAAAGCGAAATTTTCTCGTGGGATGAGTAAATAATTAAAATACTTTTTATCAGCGGGTGAAACCGCCGCAACTAGTAATAAATAAAGTCTAGTTCCGACCGACTTCCATCTTCCTCAACCATCACACCACAGATTGAAATGAAAATGAAAATGAAAATACCTTTAATTGGCCTTAATATACATTATACAGTTTTAATGTAGCCCTGTCTCCTGGAAAAGCGTTAGCTGTGGCCCAGGAGGCAGTTCACCCTCAAAATTAAGTCTAATAAGCATTATAATTCGTTTCACTAAAGTCTACTACGTTATAAAGGTAACATTATGTAATTATTTTAATTTTTTTTTTTACATACAAAATATATACAAAGTATAACTAATGCTTATTTTCTAATATACTATTATGTTTGTGTATGTGTATAGATAATATTGAAGTTTATTTCTATTGTATATGTGTTTAGAAGGATGTAAGTTTTGGCTATTGCGTATTTTGAATTATGTATTATATACTTATATACATACATATATTTATAAATATTTATGTAGTACTTTTACATTAGTATAATTATGTTTTTTTTTTTTTATTTATTTAGGATCAACAAACAGTACACAACAAACATAATCTTAAAGTAGTTTAAGCCTTAGAATGTAGGTAGTTAGTGTACCAACAGCGCTGACCACAAATTAATAAGAAATATAACGAAAACAGAACAGAGAGATGTAACTTAAGATATTTAGTAGGTAACTGATTCCTAACTATCGCCTTAAAGTGAGTATCTAATTATATACTATAAAAAATAAAATAAAAAGTGTTTCTAGCATTCTAAATTACAATCCAAAGGTAAAAAAGAAACCTAAGATAGTTGTCGTAGTCGGTAGGCCAATAGCAGTGATGATGCAAACATATCCACGAAGAAGTAGGCAAGGCAGGTACATGTAAGACAAGCAAACTATCAGGTGGAATGCTTGTTACCATCACCACCCAAGACCTCCAACACAATCCTCCGAAAATCGCCAATACGTGCATGAAATATGTCGATACTATTAAAATGATCATAAAATGATGTTAATTCTAGTATAGCTTCTGTATCTTTATTGTGTAAATACTTACTTATACCTTCTTGTAATTCCGAAACCTCGAACAAATTATGGCAAAACAATGCTTACTTTTGAAGGAGCACAACTTTATAATAAAATACCCTCGCATATTAAAAAAATATATTCATTTAACGAATTCAAGAAACAATTATTGACTCAATACCTTACGACGGATGAGTTGCCGAAGTAAACATTTTAAATTATGTCGTGTTGAAATGTAATGTTACTCAAGCACGTATTTATATTTATGTTACTATACCTACATATTTTTACTAGGTGGTAGGACTTTGTTGCAAAGTTCGTCTAGGTAGGTACCACCGCTTGCCCAGTTATTCTACCGCCAAGCAGTAGTGTGCACTACTGTGTTCCGGTTTGAAGGGCACTGTAGCTAGTGAAATTACTGGGCAATTGAGACTACGATCTGATCTCACAGTCGAGTAATCTTATTACCAAACTGTGCTGATGTCTCAGGATGATGTGCGCAGTGCAGTGTCGCTCAAAACTATGTTTTGGAGTTCCGAGTGACACTGTTCTGTTATGGGTGTCCGTGTCGCTTAACATCAGGTGAACGACTAGCTCGTCACATCATTCACTAACATAAAAAAACTATACCTACATTATTTAAAGTGACGACGAATGTACTTGTATAGAATTAGAAGTCTAACTATGTTCTCATGGAAGTGACTTTTTTGTCTTATTTGAGAATAAATTTCTTTTAAGCCTAAATAAGTTAAGTGTGGTATTTTTGTCCCTAGTGCTAATAAGCCTGGTTGGTTGTTCTCTGGGCGCTGTGGGTTGGGGCTCCCTTGCCTCGCGGCTCGGGCGGCGCCGCGCGCTGCTGTCTTGTCTAGCGGTCAACGCCGTGTTCGCAACCATCGCCGCCTTTATGCCGACATATGGAACCTTCATGATGGCCAGGTGAGGCAATGTATACAAAATTGAAGGGGTGAGAACAAAAAGGGTTTAACTGATTTTTTTCACAGAATGACTTATGGGTATCGTTGGATTTAGCGTGAAATTATCTACAATAATACATTCTCAAAATACCGAAATAAGGCTTAAATCTCGAGATTTTGAGTCTAAAAACGGTTTATCTGTCACAGGAATACAGTTCGCTTAGCATAAAAACATTATTATATTTATTTTATTATATTATATTTTTACAGTAATTGTATGAATTAGTACTATATTTAGTATTTAAAATAGAATTAAAACATTTTCAAGCAACTGAAACTTACATAAACCTTTTCTACTACCTTATAAGCACTCTACATTAAAATGACGCCGTTGACGTTTAAAGTCAATTTTCTCGAAACTGTCAATATGTCAGTTAAACCCTTTTTATTTTCAACCTTTCAATTATCTTCGAAGGCATCCTAAATAGAGTGACATATATTGGTTCATTCAGACTATTATGTATTTTACTTACAATGTTGAAGTTAAGTGTTTAAATGTACGCTCAACTTGGGGAGTAAGCTGGTGAATGCGTGACGATGCGAACGGAAGTTGAAAGTTGTTGGTTCACGTAGAACTCCATTGTCAATATAACAAAATTAAAAAATACGTTTTTGTATTATTATTTATAATAATATGATAATTGCAACAGAGAGAAACAATTTTTTTATGGATTTGACAGTTTGAATACGCAGTTTATGTGCACAGTTAGTATGGAAACTTCTCCTGTTGCATTGCAATCAATCAAAGTTTCGTGATCACCCTCCCAGACAGTTGTCAGTTGGCAGTTGATATTTGGGAACAGTTTTGAATAAATTTTAATTTTTTTTATTTAATTTATTTATCAGTTCATATTTTTTATTTTATTATTTACGTGTTTTTAAGAATGTGCATCATCATCATCAAATCATCGTATTTTGATGTCAAACGGGGTGTGCGGGTTTTATTTACACAAGGTTTGCTTAGTTTGAGACTAGATGGCGGTGTGTGAAATGACATTTATTTATTTAGTGCTCCGTGTGACAGAGACGACACTACGAAGCCGATTATCTCCCTCTAACGCGAGGTGCATTATTTATCGCCGAAACCCGCACCTATAGGATATTACCATAAATAATAGATTGGTGTCGAACAATTGTCAATGCGTAAATTTAAATTATTCATAAAATCAAACTTAATGAAAAAAGCCTATTACACAATAACTGATTATGTGTCGGACATAAAAGTTTGGCCTGAATATCCCAAGCTTAACGGTATGAAATCTTAGGTACTTTGCCTATTGCCTGTTCCTATCTTTAATTTCAGCCTATTTGCAATAAATATTTTTTCTTGTGTATGACACATTTTGTAAGATAAATAACGGCTAAACTCACGTCAATTGAAACGCCGAAATTACTCAGACCTGGTTCTGGACATATTCGATGTCCTTCTGGGAGCCAGTTACTAACGCAAGCCACCGGACGAAGTGTACCGAAGGCGCTCGGGGCAGGTTGTTGTTCCGAGTGACACTGTTCTATTATGGGCGGTCGTGTCACTTAACATCACGTGAACGACTAGCTCGTCACATCATTCAATAACTTAAAAAAAAAAGGTTGTGGTCGATCGCAGCTCCAGTTAATTCTGACGCTCGCGTAAGCCGCGGCGGCTTGCGTGGCTGGCTCCCAGGAGTCTGAATTCCTCAGCCTTCCTTCTCCAGCAGAGAGAGAAAGACGAAAGTCAAAGCGATTCAGTTCTGGCTGGTGCTCGCGCTAAGAGCTCACGGTACGGGCCCTGGTCTGAGTAATTTCGACGTTTTAATTGACGTAAGTTTAGTCGTTAGTTTTATTTATGTTTTGGGTTTGGCTCCACACTTTAGTGTATTTAGCCAGTGTCAAGTAATTGATAATTTCTCAAGTTAATTAATATATATTGTGTCAAGTTAAGTTATCCAGTCAAGTCATAGTATAGTCTAGTCAAGTCATACTCCTAGTAAAGTGGTGGCAACTTTACCAAAAGCTTCTATTGAGTTTTGGAAACAACACGATAAGAAACGTTTCACCATCATTATAGCACTTTCCCACACTCGTGCATGTAGTCTAGACTACATGCATTCAGTGTTAGTGCATAGTACTAGTACTTAACGAATAAAATGCCTGAATGAATTGGTGGCATTTTATTCGTTAAGTACTAGTACTTAACGAATAAAATGCCACCAATTTTATGCATTAACACTGAAAATAACACAAGTTTTGGAAAATAATACAATGCGGTTGTATGAGCCATGTACATTATTACTTAAGTAGGTGTAATAATTTTAGCTGAATAAGCGGTATCGGGCGCCCGAGCGCAACTCTTTATGTAACATTTATATTTTTAAGTTAGTAGACAACAAACAGTCGCTTCGACAACATCGTTTTACTATTATTTTAACATAATAACATTTAATTACGCAACTTAACAACATTAACAACAACGTTGGGGTATTTCTACACAACAATTGCAATATATTATACAATTACTGGGCAATTGAGACTTTATGATCTGATCTCACAGTTGAGTAATCTTATTACTAGACTGTGCTGATGTCTCAGGATGATGTGCGCAGTGCAGTGTCGCGCGAAACTCTGTGTTTTAGTTCCGAGTGACACTGTTCTGATATGGGCGGCCGTGGCGCTTAACACCAGGCGAACGACTCGCTCGTCACATCATTCAAATAAAAAAAAAATACAAGAGCTGCCCTACCAGCGGCGACGCGATCTTTTTCGTTTTCTCGCCAAAACTCCGTTAGGATTATCAATTGCATGCCACTGGTTAAATACAAGAAAGCGAAAAATAGAAAATGTGTTGAGATTGGCACGTCCGTGGCAGGTTCTGCTCGGCGATAGGGTCGGGCGGCATCGTGCCGGTGGCGCTGCCGTACGCGAGCGAGCTGAGCCCGGCGCGCTGGGCGCGGGCGGTGGCGGGCGCGGCGGCGGCGGCGGCGGGGGCGGGCGCGCTGGCCGCCGCCGCCCTCGCCGCCGCCGCGCTGCCCGCCTCGGGCCCGCAGACGCTGCGAGAGAACAAGGAGCACTTCAGCGCGTGGCATCGGTGAGTACTACATGCACTAAAACTTTAGTTAGGATGTGCCGCGCATATGATGAATTAAAAATCCCAGTGACATGTTTTCATGTAGTTTTGCATCCTTCAAACTTGCTATCAATAATTTAAAGTAACTAATATTGTATAAATTTAATTGTATTTAGAATAATAGTTTATTAAAAAATGGTTTATATATATAGTGTCAAAGATTTCTTAGTTTAAGTTGTGTACGGTTATAATTGGACTTTAGGTTTATATAGCTGTATCAATGTTTATTTTTTACTAATGTATGTAATGGCCTATTGTCTGTTACCGAACCTATTACAATAAAATAAAATACGAAATCTGTTTGTGGCCAATAAAAGAACGTGGTGTAAGGATTTAAGAAGATATCAAACGTTATAAAATACGTTTAAGAGTTTTGTTGGAGGCATTATGTGCTGAACCTTTGCAATATTGTAACCTAAAATTCTTACAAATAAATATGATAAATTAGTTGGCCATTTATTTTTATCTTTGTTTTTTCTTTTTATGTTTTGGCTCCACACTTTTGTGTATTTAGCCAGTGTCAAGTAATTGATAATTTATCAAGTTAATGATATTTCACGTAAATATGTGTCAAACCAAAGTCGAAGTCATCAAGTCTAGTCAAAGTCATGCTCCTAGTAAAGTGGTGGCAACTTTACTTGAAGCTTCTATGGAGTTTTGGAAACAACACGAAAAGAAACGTTTCACCATCATTATACCATTTTCCCACACTCACGCCTGTAATCCAGCACTTAACGAATAGAATGCCACCAATTTTATGCACAAATACTGAAAATAACACAAGTTTAGGAAAATAATACAATGCGGTGACGCAATCTTTTTCGCATTCCCGCCAAAAAAAACCATTTATTTTTATTTCAATAATCGTTAATACAAAACTAAACTAGACCTACAAAACTTAACTATACCTAAGAACTTAAAATAATTGAAAACTAAAAATTTAAAATAGCCCGTTGGTAGTTGGGGAAAGTTCCCAGAATGCTGGCAGCATTACCACGTTGAATGGCAATGCTTAATTTTTTGTGCAAAATAAAAGCCAGCATTCTGGTCACATGATGCTTCCACCAAACGTTTGGCCAAGTCCCTATATGTAAATTAAATTAATAAATAATTATTTATAAATTATTTCATTAAAAAAGGTTTTTTAATATTATGTACCTATGGGGTGCTAAGAAAATCACCAAACATATTATTGGTATTATATTTCAGATACCTACTTCTATGCACTCTGCCGATTCTGGCGTCTCTCGTCAGTTTGATCTGGACGCAGGAATCGCCGCGGTATTTACTAGACGTTGGCCGGGAGGTGGACGCCATGATGGTCTACCAGGTATGTGCGGCCATGATGGACCATCATTAATAATACAACGATCACACACATAGATCCTGGACTCTAACTAGGATTTCCAGTGTCTAGGGACCCAGGAACTACGAGTACCATGGTTCCATAACATCCAGACTCGGAACGAGTATTTGCGCTTTTATTGTGCAAAAATACCTCTTCCGCGGGAATCGAACCCGCCGCCTCCGGGTTATGAACCGACCTGTTCAACCATTACCCCACAGGGGCTGTCAAAAATCATAAATAAAATTTTGAATAGTTGAGTGTTGATAATACATATTATTTATTGACTGCTATTATATATACTACGAGCTTCTGCCCGTAGCTTCGTCCGCAGCGTGGTTTATGGGAAAATAATTCAACCACCCATTTCACCCTCTTAAGGGTGGAATTTCGAAAACATCCTTTCTTAGCGGATGCCTATGTCATAACATGCCAAATTTCAGCCCGATTCGTCCAGTGGTTTGGACTGTGCGTTGATAGATCACTATATTAGTCAGTCAATCAGTCGGTCACTTTTGAGTTATATATATTTAGATAGAGAGGTTCGACCGAACGCGAGCCGAGCGTACATGCGCAGTAACAGCCGCGTGTGCCCGCAGAGCGTCCACGGCAGCAACCGGGCGCGCGCGTGCGGGCGCGCGGGCGCCGCCCCCCGCCTCGCGGAGCTGGCGCTGCCCGGCAAGCGGCGCCCGCCCGCGCTGCGCCACGTGCGCCACGGGCTCTACATGGTAAGGGGGCACGGGGGACTGTACGTCGGGGTGGTCCGGAGGGCAGCTTGTACCATGCCCAGCACAGCGTTATTATGGTAAGTGGTGACTAGGATCAACGCTATAGAAGATGGACAATTTCTGACTGCGTTGCCTATAATGATCGCTAAAGAAGATGGACCATATCTGGCAGCGTTGCGGGGATGGACAGTTCCAGGCAGCGTTGACTAGAAACGCTAAAGGAAATGGACAATTTCTGGATGCGTAGCCTAGAATCCTCACTATAGGAGATAGTCCATTTCTGGCTGCGTAGCCTAGAACCCTCGCTAAAGGAGATGGACAATTTCTGGCAGCGTTGCGGGGATGGACAATTTCTGGCAGTACTGCCTATATAGCCTATATAGGGGAAAGGAACAAGAAAAATTTTCTTGTAGCTTAACCTTTCAGTCCGCAAGAAAATTGGTACGGTACGTTCATTAACGAAACTTTCTATGTTAAGGAATAATATGAGATCCGCCGTTGTTCTACGATCACGACAATTTATTTTTATTATTATTAATTCCTGCATATACAGATAACATCACTTGTCCTCAGTTCTGGCAAGCCTTCTTCCAGCTGTTCTCGAGTCCGTACGGCCGCACCACGCTGTCCCTCGGAGGGACTTTACTCTTCACGACCGCGATACAAGTAGGTATACATAATATATACCTATAGTGGTATACTAAAGCAGAGGGCTCGGTTGTAACTTAACATAATATTAGGTCTTTACCTATGAAATTGCCGTTTTGTTTGAAAAAAGTTAAAGTATTTTTTTTTCGAACTTATTTATTTCTTTTATTCAAAGTAATCACCCCTGCAATCAATGCATCTTTGCCAACGCTGTGGCAGTTTATGGATGCCCTTCTTGAAAAAATCAGCAGGACGGGAGACAACAAACTCTTCAAAGGCGTTTTGTACTGCCTCTCGGGAATTGAATTTTTTTCCCGCTAAAAAGTTGTCCAAATTTTGGAAAAAGTAATAGTCGGTAGGCGCAAAATCTGGTGAGTATGGCGGATGAGGGAGAGCTTCCAAACCCAACTCATGCAGCTTAGAGACGGTCTGTTGTGCAGTATGGGGTCGCGCGTTGTCGTGAAGTAGCAGTGGAGACGACCGATTGACCAAAGCTGGTTGCAGACGTGCGAGTTTCGCCATCATTGTGGTCAGTTCTTCAATGTACACATCTGCAGTAATACTCTCGCCGTTTTGTAAAAAGCTATGATGAATCACACCAGCACTAGACCACCAAACTGTGACCATCACCTTTCTAGGGGTCATTTTTCGTTTTGCACATTGCTTTGGTACCGAACCAGGATCTAACCAACTTGTTGAGCGCTTTCAATTGTCAAAAAGAATCCATTTGTCGTCGCACGTAACAATTCGGTTCAAAATTCCTTAATTTCTGTGCCTGTTAAGCAGCGCAAGGCAAGTCTCGACGCGTACGTTGCGCTGGCGATTGTTAAGTTCGCGGGGCACCCATCTATCAAGCTTTTTTATCTTGCCAATCTGTCGCAAATGGACCAATATTGTTTTGATGCTAACATCAAAAGCTGCTGCCAGCTCAGCTGCCGATTGAGATTCATCAGCTTCCACAATCGCCTTTAATTCATCATTGTTGACCAAAGTTTCCGGACGACCACGAGGTTCATTTTACAAGTCAAAATTCCCAGAACGGAACCGAGCAAACCAATAACGGATTGTACGTTCGTTTGTACAGTTCTCTCCGTAAGCGTCGTTGATGTTACGTGTCGTTTGTGCCGCGTTGGTGCCACGACGGAACTCATATTCCATAATTACACGAAATTTCAAAGTATCCATTATGAGGAAAAATGTTGAAATGTAATGAAAATACAACGCTAATCAATAAACAAAAGACTTATATTGTAAATAGAATGTCATATTTTTAAAACAAAATTAATTTGAATTTAGAAGTCATAGCCAATCAAAACTTTTTTTTGTTTGAAAAAGTCTGTACTGCAATACGGCAATTTCATAGGTAAAGACCTATTATAATACAATAATAATATACATAATAACAATTTAAAAAAAATATGTATGACGGCGGCAACGTCCAGTTGTAAACTCTATGCGCAGCGGGCAGTACCGTAATTTAGATAGATAGATAGAAAATGCTTTATTGCACAAATGACAAATGTAGGTATAAAGGCGAACTTAATGCTAGAGAGCACTATCTTCCAGTTAACCTGGGTGTAACATGGAAATTTTTGCAGGGTAGTGCAACGTAGCTTAAATATAGATTGTCTAGATAACATATAAAAACACTAACATAAATTTAATTTTCTTGTATCCCTATTCACATAGAATTACACACATATTTCACATACATAGCTACTTAATTACTACTAATTTAACACATATAAACTAGGAGTTATATATATATATATATACACTATATAATTTACCCTGTCGTAGCATTTAATTTTATTACAGTGGCAACACCGGTATCTGTCATCGCTCCACCCATCTGGCTATAAAATGGGAGCGCTCGGTTTACTACGCATCATTCTTGTTCCGGACACGGCCCGGTGCGCACGCTGAAGGCATATAGTTATATAGGTTGCAACCTACGCACAGTCCGTCATTCTATATGTATATAGCGCCGAGCCCTCCCTTTATATAGCCAAATGGGTGGAGAAGCGATGACAGTTGCCAGTGTTGCCACTGTAATAAATTTAAATGCCATCACAGGGTAAAGTAAAGAAAAGAAAGCACGACTCAATCTACTTTCCCTCTTCCGCAGTACTACCTATCATCGTACATACCAACAACGGTGGTGAAAATGGACAACGAAGTTTTCGAATCGTCAACGCAGACAATAAACAACGTAACGTACGATTCCGAATTCTACAACACTACCAGAGAGAATATAGAGTTTAACAATTGTACGTTCAGAAACTGTACGTTTCGAGATTTGCTTATGTCACATGTGACGTTTCGGAATTGCACCTTTTTGGATGTCGCGCTGTCAAATATAAAAAGTTCGAGGACCGAGTTCCAGGGAGCCGTGTTTATAAATAGCACGTAAGTATTTTTCTTACTGATTTTCCTGTGGAAATTATTAATTTTCCGTAATAAAACTTATCGTCGTTGCGCGTGCAAAAGTCGCTATGTGTTTTTTTTTTTGGCTCCACACTTTTTTGTATTTATCCAGTGTCAAATAATTCATAATTTATCAAGTTAATGATATTTCACGTAAATAATGTGTTAGGTCACAGTCGAAGTCATCAAGTCAAGTCATAGTCTAGTCAAGTCATACTCCTAGTAAAGTGGTGGCAACTTTACTTGAAGCTTCTATGGAGTTTTGGAAACAACACGAAAAAAAACGTTTCACCATCATTATACCATTTTACCACACTCACGCCAGTAATCCAGCACTTAACGAACGGAATGCCACCAATTTTGTGCACTAACACTGAAAATAACACAAGTTTTGGAAAATAATACAATGCGGTGACGCAATCTTTTTCGCGTTCCCGCCAAAAACCCCCAGTAGAAATTATTAATTTTCCGTAATAAAACTTATCGTCGTTGCGCATGCAAATATCGCTATGTGTTTTATTATATTTTATTTATTTATTTAATCCAACTGCGTGAATAACATAGTATACAGTAACAAATTTACATACTTAAAAGAAGGCCAAACAGGATTACACAAATTAAGTGTTATTGTGTTATTATATAGTGTTATTTAGTTATTGACAATTCGAATTAATTAATATATAAAGTGTTCATATGGAACTTTTGATATATGAATAACACATAGCTAGTTTCGTAACTCTTTAAATATTACGAAATATCATTAACTTGATAAATTATCAATTACTTGACACTGGCTAAATACACAAAAGTGTGGAGCCAAAACATAGAAAAAAAAAACTGTATAGATTGGCAGTTTAAATACGCAGTTTATGTGCATAGTTATCATAGAAATTATCACCATAATAATAAGTTGAAGTAGAAACTATCAAATTCGGAATGAATCTAGTCCGAAATGTAAATATTGGATTTGTTCTCAGCATTATCGACACAGATATGGAAGTGGGCGCGGAGTTCGACGCGTGGTGCGTCTTTAACTCCACCATCGTAAGGGGGATGAAGGGGGGATGCTCGAGACACGCTGATCTCACTTTTAGGTACGTACTAGGTGGTAGGACTTTTCTGCAAAGTTCGTCTATTTTTCACTACACTATTTTCCACAGCTTTGTCAGTTATTCTGCCGCCAAGCAGTAGTGTGCAAGCACTACTGTGTTCCGGTTTGTAGGGCACTGTGGTAGTGAAATTACTGGGCAAATGAGACTTTATGAATAGTCGAATAGTCGAGTAATCTTATTACCAGACTGTGCTGATGTCTCAGGATGATGTGCGCAGTGCAGTGTCACGCAAAACTTATATTTTGGAGTTTCGAGTGACACTGTTCTGTTATGGGCAGCCGTGTCGCTTAGCATCAGGTGAACGACTAGCTCGTTACATCATTCACTAACATAAAAAAAAAAGTTTTATGATGTTTTGAAAAGTTTATGAAAAGTAAATAAATATTTGTAGACATTTCACACAGCGCCATCTAGCCCCAAACTAAGCAAAGCTTGTATTATGGGAACCAGATAACTGATACAATTCTTAGTATATTTTTTTTTTTAAGTAAAACTTCATTACGCATGCTTGCGCTTGACTTGGACTTGGACTTGGAGTAAGCTGATGAATGTGTGACGAGGCGAACGGAAATTGAAAGTTGTTGGTTAACGTAGATTAATGTTAATGTCGCCATCTTGATAATTGTAAATTGACATTTTACCGGACATA
This sequence comes from Ennomos fuscantarius, assembly GCA_905220475.3. NCBI lineage: Eukaryota > Metazoa > Arthropoda > Insecta > Lepidoptera > Geometridae > Ennomos > Ennomos fuscantarius. The sequence goes on along the minus strand of HG992050.1, from coordinate 5,868,924 downwards.
GTAAAACAAATTTTAAGATCAATTAAACTTCAATTTAAAAATACATACACATTTAAAAACTAAACTATATTTATTTATTTTTTCAGAAATAAGTAATATTGTACGTAAAACAAAACAATTATTTTTGTTAAGTAATTTTTAAACCTTTTATGTTGGCAATGGAGATCTACGTCAGTCTTGAACCTTTCAACTTCCGCTCGCCTCGCATTCACCAGCTTACTCCCCAAGTCAAGCGTGCGTAAAGAAGTTTTACTTCATAAAGTTTACTTTTAATTAATTTATGCATGCTTGTTCCAGATTGGGCGGTTTGGTATCTGAGCAAACGTACGTTGCGCACGCTACGCTAATCGCAACCGTATCTGCGTTGCTGCTTTCAAGATTGAGGCCAAACGGTAATCTACTATATAAATATATCTACTATATAAAAATAAGTCGGGTTTTCCTTCCTGACGCTATAACTCCAGAACGCACGAACCGATTTCCACGGTTTTGCATTCGTTGGAAAGGTCTCGGGCTCCGTGAGGTTTATAGCAAAGAATATTCAGGAAAAATTCAGGACAAACCAACATTTTAAGTAGATGGCGCCGGTGCGTGATACATTGTTTTTCGTATATTATAAAATGTTCAATAAATAAACGTCCACCCGAGCGAAGACGGGACGGGCCGCTGGTATGTCAAAAAAATAAACATTTCACACAGCGCCATCTAGCCCAAAACTAAGCAAAGTTTTAAGAAAAAGAAAAAAGTGCATGTAGGGTGATGGGTTGTGCGTAGGTTGCAACCTATATAAGTATAGGCCTTCAGCATGTGCACCGGGTCGGGCAAGAATGATCCGTAGTACACCGAGCGCTCCCTTTATATAGCCAGATGGTTGGGGGAGCGATGACAGTTGCCGGTGTTGCCACTGTAATAAATTTAAATGCTACCACAGGGTAAATTACGGTACTGCCCACTGCGCATAGAGTTTACAACTGGACGTTGCCGCCGTCATATATTAGTCCCTCCTGTATTGATTTTGTTAAAAAATAATTTATTTATTTATTTATTTGAACACCAATTCATGCATCAGTAATTAAATTAATAATAATATATAGCTAGGTGTCGATATAATTATAGGTGAAGACAGCTTGCGAACTTTCTATTAGAAAGAATTTTTTGATGTGAGCGAGTACAAAATTATAGAAAGATAACATAAAATCAATTTCATTAAATTTTTACAATAGACATAGGTGAACATTATAGGCAATATTAATATAAAAAGTCTAAAATGTGCATGCAGATTAGGAATGCCTAAACAAATCTATTAACAATCAAAACATAGATAAAAATTTAGGTAAGAATGGTAAAATTATTAAATTGATCTCCATATAGTAATAATATAATATTTGACTGGCCCGATAGCTCAGTTGGTAGTAACTCTGCCTTCAGAACTGTGGGTTGTGGGTTCGATTGAAGCTTGTACTATGGGAACCAGATAACTGATACAATACTTAGATACTTTTTGTTTGTAAATACATACATAGAATACAATATAACACCCACACACAGAACAAACACCTTTGTTCATCACACAAATGTTTGTACTGGGTGGGAATCGAACCCGTAAAATACAGTTTAGGAGGCAGAGCTACTACCAACTGAGCTACTAGGCCAGTTTTTTCTTAATCTATCAGGATATCAACGGATTAATTTTATTGTAAAGGAAAAATGTCTCAGGACTTTTCTGCAAAATTCGTCTAGGTAGGTACCACCGCTTTGCCAGTTATTCTGCCACCAAGCAGTAGTGTGCAAGCACTACTGTGTTACGATTTGAAGGGCACTAGAACTAGTGAAATTACTGGGCAAATTAGACTTTATGACCTAATCTCACAGTCTAGTAATCTTATTACTAAACTGTGTGAAGTCTTAGGATGACGTTCGCAATGGAGTGTCACGCGTTTAATTTACAGTTCCGGAGACATTGCAATATTATAGGTCAATCGTATACGTAAAAAAACATGAATCAAAAATGGGATTCGAACCCGCATCGATCCGTCCTTAAAGCCGGGGCTTGCTTATTTAGCTACCACAAGTAATCTTATATCCAAACTTTATTCTTCACCTTTTAATATTACAATAGTGTCGATTCTGTGTCGCATACTCTAAAGCTAAAAGAAATTAACATATTTCCGTCCTTGTCATTTCCCCTTGATCAGAAGAGTACCGCCATACTTTAAGTTTACTTTAGTTATAGAGAATGCGACACAGAATCGACACCAATATCTTCATAAAGAACTACAAAAATGATTTCCTTGCAGTGGCCCTTTGCGTAGCGTGTCTATTGCTCTCTCCGTTACTCTACGTAAGTGTGAGCGAGACGGCGCTGTACATCGTTGAAGCAGCGTATCGGCTGTTCATCACAGTTATTTTCTTCAATGTGGCACTTTCTATCGTAGAAGAGTATCCAGCTAACTTAAGGTAGTATATCTCTCTCATTTACTCTTACATGAAAAATAAAGGAAAGAAGTAATTTAATATGTTTTATCTTTGTCCTCAGATGTACAGCATACGGACTAATCCTATCTGTAACATATATGACGTCAGCGCTTGTTCGCGGCACCGCCACCGATGGCTCGGTGGTTACGACAATACTGTGCGCTTTACTCGCGCTAGCAGCAATAATCTGCGCGGTACAACAGAGATAGGTAACAAATAACACAGCAACAATATGCGCGGTACAACACAGATAGGTAACAACAACAACACACAGAAACAATATGCGCGGTACAACAGAGATAGGTAACAACAACAACACACAGAAACAATATGCGCGGTACAACAGAGATAGGTAACAACAACAACAACACACAGAAACAATATGCGCGGTACAACAGAGATAGGTAACAACAACAACACACAGAAACAATATGCGCGGTACAACAGAGATAGGTAACAACAACAACACACAGAAACAATATGCGCGGTACAACAGAGATAGGTAACAATAACAACACACAGAAACAATATGCGCGGTACAACAGAGATAGGTAACAACAACAACACACAGAAACAATATGCGCGGTACAACAGAGATAGGTAACAACAACAACACACAGAAACAATATGCGCGGTACAACAGAGATAGGTAACAAATAACACACAACAACGATGTGCGCGGTACAACAGAGATAGGTAACAAATAACACACAAAACGATGTGCGCGGTACAACAGAGATAGGTAACAAATAACACACAACAACGATGTGCGCGGTACAACAGAGATAGGTAACAAATAACACACAAAACGATGTGCGCGGTACAACAGAGATAGGTAACAAATAACACAGCAACAATATGCGCGGTACTACAGAGATAGGTCACAAATAACACACAACAACAATGTGCGCGGTACATCAGAGATAGGTAACAAATAACACACAACAACGATGTGCGCGGTACAACAGAGATAGGTCACAAATAACACACAACAACAATATGCGCGGTACATCAGAGATAGGTAACAAATAACACACGACAACAATGTGCGCGGTACAACAGAGATAGATAACAACAGCACGCTACAACAATCTGTGTGGGAAAACATAGATAACAACAAGAACACACAGAAACATGGGGCTAGATAGAATACTGTGCACCTATATGTTTTATATAATATCTATTGTAAAAAACTCAATATTGTCTCAATCTAACTCATATATTGTTATGGGCTTGCTATATAATATTTAACTTTAACCACTTTGTAATTTTACATGCTTAGTACATTAATAACTTGATTTCAGTGTTTTCAATATCTCACTACGACGAAAAAGCATAATTGTGTCACCGCATTGTATTATTTTCCAAAACTTGTATTATTTTCAGTGTTAGTGCATAAAATTGGTGGCGTTCTATTCGTTAAGTGCTGGATTACAGGCGTGAGTGTGGGAAAATGGTATAATGATGGTGAAACGTTTCTTTTCGTGTTGTTTCCAAAACTCCATAGAAGCTTCAAGTAAAGTTGCCACCACTTTACTAGGAGTTCTTTTACTAGACTCAACTCAGAGACAACACATAAAAAACCTGATAGCGAGTGCGTAATAATTAATAATTTAAATTAAAATCATATAAATTATAAATAAATAAATTATTATAAAAATAAAGATAAATAATAAATAAAATAAATAATATATAATAAAATAAATGAAATATCATTATTATTAATATAATTATAAATAAATAATTTAAATTATTTCGTAATAACCAAATGTGCAAATAATTACTTGACACTGGCTAAATATACAAAAGTGTGGAGCCAAAACCAAACGAAAAAAAAATGTGCGAATATTATTAAATATTTTTTGTTTTTTGTTACAGATGTACCAACATTATGAAAATCTCAAGAACGAGGTACCATTTTTGAATCATCACAATTTTTTTATTGGACATTATTTTTAAGCAATATAATAAATTATAATTAATATCGAAACTACATGGGCGGATTTTAAATCAATTTTCATTATTTCTAAATGTAGACTAAATAAAAAGTACAACGTAAGCTGAAAAAGTATTTTAAAAAAAGTCCGGAATAAAAGTAACAAGACGGACTTATCGCTCAGGATGATTTCTTCCAGTCAATGAATGCTTGAATAGTTGAATATTGTAACTACTGGGAGTATTCAGATGGACTTATTAACTCAGGGCGATTTTTTCCAGTCAATAAGGACGCCCACTTTTCTCGCCCGATGTTATTGTTTATATAAATAGTAAATAAATTAAATAAATATGTGTGGACATTTCACACAGCGCCATCTAGCCCCAAACTAAGCAAAGCTTGTACTATGGGAACCAGACAACCGATACAATACTTAGATACTTTTTTTTGTAAATACATACATAGAATACCATATAAACACCCAGACACAGAACAAACATCAATGTTCATCACACAAAATGTTTGTCCTGGGTGGGAATCGAACCCACGACCTGCAGTTCAGACGGCCAGGAAGGAAGTTCAGAAGGGATACTACCAACTGAGCTATCGGGCTAGTCAATGGGTAAAGGATATTTATGTCCGTTTGCATTAAAGTTAGACAACTCCTAATTGCGCACTTATTTCTCTGTGACATACCCAAATGTATGCAAAATTTACAAAATATATAGTTTCATAAAGTTTAAAGAGCCACAAAAAAAATTACCATTAGGTGTGTCATAGAGCAGGGGTCGGAAACCTTTTGAGTCGGAAGAGTCAAAATTTACATAATAAATAGTTTCAAAAAGTTTCAAGAGCCACAAAAATATTATTACGATTAGGTATGTCATAGAGCAGGGGTCGGCAACCTTGATTCGAAAGTCAAAATTAACAACATAAAAAGTTTCAAAATTTTTAAAGAGCCACATAAATATTATTACCATTAGGTATGTCATAGAGCTTAGGGGTCGACAACCTTTTGAGTCGGATGAAAAAATTTACAAATTAAAAAAATTCAAAACATTTAAAGGGCCACAAAAAAATTATTACCAACAATTAATAGTACCTACTTACATAAATGTGTTCTTTTTCATATGGAACTATAGAGCTGCAGATTGCCGACCCCTGTCACAACTGGGAACTTAGAAAGTGTCAAACTTTAATACAAATGGGCATTATACAAACAAAACCCAGTTTCCGATATATTTGTAAGTAAAATTTGAGACTCAAAATTAAAAAAAATACTTAGCTACTGACAGTTGGTAGTAGCCCTGCCTTCTGAGCTGTAAGTTGTTGGTTCGATTCCCACCCAGGACAAACATTTGATGTACATCGGTGTTTGTTCTGTGTCTGGGCGTTATATTGTTTTCTATGTACAAACATAAGGTCTCTAAGTATTGTATCAGTTATCCGGTTCCCATAGTACAAGCTTTGCTTAGTTTGGGACTAGATGGCGCTGTGTGAAATGTTCACACATAATTATTATACTTGGTCAGAAATATTGAAAATTGGTTTTAAATTCGTTTATTTCAGGCATCTGTTTTGATCTTGCCATATAAAGCATACCAAAGGAGTATCGATTGACTGAATCCAAGACTTTGAGGTGTAATATTATAAAAATACTAACATTGAATTGACTGTCAAAGTTACGAGTGTTTAAATATTCATTTATGTCCGTATGTACTAAACTGACAGCTCGCAAGTTCGCACTTAACCCACTGCACCTCACCTCTACGACTCAACTGCGACACATTTGGGTACATCGTACAGAGATAAGCGCGAACTTAAGAGTTGTCAAACTTAAGTACACAGGCATTAGACTACTGTTTTAAGTACCGACTTCATATAAGGATGAGGTTTAATCTTTTTTATTAACAACTAGTTGCGCCCCGCGGTTTCACCTCCGAAAGTATTTTAATTATTTGCCCATCCTACGGGAAAATTTCACTTTTCCGGGATAAAATGTAGCCCATATGTTAATCCAGTGTATAAGCTGTTTTGGTACCGAATTTCATCCAAATCCATTCAGCCGTTTGAGCCTGAAAGAGTAATAAACATACACACAAACGCAAAAAAAAAGTCTAACGCAAGCCTATCTAACAATAAAAAAAAAACACAAACTTTCACATTTATAATATTAGTGTGATAAACTTAAAGGCTTTGCGACAATTTTTTTCAAGACTGCCTCTAGGGTGTCGTAGTTAAGCATATTGACACGTAACCCGACCAATGCAGGTTTAAATCCCGCGATATGACAAATATTTGTGCACGAAAAAAAGGGCAAATATTTGTTGTGTTTGGGTGTTGTGGGACCATAATCCACGTAGTTCCAGGGTCCTTAGACACTGGGAATCCTAGTTAGGGGCCAATACATGTAATAACGCCCAACGATCACATATTAATGCATATAAATGTAAAACAAAACGATGTATTATATAATATTCAGGTCGGCTCATAACCCGGAGGCGGTGGGTTCGATTCCCGCAGCAGGACAAGTATTTGTGCACAGAAAAAAAGTGCAAATACTTTTTTTGAGTCTGGGTGTTGTGGGACCATGAGACCTCGTAGTTCCTGGGTCCCTAGACACGGAATCCTAGTTAGGGTCCAGTATCTATGTATGTGATCGTTGGGCGTTTTTTTTGTTTTTTTTTTTTTTTTAAATTATTGAAACACTCGTAACTAATTTACTAACAAGAGCAATAAATAATTCATAATCACGTGAATTTTTATGACAATCCATTAAATTATAATTTAAGGTAATGGTTATTTAAACTTTAAATTAATTGTAAATATAAAAACTACGATTACAAAATTGAAACACCACAATTGTTAATAATTGGTCGTGGGTTTGAATCCTGTACCTCTAGTACTAGTTTATTCGATTGTACATTATTGTATAAAGATGATGATATAAAGATATCAATATAAACTCGTTTTGAATTTTACAATTTGACAGAGAAATTCAAAAGCGCCACTAGCGGTAACCATACAATATATTCGAATATACTCGGATTAAAAACAGTTTCAACTTTTGTGAAGATTAAAATGGTAATGAGACGACGGCAACTGGCTAGCTACCACTTACTAAAAAGAGTAAAAAACTTTTTATCTAATTACATTTGTTAGGTTATTAAGGTATAATTTTTGTAAGAGCAAATTGGGCGCAAATGTTTGCACATATTTATGACAATATTTGCACATGTATTTGTGTCTGTAATGATTCACGGTATAAAATTGTTGCCATACCTAAAAATAGTTTAGGAAGCGGTAGAAATATTCCAATGGATTAAAATTGGTAGCTTTAAATTTTAAGTTTAGTTTTCAAAATATTGTAAAACGATTAGTGAACTTCGGAAGGCTGAACATATCTTTGTCGGTAAGGGCGTTAATGGTTGTAATTTTTTTTATCGATGTCAAATTAAAGACATTATTATAATAATCCTTTTATAAAGTGAAGGTAAAATTATATTTTCATTTATTCGACATATATCATTATTTTAGTTATTTGAAACGATGTATTATATCACAGCCTCTAGACAGCCTCTGTGGTGTGGTGGTTGAGCAGGAGGCGGCGGGTTCGATTCCCGCGGCAGGACAAGTACATGTGCACAGAAAATAAACGCAAATACTTGTTCTGTGTCTGGGTGTTGTGGGACCATGATCCTCGTAGTTCCTGGGTCCCTAGACACAGGGAATCCTAGTTAGGGTCCAGGATCTATGTATGTGATCGTTGGACGTAATTATTACTATTATTAATCACATAGCATTAATTTTATAATTTCCTTAAAACTATGTTCAATAATATCATTTTACTATATCTAAAGCTATTTGTTAATGTTTTGGTTACTTTTATATGAAAATACAATAATGCCAGTAATTTCGATAAATTGAAATACTCTTAATTGGTAGATTTTAGGTAATTTTACATGGCAACTTCTGAATGAACCAATGACATTTCAATTTGATTCATAAATGTATACTGAATATTAGCGGGGATGTAGTATGAGTACTAGAATCGCTGTCAGTGTAACTAATGAAACTAAAAAAAGGCTTTTGGTGGCCTCTATGGCGCGATGTTTGAGCATATCATCTCATATCCTAAAGGGTGAGAGTTTGATTCGCGCGCGAGGACAAGTATTTGTACCGAAAAAAACACTCAAATACTTGTTCTGAGTCTGGGTGTTGTAGGACCATGGTCCTCGTAGTTCCTGGGTCACCAGATACAGTCCCTAGTTAGGGTCCAGGATCTATGTATGTGGTGGTTGGGCGTTATTATAATCTACGGGGAGTTGAGTCATCTTAAAATAATGACAACTAAGAAAACGAGACCACAATATGCATCTATAACCTGAGAGTAAAAGAGAAAAACTACAAACTAACTTTTGCTATAACTTTTTGTTGGCTCCAAACAAAAAGTATTTGCGTTAAAAAAAATATACACGTCTCGCTCACTCTCACCAATGATCTATTAAGTGTGTCCTTTTCTCATTGATATTGTTATTCACAGATTTTATGCTCATACTCCGTCAAAGTGTTATCATTGTGTAGTATTGCCATATCTTATATAAGTGATATAACCATAGACTGCTTTTTATTTGTAAATAGATTAAAAAGACATTTTTTTTTATATTTTATAACTCACAATTCAAGGGATGAGATCAAGAAGGGTTTAACTGATTTTTTTTTTACAAAATGACTTATGGTCATTGGATTCAGCGTGAAATTATCTACAATAATACATTCTTAAAAATACCGAAATGAGGCTTAAATCTCGAGATTGTCAGTCTAAATTTTATCTGACACAGGAATACAGTTCGCTTAGCATAAAAACATTATTATATTTTTACAGTAATTGTACGAATTAGTACAATATTTTGTAAATTAAAATATAATTAATACATTTTCAAGCAACTGAAACTTACATATACCTTTTCTATTACTTAATAAGCACTCTACATTAAAATGAAGCCGTTGACGTTTAAAGTAAATTTTCCCGAAACTATCAATTTGACTGTTAAACCCTTTTTGATCTCACCCCTTGAATTGTATTTTGTCTTATATCATCGACAATACATATTTAATAAACAAGTGTTTAGGTTATAGTTATGATGTCAAATTTAACACCTAAATATCTTTGGTCCATTTACATAACTATTTTGCATAACTAGCTACGAAAGATAATTTTTTTTTTCACTGCTTTGTGTCTCGTACATAAAAAGGTAAAAATTTTCCATTTTTGTTCCTTGTAGATAAAATAAGAAAGTTTCATCCACTTTTGTAGCCATGAAATGCTGTTATGTACAAGGATTAAATATTCCTGTTTAATAACTAGTAGAAAATCTGTGAAAATGTTTTATTATGTAAAATGGTTGTGTAAATAGATCTAAGGTGTTGAATCGAGTTCAAATTCGCATAGCAAAGAATGATAGTCGTTTTATACCTGTGGGGTGTCCGAATTGAATGATTTAATCAAACTAAATGTGGTTTTTTTTAAAATTAATATATTACACTATTAATCCTAGACCAGGCTAGGAAAAAGTGTTTTTCAACCGACTCAAAACAGGAGGTGGTTCTCAATTCTTTAGTTTGCTACCTCAGAATTTTCGTCGAGGAGAACCGATTTTAATCGTTCTTTTTTATTTGAAAGCTGGTGCTTCTCGTGTGAGCCCATTTAAATTTGATCAAGATCTGACAAGTTTTTGAGTTATCTTCAATATGTGTATTGTGATTTCGACTATATTGATGATGCTCTCATTGGGATCGAAGTCGGTTAAAACCCTTTTTTAAAATGGAATTATCATGTCCAAGCTTTCTGTAACCGTACAGGTTTATTTAAATGTACATTACAAAAACAACATACATTTTTGCTAAACATTTGTAATGTTATTTTTGACTTTTAATTCTCGAAAAATTGTTATGTGCTAATGAGACTAAACACAACTCAGCTATTGATGTAGTGTTAATGCGTTTTTTAGTTTAGTTTTAGTATTAGTGTGCATTCCTACCGCTTTTGACTGATCCTACTTACTGATTACTTAAGAGTATTGTCACATCGTCCGATGTCGGATCGGAAGCTCATGTCGGCGTCCTTATCAGATTCACGTGGTCTGAAAGGGACGAAATGTGTCCAACACGATATCGGACAGTCTAAAAACTTTCCAATTATTTGCTTAGCCATAATCGCTAGTCAAAAATTTGTACTCATAGTAAAATTTTAATTGGACTGATATTTTGCGCCATAACACCCTATTAAGATGCCACCAACTAATTCCTTAATTCATAAATGATCGATAAGCTATACTGTTACATATATTTTTTCTTTCGCTCTCACTCATGATGTTTATCATCAGAACTTGAAATATTTTTAATGGTATAGTTTATAGTGCGCTTAACAAGTTTGTTCGACTAGGTTTTAGCTGTCTCTTTCTAATTATACGAAGAATGATATTAAAAAGAGATGGCGAAGAGTTCAATGAGAGACTTTCAGAGGCAGTATTCACAAAAGTATCATAGATGGCGTTGGGTTGACGATTGTAAATTAACGAAATAAATCGCAATTTGTCATAAGTAAATAATAATATAATATAATAATAGTGGACATCTCACACAGCGCCATCTAGCCCCAAACTAAGCAAAGCTTGTACTATCGGAGATAATTGATACAATACTTAGATACTTTATGTTTGTAAATACATACATAGAATACAATATAACACCCAGACACAGAACAAACATTGATTTTCATCACACAAATGTCTGTCCTGGAGCTGGCCTTGAAAGTCTTTCACCTATGAAAGCCTACATGAGTTGGTGGTATTGAACATTCCTTTTTATGGGACTAGAAAAGTATGAGCCGTAAAAAATACGCCGCTAGTCGTCTTAAACAAATAAATTGGACACGTGTTTCTTAATTCCAATTTCTGAATCGTTTTGCGTGATTCTTTTTATAACTGAATCAATTGGCTCGAATTTTTCCTACAAACGTTTAGTAAAAATTTAGATCTTAATTAAATTCCATTGAAACATTATTTTAGTTAATTTGATTGTTTAATTAGAATTTAATATTCGTCAGTTTTAGTCTGTATAATTTCATGACATATCTTTAAAAATGATCATTTTCATTTGACTGAGTTTGTATTCGTATACTGAGCCAATTATATTTATAATATGTTTCACCACTTTCCGATAAATTTTATTTGACAGATATATAGAAGAGAAATTTGAAAGCCTCTTAATTGGACCGATTTCTTTTGACCCAATGCACACTGTAAGAAATAAAATAGTGATATATATTAATTTAATAACTTATTTTTAAACCATTGCCATGAATGCCATTGCCATTTGTCATGAATAAATTCTATTATATTCTATAAGTTAACACCCGTTGAATCCGGTGCGAGCTAGCGAAGTATTCTAAATGTCATAAAATTATCAATAATTAAATATAATTCATAATTTAAAAAAAACAGATTGTTGGTTATCTTGGACATGCTGCATCGATTAAGAAAGCGATAAATGAAAATGTACATTTCTTTATTTCTTTATCTTCTCAAAATTATAGTACCAAAAATAAGATTATTTTGGGACTAAAAAAGTTCCACGTCACACATTTGCCAGTTCTATAGTTGATATATAATTTTACTGATATATCCCACCGTAATCTGATAGATCGATTTTATCGGAAAATTGTGAAACAGGCCCACTATAATAAACTATAATAATTGTAATTTTGGCTGGAAAACGAAAAAGATCGCCTCACCGCATTGTATTATTTTCCATAACTTGTGTTATTTTCAGTGTTAATGCATAAAATCGGTGGCGTTTTATTCGTTAAGGTGCTTGCTGGATTACAGACATGAGTGTGGGAAAGTTGTATAATGATGGTGAAACGTTTCTTTTCGTGTTGTTTCCAAAACTCCATAGAAGCTTCTGGTAAAGTTGCCACCACTTTACTAGGAGTATAACTTGACTAGATTAGACTATGACTTGACTTGACGACTTGGACTGTGACTTGACTTGACAATATTAACTTGAGAAATTAATTACTTGACACTGGCTTAAAACACAAAAATGTGCAGCCAAAGCAAAAAAAAATTATAATCATATTTAGTTTAAATTTTATTGAGAATATCATTTCTATGTATTTAGGGAGTAGTTTAATTATTATGTAGGTATCATGTAAAAAGGGAAAGGGGTGCGTTCTTTTATAAACTAAGTGTGAAGTGAGGGATAAATATTAAATCTATTTAAAATAGATTTTTTTACAAACCTACCTTTTTAATGCTTTTCCATAATATCATACTTTTTAGTATGAAGCAAAGCAATTTAGTCCAAAATTTAAATAACCATGACAATTGTTGTTGATTCTGTGCCGCATTCTCTAAAGCTAAACGTAATTAACATATTTCCGTCTTTTTCATTTCCCCTTTATCAGAAGAGTACCGCCATACCTTAAGTTTACTTTAGTTTTAGAGAATGCGACACAGAATCGACACTATTCCCGTCTTAAAGTAGAAAAAAGTTGATGAACTTAAAGGCTGAACAGATTTTCGTGAATCATAGCAAAAAGCACTCGACCTACACAAAAAAAAGGAGCTACGATGCCACAGACAAACAGATGCGTTAAACTTACCCATCTGTTTGGGGTAAATTAAGGCATTAAGTTACAATTGTGTATTATTATAAGCATTATATACATAAGTATATATTATGTATAAAGGTATTGTCGTATCTTAATTTTTTTTCTTCAAGTGAGATTATGTTAGTTTTATATTTATGTTTGTTGTGTGCAATATGTGTGAACGAACGCATATGTTATATCAAGTAATAGATGAAACTGACTACGTATTGGATTTAAATAAAATAAATACATTATGTGTTGTTTGATTTAATTCACCAAAACAACGAATCCTTGATTAGTAGGCTTCTAAGGTCTCATCGCACTAAGCCAGGGGTCGGCAATCTTTGAGCCGGAAGAGTCAAAAACTAAAATTTACTAAAGTTAAAAATTTTGAGAGCCACAAGAAAATTTCTTGCCGATAATAAATCTCTAAATTTATATAACTGAAAGGTGACGGACTGACTGACATAGTGATCTATCAACGCACAGCACAAACCACTGGACGGATCGGGCTGAAATTTGGCATGCAGGTAGATGTTATGACGTAGGCATCCGCTAAGAGAGGAATTTTCGAAATTCAACCTTCAAGAGGGTGAAATGGGTGGTTGAATTATTTTCCCATAGGCCACGCCGCGGGCGAAGCTCGTAGTACATGTAAATTTTTTATAATAAAATAAATAGTTTCGGTGTAGGTGAGTACATTTTTGTATATGAAGCAGTTTTGCGGGAAAGGGACACAGCTTCACATCTTTGGATGAGATCGTGTGGAGCTTCCTCACTAGCTGTCAGTGAAGCTGTGCTATGAAGATTTGCTTGTGACGTCACATGCCAAATAAATTGTATGTAGAGCTACCATAGAGGTACCACAGCCTAGTAATGAGGTACTATGAGAACTGGTAACTGACGTCACTGCGTGTTTGAGCTGTCTCTTTCTTTCCTGTATTTTAAATTGCCTGTAACTTCATTCATTTTTTGAGATATTTAATTTTAGTTTTCACGGCTATTTTTTGAGTTTATTTATTTATGCAATATAAATGTAAAGTCAAATAGTCTATTATTGCAAAAAATTTAATGAAGTACTTAAATTACTAGTATATTTTTATTTAATATAAGATTAGAAAGAAAAAAGCAATTATAATAAGAAAACAATTTTAATCAAATAAAATTACAAATACCCTTTGACCAGAGCAGTCAGTAAATAATAATTAAATTAATCTTAACATTAATAAAGTTACAAATTAACATTATTTACATTCGATGCTGAGTAAAATATTAATGCACATTATTATGAACTTTCAAACGATAATGATATATGAAATCTAATTTGTCAATTATAAAAACATTGCCGTCCCTTTCACATAGATCGAAATAACAAGGATGGCAATCGTTTTTAAATTGTCAAATTAATTTTAGGATTACGTTCATGAGAGCCGTATTTATGAACCAATGTTAGTTCTGTCTTACATTAAGCGATCTTGAAATATGTGACTTTATTATTAACTAGTTGGTCAACGGCCCCGGCTTGCACGGGTGGATTAGTAAAACGCGGTCGAACGGGATAAAAAGTATCCTATGTCCGTCTACTGGTTCTAAGCTTCCCCCCCGCATATTTTCAGCCTAATCGGTTCAGCTGTTCTTTATTTTTTGTTTTGTTTTGGCTCCACACTTATGTGTAATTAGCCAGTGTCAAGTAATTGATAATTTCTCAAGTTAATGAATATTATATGATGTGTCAAGTCACAGTCAAAGTCATCAAGTTGCGTCATAGTCTAGTCTAGTCAAGTCATCAACTCCTAGTAAAGTGGCGGCAACTTTACCAGAAGCTTCTATGGAGTTTTGGAACCAACACGAAAAGAAACGTTTCACCATCATTATACCATTTTCCCACACTCACGCCTGTAATCCAGCACTTAACGAATAGAATGCCACCAATTTTATGCACTAACACTGAAAATAACACCAGTTTTGGAAAATAATACAATGCGACGATGCGATCTTTTTCGATTTCCCGCAAAAAAAACCTTCAGCCGTTCTTGAGTTATAAGACCAAGCCACCAAGATGTATTTATAATTACGTTCTGCATTTCAAGACCGCTCTAGAAATTATTAAATAAAATTGGTCATTAAATACGGGTCTTAGGGCCCGTATTACAGAACTACGCTCAATTGTCGATTGCTAAGTAGAGATTTCATACACTATTTGACCTTTTCAGCTGACTTCAAATATGAGGAGATTCTCAATTAAACTATTTTTTTAAATGTTTGTTACCTTAGAACTTTGGACTGGGTGAACCTATTTTGACGATTTTTATATTTGAAAGCTGTTGCTTCCCGTGTCCAATTTGGCCCAGTTCTGACAACTGGGATGAGAAAACCATATAAGTCTGAAGTCAGTTTTTTACGCTTTGCGTTTGTCATTATCAACCTTATTAATAAACACGAACTAGCTTTAGACTAGTTACATCATCTTTTGTCTCTTTCGATACAGCTAAATATTCCAGAAGCAAAAAAAGGACAAAAGCCGAAGTAACTAATCCGAGACTAATACCCGTTTATTAATAAGGCTGTTAATTTTTTGTAAGCATTACATTATCTGATGCCCTAGATACAGGTGCTAATAACCTTACAAGGGCATTGTTAGTAGGAGCTGTACAGTATTATAATATCTTTTAATGTATTATTAGCTTAATATAACCTGAACGCTGAACTGACTACATCACATGCAGACACAGATGGAAGCAGTACAATTGGGATGCGGGTTTGGTTATCCGGTTTTGAAAATGATCACCGTACTCTGAAATACAAGTTTTGCTTAGTTCGGAGACGAGGATTGCCGTAAGATACTGCGATGGCCTAAGCTGTGTCTCGTGTTCCGTTATGTGTCTGTATAACGGTATGAAAATTAGCGTTCATTTGTGTTAACATAGTTACAATGCTTCTACAACTTACAATTGTAACCATTTCTGAATAAATATATTGATTGATTGATTGTATGTGACTGAAATCTCGTTTTGAGTATAGATTTACGACTAAGCGTAGTTCCGTAATGCGAGCCTTGGTAATATAACTTTTGAATATTTGCTTACATTACATACAAAGTCAATCGTAAACGTTCCGATTCGAAATTCACACTCTTCGTCTTCTTTATCCTGAATGTAAATGAAAGAGACGGATTATTAACAGTATAAAAAACGAGCGTGCTTTAGATTACGCGCACGACTAAAGTAAAACTTCTTTAGTTTATCTCCATCTATCGGCCGGTATAACTTTGTTTAATGTTAATGTCGCCATCTTTACTATTGTGAATTGCCATTTTACCGGAAACACCAACATAATAATACAAATTTTTAACTTTGTTATGTTGACAATGGAGATCTACGTGAACCAACTTCAACTTCCGCACGCATTCACCAGATTACTCCCCAAGTCAAGCGTGGTAAAGAAGTTTTACTTTAAAACAATTCCGTCACATTTATAGAATAAATAATATGAAACTTTAAAGAAATAGGAAGATCCTATGAACACAATAAATCGTTAATATCTATAGGGCCCCGATACGCGAGCATACAACTTCTCGCTTCCTTTTCGTTTATATTGTAAAAGAAAGGGACAGAGTAGTGGAATGGCCGTGAGCTAAGACCCTGCCTGGAACTAAGTTAAGCGTTGTTTAAAAAATAGTGCATTGAAATAAACTAATTTTAACGTAACGTAAAAGTTAAAACGAACTGAAATAATATAATAATAATAATAACAATAACGCCCAACGATGACTTACATAGATTTAAGTGAATTCAAATAATGTTAGTATGTACTTATTCGTACCTAATAGTTAGGGACATATATATCTGGGGACATTTCACACAGCGCCATCTAGTCGCAAACTAAGCAAAGCTTGTACTATGGGAACCAGATAACTGATACAATACTTATATAATAGCTATGCTTAGTCTTCGATTGTTTCTCAAGTAGAGATTTCATTCACTCTCATCATTTTGTGATTAAAATCTAATCTTGAGCAGAGATTTACGACTGTGCGTAGTTCTGTAATACGGGCCTCAGATACAGAAAGGCTATGTCCCACGGACATAAATCAGATCAAAAATAACTTTTATATATGCTTGTTTGCCTTATCTACGTTGAACCAGTGGGATTTGTTTTTATTTTTGTAAAGAGTGGGTAGTAGCATAAAAAGACTAAAATAAATTGATTGATTAGATTAGTTGCATATTACCTATTGAGTTGCCATATTTAATAGGTAATTAATTGAATAATCAAATAATTAAGTAATGAAATGCTTGA
Source organism: Ennomos fuscantarius (assembly GCA_905220475.3). Taxonomy (NCBI): domain Eukaryota; kingdom Metazoa; phylum Arthropoda; class Insecta; order Lepidoptera; family Geometridae; genus Ennomos; species Ennomos fuscantarius. Next base: position 5,851,558 of record HG992050.1, on the reverse strand, counting down.
AAATATTATATTATATTATTAAATATTGACGATATATCTATTATGTAATTGAAATCAATAAATTTATTTTTAATCGCACTCAGTTGCAAGCGCCCTTACAGGGTTCATGTACCTACTAAACTAGTTGTTAAGACCTGACATGATATATAAATTGTACATGAATGCAAATAAATGAATATGAATATGAATATGAATAATGTTTTGAGTACGAATAAATAATAATAATAACACCCAAAGATCACTTACATAGATCCTGAACCCTAACAAGAATCCCCTGTATCTATGGACCCAGGAACTACGAGGACCCACAACACCCAGACTCAAAACAAGTATTTTCGCTTTTTTTGAGCACAAATACTTGCCTTGTCGGGGGAATCGAACCCGTCGCCTCCGGGCTATGAGCCGACCAGCTCAACCACCACACCACAGAGGCTGTCAAAATATGTGATATTTTGTATACTTTATTAACTATTTTATTCACAATAAAGTTAAACGTTGTGGAATCGTTTACAGCCTTATTAATAAACGGGTATTAGTCTCGGATTAGTTACTTCAGCTTTTGTCCTTTTTTTTCTACTGAAATATTTAGCTGGATCGAAAGAGACAAAAGATGGTGTAACTAGTCTAAAGCTAGTTCGTGTTTATTAATAAGGTTGTTAGGGTTTCGCTATAATTAGGCAAAGAACGATTGCTGTATAAAAAGAGAAACGACAGATTCAACGAGATAATTTCACAGACAGTTTCCACACAATAACAATAGATGGCGCTGGATAACGACAACAAAATATACGCTTGGATGTAAAATTAAGTTCAAAACATTACAAAAAAGAAACTAAACATTAAAAAAAAATTGCACATTTCGCTCATATTTTAGTCAATAGGTATTTTTTAAATTCTTAAACATAACATATAAAAAATATATAAGCAAAATATTGTGATAAAAAATTATAATTAAAATGGTCATGATACAATATTTTGACATAATCCGTGCTACCACAGATAAGTATTGTATATAAACAAGGCTTAAACCGACGTCAAACGTGTGTTTAACTAAACAGCAATACAAAACAGCAGTTTAAAACTAGTTTAAGGCTTGTTTAAATCTTTTGTGGTTATTCTTTGGCAACCTAAAATTTATATTTTAAATGAGATATTTGATCGAATAGATTAATATTTTCGATAAAACTATTGTTTATTTATACCAAATTTTATTTATTCTAATGTTTATATTATTTTCATTTTTATTTTCCATCTTATATCCGTTTTTCTTAATATAATTTATAATTAATTAAAAATTATGGTCTTGAGAGCAATTTACACAAAATGTGACTTTAAAACGTTTTTTAAATGTTTTTAAAAACAATTTATTACCTAAATAAAACATTATTGGTTAAACAAAACAATTTAATAATCCCATACTGGCTATTAAAAAAAAATCAGGTTAATTAATAATCTAGGTACATAAAGCATTTGTTAAACTATTAAGCCGAGATTAATAATGAAGGGATGAGATCAAGAAGGGTTTAACTGATTTTTTTCACAAAATGAATTATGGGTATCGTTGGATTCAGCGTGAAATTATCTACAATAATACATGCTCAAAATACCGAAATGCGGCTTAAATCTCGAGATTGTCAGTCTAAAATCGGTTTATCTGACAGGAATACAGTTCGCTTAGCATAAAAACATTATTATATTTTTACAGTAATTGTACGAATTAGTACTATGTTTAGAATTTTAAAATAGAATAAATAAATTTTCAAAGCAAGAGAAACTTAGATAAACCTTTTCTATTACTTAATAAGCACTCTACATTAAAATGAAGCCGTTGACGTTTAAAGTAATTTTTTCTCGAAACTATTAATTTGACAGTTAAACCCTTTTTGATCTCACCCCTTGAATTGTGAATTGGGCTACATCTTGACCAACACTGTAAGTACGGTATACGAATGGACGTAACGATTCAACGAATTTTGACATTACAAAAAAGGTCACAAAAAATGTGCGTGCCGATACAAGTAAAAACTAAGTAACTTGTGAGAACTTGCTCATGGGAAGCGTGCGGTGACGATGACGCGAGTTTAACGCTTTCTGTTCACCCAAAAAGTACACATATATACACAGTATACATATAGCTCATGGGAAGCGTGCGGTGACGATGACGCGAGTTTAACGCTTTCTGTTCACCCAAAAAGTACACATATATACACAGTATACATATAGCTCATGGGAAGCGTGCGGTGACGATGACGCGAGTTTAACGCTTTCTGTTCACCCAAAAAGTACACATATATACACAGTATACATATAGCTTATGGGAAGCGTGCGGTGACGATGACGCGAGTTTAACGCTTTCTGTTCACCCAAAAAGTACACATATATACACAGTATACATATAGCTTATGGGAAGCGTGCGGTGACGATGACGCGAGTTTAACGCTTTCTGTTCACCCAAAAAGTACACATATATACACAGTATACATATAGCTCATGGGTAGCGTTCGGTGACGATGACGCGACTTCCATGATTTTTGTTCACACAAAAACTGCTCAACGCGCCTATAGAAAAATTCACTTCAACAACTCAAACACGGTAAGTCCAATCGCGAAGCATAAAGAATTTTCCATACCGCTTTTGGCACCGGTATAGGATACCAGCGTAACACAATCAGACACCGACCCCGCCGGCGAGGTCGACGTACCCCCCGTAGGTTAGCTAGAACGGTCGCGACTTTCAGTAGGGTCCACTCTTCCAGTGGACGTAGTCTTCTCGATCCTCTTATCCCGGCAACGGCCCAAGCCGAGGCTCGCACCCCAGGGGTGCCCTTGAGCTAGTTGCCTCCCACTTTTGACGGCATTCAGCACCTGCCCTCCCGCCCGGTGACGCTGTACAGGTCGGTAGAGACAACTGCATTACCCCATTTAAAAAAAGGCATTCCTGCTATCGTGGGAGCGCGACGAAAACATATCTGTGTGCGAGTGAAAGAGATAGGTATACTCCGTGACTGAAATTCAAATGACGTGCGATTTACAATTTTTATTATTATTATTATTTCACAGTTTGTGTAAATTACTTATTTATTTAAACACATTTACTTAAAGACTATCATTCAAAGTGAATTTTATAAAACTGTAGTAGGTTTGTGTAATTACAAGAAGCGCAAGGACACTTAACTCCCATCTTTTTCGACTTATCATCCATCCTTATCCTTCATGTTCTAATTCGCATTTATAATATTAATATGATATCTGTTTATTCGCAGGTGAAACCGCGAGGCGCAACTAGTTTTACAAAAATCCTATTACAGTTTTAAAAATTCTCTCTATATGCTTGATAATACCTACAAATCATTCATTCATTCATACGTTCATTCATTCATTCAATCACCACCTTCCCTAAAGTTATTCAATACGGGGACGTTGACTCTTATTGCTTACTAGCTTCTGCCCGCGGCTTCGCACGCGTGGCCTATAGAAAGCGAAGAAATTTTTTTCATAGATTCAACCACCCATTTCACCTTCTTAAGGGTGGAATTTCGAAAAACCCTTTCTTAGTGGAGACCTACACATTACAAAGAACACACCCTCTAAATTTCAATCTCTAGGATCAGCGGTTTAGGCTGTGCGTTGATATATAAGTCAGTCAGGACTTTGAATTTTATATGTATACATCTATGAATACTTGAACATTGGTGTCTATTCTGTGTCGCATTCTCTAAAACTAAACTTAAAGTATGGCGGTACTCTTCTGATAAAGGCGAAATGAAAAATACGGAAATATGTTAATTTCGTTTAGCTTTAGAGTATGCGACACAGAATGGACACCATTACAAACAGCCCCAAACTAAGCAAAGCTTGTACTATGGGAACCGGATAACTGATACAATACGTAGGTCTGTCTTACAGAACGATGCTCAGTCATCGATCGGTAATCAAGCAGAGATTTCAATCATAAAGTGATCAAATATTGAATGAAATCTCTGCTTAAGCACCGATCGATGACTGAGCATCGTTCTGCAATACGGACCTAAGATACTTTTTATTTGTGAATACATACATAGAATACAATATAACACCCAAACACAGAAACATCGATGTTCATCACACAAATGTTTGTCCTGGGTGGGAATCGAACTCACAATCTACAGTTCAGAAGGTAGAGCTCCTACAAACTTTTACTAGGTGGTAGTACTTTGTTGCAAAGTTCGTCTAGGTAGGTACCACCGCTTTGCCAGTTATTCTGCCGCCAAGCAGTAGTGTGCAAGCACTACTGTGTTCCGGCTTGAAGGGCACTGTAGCTAGTGAAATTACTGGGCATATGAGACTTTATGATCTGATCTCACAGTTTAGTAATCTTATTACTAGATTGTGCTGATGTCTCTGGATGACGTGCGCAGTGCAGTGTCACGCGAACCTCTATACTTTAGAGTTCCGAGTGACACTGCAGCTGGTATGGGCAGCCGTGTCGTTTAACATGAGGCGAACGGCTAGCTCATCACGTCATTCCTTAACATAAATAAAAAAAAAAAAAAAAAAAAACATCATGGAATGGAAACGAACGGATTTGTACACAGCATATTAAACTTTATATCAATGGCGTAAAGTACAAACCAGTACGTACTAAAAAATTGGTCTTCGAATAAATTTTCGCTTACCGCCGGGAATTCATTTTCGTCTTTTACTTTGTACTTTATACAATTGACATAAAGTTCGTTTTGCTATATATAAACAACGGTGCATAATAACATAACGGTACTCCGTTCCGCGGCATTGTTAATTGATACCGGATAATTTCTACGGGTGAAACCGCGGGCGCTGCTAGTGAACAATATAATAGTCAACTACCCTATTCTCGCTTAGCCGCTATATTTAGCAGTTAGCTATTTAACAAACTGAAAATATAGCATCTTATAACGATAATATTAGCTTCCACGAAAACCGCTCTTAACGAATTTTGTTTTCAAAACATTACTTCAACACTTGCACTCTATCTCTATACAAGGTGGAATTTAATTCACTCTTTTCCTTAAATGTATGTACTCAGACCATGCTATAGAATATTCGTACAGGGTCCAATTAAAAAAAATATAAGTTTTGTTTTAGTATTTACTGTCTCTTAAAATTCATTCATTTATTTCATTTCATATTTTGCAACATTACCGTTTCATCCAAAGCGTCACAAAAATATAGTCATTATATACATTATACAACCAATAATAAAAAAGTATTATTGGTGTAAAATAACTGCATGACAGCCGAAAAGGTTAACGGTACACACAGCGCGGGCACCAGTTGAGTGCTTTGTAAATGTTTCGCAAGGGTTTTCTTTAGAATTTAAATTTGCAGTAATTTGATGATACCTAGATTTAAGTTTTATTTCATTCGTACTTTTTTATTTAGTTTGGGAGCATTCTATAGCATGGACTGAATATATACATTAAAGGAAAAGAACGAATTAAATTCCACCTTGTATATATCCTTTAAATATAAATAGACATTAAATTACAAATATTTTATTTACAAAGTTTTACGAATAGCTACACTCAGATTAATAAACCGAATCTACACTGTCTCTTTCTTCATTAAGGATGAGAAAAACAGAAAATATAGATTTCAAGATTGTAGATCGAGTTGCAGATCACAATTTAAATTTAATTTCAAATATGTTATTTTAAATACATGGGTGGGAATCGAAAAGTATTTACTACCAACTGAGCTATCGGCCCAATAAATAAATAAATATGTGTGGACATTTCACACAGCGCCATCTAGCCCCAAACTAAGCAAAGCTTGTACTTTGGGAACCAGATAACTGGTACAATACTTAGATACTTTTTGTTTGTAAATACATGAAATACAATATTAACACCCAGACACAGAACAAACATCGATATGCTCATCACACAAATGTTTGTCCTGGGTGGGAATCGAACCCACAACCTGCAGTTCAGAAGGCAGGTATACTACCAACTGAGCTATCGGGCCAGTCAACACAATCAGTCGATATAAGCTATTGTTTATTTATATGTATTTGCGGAATCGGCGCTGTGCGAGCTATATTGTACTTTATTACATCGTATCAAGAGCCGTTATTTATTATACGCTACTTGATATCGAGTACAGTAATAAAATAAATAAATAATAAATAAATATTTGTGGATATTTCACACAATGCCATTTAGCCCTCAACTAAGCCAAGCTTGCACTATGGAAACCAGATAGCTGTTACAATACTTATATGCTTTTTGTTTGTAAATACATATATATAATACAATATAGCACTCAGACACAGAACAAACACCTATGTTTATCACACAATGTTAGTCCCGGGTGGGAATTGAACGCACAACCTACAGTTCAGAAGGCAGAGCTAGTTCTTAGTCCCGATTATAGGCAATCCGAATCAAACGCAATGTCAAAGTAAGGGACTTTCCCGGATTAAAAAATAATACAAAAGCAATGTCAATAGACTTTAAGAAGGTCGAAAAGAATCCGAAAATGGCGGTTGTGCGTTTTCATTTTCCATAATTCGTGTATTTTTGAATTTTAATGTGGGATAAGGTTCGATTATTATTCGTTAATTATTCGTGAACGTGCACGAGTGTTAGCAAATAGTTCCATGTTTTAAAACCATGCCTTTTCGTTTTCTCTTCAAGGCTTCCTAGGGCCTTTAGTGTAATATCCACCATTTTACTGTGGCATATTGACTGACAAAATAAGACTTTGACATGACATAACCGTACAAAATTACTCACTTGACATTGGCAAAATTATCGCTAAAAAGCGATAGCAGGCCATTAGAGAAGTCGACTTACCGAGAATTTCGGTCGTACGCCAACTGGATCGTAGATAAAAAAAAGATTTAATTTATTAGCACAAGTATCCAAATATTAAGTTTACATTATATTATTTATGAACGTTTAAAATATTATATCTACAATAACTATTATTATGTTTGTGGGCTTTGAAGCGTTTGAAGCCAAGAAAGTAGTTCTATTAAAAAATGAAATATACGGCATTTTGAAAAATACGTTTTAAACTTCAGCAAAATATACGCACGTTTGAGATCGCTTAAAAAATATTATTTTGATTCTTTTTTAAATTTAATTTTAATCTAGAGTAATTTATTTAAAAAAAAAAGTCCAACTGACTTCCATTCCACCGCATTTGTTTATTACAAAAATGAGAACATTATCAAAGTAGTTGAAGCCAAAATACACATTATTAAAGATAACTCAAAAACTACCCACCAGAAGTTGATCAAATTAAAATAGGACCACACGGGAAGCACCAGCTTTCAACTAAAAAAGAATCATCATAATTGGTTCACCTAGTCGAAAGCTCTAAGGTAACATAAGTTTGTATGTGTGTTTGTGTGTATGTGTGTGTTTGTTACTCCTTCACGCTCAAACGGGTGAATGGATTTGGATGAAATTCGGTACCAAGATAGCTTATACGCTAGATTAACATATAGGCTACATTTTATCCCGGATAAGTGAAATTTTCCCGCGGGATGAGTAAATGATTAAAATACTTTTTATCCGCGGGTGAAACCGCGGGGCGCCACCAGTATTAAATAAACATATCGTTCCCCGCTTTGCAACAATTCTAATGGAAGGATCTATAGAAAAGGATGGAAGATATTCGAAAGACATTCAATTGACTCGGGCGCGACCCCGCGAAAGTTAATCATAGATACAGAAACTACTCTCAAAACATTAAACAATATCACTTATTTTTGGTTTACACAGAATCACACACAATCATTCAAATTAACACAGAATCACACTGAATCAGTAAAATCAACACAGAATCACTCAGGACCAAACAGAATCACTCAGACTAAACAGAATCACTCAGGACCAAACAATCACTCAGAACATACAGAATCACTCAGAATCATAACTACAACTATTACACGGCTAAAACTCAGAATCAGTCAGAATCATACAGAATCAGTCAGAATCATACAGAATCAGTCAGGATCACACAGAATCACTCAGCCCCACACAGATTCACACAGAAATCGGATCTGTGTGATTAACAGCCAAATATAAAAGATTTTGTTTATTCTTTTCTGTTGCATTTTGTATATAACTCGATTGTACAACAAAAGAGCTAGTCGTACTTTTTTAAAATAGTGGTATCGTTACTATTAAATCCTAGACTAAATTCATTTGATAGTTAAAAAACTATAGCTGTCCTTGTTATTCCAATCTATGTGAAAGGGACAGCAACAATTTTACAACCGTCAAATTAGATTTAGTTTAGGGTTTCGCATATTTTATTACTTTTGTGGCTTTAAACGCTTCGAGATGTAGCTTATTACGTAAGCCCGCTTCGCTTTACTTTATAGCACGCAAGGAATATTTTAGCGTAATGTACACTACTTTGTATAGGACGATATTTTGTTATCTTGTCCGATATTTTGTTGTAGTGGTCCGATTTTTTTTACAGACATCCAAAGAGCTGGAGGTTCTGTTTTTTCTAAAATTTTGTTACGAAAGAATCATTTCGTTCGAACGAAAGTCGTGAAAAATATCGGAAATCAACAGAAATAATTAATTTGTTGTTTTCCGATATTTTGTTGTTTTAGTCCGATATTTTATATTGTTTTCCGATATTTTGTTACGAAAGAATAGTTTCGTTCGAACGAAAGTCGTAAAAAATATCGGAAATCAACAGCAATAAATAATTTGTTGTTTTCCGATATTGGTGTCGATTCTGTGTCGCATAAAGCTAAACGAAATTAACATATTTCCGTCTTTTTCATGTTCCCTTTATCAGAAGAGTACCGCCATACTTCAAGTTTACTTTAGTTTTAGAGAATGTGACACAGATCGACACCATTTTGTTACGAAAGTACAGTTTCGAAAAAAACCGAGACATGCATCTATTTCGAATACGTCAGTCAACAGCTGTTTAATCTATCATCACAGATTAACCTTGCCTCTCGGTCAGTTAACGACTGATCGGTAGAGGCCGGTACTGATTATAAAATATCCAACTACTGTAGATTAAACTTACTGTAATGTAAGATTAAACTTCTCGGTAGTTTACACTACGATTAATCTAACGGTTATTCAGTAACCACGCTCATTTGTGAATCGGTGATCAAGCCAAGATATTCGTGAAAATCATTGTGTACATTTAATCTCGACTTCAGCACTGATTCACGAGTGGCGCTACTAAATACGACCGTAATGCCAGCACTTAAGTTCGCACTTATCTCTCTATCACTTACCGAAACGTGTTGCAGTGCGTCATACGGGCTAAGTGCATACTTAGGAGCTACCAAAATTAAAGCTTGCTGGCATTATTAGTATTTTTTAAAATTTCAGATCACGTGGTTCTCTAAGATTTGGTTGCCACTTCTTATACCATCTTATTCAAAAAGTTATGCTTATTTGTTCTGTCCATAAGACCTAGGAACAAATGGCAAATAGCTGATTTTATTACTATTTTATTATTTAGTCCGATATTTTATAGTATGTCGTCCGATATTTTAATATGTCATCCGATTTTTTAGTATGTCGTCCGATATTTTAGTATGTCGTCCGATATTTTTGTATGTCGTCCGATATTTTAGTATAACGTGCGATATTTTAGTATGTCGTCCGATATTTTAATATGTCATCCGATTTTTTAGTATGTCGTCCGATGTTATAGTATGTCGTACGATATTTTAGTCCGTTTTCCGATATTATAGTATGTCGTCCGATATTTTAATATGTCATCCGATTTTTTAGTATGTCGTCCGATATTATAGTATGTCGTACGATATTTTAGTCCGTTTTCCGATATTATAGTATGTCGTCCGATATTTTAGTATGTCGTCCGATATTTTAATATATCGTGCGATATTTTAGTATGTCGTCCGATATTTTAGTCTGTTTTCCTATATTTTAGTATATCGTGAGATATTTTAGTATGTCATCCGATATTTTAGTATATCGTGCGATATTATGACTGAACTTTTGGGTTATGTCAAATGAACATTTAGGGCGTACATACACAAGACTGTTTCAACAAAGGCCGGTTTTTAACCATCGCCTCCTAGTACAAAGATCCTAAAAATAATAGATAAGGTTAGATAAAGTTCCTAAATATGTTAGCAACCCGCGGGATTTAGTTTCTGTCTAACACAGCTCCGATATAGATGTTACCACAACAGTTTAGATGGTAAAAAATAATAATAACGCCCAACGATCACATACATAGGTCCTGGACCCTAACTAGGATTCCCTGTGTCTAGGGACCCACGATCGACGAGGATCATGATCCTACAACACCCAGAAACAACAAGTATTTGCGCTTTTTTTTTCTGTGCGCAAATACTTGCCCTGCCGCGGGAATCGAACCAGTCACCTCCGGGTTATGAGCCGACCTGCTCAACCACCATACCACAGAGGCTGTCATAGCAATAAGTAAGTCTTGAAATAATCACAGACACTGACCATGCGAGTTGACATAGCTGAGTTGGGAGAGCATCTCATCCGTTTATTGGAAGGCACAGGTTACAATCCCGCTGGTAGCTAAAATTTTTAGTTATTTTAATATATTTGTATGTACCTTAAGTGTAGTTTACACTTTAAAATCCATTCAAGGCTGACGAGAGGATAGAAACCAGGTCGTGTTAAATCCAACTTGTGTGTACAGACCCTAAGGTCCTGCCATAAATATCTTAACTAAATCATAGACAGACCAAACAGTACTTTTGTACTGTTAAAATTCCGTTAAAATTGTTTATGGTTCCGAGTACAGAAACTATTAAAAATAACGTAAAATTAGGACTAAAATACTAATTGTGAAATTAAAATAACATTCTAAGTTTTCACTACATTTTCCGTTAGTTTTACGTAAAGGAAAATTTTTAATCAGGAACGGTATTCGAACCCGCATCCAATCTTGAGAATCACCTCAACCAGCATGGTCAAGTTACAACACAAATGGTGTAACGCATCCCAAATCTAACAATGTATACGGGTTCGAATCCCGTAAACGATTCCAAATTTTCCTTTACATTTAACATTAATCTATACAATGTTATAAATCATAAATATTTACGTAAGTAATTTGTTATATGGAATTAGTTTAACACAGGCATAAAGAGTACCGATAGAATAAAAGATATTCAAAACCTTGTACGGTCAGCGAAAAAGTTTATAAAACATTACCAATCTTTTAATTTACATTTTTTTATTTTACATTATATTATGCTTGTTTAAATCTTGTGCAGTATATAGTATAGTAATTTTTTCGCTGACGGTGCCTATTTTTTTTTAACTGTCAATCCATCACGCTTATGTTAACTAAATAATTTAAATTAACATTGTGGGTAATAGGCTATTTGACTGCTATATTTTTATCAAATACATAAATAATATACCTCAAAAAATAGATAACTGTGAAAACAAAATTTGAATATCTCAAAAAATGAATAAGTTACAGGCATTTTAAAATACAGGAATAGAAAGAGACAGCTCAAACACGCAGTGACGTCAGTTACCAGTCCTCACAGTAACTCATTACTAAGCTGTGGTAGCTCTACATACAATATTTTTGGCATGTGACGTCACAAGCCATGCCTTCATAGTAGCTGTGAGGAAGCTCAACACGATCTCTGTTTTGCGAGAAAGGGACAGGCGATGAAACTTTAAAAGCGTACTACTCCGTGATTATATTCCCGATTTTACTTATTTTTACAATGATTACATTCATTTTTAACCTACTTTATGAAAATAATATTTACTTGTTCATTTTTAATAGTAGTCAAATAGCCTATTACTAACTTTCAAATAAAAAAATCATTAACAGTAATTGCGGATTGCAAATATTTTTTTAGTTATTTGAAACACTAACTTTTTAACATACATTGTTTATACGCCCTAATTTAAACCCACGTGTTCAATGCAGACAAATGAACATGTTCATTTAACATATCACATTGTTCAACACCCAAATTGTTCAATTGTTCATTCACCAATCACTATTTTTCACACAGTTATTGTAAAACGGAAATGCGCAATTGTCCATATTGAACAAGTTTGTTTAATATCGCGAGTTATAAACAATATATACTAAGAATCGTAAAATAAAACACTGAACATATAAGTTAGCGAAGAACGAACGTTTACTCTTTCGTTTCTTCTTTTTCTTCTGCTTTATTCTTCTTCCCTTCTTTGAGACGGAACCATTTCTTGATACTGAAAAAGAAAATGTTTCACTGTAGCCATATATGATTAATAATTGAAGGGTTGACAATAAAAAGGGTTTAACTGTCAAATTTATAGTTTCGAGAAAATTGACTTTAAACTTCAACGGCTTCATTTTAATGTAGAGTGCTTATAAGGTAATAGAAAAGGTTTCAGTTGCTTGAAAATGTATTATTTCTATTTAAAATACTAAATATAGTACTAATTCATACAATTACTGTAAAAATATAGTATAATAAAACAATTATAATAATGTTTTTATGCTAAGCGAACTGTATTCCTGTGACAGATAAACCGTTTTTAGACTGAAAATCTCGAGATTTATGCCTCATTTTGGTATTTTGAGAATGTATTATTGTAGATAATTTCACCCTGAATCCAACGATACCCATAAGTCACTTTGTGAAAAAAAACAGTTAATCCCTTTTTGTTCTCAACCCTTCAATTAATGAAACCTCAGGTTAAGGTTTATAACATAACAAAATATTATTAGCTTATTATAAACCAGCATCACTACATAGTATAAAACAAAGTCGCTTTCTCTGTCCCTATGTATGTTTAAATCTTTAAAACTAAGCAACGGATTTTGATAAGGTTTTTTAAATAGATAGAGTGATTGAAGAGGAAGGTTTATATTATAATAACATCCATTAAGTAGTGGAGAAATAGTGTTATTTTTGAGGTTTCTAATGTGATGTCGTAGAAAAATAACTATTTTGATTCATTAATTTTGTTGGTCTTTACCGAACTTTGGGTCCGTTCAAGAATTACGTAAGCAGATTTATTACAATTATTTACCCCCCTATCCAAATTGTCAGCAAAAGTAAGCAAAGCTCTTACTCCCTCCCCCCATGCTTACGTAAACATTTTTCAATGAATTTATTGTTTTTTTAAATATTATAATTATAATGTTTAGTGTTTCAAGCAGACAATGTGAGGGTTGCTATTCGTGTAAAAAGGTAAATAACTACCGATGACGTAATCATTATCTAGACTCCCCTGCCCCCCCCCCCCCCCCCCCCATGTCAACCAAAATAAGCAAAGAACCCCCCCCTAATAGTGCTTACGTAATACTTGAACAGCCCCTTTATAGTATTGTGCATGGTTCTATACTGGAATGATATAGTGTAACGAATAATGCGCTTATAATCTCGCCATCAACAATGATAAATCCTAGAAAACGGAAACTCAGCATAACATGTTAAGCAGACGACATGGTGCTTCTGAGCTCATCTTAATATACACAAACGAGCTTCTGCCCGCAGCTTCGCCCGCGGCGTGGCCTATGGGAAAATAATTCAGCCACCCATTTCACCCTCTTACGGGTAGAATTTCGAAAAATCCTTTCTTAGCGGATGCCTACGTCATAACATCTACCTGCATGCCAAATTTCAGCCCGATCCGTCCAGTGGTTTGGGCTGTGCGTTGATAGATCACTATGTCAGTCAGTCAACCTTTGAGTTATATATATTTAGATTATGTGTCATGTTGTTTGTCCGTTATGGACTCCTAAACTACTGAACCGATTTTAATAAAATTTTGGACACTGTATGCAGTTTTACCCAACTTTAAAGTTAGGATAGTTTATATCCCAATTTATTATAGATATATATGAAATACCCGTGCGAAGCTGGGGCGGGCCGCTAGTCACATCACACTAATATTATAAAGGCGAAAGTTTGTATGTGTGTATGTTTGTTACTCCTTCACGCTTTATGTATTGGTATGAAATACGGTACCACGATAGTTTATACACTGTATTAACATATAGGCTACATTTTATCACGGAAAATTGAAATGCTCCCGTGGGATGAGCAAATAATTAAAATACTTTTTATCCGCGGGTGAAACCACGGGGCGCGACTAGTTAATTATAATAATAATAATAATAATACGTGTGGACATCTCACACAACGCCATCTAGCCCCAAACTAAGCAAAGCTCGTATTATGGGAACCAGATAACTGATACAATACTTAAATACTTTTTTCTTGTAAATACATACATATAATACAATATAACACCCAGACACAGAACAAACATCGATGTTAATCACACAAATGTTTGTCCTGGGTGGGAATCGAACCCACAACCCGCAGTTCAGAAGGCAGGGTCACCAACTGAGCTATCGGGTCAGTCAAATTATAGAACTTAACAAAAACCAAATAAGGTATACTTACGAAACGAATCCGTTGGCGTCTTCGATCATAGTGAAATCGAGTTCTTTCTCGAATGCCTCGACCAAGGAATCCGGGAAGTCCAAATATGGGCGTTTCTCCACGAGACATGTGACCATGCCAAAGAACGCGCTCAGAATTTCGATCTCGTCGATGTTGTAAGCTCCGAGGAAACGGAATTCGGTGTAAACGTCCTGTTCGGCGAACTCTACGAAACAATCTATGATCCTGTGGAATAACGAATTTTTCGGAATTGCCTAGAAAAAAATTGCGATTTTTTGGAATTTTTTGAAAAAATATGTCGTAAAAACGCTTGGAGGATTGAAGAGCACTGTAGTTTGTGGCTCATTGGCTCGAACAATTTGACTATGAAGGTATAGAGAACCTTATAAAAGGTTTTTATTTTTAAAGTGGCTACATAATATAATTCATATATTACACACACACACACACACACACACACACACACACACACACACACACACACACACACACACACACACACACACACACACACACACACATCCATGACCTGCTGGTCGATCACGTAACTCGGTTGCAATTAATAGAAACACAAATTGGTATGGATTTGACAGTTTGAAAACGCAGTTTATGTGTATAGTTAGTATGGAAATTTCTCCTGTTGCATTGCTATCTAAGTTTCGTGATCATCCCCCAGATTTCACAGTCTAGTAATCTTATTACTAGACTCAATTCACTGTATCACAGTCTATATAGTAATCTTATTATCAGACTGTGTTGATGTCTTACAATGACGTGCGCAGTGTAGTGTCACGCGAAACTCTTACAGTTCCGAGTGACACCAACTGATATGGGCAGCGGTGTCGCTTAACATCAGGTGAACGACTAGCTCATCATGTCAATCCATAACATAAAAAAAAAATCATCCAAATTGGTTCAGTAGTTATGGAGATTAATCACTACATAGTATAAAACAAAGACGCTTTCTCTGTCCCTATGTATGCTTAAATCTTTAAAACTACGCAACGGATTTTGATGAGGTTTTTTTAATAGATAGAGTGATTGAAGGGGAAGGTTTATATGTATATGACGGCGGCAACGTCCTGTTATAAACTCTATGCACAGCGGGCAGTACCGTAATTTACCCTGTCGTAGCATTTAAATTTATTACAGTGGCAACACCGGTCTGTCATCGCTCCCCCACCGATCTGGCTATAAAAAGGGAGCGCTCGGTGTACTACGGATCATTCTTGCTACGGACACGGCGCGATGCGCATACTGAAGGCCTATAGTTATATAGGTTGCAACCTACGCACAACCCGTCAGTCTATATATATTTAAATGAATATTTTTGAAGATATTACAGATTTAAAAATTGCGGGACGTAGCGTTTGCGGCGGTTCCGGCCGGCCGGGGCGGCGGCGGGAGCGTGCCTATAAATAGCGCGTTGGTTCAGTGAATGACATAGGCTATATATTAGGCCTTTACCTATGAAATTGCCGTTTTGTTTGAAAAAAGTTAAAGTATTTTTTTTTCGAACTTATTTATTTCTTTTATTCAAAGTAATCACCCCTGCAATCAATGCATATTTGCCAACGCTGTGGCAGTTTATGGATGCCCTTCTTGAAAAAATCAGCAGGACGGGAGACAACAAACTCTTCAAAGGGGTTTTGTACTGCCTCTCGGGAATTGAATTTTTTTCCCGCTAAAAAGTTGTCCAAATTTTGGAAAAGTAATAGTCAGTAGGCGCAAGATCTGGTGAGTATGGCGGATGAGGGAGAGCTTCCATACCCAACTCATGCAGCTTAGAGACGGTCTGTTGTGCAGTATGGGGTCGCGCGTTTTCGTGAAGTAGCAGTGGAGACGACCGATTGACCAAAGCTGGTTGCAGACGTGCGAGTTACGCCATCATTGTGGTCAGTCCTTCAATGTACACATCTGCAGTAATGCTCTCGCCGTTTTGTAAAAAGCTATGATAAATCACACCAGCACTAGACCACCAAACTGTGACCATCACCTTTCTAGGGGTCATTTTTCGTTTTGCACATTGCTTTGGTACCGAACCAGGATCTAACCAACTTGCTGAGCGCTTTCGATTGTCAAAAAGAATCCATTTTCGTCGCACGTAACAATTCGGTTCAAAATTCCTTCATTTCTGTGCCTGTTAAGCAGCGCAAGGCAAGTCTCGACGCGTACGTTGCGCTGGTGATCGTTAAGTTCGTGGGGCACCCATCTATCAAGCTTTTTTATCTTGCCAATCTGTCGCAAATGGACCAATATTGTTTTGATGCTAACATCAAAAGCTGCTGCCAGCTCTGCTGTAGATTGAGATTCATCAGCTTCCACAATCGCCTTTAATTCATCATTGTTGACCAAAGTTTCCGGACGACCACGAGGTTCATTTTTCAAGTCAAAATTCCCAGAACGGAACCGAGCAAACCAATAACGGGATGTACGTTCGTTTGTACAGTTCTCTCCGTAAACGTCGTTGATGTTACGTGTCGTTTGTGCCGCGTTGGTGCCACGACGGAACTCATATTCCATAATTACACGAAATTTCAAAGTATCCATTATGAGGAAAAATGTTGAAATGTAATGAAAATACAACGCTAATCAATAAACAAAAGACTTATATTGTAAATAGAATGTCATATTTTTAAAAAAAAAATAAATTGAATTTAGAATTCATAGCCAATCAAAACTTTTCTTTGTTTGAAAAAGTATGTACTGCAATACGGCAATTTCATAGGTAAAGACCTATTATTTACACCCGAGCGAAGCCGGAGCGGGCCGCTGTGGTAAATAAACAGTAAACATAATAATAATAAATATTTTTTGTGGAAATTTCACACAACGCCATCTAGTTCTAAACAAAGCATAAAAATCCTTAACAAATAAAAAAAATATTGTGATACAGTGAATTAATAATAATACTAATTGATAATAATAAATTAGTAATTTAATGATTCATAATAAATGTATAATGGGAGTTTTGGCGGGAAAGCGAAAAAGATTGCGTCACCGCATTGTATTATTTTCCAAAACTTGTGTTATTTTCAGTGTTAGTGCATAAAATTGGTGGCATTTTATTCGTTAAGTGCTGGATTACAGGCGTGAGTGTCGGAAAATGGTATAATGATGGTGAAAGGTTTCTCTTCGTGTCGTTTCCAAAACTCCATAGAAGCTTCAAGTAAAGTTGCCACCACTTTACTAGGAGTATGACTTTGACTAGAATGACCTGACTATGACTTAACTTGAAGACTTGGACTGTGACTTGACATACGTATATACTACTTAACTTGAAATATTATCAATTATTTGACACTGGCTAAATACACAATGTGGAGCAAAACATTAAAAATAATAAAAATAAGTGTATAATGGATCATCACCTGTCAAGCATGGTGTACTCCTTGCGCGGCGCAGCATCACTGGAGCGAATCTTGGCGATACTCTTCAGGAAGGGGTTGGTCTCCTCCTCGGTCTCCTCCCGGGGCTCCTCGGGCGGCGCGTGGCGCACGTCGTCCGGGGTCACCAGGTACATGGACTCCGTCGCCTCCTTGTACACGCAGATTTGACTGGGGAATGATCAAATTTACTAAATAATAATAATAATATGTGCGGACATCTCACACAGCGCCATCTAGCCCCAAACTAAGCAAAGCTTGTATTATGGGAACCAGATAACTGATACAATACTTAGATACTTTTTGTTTGTAAATACATACATAGAATACAATATAACATCCAGACACAGAACAAACATGTTCATCACATAAATGTTTGTGTGTGGTGAGAATCGAACCCACAACCCACAGTTCAGAAGGCAGGGTTACTACCAACTGAGCTATCGGGCCAGTCAATAAAATATTTATAACCTACTAGTTACGCCCCTTGGTTTCACCCACGGATAAAAAGTATTATAGAAACTGACGTGAGTAGTACCTTTATTTTACTAGGTGGTAGTACTTTATTGCAAAGTTCATCTAGGTAGGTACCACCGCTTTGCCAGTTATTCTGCCGCCAAGCAGTAGTGTGCAAGCATTACGGTGTTCCGGTTTGAAGGGCACTGTAGCTAGTGAAATTACTGGGCAATTGAGACTTTATGATCTGATCTCACAGTCGAGTAATCTTATTACCAGACTGTGCTGATATCTCAGGATGATATGCGCAATGCAGTCACGCGAAACTTTATATTTTGGAATTCCGAGTGACACTGTTCTGTTATGGACGGCCGAGTCACTTAACATCAGATAAACGACTAGCTCGTCACATCATTCACTGAAAAAATGGTAGTGGTGCAGTAAAATTGATATTAGTGATTGATAATGTCAATAGATAATAATAATAACGCCCAACGATCACATACATAGGTCCTGGACCCTAACTAGGATTCCTTGTGTTTAGGGACCAAGGAATCACGAGGACCATGGTCCCACAACACCCAGACTCAGAACAATTATTTGCGCTTTTTTCTTTCCTGTGCACAAATACATGTCCTGCCGCGGGAATCGAACCCGCCACATAATCATAATCATAATCAATCATTTATTTGCTAGGATACACACATCAAATAATAATAATAATAATAATATGTGTGGACATCTCACACAACGCCATCTAGCCCCAAACTAAGCAAAGCTTGTACTATGGGAACCAGATAACTGATACAATACTTAGATACTTTTTGTTTGTAAATACATACATAGAATACAATATGACACCCAGACACAGAACAAACACCTATGTTCATCACACAAATGTTTGTCCTGGGTGGGAATCGAACCCACAACCCACAGTTCAGAAGGCAGGGCTACTACCAACTGAGCTATCGGGCCAGTCAATATAATACATTTCAGATTAAAGGTAATGTGACAGTCACTGCACCCGGCCCGCAAGCAGGCGTGCTAATATTTATATAAATTAATTGAAATTCAAATTGCTATTATTATTATTATTACAAGTCAATTATTTTAATTAAAATTATCACAGTTATAACTTATTACCTACTTAAAATTTAAAAACTCTTGCATGCTGTAAAAACACTTGTTGATCAGTAGCCTTGCGCATTTTAGTTCGCGACAGGGAGCGCTCCTTTTAGTTCGCAGGTCGTCGGTGAACTAGGTCGTTCTTCTAGTTTACTAGTTCGCGGCAGGACTGAGAGCGGGGAAGACGATTGCTCTCAGCGTACTCTTGCCTGGTCCCGCAAGAGCGACCTACTTAGTTCGCAACAGCCAAAGAGCTGTAGTTATATCTACTACTATGCTCTATTTTGTTAATAAATTGTTATAGCTTCTGTTGTAATAACTACTAAATAGGTACAATTGCATATTAATTTAATGCCATTGCATGGTAGTTAAGAAAAAAACATTTTTTTATTAGTACCTATAGGTACTCAGTCTACTTAGGTAATGATATAAAAATATTATACTAGGTAAGTACCTACTAAATATATGATATACCGAGGTACTTAGTTTCGATGAACATATCAAGTAAGTATTTATTAAAACTATGTAGGTATTGTTAATGTTTGTTAAAGAAAAAAAGACTTTAAAATTAACCATCATTTATGTAATCAATATTTAAAATATTCTAAGTAAGAATGATATGTACGATCATCGCTCTCTCCCGCTCGCGACACGCTCCTCGGAGCGCGGCTCTCGCCGCTCGCCGCAAGTCGGTCGGTCAAAGAACGAACGAACTAAAATCAGACGCGACCGATATCTAGTCTGCGTCGTTCGCTCAAAGGAGCGCTCTTTTGAACTAGGTCGTTCGCGACCTACACAAGGCTATTGATCAACCAACTATACAAACATCCGGGTTATGAGCCGACCTGCTCACCCACCATACCATAGAGGCTGTCGAAACAATAAAAAAAAATTAAATAATAAACACTAACCGGTATGGAGCTTCGCCCTTGCTCTGCGTGCCGAGTATATAAGCGTTGCGGCGGTCGATATCGTCCACAATAGGTTTCATCTCGGCGACGTCGAACTTAACGAATGATTCTTCACCCATCAGCATGCCCACGATCTCGTGGATACGTTTTCTGTAATAATGAAATAAATATGGAGAGTTTTGGCGGGAACGCGAAAAAGATTGCGTCACCGCATTGTTTTATTTTCCTAAACTTGTGTTATTTTCAGTATTAGTGCATAAAATTGGAGGCATTTTATTCGTTAAGTGCTGGATTACAGGCGTGAGTGTGGAAAAATGGTATAATGATGGTGAAACATTTCTTTTCGTGTTGTTTCCAAAACTCCACAGAAGCTTCAAGTAAAGTTGCCACCACTTTACTAGGAGTATGACTTGACTAGACTATGACTTAACTTGATGCCTTGGACTGTGACTTGACACATTATATGATATTAATTAACTTGAGATATTATCAATTACTTGACACTGGCTAAATACACAAAAGTGTGGAGCCAAAACCAAACAAAAAAAAATGGACATTACATACAGCGCCATCTATCCCCAAACTAAGCAAAGCTTGTACTATTGGAACCAGATAACTGATAGAATACTTAGATACCTTTTGTATGTAAATACATACATATAATACAATATGACACCCAGACACGGAACAAACAACGATGTTCATCACACAAATGTATGTCCTGGGTGGGAATCGAACACACAACCCACAGTTCAGAAGGCAGGGCTACTACCAACTGAGCTATCGGGCCAGTCAAAGTATGACTTGATTAGACTAGATTATGACTCGACTTGACTTGATAGATACAACATACGTTAATTAACTTGAAAAATTAATTACTTGACAGTGGCTAAATACACAAAAGTGTGGAGCCAAAAGCAAAACAAAAAAAAACATAAAAAACAGATATTTGTATGGATTTGATTTTTATTAATAAATATTATATTTGTTACAAATACTTAGTATAGTGTTTTAATTTATTTTTTGCCATGAATAAAAACATTTTCCTTTCTTTCTTTCGATAGAAACACAAATTTGTATGGATTTGACAGTCTCAAGACGCAGTAAACATTTTAAATTATGTCGTGTTGAAATGTAATGTTACTTAAGCACGTATTTATATTTACGTTACTATACCTACATTATTTAAAGTGACGACGAATGTACTTGTATAGAATTCTTTAAGTCTAACTATGTTCTCATGGAAGTGACTTTTTTGTCTTATTTGAGAATAAATTTCTTTAAACCTAGTTTATGTGCATAGTTAGTATGGAAATTTCTCCTGTTGCATTGCAATCAAAGTTTCGTGATCACTCCCTGTTTTCAGCAGTGGACGTCTTCCAGGTGTCGATGTGAATGAGATTATGATGAACCGCTTACCTCTCTCCAGGTGTGAGCTTCGGTTCAAAGAACAGCTCAATCTGGAGATCATTCTTGATGAACTCACGGATATACTGAAGTATATTGATCTGGAACTCCTGGAAACAGGTTAATATTAATATACTAGTTGCGCCCCGCGGTTTCACCCGCGGATAAAAATTATTTTAATTATTTGCTCATCCCACGGGAAAATTTCACTTTTCCGGGATAAAATGTAGCCTATATGTTAATCCAGTGTATAAGCTATCTTAGTATCGAATTTCATCCAAATCCATTCAGCCGTTTAAGCGTGAAGGAGTAACAAACATACACACATACAAACTTTCGCCTTTATAATATTAGTGTGATAAACAAATAAAATAAATATTGGTGGACATTTCATACAGCGCCATCTTTTTTTTTATGTTAAGGAATGACTTGACGAGCTAGCCGTTCGCCTGATGTTAAACGACACGGCTGCCCATATCAGCTGCAGTGTCACTCGAAAATCTAAAGTATAGAGGTTCGCGTGACACTGCACTGCGCACGTCATCCAGAGACATCAGCACAATCTAGTAATAAGATTACTAAACTGTGAGATCAGACAGACTGGCGGCAGAATAACTGGCAGAGCGGTGGTACCTACCTAGACGAACTTTGCAATAAAGTCCTACCACCTAGTAAAGTCTAGCCCCAAACTAAGCAAAGCTTGTACTATGGTAACCAGATAACTGATACAATACTGAGATACTTTTTATTTGTAAATACATACATAGAATACAATATAACATCCAGACACAGAACAGACATGTTCATCACATAAATGTTTGTGTGTGGTGAGAATCGAACCCACAACCTTCAGTTCCGAAGGCAGGGTTACTGCCAACTGAGCTATCTGGCCAGTCAGTTAATGTAAGGATAGATTGTATTATTATGTTGGTATGTCCGGTAAAATGAATTCATTTTACCGGACATTAAATGTAAAATTTACAATTGTCAAGATGGCGACATTAACATTAAACGCAAAAACAAAGTTATACCGGCCGATAGATGGAGCTAAACTAAAGAAGTTTTACTTCAGTCGTGTGGTCTAATGCATACATTTTTTTACATTTAAACCAGTGGGAAATAATTTCCCAGTATTTAATCAAAGGTTAGAAATCTCAACTTACCAGCTTCCGTTGCTTCTTGGACTTCTGGAAGCCTTTGTCCGCAGTGCGGCTGCGTTTGTTGTAAACATTCTCGGAGCCCGAGTCATCGGACTCGCCCGCGGAGTCCTGTGCCAACCCGAGACCGTGGTGCGTGCTGTGCGCCTGGAATATCAATAAATATTTGAGGAATTTCAAACAGCGCCATCTAGCCGAAACTAACCAAAGCTTGTACTATGGAGATAAGAATTAGTCTGTATCTACGTGTGGTCTGTGTGGGTGTGTCTAATATATGTGCTAGGGTCTATGTGTGGTGTAATCAGGGCTTATGTGTGTGGTGTGTGGGTGTGTTTAATATATGTGCTAGGGTCTATGTGTGGTGTGGTCAGGATTAAATTAAGAATAAATTTTAATAATTCGTTAGTGTATATCAATGATTAATTATTCAACATTAGATAGTCATTCATTTTTTTTTTATGTTATAGAATGACGTGACTAGCTAACCGTTCGCCTGATGTTAAGCGACACGGCCGCCCATAGCAGAACAGTGTCACTTGGAACTGCAAAATATAAAGATTCGTGTGCCACTGCACTGCGTACATCATCCTGAGACATCAGCACAGTCTGGTAATAAGATTACTCAGATCATAAAGTCTCATTTGCCCAATAATTTCGCTAGCTACAGTGCCCTTCAAACCGGAAAATAGCAGTGCTTGCACACTACTGCTTGACGGTAGAATAACTAGCAAAGCCTACCTAGAAGAACTTTGCAGAAAAGTCCTATCACCTAGTAATTTTTGTAGACTTCTGTATGATGATATGTTTATGTATGACTGTATCCAAGCTCTCTATGGCCATGAGCCCAAGAGGATTTATTTATTAATTTAAATACACAAAAAGCTTACAGTAAAAACCAAACGTTTTTGGGTCATAACACCGGATTGGATATATAGTATACGAGCTTCTGTCCGCAGCTTCGCTGCGGCATGGCCTATGGGAAAATAATTCAACCACCAATTTCACCCTCATAAGGGTGGAGTTTCGAAAAATCCTACTTATAACTTATCTTAACTATATATACTTATACCTAGAAAATTTACTTGGCTAGCATGCTACACCTTCGATCGCATCGTCACTTCCCATCAGGTGAGAGCGCGGTCAAATGCTAGACAAGTTTGAAGTAAAAAAAAAAACCTTTCTTAGCGGATGCCTACGTCATAACATCTACCTGCATGTCAAATTTCAGCCCGATCCGTCCAGTGATTTGGGCTGTGCATTGATAGATCACTATGTCAGTCAGTCAATCAGTCAGTCACCTTTGAGTTATATATATTTAGATAGCAGATACGTACATAGGCCGCGTTCAGCATGCGCACGTAGTAAGGGTCGGGCGCTATCGGCTCCACGATGCCGCCGCCGTCACGGCCGAGCGCGCCGCCCTCCCATCCCATACTGCGCATCATACTGTAACAACAATAATAATAATAAATAACAATATGCTTTTAAGAAACTTTTTAACCATTTTTAAATATGACTTTATAGGACTAGCGGCCCGTCCCGGCTTCGCCCGGGTGGAAATTTATTTTTTAACCAATTTGGCATTTAAAAAAACTCTTGCATTTAAAATAGCCTATATTAATCCCTGATAATGTAGCATTCAAATGGTGAAAGAATTTTTAAAATCGGTCCAGTATTTTTTGAGCCAATTCGTTACAAACATACTCACATACAAATCTTTCCTAATTTTTAGGAGTTCAAATTAAAATTGTTTATTAGCCAAATATCTATGACTAGATTGCAATTCAATTAGAGTGCCTACCTTAAAGGGACTCTAGGAAAAAGAAAGAAAAAATTTTTGTATCAATTTTTTGTTTCACCCATGGATAAAAAGTATTACTAAGTATTTGCTCATCCTGCGGGCAAATTTCACTTTTCCGGGATAAAATGTAGCTTATAAGTTAATCCAGAGCATAAGCTATCTTGGTACCGAATTTCATCCGAATCCATTCAGCCGTTTGAGCGTGATGGAGTAACAAACATACACACATACAAACTTACGCCTTTATAATAGGCCTCATTAAATAATTATGAAATAATATTCTGTTGTGCTTAAATTATATTAATTTTATTTTATTTCTAATTAACAATTTTTTATTTTCTTTTTATGTTATTAAAACGTATGTAAAAAATATATTTATAATATGTACCTACAAGTACAAATTTGACCAGTATTTCAATATACCAATAAATGAATATGAATAATAAAGTCAAAGTCAAAAGATTTATTGCAAATAGGCTAATTTTAGCACTTTTACAAGTCAAAATTATATTAGGTACTTAAAACTAATATTAATTGTCAATATTACCTAGCTCCCCGCTCGATCCTGGCGGGCTGAGACAACGCTTGCTCCAAGCGTCGCTGCATGAGGTTCAAGCGGCGGCCGCGACCCGTGACTTGCTGCGCGGTACGCCAGCGCGGCCGCGGCGGTCGGCGGCACATCTCCTGCCCACGGGCTCGCTCCACGCTCGACTCGGACTCATCGGATCTGAGGGATGCAGTATATTTATTTATTTATACTTTAGCACAAAATAATGTACAAGGAGGACTTAATGCTATGAAGCATTATCTACCAGTCAACCTGGATGTGCAAGAAAAGAAATGGTAGCGGTGCAGTACAAATTGATATTAGAATAAAAAGCGTCTATGTATATAATAATAATAATAATAAAATATATATATATTACGCATAATAAACTTAATTATATAAAAATAATATAATATACCTACTTACATAAGTATAATGACGAAAATTACTTACATATATAAAACTTACTATACATATATAAAGTCGAGATTGAAAAGTTCGTATTATGATAGCTGTGAAAATCAACAACGTTTATTATTAATAATGGTTAGTTGGAGCTTTACTCGGCATAATAATTTTTAACATAATAGTTGCGAACTTGCTTTTTAAACACATCTTTAGACGTAATCATTTTTAATTCCTTAGGCAAGGAATTCCATAACCTGACAGCTACAACAGAAAAAGATTTGTCACGGAAGGCGGTATGGTGAATGGGAGGAGCCAGGAGAAGGTTAGACGTCGACCTTAGCTCTCGCACATGAGTGTCACCAAGATATTTAAATAATTCCTTTAGGTACACGGGAGTGTTTGGATCATTTAGAATGGAGTATATCTACAGGGTTACAGGAAAAATCGTGCTAGATCCGTTAAGGGCGTGGAGTACCCACCATTTCTCACTTTTTTTTTTATTGTTGTGGCTCCACACTTTTGTGTATTTAGCCAGTTTCAAGTAATTGATAATTTATCAAGTTAA
This sequence comes from Ennomos fuscantarius, assembly GCA_905220475.3. NCBI lineage: Eukaryota > Metazoa > Arthropoda > Insecta > Lepidoptera > Geometridae > Ennomos > Ennomos fuscantarius. The sequence goes on along the minus strand of HG992050.1, from coordinate 5,825,400 downwards.
TGATATTTCACGCAAATACGTGTCAAGTCACAGTCGAAGTCATCAAGTCAAGTCATAGTTTAGTCAAAGTCATACTCCTAGTAAAGTGGTGGCAACTTTACTTGAAGCTTCTATGGAGTTTTGGAAACAACACGAAAAGAAACGTTTCACCATCATTATACTACTTTCCAACATTCATGCCTGTAATTCAGCGCTTAACGAATAAAATGCCACCAATTTTATGCACTAACACTGAAAATAACACAAGTTTTGGAAAATAATACAATGCGGCGACGCGATCTTTTTCGTTTTCCCGCCAAAACTCCATTTCTCACTTATTTCACTATGAAACACCCTAGCCTAAACTTAATTCATTTCGAGATATTCGACTTTTAATTTTTTTTTAAATTTAATAATGTTTATTTTATTTGGGGGCGAATTGGGGGGGGCGAGTTGGCTGGACTGCAGTCGCGACCCCTTCTCGCCTCCCGTACGGCGGACGAGGGCTCACGGGGGGTTTTAGTGGGTTCAATCCCACATAGCGAGGGCATTTCCCCCGACTCAAAAAAAAAAATTGTTTCATAGTGAAATAGGTCAGAAATGATGGGTACTCCACGCCCTTAACGGATTTAGCACGATTTTTCCTGTAACCCTGTATATATATTTTCTTTATATGTCAGTAGTAGTAGTAATACAGAAAATTTTATGATGTGATCTGTGTGATTGTTTATTGATCATCTCATGGGCAAGCATGCTCTACCTTAGACAACTTCGTCACTTACCATCAGGTGAGTTGTTGAGTTACCATCAAGAAAGAAAATTTATTTTGTAACAGAATAAAAACATAGAAAAATACATGAAAATTGTCAAAAATACATGAGAACGTCGAGTTCATAGTTCTGTCACAAACCGGCCCCAACTCAGCATGGTCCTAGTTCTTTCGAACCTGCGCTGGTCTTCCGTTAATAGGACTTGCTAGCACTGCCTGGGCGTTATACAAATAACTGTTAAGACAACTACCAAGAGCAACTATCACATTTCATTTTTATATTCTTAAAATAGTGGAGTCAGAGAATCGGCAGACATAGTGTAGGACGACCTGCAGCAAGATGGAGAGATGACATACGCAAATTAGCTGGCAGTAGCTGGAAAAATAGAGCCAAAGACCAGGCTCAGTGGCGTGCTTTGGGAGAGGCTTATGCCCAGCAGTGAACTAAGCTGATGCTGATGATGATGATGATTCTTAATATAATGCCATCACAGAAATTCTAAAGCAAATCTAATTTATACTTCTAATAATAATTAGAAGTATAAATTAGATTTGCTTTAGAATTGACTAACAGAATTAACATAACCACACCAGGGATTAATAGTAATAATAATAATTAATAATAACAAGCAACATTTCAACTTTCGCATTGATTTTGTACTTGAGTAAGATTCGCAATGCTGGTCTAATGAAAAATTTAAGATCATTTGTATCTCTATAAAAAACTAACATTAGGTACCACTATACAGATAATAGTACATACAAGTAATGTTGATTACATTGAATTAACCAAGTTTTTTTTATATTAAATTCAGAACAAACCATAATTATTGTAAGAATAATAATGCTGATCAAAAAATTATCTATAATTTAAACAAATAAATGCAAGTACTATAATTTTTATATGGTATGAAGTAACAGGTACTTACTACAGGTATATACAATGTGAAATTCATACAATCCAGTTGGTCAAGTAGCTTAGCTTCTATCCAAAATACCAATCATTTTCATGCACATCACAGCTTGGTACTGACCAAGCTGTTATGTGCATGAAAATGATTGGTCCACTGGGAAATAATAAGTAAAGAATACAAGAAGTAATTGAAAAATGCTTACTCTGGATCCTTCCTGAACAACGCGGGGTCCCGCTGCAGATCCTCCCGGGTCACAATTTTCATAGCCCTCCGCATGTATCTCTCGAACCCTGGACTGTTTATTGGTCGGGGCTGGGGCACAGGCTCTTCCTCGGGTTCGTCACTTAACTTGTCTTCATCCCTGCCAGGCGGCGACAGGAATATACTCCCGGCCACCGGCCTAGTGAACTCTATACGATTTATCGGCTGATTGAGAAACATACTGTAAGCAGAGTCGTTCCACAAGCTATACTCCGCGAAGTGCTGCGGTTCCCTCGAAGCTAGTCTGTTTTCAGCCATAATCGTACATTCACAGTTCCCACCAATTTAGTCACTGATCACTTACGAACTTATTAACGAAGATGTTTTTGCAACTGTTAACGCATATGCGATAAATTTTAGATGTTTACATGCAAATAAAAACAGTATTTCGTCGCGAAATGATTGATTGATTGCATTGCACTCATTTCAATACAATAATAATAATTTACATGGTATCAGTGTCATGTAAATTAGAAAGAGATAGTAAAAGAATGTAACAGCTTAGTATGAAAAAGACAAAACATCGTACATGCGGTTAATACGATGAAATATTTTACATTTTGGAACACAGCCAGGCAAGGCATGTGCATCTGTCATATTTTTTTCACCTGATTTTGTTTCTTTTTACGCAGAAATTTTAAGTCACTAGTTATAGTATATTAATAATAATATATTAGTAGGTAGTGTTTAGTATTAGTTATTATATCATTCTAGTATTTAGAAAATAAAGACAATTTGCCGTGAAAAAAAATCTAATTATACTGATATTCTTAGGTCGGTATTACAGAACGATGCTCAGTCATCGATCGGTGCTCAAGCAGAGATTTCATTCATAAAGTTATCAATGAGTGAATGAAATCTCTGCTTGAGCACCGATCGATGACTGAGGATCGTTCTGTAATACGGACCTTAGTTTTATTATTTTTTTTTTCTCATTACGTGTATACATCGTTCACTTTTCGGTATAAAATGTTATCCTAAGTCCCAACTATCACCACCCAACACCCCCCACTGGTTCTTATTTATTGGGGCATTTCACATTTGCTACTGACGCACACAGATAAAATAACTCGTATGTAGGAATGTACAAAAACTTGGTATATACCTTGTTGGTACACACGCTCTCTAGTGAGCCAGACGATCACTCATCAGCTCATCCTTAGAGGAATAATATTTCTATGAGCTCATCGTCTTGTTCACTGAACTGTTTTCAAGTAGGTAATAAGTAATTTAATGGCCGAAGCTTGTTAGTTCAAATGAGCTAGATATAGTTACCTAACTATAATGTTATTTTAGAGGAAGAAATATAAAGGAATAAGTAAGTTATTTATTTATCGCGTTTTCCAAAGTTTATCAGAGCGCCTGGTCGATGCTACGCGTGACCAAAATTCTGGCAGTTATTTGGCACGTATCAGCATTGCAATTAAATGGGGCAATGCTGCCAGCATGTTGGGTACGCTACCTACTGGTAGTGGACTGGAGCATTTGGACTGTCTATAGGTCGTCGCGGCCAGTATATAGGCCAAATGTCTTTTTTTGTAGTAGGAGTTTGTTAGTAGTTAGGCGCTTTGTCGGTACGTTTACTATTTTATGAATTGAAATTGAAGTAAAATAAACACATAAATAATTTCATTTTAACATTTTTTTACTCTACATAATAAGTAACTAATAAATAGTCATAAAGTAAATCATTAAACAAGTTTTAAATACTTCACGATTACAGGCTTAAATTATGAAATGGTTACACTTACAAAAATTACCGCTATTTCTTGCACCAATAAAGAAACTGGTAAATCTAGCAATTAGTTATCTCACTCTCTCTTATGCGGTGCGAGTGAAGAAGCAATAATCTTTTAAATTTTTCTTTAACATATGTTTATTGTTGCAAGTAATAAAATAAAAAATAATAACCATAGACGAATTTTGTGTATAACAGATAAAAAAGCAATCTACTATATTTACATCATACTGTGAATAAGAAACCTTTTAAATAAACTTATCTAATGTTTTACTTTAAATAGTGTGATTAGTGAATGCGAGAGACATAAGCTAATTTTTCAGCTACTGCGGAATAAAAACTGAAATTGATTCTGTGTTGCGTTTTCTAATGCTAAAGTAATTAAAATAGCTCCGTCTTATTCATTTCCCCTTTATAAGAAGAGTACCGACATACTTTAGGTTTATTTTTGATACTAACCTAACATACGCGCCCTAAAATATCTCAAAAGAAGCAAATATATCTATTGCTGTCTCACTTCAACTACTTACACTTTTGACACAATAGTGGAAATGGGAAAACTGATCTCATTTTTAATAGCGCATGTATCGAAAATTATAATAAGCAGCCTAAGTTTAAGTAGCTATGTCTCTCTCACACACTTATGATTAGAGCAGGACATAATGTATCCTCACTATCCAATCGAGTATCGGATAAATCAACCAAAAGGAACGCTTCATTTTACGGATATTTTACGTCTCGGCTACGCATTGTTTGTCAGTGCCAGTTTTCATGTTGCTTTTTTTTTCAATTCTTATAGGATTCTTGTCTTACGTTTGGGTTCGATATTTTATCAATTGATATTTTTTAATTTATTTACATTTTACTTTTATTAAAAACGTGGAAACTTAGTTTCGGAAAGGTAACGTTTAAATAAGTCCTATAACAAAAAAAAGTTGTTTTATAAATTAATAATATCTACCTAAAAAAAATTGGTTTGCGCGCCAAAAATGTCAACGCAGGGGTAAAAATGGAGCGCCCCTATTGGTGGAAACACGGATCCGAGACCGGTTTACTCCGTCATCCAATAGAAACGGGATCCGAAACGCGGGGGTTTGCGTTCCGCATCGTCTGGTAAAGCGGGAGTTGCATCTGGGTACACGGCTTTGGGTTCTTCCAGTGGCTTTGGCCTGAAAAAGAAATACAATTTTTATTTGTATGGTATATACAAAAATAAAGCTGGCTAAGGGAATATCTAAGTAATGGGCTGCAGCATTCCTTAGTACATTAAAAATAATAATAACGCCCAACGATCACATACATAGATCCTTAACCCTAACTAGGATTCCCTGTGTCTAGGGACCCAGGAACTACGAGGACCATGGTACCACAACACCCAGACTAAGAACAAGTATTTGCGCTTTTTTTTCTGTGCACAAATACTTGTCCCGCCGCGGGAATCGAACCCGCCGCCTCCGGGTTATGAGCCGACCTGCTCAACCACCACACCACAGAAACTAATATTATAATTAAAATTTAATCAATTCAGTTTTGCAAGCGCCCTTACAGGGTTCATGTACCTACTAAACTAGTTATTAAGACCTGACATTATATAAAAAGTACATGAATTTTAATAAATGAATATGAATATAACTTGAAAACTGGTGCGAGGTCAAGCGGAATTCGAACCAGGGTGAGTCAATTTGAAAGTCGCACGCTACCACTGAACCACAAACGCTATCATTTCACACGGATAACTTTACCTCTTTGTATCATGAACGCGAGCTTCGGTGAAGTACCCAAAGCTGGGACGCTCGATGTTCAGTTTCTCAAGCATGCATCCGTCGAACACACCCTGAGTCTTACGGCACCTGAAATAAAGGCGATATTCTTATTAGCAGCACTGGGGCACTCCGCGAATTATGTATGAAGCTACAATAACATGGGATCGGCCCGACGTGCTACATCGGTCCGTGCCGTGTCAGAAGAGCAGCGCTATAGCGCTAGAAAGAGAAGCACCTACTTATAGCGCTGTCCAAGCTGAACTGCACTCTATTCCATAGCAACCAAAGTTTATAATTATTTTACTATGTAGTAGGACTTTTCTGCAAAGTTCGTCTAGGTAGGTACCACCACTTTGCTATTCTGCCGCCAAGCAGTAGTGTGCAAGCGCTACTGTATTCCAGTTTGAAGGGCACTGTAGCTAGTGAAATTACTGGGCAAATGAGACTATGATCTGATCTCGCAGTTGAGTAATCTTATTACCAGACTTTGTAATGTGCGCAGTGCAGTGCACGAAACGTTATAGTTTGGAGTTCCGAGTGACACGGTTCTGTTATGGGCAGCCGCGTCGCTTAACATCAGGTGAACGACTAGCTCGTCACATCATAACACACACCAGCATTAAAAAAGAAAGTGTCTTCTCGAAGTGAATCTTATGTACCTATACTAATAAGTATTTAGTTATATTAGGAAGGATAGCAGAACATACTGTTTGAAGCCGTAGTCACCAGAACTCTTGTCGACACAGTTGGAGTATTGGTTGAACTCGGACAGGCATGATTGCTTCACCTGAAACATTTCGTACCAAGCGATTCGACTGAATGTTCTTAATTAGAACGGCTAAGGAATGGAATGCCCTGCCAGCGTCTGTGTTTCCGGCGAAATATGACCCGGGCGTGTTCAAGAGAAGAGTGAATAGGTATTTACTTGGCTAGCATGCTGCACCTTCAATCGCATCGTCACTTCCCATCAGGTGAGAGCGGTCAAATGGTAGACAAGTTAGAAGTAAAAAAAAAAAATATTAATAATAGTAAATATTTGTGGTCATTTCAAACAGCGCCATCTAGCCCCAAACTAAGCAAAGCCTGTACTATGGGAACCAGACAACTGATACAATACTTAGATACTTTTTATTTGTAAATACATACATACAATACATGTTTGTCCTGGGAATTGAACCCACAAGCTACAACAGTTCAGAAGGCAGAGCTACTAACAACTGAGCTATCAAGCAATCAATTTATTATTATTATTGTAAGTGACACGGAGGTTGGATTGTGGACCTCTTCTTTGGCTGGTTTGATTTTAGTTGTCTTTCAGTTATGTACATTAGTCTGACAATATATAATATGATTATTTTTATCCCAGAAACTAAGAGTTCCTGCACAATTATAACGGCTAAATCGGTGGTACACCTTTAGTATTTATAAAAGTTGTAATAAAATTTAATTAATACCTTTCGGAAAAATTCAAATGTGCATGCGGTGACTGCCTTGCCCTCGTTTATACACTTACGAACATCATTCTCCTCAAAACGGCACAGCATGTATTCCTGAAATATTTATAAAATAAAAAAGAAGTAAAAAACTATATATGATAGGATGAAATGTTGAGATGGCAAATCTGGCCCTGAAGAACCTTTACACTACATAATAACTTCATTCTAAAATCTAATGTGTAAATACTAATTTGTAATTTATTCTGTGGTGCCAAGTTTTTGTTAAGTACATTTTTTTTAAATGTTTTTTTTTGACTCCACACTTTTGTGTATTTAGCCAGTGTCAAGTAATTAATAGTTTTTCAAGTAAATTAATATTATATAATTGTGTCAAGTCAAGTCACAGTCCAAGTCATCAAGTCAAGTCATAGTCTGGTCAAGTCATACTCCTAGTAGTGGTAGCAACTTTACCAGAAGCTTCTATGGAGTTTTGGAAACAACACGAAAAGAAATGTGTCACCATCATTATACCACTTTCCCACATGCATGCCTATAATCCACTTAACGAATAAAATGCCACCAAATTTAAGCACTAACACTGAAAATAACACAAGTTTTGGAAAACAATACAATGTGGTGACATGATCTTTTTCGTTTTCCCGCCGAAAATTGTTAAGTACATAATAATAAATCATTTAAATCAAAGATCAACAAGTAATTTCACTGTCATTTTACAGAACAGTAAAATAAAATAAAATAAAATCAATTTAGATATCATGCTTTGTTAGAGTAAGGACTCTTTAGTGAAAGCTACATTTTACTTTGTCTATATCTTTATTGTTGTCAAGTATGTCATCTTAGAAAAACTATTGAATATATTTTCGTATTACTTTATTTTGCCTTTTCCAATAAATACGGTCTCTTAACATACCTACTTTATTTATAACCCCTTTTTACATACAATTTGGCTTTTTATATTTAAATATAGTTCAACTTTCGATTTAATTTAGATTTTCATTATATTTTGCTAATTGGTAAATAAAACATTTCCAAAAATGTAGACAATCTGTATAAGAAATAAGCTCAAGCTAAATGTAAGCATAATCAGGAAATGATGTGAAAATGTTATAATTATTGGCTGTACGAAGTAGGTACAATACGATTTTGCAACTCCGCACATTCAACTCACTATTCCTCAAAACAGTGCGCTTTTACACGCCGCGACAGATACACGCGCGAGTGGGGGAATCGGCTAAACTTACTGCTGTGATTCTTTGTATCCTATTAAAACTTAACTCAAAACTTTTTACATCAACTTTTACTACTCTACCATTAAAGTGTTGTGTACCTCAACTGGGACGCAACATTGGCAGTCACAGAATTTGGCATATTTAAATAGTATGGTAGCTAAAAACTGTGGATATAATATATCAACGAAAAGAGAACACTGTATTTAAATATAAGGATCAAACATTATATATATCACCACTTAAAGTTACATAATTTGCTTTTTGTATTCAAACTTCATAATAATTATGAGGTTGCTTACAATCAGAGAACCTAAACATAACCTCTGCATTCTATGATTATGCAACCATAAGTACTGCGATTGAGATATAAATTGGAAACATAAATAGTAAACAAAGTAAAACGGAGACATATAAAGCAAAATATGAAGTTTACTTACATTATTAGCATTTTCACAATACTTTCCTAGATGAAAAGCACTTGCTATCAAAGTTGATCCGGACAAATTGACCTCCGGGACGGTCAATTCCGACTCCTCCGGTAAGTAAACGTCGTTTGTAAGCACCATTTTTATTTCTTCACGAATCACAGTAAATTTGGATTGTAAAAACCAAAATAAATACGAAAATTCTTCCACAGAATTCGTGGAAGAATTTTTTGAGTAAAACTCTATCAAGTTAAGTGTTGACCCGTTTCATCGACTACAAAGGACAAAATTATAAAATATGTCTATGCGAGAAAGAGGCAAAACATAATCAAATTTATTTTCGATTTGGTAGGGTATTTAATCTGACAGTTTGTTATTTGGCATGAATTGACACGAACTTACGTTTCATTTTACCTACTTAGTAGTTTGCACTTACATAAAAACCAAAAAGAAATAAAAAAGGAGTTCAAATTAAACTGTTTTTAACATCCATAGTATGCTCTCACGATTTATTATGTAAAATAACTAATAATGACTAGATACAAAAGAAATCAAAAGTTCACTAGTGCAGTTCAAGCTTCCGTTAGCACCACGCTAGCCTATTTCGTTAAGTTACAACATTCACTTCATGCTCTAGAGGTGCTTATAATAGTTTTCAATTTGTTCTTGGCTCCCTTGATCTTCACCTAAAATTAATATCTTCATTTAAAACCAGTAACCAGTAGGTATTAGTATTATACAAAAGATAAGAGAAATAAAAGAAAAACTTGCCTTCGTACATACTTTCAGTTGGAGACTGATAGAACTTTGGGATATCGTAACGGTTTTCCTGAAAATAAGAATTCGATTATCATAATAATTACTATAACAAATAAATCAAGGAATGTAGAGCAAATAAAACCAATGATTAATAATGATTATACATATTCTTACCGAGTCGTAATTCCTTCTACCCATCCTTGGAATGTTTTTATTTGTCTTGATAACGTACCCCATCATCCCCTGATCATTTTCATATGGCATTTCTGCTTCATTGCTCCTCCCAACTCGTGGAACATTGTTCGGTTTGATGAAGGAGCCATTTGCCTCCATAAAAAAGTAAAACAGGCAATATGCCGCGATGACAGTAGCCAATTTTTTCGAAAACATTTTGAAATGGCGGTAAAAGTCAAACTTACTTGTGTAACGTTTGATTACTTTGTGATACTTTTCCTCGTAAAAATGCGGCTTTTATAGTTGCTGGTTTCGATTAATCCCGCATATTTTGAAGATCAGTATCTGATGATATCTCCTTACTTAGTATTCTACTAGTTGTCAATAGGTTGAATTCAGGGAGATTTTTATCTTGATAGGATGAGGGTAGTTTGATAAAAATCTTAAAAATAGGTAGGTAGTTAGAATATTTTACCACAGAATAAATAATAGTGGGTAGATATTCTACTTTAAGATAGGTATATCGATAATCTTTTCTCTACTTTTGTTTATTAAAATACTTTATTTTGGTATAATACAGGGTTACAGGAAAAATCGTGCTAGATCCGTTAAGGGCGTGGAGTACCCATCATTTCTGACTTATTTCCTATGAAACGCTTTTATCTTTTTTTGAGGAAGGAAATGCCCTCGCGCTGCCTGCAGGGAGGGGGTCTTTGACACTCGAACCCACTAAAACCCCCATGAGCCCTCGTCCGCTGTACCGGGGGCGAGAAGGGGTCGCGACTGCAGTCCAGCCAACTCAAACAAACAAAATAAACATAATTAGATTTTGTAGCCCAAAAATCGGCGATTTGCAATAAAAAAAATTAAAAGTCGAATATCTCGAAAAGGGTTAAGTTTAGGCTAGGGTGTTTCATAGTGAAATAAGTCAGAAATTATGGGTACTCCACGCCCTTAACGGATCTAGCATGATTTTTCCTGCAACCCTGTATATCGTGAGAGGGGAAAAAAATAAGACCTCAAGGCTACGATGCTACAAACAAACACACAGACACATTACACACGTTAACTTATGACATCTACCTTTTTCGGGGCTAATAGTACAAAAGTATAGGCACTAGGAACTTAATTGGAAAATGAAAGTCATATGTATAATAATTAAAACAATTATATTTTCAATTCAAGAATTTAATTGTCAATGTCTAAAATAGAATCCACTAGATTAAATTGAAGGGGTGAGAATAAAAAGGGTTTAACTGATATTTTTCACAAAATTACTTATGGGTATCGTTGGATTTAGCGTGAAATTATCTACAATAATACATCTTCAAAATACCGAAATTATTAGCATAAAAACATTATTATATTTATTTTATTTTAGTATATTTTTACAGTAATTGCACGAATTAGTACTATATTTAGTATTTTAAAATAGAATTACAACATTTTCAAGGAACTGAAACTTACATACACCCGTTCTATTACCTTATAAGCACTCTACATTAAAATGACGCCGTTGACGTTTTAAGTCAATTTTGCTCGAAACTGTCAATTTGTCGGTTAAACCCTTTTTATTCTCAACCCTTCAATTGAATAAGAATTAATTAATAGGTCTTTACCTATGAAATTGCCGTATTGCAGTACAGACTTTTTCAAACAAAAAAAGTTTTGATTGGCTATGAATTCTAAATTCAAATTAATTTTGTTTTAAAAATATGACATTCTATTTACAATATAAGTCTTTTGTTTATTGATTAGCTTTGTATTTTCATTACATTTCAACATTTTTCCTCATAATGGATACTTTGAAATTTCGTGTAATTATGGAATATGAGTTCCGTCGTGGCACCAACGCGGCACAAACGACACGTAACATCAACGACGTTTACGGAGAGAACTGTACAAACGAACGTACAACCCGTTATTGGTTTGCTCGGTTCCGTTCTGGGAATTTTGACTTGAAAAATGAACCTCGTGGTCGTCCGGAAACTTTGGTCAACAATGATGAATTAAAGGCGATTGTGGAAGCTGATGAATCTCAATCTACAGCTGAGCTGGCAGCAGCTTTTGATGTTAGCATCAAAACAATATTGGTCCATTTGCGACAGATTGGCAAGATAAAAAAGCTTGATACATGGGTGCCCCACGAACTTAACGATCGCCAGCGCAACGTACGCGTCGAGACTTGGCCTTGCGCTGCTTTTTTGAATTTTGAACCGAATTGTTACGTGAGACGAAAAATGGATTCTTTTTGACAATCGAAAGCACTCAGCAAGTTGGTTAGATCCTGGTTCGGTACCAAAGCAATGTGCAAAACGAAAAATGACCCCTAGAAAGGTGATGGTCACAGTTTGGTGGTCTAGTGCTGGTGTGATTCATCATAGCTTTTTACAAAACGGCGAGAGCATTACTGCAGATGTGTACATTGAAGAACTGACCACAATGATGGCGAAACTCGCACGTCTGCAACCAGCTTTGGTCAATCGGTCGTCTCCACTGCTACTTCACGACAACGCGCGACCCCATACTGCACAACAGACCGTCTCTAAGCTGCATGAGTTGGGTTTGGAAGCTCTCCCTCATCCGCCATACTTACCAGCTTTTGCGCCTACCGACTATTACTTTTTCCAAAATTTGGACAACTTTTTAGCGGGAAAAAAATTCATTTCCCGAGAGGCAGTACAAAACGCCTTTGAAGAGTTTGTTGTCTCCCGTCCTGCTGATTTTTTCAAGAAGGGCATCCATAAACTGCCACAGCGTTGGCAAAGATGCATTGATTGCAGGGGTGATTACTTTGAATAAAAGAAATAAATAAGTTCGAAAAAAAAATACTTTAACTTTTTTCAAACAAAACGGCAATTTCATAGGTAAAGACCTAATATATTATTAATGATATTACGCTTATGCTAAATATACCGCCAGCATACTGATAGTGGTTTGCTAGATTAAGCTCTGTTATTATATTAAGCCGCTTATAGTTTTATTTATTTATTTATTGTGATAAAAACGACAAAATCAATTACAATTATCACAAAACGTATTTCATACATTAACAAAAAAAAATCAGGGTTATTAAATAATTAAAGAATCCAATGGGCTATTACAATAATGTCAAATAAAATAAAATAATGTCAGAGTTAATTAGATAAAAAGAAAAATTATTCATTATCACTACAGTCGGGATATTTTAGTTTCATAGTAGTTTAGTTTTAACGTAACAATTATTTACAAATACTTCTTATGTTAATACAATAAATTAATTAACAATAAATCCCCTTCTGTTATGTATAGTGGTAAAATCTGCCATTGTTCGAAACTGAAATATGTTGCCAGCATGTTGGGTACGCTACCTACCGATAGTTGACATTTGTCACTCCTATGTAATCTATATATATATAAATATCCTATGTATGTAAAGTCGTCAATATTTTTAGAATTGTCAATTTATATTAATTTTTTTAATCTACACAACAGCAAATAACTAAATGCAAATTTTCAGCATAATCATTGTTATAGATAATACCTACATAAGAATATTTATTAATAAATAAATTATAAAGAACGTAGAATTTTAAATATATACATGACGGCGGCAACGTCCAGTTACAAACTCTATGCGCAGCGGGCAGAACCGTAATTTACCCTGTGGTAGTATTTAAATTTATTACAGTGGCAGCACCGGCAACTGTCATTGCTCCCCCACCCATCTGGCTATATAAAGGGAGCGCTCGGTGTACTACGATCATTCTTGCTCCGGACACGGCCCGGTGCGCATGCTGAAAGCCTGTAGTTTTATAGTTTTCCCGCCATGCCTAACCCCAAGCCTACATACATTGTAAAATTAACGAGTGTGCTTTAGACAACACAGCTGAAGTAAAACTTACTATAGAAAACATGCACTGGCTATGGCTATTTTTTTTTTAGAAAAACTGAGATATGTAGTTAATTATTGTTCGATCATTCCTATTTTTCGTTTTATTTTCTATTAACACATTTTTTTCATATTATTAATAAGAATATATTTTCAATATTTTGACACGTGACGTAAAAGACCGTCCATTGTAACACTAATTTATAAGGTTTTCTTGATACTTTTACTATCTTTACTATCTATCTATCAAAAGTGATTTTTGTTGATTTCGTGCTTACACCGCGCCTAAAATTTTCGTCCATATAACATATAAAATTCAAAGTCCTGACTGACTGACTTATATATCAACGCACAGCCTAAACCGCTGATCCTAGAGATTTGAAATTTGGAGAGCGTGTTCTTTGTAAAGTGTAAGTATCCACTAAGAAAGGGTTTTTCGAAATTCTACCCCTAAGAGGGTGAAATGGGTGGTTGAATTATCTATAATTAAATCTTCTTCATATAGGCCAAGCGGGCGAAGCCGCGGGCAGAAGCTAGTAGAGTATATTATAACAATGAATGAACTGTATCATCTGCCGTTACTTCTATTCAGTGCGACAGGTATGAATACTTGGTATTTAGCAGTGTTGCCACCTTCCTCGATAACAGCTTTCACTATCGAAAACGGGTTTAATTTCTTCTTTACCACTAAAAATCTGAAACAAAAAAACGAGTGTGCTTTAGACCACACGACTGAAGAAAAACTTCTTTAGTTTATCTCCATCTATCGGTCAGTACAACTTTGTTGTTGCTTTGTTTAATGTTAATGTTACTAGGTGGTAACATTAACATAAAGTATAGTGTTATAAAAATATAATATACCTAGTGTTATTTTTACATAAACATATAATATGTTTATATGGTGGTAGGACTTTACACTAGGTGGTAGGACTTTACTGCAAAGTTCGTCTAGGTAGGTACCACCGCTTTGCCAGTTATTCTGCCGCCAAGCAGTAGTGCGCAAGCACTGCTGTGTTCCGGTTTGAAGGGCACTGTAGCTAGTGAAATTACTGGGCAAATGAGACTTTATGATCTGATCTCACAGTTTAGTAATCTTATTACTAGATTGTGCTGATGTCTCAGGATGACATGCGTTCAGTGTCACGCGAACCTCTATACTTTAGAGTTCCGAGTGACACTGCAGCTGGTATGGACAGCCGTGTCGTTTAACATCAGGCGAACGGCTAGCTCGTCACGTCATTCCTTAACATAAACAAAAAAAAAATGTCGCCATCTTGTCGTAACTTATCATTTTACTGGACATAATACAAATTTTAATTTTGTTATGTTGACAATGGAGATTGGAGATGAAATGTGTAAGATTAAAATAATAATAACTCCCGACGATCACATACATAGATCCTGGACCGTAACTAGGGTTCCCTGTGTCTAGGGACCCAGTTACTACCAGGACCATGCTCCCACAGACTCAGAAAAAGTATTTGCGCTTTTTTTTCTGTGCACAAATACTTATCCTCAGTATAGGGAATCAAACCCGCCGCCTCCGGGTTATGAGCCAACCTGCTCAACCACCATACCACAGAGGCTGTATAAGGAAAGCCGGAATATAATAAATATAATATAATATATGTGTGGACATTTCACACAGCGCCATCTAGCCCCAAACTAAGCAAAGCTTGTACTATTAGAAGAAAGAATGTATTTATTTAACTATAAATACATATCGTAATAATAGTATCTAAATATATATAACTCAAAGTTGACTGACTGACTGACATAGTGATCTATCAACGCACAGCCCAAACCACTGGACGGATCGGGCTGAAATTTGGCATGCAGGTAGATGTTATGACGTAGGCATCCGCTAAGAAAGGATCGGGCTGAAATTTGGCATGCAGGTAGATGTTATGACGTAGGCATCCGCTAAGAAAGGATTTTTCGAAATTCCACCCTTAAGATGGTGAAATGGGTGGTTAAATAATTTTCCCATAGGCCACGCCGCGAGCGAAGCTGCGGGCAGAAGCTCGTTTTTATAAGTTGTAAGATCGTATTGTAAAGTAAAATCAAAGCAAATTTGGCGAGTTGAAGAAGAGACTCGCTAATTTCTATCAATAACTCCTTCACCTCTCTGGCTCCACTCCGTAGCTTCTAGAAGCAAGTCCAGCCCTTTGAGCACATTGGTGCATGGCGGCTCTTTCCTCCTTGCTGAAGTCTGCGCTGAACACTAAGTCAACGTCCACGTGGGCCGAAGATATGTACCGACGCATCAGCGCCTGCGCCAAACTCTTCAGCTGACGGATATCTGTCGTGGAACTGCCCAGACCGGCTCGGTTAACCTGAGAAATTATTATAATCATGTAATTAAAAACAACTTGAGTTAAAGACAAACAATCTATTGTAAACAGACTAATTTTAGCACTCTCACAAGTCATAATCCAAATACATTTTACATTTACTAGGTGGTTGGACTTTTCTGCAAAGTTCGTCTAGGTAGGTACCACCGCATTGCCAGTTATTCTGCCGCAAAGCAGTTCTGTGTTCCGGTTTGAAGGGCACTGTAGGTAGTGAAATTACTGGGCAAATGACTTTATGATCTGATCTCACAGTCGAGTAATCTTATTACCAGATTGCGCTGATGTCTAAGGATGACGTGCGCAGTGCAATGTCACGGTGCAACTGATATGGGCAGCCGTGTCACTTAACACCAGGCGACGGTTAGCTCGTCACGTCATTACTTAACATAAAATTAAAAAAAAAAAAACATAATTTGTGTTATTGTTTTAAGCATGTAAAATTATAATATTGGTTTGAAGAAAAATTCTCTCTCCCAATACTGGTGCAAGTAATCCAACACAATACAGAACAGAAAACTTCGATCTGAAACTTCAATCACGCCTGTAAAGTCACTGGCCTGATAGCTCACTTGGTAGTACCTTGTGGTACCTTGCCTTCTGAACTATAGGTTGTGGGTTCGATTCCCACCCAGGACCAACATTTGTGTGATGAACATCGAAGTTTGTTCTGTGTCTGGGTGTTATGTTATATTGTATCTAAGTATTTTATCAGTTATCTGTTAGTATGTTATCTGTGTGTTTGTTTATGTGGCTTTCACGAAATACGGCAAAACCGATTTAGAGGAAATTTTCATATGGGAAATGCAGGGCCTAAGCCTCTCTTTTCAATCTGTCTACTATTCTCCATTAATAACTACCCTTCGCACTGATAACTACCCTTCGCCATTGATTAACTACCCTTCGCCATTGATTAACTACCCTTCGCCATTGATTAACTACCCTTCGCCATTGATTAACTACCCTTCGCCATTGATTAACTACCCTTCGCCATTGATTAACTACCCTTCGCCACTGATAACTACCCTTCGCCACTGATAACTACCCTTCGCCACTAATAACAACTTACCATTTGTAAATGCGGTTTGATCGGCTCGGCGATGCCCTGGGAATCCGCCCCTAGGCCTCCGCCCTTCCATCCCATCATTTGCATCATTCTGTGGAAGCATCGTAAATGTAAACAGTGCCATTATTATAGGCCCGTATTAACCACGCTGTCGGGAATAGGCTATTTAAAAAAATCGAATGTGCTTTAGACCACACGACTGAAGTAAAACTTCTCTAGCTCCATCTATCGGCCGGTATAATTTTGTATTTGCTTTGTTTTATGTTAATATCGCCATCTTGACAATTGTAAATTGTCATTTTACCGGACTACCAACATAATGATACAATTTTTTAACTACTATGTTATATTGACAATGGAGATTACAGATTAGATACATTAACCAACAATTTTCAACTTCCATTCCCCTCGCATTCACTAGCTTACTCCCCAAGTCAAGGGTGCGGAAAGAAGTTTTACTTGGAAAAAAAAATCGTCACAGATAAATAACTAAATAAATATGTGTGAACATTTCACACAACGCCATCTAGTCCCAAACTAAGCAAAGCTTGTACTATGGGAAACCAGATAACTAATACAATACTTATATACTTTATTGTTTGTAAATATATACATAGAATACAATATAACACTCACAGAACAAACATCGATGTTTATCACACAAATGTTTGTCCTGGGAATCGAACCCACAACCCACAGTTCAGAAGGCTACCAACTGAGCTATCGGGCTAGTCAGAGATGAAAAGTCTTACTTTGAAGCTACGCTGCTCTCAATGGGGGTTCCAAACATGTCATCCTTATTCCTCCCCGAGCCTGACACCTCATTAACCCCTATGCGCGTGTCGCCTTGCGCTATCCACTGTTCTTTTACCAACACGCTGACCACTTGAGTCTTTATTCTCTGGAAGGAAGGAAACATTAATTTACTATCTGTGTGATATTGATCTATAATTCTATGTTATCTGTGGTCTCTTTCTCCTCTTCTCAATGTACAGATAAGTCCGGTTCAGTAGTTTAATTTTTGAATCGAAATAACTGGAACAAAGAGTTTTGGCGGGAAAGCGAAAAAGATTGCGTCACCGCATTGTATTATTTTCCTAAACTTTAGTTATTTTCAGTGTTAGTGCATAAAATTGGTGGCATTCTATTCGTTAAGTGCTGGATTACAGGCGTGAGTGTGGGAATATGGTATAATGATGGTGAAACGTTTCTTTTCGTGTTGTTTCCAAAACTCCATAGAAGCTTCAAGTTGCCACCACTTTACTATGAGTATGACTTTGACTAGACTATGACTTGACTTGATGACTTCGACTATGACTTGACACATATTTGCGTGAACTATCATTAACTTGATAAATTATCAATTACTTGACACTGGCTAAATACACAAAAGTGTGGAGCCAAAACATTTAAAAAAAAACTGGAACAAAGGCAAATGTCATTCAAGTGCTTCTAGGTATGAAATTAAGACTGAAATTAGCTTAACCCCTTTTAATAGAATACTAGCTGACCCCGCGAACTTCGTTGCGCCTAACAGCCAATGAATCAAGCATGTTTAGAATTAATTATTTTTTTATTGTTTGACTTCGTTCAAGACTTCGTTTTATATATATAGAAGGAAGATTAATTACTCATCCAACTTACATCCCAAGCCAACACCTCTGCCATTTGCTTCGCTGTCTGCTTGGTGTCTCCGTGACCCTTGGCCAAGAGTCTTCCGTTAAGTCGAATAGAGAATGTGTTCTCCACATACGAACTTTCTAACGGTACACGACACGCTTGACAGCTAGCTGGAAAGTAATTGATTGTATTGATTTACTTCTTGAGATATGGCTTCTATCGCTAGTTGACAAAATGAGGATCTAATAATAATAAGTTTTATTTTTCATTTCCTATAGTGTCTACTGTGTTTCCGGCTAAATATGACCCGAGCGTGTTCAAGAGAAGAGTGAATAGGTATTTACTTGGCTAACATGCTACACCTTCGATCGCATCGTCACTTCCCATCAGGTGAGAGTGTGGTCAAATGCTAGACAAGTTTGAAGTAAAAAAAAAAAACAACTTTTAAAGCACACTTTTATTATTACAATCTCTTTATTATTAGTAAGAAGTTTATAGTTTAATTTTATATTGTATTCTATGTATGTATTTACAAACAAAAAGTATCTGAGTAAGATAACTGATAAGTTATCTGGTTCCTATAGTACAAACTTTGCTTAGTTTGGGGCTAGATAGCACTGTGTGAAATGTCATCAAATATTTATTTATAATTTAATTTCTTTATTATATTTATTAATTAGATGTGTATATACATCTTTCCCCAAATAAAATATGGAATTTGTCCAATATACCATATTTTATTGCAATACATTGTCATTTTAATGGAGAAAAATACCTCAGAATGTAAAAAATATCTGAGAATGGCCTTTTTTAGTGAAATATTATTTAATTATCTCAACATTTCACACCAAATCCATTAGTAAGTGCATATATCTGCTTCTTCTTCTCATGTAAGCACTTGTGTCTGAATTTTTAGGCTGCCCAAATGCTTCTGACTTGCTTAACAACAACAGGGACTGGGACTGACGGCTTACCATGCCTGCCAAAGCATGATAGCGCTCTGTTGAAAATACTACATTTCATAGTGGTCATCCATCAAAGTAGTAACTGCAACGGACATGACTAAACTCTACCTAATGGCTAGACATGCTTCGCTATCTGCTATAATTGATTCATAAATACCTTGTATGTTACTCAATCTACTGGTCCATGGACGTACAAGCAATACCAGCCTTCCAAAATCTGTATCAAACATGTGATCTCTGAATCTTATTATGTCTACACATTTCAGCTTCAATAATTCATTTAAATATTCATTTGAGTCTATGACACTGGAACTACTAGCTTCATTCCTTTGTTGCGTATCTAATTCTACATCGTTAGGATCAACAACGTCATTGTCCGAATCTTGTTCTGTTAAGTCTGTTGTCTCGCCTTGCTTAACAAAGTAGATGTGAGCAGTTTTTTGCGGAAGAACATCCTTTATAACACCTCCTTCTCGTTTGACACCTCTAGCGCGATCTTCAGCAGCATCTGATGCAGATACGAAGGTCCGTTGGAGCTTGGTTTTCTTTTGAATGCGGTAGGTAGATGCTACCTGTAATTATAATAACTGATAACACTCTTTACCTGCTCCCAGTCGACCAGCGGGAAGTATACTACTACATTAATTAAGAGATAGAAAAAAGTTGTCATAATGTTATATTCAAAGATGATAGAATAAGTATTTCTATCATCTTTGGTTATATTATTGTTAAATCAAGGTGTCAATTTTATTAACTACATACCATAGTCGTATTGACTTATGATTTTGGTGTTTTCACTGATTATAACTATTAATACATATACATTGGCTAAGGGAATGTATAAGATAAAAATCTAAAATTTTAGGTTATGTTTACCTCCTTAGACATAGTTGCAATTTCTTTCATAACAGCCGGATGATATCTGCATCCCATAAACTCCACGTTACAAAACACACGAGCCAAACAAATCAGCCGTTCTTCAGGATAGTTATCTTTCCACCGCTCCATGAAAGCTTTTCGTAACGACCAATGTTCTTCACTTTCATGCTCTTCCCGGTATTTATGTACATCCCACGTAACGTCAAAAGACATATTGATATCTAAAGCGTGGGAATTATCCCTTTATGGTGAGTAATTGATGAATTATAGTTATAGTTACCAAGCGATCATAAATAAAAATTAAAATATAAACAATAACAAGCGTCCCTATTTGTCACTACTAGATAATCTAGAAGTGGTTATATGCTCTTTGATCTAGATATCAAAGATAATGTAATGATACTCTACTTGGTCTGTGATGTATAATGTTATACTAATACCTAGTATAAAAATAATATTAATGATACTAGGCTCATGGTAAGAACGTACTTGAACGTAGTGATATACTCTTTGATGATCAAACAGCAAGAAACCAAACAAAAAAAATCCCTTAGTAGTCCTCTACTTAGTCTGTGGTTTGTGCCTTGGACAGGGTTGGATAAGTTGGATTTCGTAGTATAATTATACTAATTGTACCATTATTTCATAGTATGTAGTATCGTAATGCCACTATACTACGCGAAAATATCATAATTTTATCTTCAGGTTGACTGACTTGTATTAACAGTGAACCCATTAAGTTTTTAATATTTACCCTAAAATATCGGGAATTTCTGTATGTACGGAAACAGGCAACGATACGGTATATGGGGATTCCTTTCGTGATGTTTTACTATCCCAGCTATTCTGACAGAGAATTTTATTTCATGAATGAGTGCGAGGAAGACGATATCATGTTAATTGGTGGCAATTTTTTGGATTACGATGTAGACAAACCTTGACTCAACAGTGAACAGTTGCAGTACAGATCCACTGGATTGAACTGATTACATGATTTTCCTTAAGATTTCGTGAATATTTGTGATTAAAACAAAATATCACTGAGGATACACGCAAATACTAAAAAATATATATATATATCGATCTATCGATATATATATATATATATATCCTATAATATCGATAATCGAAATATATACGATATAAAAAGCAGGAAACTTCAAACGTGGTATAATTTTGGACAAATGGTATAATTTTATTTTCAATCTCCAATATTTTTTTGAGGTTCTGAATCATAATAGTATTCTGTATTCTGAATCCAACCCTGGCCTTTGAGGATAACGTTCGTTGGTTTTCTGCACCAAATACATATATTTTTAATATATGTGATTTGTAATTTGGATCTGTTTTGTTGTACATACCAATACAGAAAGTTCGTGATATTCGTTGCTATCAAAATATCATTAAAAGTTAGTACCTATCTGAAATGGGTATTGGATTGGCTCTTTGATGGGTATCAAAGAGCATAACTAAAGGATACTATTTCGAATTGTGAAGTTAGAAGACTGAGGAAGTTTGTGTCCACTGAAGAATGTGAGTGTTCGACTGTTTGTATTTTATAATTTGTGAGTGCAATTACCAATAGGCAACAGAATTTTAGGAAACTCGCATGAGTATTCTGCCGCAAATTCGATGATGGATTCAAGTTCAACGAAGATGGATCTAAACCATTTAGCGTACTACGTACAAAGAGTGCGCACTTTTGTAGAAAGTAGGAAGAAGACTTTATCATTCCCTCGCATTTCCAATCAACTAGAAGATGTACTTGTAAGGATTACAACAGAAGACCCGCAGTTCTTGAAAAGTTCTCAGTTCAGTAAAAGCGTGAATCTGGAAGCTGACAAGTTGATATCAGCTTTAAATCTTCATGTTGATATCAAGTTGAAGCATAAGTTTGAAGATGGGAAACATGGGCCAAAGTAAGTTGATAAAGATCAGTTTTGTTTAACTAAAAAAAATATATATATATTACATAAGATAATTATTGATGGATCATTATTCAAGGGAACTTTTCCGCACATTCCAACTTCAACAATAGCTCCTCACCATTGACACAAAATTTGATGTGCAAAATATAATTTTTATCAATAGGAACATTTCCTATAAAATTGCTAATACATTATGTCAATCTATTTCAACATTTACACATTTCATAGGAATAAAGAAAATTTTAAGTGCCCGAAATTAATTTAGTAATTATAATTAATCTGTGTTCAAATTTTCAACCAAATTGGTTTAGCTGTTTTAGTGTAAACAAATAAACACAGATATTGGTGCCAATTATTAAGTCGTGCAAAAACTGCCTATAAGCCACAAAATACAACTCAAAATTTCATTTCATTTCATTGACTGTGTATAAAAGTAGCTGGCTGTCAGAATTTTTAGGGTACCTCAAGGATTTTTACAAGTTTTACAAAATCTTTATAATTATTAATGTGTGACATTGATATTTCAGTACTCTTGTGTACACAAAAATGGAGGGAATCACATGCAAGCCTTTAGAGCCTTTAAGGAAGCCATGGTGGGTATAAATATACAAATAAATTTACAATATATTTTTGTTTACAATCTAATTTATTTCGGACTCTTTTGAATTGACTGTTTTACATCTTTCATTTTCAATTTTTTTTTTTACTTCAAACTTGTCCAGCATTTGACCACTATCTCACCTGATGGGAAGTGACGATGTGATCAAAGGTGTAGCATGCTAGCTAAGTAACCTTTTTTTTACTTTATTTAATTTATTCATCATTTCATTGTAATTTGATATAACAATTGTAATTGTATTTATGAAGAAATTAGTGTAGTAATTAGTAACACTAATTAAATTAAATAAGGAAATAAAGAAAACACTAATTTATATATGTTTATGCCTTGCAGATTAGTTGGCCTCATAGCTCAAATAATATTAGCTCTGCCTCTGTGTACCATAGGTTGTTGGTTCAATTCCCACCCAGGACAAACATTTGTGTGATGAACATTGATGTTTGTTCTGTGGCTGGGTGTTTATTCTATTTTAAGTATGCATTAAATAATGAAAATATTAAGTAAAAAAAGTATATAATATAATTACTTGCATTCGGCTGATAGCTAACAATTGTAGGTTCTGAAATAAAGAAAATCCAGCTTGAAAAACCTATTCAGACTAATACAACCACACAGACAACATAAACCCACAAATAATCACACAGAACAAAACTAAATGACACAGAACCACACAGAATCATATTCCTATATCATTTAGTAATTATTGTTTTCCAGCATAGCACAAACAACCATGATGGACATTCCACTGACCGATTCTCTTGTGACTCCAGTCTTCAAGACATCTTGCCTCAACATAACAACTGCATTCGTGAAGGATGACTCGCAACTAATCATGAAATACCCTGCAATGGCTGAAGCTCAAACAGAATTTATTATGAATATGCTGTTACCAGGTAAATCTATACACATAAAATCCAAAGTCCTGACTGACTGACTTATATATATATCAACACAGCTTAAACCACTACTCTTAGAGACTTGAAATTTGGAGGGTATGTTCTTTGTAAAGTGTAAATATCCACTAAGAAAGGGTTTTTCGAAATTCCACCTCTAAGAGGGTGCAATGGGTGGTTGAATTATCTATGAATAAAAATCTTGAGAGAGTGAGTCGTTTATAATGTTTGTTTCAGCATAAAAATATGCGGGCAGAAGCTAGTGCTGATATAAAAAAGGGGGAAGTTTACTGTGGTGCTATTTAATTCCAATATGGGTGCCTTAAGAGAATATCCGGGGCATATGCATTAAAATTATCCTCAGTATATAAAAATCTGCAATCGTCGAGACTCTTGCCAAGTGTGGTGGCAACCCCAATGGGGTAGCCCTATTCAGCAGGGGAAGGGAAAAGGTTGATGGTGTCATCACACTTCACACTAATATTATAAAGGCGAAAGTTTGTATGTGTGTATGTTTGTTACTCCTTCACGCTTAAACGGCTGAATGGATTTGGATGAAATTCGGTACCAAGATAGCTTTTACACTGGATTAACATATAGGCTACATTTTATCCCGGAAAAGTAAAATTTTCTCATGATATGAGCAAATAATTAAAATACTTTTTATCTGCGGGTAATACCGTGGGGCGCAACTAGTATGATATGAAGTATTCTATTTTGTAACCAAAATATTTGTTTTCAGGTATAAGAGGAAAGATGGAGAAGGCGGATATAGGTTTTGGGTACAGAAGTATGTATGCACCGCTGTGGGAATCAATGAAACTGTTTAGTTTAAAATACGATTTCAAAGTTCACCATGTCGATTTAATGGATAACGCTTCTAAGAAGTAAGTTTTTTATTATGCAATATTTCACCTACCACAATAGTATGGGTACAGAAGATTCAATCCTCAAAGTCACCTAAATAAATATCGACTATTGCTACAACACAATAAAGTATAGTTCAGTTTGCAGAACGCTATAATCCTACACTAATAGTTTGCCTCTCGTTCTATCTCTATTGCGTTGCTCTTCTGACGCGGCACAGGTTGGTTGGGCCGGTCCTACAATAATAATAACGCCCAACGATCACACACATAAATCCTGGACTCTCACTAGGGTCACCTGTGTCTTGGGACCTATATTTCGATATAGGAATACAATTATATCGGTTTCGGATATGGTTAGTTTTGGATAGTTTAGGTTACGGATATTAGATTGAAGTAATATATAAACACAATATGTAATAATTTGATTTTATTTATAGGTTTTATATAGTCTAGAGTATTATTTGGTATTATATTATAATCAGTATATATATATATAAGTAAGTAATTATTATATATCTACTCAATTTTAAGTTCAATGAACAATTAACTTGACTTTGACTGGCCCAATAGCTCAGTTGGTAGTGACCCTGCGTTCTGAACTGCGGGTTGTGGGTTCGATTCCCACCCAGGACAAACATTTGTGTGATGAACATCGATGTTTGTTCTGTGTCTGGGTGTTATATTGTATTCTATGTATGTATTTACAAACAAAAAGTATCTAAGTATTGTATCAGTTATCTGGTTCCCATAGTACAAGCTTTGCTTAGTTTGGGGCTAGATGGCGTTGTGTGAGATGTCCACACATATTATTATTATTATTATTAAGTATCCGCAACTTGTGAAATGGATACAGTTGCGGATATATTTTTATTTTGGCTATCGAATATTTTCGGTTACGGAGCTTCATAACATTCCTGTTACCAACTGAGCTATCAGACCGGTCAACATACATATACAATTATTTGAATTTTACAGGTGTGTAGTGTTTGAGAAAATACCAAAGACTAAGCCACCAGAAAAGATGAATGTAGATATTCTGCCTAAACCGTAAGTATCCTTTTAACTACGTAGGACTTTGTTGCAAAGTTCGTCTAGGTAGGTACCGCTTTGCCAGTTATTCTACCGCCAAGCAGTAGTGTGCAAGCACTACTGTGTTCTGGTTTGAAGGGCACTGTAGCTAGCGAAATTACTGGGCAAATGAGACTTTATGATCTGATCTCACAGTCGAGTAATTTTATTACCAGTCTGTGCTGATGTCTCAGGATGATGTGCGCAGTGCAGTGTCGCGTGAAACTCTATCTTTTGGGGTTCCGAGTGACACTGTTCTGTTATGGGCGGCCATGTTGCTTAACATCAGGTAAACGACTAGCTCGTCACATCATTCACTAATATAAAAAAAAAAAAACTGTCTCGTGTAGGCAAGTGGTTAACTCTGGCTATTGTTGTGTTTGGCCCTGCACAGCTAGTTTAAATAAATATAAATAACTAGTTGCGCCCCGCGGTTTCACCTGCGGATAAAAAGTATTTTAAATATTTGCTCATCCCACGGGAAAATTTCACTTTTCTGGGATAAAATGTAGCTTATATGTTAATCCAGTGTATAAGCTTGGTACCGAATTTCATCCAAATCCATTCAGCCGTTTGAGCGTGAAAGAGTAACAAACATACACACATACAAACTTTCGCCTTTATATTATTTTTAAATTTTCAGTTGTTCACTTGAGAAGATTCAAAAAACCAAATTACCTGAAAATATGGACGTGGACACTTCACCAAAACAGTAAGTATTTATAATAAACTCGATTTTAGGGTTGTTTGTTTTGGTATGGCTCCACACTTTTGTGTATTTAGCCAGTGTCAAGTAATTGATAATTTCTCGAGTTAATTAATATGTGTATGTACTCGTATATACACTCAAGTCACAGTCCAAGTCATCAAGTCAAGTCATAGTCTAGTCAAGTCATTACTCCTAGTAAAGTGGTGGCAACTTTACGGAGTTTTGGAAACAACACGAAAAGAAACGTTTCACCATCATTATACCATTTTCCTACACTCATGCCTGTAATCCAGCACTTAACGAATAGAATGCCACCAATTTTATGCACTAACACTGAAAATAACACAAGTTTTGGAAAATAATACAACGTGATGACGCGATCTTTTTCGTTTTCCCGCCAAAACTCCGATTTTAGGGCTCCATGCATGTTTTGAATCAACCATTGGGGTTGAGCCACATCTTTCAGTACGGAATCGCACTTTTTCACTCCCTGTCTTTCTTTATCGTTCGTTGTTTCTTAGAGAATAATAATTCCTTAACCAAACTAGTTAGTTAGCCAACCAAATCCCACCGCATTTGTTTATCCCAATAACAAACGCAAAGTGTAAAAAACTGACTTTTAATACACAAAAGTGTGGACACTTTTGTGTATTCAGCCAGTGTCAAGTAATTGATAATTTATCAAGTTATCGATATTTCACGCAAATATGTGTCACAGTAACTAAGTAAGTCACAGTCGAAGTCATCAAGTCAAGTCATAGTCAAGTCAGTCTAGTCAGTCATACTCCTAGTAAAGTGGTGGCAAGTTTACGGAGTTTTGGAAACAACACGAAAAGAAACGTTTCACCATCATTATACCATTTTCCCACACTCACGCCTGTAATCCAGCACTTAACGAATAAAAGTGCCACCAATTTTATGCACTAACACTGAAAATAACACAAGTTTTGGAAAATAATACAATGCGGTGACGCAATCTTTTTCGCATTCCCATACATATATGGTTTTCTCATGTATGTCATTTTCAGAAATGGACCAAATTATACCAACAACAAACTTTCTATTGGAGTTTTTTTCCTATGTCTATCTTCTGGTTCTAAGCTACCTCCCTACCAATTTTCAGCCAAATCGGTTTAACCGTTCTTGAGTTATAAATAGTTTAATTAATACGACTTTCTTTGATATATATATATATGCAACTGGAAAACATTTTTTTTTTTTCTATAATTAATTTATACAACTAGTCTTATCCAACTTAAGTATTGAGTCCATGTACCCTGTATATAAACCGTGTTACAGGGTACAAAAATTTATAATATCATTTCAAAGTGTAGTATGAATATAAAATGCGCTATTGAAATTATTTCAGAAGTAATCCTCAGGTGACACCAACGGCACCGTCGCTATCAAAAAGTGCCAACAGCCAATCAACAAAGCCGACGTGTAAACAGAAAAAACTAAAAAAGCTCATAGCTGCGCTAGAATTACCAATACGCAAGAAGAAACTCACCGAACAATTTTTGAAATCGTCTCTGCAACGCATCTATAATTTTTTGCGCATTGAAGTTGAAGCTAGCATTAGTAAGTGTTAATCTATTTATATATACTTGTTGGAGCTTGGTATTCCTTTTCCTATTCCTTTCCTTATACCTCGGCCAATCATAACGAAGATTTGAATCGCGCCGCATAATGCGCTGTTCGCCAATCTACTAAGTGTGGTGTCGCCACTGGCCATAAAAAAAAGTTTATCCGTCACTGCCTGTGAATGAATCGACTGCGGGAGTTTGCAAAATAAACGAAAAAGCTCATCAATACTTCATGAGCTCGTGTAAAAACAATATCAATCGTGTTATCCCTATTTAGAACTAGTGTGAGTGTGTGGACAGGACCAGAAACTCTTCGATAGTGGGAATTAACAAATAAGACAGCGGCTTCGGCAAGCCGGCGCACTGGCCGAGGTAAGTTTTCTAAAATTCCTCAACAAATCAAGCTTCCAGGGTTCTCTTAACAGTTCTGTAGTGTCTATCATCAGTTAAAAACAGTTTTTGGCCTAAGGCTTACGTTCAAAAAAAGGCATCGTTCAAGTCACGCCAATACTGTTCATATATATATGTAATAATAATAATAATAACGCCCAACGATCACATACATAGATCCTGGACCCTAACTAGGATTCCCTGTGTCTAGGGACCCAGGAACTACGAGGATCATGGTCCCACAACACCCAGACTCTGAACAAGTATTTGCGGTTTTTTTTTTCTGTGCACAAATACTAGTCCTGTCACGGGAATCGAACCCGCCACCTCCGGGTTATGAGCCGACCTGCTCAACCACCACACCACAGAGGCTGTCAAATATATAAATATATATCCTACTAATATTATAAATGCGATGTGTTTGTGAGTATGGATGAATATTTGTTACTCTTTCAACCAAAAACTACTGCACAGATTTGGATGAAATTTGGAACGCAGATAGTGTAATAATAATATTTATTATAAGTTGTAACATCGCATTGGATGTTTGTCTGTAATGATGCTACAATTCTGTTGATGAATAAATAAATAGGTTGCGGGAATCGAACCCGCCACCTCCAGGTTATGATATGCTAAATCACACCACAGAAGCTGTCTATTGATGACCGTTTTTTTTTTTTTTAGTATTCGAGCAAATGAATGATCATCAGATATATTTCCTACAAAGTGTAGAGCGCTTGTCTCGTTACCCCGCGGCATTGATGTTGTTCACGGGAGAATGCCAGAAACTGTTGGGTGACATCAAACATTGTCTGATCACAAAAAATATACAGTACAAGACCAGTTTCATTAAAAGCAGTAAAACGGTAACCAAAACTACGGTGTTACAGTAAGTATTATTTAATTGAAGGGTTGAGGATAAAAAGGATTTAACTGACAAATTGACAGTTTCGAGAAAATTGACTTTAAACGTCAACGGCGTCATTTTTATGTAGAGTGCTTATAAGGTAATAAAAAAGGTTTATGTAAGTTTTAGTTGCTTGAAAATGTTTTATTTCTATTTAAAATTACCAAATATAGTACTAATTCATACAATTACTGTAAAAATATAATATAATAAAAGAAATATAGTAATGTTTTTATGCTAAGCGTACTGTATTCCTGTGACAGATAAACCATTTTTAGACTCAAAATCTCGAGATTTAAGCCTCATTTCGGTATTTTGAGAATGTATTATTGAGGATAATTTCACGCTGAATCCAACGATACCCATAAGTCATTTGGTCAAAAAAATCAGTTAAATCCTTTTTATTCTCACCCCTTCAATTGGTGTGTAAATCGATGGATCAATACTTTATTGTACATTGTAAAAAAAAACTATTTTACAAAACGAAAAACTTACATGTATTTTAAATGAAGTGAATGAAGCGAATGAAGCGAATGAAGCGAGTGATGTGAGTGACTTGGGTGAAATTACCACAGACACCACGGTCCGTGCTTTTTGTTAAATTATTTTCAATATATTGCTTTAGCTTATTATTAATCATGAACATAAATATATCGGCAGGAACGTGTTGTGCGTAGGTTGTTATAACAATAAGCCTTCAGCATGTCCGCACCGAGCCGTGTCTGGAACAAGAATGATCGTAGTACACCGAGCGATCCCTTTATATAGCCAGATGGGTGGGGCAGCGACGACAGTTGCCGGTGTTGCCACTGTAATAAATTTAAATGCTGCCACAGGGTAAATTACGGTCCTGCCCGCTGAGCATAGAGTTTATAATTGGACGTAGCCGCCGTCAAATACAATTTTTTTTAAAAACATATTTACTTATTTCCAATTGTGCATACACCACGAGCAAACCAGCTTCCGCTTCAGCTTTGTTATCTATTTATAGACTTTACTTATTTTATCAGTCATGAAATTCTTTTTTAAGTGAAACATGTACTTTTAGAAGTAAAACTTCTTTAGGTACGCATGACTTGGGGGTAAGCGGGTGAGGCGAATGGGACGTGAAGATAGTAAGAAAGGGTAAGAGAGGGGAGGGTTCGTATATTACTGGTGGGGCAAGAGAGATGTAGCTAAAGAAGTTTTACTTCGGTCGTGTGGTCTAAAGCACACTCGTTTTTTAGAGATTAATAGTAGGCTATTATGTAATTTTATTATGGAAACT
Organism: Ennomos fuscantarius; assembly: GCA_905220475.3. Taxonomy (NCBI): domain Eukaryota; kingdom Metazoa; phylum Arthropoda; class Insecta; order Lepidoptera; family Geometridae; genus Ennomos; species Ennomos fuscantarius. The sequence goes on along the minus strand of HG992050.1, from coordinate 5,794,944 downwards.
AACGTGGTTTTCACACATTTTGTATTATTTGTACGGGATTTACTCACGTTTAAAATTGGCCGGACTATCCGACTATAGTTTCAACTGCATTTGGCAGCCTTCCTCAAGGTGAGTGCGCACGCGTGACGGCGACTTGCATAGCACTTGCAGTTTGAAGTTTTTGAGTTTGCTTTGATTGAAGTTGCTAAGCAAGTCGCCCTCGCGCGCGCGCACTCACCTTGAGGAAGGCTGCCAAATGCAGTTGAAACTATAGTCGGATATGATGTCCGTCCAATTTTAAACGTGAATAAATCCCGTACAAATAATACAAAATATTATGTAATTATTTGTTTTTTCTATTGCAGAAATATAAAGTTTGAGAAAATAGCCGTGCTTCCCAAAGTGAAAGTAGTAAAGCAAACGCCGAAATTAAAAAATATGACTGCATACTTCGCCAAGTATATGGAGGAGCTGAATGAAAATAATGAACAGGAATTCCAAAAACCAGTGCAGGGAAAAGAAAATGAACGAGTGATCAACAACCCAGTGCAGGAAAAAAAGAATGAACCTATAAACAAACTAGTTCAAAAAGAGAATGAACGAGATATCAACAAACTACTTCAGGAAAAAAAGAATGAACCAATCAACGATAAGTTAGTAAAGAAAAAAAATACAATCGAGTAAGTTTCGAGTCGAGTTTTTCACATTTTTGATTCGCCCGATAGCTCAGTTCGTAGTAACCGTGCCTTCTGAAATGCAGGTTGTGGGTTCGATTCCCACCCAGGACAAACATTTGTGTGATGAACATGGATTTTTGTTCAGTGTCTGGGTGTATTATATGTATATATTTAGAAGCAAAAAGCAAAGTTTGGTACCAGTTATCTCGTTCCCATGGCTTTGCTTAGGCTAGATGGCGCTGTATGAAATCTCCACAAATATTTATTATTTATTTATTTATAGTGGTCAAACGCAAGCCAATCAAACAACCAAAAAATATAATAGACTTTAGTGTATATCAAATCTTAATGTAGAAGTCAAAGTCAAAAGTCAAAAGATTTATTGCAAATAGGCTATTTTTAGCACTTTTACAAGTCAAAATTATATTAGGTACTTAAAATTAAGTTATTTTAAATTTTTAGTTTTTATTTATTTTAAGTTCTTAAGTATAGTTTAGTTTTTTAGGTCTAGTTTAGTTTAGTTATTGTTAATTCATTTGCGTACATGTAATTATTATAAATAAAAACTACATTAGTTATTTTACTTTTTATTTTACTTCTTTTTTTACTTTATTTTTAAATAGTCCAAATTTTATTTTTGCAGTAGCAGGTAGTGTTTAGTATCATTGTAGTATTTATTTGTAAATAAAGGCAATTTGCCGTTTTAAAAAAATAGTTATTTTACTAAGCATATATGTGTGTAATAATTTTAAAAACATTATTCCTAATAAACATTTCAGTGATATACAATCAAAATGTCCTATAAAACCGCTATCAAAAGACCAGCAGGAACAGCTTATAAAGTTGAAAGCGATAAAAGACAACGTGGTCCGATGCAGCGGTGACAATTGCATCCTCCAAATCATACAAAAGTTTTCGTCCTTCATAACAGCCAGCGAAAAGACCACCGATACGTTGACATTTAAAAAAATGACAGATAACCAAGCGGCGTTTATAAAAAATGTTCATATTTTTTGTTTTAAAGAGGAAACTTACCCGCTTTTTTCGAAGGAATGTCAGGATCTCTTGGCCGATGTAAAGTTGAATATGATGAATTGTGAGTTGAAAATTGAATCGATTGACGATAAAATAGGCTCCCACACTTACACGTAAGTATATTATCTGTAGACTAAGTATGTGGCCCGTGTGCACTGAAGTTTGATAGCTCGTAAAGTTCGCACTTATTCCTATATCACTGCAACGAATTTGGGTGCGTACCCAAATGAAAAATTGAAATTTTCATTTGTTGTGTAATTTTTTTGTGTTGAGTGTTCCCGGATTATTATGAATTCGGGTTTAGGGAACTGATTTTTATTGTTGTGTAAATTTTTTGTGTTGGGTGTTCCCGGATTATTATGAATTCGGGTTTAGGGAACTGATTTTTATTGTTGTGTAATTTTTTTGTGTTGAGTGTTCCCGGATTATTATGAATTCGGGTTTAGGGAAATGATTTTTATTTGTTGTGTAATTTTTTTGTGTTGAGTGTTCCCGGATTATTATGAATTCGGGTTTAGGGAACTGATTTTTATTGTTGTGTAATTTTTTTGTGTTGAGTGTTCCTGGATTATTATGGTTTCGGGTTCAGGAAGCTCGTGCGGTTCTTTTGACACCTCTAAAGTGGAAAAAAGTTTGTACTTTGCCTAATTTTTTTATATAAATCCCGATAAAAAAATCCTATAATTCCTGTTTTAATAAACTAATTATGAATTATTGTTTCGTCTAGGACGTCCTAAAAAGATATGTGCGAACTTAAGCTATCAAACTTTAATGCAGACTGCCATTAATTACTTACATCATCTCTGTACTCTATATATCTGATGCTCATCAACAGTCAAGTTTTTTTTTCTTTTGATTTTGGCTCCACACTTTTGTGTATTTAGCCAGTGTTAAGTCATTGATAATTTCTCAAGTTAATTACTATAATATAATATGTCAAGTCTAGTCATGTCATACTCCTAGTAAAGTGGTGGCAACTTTACCAGAAGCTTCTATGGAGTTTTGGAAAGAACACGAAAAGAAACGTTTCACCATCATTATACCACTTTCCCACACTCATGTCTATAATTCAGCACTTAACGAATAAAATGCCACCAATCTTATCCACTAACATTGAAAATAACACGAGTTTTGGAAAATAATACAATGCGGTAACGCGATCTATTTCGTTTTCCCGCCAAAACTCTACAGTCAAGTTTGACAGCTCTAAAGTTCGCAACGTTTTGTGTAATGAACATAGGTGTTTGTTCTGTGTCTGGGTGTTATATTGTATTCTATGTATGTATTTACAAACAAAAAAGTATTTAAGTATTGTATCAGTTATCTGGTTCCCATAATACGAGCTTTGCTTAGTTTGGGGCTGGATGGCGTTGTGTGAGATGTCCATACATATTATTAATAAGCACGGACCCAGGAGACTGGTAAAGCAGAATTTAAAAAATAAAGTATGTACGTCATAAAAGGGATAAATGCGACCTTAGGAGTATTTTTCTAAACGACAAAATTCAAATATTCATTACTTTTTTTCCAGGACCATAACGATTAAGAAGGAACCAGTTAACACTAAAAAACAAGAGTAAGTAATTTTTCAGATAGTAAATTTTCAGAGTTGTCTACACTTAGGTATAGGTGGCGGCACGAAAGTTTAGCGCTGAGCGAAATGTGGAAGAGATAGCTGCGCATGGGTACTGTCGCGCGCGCAATCATCAATAAATAGTTAATGTTAAAGTTTTGCATAGCTTGTAACAGGTTGTTTTACTATACAAGATTAACCTCTTTTGATTTAAATCTTGCTTTAAAGAATCATTCAATTCATTGGTTCCTTTTAACAAAACAATGCGTCATACACCATTTTTCGCGCCTGTCTTTTCAAAACAGTATTGCTTCTAAGCATATTCACTATCTACTAAAATACACAATAAAAAACCAACAATAACAAACGAACTCAAACTTAACAAAAAACAATAACAATACACTATACTAGGTGGTAGGACTTTTCTGCAAAGTTCGTCTAGGTAGGTACCACCGCTTTGCCAGTTATTCTGCCGCCAAGCAGTAGTGTGCAAGCACTGCTGTGTTCCGGTTTGAAGGGCACTGTAGCTATTGAAATTACTGGGCAAATGAGACTTTATGATCAGATCTCACATTCGAGTAATCTTATTACCAGACTGTGCTGTCTCAGGATGATGTGCGCAGTGCGGTGTCTCGCGAAACTTTATAATTTTGGAGTTCCGGGTGACACTATTCTGTTATGGGCAGCCGTGTAGCTTAACATCAGGTGAATGATTAGAACGTCACATCAATCTATAACATAAAAAAAACACCTTAGAGCGCGAGTGTACAGTCAGACCCCGCGGAGCGTGGTGTGGGGGGCGGGGGGCGGAGTGCGGCAGCCAACCGGCGCTCCGCACGCGCTCCCTTCCTCCCCCGCGCCCCCCGGGATACCTCATTTTTTACTTCTGCGCAATGACGCGCAGCGCTATAGTTACGTGCCGCTCCTTATATCTCACTTACGTTAACTTTCGTCACCATCAGCGAAATAGTAGCCAAATACAAGCGTATCGTAGATAAAAAATGGGATTCAAACCTGTGACCAATATTATTCAAGTGTATATTACAGTAAACCCTGCAATTAGCGCTGGAAAATCGACATCAATCTTTGGTCATTTCACACAGTGTCATCTAACCCCAAAATAAGAAAAAGCTTGTACTATGGGAACCAGAAAATAATTAATACTTTTTTAATACATACTCGAATGGCCTGGCCTGATAGCTCAGTTGGTAGTAACCCTGCCTTCTGAATTGCAGGTTTTGGATTCCCATCCAGGACCAGCGTTTGTGAGATGAACATCGATGCTTGTTCTGTGTTTGGTGTCATATTGTATTCTATGTATGTAATAATACAATGATATTGGTGTTCAACTAAACATTTCATACAAATTTGGTAGTCATTACAGTAACAATACATTCGAATATACTCGGACTAAAAACAGTTTCAACTTGTGTGCATTCTGTGTCGCATACTCTAAAGCTAAACGAAATTAACATATTTCTGTCTTTTTCATTTCCCCTTTATCAGAAGAGCCGCCATACTTTAAGTATACTTTAGTTTTAGAAAATGCGACACAGAATCGACACCCAATATGTGTGGACATTTCATCCAACGCCATCTTGTCCCAAACTAAGCAAAGCTTGTGCTATAGGAACCGGATAACTGATACAATACTTAGATACTTTTTGTTTGTAAATACATATAGAATACAATATGACACTCAGACACAGAACAAACACCTATGTTCATCACACAAAATGTTTGTCCTGGATGGGAATCGAACCCACAACCAGTTCAGAAGGCAGAGCAACTACCAACTGAGCTACCAGGCCAGTCTGTGTTAAGTTTTCTGTTCATATAATTCTGTTAGCTTAATATACATTTTATACTTACTTTTATTTTTTTTCTTATAAATATAGATTATCGAAACGGGCCAGATCTCTGAGCGCGGGACGAAGGTGAGTTGAAAAGGCTTAAACCCATTTACACTAAGGTTTGCTCTTAAGCTTGCACTTATCTCTCCAGGACTTACCCAAATGCGTTTCAGTAGGTACGTCATAGAGAGATAATTTGTGAACTTAGGATTTTTGCTCTCAAATTTTAGCGTAGACGGGCATTAATTTCTTAATATAACAATTTTCTTGTAAGGGAAAAATAAAGTTATTAATTATTAAGAGGTTAGAGGGTCTTCGCCCCTTCTGGGGTCCAAGAGGAATAAAAATTCTTGATATGCCTCGTCTTTGCCCTACCTGGGGCCCAACAGGAATAATCATTCGCGTAGGCCCCACGTTTTCACCCCATCTGGGGTTTTAGTGAAATAGAAATTCCCGTTGACACCTTGGGGGCAAAAATGTGGGGCACTACGGGAATAATCCGAAAAGCGAGTGCGAAAAGGTTTCTTCTAGGCGAGTGTGCTATATAGAACCGCATTATCACACTAATATTATAAAGGCGAAAGTTTGTATGTGTGTTTGTGTGTATGTAGCAATAAACATACACATGTTTGTTACTTCTTCACGCTCAAACGGCTGAATGGATTTAGATGAAATTTGGCACCAAGATAGCTTATACACTGGATTAACATATAAGCTACATTATATCCCAGATCCCAGAAGTGAAATTTTCCCGTGGGATGAGCAAATACTTAAAATACTTTTTTACGCGAGTGAAACTGCGGGGCGCAATTAGTCATTTAATATCACGGGAAACATAAGATTATTTGATATTATGTCTTTACCTAATAAATGGTCATTTTTTAAAATGAAATAATAAATAAATATTGGTGGACATTTCACACAGCGCCATCTAGCCCCAAACTAAGCAAAGCTCGTACTATGGGAACCAGATAACTTATATAATACGTAGATACTTTTTGTTTGTAAATAACATAGTAACATAGAATACAATAAGCTACCTAAAATAGTTATCAGAATTTGAGATCAAAAAGGTAAACAAAGAGGATAACAGCACAAAAAATTATAGAAAATTGTGCAATCTACAATTGAAGGGTTGAGAATAAAAAGGATTTAACTGACAAATTGACAGTTACGAGGAAATTGACTTTAAACGTCAACGGCGTCATTTTAATGTAGAGTGCTTATAAGGTAATAGAAAAGGTTTATGTAAGTTTCAGTTGCTTGAAAAGGTTTTAATTCTATTTAAAATTACTAAATATAGTACTAATTCATACAATTACTGTAAAAATACAATATAATAAAATAAATATAGTAATGTTTTTATGCTAAGCAAACTGTATTCCTGTGACAGATAAACCATTTTTAGACTCAAAATCTCGAGATTTAAGCCTCATTTCGGTATTTTGAGAATGTATTATTGAAGATAATTTCACGCTGAATCCAACGATACCCATAAGTCATTTTGTCAAAAAAATCAGTTAAATCCTTTTTATTCTCACCCCTTCAATTTATACCTTAACGAGCTTCTGCCCGCAGCTTCGCCCGCGGCGTGACCAATGGGAAAATAATTCAACCACCCATTTCACCCTCTTAAGGGTAGAATTTCGAAAAATCCTTTCTTAGCGGATGCCTACGTCATAACATCTACCTGCATACCAAATTTCAGCCCGATCCGTCCAGTGGTTTGGGCTGTGCGTTGATAGATCACTATGTCAGTCAGTCAATCAGTCGGTCACCTTTGAGTTATATATATTTAGATTTATTTTCTATATTTTTTATTTATATTAATCAAAGTTACTCTCCAATCGCTGCATATTAACCAATGCAGAGGCAGTTTATTGATGCCCTTCTTGAAGAAATCAACCGGACGGAAGGCAACATATTATATACGCACAAAGTGCCTTTATTGTTTAATCTAACTACTACAATATATAATGCTACTATTATATTTACTTTTATTTATACTCGGTGGAATTTAATTCACTCTTTTCCTTAAATGTATGTACTCGAACCATGCTATAGAATATTCGTACAATGCCCAATTAAAAAAAAAAACTGTTTTGTTTTAGTATCTAGTGCCTCCTAAAATAACTGCATGACAGCCGAAATGTCTATTTAACGGTACACACAGCGCGGGCACCAGTTGTGTGGTTTGTAAATGTTTCGTAGGCAATAAAACACCTGCTTTATTCAATGTTGCAAGGCATTTATTTAGAATTTCGATTCGCAGTGATTTGATAATACCTAGTTTTAAGTTTTATTTCATAAGTAAGTTTGGGAGCGTTCTATAGCATGGACTGAATACATACATTAAAGGAAAAGAACTTTTTTTTTTTTTTTTTTTTACTTCAAACTTGTCTAGCATTTGACCACGCTCTCACCTGATGGGAAGTGACGATGCGATCGAAAGTGTAGCGTGCTAGCCAAGTAAATACCTATTCACTCTTCTCTTGAACACGCCCGGGTCATATTTCGCCGGAAACACAGACGCTGGCAGGGCATTCCATTCCTTAGCCGTTCTAATTAAGAACGTTGAGTCAAATCGCTTGGTACGAATGGGTGGTATTTCGACCACGAAAGGATGGCGCTTAGCCGAGCATCTAGTAGTCCGGTAGAACGAATTAAATTCCACCTTGTATATATTATTTATTATATAAATGTAAATTGTTACAGAAAAAAGGCAGAAAGTAAAGCGGCAAAAAAGACGCGCGGTAAATCTAGCAGCCGTGTTTCTCACAGTCACGCCAAACTTATAGAAGGGCTCGCGCAACCGGTGCAAAGCGATAAGGCGATGAGGTGAGTACACAGGGCAGGGACAATAATAATAATAGCCCAACGATCACATACATAGATCCTGGACCCTAACTAGGATTCCGTGTCTAGGGACCCATTAACTACGAGGACCATGGTCCCACAACACCCAGATTCAGGACAAGTATTTGCGCTTTTTTTAAATATAATATCCGATTATCCAATTTTTTTTTGATAAATAATCAAGACGTGAGGACCTTTAATTGGCTTCATAATGCATAACATGATTCTACGATTTAAGAAAAAGCTGTTGGCTTTCCCAAAAATAAATAAATAATAATAATAATATAATAATAATAACATGATAATAATAATATGTGTCGACATCTCACACAACGCCATCTAGCCCCAAACTAAGCAAAGCTTATATTATGGGAACCAGATAGTTGATACAATACTTAGATACTTTTTGTTTGTAAATATATACATATAATACAATATAACACCCAGACAGAACAAACACCCATGTTCATCACACGAATGTTTGTCCTGGGTGGGAATCGAACCCACAACCCACAGTTCGGAAGGTAGGGTTACTACCAACTGAGCTATCGGGCCAGTCAATATATTTTTTTGTTTTGTTATGGCTCCACACCTTTGTGTATTTAGCCAGTGTCAAGTAATTGATAATTTCTCGAGTTAAGTAATATATATGTATATATATGTGTGTCAAGTCACAGTCGAAGTCATCAAGTCAAGTCATACTCCTAGTAAAGTGGTGGCAACTTTACCAGAAGCTTCTATGGAGTTTTGAAAACAACACGAAAAGAAACGTTTCACCATCATTACACCACTTTCCTACACTCACGCCTGTAATCCAGCACTTAACGAATAAAATGCCACCAATTTTATGCACTGACACTGAAAGTAACACAAGTTTTGGAAAATAATACAATGCGGTGACGTGATCTTTTTCGTTTTCCCGCCAAAAACCTCCGGGCCGGTCAATATGATATGCAATTGTCCCCAGAATAATGCAGAGCATGGGATGGACGGGCGGAGCTCTAGGGCTTCGCGGCACCGGCATCATCGAGCCCATCCGGCCGGCAATCGACAAGGTGAGTGACGAGAATACACCCGAACCTTTATTCCCGCAGATATAAGATCGTTTTTACATTGTCCGAAACCTTCAATCTAAGAGCTAATGGGAATCTCATAGGGTGCAGTTTCTTACACTACTTTATTTATTACTAGTTGCGCCCCGCGGTTTTATCCGCGAAAAAAAAAATTAATTATGTGAAGGAGTAACAAACATACACACATACAAACTGTCGCCTTTATAGCATTAGTGTGATTATTGTTACATGTTGGTTTTTTAAGCACTAACCTATTATTTAATGACAAAATGCTTCAATCTCATAAAACAACATATTAATACTATCTTGTCAACCCATTTACTTTTTATACTACTATTATTACTCATAATTGAAGGGTTGAGAATAACAAGGATTTAACTGACAAATTGACAGTTTCGAGAAAATTGACTTTAAACGTCAACGGCGTCATTTTAATGTAGAGTGCTTATAAGGTAATAGAAAAGGTTTATGTAAGTTTCAGTTGCTTGAAAATGTTTTAATTCTATTTAAAATTACTAAATATAGTACTAATTCATACAATTACTGTAAAAATATAATATAATAAAATAAATATAGTAATGTTTTTATGCTAAGCAAACTGGTATTCCTGTGACAGATAAACCATTTTTAGACTCAAAATCTCGAGATTTAAGCCTCATTTCGGTATTTTGAGAATGTATTATTGAAGATAATTTCACGCTGAATCCAACGACACCAATAAGTCACTTTGTCAAAAAAAATCAGTTAAATCCTTTTTATTCTCACCCCTTCAATTGTTATTACTATAACTATTACTTACTTATTACCTACTATTACTTGTTACTTTACTTATCATTGTAAATACTTGAATGAAGTAAGCTAAAGTTACCTTTAAATAATCACCTTTAAGTTACCTTTAGCTTACTTCATAAGTTACTGTTTGCCTTAACAAATTGCAACACTTGTCAGAGTATATATTTTAGGTTACTGTAAGTGTATACTTAAGCACCAAATATATTTAAGCAATAAATAAATAAACAAGGTGACAAATCACTAGGTGGTAGGACTTTACTGCAAAGTTCGTCTAGGTAGGTACCACCGCTTTGCCAGTTATTCTGCCGCCAAGCAGTAGTGCGCAAGCACTGCTGTGTTCCGGTTTGAAGGGCACTGTAGCTAGTGAAATTACTGGGCAAATGAGACTATGATCTGATCTCACAGTTTAGTAATCTTATTACTAGATTGTGCTGATGTCTCTGGATGACGTGCGCAGTGCAGTGTCACGCGAACCTCTATACTTTAGAGTTCCGAGTGACACTGCAGCTGATATGGGCAGCCGTGTCGTTTAACATCAGGCGAACGGCTAGCTCGTCACGTCATTCCTTAACATAAAAAAAAAAAAAAAATTTTTGCTGTTTCCTTTTTGTACAAGTTTATTTGAATTTTACTACATATATTTTCTACTAGTTATTTAGTTTTATATTTCTTAGGCATCACGAGCTGGTTTCGGCCACGTGCCACCGCCGCCGAAACCGGTGAAACCGAAGCCGAAGCCGAAGGCGCGGGTCACGAAACCGGTGGCGCCGAAGGACGACGCGCCCGTATCAACTACGGTGGTTCCGGAAACGGATCTCCTACCATTTGGAGTGTTGCCAGTTAGCTGTTTACAACCAAACTTAATCCCGCCTGGAATACTACCAAAAAGTATACAAAAAAATTTTTTCACCATAATTATGTTTACTAGGTGGTAGGAATTTTCTGTAAAGTTCGTCTAGTTAGGTACCACCGGTTTGCCAGTTATTCTGCCGCCAAGTAGTAGTGTGCAAGCACTACTGTGTTCCGGTTTGAAGGGCACTGTAGGTAGTGAAATTACTGGGCAAAGACTTTATGATCTGATCTCACAGTCAAGTAATCTTGTTATAAGACTGTGCTGATGTCTCAGGATGATGTGCGCAGTGCATTGTCACGCGAAACTCTGTTTTAGAGTTCCGAGTGACACTGTTATGGGCGGCGGTGTCGCTTAACATCAGGTGAACGGCTAGTTCGTCACATCATTCATTAAAATTTAAAAAAAAATACTGGTCTAATAGCATAGTTGGTTGTAGCTCTGACTTCTGTATACCCACAAATCCCCTAATTACTTAATGATTGTTAATTCCCACAAATACCTATCTGATTATTTATTTCCACAAATCCCCTAATTAATTAATGATTGTTTATTCCCACAAATATCTGATGATTTATTCCCACAAATCCACTAATTAATTAATGATTTTTTATTCCCACAAATGTCTAATGATTTATTCACACCAATTCCCTGATCAATGAAGGAATAGTAGGAATGGTAGGAATAGACAATCGTTTATTCCTACAAATCCCCTCATCATTAATTATTGCTTATTCTCACAGGAGTACCCGGTATGTTGGTGAAAACGATACAGTTAACTCATCCTTACGGCTCCACTATACTGGACGCCATTCTCGAACTGGTGTTGAACAAAAGCATTGGCATGGTTGAATTCATCTACTCAATCTATCTACAGGTATATTTTTAATTTGTTTCAATATAATAGTTTAAATTGTAGATTTTCGAAAATTCTTTACGCACTCATGGCTTGGGGAGTAAGCTGGTGAATGCGAGGCGAACGAAAGTTGAAGTTGGTTCACGTAGATCTCCATTGTCAACATAACAAAGTTAAAAATTAACTACAACTATTACACGGCTAACACTCACGATATACAGTCGAATAACTCGACCGGTGTTCGGGCAATATAGATGCCCATCCTTACCACGTCCACGTCAGTTTTTTTTTATTTGTTGGCTATCAATTTTGTGTATTTAGCCAGTATCAAGTAATGATATTTCCCGCAAATATGTGTCAAATCACAGTCAAGTCATAGTCAAGTCATAGTCAAGTCATGATCAAGTCATAGTCAAGTCATAGTCAAGTCATAGTCAAGTCATAGTCAAGTCATAGTCAAGTCATAGTCAAGTCATAGTCAAGTCATAGTCAAGTCATAGTCAAGTCATAGTCAAGTCATAGTCAAGTCATAGTCAAGTCATAGTCAAGTCATAGTCAAGTCATAGTCAAGTCATAGTCAAGTCATAGTCAAGTCATAGTCAAGTCATAGTCAAGTCATAGTCAAGTCATAGTCAAGTCATAGTCAAGTCATAGTCAAGTCATAGTCAAGTCATAGTCAAGTCATAGTCAAGTCATAGTCAAGTCATAATCAAGTCATAGTCAAGTCATAGTCAAGTCATAGTCAAGTCATAGTCAAGTCATAGTCAAGTCATAGTCAAGTCATAGTCAAGTCATAGTCAAGTCATAGTCAAGTCATAGTCAAGTCATAGTCAAGTCATAGTCAAGTCATAGTCAAGTCATAGTCAAGTCATAGTCAAGTCATAGTCAAGTCATAGTCAAGTCATAGTCAAGTCATAGTCAAGTCATAGTCAAGTCATAGTCAAGTCATAGTCAAGTCATAGTCAAGTCATAGTCAAGTCATAGTCAAGTCATAGTCAAGTCATAGTCAAGTCATAGTCAAGTCATAGTCAAGTCATAGTCAAGTCATAGTCAAGTCATAGTCAAGTCATAGTCAAGTCATAGTCAAGTCATAGTCAAGTCATAGTCAAGTCATAGTCAAGTCATAGTCTAGTCAAAGTCATACTCCTAGTAAAGTGGTGGCAACTTTACTTGAAGCTCCTATGGAGTTTTGGAAACAACACGAAAAGAAACGTTTCACCATCATTATACAATTTTCCCACACTCACGCCTGTAATCCAGCACTTAACGAATAGAATACCACCAATTTTATGCACTAACACTGAAAATAACACAAGTTTTGGAAAATAATACAATGCTGTGACGCAATCTTTTTCGCTTTCCCGACAAAATCCCACTTCAGTTTCTATAATATTAAAGTTAAACATTTGTATTATTATGTTGGTACGTCCGGTAAAATATCAATTTACAATTATTGTCAAGATGGCGACATTAACATTAAACAAAGCAAAAACAAAGTTATACCGGCCGATTAATCCAAAAACACATTTTTCGTAATAGCTGTGCATTTACAGCACGTGCCGAGCCTAGTGTAATATATATATATATTACACTAGGCTCGGCACGTGCTGTATATGTGTGTGTACATCTCACACAACGCCATCTAGCCCCAAACTAAGCAAGGCTTGTATTATGGGAACCAGACAACTGATACAATACTTAGATACTTTTTGTTTGTAAATACATACATAGAATACAATATAACACCCAGACACAGAACAAACACCTATGTTCATCACACAAATGTTTGTCCTGGGTGGGAATTGAACCCACAACCCACAGTTCAGAAGGCAGGGTTACTACCAACTGAGCTATGGAGCCAGTGTGTGGAGTGTGGGAGCCAGGTGTTCCAATTCTCCACCATTATGTAATTTTGCCTTTTGTCAAATAAATGTTTTTTCATTTTAATTTATCCTTGTTAAGTATATAATTATTGTTCTTTTTTTCAGAAAAAGCCAAGAGAACTGTCAACCTTTATAGTTGAGGCCGTTTCATGTTTCAATCAGAGAAAACTATTTGAATTTCTAACGTCCCAGTCTCAAAGGCAAATAGCCACAAGCATTTTGGCAGTGTCACAGAATTGTTCGGACGTACAACTTACCACAGAGCTATATGACAGGTAAGTAAAGAAAGAAAGGAAAGAAATACATTCAGGACATCACTGACTGGCCCGATAGCTCAGTTGGTAGTAACCCTGCCTTCTGAACTATGGGTTGTGAGTTCGATTCCCACCCAGGACAAACATTTGTGTGATGAACATAGGTGTTTGTGTCTGGGTGTTATATCGTATTACAAGTATATATTTACTAAAAAAAACTATTTCAGTATTGTATCAGTTATCTGGTTCCCATAATACGAGCTTTGCTTAGTTTGGGGCTAGATGGCGTTGTGTGAGATGTCCGCACATATTATTATTATATTATTATTATCACACAACATTACATTATAGGAGAGTCATATATTGACAGCCTCTGTGGTGTGGTGGTTGAGCAGGTCGGCTCATAGCCCGGAGGCGGCGGGTTCGATTCCCGCGACGGCACAAGTATTTGTGCATAGAAATTTTACTACGTAGTAGGACTTTGTTGCAAAGTTCGTCTAGGTAGGTACCACCGCTTTGCCAGTTATTCTGCCGCCAAACAGTAGTGTGCAAGCACTACTGTGTTCCAGTTTGAGGGGCACTGTAGCTAGTGAAATTATTGGGCAAAGACTATGATCTGATCTCACAGTCATGTAATCTTATTAACAGACTGTGCTGATGTATCAGGATGATGTGCACAGAGCAGTGTCACGCGAGACTTGAGGTTCCGAGTGACACTGTTCTGTTATGGGCAGCCGTGGCGCTTAACATCAGGTGAACGACTAGCTCGTCACATCATACCAAAACGTAAAAAAATAAAATAAAATGAAATAGTTCGTAGTTCCTGGGTCCCTAGACACAGGGAATCCTAGTTAGGGACCAGGATCTATGTATGTGATCGAAAAAAATATATTACATTATATAAAGTTAAATGTTGACTCACTGACTCACTTAGAGAATTGATTGAAGAGATGGGAGGTGATGGAGAAAAAGTGACTATAGGTTCGCGTAGAGGAGGGCGAGTAACCGACGAGAAAAATCTGACATCATCGGAAAATCGTCTTCGAGATGGAACCGCTCGACGGATCTCGGAAACCAAAAGTCGGATTGGTGTCGCCTTCTAACTAAAGTTGGAGGAAACCCTGAGAGGATTTTAGAGAAATAAAAAAAAATGGGGTTCCCATACAAAAAAACTAAAATTCCATACAAAATGGAAACGCTCGTAGATCGAAAACGGTAAGAGTCACGCGGGGGGTGCTCGACCGAATGTCGTAGAGGACGTTGGGGGCTTTCCGACGGTGGTCATTAAAATCCAAGATGGCGGATTCAAGATGGCGGCCATTTTGAAAGTTGGTCCGATCCGACTGATCTTTTGCATCGGAGGGTTTTCGAGGCCGCAGATTCCATATTTGAAAAAAAAATTTCGATTCCGCCATTTTTAAAGGTGGCCGCCATACAAATTTTTTTTTACAAATTCAACGCATCGTTTCTCGATACCTATGGGAAAATTTGCGATCGTTCTTTACGATTCGTATAGACGTGGTAGTTTGAAATTCAAAAATATTCAAATCCTGGTCTTTCGACCTTCCATCATCGCGACCGTCAACGGCCTGGCTAAACGGTACCAGATAGGTCACGTGCGTTTTAAGGAATGTTATAGCAAACCTTGAGACGATTTTAGGGCAGATAAAAAAAATTCAAAATGGCGGAAAAAAAAATCCGCCATACAAATTTTGACCGGAAATGACGCCGAAACCGTGATACTTTAGTATAAAGAGCTCAAACTAATATTGTTCGGAAGCCCAAGGAGAAGAATCCGGATTATTTTTTTTTTCAAAATGGCGGAATTTTAGGTCACGGCGGAAAAAAAAGTTTCACCGATGCGGATGAAAATCGATATCTGAAAGTTCCATAGAATGCCGATCAACATTATGAAATCAAATTTTGACTTTCGCCATTTTTTAATATGGCCGCCATACAAAGGTACTTTTATCGAAATGTACACTTTCCTTTTTGGAGCCACGAATACCAATATTTTAGAAAAGTCGTTCCTGAGGATCAAGTGAAGATACAATAAGGGTTAAAATGCAAATATAACAAAACCGATTTTTTTCAAAATGGCGGCTACAGTAATATCAACTTTAAGTAAAAGTTATCCGATCCAGATGAAAATCGATATCCGACTATCCCCCTCGATGATTAGTAGGAATATGGAAAAAAAATTTTGATTCCGCCATTTTTCAATATGGCCGCCATACAAAGGTACACTATACCCCCTACTTCCCTCGGAAATCGCGAGAGATAGAGGGGTCGACCTCGAACTAAAGTTTGCGTGCTTTTTGGTACCCTTTCAAATCTGTAAAAAAAAATACAAGTTTCATACAATTTTTTTTTTTAAATCTTAAGAAATTCGGGCCGCGTTCGGTTTCCGCGCGAATCGCGAGAGACTTTCAAGGAAGTTCATAGCAGTTTTCAGCACCGTTTCGAAGCTGAAACTGTAAGCTATTTTTTAATGTAAAAAAAAAGTGGGGTTATCGCTTTAGATTTTGAATTACGGACCTTTTTTAAAAAAAAAAACTAACTTCTCAACGGATGTCGGTTAAGAAAAACTAAATATGCAGATTTGTTGCAAAAAAATCATATATTACGATGCAATATTTTTTTACACACCGGTCAATAGTAATTTTATTTTTAATCGATTTTTAAAGGTATTATTTCATGCGCGGAACGAAGCGCGCTCTTAATAATAGTATCCGTAGTAGGTACGTTGAAACGATTCGACTCTATTGTAACGGAGCCAAGGTTGACTTTACTATACCGTTACTTGACCATCGCTCCTATTGCATTCGGAAACTGATGGCACCACAAAAGCTTACTCCATTGGTTGGTTACACAGAATGACTGGTGAGATGCGAACGATACTGAAGGAGAGCACTCGGTAAACGATTGTCGTTATGATTATGTAATATGTCCACACATATTATATTATATTAATAAAATTAGGTACTTAATTTTTGACCAAATTGCCCTATAAATAAGTGAAGTATGGTGAATACATTCCCACATTTCACAAAAAAGCACCCCCGCCACCCCGTCCCGTCAACCCGCTGTCCTGTCGCATCACCGGCGCCTGCCCACTGCGTAATTAGTGTCATCGCAAGCGCCGACTGATGTGTACATCCGGTTTACCGCTTCCTACTTCCGCGCCCGCAACAATACGCGTGTAATCCTTCGTGTGTCGTGCTGCGTGTGTGATCCGTGATAAAGGGTGTAGGTATTCAGCGGTTGGGAAACATTGGTGTTCTAAATAACTGTTTCGTATTTTATCGAAGGAAGACTGAATAATGTGTCATACTTAAACGTTTTAAAAAGTGTGATGAACGACATGTAGTCACAAGGACGTGAGTACTTAAGTAGTAACTTCGAATATAGCTGGACAAGTCGTAGAGGGCCTGTTCCGTGACCGGCTTGCTCTCCGGATCTCACTCCATTAGATTCTTACTTATGAGGTGAGGTAAAACTATTTGTGTACGCTACAGAGTATGTAAACAAGGAAGAATTAAAGACTAAAATCATTAGTGCATTTAAAACTGTTAAAAGTGATTCATTCGTTTTGGATCGTGTGAAAGACAACATGCGTCAGCGTGCCGAGCTGTGCTTCACGCGAAGAGGTGCACATTATTAAAAAAATTAAGGTTGTAAATAGGTGGTACGATTTAGTTTAATCGTTGTAAATAACTATCATTCCCTTTTTTAAATACGCCAAAAATACCAAGGTAAGTCAATGCGTATTCAGTTCATTTTGATTTAAGTTCGTCTTAAATACAAATTATTTCAATTTCTAAAATCAACCTAATTAATCAACAAATTGGTGATTATGTATTTCTGCCTGATTAAACTATGAATGGAGAACGGACCATAGCAGCCTTATTAATAAACGGGTATTAGTTTTGGGTTAGTTACTTCAGCTTTTGTCCTTTTCTTGCTACTGGAATATTTAGCTGGATTGAAAGAGACAAAAGATTGTGTAACTAATCCAAAGCTATTTCGTGTTTATTAATAAGGCTGTATGTACTTCTTCATCGCAGGTTGCAGGTTCCGTCTTTTTCATTTCCCCTTTATCAGAAGAGTACCGCCATACTTTAAGTTTACTTTAGTTTTAGAGAATGCGACACAGAATCGACACCAATGTCGGGAACCGTATAGATCTGTAGGTATAGGTATCTATCTATACAAAAGCGCGGCGGCTCAGCACCTTTACCGCGTTACCGTTCTGGGAATCGGCTTCGCTTGCCATCTTGCACGTGCCAATTTTTTTTTTACAAATTCAACACATTGTTTCTCGATACCTATGGGAAAGTTTGCCATTGTTTTTTACGATTCATATAGATATGGTAGTTTGGAATTTTAAAAAATTCAAATCCTGGTCTTTCGATCTTCCATCATCGCGACCATCAACGGCCTGGCTAAACTGTACGAGATAGATCATGTGCGTTTTAAAAAATGTTATAGCAAACCCTTGGACAATTTTAGGGCAAATAAAAAAAATTCAAAATGGCGGGAAAAAAATCCGCCATACAAATTTAGACCGGAAATGACGCCGACACCGTGATACTTTAGCATAAACAGCTCAAACTAATATTGTTTAGGAGCCCAAGGGGAATATATCGGAATATTTTTTTTTCAAAATGGCGGAAATTTAGTTCACGGCGGAAAAAAAGTTTCACCGATCCGGATGAAAATCGATATCTGGAAGTCCTATTGAATGATTATTAACATTCTGAAATCAAATTTTGACTTTCGCCATTTTTTAATATGGCCGCCATACAAAGGTACTTTTATCGAAATATACACTTTCCTTTTTTGAGCTACGAATACCAATATTTTAGAAACGTCATTCCAAAGGATCAAGTGAAGATGCAATAAGGGTTAAATTGACAAAACCGATTTTTTCAAAATGGCGAATACGGAAATATCGACTTTAAGAAAACGTTATGCGATCCAGATGAAAATCGATATCTGACTATCCTCCTTGATGATTAGTAGGAATGTGAAAAACAAATTTTGATTCCGTCATTTTTCAATATGGCCGCCATACAAAGGTAAACTATACCCCCTACTTCCCTCGGAAATCGCGAGAGATAGAGGGGTTGACCTTGAACTAAAGTTTGCATGCCTTTCGGTACTCTTTCAAATCTGTAAAAAAAAATTACGCGTTTCATACAATTTTTTTTTAATCTTAAGACATTCGGGCCGCGTTCGGGTTCCGCGCGAATCGCGAGAGACTTTCGAGGAAGTTCATACCAGTTTTCAGCACCGTTTCGAAGCTGAAACTGTAAACTATTTTTTAATGTAAGAAAAGGGGGAGGTTATCGCTTTAGATTTTGAATTACCGACATTTTTTTTTTTTTTAAATCTAACTTCTCAACTGATGTCGGTTAAGAAAAACTGAATATGCAGATTTGTTTCAAAAAAATCATATATTACGGTGCGATATTTTTTAACACACCGGTTAATATATTTTTTTTTTTTATTGATTTTTAAAGGTATTTTTTCATGCGCGGATCGAAGCATACTCGTAATAATAGTAGAGCCGTAGTAGGTACGTTGAAACGATTAAACTTAGCGACACGGACGTAATACATCGGTCTCAGTCTCTCTTATAAGAAATGTCTGTAGGTGAGAGAAGAGTGACCGGTGTAATCTCGAACGCTTCTGACATATAAATGAAAAGACACGGTACTAAAAGCAATACCAATATCGAAGTGTAGGGTTAAAGATTGCACTTGATTGCAGCGTGTGAGGGCCCTGGTTCGCATTCACACAATGCTGATGAATTTTGTAGGAGCTTTTAATATTATTTTTTAAGTCGAATAACACGAACCCCGCGGGTCGCTTGATTTAAAGTATATAACACAATAACATTATTTTTTTTATAGGCAATTGTTTACCACATTTTTGCAAGCGTCATGTCAAAAGAGAAAATGATAGGTAAGGATAACTATGTATGGGAATTCCTCACCTTAATTATGGTTAACAAACCATAATGCCAATAGGTAAGGAATTCCCATTCACTGACTCTTACTTTAAAGCTTACGAGATGTTTCTCGTAAGCTTTAAAGTAAGAGTCAGTCAGACACGGTACACGGCACGGTCCAAATAATTTTTTTTTCTTCTGTTTTGGCATCGCGCGAATACTGCGTGGCTCAGTCGTGGCGGCTCTTGGTAGCGGTGCGTGAGGGCCCTGGTTCGCATTCAGATAACGCTGACAATATATTTTTTGTAGAAACTTTGTTTTGTACGGCCGCTCGCGGCCCGCGGTGGTTTGACTAAAAAAAAGAGACTTTTCGACGCGAGAGACTTTCAAGGAAGTTCATACCAGTTTTCAGCACCATTTCGAAGCTGAAACTGTAAACTGTTTTTTAATGTACATAAAAGGGGTTATCGCTTTAGATTTTGAATTACGGACCAAAGTTTCGCTTGCACAATCTCTCCTTCTTCCAATTCTCGACTATGCTGACGCCTGCTACCTTGACCTTACTGAGGAGCAACTCAATAAACTTGAGCGTCTTCAAAATTACTTACAATTTGTTTTCGGTCTCCAAAAATATGATCACGTCTCAGTTGCGTTCTAAACTCAAGTGGCTCGCAATACGTCTTTGCCGGAATACTCATATCCTGTCTCTTTTTTTTTATAATATATTGTTTAATCCTTCTACTCCCCACTATTTGAAGGCTCGATTCGATTTTCTTTATCACTCCCACTCCAACTCTATGTCTCTTAGGTCATCGGAAAACCTCCTTCCCAAGCCCCCGGTACGTCGTACTTCGTTCTACGACCACTCCTTCACAGTTCAAGCTGTTAGATTGTGGAATGAACTCCCTGTTATCATTTGACGCGCTCAATCACTTTTCACTTTTAAATATCAAGTCAAAAATTCATATTTATCTAACCTGACTCCTTACTAAATAAACTGTGTTCCTTTTAACTGGTATAAGTATATATATATATATAGATTTAATAATTCCTGTATTGTATGAATTTCGTTGGTGAGACAAAGAGTTATCTATCTATCTATATTGTACATGTATATATATTATGTATCAATGATTTAGGTATATGTATTTTATTATTATTTATTCTTATGTATTATATTATTTGAGTATAGGTTAGTATATAGTATTTATTTGCACCGCCGTCCTCGCTCATAGTGTCTCATATCTCTGTCCATACAAAGGTTGTCTGGAAGAGATCGCTCTTAGCGATAAGACCGTCCATTGTACCTTATTACGTGATTCTATTTTCTACATGTTTATTTTTGGTGTCAATAAAGCGTTTTGTATTGTGTTGTATTGTAAGTAGTTAGAACCTTGACTTTATTACAAAACGCCGACTAATTGAAGACCAGCTGATAGAGATAGTCCATGGCTTAAATCAATATTTACCATAGACATATATTTACCATAGACTAAATACGAAAAAAGTTTGTTCATTTGGACCACATTTATTCACACGATCCTTTTTTAACGTTTTCTTATATTTAGAATTTTTGTTTTCGTCTATAATATACGTGCATTGGCCTTGGAAAGCTTATTGTTTGCATATTTTTTAAAGAATAAATAATCAGTACATAAATATGGCATTGCTTAACGCGCGAAAATTGATATTTCTGTTTATTGTTGTTATAACTAACTGTAACTATAGTAAATATCGTATAAATGGAGCAACAATAGATATGTTTTATCAAAGACCAACACAACCTCAAAATCGTCTAACAAAGAAGGTTTGATAACCCAACATTGGCGTTTAGTGCGTAAATAGTTTTTAATCTTAAAAGTTTCATTTTTCCACCACCGTGGCGCTAGCAAGTGTCGTTTTTTTTGCATTATTTAGGGTGGATTCGACCAAACGAGAGTAAATTTTATTCTTAGAATAAATCGCCATTTGTTCGAGAGTAAATCAATTTCACATTTTACCATCTACAATTCTAAGAATAGCAAGTCTATTCGAGTATTATTACTATACTACCGTTTTTGGTGGAATAACAGAGTTATTCCGAGAATATTTTAATTCAAAATAGACAAAGATAAAAAAAAGACGTCCGACCATGTATTTTGTCATTTACTTTCCTACACTATAATACGACAAAAGCGAGTTGATATGACATAAGCTTGAATACCGTGTCGTTGTAGAACAACAATTGTTAACTGGGTAATAGATTCGTTCATCGTTTATTCCGCTATTCGCGTATAGTAATTCTGAGCGTAGCTAAACTTAGTATTGCGTGGAAAAACGAAGAATGAATTACTCGAGTATAATATCGTGGAATAGATTTATTATGGTATAGTTACTCGTGTTTAAATCCAAGTTTGGTCGAATCCACCCTTAATAAAATGTTCATAAACGTATACGAGTGAAAGAAAAGGGAAATGATACAAAGACGAAAAATATGTAGAAAGGATAGAGTTTATAATTTTGAAAGTTATTAGAAACAATAAAAAAAGCCAAAGCTTAATAAATATCAGGATAAATATTTGAAAGTAAAGAAGATATATTTGTAGGAGGCCCAAATACTTTCGGATGGTATAATTTTTTTTTTGTTTTTTCTTTCAACACGCAAGGCGAATTAGGCGCAGCTGCGCGAATACTGCGTGGCCCAGTGGTGGCGGCTCTTGGTAGCGGTGCGTGAGGGCCCTGGTTCGCATTTTTTGTAGAAACTTTGTTTTGTACGAACTTTTTTTTAGTTAACACACCGCGGGCCGCTCGCGGCCCGCGCACGGGGCATAATACTAGTTACATTATATAAAGTTAAATGTTGACTCACTGACTGACTGACATCATTGATTGAAGAGATGGGAGGTGATGGAGAAAAAGTGACTATAGGTTCGCGTAGAGGAGGGCGAGTAACCGACGAGAAAAATCTGACATCATCGGAAAATCGTCTTCGAGATGGAACCGCTCGACGGATCTCGGAAACCAAAAGTCGGATCGGTGTCGCCTTCTAACTAAAGTTGGAGGAAACCCTGAGAGGATTTTAGAGAAATAAAAAAAAAATGGGGTTCCCATACAAAAAAACTAAAATTCCATACAAAATGGAAACGCTCGTAGATCGAAAACGGTAAGAGTCACGCGGGGGGTGCTCGACCGAATGTCGTAGGGGACGACGGGGGCTTTCCGACGGTGGTCATTAAAATCCAAGATGGCGGATTCAAGATGGCGGCCATTTTGAAAGTTGGTCCGATCCGACTGATTTTTTGCATCGGAGAGTTTTCGAGGCCCCAGATTATATATTTGAAAAAAAAAAATCGTTTCCGCCATTTTTAAAGATGGCTGCCATACAAATTTTTTTTTACAAATTCAACGCATCGTTTCTCGATACCTATGGGAAAGTTTGCAATCGTTCTTTACGATTCGTATAGACGCGGTAGTTTGAAATTCAAAAATATTCAAATCCTGGTCTTTCGACCTTCCATCATCGCGACCGTCAACGGCCTGGCTAAACGGTACGAGATAGGTCACGTGCGTTTTAAGGAATGTTATAGCAAACCTTGAGACGATTTTAGGGCAGATAAAAAAAATTCGAAATGGCGGAAAAAAAAATCCGCCATACAAATTTTGACCGGAAATGACGCCGAAACCGTGATACTTTAGTATAAAGAGCTCAAACTAATATTGTTCGGAAGTCCAGGGGGAAGAATTCGGAATATTTTTTTTTTCAAAATGGCGGAATTTTAGGTCACGGCGGAAAAAAAAGTTTCACCGATCCGGATGAAAATCGATATCTGAAAGTTCCATAGAATGCCGATCAACATTCTGAAATCAAATTTTGACTTTCGCCATTTTTTAATATGGCCGCCATACAAAGGTACTTTTATCGAAATGTACACTTTCCTTTTTGGAGCCACGAATACCAATATTTTAGAAAAGTCGTTCCTGAGGATCAAGTGAAGATACAATAAGGGTCAAAATGCAAATATAACAAAACCGATTTTTTTCAAAATGGCGGCTACAGTAATATCAACTTTAAGAAAAAGTTATCCGATCCAGATGAAAATCGATATCCGACTATCCCCCTCGATGATTAGTAGGAATATGGAAAAAAAAATTTGATTCCGCCATTTTTCAATATGGCCGCCATACAAAGGTACACTATACCCCCTACTTCCCTCGGAAATCGCGAGAGATAGAGGGGTCGACCTCGAACAAAAGTTTGCGTGCTTTTTGGTACCCTTTCAAATCTGTAAAAAAAAATACAAGTTTCATACAATTTTTTTTTTAAATCTTAAGAAATTCGGGCCGCGTTCGGTTTCCGCGCGAATCGCGAGAGACTTTCAAGGAAGTTCATAGCAGTTTTCAGCACCGTTTCGAAGCTGAAACTGTAAGCTATTTTTTAATGTAAAAAAAAAGTGGGGTTATCGCTTTAGATTTTGAAATACGGACCTTTTTTAAAAAAAAAAACTAACTTCTCAACGGATGTCGGTTAAGAAAAACTAAATATGCAGATTTGTTGCAAAAAAATCATATATTACGATGCAATATTTTTTTACACACCGGTCAATAGTAATTTTATTTTTAATCGATTTTTAAAGGTATTATTTCATGCGCGGAACGAAGCGCGCTCTTAATAATAGTATCCGTAGTAGGTACGTTGAAACGATTCGACTCTATTGTAACGGAGCCAAGGTTGACTTTACTATACCGTTACTTGACCATCGCTCCTATTGCATTCGGAAACTGATGGTACCACAAAAGCTTACTCCATTGGTTGGTTATACAGTATGACTGGTGAGATGCGAACGATTCTGAAGGAGAGCACTCGGTAAACGATTGTCGTTATGATTATGTAATATGTCCACACATATTATATTATATATATTAATAAAATTAGGTACTTAATTTTTGACCAAATTGCCCTATAAATAAGTGAAGTATGGTGAATACATTCCCACATTTCACAAAAAAGCACCCCGCCACCCCGTCCGTCTCAACCCGCTGTCCTGTCGCATCACCGGCGCCTGCCCACTGCGTAATTAGTGTCATCGCAAGCGTCGACAGATGTGTACATCCGGTTTACCGCTTCCTACTTCCGCGCCCGCAACAATACGCGTGTAATCCTTCGTGTGTCGTGCGTGTGTGATCCGTGATAAAGGGTGTAGGTATTCAGCGGGTGGGAAACATTGGTGTTCTAAATAACTGTTTCGTATTTTATCGAAGGAAGACTGAATAATGTGTCATACTTAAACGTTTTAAAAAGTGTGATAAACTACATGTAGTTACAAGGACGTGAGTACTTAAGCAGTAACTTCGAATATAGCTGGACAGGTCGTAGAGGGCCTGTTCCGTGACCGGCTTGCTCTCCGGATCTCACTGCATTAGATTCTTACTTATGGGGTAAGGTAAAACTATTTGTGTACGCTACAGAGTATGTAAACAGGGAAGAATTAAAGACTAAAATCATTAGTGCATTTAAAACTGTTAAAAGTGATTCATTCGTTTTGAATCTTGTGAAAGACAACATGCGTCAGCGCGCCGAGCTGTGCTTCACGCGAAGAGGTGCACATTATTAAAAAAATTAAGGTTGTAAATAGGTAGTAGTACGATTTAGTTTAATCGTTGTAAATAACTATCATTCCCTTTTTTAAATACGCCAAAAATACCAAGGTAAGTCAATGCGTATTCAGTTCATTTTGATTTAAGTTCGTCTTAAATTTCAATTTCTAAAATCAACCTAATTAATCAAC
Organism: Ennomos fuscantarius; assembly: GCA_905220475.3. Taxonomy (NCBI): domain Eukaryota; kingdom Metazoa; phylum Arthropoda; class Insecta; order Lepidoptera; family Geometridae; genus Ennomos; species Ennomos fuscantarius. The sequence goes on along the minus strand of HG992050.1, from coordinate 5,769,542 downwards.
AAATTGGTGATTATGTATTTCTGCCTGTTTAAACTATGAATGGAAAACGGACCATAGCAGCCTTATTAATAAACGGGTATTAGTCTCGGGTTAGTTACTTTCAGCTTATGTCCTTTTTTTGCTACTGGAATATTTAGCTGGATTGAAAGAGACAAAAGATGGTGTAACTAATCCAAAGCTATTTCGTGTTTATTAATAAGGCTGTGCTTCTTCATCGTAGGTTGTTGTAGGTTGTAGGTACATACCTACCCAATTATCAAAAAGTAAAATTGAAATGATTTATGATTACATAAGTATTATTATTATGTATAACCAGTCAATGGTATCAATTCTGTGTCGCATTCTCTAAAGCTAAACGAAATTATCATATTTCCGTCTTTTTCATTTCCCCTTTATCAGAAGAGTACCGCCATACTTTAAGTTTACTTTAGTTTTAGAGAATGCGACACAGAATCGACACCAATGTCGCGAACCGCATCTGTAGGTATAGGTACCTATCTATACAAAAGGCGCGGCGGCTCAGCACCCTTACCGCGTTACCGTTCTGGGAATCGGCTTAGCTTGCCATCTTGCACGCGCCAATTTTTTTTCACAAATTCAACACATTGTTTCTCGATACCTATGGGAAAGTTTGCAATTGTTTTTTACGATTCATATAGATATGGTAGTTTGAAATTTAAAAAAATTCAAATCCTGGTCTTTTGATCTTTCATCATCGCGACCATCAACGGCCTGGCTAAACTATACGAAGGTCATGTGCGTTTTAAAAAATGTTATAGCAAACCCTTGGACGATTTTAGGGCACATAAAAAAATTTAAAATGGCGGTAAAAATCCGCCATACAAATTTAGACCGGAAATGACGCCGAAACCGTGATACTTTAGTATAAAGAGCTCAAACTAATTTTGTTTGGGAGCCCAAGGGAAAGATATCGGAATATTTTTTTTTCAAAATGGCGGAAATTTAGGTCATGGCGGAAAAAAAAGTTTCACCGATCCGGATGAAAATCGATATCTGGAAGTCCTATAGAATGCTTATCAACATTCTGAAATCAAATTTTGACTTTCGCCATTTTTTAATATGGCCGCCATACAAAGGTACTTTTATCGAAATATACACTTTCCTTTTTTGAGCCACGAATACCAATATTTTAGAAAAGTCATTCCTGAGGATCAAGTGAAGATACAATAAGGGTTAAAATGCAAGAACAACAAAACCGATTTTTTCAAAATGGCGGATACGGAAATATCGACTTTAAAAAAACGTTATCCGATCCAGATGAAAATCAATATCTGACTATCCTCCTTGATGATTAGTAGGAATGTGAAAAAAAAATTTAGATTCCGCCATTTTTCAATATGGCCGCCATACAAAGGTACTTTATACCCCTACTTCCCTCGGAAATCGCGAGAGATAGCGGGGTCGACCTTGAACTAAAGTTTGCGTGCCTTTCGGTACCCTTTCAAATTTTTAAAAAAAATTACGCGTTTCAAACAATTTTTTTTTTATCTTAAGAAATTCGGGCCGCGTTCGGGTTCCGCGCGAATCGCGAGAGACTTTCAAGGAAGTTCATACCAGTTTTCAGCACCGTTTTGAAGCTGAAACTGTAAGCTGTTTTTAATGTAAAAAGGGGGGGGGGTTATCGCTTTAGATTTTGAAATACGGACCCTTTTAAAAAAAAAAAAAACTAACTTCTCAACGGATGTCAGTTAAGAAAAACTAAATATGCAGATTTGTCGCAAAAAAATCATATATTACGATGCAATATTTTTTTACACACCGGTCAATAGTAATTTTATTTTTAATCGATTTTTAAAGGTATTATTTCATGCGCGGAACGAAGCACGCTCTTAATAATAGTATCCGTAGTAGGTACGTTGAAACGATTCGACTCTATTGTAACGGAGCCAAGGTTGACTTTACTATACCGTTACTTGACCATCGCTCCTATTGCATTCGGAAACTGATGGCAACACAATAGCTTAACTCTATTGGTTGGTTATTAAGGTTCGTATTACAGAACGATGCTCAGTCATCGATCGGTGCTCAAGCAGAGATTTCATTCACTAAATGATCAATTTATGAATGAAATCTCTGCTTGAGCACTGATCGATGACTGAGCATTGTTCTGTAATACGGACCTAAAAGTATGAAATCAGAGTTTTGGCGAGAATGCCGAAGTGTCGTGTTGTTGTTTTTGCATTATTTGTATTCAATTTCGATGCATAAGGTTAAAAACTGCGTAGACCAGTAGTGGCGGCACTTGATTGCAGTGCGTGAGGGCCCTGATTCGCATTCACACAATGCTGATGATTTTTGTAGGAGCTTTTTAATATATTTTTTTAAGTCGAATAACACGAACCCCGCGTATCGTTTGATTTAAATTATATACAATAACAATAATTTTTTTTTATAGGTAATTGTTTACCACATTTTTGCAATCGTCATGTCAAAAGAGAAAATGATAGGTAAGAATAACTATGTATGGGCATTCCTTACCTATTGGCATTATGGTCAACATCTCGTAAGCTTTAAAGTCAGAGTCAGTCAGACACGGTACACCGCACGGTCCAAATACTTTTTTTTTCTTCTGTTTTGGCATCGTGCTATTGATGCAATCCGCCAGTGTCATGTTAGATTTAACTTTTCAATTAAAAGTGGGGAAACTTAAACGCGCTAAATTGTATTTTGAGCTTACAAAATTTGAAATATTTTGGAAAAAGATGGGATCAGGAAAGTATGCGAAAGAAAAGTGTAATAAAAAACAGACTATAAAAATAATGGAAAGGATAGGGTTTATAATTTTGAAAGTTATTAGAAACAATAAACAAAGCTTTATAAATATCAGGTTGAATATTTGAAAGTAAAGAAGATATATTTGCAGGAGGCCCAAATACTTTCGGATGGTATATTGTTTTTTTTTTTTTATTCTTTTAACACGGACCCGCGGCGCAACCGCGCGAGTACTTCGTGGCCCAGTGGTGGCGGCTCTTGGTAGCGGTGCGTGAGGGCCCTGGTTCGCATTCAGACAACGCTGACAATTTTTTTTTTTTTGTAGAAATTTTATATAAATAATAATTTTTAAGGCAACATACCGCGGGCCGCTCGCGGCCCGCGCACGGGGCATAATACTAGTTATTATTATTACATTATATAAAGTTAAATGTTGACTCACTGACTGACTGACATCATTGATTGAAGAGATGGGAGGTGATGGAGAAAAAGTGACTATAGGTTCGCGTAGAGGAGGGCGAGTAACCGACGAGAAAAATCTGACATCATCGGAAAATCGTCTTCGAGATGGAACCGCTCGACGGATCTCGGAAACCAAAAGTCGGATCGGTGTCGCCTTCTAACTAAAGTTGGAGGAAACCCTGAGAGGATTTTAGAGAAATAAAAAAAAAATGGGGTTCCCATACAAAAAAACTAAAATTCCATACAAAATGGAAACGCTCGTAGATCGAAAACGGTAAGAGTCACGCGGGGGGTGCTCGACCGAATGTCGTAGGGGACGACGGGGGCTTTCCGACGGTGGTCATTAAAATCCAAGATGGCGGATTCAAGATGGCGGCCATTTTGAAAGTTGGTCCGATCCGACTGATTTTTTGCATCGGAGAGTTTTCGAGGCCCCAGATTATATATTTGAAAAAAAAAAATCGTTTCCGCCATTTTTAAAGATGGCTGCCATACAAATTTTTTTTTACAAATTCAACGCATCGTTTCTCGATACCTATGGGAAAGTTTGCAATCGTTCTTTACGATTCGTATAGACGCGGTAGTTTGAAATTCAAAAATATTCAAATCCTGGTCTTTCGACCTTCCATCATCGCGACCGTCAACGGCCTGGCTAAACGGTACGAGATAGGTCACGTGCGTTTTAAGGAATGTTATAGCAAACCTTGAGACGATTTTAGGGCAGATAAAAAAAATTCGAAATGGCGGAAAAAAAAATCCGCCATACAAATTTTGACCGGAAATGACGCCGAAACCGTGATACTTTAGTATAAAGAGCTCAAACTAATATTGTTCGGAAGTCCAGGGGGAAGAATTCGGAATATTTTTTTTTTCAAAATGGCGGAATTTTAGGTCACGGCGGAAAAAAAAGTTTCACCGATCCGGATGAAAATCGATATCTGAAAGTTCCATAGAATGCCGATCAACATTCTGAAATCAAATTTTGACTTTCGCCATTTTTTAATATGGCCGCCATACAAAGGTACTTTTATCGAAATGTACACTTTCCTTTTTGGAGCCACGAATACCAATATTTTAGAAAAGTCGTTCCTGAGGATCAAGTGAAGATACAATAAGGGTCAAAATGCAAATATAACAAAACCGATTTTTTTCAAAATGGCGGCTACAGTAATATCAACTTTAAGAAAAAGTTATCCGATCCAGATGAAAATCGATATCCGACTATCCCCCTCGATGATTAGTAGGAATATGGAAAAAAAAATTTGATTCCGCCATTTTTCAATATGGCCGCCATACAAAGGTACACTATACCCCCTACTTCCCTCGGAAATCGCGAGAGATAGAGGGGTCGACCTCGAACAAAAGTTTGCGTGCTTTTTGGTACCCTTTCAAATCTGTAAAAAAAAATACAAGTTTCATACAATTTTTTTTTTAAATCTTAAGAAATTCGGGCCGCGTTCGGTTTCCGCGCGAATCGCGAGAGACTTTCAAGGAAGTTCATAGCAGTTTTCAGCACCGTTTCGAAGCTGAAACTGTAAGCTATTTTTTAATGTAAAAAAAAAGTGGGGTTATCGCTTTAGATTTTGAAATACGGACCTTTTTTAAAAAAAAAAACTAACTTCTCAACGGATGTCGGTTAAGAAAAACTAAATATGCAGATTTGTTGCAAAAAAATCATATATTACGATGCAATATTTTTTTACACACCGGTCAATAGTAATTTTATTTTTAATCGATTTTTAAAGGTATTATTTCATGCGCGGAACGAAGCGCGCTCTTAATAATAGTATCCGTAGTAGGTACGTTGAAACGATTCGACTCTATTGTAACGGAGCCAAGGTTGACTTTACTATACCGTTACTTGACCATCGCTCCTATTGCATTCGGAAACTGATGGTACCACAAAAGCTTACTCCATTGGTTGGTTATACAGTATGACTGGTGAGATGCGAACGATTCTGAAGGAGAGCACTCGGTAAACGATTGTCGTTATGATTATGTAATATGTCCACACATATTATATTATATATATTAATAAAATTAGGTACTTAATTTTTGACCAAATTGCCCTATAAATAAGTGAAGTATGGTGAATACATTCCCACATTTCACAAAAAAGCACCCCGCCACCCCGTCCGTCTCAACCCGCTGTCCTGTCGCATCACCGGCGCCTGCCCACTGCGTAATTAGTGTCATCGCAAGCGTCGACAGATGTGTACATCCGGTTTACCGCTTCCTACTTCCGCGCCCGCAACAATACGCGTGTAATCCTTCGTGTGTCGTGCGTGTGTGATCCGTGATAAAGGGTGTAGGTATTCAGCGGGTGGGAAACATTGGTGTTCTAAATAACTGTTTCGTATTTTATCGAAGGAAGACTGAATAATGTGTCATACTTAAACGTTTTAAAAAGTGTGATAAACTACATGTAGTTACAAGGACGTGAGTACTTAAGCAGTAACTTCGAATATAGCTGGACAGGTCGTAGAGGGCCTGTTCCGTGACCGGCTTGCTCTCCGGATCTCACTGCATTAGATTCTTACTTATGGGGTAAGGTAAAACTATTTGTGTACGCTACAGAGTATGTAAACAGGGAAGAATTAAAGACTAAAATCATTAGTGCATTTAAAACTGTTAAAAGTGATTCATTCGTTTTGAATCTTGTGAAAGACAACATGCGTCAGCGCGCCGAGCTGTGCTTCACGCGAAGAGGTGCACATTATTAAAAAAATTAAGGTTGTAAATAGGTAGTAGTACGATTTAGTTTAATCGTTGTAAATAACTATCATTCCCTTTTTTAAATACGCCAAAAATACCAAGGTAAGTCAATGCGTATTCAGTTCATTTTGATTTAAGTTCGTCTTAAATTTCAATTTCTAAAATCAACCTAATTAATCAACAAATTGGTGATTATGTATTTCTGCCTGTTTAAACTATGAATGGAAAACGGACCATAGCAGCCTTATTAATAAACGGGTATTAGTCTCGGGTTAGTTACTTTCAGCTTATGTCCTTTTTTTGCTACTGGAATATTTAGCTGGATTGAAAGAGACAAAAGATGGTGTAACTAATCCAAAGCTATTTCGTGTTTATTAATAAGGCTGTGCTTCTTCATCGTAGGTTGTTGTAGGTTGTAGGTACATACCTACCCAATTATCAAAAAGTAAAATTGAAATGATTTATGATTACATAAGTATTATTATTATGTATAACCAGTCAATGGTATCAATTCTGTGTCGCATTCTCTAAAGCTAAACGAAATTATCATATTTCCGTCTTTTTCATTTCCCCTTTATCAGAAGAGTACCGCCATACTTTAAGTTTACTTTAGTTTTAGAGAATGCGACACAGAATCGACACCAATGTCGCGAACCGCATCTGTAGGTATAGGTACCTATCTATACAAAAGGCGCGGCGGCTCAGCACCCTTACCGCGTTACCGTTCTGGGAATCGGCTTAGCTTGCCATCTTGCACGCGCCAATTTTTTTTCACAAATTCAACACATTGTTTCTCGATACCTATGGGAAAGTTTGCAATTGTTTTTTACGATTCATATAGATATGGTAGTTTGAAATTTAAAAAAATTCAAATCCTGGTCTTTTGATCTTTCATCATCGCGACCATCAACGGCCTGGCTAAACTATACGAAGGTCATGTGCGTTTTAAAAAATGTTATAGCAAACCCTTGGACGATTTTAGGGCACATAAAAAAATTTAAAATGGCGGTAAAAATCCGCCATACAAATTTAGACCGGAAATGACGCCGAAACCGTGATACTTTAGTATAAAGAGCTCAAACTAATTTTGTTTGGGAGCCCAAGGGAAAGATATCGGAATATTTTTTTTTCAAAATGGCGGAAATTTAGGTCATGGCGGAAAAAAAAGTTTCACCGATCCGGATGAAAATCGATATCTGGAAGTCCTATAGAATGCTTATCAACATTCTGAAATCAAATTTTGACTTTCGCCATTTTTTAATATGGCCGCCATACAAAGGTACTTTTATCGAAATATACACTTTCCTTTTTTGAGCCACGAATACCAATATTTTAGAAAAGTCATTCCTGAGGATCAAGTGAAGATACAATAAGGGTTAAAATGCAAGAACAACAAAACCGATTTTTTCAAAATGGCGGATACGGAAATATCGACTTTAAAAAAACGTTATCCGATCCAGATGAAAATCAATATCTGACTATCCTCCTTGATGATTAGTAGGAATGTGAAAAAAAAATTTAGATTCCGCCATTTTTCAATATGGCCGCCATACAAAGGTACTTTATACCCCTACTTCCCTCGGAAATCGCGAGAGATAGCGGGGTCGACCTTGAACTAAAGTTTGCGTGCCTTTCGGTACCCTTTCAAATTTTTAAAAAAAATTACGCGTTTCAAACAATTTTTTTTTTATCTTAAGAAATTCGGGCCGCGTTCGGGTTCCGCGCGAATCGCGAGAGACTTTCAAGGAAGTTCATACCAGTTTTCAGCACCGTTTTGAAGCTGAAACTGTAAGCTGTTTTTAATGTAAAAAGGGGGGGGGGTTATCGCTTTAGATTTTGAAATACGGACCCTTTTAAAAAAAAAAAAAACTAACTTCTCAACGGATGTCAGTTAAGAAAAACTAAATATGCAGATTTGTCGCAAAAAAATCATATATTACGATGCAATATTTTTTTACACACCGGTCAATAGTAATTTTATTTTTAATCGATTTTTAAAGGTATTATTTCATGCGCGGAACGAAGCACGCTCTTAATAATAGTATCCGTAGTAGGTACGTTGAAACGATTCGACTCTATTGTAACGGAGCCAAGGTTGACTTTACTATACCGTTACTTGACCATCGCTCCTATTGCATTCGGAAACTGATGGCAACACAATAGCTTAACTCTATTGGTTGGTTATTAAGGTTCGTATTACAGAACGATGCTCAGTCATCGATCGGTGCTCAAGCAGAGATTTCATTCACTAAATGATCAATTTATGAATGAAATCTCTGCTTGAGCACTGATCGATGACTGAGCATTGTTCTGTAATACGGACCTAAAAGTATGAAATCAGAGTTTTGGCGAGAATGCCGAAGTGTCGTGTTGTTGTTTTTGCATTATTTGTATTCAATTTCGATGCATAAGGTTAAAAACTGCGTAGACCAGTAGTGGCGGCACTTGATTGCAGTGCGTGAGGGCCCTGATTCGCATTCACACAATGCTGATGATTTTTGTAGGAGCTTTTTAATATATTTTTTTAAGTCGAATAACACGAACCCCGCGTATCGTTTGATTTAAATTATATACAATAACAATAATTTTTTTTTATAGGTAATTGTTTACCACATTTTTGCAATCGTCATGTCAAAAGAGAAAATGATAGGTAAGAATAACTATGTATGGGCATTCCTTACCTATTGGCATTATGGTCAACATCTCGTAAGCTTTAAAGTCAGAGTCAGTCAGACACGGTACACCGCACGGTCCAAATACTTTTTTTTTCTTCTGTTTTGGCATCGTGCTATTGATGCAATCCGCCAGTGTCATGTTAGATTTAACTTTTCAATTAAAAGTGGGGAAACTTAAACGCGCTAAATTGTATTTTGAGCTTACAAAATTTGAAATATTTTGGAAAAAGATGGGATCAGGAAAGTATGCGAAAGAAAAGTGTAATAAAAAACAGACTATAAAAATAATGGAAAGGATAGGGTTTATAATTTTGAAAGTTATTAGAAACAATAAACAAAGCTTTATAAATATCAGGTTGAATATTTGAAAGTAAAGAAGATATATTTGCAGGAGGCCCAAATACTTTCGGATGGTATATTGTTTTTTTTTTTTTATTCTTTTAACACGGACCCGCGGCGCAACCGCGCGAGTACTTCGTGGCCCAGTGGTGGCGGCTCTTGGTAGCGGTGCGTGAGGGCCCTGGTTCGCATTCAGACAACGCTGACAATTTTTTTTTTTTTGTAGAAATTTTATATAAATAATAATTTTTAAGGCAACATACCGCGGGCCGCTCGCGGCCCGCGCACGGGGCATAATACTAGTCTATCTATATATATAAAATTCAAAGTCCTGACTGACTGACATATATCAAGGCACAGCGTTAAGCGACACGGCCGCCTATAACAGAACAGTATCTACTCGGAACTCTAAAATATAAAGTTTCAAGCGCTGCGCACATCATCCTGAGACATCAGCGCAGTCTGGTAATAAGATTGCTCGACTGTAAGAGATCATAAAGTCTCAGTGATTGCACACTGCTGCTTGGCGGCAGTATAACTGGCAAAGCGGTGGTACCTACCTAGATGAACTTTGCAGAAATGTCCTATCACCTAGTTATTCGTTCTGAAACTAGGGAACATATACTGTTTTACATTGAAAAATCAATACTTGATTTTTATTCTGTCGCTATTTGCCCTAGAATATTGTAGTGTGGGTAAGCAACTGTCCCTAGCTAACACTTACAGCACGAATAGGTTTGAACCGGTTTAAAACCATAGCTTGTATAGAATGAGCTTACGTTTTACATCTCACATGATGGTAAACTACGTGCGAGGGTGTAGCGCGCGGTTTTAAAATAAGCCTATTTACTCTAATCTTGTCTCAAAAAGACCAAGTTTTTATATAGTTGAGGTAACGGGAATACCTAGCAAATTTCCCAGCAGTTTCTCTATACCTATGTCTTTAACAGCGATTTATATATTGACAAGAATGTTGTTTTTAGCAAATGTATGATCCACAAATTCCCTGAAGCGTCAACTAACAACAACGACAACACAGAGAATAACAACGTGGCAGCGACTGATAATGTCACAAACGAAGATGTAACAAAAGATATCCCTTGCATAGATCTCACCGGTCCATTTGTGAAACTTACTTATAAAAAAGTTACGAATGGGCATTTAGATGATATCACGACAGTTACCAAAAGAGTGCCTAAAAATAACAAAAAAGACAAAGGTAATGACGGCGTAGGAGACCTGTCGTGTACAAATAAAAGCAATACTGAGATAAATGATGATTTCGTCATGGAAACTGACGACGAGAACGACGACGTACGTAAAAATGATCTAAATGTACACACAATTGATAAATCTGACAAGACTGATGATAAAATAGACCAAACTGACAGAAATGATTTTGAAAATACTGATACTGCTAATTATATTATACTGATTGACGAATTTGTTGAAACTGATTTTACAACCCATAATATCGTTACAGTTGAAAACGAAACTGTTGATAAATCCAATAAAAACCAAGTTGAAGTTCATGCCGATATAAATGATACTGAAAGTACTGATTCCATGGTTGACAATAAAATGGACGAATTTCTTCAAGCTGCATTTACAACCAATAATATAGTTGGAAATGAAACTATTTCGGAAACTGATAAAACTGAGATTGAAAATGTTCTAACTAATAATACCATAAACAAAGTTGAACGAACAATTGACGTAGCAAACAATACCCTAATTGACATTATTACAACTAATCAAATTGTAGATGATGATGTGGAAATTATTGATACATCCGATAACTCTTTAAATGAAATTGTCAAAACGAATAGTGTTAGAAACATTGAAACCGAGATCACTGAAAAAACCGATAGTATGCAAATTGAAATAGTTGAAACAAATGATGTTGCGATCAATAATAGTGAAATTAGTGAAACTAGTAGAACCCAGGTTCAAGTCACCACTACAAATACTATGGTCGTTCATAGTGTAATTATTGAAGACCTTGATAAAACAGATATTGTTATAACTAATACGAACGATGACAAAACAGAAAAAGAGACCACTGAAGCCGCCGATACAGAAATCTGTAATATTATGAGTAGTATTAAAATTGAAAACGCAAAAAGTAACGACAAACCAAAAAATAAGTCTGGCGTTTCTAAAACTGCTGACGCTAAAACTTTTTCCCTTAACAATTACGAAGGCGATGAAAGTATTATATTATTGCACGATGACTCGACACCAACCATCGAAATCGACAGCGATGAAGAAAATAGTTTGCTAATATCCGACCAAGAATCTGAAACTATTCAAGCAAATAAAAACGCTTGTAAAATAACGAAATCTAGAAAGTCATTGGACTCGCTAGAATTCCAAGATACTATAGATGCGCTAGAAAACTTAGCAGATGATGTTACTAATGTAAACAAACCAGAGAAAGACGTAGTTTTGGCACCTCAAGAAATAAATCACGGGAAAAGACCATCCGTAGAATCTCCAGATATAGAACGCACGGTAAAAAAACATAAACGGCTGGCCGATTATAAACAAGTTTGCATCGTACCAAAAGACACAAAATTAAGAATGGACAACGAAAAAGCGCGTGAAATCCAATCCTCCATTCTAGAAGCCATAGACTACACCAAAGATTTGCCATTGCTGAAATGTCAAGGAATCCAAAATGGCGGCTTAATTTACAGTTGCCATGATGAAAAATCATTATTCTTCATGGAAGAATTGATAAAGACATTTGATGATCTCAGAATCGTGTACGAGTTTGATGTGAAAGAGAAGGTCAGCCATAAAATGGCGTTTAAAATTAATTCATTTGTTGATGAAAATGTAGATAATGTATTAATTAGGTTAGATCTCTACAATAAGGGACTCTGTTCGTCAAAATGGCGGGTTATTAAGAAGGAGCAACATAGTGATTTCATTGTGATATATGTAGAAGTAGATAATAGTTCGTCCGTTTTTATTCGGAACGCTAACTTTTCACTGTATGCTGGCAATGATTGTGTGAACTTTAGTTTTGTATGGGATTAAAATGTCGACCTACCTTCAAATCAGGATCTGAAGAAAACTACGAGATACTGTTTTCTCACTCGCACTGTCGTTTCGAACAGTAACATATTGCTCTTTGATTGGTCGTTTCATTTGGTTTTTATGGTGTAGTTATAACAACACTTTTTTTACTTCAAACTTGTCTAGCATTTGACCACGCTCTCACCTGATGGGAAGTGACGATGCGATCGAAGGTTCCATTCCTTAGCCGTTCTGAGACTGTTTAAAATGCAGGGTTTTTTCCCTTAATTTTAAAGTTGTTATGGAATTAAAATAACGCACAGACGGTAAATAATCCACATCGATCTAAATAGTGCAGGGGTCGGCAACCTTTTGAGTAAAAAATGACTACAGAATTTTCAAAGATTTTAAAGAGCCACAAACATTTTTCTTGTCAACAATAAACAGTAAATGCATAAATGTGTTTTTTTTTTCTAAAATAAATAGGTATTTGCGTATGGAATTACTAAAGAACCGCAGCTTCATATCCATGGACGAACTTTGCAGAAAAGTCCTACCACCTAGTGAAAGTAGTCATTTCAGTCGCCACCTAGAATGTTCAGATGTTTCACAAGTGCGTAAGTTTTTTACTAGTACCCGCCAAGTTTAAAAAAACAACTAAAGATACCGCATTCCCAAATAGACGTACATAAAATGTATATCTACTTAACAGCCTCTGTGGTGTGGTGGTTGAGCAGGTCGGCTCATGACCCGGAGGCGTCAGGTTCGATTCCCGCGGCAGGACAAGTATTTGTGCACAAAAGCGCAAATACTTGTTCTGTGGCTGGGTGTTGTGGGACCATTGTCCTCGTAGTTCCTGGGTCCCTAAACATGGAATCCTAGTTAGGGTCCAGGATCTATGCGTGTGATCGTTAGGCGTTTATAATTTTTATTATAATTATGTTAGTGTTAGTTAAGTAAACGACCATATGACCGCCATCCTTTAAACTGTTCTACTTAAGTATTTTTGTTATTTTTTCCTTAGTACCTAAATTATTGTTATAGATAATCAGGGTTAAAAAATGTTGTGTCTCTCTATTTGTTATAAGTAAAAGTCGTGCGAATATTCTTGAGTATTATTCATCGTCCGTTCCCAGTAGTTAAATTATTCCATTAACTGTACTATTGGGACTGTGATGTCTCATTAGTTCAATTAATGGCGGTAGACCCTGACCAACTGCATTCGTTTTATTACACTACATGCCGAGTTATGTAGAAGAATAATAATTATGGCAAATGCCTATTTGCAATAAAAATAGACATAGCTAAAAATAGCCTTATTTTTAGCACTTTTACAAGTCACAATTGAAGGGATGAGAATAAAAAGGGTTTAACTGTCAAATTGATAGTTTCGAGAAAATTTACTTTAAACTTCAACGGCTTCATTTTAACGTAGAGTGCTTATAAGGTAATAGAAAAAGTTTATGTAAGTTTCAGTTGCTTGAAAATGTTTTAATTCTATTTTAAAATACTAAATATAGTACTTATTCATACAATTGCTGTAAAAAAAATATAATAAAATAATAATGGTTTTATGCTAAACGAACCGTATTCCTGTGTCAGATAAACCGTTTTTACACTAAAAATCTCGAGATTTAAGCTTCATTTCGGTATTTTGAAAATGTATTATTGTAGATAATTTTACGCTGAATCCAACGATACCCATAAGTCATTTTGTGAAAAAAATCAGTTAAACCTTTTATGTTCTCACCCCTTCAATTGATTAATGTCATGTATTACTTATATAGCAAGCACATTAGGCAAGCAAGGCCAGCATATGTAAGTGAAAAAAAGCAGTTTTCTTTATCACTGCTGATGCAAGCAATCCGGCACAATACAGAACAGAAAACTCCGATCCGATGCTTCGATGTACATACACCTGTAAAGAAGCTACAAGAAACTACAGTGATGTCTTTCATTTAACTTCTCTGCTAGGAGATAAGCTTGCCAAAACAGCTGAACTGATTTGGATGAAATTTTGCAAACATGTCGCTAATAGAAAGAGCGGGGCACAGATTATATAATACTATACGGAGTAACCGGGGTCAGCATACGATATTCATATCACTTAAAATTTGTTTGTGACTTTGACGCCAAAATCGCAGAACTGTGAAGCAGTAGTGTGCAAGCACTACTGTGTTCCGGTTTGAAGGGCACTGTAGTAAGTGAAATTACTGGGCAATTGAGACTTTATGATCTGATCTCACAATCGGGTAATCTTATTGCCGGACTGTGTTGATGTCTCAGGATGATGTGCGCAGTGCAGTGTCTCTTGTAACTCTATGTTTTAGGGTTCCGAGTGACACTGTTCTGTTATGGGCGGCCGTGGCGCTTAACATCAGGTGAACGACTAGCTCGTCACATCATTCAATAACATAAAAAAAAACAGATTTGAATTAAATTTTGCAAACCGGTTGCTTATATTGCCGGGAGATCATTTTTATCCCAGAAAATTGGGAATTAGTGCGGTTTTAAATTCCGCACGAAATTGCAAGCAACTATTATCTTATCTATCTTATCTTGTCTGGAAGAGATCGCTTTCAGCGATAAGACCGCCCATTGTAACACTAGTTTATAAGTTTTTCTTGATATTTTTATATTTCATTGGTGGAACAATAAAGAGTACTCTATCTATCTATCTATTATTTAAATAAAACGCAAAGCGCGTCGTCGTTTGAAAAGAATCGCGTCTTTGTTGATCCAATGTAATCATACCTATAGGATTCAAGTGACGCACTGTCGTAGTATTTATTGATCCAATGGAAACCTGTGGGATACAGGTATGACGCACTGCGTAATATTTATTGATCCAGTGGAAACCTGTGGAATTCGACGAGCAACTAGTGAAACTCTTGTTTTATATGATCCGCTGGTACTATACGGGCCAAACCACCTGTCAATCCTACGAGAGTTAACTCTGCAATCGTCCCCCAGTCACGCTGTAAAGGTCGATAGAGACCAACAAAACCCCGCTCAAAAAAACTGGTGTCGTATATTCACATGTGCTTGGTAGTGTTTTCAACCGACTTGGAAAAGGAAGAGGTTCTCAATTCGGTTCTTTTCTTTATGTTTGTTACCTCATATCTCCGTCAGTTATAAATTGATATCGAAAATTTTTTTTATGCTTGAAAGGATATAAGTACCTGCTTTAAAATTGGTTCCATGCGATGGTGGGAATCATAGGAATTTTATCAATATCGGTTTAGTAGTTAAAATTACTTGAAATAGTTAGTCTATTTTATTATAATATCATCCAAGTAGGTTCTCAATATGCTCGGTTTAACCCCTTTTTTAAGGTTATTATTCAAATATTTATTTTTTGTAAAACCTGTAGGCGTAATGTGACGAGGCGAACGGAACTTGAAAGTTGTTAGTTAACGTTGATATCTATTGCCAACGTACATACTTAACATTTGTATTATTATTTATTTTGGTATGTCCGGTAAAATGCATAATGCAAAAACAAAGTACCGGCCGATAGATGGAGCTAAACTAAAGAAGTTTTACTTCAGTCGTGTGTCGTGTGTGTAAGGTGAAAGTTTGTATGTGTGTATGTTTGTTACTCCTTCACGCTCAAACGGCTAAATGGATTTGTATGAAATTCGGTGCCAAGATACACTGGATTTACATATAGGCTTTATCCCGGAAAAGTTAAATGCTCCCGTGGGATGAGCAAATAATTAAAATACTTTTTATCCGCGGGTGAAACCGCGGGGCGCAACTAGTATTTAATAATGTTTATGTAACTGCCTTCCTCAGGATGTGCGCCTGGTAAATTGGATGCCAAACCACCTGTCGCCTGCGTTTATGACTCATGACTCTACAGGTTCCTGTTGGCTTGCGCTTTCAGCTGGAGATTTCTGTACTGTCAACTCCTAATTTTATAGTCTCCTGGTATTGCTTGAGCCAAACCACCTGTCGTTCGACTTACCCCATTCTTAGTAACTACTCTTTATAGCGTATTTTATTGATTTGTCGTATCTCGAATCTGAACTTCTGTCTTGTCTGCTTTGAGAGTTCAACAGGTTTCTGCTTGCGAGTACCATAGCTGTAACTCCTAGTTCTGTTTGTTCTCCTAGTATTGCTTGAGCCAAACCACCTGTCGTTCGACGAACTCCATTCATAGTACTCTTTGTAGCGTAGTATTTTATTGATTTCTATGACGTAATCTGAACTTCTGTCTTTTCTATTTTGCTAAACCACGCCTGCCTACTTTGAGAGTTCAACAGGTTTCTGCTTGCGAGTACCATAGCTGTAACTCCTAGTTCTGTTTGTTCTCCTAGTATTGCTTGAGCCAAACCACCTGTCGTTCGACGAACTCCATTCATAGTACTCTTTGTAGCGTAGTATTTTATTGATTTCTATGACGTAATCTGAACTTCTGTCTTTTCTATTTTGCTAAACCACGCCTGCCTACTTTGAGAGTTCAACAGGTTTCTGCTGCGAGTACAGCTGTAAATCCTAGTTCTGTATGTTCTCCTAGTATTGCTTGAGCCAAACCACCTGTCGTTCGACGAATGCCATTCATAGTACTCATTGTAGCGTAGTATTTTATTGAGTACCTAAAGTATTGATTTTGTTAAAACAAAAATACAACAAACAAATATGTAAGTATTTTATTAAAAAAGAGCACAGACCCAGGAAACTGTTTTGGGTGACGAAGGCGCAGGTCTTCAATAAAATCCGGTGTTCGGTGTGAAGGGTGTATATTCCTGCTCTTCGACACACCACAAGTTATACAATTTAATTATATTATAATAAAGGCGTCGAGCAGCACTTGCTCGCGCGACGGTCGGAAGTAGAGAGAGAGAATGCGGTGAGTGAAGAGAGTGAATGAATATTGTGTGAATGATTATAGATACACATGAGAAACAGAGACACAGACACAGATAATAACAAATCTTAATTCTATAAATGTGGCGCGTTTATCGCCGCCACACTGTGATAAAGCAGAATAAAAAAGTATTGATTTCTATGACGAATCTTAGCTTTTGGCTTTTTCTATTTTGCTAAACCACGCCTGCCACTGAGAGTTCAACAGGTTTCTGCTCGCGAGTACCATAGCTGTAACTCCCAGTTCTGTAGGTTCTCCTAGTATTTCTTGAGCCAAACCACCTGTTGTTGGAAGATTTTCCATTTTTGTTTTTTCCATTTTCATCCGCCATGTCTGAATTTGGTGTGGGTATAATGTAGGTAACATATAAATTATGTTTTTTCTATTTATGTGGGCATATAGCTCCTGGTAAACTAATTGCCAACCTGTCGCACCCACGGTTATACAGGTGCCTTCTTTATTGCCAACTCCTAGTTTTATATAACTTCCTGGTATTGCTTTGGCCAAACCACCTGTCGTTCTATGAATGCCATTTAATAGATATACGTAGCGGCACGAAACTAGCGCTGAGCGTCAGAAATCAGTCAAAAATGACTAATAAATAAGCACAACACTTGTTTATGTTACAGCCCTAAAGTGTTATTCCATACTCTATGTAATATTGTCTTATATAGTCTGCGGTTAATCTAACATGTCGCCCCTTTTTGCACGGGTAGTAATCTTCACAGAAAAAAAAGTTGACTTGAGATATCCTTGAGCAAGACGATAAGTGACAGATACCACCCGCCCGAACCCCTCTGTCTCTCCGCATGCACCTGTTTTTTTCTAACTTATAGCAATCGCCATTTTGATTTACATGGCATGTCAATTTCATTTGGTACAGTCATTGTAGCATAGATACGAAGTATTTCTACCTAATCTGTGCATTGTAGTGTATCCTCTACTTGGTCTGTGATTGTAGTGATTCTGTTGAGCGAGGTAGTTTGCGTTGATTAATTTCCGCCTATTTCTATTCATTATTTACTGCAATGACTGTACTATTTAGACCTTCAGTGCGATATATACTAAATGCTGTGTACCGGGTTGTTTGAATTCGAGATAGGACGCTTTTTTACATAAATGTCCATTGTGTGAGAAAATACTCAAAAAGTGGCTCGACTATTAACTGTGAACCTTTGCGAATCAAAAATATTGCTGAGCTTGCTCAGCTTCAAGTGTGTCACAAGCATTTCGAAGCACGATATGTGACTCCCAAATCACGTCTTCTTAGAAATGCATGTCCATCATTGTTTCTGGAATCGGAAATTCGCAGTGGTACTTCGCTGAACCCGAATATTGGTAAGTGAAGTCTGATTTTCAAAATATACGTTGTCACATCTTGTGATCTTTGTCGTAAAGTCCATGAGTCAACAAAGTCAACATACTAGCCTCTACATACATGTGGTATTATTGCAGTTTTCGAGCCAAAGTAACCAATGATTATGTTTAAATCCCTTAATTGACCTAATAAAATCAAGCCGAGCAAGCAAACCAAGATGTGACATGTCATTATAGTAGATAACTATTTCATCTTATTTTGAGTGTTTCCTTATTAATTTATGTTATTACTTGCAGAATATGTGAAACCTGTTGCTGAGCATTTATATGCAAAGAAGGAACACATTGACCACTCATACTGCAAAGCACCTCCTAAAGAATTCACTACTCAAGTGGAGTCTAACAACAATGGTAAAGAATGCTTTAATAAATTTGTTTCTTATAGTTGGTAATATAATACAGTAAAAGCTCCCTGTTCGCGCTTCCTTCATTCGCGTTTTCACTATTCGCGGATTGAGAAAATGCGAACCATTTCCCATATTCGCGGCTAAAGATTTCTTTATTCGCGGATCTAATCGGTACATACACATTAATAAAAAGGATTTTAATATCTAGATATTCAACCGAATATCCTTTGTAACCGCGTCGTCAAATGAACTAATAAAAATTTAAAATAGTCCTTATTACAACTAAGCCTAAAGTATTTTGTTAAATGATGTCGCCGCTGTATTGGTTCCGCCTTTGCCAAACCATTGCCAAAGCCTGAAGGTAATAATTAATCAATATGGTTCAAAAACTTCAATTTAATTCATTCTTATATACTTTTGTTTTGTTACTTTTGTTTTTTATTTTGTCACCTAGGAACGTATCCCCTATAATCCCATATAAATAACCACTCCATATTCACAGTTTCTGTATTCGCGGCATATTTACAGAACGTATATCCCGCGAATAAAGAGCTTTTACTGTAATAATAATAAGAATAACACCCAACGATCACATACATAGATCCTGGACCCTAAATAGAAAGATTATAATGTTTGCGTAATATTGATTTGTGGCAGAATAACTGAAGCAGAGGTAACCAACCCAGACAGCCTCGTGCATACGAGAGATAGAACCACCACTAAACTTATTAAATCTAAATTATTTCAGATGTACAGGAGCCATCTTCAAATCTAAGTCAGCCTAAATCTTCGGTGCCATCTTCATCACAAGACATTCATGAAGTCCAATTGTTAGGTTAGTATTTTAAATATTGCTATATAAAATAATGTTAAAGTCTTGGATGATCAGTTATTTTCTGCATAAAATAATTATTGCTCTTATGAGGAATACAATAGTTTATTTGTTCAAAAATATTTTAAACCTAAAGAGACATTTTAGTGTCATCACTGCCTGCACATATAGATCCTTTCATTGATTTAATAAAAAATAAGCAATAAAAATGCTTCTCATCGCTGTTTACATATTTTACTTACTAAAATCTACTACTTTACATGAAAATTGAAGGGGGTGAGAACAAAAAGGGTTTAACAGATTTTTTTCACAAAATGACTTATGGGTATCGTTGGATTCAGCGTGAAATTATCTACAATAATACATTCTCAAAATACCGAAATGAGGCTTAAATCTCGAGATTTTGAATCTAAAAACGGTTTATCTGTCACAGGAATACAGTTCGCTTAGCATAAAAACATTATCATATTTATTTTATTATATTATATTTTTACACTAATTTGTATGAATTAGTACAATATTTTGTATTATAAAATAGAATTAATACATTTTCAAGCAACTGAAACTTACATAAACCTTTTATAATACTTAATAATTACTCTACATTAAAATGAAGCCATTGAAGTTTAAAGTCAATTTTCTCGAAACTATCAATTTGACAGTTAAACCTTTTTTGATCTCACCCCTTGAATTTCCTTCATCTCAAGACAACCATCACCATGAAATACAAATGTGAAGTTATAATGAGATAATATTGATCAAATTAATTCAATTATGTATTAGAAAAGTAATATCATTCTTAAAATATTATTTTTAGATCCACAAGTGACAAAAATACAAAAACAGGGCTACAAAAAACATAAGGTTGTGAACACAGTAAAAGCACTAACTCCGAAATGCAGAAAAATCTACAATGAATATAAGAAATCAACCAAATTTTCAAAAGAAGATTTTTTTGAGGAAAATGTTCCAGGCATGAATCCATACACAAGAAAATTTTTTGACATGTAAGTCAAGATAAGCACTAAAAAGATGAAAGCATGGAGATTCACTCTAGATAAGAAGCTGATATCCTTGGCAATTTTAAAACAAGGACCATTTACAAAAGATATTTATCTTGCTATCACTTACGACATTAAAAAAGTTGGTTGCCAAATTAAATGTGAATTCTGGCATCAACCCTCAAATATTTGATTGCATCAAATAGGAAGTATGTAATATTCGGAAATAACTTTTGAGTTAGTGTATATGTTACTGGGAAAGTTGATAATTCAGGTATTGCATAAAATATTCCATCAATTGTTTATCATACACTGCCTAGACAATCTATGCAGTGCCTCAGATATTGTGTAAACGCCATGAGACGATTAGTTAAAGTATACAATGATGGGCATTAAAGTCTGGGTAAGACGTAATAGAAGACTTTTTCATCTATTTAACTGCATTTTCATTCATTGACGGATAAACATTTGATTTTATATAGCATGCCTAGGCAAAATATGGGATAAATCATATTTTATAGTTTTTTGCATTCTATTGAATATCAGATTATACATATTTCATAAAGCATAATAAATAAATATATCTATAATATTATTCTGATTTTAGGTTCATAGGCCAGAAGAAAAGAAATATTGCAGTATTATCTTTGACGCTGTGCATTCATAATTGGTGCAACACCGACCAAAATTTTTAAAGGAACTGATATTATTAGGTTGCAAAGTGCAATACTTCCTGAAATGAAAGAAAAAAATAGCGCTAACGAAATTGAAAAATAATTGAAGAATAAAAATAAATGAGGGTCATTTAGATTTTTCTGTAGTTTTTTTTCTACATTCCAGCGCATAAAATTATAATTTAAATTATGTAAAGAAATTATTATTATTCATTGTAGATTTGGCATTATGTTTAACCTTGTCAGTGCCTGTAAGGTTAGTAGTAAAAAAAAAAAAAAGAAATGTCATGTATCGTTTTGCATCAACCAATGAGGAATGAGAACTCAAGTCTAGCAACCTTTGTTCCTCACATGTCCGTCTGATACATAGTATCTCTATCTAGTTTGTGCCTTTTTGTGAGTACGAGTCGATGTAGATTTTAATTACGAAATAAACCATTTTTACGTCTTTCCAAAACCGCTGCGCTCGTTTTATTTACTCTGCAGAACCTAACCTTATCAAATATCTACATTTCGCTCAGCGCTAAACTTACGTGCCGCTACCTATACCTGCTTTATTGATTCTTTTTTTGACATTCAAATATTAACTTGTGGTGGTTTCATACGCGCCTAGTAAATATTTTGCTAAATCATCTGTTTCTGCCTGTCTGTCTGCATTCAAAGTTCCACAGGTTCCTGTTGGATTCTGTTTGTATTAGCAGGTACATCTGTTTACTTTTATTCATTCTACCCTTGATATGATCTCCTGGTATTGTTGGAGCTAAACCACCTGTCGTTCGAAGAGCGCCAATCGTAGTAAAATCAAGCGGTTTTTTTATTAGTAACTTCTTTAAGCATGCTTGACTTGGCGAGTATGCTGATGAATGCCTAACGAGGCGAACGGAAGTTGAAAGTGGTTGGTTCACATATATTGTCAACATAACAAAATTAAAAGTTATTAAAAATTCGTATTAGTATGTCTAGGGAGGGACCCAGGAACTACGAGGGTCATGGTCCCACAACACCCAGACTCTGAACAAGTACTTGGGCAACAAATATTTACGCTTTTTTTCTTGTGCACAAATACTTGTCCTGCCGCGGGAATCGAACCCGCCGCCTCCGGGTTACGAGCCGCCTGCTCAACCACCACACCACAGAGGCTGTCAAAAAATAAATAAATGTATTACCTTTCTTTTTCTTCTTCTTCTACCTAATAGGAAGATTCCAGCGGATAAAGTGTGCAAGGGATATTAATGAAACAGTTTAAAAATAAAATCATCAAAGTCTTTAATTCAGTTAGGTACACAAATTGCACATCACATATGTACGACTTATAACTAGAAAAACAGGAAATTGACAATGCCCAATAGAATACTTTAGTTTATTTTGGCTCCACACTTTTGTGTATTTAGCCAGGGTCAAGTAATTAATAATTATTCAATTTAATGATATTTCACGCAAATATGTGTGAAGTCACAGTCGAAGTCATCAAGTCATAGTTCAGTCAAAGTCATACTCCTAGTAAAGTGGTGGCAACTTTACTTGAAGCTTCTATGGAGTTTTGGAAACAACACGAAAAGAAACGTTTCACCATCATTACACCATTTTCCCACACTCACGCCTGTAATCCAGCACTTAACGAATAGAATGCCACCAATTTTGTGCACTAATACTGAAAATAACACAAGTTTTGGAAAATAATACAATGCGGTGACGCAATCTTTTTTGCATTCCCGCCAAAACCCTCTAGAATACTTTAACAAGCAATTGACAGCTAATTCAAAATGACAGCTAGTATATTTAATGTTGAACCTAAAAATTGTTTAATGAAAATGGGCTTTAATCGGCAAACTCATTGCCTGGGCCCTATTTTTTGCAACAGGCATAAGCCCACAATAGTTAAACACCTTCGTTTAAGAATCCCTACCTTAATTACCTAGTAGGCTCCATATAATAAAAATCTTCAGGGTAAAAATGTCGATTCAGCAAATTAAAAAAGAAAGAAACCATAAACAAAACAACTTTATAGTTGAATAACATTTACTTTATAGTTGAATATATGTAGAAAAAAATTAAATAAAAGTAACCTTTTTACTTATTTATTTATTGGAAAAACAATAGCTTTTTATTCCTAATATATTTTCTAAGTAAAACAGTTTGGATAGTTATTGGAATTCATAAATTCAATCACCTATAGGGACAAAGTCTAGTTAAGTGCTCATTAGTACAAACAAGCATTATGCTGTTGTGAAAAATCATAAATCTAATTTGACAGTTCTATATTGTTGCCGTCCCTTTCATACCAGCTCCCAATGACAAGGATCGCAATAGTAGTAGTAGTAGTAGTAGTACCTACAATTATTACACGGCTAACACTCACGAGATACAGTCGAATAACTCGACCGGTGTTCGGGCAATATAGATGCCCATCCTCAAGGAGTACGCGCGGCGTCGTTGGCGCAACTTCAAGTTTTTCTTAAAGTGCGCCAAACGCTTGCGTTTTGAGGGTGTACAACGCCATCTAGTTTACTTTTAAAGAACTAATCTTTTTTGTTTGTTATTTTTGATGATGAAGTCCTGCAGTAGTACTTACATTTTGCATTTTAATTCATAAAATTAATATTTTTTGACTATCAATAATAACTTTATATTATCTTAAGAAAAAGATTCCAATTAAATCATATTATACAAAATACTCGCATTGTTTGGATAAAGCGCTATAAAAGCCTTGACCGCACTGGCCAGAAGGCCACGCTGTGATGACCTTAGCTACGATCTCGGCCTTCAAGCTTGGTCATCATCGCAGCCCATGCTATCCGCGCTATAAAGGCCTCGACCAAAGGTGCAGCTTGACCATCAAAGACTGCAATGTTGACCGAACTGTGATAGCCTGGAATACGTTATGCTCTCAGCCATCATTATCGCGGTCAGCAACTCAGTAACTACAGACCTTTTTTTTTGAACGAGCTAATGCTGGTCTCTGTCGACCTTTACAGCGTCATCATCGCTTAAAACGCCCAGCCGTCAAAAGTGGGAGGCAACTAGCTGGCGGGCACCCCTGGGGCGCGAGCCTCGGCTTGGGCCGTTGTCGGGATAAGAGGATCGAGAAGACTACGTCCACTGGAAGAGTGGACCCTATTGAAAGTCGCGACCGTTCTTGCTAACCTACGGGGAGATACCTACCCTGTTCATTAAAGACGTAGGTGGGAGTAAATTTATGTTTCCCTTCCATCATTTACTTGATGGACAAATGGAAGCACAGCCTCTGTGGTGTGGTGGTGGAGCAGGTCGGCTCATAGCTCGGAGGCGGCAGGTTCGATTCCCACGGTAGGACAAGTACAGTCACTACAGACCATGGCAGTAATGCACTATTACCTAAACCTCCCTTCCTTCAGTGGTTCAAAATGCATACTCCAGTGTTTTATACAGGCTTCTTGCATCTTTATAAATTTACTAGCGGCCCGTCCCGGCTTCGCACGGGTGGACATATATCTTTTTAAACATTTTGGCATAAACGTACAGTAAATATAGGCATTTTTTTACACCTTGGGTAACATTATTTAGTAGGGATCTTTATTTTTTCTTGCAATCAAAATAGCGTATGACGGCGGCAACGTCTAGTTATAAACTCTATGCGAAGCGGGCAGTACCGTAATTTACCCTGTGGCAGCATTTAAATTTATTACAGTGGCAACACCGGCAACTGTCGTCGCTGCCCCACCCATCTAGCTATATAAAGGGATCGCTCGGTGTACTACGATCATTCTTGTTCCAGACACAGCCCGGTGCACTTGCTGAAGGCCTATAGTTATATAGGTTGCAACCTACACAGAACCCGTTTCTGCCGACACGTATATTAATTAGTGATGTAGCATTCAAATGGTGAGAATTTAAAATCGGTCCTGTACTTTTTGAGCCATATTTACATACAAATCTTTCCTCTTTATAATATTTGTATAGATTGAATTAAAACTTCTTTCGCACTCTTGACGTGAAGGTAAGCTGGAAAGGCGAACTGTAGTTGAGAGGGTGGGAGATATAATTAAATCTCTCTCTCCGTAAAGATAGAAAGAGTTACGTTTCATATATTACTGTAGGGGCAAGAGAGATGGAGCTAAAGAAGTTTTACTTCGGTCGTGTGGTCTAAAACAGGCTGGATTTTTTTTTCTTTCCACTTTTAATTACATCTAACAATGTTTTGTTGAAGTCTTATACTACGTCATAAGGTATTTCGTCCGGTGTTGGATCCATTCGAAAGACCGGAACCGTAACCGCCGCCGAATCCGAAGGACTCAGTAATCCTCTTAGACTAAGATCGTACACTACTTCTTCAATTTTTTTCACGTCGTACTTGAGAGCGTCGAATCTTTTGCGCAAATGATCGTTCTTTAGATTTAGTAGTCTGTGGAAAACATTGAAAATTATATAGTAAGAGGCTGGCCTTAAGTTACATGTGGAATTTAGACAAGGATATAATCGTGAGGCATTTTAAAGAAATCAAATAATTCGATGCCCTGTCCATCCATTCCCATTCATCCACCCGCTTTTGCTGCAGTGCAAGAGTGCAGTGCAGTGAAAGATGATTTCACTGTGATGTTAGATTCGTGTCCCAGCAGTGGGAAAGTGATGATATGAGAAATGACATCACTGTTAAAGTTTCTCATTGCTTCTTCTCTACAGGTTTAATCAAAGTTCGGAATTTTGTTTTCTATGTTGCGCCGGTTTATTAGAAAAGAGAACTTTTTTTGGTTCAAACTCTTTCATTATTATAGGCTTGCTATATTTTTACATTAAGTACTTTGTGATTTTACATGCTTAGAATTTATTTTTCCAATAGAAGTCTCAATTTTCTTGTATTTCTTCAAATGTTTGTTAATTCGTATTGTGGTCATTTATAAACCGATTTGGAAAAATCTTTTTTTATTCAAATATGATACACTAGTTGCGCCCCGCGGTTTCACCCGCGGATAAAAAGTTTAATTATTTGCTCATCCCACGTGTAAATTTCACTTTTCCAAGATAAAATGTAGCCTGTATGTTAATCCAGTGTATAAGCTATCTTGGTACCAAATCTATTCAGCCGATTGAGCGTGAAGGAGTAACAAACAGAAATTGATATTGAAATTGAACATACACAGATACACACATACAAACTTTCACCTTTATAATATTAGTGTGATTTCAGATTGGTCTCCTAGACATTTTATCAAAATTAGTTCAGCAGTTTGATTTTTAAATCAAAATAACTGGAAAAAAAAAATAGATTACAGTAATTTAAGTATTTAACTGTAAGTATTAAAAATACCGTTCTTTAAAAGGAATGATCACCTTTAACCTTTAAAATCTAAAAAAAATGGTATGAGGAAAATGAAACATACCTGAAGCCAGCATTAACTTCCATAACAAATTTTGATATTTGCATTGGGCGACTGTATTCACCACGTGTTACAGAATTAACAGCTAACCGCGACTGAAACAATACATTTTTACAGCCTCTGTGGTGTAGTGGTTGAGCTGGTCGGCTTATAACCCGGAGGCGGCAGGTTCGATTCCCGCGACTGGGCACAAAAAAAAAATCACAAATACCTAATCTTAGTCTGGGTGTTGTGGGACCATCCTCGTAGTTCCTGCAGGCCTAGCACGGCCGGTGGACAACTTCTCCCCAGGGAGTAGATAACAAACTTATCCTCACTGTCACTTTATTCCACTCTGCGAGCATGGCCGCGACAGTGGAAAGCTTTATCCGGGGGATAAACGGCGGGAGTAGCGTTTTTAGATTTCTCTACCGTATTGTTGCCAGTACGAGAAAATTTAACTAAAATGACATTACATGCTTCAATATTTTGTTCAGTCCATCAAACCATCGATAGTTGTTCGGCTAAATATACTGGGATTGAAGACAAAATATAAAAATTAAGAATATATAAGGTTTTTGAGTCTGTGTCCCTGTGTTAATCAAAGAGTATGTAACGACTACTATGTATATGAGTGAGAGTAAGTGAGTAGTTTAAATTAAAATTTTATTTTGTTTGTAATATGAGCGGAAAAACGTGATTAATTATTGTGTAGTAGTTATATTTTAAATTTTTATTTGTATATATTTTATAATAAAATATACTCACAAAATATATGCATCATTTAAGTTAATTACGTAAATTAAATA
The DNA here is from genome assembly GCA_905220475.3 of Ennomos fuscantarius. NCBI lineage: Eukaryota > Metazoa > Arthropoda > Insecta > Lepidoptera > Geometridae > Ennomos > Ennomos fuscantarius. The sequence goes on along the minus strand of HG992050.1, from coordinate 5,742,348 downwards.
ATTTCCTTATTAAAACTAAACTAATAATTGTATTTTCACGAATATTTCGCTATGTATTTTTTTTTGTATTGAAACTCATTTCCCGGGATTTAGAAGGGATTACTTGTATTCCGAATGCTCCTCCCGGTGTAACTTTCGCTCCAAAATTCGAGTTCCCGCGATTAAACATAGTTATAATAGGCACGCGACATTTTTGTGCCTATTAAAACACTTTGACTTCCTTATACCCACCTACAAGAGTCGAAGATAAATACTCTCTGCTTTATGTCAATTCAAGAGAATATTATCCACTTTCTTCCGAGTCCGTGCTCTGAAGCGGGGAGTAGCGGGATATAATGTCTACGATAATGTCAAAGGGAAATATTTCTTTCCTCTCCTCGTTGCCGTGCTACGTAAGGTGGAGAGGGGGATTATTTTAACTGACAGGTGGAAAAAACCGGGGGAAAGACAATTTCTCCACATGCCGTGCTAAGCCTGCTGGGTCCCTAGACACAGGGAATCCTAATTAGGGTCCAGGATTTATGTATGTGATTGTTGGGCGTTATTATTATTATTCAAAATTCGATTCCATCAAACTAAATTTGGAAGATAGTTGGCTAGTTTTGGCTTCGTAGAGCTTTATCTATAAACACTGAGTAAAAGAAATATTTCTTACCAATTCTGAGCAAAGATTTAATAATCCGATGAGGTACTCTTCGATATCCAAATGAAACCCGTCCTTTTGCTCTACTGCGGTAACTGAAACATGTCAGTGCACCGTTAACTATTTGGAAAACATGAACAAACGAAATCTGGAAAATGTACAGTACATGCGAAGACAAAATCCAATTTCTTAGGAACAAGAAAAATCTTCAGCAACTATCAATTATGTTGGTTTTGATTGACGGACAGAAATACAACAAAGTAATCATTCATAAATATAAAGTAACATGACAAAAAAGCGAAATAAAGAAATCAGAGAAACAACAAAAATTATAGATACGTTAACACATGCAATTAAATTAAAATGGAAATGGGCAGGACATGAAAGATGGACATATAAAATTACGAAATGGAAAGGGCCATTTGGGAAAAGTAAAAGAAGACCTTTCGAGAGATGGACAGACGAAATAAGAGTAATGGCTGGAAATGATTGGATACAGGAAGCAGCAGACAGAGGAAACTGGGTTTCTATGGAGGAGGCCTTTACCCTTACAGGGGTCCTAGATTTAAAAGTGGGGGAAACAGAAGAGAAGTTGCAAAAATCTACAATTTCAATGAATGGCAAGGAATAATAAAAAAAACTTTTTTATTTCTGTCTAAATATATATAACTGTGATCTATCAACGCACAGCCCAAACCACTAGATGGATCGGGCTGAAATTTAAAATGCAATTAGATGTTATGACGTAGGCATCCGCTAAGAAAGGATTTTTCGAAATTCCACCCTTAAGAGGATGAAATGGGTGGTTCAATTATTTTCCCATACCACGCCGAGGGCGAAGCTGCGGGCAGAAGCGCGTTATTTTATATAATCATTCATAATGGTTCATTGATCTATTTTTGGAACCATTCAATGTAGGATACTCACTTCCAAGGATTTCTGCGACTGTGTCATGGTTTGCCATGATTCCCACTTCAAGCCAGATGGTGAGCGATATCAAGAAGCAATACCTCTGGGTCATGTTACGCCAGTGATCATAGAACCTGGAGACAATACATATTTATGAAGACAACATTGTTGGGTCCATGTAGCAAGGACCCGGACAGCTCAATAGTCACATGTGCACCTTTCAAACAAACGCACCATAGTTTGATCATTTGGCTTTTGGCCAAGTGACTTTTTAAATTGATTCAAGTTTCTAAAATTAGGATAGGAAAAACATAGAGGAAGCCAGTATTTTTTAAAATTATAATCTTTTAACTGATGTGAGTTTTAGCCATTATTTATCTTACAAAAAAATTACAGATTTCAAGGGCATTGTCATCCACCAACCTGCACAAAGTTATCAAATAGTGAATGAAATCTCTCCGATTGCCGCCTATGCCTGAGCATAGTTTTGCAATATGTGCCTTAGAGTGGTGGACCATGGCTTATTCTCTCCATGGCTAACTATGCTCAGTCGTGAATCTCTAAAAGATGAGATTTCATTCACAAAATCATCAATTCTCTACTTGAGCATCAACTGACAGCTGAGCTGTCACTGTCATTCGTAATTGCGCATCTTTACTTACTTGTAATAATCGGTGGGGGGCACAGCAGTCTTCAGTTTTTGGTAACCTTCTTTGGCTTTTTCAAACATCTCCCTGGCTTTCAGACATGCTGGTGCAACTGTTTGGATAAAAAAATTACATCTTTAGGTATTCTTTCCTAGGTAGGGTAAATATATTCAAGGCATGGGCAGCAGCAGTTCATTAAATTCTTCTACAGTCACCAAGACACAAGCATTGAGATTATGACAAATGCCACCTTTAAAATAAGCATAATTATTGTGGGGGCACAGGATTGCAAGCGAAGCAAATATCGCGTATGTCGGTCGCACCGCTCCTGCTCTCTTCAGTTGTCTCTCTACCACCAACCGCATATTGTAATTAAGGTTAAGGTAACTTGTGCTACCTATGAATAAATAGAGTATTGCAGTTAATGACTGTTTACTTGAGTCCTCCACACTCTAATTAGTAGGCTTCTAATAGGCACAGCCAACAGTTATCATTATCGAGGAGGCCCGTGTTTGGCAATGCACATCTTCCTGCTGATGATATGAACACTAAGTATAAAATATGACACTTAATATTCTACTAACTGAGAAAATTGGTCATGTTATACAGACAATAGGAGTCAGTCAATCCATCGAGGCTCCATTGTTTATAAATATATATAGCCCCTCAAAATGTATCTGGTCAACAGATGTAACGTTGCCAATACTTACTCGCTTCTTCGCTGTGGTGGATAATTTGCAGGACGGTAGCTATTTCCCTCGATAATTGGTCGGTTTCTTTGCAAATCGCCCTTATAACCTGAAAATTGGTATTGAGGTGTAGAATAGATTTAAATAATGTATAATAAGTGAGTATGTAATAAGTGAGTCTACTATAGATAATCTAATAAATGTACATACTATAATCTATTATAATAAAAATTTTTTTCTTCAGCCAAAGCCTGCAGTGTTTGACGAAAAACTTACCTCGCGAATATCTTGTTCGGAGTTCAGATTCTTTTGGAAGTCACTAAAAATATCGTTTATCACTTGATTTTCACTCATTTTCTTATAATGTAATTATTTATAATATAAAATTGTGAAATTCAGTACAAATATAATTGAATTGAATTGAATCTTAGGTAGTGGCTTCTGCGGCAATTTCGCCACAATTTCGCCAATGTCATGTACTAAAATAGACCATCAAACGCAGGAAATTGTTCGGTAATTTGAAGAATTTGGCCGGTGAAAATGAATGATATGATGAATTTTATTCTGAAACTAATCTGAAATAAATACAAAAATACACAAATGAAAAACTAAATTAAATCACATCTACCAACATGTAATAACTAAACAATATAAAAATCTACACATATTTACAACCTAATTTTATTTACTTTAATATATCTACACAAAATACTTATAAAAGGAGAAAAAACCAAGGAGAGGAGACACTTAAATGAGACAGGACGAAGGATTTTAGAAGGTATAACATCATAAAGAGAAAACTGCATTTTAGGACAATTGAAAAAAATGTGGTCTACGTTTCCCAGATCTAGACCGCACTCGCAAATCGAGGTATCCCTAATCCGTAATTTATTTAGAAAGACGGGGGTGCAAGAATGATTTAGCCGTAAGCGACAAACTGTTGATGTGGTGGATTTATCCGCCTTTTGGAATTTGGAAAACCATGGCTTATGGGGAATTTCCGGTTGGATATCACCATAATATTTTCCTTTTAAGGTCCTCGAAATTTGCCAGTCGATAGTCCACGAATTGAATAATTTTGGTTTTAATGTGGAGCAAATGTCGTGGAAATATATTTGAAAATGTTCTAGAGAGCCTGTTTGACCAGCATTTCTGGCACATGAATCAACGGATTCATTTCCCAGAATACCTGAGTGACCAGGAATCCACGCCAAGATAACACTAATGCCAATCCTATCACAATGGAACAGTGCTTCCTTTATTTTTAATATAATTGGGAACTTAAATTTTGATCTAAACTGGTTAGCTAATATAGATTGAAGACAACTTTTAGAGTCAGAAAATATAATCGATTTTTTAAGATTATGAGACATTACAAATTGAATGGCTTCAAGAATGGCAACTGCTTCACCAGTAAAAACTGAAGTAAGGGGAGGACACTTATAATTAAGAATGATTTTGGTAGAAGGGATCCACACTGCAGCGCCAACCGGACTATCAACTGATTTAGAAGCGTCCGTATATAAAGAGACCCAGTCTTTATAATCGGTCATTAATTTGTTGGTAAATACTCTGTTAGCTTCAATAGTGTTTTTATCAACCCCAAAGTCCAGAATTACATTTGGTTGGAAAACCAACGCATCATACGGCGTGGAATATAAAGGAAGCATGTGATTTTGAAAAATAGGATCGGGAAAGCTAATAAACTGAATATAACTACGGAGAAGGCAAGGGAGATCATTGGATGACCCAGGAGAGCCATACAAAGTAGATAATTGGTCTAACTTAAAAAGAAGAGGATGATCAGACTTTTGTATTAATTAAAAAAAAAAACTATTAGCAAGATATTGCCTACGCAGTGAGAGGGGTGGATCAACACATTCGACTTGCATGGCGTTGATAGGGGATGACTTCATTGCCCCTAAGATGATACGTAAGCATTTTGACTGGATTTTATCAAGTTTTTTTAAGCCTAATTTGGACGAGGGATCTAGAAGAAAAGAACCATAATCCATATGACTACGGATTATGGCATTGTAAAGTAATCTTTGAGTAAAAGGGTGAGAGCCCCACCAGACACCGGATAAGGATCGAAGAATATTTATGTTTCTCTCACATTTTTGAGCAACATAGTCATAATGAGCTGCACCTGATAATTTAGAATCTAACCAAACTCCCAAAAATTTTACTTTACTATCCTGAGGAATAACTTCACCATTTACTTTGACATGTATAGGGAGCACAAACCTTTTCCTAGTAAATACAACCACATTACTTTTAGAAGTAGAAAGAGAAAGACCATGACGCAGAAGCCAATCAGATAGATATGATAATGCAGATGTTAATCGGCTTACTGCTGCACCCAAAGATGTTTCAGACACATAAAGGGTCAAGTCATCAGCATACTGTAAAATTTGACAAAAAGATTGCACTGATTGATCTAAATCACTAGTGTACAGGCTGTACAGCAAAGGACTGAGGACAGATCCTTGTGGTAAGCCTTTCCAGACAGTCCTAGCAGGAAGTAGTGAATTCTGACTTTTAATTTTAATGGATCTCTCCATGAACATGTTGCATACAAATCGGACCAACTTTTCTGGGATACCCATCTGAATAAGCTTACGTCTTAGAACAGGAAGTAAAACGTTATCATATGCAGAAGCAATATCAAGGAATACAGCTACTAGATACTCCTTTTTCAAAAAAGCTATGCGGATATCAGTTGTTATTAAGCTAAGACTATCCATAGTGCTCATACATTTTCTAAATCCAAATTGAGATTTCGCAAGTAAGTTATTACTTTCCACAAGCCATTCAAGACGATGTTTAATCATGTGCTCTGTTACCTTCGCCAAAACTGATGATAGAGCAATGGGTCTGTAACTGTTCGGATCGGATGGGCTTTTGCTAGGTTTGACAACAGGGATGACTACTTGTGTTTTCCATGGTTGAGGAACTATACCATATTCAAAATAAAAGATTACTAGGCCTAAATAATATTCTTTACTTTTATCGGAGGATTTTCTTAAGAATTAATATGGGATTCAATCTGCACCAGGAGATGAGTCAACAAGGTCGTCAAGAGCCAATTGAAGCTCAGAAAATGAAAAGGAAGAATCAAAACTGTTTAAGTTTGGGAGAGGACTTGGAACAGATGGAAACCAGTCTATATTTGGAACAAATGAAGGAGACATTTTATCAGAGAATGCCTCAAGCCATGATGATGGATCATTCATAGAAATGTTATCAATACTACATGATCCTCTATACCGCTTGATTTGTTTCCAGACAAAAGAGGAAGGGAATCTGGGAGACAAAAGTTCACAGTAGCAAACCCATCCTTGTTTCTTCTTTTTCGCAAGCAGTCGTGTTGCCTTCGCAGAACACTTCTGATATTTGAGAAAGTTTTCTACTGTCATGGAAACATTATAATCCTCTTCAGACATATTCCTTTCATTAATAGCTGCCGTACATTCAGAATCCCACCATGGGGTAGAAACTTTAAAATAAAAAGGCTTTTTTATAGGGAAATTCTCATCAGCACTGGAAATAATAAAGTCGACGAATTTAGAATAACATTCAGAAAAATTATCAATATTACATATAGGAAGAGTTTCTATTTTATTTTCAAGAGTAGTAGAATATGAGGACCAATCAACATCTGATAATCTGTATTTTAGAGTAGGACAAAAATTACGAGCGGGAATCACTCTGTTAGAAATAGAGATTACAATAGGGTAATGGTCACTGCCATAAGAGAGGGATAAGACCTTCCAAGAAATGAGAGAAGCAAGCGAAGCAGAGCATATAGAAAGGTCAAGAGCACTTCTAGGGTTTTGGGAAGGAAATACCCTCCTAGTGGGAGAACCATTGTTGACAACACAGAGATTCGCCTCATCAAAAATTTCAAGCAAAGCAAGGCCAAAGGCATCATCGTGACCAGAGCCCCATGAGGAGTGGTGAGCATTAAAATCTCCCAGTAAAATAATGGGAGGAGGGACTGAAGAAATTACGTTTATTATATGAGGAATCAAGCTTGGGTGAGGATGAGGAATGTAAACAGATAGGAATGAAATGTTAAAGGCTTGAACGGCTACAATATTGAAATCGGGAGAGACAGAAGGAAGAGTAATTTGTGAAAAAGGAAGTGAGCGCCTTATAAGTAAGGCGCTCCCGGCATACCCGTCAGCCCTGTCATCCCGGAGACAGGAGTAGCCTGAAACCCGAAAACGGGATCCAGGCACTAACCATGTCTCCGAGATGGCAATGACTGACGGGTGGAATTTGTTAATTAGGTGAAGGAGTTCAGACTTTCTGCGACGAATGCTTTTGGTGTTCCACTGGAGAACTGACAGATCCATAATTATGGGATAAACATAAAATTTCATTAAGTTTTTGGGCAACGTTGGACGGTAGGGAGTTATTACGGGATATAATACTAATAATCATGGAGAGGAGAATTTCCAGGAGGTTATCCTCCTGGAAGGATGATGGAGAGTGAGATTGTTGAGACAGGGCGCAACCGTTTGGTAAGGCTGATGGCGGATCAGCAACGATTGACTGGTGCGACGCCCTGTCAAAGGACTTTCCTAATAGTGGAATAGATCGAGGGGATGAGGTCACAGTTTTCCTATAGGATGAACCGGTTGGGTGGGTGGGTTGACTGGATTGAGGAGAGAATAAAAGTTGGGAAAGATTTGCAGATGAATTTTGCACCACTTCCGAATACGGTCTCAGGGCCTTAGGGAAGTGGGTGGCTGCTTCTTCGTATGATTTATTTTCCTGGGACATGCAGAGTTTAATCGATCTTTGTCTGCTCTGCTCAGGACAACCCTTGTTATCAGCAAAATGTTGACCAGAACAATGCAAGCAAGAGCCACTGTTCTCTGGGATCGTACAAGAATCTCCTGCATGAGGCTGAGCACAACGATAGCACCTTGGCCCTGACCTACACTGACTTTTAATGTGTCCAAATCTACAACAATTTAAGCACTGTATAGTAGGAAATTGGTATGCTTCAACCGGGAGGGAAGTATGAAAAGAGAACACCCTGGAAGGAAGAAGTTGACCATGGAATGTCATAACCACAGTTTGGGTTGGAACCCATGAAACTTTTCCATCATCTGTTAATATTTTACGGTTAAGTCTACGGGCTTTCAAAACAATTCCGCAACCATTTGGCAGAGTCATGGACTCAACCAACTCATCCATAGATAAATCAACTGGAACCTGCCGGATGACGCCCATTTTGGTGATATTATAAGTGGGAATGGCGACCACATAATTATTTATTTCTAAAATAGGGTTGTCCAAGAAGTTGTTGGCATCAACAGCTGTTTTGAATTCAACGGAAATTTTATTACGTCCTACTTTTTTGACACCGTCTGGGCAAATATTTTTGACTTTGTTTCGGAAAAGGAATTGTCCGAATTTTATGGGGCGAATGGAAGTACCTGAAGTAGGGTCCGGTTCAGATCGGGAAACGTGTACAATGAATGGGCCTTGATCTGCTTCTGTGTAGGCCTTAATGCCTACTACCAGGTTTGGGTGTACATATATGTTCTGAATAGATGCGACAGCCATTTCTTTGTTTACGATCGTTTTTTTTGCACTGCTACTGGCAGAGCTAGATGCTGAACTATCTTCTAATCGGCGTTTCGCACCGGTAGTTACTGGAATCGATGAGGTCTTAGGCACGACGGGGGGATCAGGAGGATCAGGAGGATCAGGAATCAACGGATCCATCCATAAATCTTCCACCATCCTGAATTTTGTTGAAACAAATGAGCGAGCTAAATAACTAAGCACTACTTACCAGGAAAACTATGAAAGAACACTTTTTACTACAAATGAGCTATAATAAACTCCAACTAATGCATCTGCGTGAAAATTTTGGATTATTTTCCAAAAAATATGAAAATTTTGAAAAAACAATCTCTCTCACACGTGTGACAGCCTATCCAAGGGTATTTGATATTTCAGTACAAATATACTTTCCGAATAACAAACAACTTATTTTTTTTTAATTTTGGTTCCACACTTTTGTATATTTAGCCAGTGTCAGATGTAATTTATCAAGTTATCGATATTAAAGATTACGATATTAAGATTTTATTTAGTATTTAGATATTAACATTTGATAGATAGACGTGATGTGTATTAAATTTAAGAAATATGGATAGTTTATTCGTGATTGTGAACCTTTAACCATAAGTGTATTTTCGAGCGTTGCGAATCATTGAAGAATTTACGTGTACGAACAGAACGCACAGTACGTAATTTATTATTAAAATTACCGTAAAAAGCAGTGGTTATGGCGTGTCTCGGTAAAGACCCTTAACATCGGTTCCAATTGTTCACTACACACACTCGACACATTCCGACACCTTTATGGTATCGAATATGACTAATCGATCAACCTATGTCCCAACACTATTATCTGCCAATATCAACATTATCAACAAGCGAAATGTCACAGAGTACTACAACTTCAGTTCAGGCATTTCTCTACCTAATCTGTGGGCATTTCGTCTAGAAAAATGGCTGGAGGAGAAGTAGATTTAGCGCAAACTGCTGCTCCTGGTGGCGATACCATTTTCGGAAAGATATTGAGGAAGGAAATACCTGCGAAAATTGTCTACGAGGATGATCAGGTGGGTAAAGTAAGATAGACGCTTGAATATACGACTTGCCGGCCGGCCGTTGACAATAGTTATCAGCTGTTTGTCATTTTCAGAATTTCTTTTTGTATCCACAGAAATGGCCATATTACAGTATATAGTGCAGTCTATGCATATCTAGTAGGTACTAAATATATTCTTTGGTACAAAATTTATATTAAAAGACCTATAATATTTATAAGCTATTACTCATAACCTCATGACACTCGACATTTTGTCGCAGAAAATATCGATTTTATGCATAATTTCAGTGTGTGGCCTTCCACGACGTAAACCCTCAAGCTCCGACACACATTCTGGTGATTCCGCGGAAGCCCATTACTCAGTTATCCAAGGCTGAGGATTCTGATGAACAGCTTCTTGGTAAGATATGAACTTTTTATAAGACCTGTCTAGAAATTACTACGCTTGTATTTGAATAACAACTTAGAGTCGATATTCAAGTACATAGCAATATTATAATTTTCAGGGCATCTTCTGATCGCAGCCCGTAAAGTAGCTGCTCAGGAAGGCCTTGACGAGTCTGGCTTCCGACTAGTCATTAATGATGGAAAGAATGGAGCACAGAGTGTGTACCATTTACATGTTCATATCCTAGGTGGCCGGCAGCTAAAATGGCCTCCGGGTTAGATTTTAAAACTTACAATTGAAGAATTGAATAAATTACTAATGGATAATGAATTCTCTTAGTTTCTTTTTCTTGCAATGGCATGCCGGCATTCCCATTCACTACAACAATTCAAAATCAAACATCTTCATCTACATTCAGTATGAAGGAGACAGGAAGTGTATATTTCAAATCAGGATGTTTGAAATATATTACATATGTGGGTTCTGGACTACTTTATCATTGCAAATGATCTTCAAAGCAACTAGCATGGATTTATTATCTGGTACAGTTACGCCAGTTGCTTTAGCTTTGCTGTCATAAAGATTGAAAAAATACAATTTACGTTGAATTACCTATTTAATCTTATAAAATAGACATATCACTATCATAAAGTACCATAAAAATAAATTATTGTAGCTTCAAGCTGTCAATAACTAATTGCAAAATCATATACTATCTTGAGAGAAGGTGCCTCTCCAAGGGCACCAATTGGGCTGATGATAGCTAGCACAGTACCACAGAGTGTAAATACCTTTTTGGCTTTGGTAAGCGGTAATTTAAGGAAGTAGTCACCTGAAAGTTGCCATAACGAGAAATAGACTTTAGGACAAACGGTCATTTATGGAAGTTGAGAAGTGGGACAAAACGATATGTGAGTGGTAGATTCTTATTCTACATGAGGGTGTATTGTGCATTTCCCCTTGCCAGTATCTACCCGGGCCTTCTGGTTAGTAGATTATCTAGCAACAGCTACTCTAAAGCCGGCTACCAGGCCCCACCGGCCAGAGCATATGATGCAGAGCTCTCCCGAACACGTGTAGACAGATGAAACGGTTTGCTCGGTGGCTCTCGTCTAACGTCACATGGTACCCAGTTAGCCCGCGCTCTATCGCAAGCCGCTTCGCAGTTAGGAGGAGGTGACCTGCAAATAAGATAGATTAGATTAAATTCTATTTAAACACCAAATTTAAACAACAAAACTGGAAGAAACTTTTTAAATTTCTGTTGACATTTCACACAGCGCCATCTAGCCCAAACTAAGTAAAGCTTGTACGATGGGAACCAGATAACTGATACAATTCTTAGATACTTTTTTGTTTGCAAACATAGATATATATGCAATATAACACCCAGACAAAACAAACATTGATGTTCATCACACAAATGTTTGTCCTGGGTGGGAATCGAACCCACAATTTACTATATTAATATTCTATTTATATTATAATATTAATATTTCGAATTTATTATTTAATTAATAAGGCAAGACTACTACAACTGAGCTACTGAGCCAGAAAAAAAAATTGGTAATCAGAAACTTTAAGCAAACAAAAGTACTATGGGAACCAGATAACTGATACTATACTCAGATACTTTTTTGTTTGTAAATATATATACATATTTTTTTCATGTTAGTGAATGATGTGACGAGCTAGTCGTTCACCTGATGTTAAGCGCCACGGCCACCCATAACAGAACAGTGTCACTCGGAACTCCAAAATATAAAGTTTCGCGCGTCACTGCGTCAGTGCGCACATCATCCTGAGACATCAGCACAGCCCGGCAACAAGATTACTCGACTGTGAGATCAGACCATAAAGTCTCAATTGCCCAGCAATTTCACTGGCTACAGTGCCCTTCAAACCGGAACACAGTAGTGCTTGCACACTACTGCTTGGCGGCAGAATAACTGGCAAAGCGGTAGTACCTACCTAGACGAACTTTGCAACAAAGTTCTACCACCTAGTAAAATATATATACATAGAATACAATATAACACCCAGATACAAAACAAACATTGATGTTAATCACACAAATATTTGTCCCGGTTGGGAATCGAACCCACAACCTACGACTCAGAAGGCAAGTTCCGAGTGGCACTGCAAGGGCGGCCCAGGCGAAGGATTAGCTTGTCGTCATAAAAAGACAATATGAATGTAGTTTAAGCTTGCAGAAGAGACAGGCACAGCAGAAATAGACCGTGTTACAAAAAAACGAGTGTGCTTCTTTAGTTTAGCTCCATCTATCGGCCGGTATAACTTAGTTTTTGCTGTGTTTAGTGTTAATGTCGCCATATTGACAATTGTAAATTGCCATTTTACCGGAAATACCAACATATTAATACAAATTTTTAACTTTATTATGGGTTTTTGGCGGGAAAACGAAAAGGATCGCGTTACCGCATTGTATTATTTTCCAAATATTATGTTATTTTCAGTGTTAGTGCATAAAATTGGTGGCATTTTATTCGTTAAGTGCTGGATTACATGCATGAGTGTGGGAAAGTGGTATAATGATGGTGAAACGTTTCTTTTCGTTTGATTTCCAAAACTCCATAGAAGCTTCTGGTAAAGTTACCACCACTCTATACTAGGAGTATGACTTGACTAGACTAGACTATGACTTGACTTGATGACTTGACTTGATGACTTGACTTGATGACTTGACTTGATGACTTGACTTGATGACTTGACTTGATGACTTGACTTGATGACTTGACTCGATGACTTGACTTGATGACTTGACTTGATGACTTGATGACTTGGACTGTGACTTGACTTGACACACATATAATAGGTCTTTACCTATGAAATTGCCGTATTGCAGTACAGACTTTTTCAAACAAAAAAAAGTTTTGTTTGGCTATGAATTCTAAATACAAATTAATTTTGTTTTAAAAATATGACATTCTATTTACAATATAAGTCTTTTGTTTATTGATTAGCGTTGTATTTTCATTACATTTCAACAATTTTCCTCATAATGGATACTTTGAAATTTCGTGTAATTATGGAATATGAGTTCCGTCGTGGCACCAACGCGGCACAAACGACACGTAACATCAACGACGTTTACGGAGAGAACTGTACAAACGAACGTACAACCCGTTATTGGTTTGCTCGGTTCCGTTCTGGGAATTTTGACTTGAAAAATGAACCTCGTGGTCGTCCGGAAACTTTGGTCAACAATGATGAATTAAAGGCGATTGTGGAAGCTGATGAATCTCAATCTACAGCTGAGCTGGCAGCAGCTTTTGATGTTAGCATCAAAACAATATTGGTCCATTTGCGACAGATTGGCAAGATAAAAAAGCTTGATAGATGGGTGCCCCACGAACTTAACGATCGCCAGCGCAACGTACGCGTCGAGACTTGCCTTGCGCTGCTTAACAGGCACAGAAATGAAGGAATTTTGAACCGAATTGTTACGTGCGACGAAAAATGGATTCTTTTTGACAATCGAAAGCGCTCAGCAAGTTGGTTAGATCCTGGTTCAGTACCAAAGCAATGTGCAAAACGAAAAATGACCCCTAGAAAGGTGATGGTCACAGTTTGGTGGTCTAGTGCTGGTGTGATTCATCATAGCTTTTTACAAAACAGCGAGAACATTACTGCAGATGTGTACAATGAAGAACTGACCACAATGATGGCGAAACTAGCACGTCTGCAACCAGCTTTGGTCAATCGGTCGTCTCCAATGCTACTTCACGACAACGCGCGACCCCATACTGCACAACAGACCGTCTCTAAGCTGCATGAGTTGGGTTTGGAAGCTCTCCCTCATCCGCCATACTCACCAGATCTTGCGCCTACCGACTATTACTTTTTCCAAAATTTGGACAACTTTTTAGCGGGAAAAAAATTCAATTCCCGAGAGGCAGTAAAAAACGCCTTTGAAGAGTTTGTTGTCTCCCGTCCTGCTGATTTTTTCAAGAAGGGCATCCATAAACTGCCACAGCGTTGGCAAAGATGCATTGATTGCAGGGGTGATTACTTTGAATAAAAGAAATAAATAAGTTCGAAAAAAAAATACTTTAACTTTTTTTATACAAAACGGCAATTTCATAGGTAAAGACCTATATATTAATTAACTTGAGAAATTATCCATTACTTGACATTGGCAAAGTACACAAAAGTGTGGAGACAAACAAAAAAAAATTATTATGTTAACAACTTTCAACTTCCGTTCGCTTCGCCAGATTACTCCCCAAGTCAAGCGTGCGTAAAGAAGTTTTCTTCAAAAACAATACGTAGTTAATGCATGCGGAAGAGCCAGGAAACGCAGAAATAGACCGTGCCACAAAAAAGCTACAACCTTTCAACTAACAGAACGGCCACCACATCTGCCGTCCGCCCAAGACTTGGACGTAGAACTGGTCAACTTTCTGACAGGACTGGGGCCCTTCGTTCATGACCACGCGGAAACCGGAGTCTGATATGCCTTGGGTCTTCGCGACGTGCCGTGCCACTAGCAGCAGGTGTCCTAGATTAGATATGGACTTCCTTCTTAAGATTTCGTAAAAGCATATTAGGTTAGGTTTATTTACTACTGCCGGGGCGAGATGGTTAATGCAGTGCGTCTCCATCTCGCCCCATCCCGGTGGCGGTAGGATCACGGGGGGTTTTAGTGGGTTCGAGTCCCATATACCCCCTGCCGCCACCCCCGTGGTGGCACGGGAAGTGCGAGGGCATTTCCCTCCTCAAAAAAAAGGTTTATATACTACTGCCGCCGGGGGCGAGATGGCTGGACTGCTAACGCGACCCTTTCTCGCCCCGGTACGGCGTAAGACGGCTCGTGGGGGGTTTTAGTGGGTAAGAGTCCTATATACCCCCTGTCACCACCCTAATGGTGGCAGGGAAGTGCGAGGGCATTTCCCCACCTCAAAAAAAGGTTTATATACTGCTTTTGTTATTTTTTGTAACATGAAAATATGCCTTTACTACTTACTACTACAATAATATAACAACTACTAGTAAATACAATAATAATATAACAACTACATACTACAAAAAATATGTATAATTATCTAATAAATAATAATAATATACTTTTTAGAAAAGCGATTAAATTCAGTTTAAACGGAATTTAATCGCTTTGATTGCATACTGAAAAATATACTTAATAATAATAACGCCCAACGATCGCATACATAGTCCTGGACCCTAACTAGCATTCCCTGTATCTAGGGAACTACGAGGACCGTGGTCCTACAACACCCAGACACCGAACAAGTATTAGCGATTTTTCTACACCTTTCTATACTTGTTCTGTCGTGGGAATCAAACCTGCCATCTCCGAGTTATAGCCGACCTACTCCACCACAGAGGCTGTATTGAGATGGTTGTTTTGATAATGAAGTAACTTATCGATTAAAATATTTTTTCAAACTCGTTTTATAAATAGCGGAGTTTTGAGGTCTGAGGTAACAAACATAAGAAATTCCTCCTTTTTGAAGTCAGTTCACAAAATTCGAAAAAAATCAATATTGTTATTCATAAGTAGATAGATATAACCTTTTTTATATTGGCATTGTAATAAAATACAGGATTATTATGTAATAATAACTAATAAAAAATGGATCAGTTTTAGACAAATAGTTTTGCGTGGCTCCCTTTTCCCCTAGTCATTAAATTTCCAGGCATTTATTTATTAATATAAGCAAATATAAATAAATAAATGTGTGTGGACATTTCACACAGTGCCATCTAGCCCCAAACTAAGCAAAGCTTGTACTATGGAAAACAGATATTTATTTATTTATTTGTTAAATACACTGTGAACTTACAGCTACGCCAAAACATTCACATTGTTATACTAAGTTCTTATATGGACTAAGCAATATATATTTATAAAGGCGACTAATGGGGTCAGTATGTATGTCAGCATCTTGGACTTCGCTTAAGAAGCGGTTGATAACAGCTACAGTCCTTGCCGTTGGAGCATTATGAGCGTGTAATATCTAATTGATACAATACTTATATACTTTTTGTTTGTAAATACATACATATAATACAATATAACACCCAGACACAGAACAAACATCGATGTTCATCACACAAATGTTTGCCCTGGGTAGGAATCGAACCCACAACCTGCAGTTCAGAAGGCAGGGATACTACCAACTGAGCTATCCGGCCAGTCAAAGTATTTTATAATCGTTAATACAAAACTAAACTAGACCTAAAAAACTAAAATATACCTAAGAACTTAAAAAAAAAACCTGTTGGTGGAGGGGAAAGTTTCCAGAATGCTGGCAGCATTACCACGTTGAATGGCAATGCTTATTTTCTGTGCAAAATAAAAGCCAGCATTCTGGTCACCTGATGTCCAGGCTATCTGGCTAAACTTAAGTGGCTTTTGTCATGAAACATGTGTGTAATTACCTATTACTCACCAAGCATTTTCTCGTCATCATCCGTTGCATCAGAGAGGCGGGGAACGAGTTTTTTCGGGACTACCAAAAAGTGACTGGGCGCCGCTTTGTCTTCTAAATCCTCTTCGAATACCACGCACTATAACGAAAATAATAATAATAAATATCTGTGGACATTTCACACAGCGCCATCTAGCCCCAAACTAAGAAAAGCTTGTATTATGGGAACCAGATAACTGATACAATACTTCGATACTTTTTGTTTGTAAATACATACACAGAATACAATATAACACCCAGACACGGAACAAACATCGATGTTCATCACACAAATGTTTGTCCTGGGTGGGAATTGAACCCACAACCCACAGTTCAGAAGGCAGGGTTACTTGGTAGTAGTGACTAGTGTGTACCAACTGAGCTATCAGGCCAGTCAAAATCACATCGTCAGCCGCAGTGCACTTGTGCATTTGTGCACAGAAAAAAAAGCGCAAATACTTGTTCTGAGTCTGGGTGTTGTGGGACCATGGTCCTCGTAGTTCCTGGGTCCCTAGACACGGAATCCTAGGGTTCAGGATCTATGTATGTGATCGTTGGGCGTTATAATTAATTATTTTTATTTTATTATTTAATACAGAGTTTTATCAATGATAACGCCAAACAATCACATACATAGATCCTAGACCCTAACTAGGAGTTTTCTTGGTTCTATGGTTCCAGGATACAGATTCCAGGAACTACGAGGGCCATGGTTTTTGATTGTGTAGGTACCTTGTCCTGTCGCGGGAATGGAACCCGCCGCCTCCGGGAGTTGACCTGCTTAACCACCACACCTCAGAGGCTATAGTTTATTTATCTATAGGGCACGAGAAATCTCTATCAATAAAACTCAAAATCCTCACCTGTTCATCTTGATAAATAAATTCTCTATGCACTTTCCCTCCGAAAACAAACGAATTATTATTATCAGCTGACGCCACGGCCGCCATTTTTCTTTTATCTTGTTATTAAAAGGTGCGACTACACTTCGCGACCTTCAAGTTGCAACTGTTTGTTTTTTATCATTTGAGTGGCGTAAATGATATCGCTGTGACTCATCATAATCGTGAGTGAATTATTTTATTGCGGCGTAATTTATCTAACAGTTTACGAAGTCTGTATCCGTTTCTTCTATGGGGAATCCCATTTTAGACCAGTCTGCTTAACACCTATAGTTTGTGGCAGTAATCAATTTGTTTGCCAAAAATCGCGACCACACGACTGAACTAAAACTTCTTTATTTTAGCTCCATCTATCGGTCGGTATAACTTTGTTTAATGTTAATGTCGCCATCTTGACATTTGTAATTTGTCATTTTACCGGACATACCAACATAATAATACCTACAAATTTTGAACATTATTATGTTGGCAATGTTGATCTACGTGAATCAACTAACTTCCATTCGCCTCGCTTACTCCCCAAGTCAAGCGTGCGTAAAACAGTTTTACTTTAAAAAGATCCCACCCTATCCCAATTCGGTTATATTTTTGTTAGCAAGTTTTTAGCGTTATACATAGAAAGTCGCACCTTACATAGGCTATATATCTACACTGATATATTGATTGGCCCGATAGTTCAGTTGGTAGTAATCCTACCTTCTAAACTGTGGGTTGTGGGTTCGATTCCCACCCAGGACAAATATTAATGTGATGAACATAGGTGTTTGTTCTGTGTCTGGGTGTAATATTGTATTCTATGTATGTGTATTTAAAAACAAAAAAGTATCTAAGTATTGTATCAGTTATCTGGTTCCCATAGTACAAGCTTTGCTTAATTTGGGGCTAGATGGCGGTGTGTGAAATGTCTACAGATATTTATTATTTACTGATTAGTAAGGTAGTAAATAATTAATTTAAAAGTAATTTCCTAATGTAATCTTTACTGATTAATTATATTTTTTTATAGTAGTATCGCTCGCTTGGTGTATGTAATCAATAGATTAATTTGTAAAGGAAAAATTTGAATCCCGAACGGAAGTGGGTTTAAAACTCGTGATCTAAACTTTACCTTAACAAATTAATCTGTACAATTGTCCATGTTGATAAAGTCTATATTTCTTTTAAGGCACTCTAAAATTTAGATATAATAGTTTAGAAAACTGACTCTTGTGCAATGACGTAATAAGGGTTTGGCAAAACGCACAATATTATTTGTTACATTGGCCCTCTTTTTCCAATGTTATCACTTTATCAGCTGTTTATTCTAATCAATTGAGATAATTAAAAGAGTTATTAAAACGACCAATCACTATGACTTGTTGGTTAATGAAGATAGTTTATACAACACATTTCTCATTATGAAGTATTAAATAAAGGATATAAACCACCCAGGATGATCAGTCCATCCATTAGTGAAGATGTGTCAAAATCCGTCAGGCTATTTTATAAATTGATACTTTTGTGTGATGAACATTGATTTTTGTTCTGTGTCTGGGTGTTTATATTGTATTCTATGTATGTATTTACAAAAAAAAGTATCTAAGTATTGTATCAGTTATCTGGTTCCCATAGTACAAGCTTTGCTTAGTTTGCGACTAGATGGCGCTGTGTGTAATGTCCACACATATTTATTTATTTTATTTATTTTTGTACTAACTTAGTTTTACGACACTAAACTTAGGTGGTAGGGCTTTTCTGCAAAGTTCGTCTTGGTAGGTACCACCCATTGACTATAAATCAACTTCACCAATGGTACAACTTCCCTTCATACGAAAAATAGTAGTTGATTTCCACTACTAGCCTTTGCGAGTACGTCAGTTTCGTTTTGGATTTCCGCGGAGAAACAGCTAAAGAATAAAAACCATAGAATATTAGAAAAATGAGTTATTGCTCAGTGACATTGTGCGGGAGGGCTTCATCTTTATCTTTAGTACCACCGCTTTGCCAGTTATTCTGCTGCCAAACAGGGGTGTGTAAGCACTACTGTGTTCCGATTTGAAGGGCACTGTAGCTAGTGAAATTACTGGGCAATTGAGACTTTGACAGTGTAGTAATCTTATTACCAGACTGTGCTGATGTCTCAGGATAATGTGCGCATGGCAGTGTCACGTGAAACTTTATATTTTTGAGTTACGAGTGACACTGTTCTGTTATAGGCAGTCGTGTCGCTTAACATCAGGTGAACAACTAGCTGGTTACATCATTCAGTAACATAAAAAAGGTACTTGCCTTGACAAAACTCGATGAATACCTAGTAGTTAAATACGTTTCAGTTTCACAGGATTTGGTTTTAATATTTTATTCATACTTAAACAGGTATGTATGTACGATGTAATTTTTATGGCGTGAAGTGCGCTGCGGGATTTCGCGCAGTTAGTCATGTTGGCAATGATAATTGTAGGAAATGTTCCCGGGGGCGAGATGGCTGGACTGCTAACGCGACCCCTTCTCGCCCCGGTATGGCGGAAACGAGGGGTTTTAGTGGGTTTGAGTCCTACATACCCCCCGCCACCCCCGTGGTGGCAGGGAAGAGGGTGGCATTTCTCCCCCTCCAAAAAAAATGGAGGCACAAAATGTCGCGTGACTACTCGCTATATGTCTCTTTGTGAATACATAGCTTCATACATTCTACATGTCGGGCGAGGTCGAATGACACCACGACTTGGGTATGTGGACAAGCAAAATATGGCGCGACTTTGTCTCCTAGTGTTGTCCCAACGGCCCCCACTGGGAGCGGTTGATATTTATTCTTTACAACACAAGTTTTGTAAAATAATACATGCGGCGGCAAGATCTTTCTCGTTTTCCCGCCAAAATCCTTTTTTTATGTTTGAATGTAAATAATAGTTGACATGTCAAATGTTTGACGTTAATATTTTAATAGCTGTGCCCCGCGGTTTCACCCGTGTGGTGAAAATTTTCCATACTTTCTTAACTTTTTCTTTCATAAGAACCTTCTCCTGACAATAATAAACACAACATAAAAAGAATTTGTTAAAATGTTCCATCTGTTCACGCGTGATGCACTGACCAACGGAAATGTATAATATTAACGGTCTTATTCATAAAAAATGCTTATCGAAGGTTTCTAGTGTTCACAAGTTAAAACGTCGTTTTAACGAGCGTTTATGAATAACACTTCGGAAATCGGAAATAAGACCGTAAGATTATTGTGTGTATATATTGTAAGATTTCATCGATTTTATAAAGGTTATAAAATAAAAACAGAATAAATAAACAAAACCATATTTTCAATTATATTTTACACAACACAAGCTATAATACATAACGTTTAGAATAATTATTACAATGCAGATCACAGTCTTATACGGCATAACGTGAAAACAATAATTGTGATACAGAACATGAAAAACGGCTTAAGAGCCAACGAAATCTGTAAAACTTTACTAAAAAGATTTTTTACTTCTGAACACAGCAATACTCTGTAAAAAAAAAGGGCTTAGACAGACTGACTGCTCACTGCAAATTAAAGGAAATGTATCGACAAAACTGGCAAGAAAACTTTGACGGACGTTTGCGATCCAAAGGAATAGGGGGCAATCAAAGAATGATTCCAATGCAAGAGATAAATTTAATTCCTAATTTGAAACTTTCGATAATGACTATGCTCATAAACTGCGTATTGAAAGAGTTAAATCCATACAAATTATTGTTTCTAATGGTTGCAATCAAGTAAAATGCAATTAAATTTGTTATTTTTTTATGTTATTGAATGATGTGACGAGCTAGTCGTTCACCTGATGTTACACGGCCGCCCATAACAGAACAGTGTCACTCAGAACTCCAACATGTAAAGTTTCGCGTGACTGCTGCACTGCGCACATCATCCTGAGACATCAGCACAGTCTGGTAATAAGATTACACGACTGTGAGATCAGATCATAAAGTCTCATTTGCCCAGTAATTTCACTAGCTATATTGCCCTTCAAACCGGAACACAGTAGTGATTGCACACTACAGCTTGGCGGCAGAATAACTGGCAAAGCGGTGGTACCTACCTAGACAAACTTTGCAGAAAAGTCCTACCACCTAGTAAAAAGTTGTTACCAAGGATGTGCCCGGAACAGAAAACGAGGAAGCTCATACTGTACGGTTTTATAACAGAGGCGATCATTACTATCACAATTGAACGGGTGAGAATAAAAAGGATTTAACTGATTTTTTTGACAAAATGACTTATGGGTATCGTTGGATTCAGCGTGAAATAATCTTCAATGATACATCCTCAAAATACCGAAATGAGGCTTAAATCTCGAGATTTTGAGTCTAAAAATGGTTTATCTGTCACAGGAATACAGTTTGCTTAGCATAAAAACATTACTATATTTATTTTATTATATTTTTATAGTAATTGTATGAATTAGTACTATATTTAGTAATTTTAAATAGAATAAAACATTTTCAAGCAACTGAAACTTACATAAACCTTTTCTACTACCTTATAAGCACTCTACATTAAAATGACGCCGTTGACGTTTAAAGTCAATTTTCTCGAAACTGTCAATTTGTCAGTTAAATCCTTTTTATTCTCAACCCTTCAATTGCAACTGATAGAAACACAAATTTGTATGGATTAGACAGTTTCAATACGCGGTTTAACTGCATAGTTAGTATGAAAATTTCTCCTGTTGCATTGCAATCAAAGTTTCGTGATCATCCCCCTGATAACTGACACAATGCAATAAGTATATCTATGAAAATATTTCTGGATCTTGCATTTTTGCCGAAAGGAATTGTGTTTCGGCGGTGCAGGAAACCGCGACCAAATATCGTATTTAAATCATGCTTTTTTAATGATTATTATTATTATTTGGATGATTAAAAACTCTATAGTTGCAGTTATGATACAGTCAGTGTGTCCACGCCCTAATCGAAGGTATTTAGTAATGTAAAAAAGTTTATTAATATTACTAAGTAATTAATAGTATGACGGAATGATTAAACATTATATTTACATTATTTAGGATTTTCATTATCTTTATAATGTATTTACATGGTATTTATTATAATTATATATTGGGTGGAGTTCACAGACTTTTAAAACAGCTGATTATCAGTTAAACGTCTGATAGCACTATAAATATAAAATAATAACTACTTCTCAAATGTATAGGTTTCAGATGGACAGACAGACATAAAAAATTATAAGTTACATAAGGGTCCTTCGTATTAATATGGAACCATAAAAATAATAGAAATTTGTAATGTTTGAGAGTTATTAACTCTTCCCGTAAGCCCTGTAAGAGCGAGCGAGAGCGCAATATCATTGATACTTTTCCCACGTTCCATGACTCCGGCTACTTTTTTTAAAATGTTTTGGCTCCATCAAGTCAAGTCATAGTCTAGTCATAGTCTAGTCATAGTCTAGTCATAGTCTAGTCATAGTCTAGTCATAGTCTAGTCATAGTCTAGTCATAGTCTAGTCATAGTCTAGTCATAGTCTAGTCATAGTCTAGTCATAGTCTAGTCATAGTCTAGTCATAGTCTAGTCATAGTCTAGTCATAGTCTAGTCATAGTCTAGTCATAGTCTAGGCACAGTCTAGGCACAGTCTAGTCACAGTCTAGTCATAGTCTAGTCATAGTCTAGTCATAGTCTAGTCATAGTCTAGTCATAGTCTAGTCATAGTCTAGTCATAGTCTAGTCATAGTCTAGTCATAGTCTAGTCATAGTCTAGTCAAAGTCATACTCCTAGTAAAGTGGTGGCCACTTTACTTGAAGCTTCTATGGAGTTTTGGAAACAACACGAAAAGAAACGTTTCACCATCATTATACCATTTTCCCACACTCACGCCTGTAATTCAGCACTTAACGAATAAAATGCCACCAATTTTATGCACTGACACTGAAAATAACACAAGTTTTGGAAAATAATACAATGCGGCGACGCGATCTTTTTCATTTTCCCGCCAAAACTCCCTGCGGCTACTTACACCAATCGTGTGGCGTTTACAAATTTGGAATAATCAAAACCATTTAATCAACTGTTAATTGAAAACCTGCCGGTTTGAAGTTTGTAACCCATACTCTTGTGATATTTTAATTATTAATTTAGGACCCTGTACAAAAAAGAGAATTCTAGAATAAAACATGTAATGTCGACATGGGGTCTTGGACTAATAATAATAATAATAACGCCCAACGATCACATACATAGATCCTGGACCCTAACTAGGATTCCGTGTCTAGGAGGAACTACGAGGACCGTGGTCCCACAACACCCAGACTGAACAAGTATTACACTATTTATCTATTATTTGTGTGGACTATTTATAAATATTAAATAAATAATAATTATTTATGAATTTTCAACTTTCAATTTTAAACTTTATGGTATTATGTAACCGATTATGCATTCTGTTATTTTACATATAATTATTAATTAATGAACATTTTATAAATACCTAATTAATTGTCGATATAATTATACTAACTAAGTATTCACTGTTATCAATAAGTATAATATAATTATTATCACTTAATAAATTTTGTTTATATATAAATTATCTAAGTCAAAAATATTTACAAATTGGAACTAAAATTAAAGTTATGATTTTATTTTTATATTAACTAATAATTAGATTACAAAAAATTGTTTTGAAATTATCTGAATAGTTATTCGAAAAAGAAATATTTGGGTAAATATGTTTAAATTAAACGTAATTCCACTCTATTTACCATATCATTAATTATAGAATAATAGAAAACTACAATAAAAAAAAAACAGACTTTTTTGAAGTTAATGATAGCAGCCTCTCAGACCATTGGTATTTACATTTACCATAATTTACTAAAATATTTTTTAATTCAAAATTATTCAATTTCAATTGCACCATTTTCTTTCACAAATTATGTTATGCAGTGCGTCGATCCATTGGTTATTTAAAACATTAAATCTTATTATAAACATCTAACAAAAATGCCTGTCTGCACTGAAGTTAGAAAGTTAAGTTCGCACTTATCTACCTAGCCTCCGGTTTCTCGTGTCAAGTCAACACACCAAATACTACCAAATAGTACTCTCATTGGTTGAAGCCAAGCGTTCATATGAGCCCTGAGGGATAAAGTGTTGCTTAGCAAAATTATATTTAAATAGGCTTTAGTGCAGTCAGGCATGTTTATGAAATCATTAAAACTTTATCCGATTTATGACAATAAAATATTTGTAAGTACATATTTCCCTTTTTATATATATTTAAATTATTCATCCAATCTTTATATTCAACGAGCTTCTGCCCGCAGCTTCGCCCGCGGCGTGGCCTATGGGTTAAATAAATCAACCACCCATTTCACCCTCTTAAGGGTGGAATTTCAAAAAATCCTTTCTTAGCGAATGCCTACGTCATAACATCTACCTGCACGCCAAATCCGTCCAGTGGTTTGGGCTGTGCGTTGATAGATCACTATGTGAGTCAGTCAGTCAGTCACCTTTGAGTTATATATATTTAGATAGGTAGATAAATTCAATAGATGTTTTATTTTAACCCCCATACTAAAAGTAATAATAATAACAACGGCCAACGATCACATACATAGATCCTGGACCCTAACTAGGATTCCGTGTCTAGGGACCCAGGAACTACGAGGACCATAGTCCATAACACCTAGACTCAGAACAAGTATTTGAGCTTTTCTTCTGTATACAAATACTTGTTCTGCCGCGGGAATCGAACCCGCCGCGTCCAGTTTATGAGCCAATATGCTCAACCACTACACCACAGAGGCTGTCAAAGTCAAAGACAAAGTGTCTAAGTGTTTTCTCTTGTTTTATCTTTGCCTATTTCAAATTTGATAGAGAGAAACAAAACACAAAATTAGTAGGTAATTAAGTAGAAGTAGTTACTATGGTAACATTTTAATTCTATTTTTTTTTGTATTATATGTTTTAAGTGTTGATCACAAAGGTTGTCTGGAAGAGATATCTCTAAGCGATAAGACCGCCTGTTGTACTAGTACTAGTTTATTATGTAAGTTTTTCTTTTTGTAAATTGTTTTCTTTTTTACGGTGTACAATAAAGTGTTGATCTATCTATGTATCTAAAATAACTATGGTAACCATTCAAGGTGTATAACTAAAGCATTTTTTCCCGAGTGTATATTCCTGTACGAGTATCGTATTCATTGTATTATTTGAAATTATTGTAATTATGTGGTGTGTACAATAAAGAGTTAATTTATTTAATTATTGTAATTTTTTTAACTCAGCAGGCTTCTGAAAGCGCCACTTCGAACGGCTGTTTTACTCCTGCATAAATCGGCTTCCAGTGGTTCTGACCAGGGGAGTGATCACGAAACTGTGATTGAAATGCAACAGGGGAAATTTCCATACTAACTATGCACATAAGCTGCGTATTCAAACAGTCAAATCCATACAAAATTGCGTTTCTATAGGTTGCAATCGAGTTACATGATCGCCCAGAAGTTCTACGAGCGATATGGCCTGTCTATTGCCATTTCGATTTGCTAATAAGGTATTTGAATGCTACATTTTTATTGCATACATCTAAATATATATAACTCAAAGGTGACTGACTGATTGACTGACTCACATAGTGATCTATCAACGCACAGCCCAAACCAATGGACGGATCGGGCTGAAATTTGGCATGCAGGTAGATGTTATGACGTAGGCATCCGCTACGAAAGGATTTTTTGAAATTCCTCCCTTAAGAGGGTGAAATGGGTGGTTGAATTATTTTCCCATAGGCGACGCCGCGGGCGAAGCTGCGGGCAAAAGCTCGTAAATAATATACCTCAAAAAATAGATAATCGTGAAAACAAAAATTGAATATGTCAAAAAATTACAAAGTTACAGGCATTTTAATATACAGGAACAGAAAGAGACAGCTAAAACACGCAGTGACGTCAGTTACCAGTCCTCATAGTAACTCATTACTAAGCTGTGGTACCTCTATGGTAGCTCTACATACAATTTCTTTGTCATGTGACGTCACAAGATATACCTTCATAGTAGCTGTGAGGAAGTTCCACACGATATCTGTATTGCGAGAAAGGGACAGGCGATGAAACTTTAAAAGCGTACTACTCCGTGATATTGAAACCGATTTTACTTATTTTTTCAATTATTACATTAATTTTTTAAGCTACATTATTAAAATAATATTTACTTGTTAATTTTTAACTAGCTTCTGCCCGTGGCTTCGCCCGCGTGGACTATAGGAAACGAAGAAGAAAATTTTTCATAGATAATTCAACGTCATTTAACCCTCTTAAGGGTGTAATTTCGAAAAACCCTTTCTTAGTGGATACCTACGCTTTGCAAAGAACACGCCCTCCAAATTTCAAGTCTCTAGAACCAGCGGTTTAGGATGTGCGTTGATATATAAGTCAGTCAGACAGTCAGAACTTTGAATTTTATATGTATAGATAGTAGTCAAACAACCTTTCTAAGAGCTATATCGGTTACTAGTGTAACATAAATTATTTTAAACTACACCATTATAATATTATTGCGTCAGTCTAACTATACAGAAGACATTTTTACACTGTTTTTTCAACCCAAGACCATATTTCACTGGTTTTTAGCACAAGGCCTATTTTCACACAGTTTTTCTGACACAAAACTTATTTTCACACAGTTTTTCTGACACAAGACCTATTTTCACACAGTTTTTCTGACACAAGACCTATTTTCACACCGTTTTTCTGACACAATACCTATTTTCACTCAGTTTTTCCGACACAAGACATATTTTCACACATTTTTTCTGAACAAGATATTTGTTACACACCATTTTTATTATATAGGACCGTAAAAACTGTTTAAAACAACATCGATTTTATTTAAACTTTAGCACAAAATGATAACTTAATGCAATGGAGCATTTACCCGTTCAGTACCAATTTTAACACTGTTTTTCACTCCGAGACCGTTTTCGCACACAAACACCGTTTTTCACAAACACAATTTTTGTGTCAAGTTTTTGTCTATAGCAGCGGCCTTCTCGACCGGTTTCTCGCGACGTATCGGCGAGGCAGCATTCGCTAGCCCCACGAGGGGTCGTAATGAGTCCAGTTGTAGTCGGGGGCTAGGTACACTCTGCGACCGTGGACAAAGCACGTTACTATTCCACGGTACGCCGTCCGTGGTACTCCACTCTGGAATAAAAGAGTATTTTTTGAAACTATTTCGTATATTAAATTAATAAATTATTCATTAATTCAAGTAATACGTAAGCACTATGGGGGGGGGGTTCTTTGCTTTGCTTATTTTGGATGACATGGGGGTAGGGGAGTCTAGATGATGATTACGTCATCGGTAGTTATTTACCTTTTTACACGAATAGCAACTCTCACATTGTCTTTGCTTGAAACACTAAACATTATAATTATAATATTAAAAAAATATATATATATTAATTGAAATTTTTTTACGTAAGCATGGGGGAGGGGGTAAGCTTTGCTTACTTTAGCTAACAAGGGGGATGGGGGGAAAATAATTGTAATAAATCTGCTTACGTAATACTTGAATGACCCCTGATCAGACATACCTATTCATACCTATATTTCGAAATCAAGTTAATAATAATAATAAACGAATAAAAAAATTATATACACGTTGGAATTTAGTTCGTTCTATCCCTTGAATGTATGTACTCACTTCATGCTATAGAACGCTTCTGTATAGCTAAATACAAAAAGTACGTATGGAACAAAACTTAAATCTAGGTATTATCAAATTCTAAAAAAAAGCCTTGCGACATTGAACAAAGCAGGTATCTTATTACTTACGAAACATTTACAAAGTGCTCAGCCGATGCCCATGCTGTTTGTAGCGTTAAATAGACATTTCGGCTGTTATACAGTTATTTTAGGAGGCATTTTTAAATGTTTTATTTTTAAATTACTCCTTGTATAATTATTATATAGCATGGTTTGAATAAATACATTTAATGAAAAGGACAAATTAAATTCCACCGTGTATACTATTATTATAGATGTTTATTTAAAAACCAAATATCTAAGGTAATAATAGTGATAATGTAATTAATACCAACAATCACATAAATAGATCCTGGACCCTAGCTAGAATCGAACCCGCCGACCTGCTCAAACCACCACACCACAGAGGCTATCAGAAAGGTTTTTACGCACCCAGGTTCAAATCCCATTCTGAAAAATTTTGTAGACATCCTATATGTCGTTTTACACTTCTGAAAACCAATATACTCACTCTAAAATCATCCATAAGTCCAAGTTTCTTAGCGTTGCGCCTGTAACTCTGCGGGTTGGAATACGCGACACGTGCGGGTTCGGTTCCGTAATTGGAAGCGATTTCTTCGGTTTTCATTAGTGGCAGATTGTAAACCATTGATGTTAGATTTTCATCGTAATTCTCCTGAAAATTTAAAGACATAATATCCTTTAAATAAAGGGATCAACCGGACTATACTATATTTTAATTATTTGCTCATCCTACGGGAAAATTTAACTTTTCCGGGATAAAATGTAGCCTATATGTTAATCCAGTGTATAAGCTATCTTGGTACCGAATTTCATTCAAATCCATTCAGCCGTTTGAGCGTGAAGGAGTAACAAACATACACACATACAAACTTTCGCCTTTATAATATTACTAGCAGCCCGCCCCGGCTTTGCACGGGTATTTTATATATGTCTATTATAAATTGAGATATATATAAACTTACAACTATCCTATCTCTCAAGTTGGATCGAACTGCACATGGTGTGCGAATTTTATTATAATCGGTTAAGTGGTTTAGGAGTCCATTGAGGACAAACATTGTGACACGAGATTTATATATATTAAGATATACTGATTGTGATTGTACAATGTTCTGGAAGAAAAAAATATTAAAACAAAACAATATATAAAAAATAAAAACAATGCAAGCATTTGAGAATAAGTTACCTTGAGCAGATAGCTAAGATTCAATTTTGTAAATTCCACAAAGTCTAGATTTAGTTGTATGTTCCTTAGGTGCATGTCAAAGAATAGCCCCTTGCTGACGCCGAGCTGGAAATAAACACAAAATTGATGAGATCAAAGAGGGTTTATCTGATTTTTTTCACAAAATGACTTATGGGTATCGTTGGATTTAGCGTGAAATTATCTACAATAATACATTCTCAAAACACCGAAATGAAGTTTAAATCTCGAGATTTTAAGTCTAAAAACGGCTTATCTGACACAGGAATACAGTTCGCTTAGCATAAAAACATTATTATATTTTTACAGTAACTGTACGAATTAGTACAATGTTTTGAATTTTAAAATAGAATTAATACATTTTCAAGCAACTGAAACTTACATAAACCTTTTCTATTACTCTACATTAAAATGAGGCCGTTGAAGTTTAAAGTAAATTTTCTCGAAACTACCAATTTGACAGTAAAACCCTTTTTATTCTCACCCCTTCAATTATTAAGCACCTACTTATAACGACTGGCCTTGGCTCTTGGTAATAGCCCTGCCTTCTAAACTGTAGGTTGTGGGTTCGATTCTCACCCAGAACTAACATTTGTGTGATGAACATCGATGTTTGTTCTGTGTCTGCGTGTTATATTGCATTTTATGTATGTATTTACAAACAAAAAGTATTGTATCAGTTATCTGATTCTCATAGTACAAGCTTTGCTTTTTTTGGATCTAGATGGCGCTGTGTGAAATGTCTACAAATATTTATTAATTTATCATTTATTTAATAATTTAGCAGTAAGTCATATGGCACTGAGACAAAAGTCATTATAGTTTTATGATATTTGGAATAAATGTATTTATAGGGTCAGGGGTTATGCATGGCGGGCAAACTATAAAACTATAGGGCTTCATCAAGTGCACCGGGCCGTGTCCGGAACAAGAATGATCCGAAGTACACCGAGTGCTCCCTTTATATAGCCAAATAGGTGGGGGAGCGATGACAGTTGTCGGTGTTGCCACTGTAATAAATTTAAATGCTACCACAGGGTAAATTACGGTACTGTCCGCTAAGCACAGAGTTTATAACTGGACGTTACCGCCGTCATATTTTTTTTTGTTTCTGTCATTAATAATTATATAATTACCTTTCCAAAATTATATGTTCTAGATATTTCAGGCCTAATGCAAGCTTTCCCGTCAACATTAACAGGGTTCCGTAGCCAGTCGTCGAAGTATCTGCACAAATACACACAATATAAAATTGTAATATCTATGTATCAAACTTATTTATTAATAACAATAACGCCCAACGATCACATACATAGATCCTGGACCCTAACTAGGATACCCTGTGTCTAGGGACCCAGAAACAGGACCATGGTCCCACAACACCCAGACTCAGAACAAGCATTTACGCTTTTTTCTGTGCCCTGAACATATAGGCGATACAATTTTGACTGGCCCGATAGCTCAGTTGGTACTGCCCTGCCTACTGAACCGTGGGTTGTGGGTTCGATTCCCACCCAGGACAAACATTTGTGTGATGAACATCGATGTTTTTTTTTGTGTCTGGGTGTTATATTGTATTCTATGTATGTATTTACAAACAAAAAGTATCAGTTATCTGGTTCTCATAGTACAAGCTTTGCTTAGTTTGGGGCTAGATGGCGTTGTGTGAAATGTCTAAAACAAAAAAATAAATATTGTAGTGGACTTCATTCTTCGGCGCTTGTCTACACGAGAAGGAAGAAATGAAAAATGGAAGGATGGAAGGAAGAATGGAAGGAAGGAATAAATAAAGACTGTGGAATGACTTACGCTGCCGGCCAGTTCGGCTCCAGTTTGCGCCAAGTGTCTGCGCGGAGCAACCAACCGAGGCCCGGAAAGAAATCGGTGCGGTGCAACAATTCCGGTCGGGATTGGTCGATCACTTCTTTCTTTCCATTATCGTTCCACGCCGATATGCACCTGGTAGGAAAAAAACGAGTGCGCTTTAGACCACACGACTGAAGTAAAACTTCTTTAGTTTAGCTCCATCTATCGGCCGGTTTTATGTTATTGTCGCCATCTTGACAATTGCAAATTGACATTTTGCCAGACATTTTTTTTGTTTTGGCTACACACTTTTGTGTATTTAGCCAGTGTCAAGTAATACATTTTTTAAAGTTAATTTATAATATACATGTGTTGTATGTGTCAAGTCAAGTCATAGTCTAGTCTAGTCAAGTCATACTCTATACTATAACACGAAAAGAAACGTTTCACCATCATTATACCATTTTCCCACACTCACGCCTGTAATCCAGCACTTAACGAATAGAATGCCACCAATTCTATGCACTAACACTGAAAATTACACAAGTCTTGGAAGATAATACAATGCGGCGACGCAATCTTTTTCGCGTTCCCGCCAAAACTGATATGGATACAGTTACGGATATATTTTTATTTTGGCTATCCGATATTTTCGGTTACGGAGCTTCATAACATTCCTGTTACCAACTGAGCTAAAGGAAGGAGCTGGATGCAGGAGGTAAGCTGCCGTTCAAAATGGCGCTCTATGGGGAAGGCCTATGTTCATTGTTCAGCTATGCACGTCTCCAGGCTGATGATGGATACTCACCATAAACTGGGATCTTTATACAAAAGGGGATAAGTGCCGAGGAAGTATTCGAAGAAATCCGGCGATATGTCCAGGTCATCTGCAAATAA
Organism: Ennomos fuscantarius; assembly: GCA_905220475.3. Classification (NCBI taxonomy): domain Eukaryota; kingdom Metazoa; phylum Arthropoda; class Insecta; order Lepidoptera; family Geometridae; genus Ennomos; species Ennomos fuscantarius. The sequence goes on along the minus strand of HG992050.1, from coordinate 5,710,402 downwards.
TAAATAAATAAACAATAAATATTTGTGGACATTTCACACAGCGCCATCTAGCCCCCAAACTAAGCAAAGCTCGTACTATGGGAACCAGATAACTGATACAATACTTAGATACTTTTTGTTTGTAAATACATACATAGAATGCAATATAGCACTCAGACAAAGAACAAACATCGATGTTCATCACACAAATGTTTGTCCTGGGTGGGAATCGAACCCACAACTCACAGTTCAGAAGGTAGTGTTACTACCAACTGAGCTATCGGGTCAGTCAAGTCGAAAATAATGGGGCCTTAGTTAAAAAAGTGGGCATTATAAATAATGGATAATAATAAAATGAAAAAAATGAAAATAAAAATACCTTTATTTGGCCTTAATATACATTATACAGTTTTAATGTAGCCCTGTCTCCTGGAAAAGCGTTAGCTGTGGCCCAGGAGGCAGTTCACCCTCAAAATAAAGTCTATTAAGCATAATAATTCGTTTCACTAAAGTCTACTACCTTATAAAGGTAAATAATAACGCCCAACGATCACATACATATATCCTGGATCTGAAGAGCTGTTAAACTTTCGTGTAGATGGGCACAAGTCTGTTTGTCACCACAGAGGCTGTCTATTAAGCCTCTGTGGTGTAGTGGTTATGCAGGTCGGCTTATAACCTGGAGGGGGCAGGTTCGATTCCCGCGGCAGGACAAGTATTTGCGCACAGGAAAAAAGCGTAAATACTAAATCTGTATCTGGGTATTGTAGAAGCCTAGTATTCGTAGTTCCCAAATCCCTAGACACAGGGAATCCTATTTAGGGTCCATATATATGTGATCGTCGGGCGTTATTATAATTATTCATAATAATAAGACTTACCCTCAATAATAATGACCGCCTCATGCCCCAACTCCTTAAAAACATAGTTAAGCGCGAACTTATAATGTCGCGCGATCTTGTAGTACCCGCGGAACTTGACCTTGGCGCGAGGTACTTGGATCTCCGTCAGATCGGGCTGACGGACCACGGTTATGGAGGAGTCAGCATCGGAATAGGATTTTATCACTTGGTAAGTCGCATTGTGACCGCAATCCTTGAAAAAGTAAAAAAAACCTAAATTACAACGGAGAGGGAGATGTTATACAGTCATAACAAAAGCAGTGCATCAACAGTATTCTTCACATGCGCAGTTAGCTACAAACAGCGTTATTCACACGCGCGGTTAGCTACAAACAGCGTTATTCACACGCGCGGTTAGCCACAAACAGCCTTATTCACACGCGCGGTTAGTCACAAACAGGGTTCTTGACACGCGCAGTTAGTCACGAACAGCGTTCTTAACACGCGAAGTTTACACAAACAGCGTTATTAACATGCGCAGTTAGTCACAAACAATGTTCTTAACACGCGCAGTTAGTTACTAACAGCGTTCGTCACACACCCACTTCATCACAAACGGCGTTTGTCACACACCCAGTTCATCACAAACAGCATTCTTAACACGCACAGTTACTCACAAACAGCGTTCTTCACACGCACAGTTAGTCACAAGCAGCGTTCTTCACAAGCGCAGTTAATGTTTGCAATCTAACTCACCTGACTAACGATAATGGGGAAGATCTCCTTACTAGGTCGGAACTTGATCAGGTTGTCAAGACATCGCCTCACGGTGACTCTGTCGCATGCTATTACAAGCACTGGCAACACCAGGTTGTTCGGATCTGAAACGGATCAATTTGGTTACTATGTCTTTTTCTACTACATTATCATTGATTGATTGATATTATTGACAGCCTCTGTGGTGTGGTGGTTGAGCAGGTCGGCTCATAGCCCGGAGGCGGCGGGTTCGATTCCCACGGCAGGACAAGTGTTTGTCCACAGAAAAAAACCCAAATGCTTGTTCTGAGTCTGGGTATTTTGGGACGATGGTTTTCGTATGGGTCCCTAAATACAGTAAATTCTAGTTAGGGTCCAGGATCTATGTATGTGATCGTTGAGCGTTATTATTATTATTATTCTAATTTTAAATACATACTGGCCTGATAGCTCAGTTGGTAGTAACCTTGCCTTATGAGCTGATTATGGGTTCGATTCCTACCCAGGACAAACATTTAGTGTGATGAACATAGGTGTTTGTTCTGTTTCTATATGTTGTATTGTATGTTATTTATGTATTTACAAACAAAAAGTATCTAAGTATTGTATTAGTTATCTGGTTCCCATAGTACAAGCTTTGCTTAGTTTGGAACTAGATGGCGTTGTGTGATTTGTCCACATATGATTTATTTACACAGAGATCAAGATGAAAACATCATAAAAATTTCCAATTAAGTATAAGATAAGCACGTTTCGAGTAAAAACTCAATAAAGTATTGTTTTACGGCGTAATTAAAGATGGTTTATCGGTATTTTATGTTTAAGCGGTTCTTTAGAATGTACTAAGTTTGGTATTCAGGTTGCACATAGGGCTACACGTTATTCAGACTGGGCATTATTATGATTTGGCATTATTCCAGTTTGAAATTGTCAGGGTGACATTTTTTTTTATGTTTTGGCTCCACACTTTTATGTATTTAGCCAGTGTCATGTAATTGATAATTTATCAAGTTAATGATATTTCACACAAATATGTGTCAAGTCACAGTCGAAGTCATCAAGTCAAGTCATAGTCAAAGTCATACTCCTAGTAATAAAGTGGTGGCAACTTTACTTGAAGCTTCTATGGAGTTTTGGAAACAACACGAAAAGAAACGTTTCACCATCATTATACCATTTTCCCACACTCACGCCTGTAATCCAGCACTTAACGAATAGATATCGATAACGAATGCCACCAATTTTATGCAACACTGAAAATAACACGAGTTTTGGAAAATAATACAGTGCGGTGACGCAAACTATTTCGCTTTCCCGCCAAAACGCCAAATTATTTAGGATATAACATTTTTTTTAGTTCGACATTATTATGTTCAACTATTCAAGTACTTAATAAGGTTTACTTGATTACTAAGATTTACTACTAAAAAATTAAAATTAACATCAAATTGCAATAAATCTTTTGACTTTGACTTTGAATTGATAGAATACTTATATACTTTTTTATTTGTAAATAGAACATAGAATACAATATAACACCCAAACACAGAACAAACATCCATGTTCATCACACAAATGTTTGTCCTCGGTCACTGGGTGGGGATCATCCAACTGAGCTATCGGGCTAGCCATAAAAAGGTTTTATAAAAGTAAACGCATGGAGAGTTTTGACGGGAAAACGAAAAAGATTGCGTTACCGCATTGTATTATTTTCCAAAACTTGTGTTATTTTCAGTGTTAGTGCATAAAATTGGTGGCATTCTATTCGTTAAGTGCTGGATTATAGGCGTGAGTGTGGGAAAATGGTATAATGATGGTGAAACGTTTCTTTTCGTGTTGTTTCCAAAACTCCATAGAAGCTTCAAGTAAAGTTGTCACCACTTTACTAGGAGTATGACTTTGACTAGACTATGACTTGACTTGATGACTTCGACTATGACTTGACACATATCTGCGTGAAATATCATTAACTAGATAAATTATCAATTACTTGACACTGGCTAAATACACAAAAGTGTGGAGCCAAAACATATAAAAAAAAGAAAGTAAACGCATGCATTATAGAGGAATAATTCCTTGTATTGCCGATAACGGTGACCAATACTACTGATAAGCTTGATAACCTATTCGCGGTTTACCAGTTACGCTTCTTTCCTCGTATTTTATCAGGGCTCTTTGGTATCTATGCTTTTTGGTATCCCTAATATTTTATAACGGTATTCATTATTTATGTAAAACTTCTTTACGCACGCTTTACTTGGGGAGTAATCTGGTGAATGCGAGGCGAACGGAATTTGAAGTTGGTTCACGTAGATCTCCATTGTCAACATAGCAAAGTTTTTTTTTTTTTTAACTTATAATAAATTTTAATATCGTTTTAAAGAGCTGGCATTTAACTTGGTGAAATTATATTATATAAAATATTATTCTTGTTAGAATCTGAACAACAAACAGCCTTTCGGTGTCGAGACTTTGGGGCCGTGGGGACCGAGCGCCCACAAAACTTATAAAGAACTTTCAGAACGACTGATCGAGGCAACACGTGACCAAAATGCTGGTTTTTATTTAGCCCAAAGACTAAGCATTGCTATTCAACGGGGCAATGCCGCCAGCATTTTGGGCACATTGCCTACTGGTAGCGGCTTCTTAGATTAAGTTTTGCTAATGCATAGTTTTTAATTTTCATTTAATCTATTTAAAACAGTTTGTTCAGATTCAGATTCAGTTTGCATGAAAAAAATCGATAAATTTACTAAGACTTTTCGGCAAAGTTCGTCTAGATAGGTACCACCGCTTTGCCAGTTATTCTGACGCCAAGCACTACGGTATTCCGGTTTGAAGGGCACTGTAGCTAGGAAATTACTGGGCAAATGTTGACTGACTATCTCGCAGTCTAGTCTAATAGGTAACCTTATTACTAGCGCTGATATAACAGGATGACGTGCGCAGTGCAGTGTACTACAAATGCCTATAATATACGCCCCCTAAACATCTGGTGAAACATTACACTTACTCGAAACATGTAAATTTAACTATTGTATGTTAGTTATAAGCTAACATACATAAGCTTACATATATGAACATTTTTTTTGGTTTGGTTTTGGCTCCACACTTTCGTGTATTGAGCCAGTGTCAAGTAATTAATTTTTCAAGTTAATTTATGTATGTTGTATGTGTCAAGTCAAGTCACAGTCCAAGTCATCAAGTCAACTTATGACTTGACTTGATGACTTGACTAGACTATGGTCTAGTCTAGTCCAGTCATACTCCTAGTAAAGTGGTGGCAACTTTACCAGAAGCTTATGGAGTTTTGGAAACAACACGAAAACCATTATACCACTTTCCCACACTTATGCCTGTAATCCAGCACTAAACTAACGAATAAAATGGCAAATTTTTTTTGCACTAACACTGAAAATGACGCAAGTTTTAGAAAATAATACAATGCGGTGACACGATCTTTTTCGTTTTCCCGCCAAAACTTGATATATGAATATTAATGGTCTTTGATTGTGAATTAATTAAAACGTAAATTATTGTACTTTCAAACCGTCACTACGCACGCACTTACCACACTAATATTATAAAGGCGAAAGTTTATATGTGTGTATGTTTGTTACTCCTTTACGCTCAAACGGCTGAATGCATTTGTATGAAATTCGGTACCAAGATAGCTTATAAAGTCAAAGTCAAAAGATTTACTGCAAATAGGCTAATTTTGGCACTTTAACAAGTCAAAATTATATTAGGTACTTAAAATTAAGTTATTTCACTAAGCATATAGAATTACAAAGTGCTTATTGTCAAATAATATATAGCAAGCCCATTACAATATATGAGTTTGAAAAAAAAGCAGTTCTCTTTCTCACTACTGGTGCTAGCAATCCACTGTACACTGGATTAACACATAGGCTACAGTTTATCCCGGAAAATTGAAACGTTCCCGTAGGATAAGTAAATAATTAAAAACTTTTTTTTCCGCGGGTGAAACCGCGGGCCGCAACTAGTTGGTCATAACACAAAGTAGCGGCTACCGTAAATACCTCCTCCCTTTTTCTTCTCGTGTAGGCAAGTGGTAAGCTGGTGTCAGAATTTTTAGGCCGCCCAAAGGTCTTAACGAATTCACTGCAACTAGTCACTTGAAAAACCATTTAAAATTATATCCTTCACTTGTTAGAAAATTACAAATTACATAAATAACGGCTATTAGGTTTTTTTTATGTTAAAGGGAGCAAACAAGCATACGGCCCACCTGATGGGAAGTGGTCACCATAGCCTACATTGACTATAAATCCACTTGACCAATGATACAACTTCCCCTTATACGAAAAATAGTAGTTGATATCCACTACTAGCCTTTGCCAGTACGTCAGTTACGTTTTGGATTTCCGCAGAGAATATTAGAAAAACGAGTTATTGCTCAGTGAAATTGTGTGGGGAGAATAGCAAGCCGTCTGGCTGTGAAAAGGATGGCATATCATTCCAGAAGTAAGCAATTTTCACATGGTAATTAGAGAAAATTAGTATGATCTATTTTGAAATTAAAAACGAACATTATGAAGAAGAAGAAGCGGGAACCCGTTGATGTCGTTTGCTCTGTCCTACTCTGTTCTTTGTTATTTCGTATGACTTTGTCTCGTTTTATCTTTGCTCTTGCGTCATTATCGTGATCAGCCAAACGCAAGCTAGAAAACGCCTACAGAATAAGTAATATGCAGTACTCTGCTACCCTCTGCCTCTGCTAGTGAGTCATGTTCATAGGAGAAATTATGTTCACTAGCTATCAACGGTTTCATTCATTGTCAATGTTTTGGCATTGTTAGCACAGAATTCAGTATTCGGTCTGCCAAGTTGACACAAATTTAACAAACATATATGAGAACCTGGGAAAGTGTTGCTTAGTGGGCATAAGTGTGCAATAGAGTATTAAGCTATTCTATTCAAATTTGAATTTATGTACCTACAAGAACTAATTATATACTTACACTATTTGACCTGTATTTTTATGTACCATTTAAACGAATATGAATAGTTACTTTCAATAATACAGTTACTGCTTCCAGTGCCAAATGACTAACTGACCACACTAACAGGAAAAATAAATAATGTAGACATGTTGTGGATATGAATGGTTATGACCGTTTACAGTACATTCAACCTTTCATTTTGATTTACACTATGAAATAGTGATTCACAACTACTATTTATGGAGATTTTTTTGTTTTGAAACCAGGACAAGAGTTTTGGTGGATGGTAAAACTATTTTTCCTTGCAATCACTTGCTTTAAATTCCTTTGGTATACTTGCAGGGTGGTTCTATTTAAATTTGGTAAAATATGATGATGGAATATGAGAAAAAAACCAGATATACCTCAATGGATGACAGTAAATGCATTAGGAATGGGGATTTAAATTGAAATTTTGCTAAGGTAGCTATTTAGGGACATACCAGTGGTCAACTGACCCAATCATATGCTTTCCAGATATTCTGCAGAACTTCTAAGATTGAAATTTTATAAAAGGATATTATCAGCATAATTTTATAGAAACCAATGTGAGTAGTATTCATAATTACAGATAGTAAACGGCAGTAGAAATACTTGCAAAGTCCATTGTTACTGCATATTTTCCATGAAAATGGGCAATCTATCCTACCTAAGCACCAGCCTAGTTTTTCGAATGAATATCTTGTGTGCTAGTCATTTACCCATTGTTATTGTATAAAGTAATTTATCATCCAGGAAGCATTTTTTTTAAAATAAATTACTTAATACTAGTTCAAACTAGTGTGTGGATGCCACTGACCTATGGAACACAGATTATCAAAGAAGACTAAATTAATTATCCCACACCTAAAATCAGTCACATTCAGTTATTTAAAGTGGCTCTGGTAAATGGAAATGCTCAATACATCTCAAGCAGGACCATGCAAATCTGCTAAACTGATCACCGCCAAAATTGAGGTGTATTTAAATGAAAAAAAAATAGAACATACCTGGAATAGCCATTTTCTCGTCTCCATCACGTTTAACATCAGGGGCTTTCAATCTTTTCTTCAACTTCTCCAGTAACTTACTACTATCTGCTATCTGAACATGCATCTTTTTTTCTAGTTTGTTTATCTTCTCTTGGATTTCTGCTACATTGCTTCTTGAAGTTGAAGCTTTTGGTACCTCTATTAGGGAAGAATATGACGCAAATAGCCATATAAATATGAGGATGCCGCAAACTACAATGATTTTTCTAATGTACAGCCTCATTTTTTTTCTACAACTATGTCAGTTTTCTTGTACGAAAATGTATCTAATTTCCTTAACGCGAGCTCGCTACGTTCATGTTGTTCTCTACAGTCTCTAGGCCCAAAATACAACACGTCAATGGCTATCACAATGTAATAAACAATAAACACCGTAGCAATTCATCACATCCGATTTAAGTCCAAAACAGATGATCCATAACGATGTCGACAAGGTAAGATACAATAAAGATAAATAAACCACATAGTGCTTTATTGCAGGTTTAGATTACACTAAAACCTATTTTATTGAAGATGTATTCGTAAATTTACTAAAATTCTCATTTTAAACACCGAACGACAACACGACACACACATCACACACAACACTGACACAACTCAAATATTCTCGAATAGTGTTGTGCAACTGAATTATATGTATGATCTATTCGATTTATCGTTCGCTTGTAATATTTACAATCGATCTAATATATGTATGTAATTTTTGTTTCAATATTTTTTTGTTTGTAAGCTTAGAAAACGTTTATAAGCCTATAAAATAATAATTTAAGATAGAGAGCTTATATTCTAGCGCTGTCCTTTTTTACGGGCAAATGGTCTTTATTCATTTAACTTACTACTACCGTAATAGATATACTGAAGCATTAACTTGTACGTAAATTCACGAATCAAATTTCATTCATTAATTAATTCAAACAGATTTTTCTAGGACCGTAAACATTAATAATTATTGTATTCGTATTGTTTTTAGGTGAACGTGGTAGAATTATTTCTTGCGTTGTGAATTCAAATTGTGAGGAAAATGATGTTCAAGCGGTTGTATCGTTTACCGCAAAAAAGATGTATAAACAGCTATTTCACGATGCTATGACTACCTACCTACATGATATGAATCATATTCGTATCTGATATAACCGCATGTTTTCTACTGTAAAATCAGTGTATTAAAATGTAGAAATTGCTATATTTTTTGGATTATATTGTAGTGTGAGTTAGCCCTAAGATTTTTATCTCGCTATTTGGAAGCACCTTTTAACCACGCTGTCGTAATTTTTGTGTGAAAACGTCTCATTTGGTCCATCAAGTCAGCTATTCACTCGACGATTTTTTTTTCTTGGCTATCGTTTTATGCTGTAACATAGTAGTGTTGTCATAGTTATGACCATATTCTTTATCAGTTTTCTATTTTCAGAATATAATACAGCACCTTAGAGATAAAAGTACAACAACAAAAGTGTAAAAACCCAGGCAAGACCTCTGTATGGAAGCCTATGTAAAACGTTTTCACCTTATTTAAAACATATTATTCATTATGGTATACTCGATAAGAACCAATAATCGAATCGAAAAGTTTTACGAGTCTTAACTAGCATCCCTAATAAGAATGACAGCATTGACAGCTAACTTTTAATTACCACTGACAAAAGTTGAAGTTTTTTTTGTGTTGTTATGGTTCCACACTTTTGTGTATTTAGCCAGTGTCTTAATAGTAATTTTATAATATTATTATAAAATTATTATTAAGACACTGGCTAATAATTTTATAATAATATTATAAAATTATTATAATAGTATAAAGTTTAATTATAATAATACTTTCTCGAGTTAAGTTATATATATGTATATATGTCAAGTCAAGTCAAGTCATCAAGTCAAGTCATAGTCTTGTCTAGTGAAGTCATACTCCTAGTAAAGCGGTGGCAACTTTACCAGAAGCTTCTATGAAGTTTTTTTTCTTACCTGTGGGCATAGCTTATGTTCTCCTTGGCTTATTTCTTTATTTAGTCTATGATTTTCTCTATGAACTTTCAACTTCAACTTCGGAGTTTTTTTTTGGCGGGAATGCGAAAAAGTTTGCGTCACCGCATTGTATTATTTTCCAAAACTTGTGTTAATTTTCAGTGTTAGTGCATAAAATTGGTGGCATTCTATTCGTTAAGTGCTAGTTTACAGGCGTGAGTGTGCGAAAATGGTATTATGATGGTGAAACGTTTCTTTTTTGCGTGAAATATCATTAACTTGATAAATTATCAATTACTTGACACTGGCTATAGACACAAAAGTGTGGAGCCAAAACATAAAAAAAAAAACACAAAACAACGAAAAGTAGATACAATAAATTTACACTTATTATTATATATATTTTTTTCACGAACTTAAACGAATTGCATATACAGGTGTTCGTAAAATTAGTGTGATGTGAAGCGAATTTCTAAAGGAAGAGCGCCCCTCCATTCGATCGGTCGGGCTAGCTGTTATCGGTTGAGTCGGTTGTACTTCTTTCCGTAAGGATAATAGTGTTCTGTGGTTGAGTCCAGTGGCGTAGCTACCGGAGTTCTAGACGGCAGTGTCCCGGGGCCCCCAAGCTCAGGGGGCCCCTCGGACTCCTGACTGACTGACTGACTTACAAACTATAATTGAACTAGTGAAAATTGGAACTTGAATTACGTTTGAAATCCTCTATTTTGTCGATTTACACAATTGCTTTATCGAGTTTGAAAATATTATCGGTAAAGGTCGAGGTGCGAATTTGCTCATTAAAATAAGTTACAATTTGTATTTTGTTTGATTTTATTATGAAGTCGATTGCATTATGACTCATAAATTATCATCATTATGACCCAACTAAACTATTTAAAACTGTTTATTCCATATTCGTCGTACTCTAGATTCGTCATAATTTGTTCATTAAAATAAGTTACAATTTGTATTTTGTTTTTAATTTGATTATAGAGTCGATTGCATTATGACTCATAATTATCATCATTATGATCCAATTACACTATTTTCGATAGTTTAGTTGGGGCCCTAGTGTATTTTTTGGCTTTGGTCCAGGGCCTTAGGCTAATTAGGCTGCAGCCTAGGGCGCGAGGATCGAAGGGGCACGCTGACATCGTCTTTAGCATGCACTATTAATCTAGCATTATTGCACCTACCCTACATATTTCAACTAGACCGAGACAAAACACTAAAACTAATACGCTGTGAACAGAAAAACTTAGCACTCCCTAATTCTAACAATAAATTTAGAAATTCAAAAAAAGCGCGCTTAACAAACACAGACTTGTCACTCGATTCGGTCGGTGGTCTTGGATTTTGGTCGTATAATGCGCGAAGTGCCTTTATGTACGGTCAGCTATAACACGGTTTGCCGCCCTAAGATTGAATGTCGTGCAGATTAAAGGACAACTTTTTAGGCCGACCGTAACACATACACCTAGCGGGGGCGAGTCCTCATAATTAGCCTAGGGCGGTCAGAACTCTTGATCAGTCGCTGCCTTTGGTTACCTAGCTACGCCACTGGTTGGGGCGACTAGTTATAAGATACGTAGGTACCTAAATAATAGCGTCCGCATCACTCGGCAGTGAGTAGCAGCATCCACACTCGACCACAGTGATTATACTTGTGTAATTACGCTTCACTCGACCGAGAATTTGATCGAAGATTACGCCGTAAGTTTAGATAGGTAGGTTACATCTTAGAGGAATTAAGCTATTACTATCAGTTGTATAATCTATATCTAAAGCGATTTTAGCGAAGACCATTTCCACATTGTCCATTAATAAAAACTTCAGTAATTCTTTTTTAATGCGCTACTTATTTTGTGGAGTTATTTAAATTTTGGAAAAAGTATAGTGTTGTTAAATGAAGATTTCAGGCAGAAAGCCATAAGGAAAAAATATCATCTTTGTTTTGAAGTCATTTTTCAACCAACTTCAAATATTAAGGAGGAGGTCTGACTTTTTTAGTAATGAGTTACTATGAGGAATGGAACTGACGTCACTGCGTGTTTTAGCTGTCTCTTTCTATTCCTGTATTTTAAAATGCCTGCAACTTTGTGAAGGTTTTTGGCGGGAAAACGAAAAAGATCGCGTCACTGCGTTGTATTATTTTCCTAAAATTGTGATATTTTCAGTGTTAATGCATAAAATTGGTGGCATTTTATTCGTTAAGTGCTGGACTACATGCATGAGTATGGGAAAGTGGTATAATGATGGTGAAATGCTTCTTTTCGTCTTGTTTCCAAAACGCAATAGAAGCGCCTGGTAAAGTCGCCACCACTTTACTAGGAGTATGACTTGACTAGACTAGACTATGACTTGACTTGACGACTTGGATTGTGACTTGACTGGACACAATATATATTAATTAACTTGAGAAATGATCAATACGGCTAATAACGGCGATAATGACTAAATACACAAAAGTGTGGAGCCAAACGAAAAACAAAAAAGACTTCATTTTTCAAAGAACATAGTTTATTTACTGAGGTATAACTATAACTAATTAATTATAAATGGTAATTTATTTGCCTTTGAGCAGACAGGCGTAACGTGAATAAATTATTATGTAAGGTGAGCAAAAAACTATTGAACTCAAGTCTGTACAAAGATTATGTAGGTTAGAGCTGTAAAGTTGGATCACCAAAAATGTGGACTTTCAATACTTTTTGAAGTATAACTTTTTTACGCACGCTTGACTCGGGGAGTAGGTACACTAGTGGATGCGTAACCAGGCGAACGGAAGTTGAAAGATGTTGGTTCACGTAGATTCCCTTTGTCAACATAACAAAGTTAAAAATTACTTAAAATTAGTATTATTATCTTGGTATGTACAATACAATGACAATTTACAAAGGTGGCGACATTAACGTTGAATGAAGCAAAAACAAAGTTATACCAGCCAATAGATGGAGCTAAAGAAGTTTTATTTCAGTCGTGTGGTCTAAAGCACACAATTTTTTTATTTAATTGGCACTTAGAGAGGTAATGCGAACTTGGAAGCTGTCAAAATTGTATGTGTTAACCATAGACTAAATTTTCATTTATCGTTTCTTTAAATTTCAGACACAGAAACAACACAATGGTCATAATGATGAAGAATATCCTAGTTTTTTTCTCATTATCGCATCGATTGCCTGCATTGTATATGCAGGAGAAGGTTGCAAAATTATAGGCGAACAAGTAAGTGAATTTTATAATGACGCCATATTTAAGTTTTTTTTTGGCGGGAAAACGAAAATGATCGCGTCAACGCGTTGTAATACTTTCTAAAACTTGTGTTATTTTCAGTGTTAGTGTATAAAATTGATGGCATTTAAATAATTTTAAAAGTGACTTATCAAGGCAAGTCACAGTCCAAGTCATCGAGTTAAGTCATAGTCTAGTCTAGTCAAGTCATACCTACTCCTAGTAAAGTGGTGGCAACTTTACCAGAAGCTTCTATGGAGTTTTGGAAATAACACGAAAAGAAACATTTCACCATCATTATACCACTCTCCCACACTCATGCCTTTAATCCAGCACTTAACGAATAAAATGCCACCAATTTTATGCACTAACACTGAAAATAACACAAGTTTTAGAAAATAATAGAATGCGGTGACGCTTTTTTTTTCGTTTTCCCGCCAAAACTCCGACATTAACATTGAACAAAGCAAAACAAAGTTAATACCGGCCGATAGATGGAGCTAAAAAATTTTTACTTCAGCCGTGTGGTCTAAAGCACACTCATTTTTTTTTTTTTTCAGTGTATATTTTTATTAAGAGGACAATGCTGCGATGGTCTGACTTGTAGAATTGGACCTAGCTTGACTTCAGGACAGTGTGAGTTATAAAAATGCTTACGGAACCCTCGTGTTTCGCCATTCCAACTAGTCCTTGGCTGTTATAGTGCAATGAATATTATGGTTGTTTTGGAAGGGTGTGAGTGTGAATATAATAATATTTAAACTGAATAATATTTGTGTTTCTCTTGATACAATTCCTTATTCGATAACCCTATATTAAGACCTATAGTATAGATCTCGCAAGTACAAACTTTTGTAATAATTAGCTTGAAAGTCGTTTTTTTAGGTCCAGGCAAATATTTATCAAAATTGGCCAGGTGCTATTATTTAATTATAAGTAGGTGTACGTTCTGAATTAATAATTATATAATAATAATAATAAATATTTGTGAACATTTCACACAACGCCATCTTGCCCCAAACCAAGCAAAGCTTGTAGCATGGGAACTAGCTAACTGATACAATACTTATATGCTTTTTTTATTTGTAAACTAGTTGCGCCCCGCGGTTTCACCCGCGGATAAAAGATATTTTAATTATTCGCTCATCCCACTGGAAAATTTCACTTTTCCGGGATAAAATGTAGCCTATATGTTAATCCAGTGTATAAGCTATCTTGGTACCGAATTCCATCCAAATCCATTCAGCCGTTTGAGCGTGAAGGAGTAACAAACATACACACATACACACAGACACACGTACAAACTTTCGCCTTTATAATATTAGTGTGATACATACATAGACAATACCATACAATATAACATACATAACAAACCAAAACACAAATGTTTGTCCTGGGTGGGAATCGAACCCACAACTCACAGTTCAGAAGGCAGGGTTACTACCAACTGAGCTAGCCAGGCCAGTCAATTTCCTATCTACAATATTTGAAGGACTTTCCCCCCGTATAGCATGGCCGTGGGACGCCCTGTATAGAGATGTTTGTCCCCAAGTCCCCTAATTAAGCAATATTGATGTCACCCGCCCCTACACGTGTAAATTATCGACAATTCCAACGTTAGTGGCGCCCTAACGGCACATACCGAAACGATTTGAAACCCATTACGGATGTTTTGAATTCCAAATTCAAATATCCGGAAATCTCACAACCCACAGTTCTTGAGCTTTTTTTGCCTCAATGCAAACGGCAGCTTGAGACCTAAAAAAAATCGCTGTTTTATACCTATATAGGCTCACACAGATTTTACCCTATTTGAGTTTACCTTAGTTACAACCTCTGTGGTGTGGTGGTTGGGCAGGTCGGCTCATAACCCGGAGGCGGCGGGCTCGATTCCCGAGGCAAGACAAGTATTTGTGCACAGAGAAAAAACGCAAATACTTGTTCTGAGTCTGGGTGTTGTGGGACCATAGTCCTCGTAGTTCCCGGGTATCCTAGGGTACAGGATCTATGTATGATTATGATGTATTTTTGAGATTCTAATCATCGCAATTTTCCCATAATTATTTCCTTCACCGTTGTAACGGCAAATTTCGCACATTACTTGAAACGTCATCGGTGCAGGGCCGATATTTGAACCTGGGCGCGTCGTAAACGCCACCGCTGAGCCACACTCGCTCATTAGTCTGCATTTTGGAACTTTAAAATCACTTGAACTTCAAATCATACGTAACACATAAAATCTATAAATTACAACAGAAAACGGGAACCCTGTCGCCTTTAGAGATACCCGACATATTTTGTCATAATTAGGGAGCGCGAGACGGTGGCGCTATAGGGTTTTTTTTCAACCTTTTTTTAACTTGTTAAATGTGGCTTGTAGAGTTGAGAGTCGGTTCGATGTTTAAATGCTTTTTGAACGAAGTTTATTTAAGACTAATTGCGCCCTGCGGTTTTACCCGCGTTTGAAAAGTATTTTAATTATTTGCTCATCCCACGAGAAAATTTCACTTTTCCGGGATAAAATGTAGCCTATATGTTAATCCAGTGTATAAGCTATCTTAGTACCGAATTTCATCCAAATCCATTCAGCCGTTTGAGCGTGAAGAAGTAACAAATGTACACACATGCACACAAACACACATACACACATACAAACTTTCACTTTTATAATATTAGTGTGATGATTTAAGTTTAGTGACCAAAATGCTGGCACTTATTTGGCACAAAGAATAAGCATTGCAATTCAACGGGGCAATGCTGCCAGCATGTTGGGTACGCAATCAAAATTATAATTCGATACATTTTTGTAACTGTTTCTAAACTGTAAGTTTATTTTCTCTCTAAATTTCTCTGTATGTTTTTTTTTTTTCAATTTTAAAATATTGGGAGAAGCCAGCACTGATTCCTGAAAAACAGTTTAAAAACTAGTTCGGGAATCTATGGATTCGTTAATTTAATGTAATAATATTTATGTCAATAAATATAACAATAAAATGTACGTTAACATTCGGTGGATAAGTTTTCAAGGCATTGAAAAGGAATTCCAAGTTAGGCGTCCGCTTACAAGATGATGATGTCGTTTGACGCCGATAAGTTCGAATTAACGCCTCATTTGGTTGCGTAGCGTTGATTTAGTCGTTCGAATTACATAAAAATATATTGATTTAGTTCAAAATATAAAGAGATTTTCTAGGGAACTCGTGATAACTTTGAATTAAAGTGAATTAAGTGTTTGTTCTGTGTCTGGGTGTTATATTGTCTTTATGTATTTACAAACAAAAAGTATTTAAGTATTGTATCAGTTATCTGGTACCCATAATACGAGCTTTGCTTAGTTTGGGGCTAGATGGCATTGTATGAGATGTACCCATATAGGTTATAGGAAAAATCTTGCTAGATCCGTTAAGGGCGTGGATTACCCATAATTTCTAACTTATTTCACTATGAAACACCCTAGCCTAAACTTAACCCTTTTGAGATATTCAACTTTTAATTTTTTTATTGAAAATTGCCGATTTTTAGGCTACATAATGTAATTATGTTATTATGAATTATGTTTATTTTGTTTGGGGGCGACCCAGTCGGGACCCCTTCTCGCCCCCGGTACGGCGGACGAGGGCTCACGGGGGGTTTTAGTGGGTTCGAGTCCCACATACCCGCTGCCACCACCCCCGTAGTGGCAGGGAAGTGCGGAGCATTTCCCCCCACAAAAAAAGGATGCTACATAGTGAAATAAATCAGAAATTATGGGTACTCCACGCCCTTAACGGATCTAGCACAATTTTTCCTGTAACCCTGTAGATATCAAAATCTTTCTTTAATTTTGCAAATCGATTGTGTTGTAAAATACTGCCCTTTAACATGGTTTTAGAGCGAATAATATTTATACAATGAAAAATATTTTCCCAACTTAGGGAAGCACAAATTTCCCGGTAACCCTACCCACATTCCAACCACAAAATAATCACTGACTGACTGACTAAATTTGACTGGCCCGATAGCTAAGTTGGTAGTAGCTTAGTTAGCCTTCTGAACTGTGGGTTGTGGGTTCGATTCCCACCCAAGACAAACATTTGTGTGATGAACATAGGTGTTCGTTCTGTGTCTGTGTGTTATATTGTATTATATGTATATATTTACAAACAAAAAGTATTTAAGTATTGTATCAGTTATCTGGTACCCATAACACGAGCTTTGCTTAGTTTGGGGCTAGATGGCGTTGTGTGAAATGTCCACACATATTATTATTATTATTAATCAGCCAAGAAATAATAAGCATTCACATAATTTTGTTGACAATCAATCTACTCTAATCCCGTCTTATTCCAACACCCGACGCTACCAATTACCGCTTCCCGCTAAATGATCTCAATTGCCTATAGGGCCATATATCTCTAGTGTGTCGCGTCTCCTTCAAAATAGTTCCTCTTGATAAAGGAGCCAGCATCCGCGTCTCAACCACGCCTACCACCTTCCCATTGGCTGTACTCTAATTATAGTACAATCTTGAGCTATTTGCATCATTTAAAACCCCACAGGATCATATTAAACTTTAATGCAAAGCAAAAGAAGCTAGATTTGAACAGCGATTTGGGAACAAAATTGTCATCCAGAAAGACGCCCATTAGCAAAAGTACTTCGTCTTCATTTCGATCCGACGTGGTGCTGGCACATGTTATAGGGCTCATTAGCATGGGATTTTAAACGCTATACACTGTGTAATAAAGGTTATTAGTTAACGTTTTGTGTAAGTCGATAATATGTTTTTCAGAAGAGGTAGTTAACATTCTCGGCGGGACGTTTCAGCGGGACGATTGACAAAAACGCATCGTCAAAGATTCGAATTAGTTTGAATTATCTTGTAACAGTAGTGCAGTCAAATGTTGAAGGAGTTTCTGTATGGACGTTGAAGTCAATTGAATATTTTTTTAAATCAAAGTGATATCATTAGCCGGTGCCTTATTGTACATTGAAAAACGGATTGAAATTTTAAATCTGTAAATAGTGCCTTAAAATAATATGGAACAGTCTAAAAATGTGCGTTCGCAAAGTGCCTATAAAGTGAATTCGCTAACACCAATTATTAACGAAAACGAATAAAAGTGAAAAAGTGAAAATCTATCAAACTTAAAAAAGGACTAAAAATTAAATACTTACACATAAAATTATAACTGAAAAGTGTCGATTAATAAAATAAAACGAGTGTGCTTGAGACCACACGACTGAAGTAAAACTTCGCTCCATCTCTTGCCCCTACAATACTAAAATACGAAACGTAAGATAGAAAGCTATCTTCACGTAGAGAGGGAGATATCAACTTCCGTTCGCCTTCAGCTTACCCCCAAGTCAAGCGTGCGTTTTACTTCAAAACATTATCAAAGTTCTTCAAAATGTCGACTGCAACCGCAATGGATATCGGAGAAACACACGCTACGAACACAGAGAAAACCGACACAAAACTGCCTTTTTCTATAGAGAATTTATTAGCTAAAAAGGACGTTTCTCCGCGAAGCGAAACAGATCTTGCTTATGCGAGTGAAGTGTACGAAAGTCTAGACTCGGAGGATGATAAAGCCAGTAACAGCTCAGAACAAGTAGATGTAGAAAGCGCTACGGTGGCGGACGAGCAAGACTTGGTACAGAATGATTTCCAGCAAGCAGGTAATCTTGCCTTTTTTTTAATTTACTTTTTGTTAAAGAAGGTACCTATATATAAATATGTTAATCAATCGGTATATATGTATATATATATATATATATATATATATATATATATATATATATATATATATACCGATTGATTAACATATATATATATATATATATATATATATATATATATATATATATATATATATATATATATATATATATACCGATTGATTAACATATATATATATATTTAATTATATAGTATGTATATTTGTTTGTATATATACTTATTTTAGTTAATAATGTAGGACAACTTATTGAAATAGTTTTAGTTCATTTTGTTTTTACCTGTACACCAAAGCCCAAAATTCTAAGCTACAGATTCCTCCGATGCAAAGGTTGTCTGGAAGAGATCGCTCTCAGCGATAAGACCGCCTGTTGTACTAGTACTAGTTTATTATGTAAGTTTTTCTTTTTGTAAATTGTTTTCTTTTTTACGGTGTACAATAAAGTGTTTATCTATCTATCTATCTATCTATCTATCTATCTATCTCTTGTCTTACGATCAAATCCTAACTCTACATACTGGCGTGTTGTAGTTGGTAGCTCTACCTTATCAACTGAAGGTTATGGGTTCCATTCCCGCCCAGAACCAACATTTGTGATGAACATGATTGATGATAATGATGAAGGGGTGAGAATAAAAAAGGTTTAACTGATTTTTTTCACAAAATGACTTATAGGTATCGTTGGATTCAGCGTGAAATTATCTACAATAATACATTCTCAAAATACCGAAATGAGGCTTAAATCTCGAGATTTTGAGTCTAAAAACGGTTTATCTGTCACAGGAATACAGATCGCTTAGCATAAAAACATTATTATATTTATTTTATTATATTATATTTTTACAGTAATTGTATGAATTGGTACTATATTTTGTATTTTTAAATAGAATTAAAACATTTTCAAGCAACTGAAACTTACATAAACCTTTTCTATTAACTAATAAGCACTCTACATTAAAGTGACGCCGTTGAAGTTTAAAGTCAATTTTCTCGAAACTATCAATTTGACAGTTAAACCCTTTTTATTCTCAACCCTTCGATTGTTCTGTCTGAATGTTATATTGTATTCTATATCACTGTAAAGTTTCTTGTAGCTTCTTCTTTGCAGTTGTAATCTAAGCTTAGGATCGGAGTTTTCTGTTCTGCATTGTGCCGGATTGCTTGCACCAGTAGTGAGAAGGAAAACTGCTTTTTATATCAAACTCATATATTGTAATGGTCTTGCTATATAATATTTGACAGTAAGCACTTTGTAATTTTATATGCATTTTTATGCCGCGCTTTGCACTAGTTTTTATGGTTCTGGGCTACGGAAGCTGGGACAGAGGGTTCCTTGTAGTAGGTTATCTAACCTTTTTTTATACACTTATGATTTCGTCATGTCCGTCTGCCTGTCTGTCAGAATGAATATTTTACATCTTTATATCTTCTAAAATTATAAACCTACTCATAGTACTTAGTAATTTTACTAGGTGGTAGAACTTTTCTGTAAAGTTCGTCTAGGTAGGTACCACCGCTTTGCCAGTTATTTTGCCGCCAAGCAGTAGTGCGCGGGCACTGCTGTGTTCCGGTTTGAAGGGCACTTTAGCTAGTGAAATTACTGGGCAAATGAGACTTTATGACCTAATCTCACAGTCTAGTAATCTTATGAAGTTGTATATATCTGAAATTTTTTTTAACACGGAAAATTGCCTTTATTTTCTAAATACTACAATGATTTAATAACTAATACTAAAAACTACCTACTACAAAAAAAATAAACATTTGCCGTCTTATTACAAAACGCAGACCAATGGTGGACTAAAGTTAGTACTAGGTCTAAACCTAGACTATTTAAAAACCTTATTACAAAAACAAGTTTATCGCTGATAAGGGGATCGTCCACGGACTTACATAAAAAATATGCAAACAATAAGCTTTCCAAGGCCAATGCACGTATATTATAGACGAAAACAAAAAATCTAAATATACGAAACGTGAAAAAAGGATTGTGTGAATAAATGTGGTCCAAAGAACAAACTTTTTTCGTATTTAGTCTATGGTCAATATTTAAGCCATGGACTATCTCTGGTATCAGCTGATCTTCGATTAGTCGCCGTTTTGTAATAAAGTCAAGGTCTAACTACTTAGTAACGTAACAAACTAGGACTTGTTGGTCCAGGCTTAGACCTCTACTTAGTCCACGTCTTGTAATAAGACTGTTGGACTATATACTGGCCGCGATGACCTATAGACAGTCCAAATGCTCCAGCCCACTACCAGCAGGTAGCGTACCCAAACTCAACTCGGTAGCCTAGCAACAAACATAGATTAGTAATCTTATTGCTAGACTGTGCTGATGTCTCAGAATGCCGTGCGCAGTGCAGTGTCACGGGAAACTATAATTTAGAGTTTCAAGTGTTACTGTAACTGATATGGGCAGTCGTGTTGCTTAACATCAGGCGAGCGACTAGCTCGTCACGTCATTTCGTGACATAAAAAAATAGTGTAGTGTATGAACACGCCAGGCCTATATCATTAAAAATCAAAATACAAAAAATACAAAATCATTTATTGACATAAATATTTTTCAGCAGTTTATGTAGTGAATCCATAGACTCCTGAACTAATGTTCACAGTGTTTCAGGAGTCAGTGGCTTCTCCTATTTTTAGCCGATTACATTTAGCCGACTTAGCATATAAGTTAGTTCTAAGTGTAGGTAGTCATCATGTAGACGCCGACCAATACAGTCGATGTGTACAATCAATCCTGTTTAGGATTTTCCCTATTTAGGTATCCTTATCTAAATTAAAAGAGTTTATAACTTATAGCTATTTATTGAACCACTATTTTGCACAATTTACAAACGTTTTATAATTTATTTTATTAACTTTAAACGAGCACAATTTGTCTGCTGGGAGACTTGGACGGAAGAGAACTAGCAATATGTCGCTAGAGTGAGACAGATAATTTAGTAGGTAGTTATGAATACTAAACAAAACCCTAGATACTCCACCTTTTTTTTTTTATTGTTTGATAGGCCTGCTTTTGACCACTATCGCCCCTGATGGTAAGTAACGATGCGGTCTAGGATGTAACACGCTTGCCTAGAAGATACCTATTCACTCTCTCCACCTATTACAATAGTATATGCATAAAATTTTGCACAACGATAGATAAGAGATAGAAAGATTAGAGATAATAGATACCTTCGAGATCTCCCATGTTACCACAAATACATAAACAAGGCTTACACAGACGTCAAACGTGTGTTTAACAATATTAAACAGCAGTTTAACACTAGTTTAATGCTTGTTTAAATATTTTATACATAAACTAGCTTCTGCCCGCGTGGCCTATGGGAAACGAAGATTTTTTTATAGATAATTCAACCACCCATTTCACCCTCTTAGGGGTGGAATTTCGAAAAAATCCTTTCTTAGTGGATACCGACATTTTATAAAGAATACACCCTCTAAATTTTAAGTCTCTAGGACAAGTGGTTTAGGCTATGCGTTAACATATAAGTCAGTCAGGACTTTAAATTATATATATGTAGATAATATAATATGTGTAGATATCTCACACAATGTATATGTAAACGGAAACGGGTGCGTAAGTTGTAACCTATATAACTATAGGCCTTCAGCATGTCCACACCGCACCGTGTCTGGAACTAGAATGATCCGTAGTACACCGAGCGGTCCCTTTTTATAGCCAGGTGGTTGGAGGAGCAATGATAGTTGCCGATGTTGCCACTGTAATAAATTTAAATGCCACCATAGGGTAAATTACGGCACTGCCCGCTGCGCATAGAGTTTATAACTGGACGTTGCCGCCGTCATATATATTGTGGCTTAGGCAGACGTTAAACGTGGGTTTATCAGTACAAAGCAGTCCTTTAACACTAGTTTAATGCTTGTTTAAATCTTTTATACATAAACAATGCTTAGACCGACGTCACACGTGTGTTTAACAATACTAATCTGCAGGTTAACACTAGTTTAAGGCTTGTTTAAATCTTTCGTGTTTAAACCGCACAAGTTTAAAAATATAAGTAGGTAATCAAACTTTATTTTATAGTGGTGGCTCCAATACGAATAAAAGGGGGATGAAATTTTATTTCACCTGTTAAATATGAGAACATCATCAATGTACTTAGTTGAAATCGAAATACACTTTTTTTTATATGAGTAAGTGATGTGACGAGCTAGTCGTTTACCTGATGTTAAGCAACACGGCCGCCCATAACAGAACAGTGTCACTCGGAACCCCAAAACATAGAGTTTCACACGACACTGCACTGCGCACATCATCCTGAGACATCAGCACAGACTGGTAATAAAATTACTCGACTGTGAGATCAGATCATAAAGTCTCATTTGCCCAGTAATTTCGCTAGCTACAGTGCCCTTCAAACCGGAACACAGTAGTGCTTGCACACTACTGCTTGGCGGCACAATAACTGGCAAAGCGGTGGTACCTACCTAGACGAACTTTGCAACAAAATCCTACCACCTTGTAAACCATTATTAAAAATCAATCAAAAACTGCCCATCAATTCATCAATTGAATTGGGGCCACGCGGAAATCACCAGCTTTATAATACAAAGAGAATCATCAAAATCGGTTCACCCAGTCGAAAGTTCTGACGTAAAAAACATTTAAAAAATTCAGTCGAATTGAGAATCTCCTCCCGTTCTGAAGTGAGTTGAAAAGATCGTAAGGTTTACGAAGACTAAACTAGGACTTTTCGAACAGGTGTGATACATTTTTGCTGAATCTCCGCAGTCACATGTCACCACTTAGAACCAAGTTACCAATTATATCACCAGAAATTCATTAAGCCAAGATTAAATTTAAAACAGTGTTTGTGAATGGTTAATCGGTAAGGTTCACTATAATTTAAATTAATTCTTTGATAGAATGTAAATCCGATTTTGGCTGTAGGTTTAGCATGTAAATAATAAACTTTGTTACTTAAGGGCTGTGGATTTTGTCAAATAAATAAAATAAAAATAAAATAGTGACTAAAATAGAACATAAAATTTTTGAAGAACATTCATTTTAAACTTAGATATTTTTTTGTCCTTATAGCATTTTAATTAATATTGTAATGTTAATAAATACTTGGTTTTATACCCATACAGTTACTGTAAGTGCTGTATACCCAACTATATTATTGTACGTCCGGAATGGATAATACTGTCTGACCATTTTTATAGCTTAAGACCTTTGCATGTACACAGTTTTATACAATAAAGTAAATTCTGATTCTGATTCCGATCTTGCGGTTAATTAAACCTCCAACTGGTTTGATCAAATCTGCAAAGGTATACCCAAAGATATACAGCTCGGATTTATAGTCAAATAGCTTCTTCCCGTGGCTTTGCCCGCGTGGCCTATAGGAAACGAACAAGAATTTTTTCAACCACCCATTTCACTTAAGTAGGGGTAGAATTTCAAAAAACCCTTTCTTTGTGCATACCTACAATTTACACAGAAAACACGCTCGAAATTTCAAGTTAGTCAAGGACCAGCGGTTTAGGCTGCGCGTTGAAATTACACCCCTAAGAGGGTGAAATAAGTGGTTGAATTATCTATGAAACATTTTCTTCTTCGTTTCTTATAGGCCACGCGGGCGAAAACGCGGGCAGAAGCTAGTTTTGATATACATATAGATCAGGGAACGTACCCATACTAAGTGACTACGTGACCCATTTTTTACAATTTTTTTATACCCCTCCCTTTGTGACCACCCGTAGTCCAAGACCCTTTCCCTCCCTTCCCTCTAGTTTTCATATTGCACTAACTATAACTATTTGTTCTCAATCAGCTGACGTCTAGCATATTGTTTTAATTTATTTGGCATATGTACGTCAGTGTTGCCACCTGTGAGTTTAAAAAGGGCTAAAGAGTTTTGGCGGGAAAACGAAAAAGATCGCGTCGCCGCATTGTATTATTTTCCAAAACTTGTGTTATTTTCAGTGTTAGTGCATAAAATCGGTGGCATTTTATTCGTTAAGTGCTGAATTACAGGCATGAGTGTGGGAAAGTGGTATGATCACGTTCCTTTTCGTGTTGTTTCCAAAACTCCATAGAAGCTTCTGGTAAAGTTGCCACCACTTTACTAGGAGTATGACTTGACTAGACTAGACTATGACTTCGACTGTGACTTGACTTGACTTGACACATTATATTTATTTACATTATATGATATTAATTAACTTGAGATATTATCAATTACTTGACACTGGCTGAATACACAAGTGTGGAGCCAAAACCAAAGAAAAAAAAAGCGCTAAACGCTGCGCACATCATCTTGAGACATCAACATATGTGTCTGCACAGCACATTATGTGAGATCAGACAATAAAGTGTCAATTGCCCAGTAATTTCACTAGCTAGAGTGCCCCTTCAAACCGGAACACGCTACTGCTTGGCAGCAGAATAACTGGCAAAGCGGTGGTACGTACCTAGACGAACTTTGAAGTAAAGTCCTACAACTTAGTAAACCCAGTAATAATCTAATCAAATCAAAACAAAATCATTAATTTCTTTCGTGGATAATTTATCTTAATTTATCTATAGGGCCTTGTTTTGCGTTTCCTTTTGACTTGACTTTTTTTAAATGTTTTTGCTCCACACTTTTGTGTATTTAGCCAGCGTCAAGTAATTGATAATTTATCAAGTTAATGATATTTCACGCAAATATGTGTCAAGTCACAGTCGAAGTCATCAAGTCAAGTCATAGTCTAGTCAAAGTCATACTCCTAGTAAAGTGGTGGCAACTTTACTCAAAGCTTCTATGGAGTTTTGGAAACAACACGAAAAGAAACGTTTCACCATCATTATACCATTTTCCCTCACTCACGCCTGTAATCCAGCACTTAACGAATAGAATGCCACCAATTTTATGCACTAACACTGAAAATAACACAAGTTTAGGAAAATAATACAATGCGGTGACGAAATCTTTTTAGCTTTCCCGCCAAAACTCTTTGACTTGACTTGTCTCCAAAATCATATCAAAAGTCGCGCTCACCCGGACGCCATTTTTTACTGGCTTTAAATATTCAAAGAACATTTACCTAACTGATTTAACACGACTCATGTCTTCGTTAAATCATTAGAATGAAATACAAGCTTCTTAATTTCTTTAACGATAATAAACGGCTGGGACATTAATTTTGTCAAATTGGTTTGTTTGTGTTTATAAATTACCTACAGGGTAATTGAGCTTTCGAAATAAGCTAAAGGTGCATTCGGATAGCCTACGTATGGCAAAATTAACAGATGAAGCCATTAAAAACAGTTTTTTTTTTAATGTTTTGGCTCCACACTTTTGTGTATTTAGCCAGTGTCAAGTAATTAATTTTTCAAGTTATATTATACATATGACGGCGGCTACGTCCAGTTATAAACTCTATGCACAGCGATCGAGCACCGTAATTTACCCTGTGGTGGCATTAAATTTATTACAGTGGCAGCACCGGCAACTGTTATGGCGTCCCTACCTGTCTGGCTATATAAAGGGATCGATTGGTGTGCTACGGAGCATTCTTGTTCCAGACGCGGCGCGGTGCGGACATGCTGAAGGCCTATAGTTATATAGGTTGCAACCTACCTACCCACAAACCGTTTTCAGCTTACACATATGTATGTTGTATGTGTCAAGTCAAGTCGCAGTCCAAGTCATAGTCTAGTCTAGTCAAGTCATACTCCTAGTAAAGTGGTGGCAACTTTACCAGAAGTTTCTATGGAGTTTTGGAAACAACACGAAAATAAACGTTTTTCGGGAAACCGAAAAAGTTCGTGTCACCGCATTGTATTATTTTCCAAATCTTGTGTTATATTCAGTGTTAGTGCATAAAATTGGTGGCATTTTCTTCGTCAAGTGCTGGATTACATGCATCAGTGTGGGGAAGTGGTATAATGATGGTGAAACGTTTATTTTCGTGTTGTTTCCAAAACTCCATAGAAGCTTCTGGTAAAGTTTTCCACACTTATGCCTGTAATCCAGCACTTAACGAATAAAATGCCACCAATTTTATGCACTAACGCTGAACGCTTTTACGTTTTCCCGCCAAAACGACATTGTAAGTAACATTGTTTTTTCTTTAGTCTGTGGTGCCACCAATATTTTCTGAAAATTAGGAAATTTTTAGTGATGGGAACAAAGAATGAGCGATTCTGATCTAATTTGGTTCGAAATTGATTTAAAAGACTTGAGCATTTATCAACAAAGCAACATATAGGCACTCTGACGCCTGACGCTTACTAAATCAAATCAAACTCAATTATGTAGAAAATAAATTAATTAGCATCTAAAATAATCCCCATGATCCTGCCTAGACAAAAACAAGTGAAAAAACACGCATGCAAACCACTTTGACAGCGGTAAAGCAATTAATGTCAATTTATCGTCACTTGTCAACGAGCAATGTCTTTGTTTCGCGCCATTGTCCACTGCCAACTATTTTCACCTACAAAGAACCTATAAAAGTTTGTAATGCCCACTCATAAAGTATAATTTCGATTGACCGTTGACTCGATGGCAGTAAAACTAAATTTGCTTTCAGTGCTGACAGAGTCAACCGCGCTCAGGATTCTCTCATCCGCTCTCTGGTAATAGAATTTTACAGCTTTTTAATGAGCTCCGGCCACTTACTGAATTTCACTCACGAGACATTTCTTTTCATGTTTATTTCCTTTTTTTTCTAACCGGTGAATAATTACGGGGCAGAAAGATTTAGCTAACGAGACTTGGGACGCGAGGAGATTTATCTTTTCGTAGCAAATTTAGAAAATGAGACATCAGTGCGCGTTTAAGACGTGCAAGTGTGTGCGTTCAGTCGAATAGTTTATTTGTTTGTGTGCCTGGAACGTCAGGAAACCAATTGAAATGGCTAATTTGAGACGCGATGGCGGGGACAGGGAACGGCTTGAGACGCTATTCCTTTGACAGTTCGTAAATAAATTTGTAATAACGTTGTTTTTTCGCGAATGAATCGTCATTGCGAATTATTGCTCAATGCTTTGATATTTTAAGATGTTTAGCCACAAAAACAATTTATGTGAACAACGCTGACATTTTATTGGCAATCAATAAAAAAATAAGAATGTCTCTTGCAAAATGTATAAAAAAGAGTAAATTCGTTTATTTTCAAAAGATAACCTAAAATCCTCAACATAATGCAACACATGTGATAGTTACATTACAAATTTTAGAAATCTAAAACCCTCTAGAGTTTGATGAATGGTTGTCATTAAAAACAGCTAAAATAACGTATTAATTGGCGCCAAAAATACCGCACGGAATCATGGCATGCTTTCAAATGGGCCGGGAAGGCGCGAAGCAGAGATAGTTTTTTAACATTTTTTTTATTACTCGTATTTCTTGGCTCAGCTTTCAGTGATTTATTGGTGTGTTAAAACATTTGAACTTTGAAACGGTATCTTGTCACAGCACTATTTTACAGTTATATTGTGATTAAAGCCGCCATCATTATTATTTTATCTGTGTTACTTACTGGTTTACTTTTCTCTAATTTGTGCTTAGTATGCATATTTGCTATTCTAATTTTAAAATGGATGATAATTTTAGGCTTAACCTACCTACTTTCAGGAGTTCTAGAATATTTAATTCAATAGTTACCTATGTAAATAGGGCGAATTCTGCGAGTTATTATTATTGATCGAATATATTATTATAGAAGAATACTAAATTACCAAAAAAGATGAATTCAAAACATAATTAAAATTAAAAACAATGCAGTAAGAAAACTAACAGTAGGCAACTTGCCTAAAATGCTAAAAACTAAATAGAGCTCAACATTTTGGTCATTTGTTGCCTAGATCAGACATTCCGAAAGATCTTTGTAAATTTTCGTATCAATAGCAAAATCGACAATGCAAAAATGGCTATTTTAAATATATCAAAAATATGTTTTATTCACTTGATAAAACAACTTATGATTAAAATGTACAATGCCTATGTGTATATTAAATTAAGTTTACCAATTATACTTCAATACCTATACTATGTATGTATGTTTATGTATAGCAGTATATAATTTTATATTTGTCTTAGTATGTATGTACACAGTAACTTTTTAGCACCACCGTCCTTGCTCGTTGATCTATCTCTGTCCACCCAAAGGTTGTCTGGAAGAGATCGCTTTTTAGCGATAAGACCGCCCATTGTTACCTACTCATTAGTTATTTCCTGTTATTGTATTTGTTGCTTTGGTGTCAATAAAATCTATCTATCTATCTATGTAGAAAACCTTAACACCAACTCGCAAAATCACATTTGGCAATACATCATTACAACTTATCCACACTCAGTATATCTCAGTCTCACAAGTCCCATAGTGTAGTCCTGTGATAGGACACGCATCAAAAGCTGGAAGATGTCTACTGCTGAACAATCCTTCTGTATCAATAAGAGAGATCGACAGCATATATTTCAAGCATAAATTATTTAAGTGGTTAGCGGAGAACTATTTTTATGACAAATATATTTTATTTAACGCGGCAAATTTCTTTTATTTTCTAAATACTACAATGATTTAATAACTAATACTAAAAACTACTTACTACTACTACTACTACAAAAAACATTTGGCCTATATACTGACCGCGATGACCTATAGACAGTCCAAATGCTCCAGCCCACTACCACAATTGATTTTTTAAATATGAAATATTGTAAATGAATTTTAATAATAATGTAGATTACGTAAATTATTGTTTAATGACATTAATTATTATTTTCTGACATTAATTATTATTTCCTGACACTGATTGAATTTTATATATTGTGACGAGCATGATTATTTTGTATTTTAAAAGGTTTCGGTGAATTTTTATTTTACGACAATTTGCAGATTATTTTTTTACAATTATACTAGCGGCCCGTCCCGGCTTCGCTCGGGTGGACGTTTATTTATTAAACATTTTATAATATACGAAAAACAATGTATCACGCACCGGCGCCATCTACTTAAAATGTTGGTTTGTCCTGAATTTTTCCTGAATTTTCTTTGCTATAAACCTCACGGAGCCCGAAACCTTTCCAACGAATGCAAAACCGTGGAAATCGGTTCATGCGTTCTGGAGTTATAGCGTCAGGAAGGAAAACCCGACTTATTTTTATATAGTAAAAAAAAATTGTTATTTGTTTTTCATTTCATTTTTGTATGCCAGTTTCTGGTGAAATATGCTGAACATTTTCATGTATAACTGTCATCATTTTGTACCATATTTCAAGCAAATAAATAATTTTCATTTTCATTTTCAAGCCTCCCCACATAACGCCTCTTTGGACGCTTATCATAGACAGTTTTCCCATAGATCATAGAAGATTTATATGTACCGAGGAGAATGCAGCTGCCCATTTCCTGGATATTCCTTTAGTTGGCTCTTACGGCGCCCGCGGGAAGAGATGGGGTGGTCCTTAGAACACCGCCGGAACCATACGGGCTATGTGACGTACCCAGTAGTTTTGTCCAAGTCCAATCACACTAATATTATAAAGGCGAAAGTTTGTATGTGTGTATGTTTGTTACTCCTTCACGCTCAAACGGATTAATGGATTTGGATGAAATTCGCTACTAAGATAGCGTATACACTGGATTAACATATAGGCTATATTTTATTCCGGAAAAATGAAATGCTTCCGTGGGATGAACAAATAATTAAAATACTTTTTATCCACGGGTGAAACCGCGGGGCGTAACTAGTTTTTAATACGTGGTTTTTTCCTAGGATCATCATTACCGCGAGGCAAGCGCGCTCGCACGGCCTTCAGCGCGCAGCAGATCAAGAGCTTAGAGGCAGAGTTTGAGAAGAACCGGTACTTATCAGTTGCAGCTAGAGGCCGACTAGCGAGGCAACTCAGACTTACTGAAACTCAAGTAAGTACGTATTTAGGGGAACATATTGTGTCACCTCACCTACAGATTATATAATACTATACTAGCATTGAATGATGTGAAATTGAAAGGGGATTTTTAATCTACAACTAATTTATAAATATTTTTTCTTTTACTTGTATTTATTAAATTATCCTTGCTCAATTTTGCTAAGGAATACAACTATACCGGTGACGTGGTGACTATTCGTTATTCCGTGGCGATGCCAAATATATTTACGCTTCACATATCACAATGTCAACATTATTTCCCTTGTTTTCTCTAAAACTGAATTAAATTAAAACATAGGTACCGTGTACTAAGTTTAGTTATAACTTACTGCCACATGTCAAGTTAAAAAAATCATTGTACCTATATATACGTGTCTATAATCCCTCATTCATCTTGTACTATTATGTATAGTGTGGTAGAGGTTCAATCTATTCATACATATTAAACTAGAGTACTTTACTTTCTACCTAAATGACCTAAAACAACATTTTGGTTTCAGATAAAGATTTGGTTTCAAAACCGTCGAACTAAGTGGAAGCGTAAATACACGAACGACGTCGAGCTTCTCGCTCAGCAATATTACAGCAGTCTCGGTATCGTCTCACCAAGACCAATGTTCGTCGGCGATCGGCTCTGGATCTTCAACTACCCAAACAGACTACCACCTCAACAACAACAATGGCTCAAAGCTCATAATCAAATGAACCAAATCGATCGAAACGTTTTCCGCACTATGCCCAAACCGGAAATCCCGCCTTTTTTAACCCCACCTCCTTACCTTGAAAGAGGATTTTTATCAAGCAACATGGCGGCAAACGTCAAAATTCCCGCGCAAAATAGAATGTTGCCGCGTGAAGTTTATCACAATATGGCAACGGCTCAAAGAGGTTTGGACGTGTTTAAAAATAATATTTTGAGCCATAGCAGCCCACCGCAAGAATCTAATGTAGACCATTTGAGGAGGCTTGAAGAAAACTTCAGTATTTAGACACAGTCATATAGTACTTACTAAAAACGTTAAGTTTATAAATGAATAAGTAACTTAAGTACTTTATGTAGTTAGTTAAGGCGGCGTCATAGTACGTTTTTAAAAAGGTCTCTAGAAGCCTTTGTTTAAAAATAGCAGACCATAATTGAAGGGTTGAGAGTAAAAAGGGTTTAACTGTCAAACTGACAGTTTCGAGAAAATTAACATTAAACGTCAACGGCGTCATTTTAATGTAGAATACTCATAGGTTATAAAAAAGGTTTATGGAAGTTTAAGTTGCTTGAAAATGTTTTAATTCTATTTTAAAATACTAAATATAGTACTAATTCATACAATTACTGTAAAAATATAATAAGTATAATAAAATAAATATAATAATGTTTTTATGCTAAGCGAACTGTATTCCAGCGGGCTTAGCACGGCATGTGGAGAAATTGTCTTTCCCCCGGTTTTTTCCACCTGTCAGTGAAAATAATCCCCCTCTCCACCTTAAGTAGCACGGCAACGAGGAGAGGAAAGAAATATTTCCCTTTGACATTATCGTAGACATTATATCCCGCTACTCCCAGCTTCAGAGCACGGACTCGGAAAAAAGTGGATAATATTCTCTTGAATTGACACAAAGCAGAGAGTATTTATCTTCGACTCTTGTAGGTGGGTATAAGGAAGTCAAAGTGTTTTAATAGGCACAAAAATGTCACGTGCCTATTATAACTACGTTTAATCGCGGGAACTCGAATTTTGGAGCGAAAGTTACACCGGGAGGAGCATTTGGAATGCAAGTAATCCCTTCTAAATCCCGGGAAATTAGTTTCAATACGCCATCTAGCCCCAAACTAAGCAAAGCTTGTACTATGGGAACCAGATAACTGATACAATACTTAGATACTTTTTGTTTGTAAATACATACATAGAATACAATATAACACCCAGACACAGAACAAACACCTATGTTACTCACACAAATGTTTGTCCTGGGTGGGAATCGAACCCCCACAACCCACAGTTCAGAAGGCAGGGTTACTACCAACTGAGCTATCGGGCCAGTCAAAAGTCCTATCACAGTGATCATATCCTAAATCTCTGCATGATCCCAAAATAACTGAAGTTCGATGAGTACTTTTATACGTTATTCAGTTATTCATATACTTTACTATACCTATACCTATTTTTTTATTTGTTGGGCTAGGCTTGCGTTTGACCACTATCACACCTGATGGTAAGTGACGATGCGGTCTAGGATGTAACACGCTTGCCTAGAAGATACCTGTTCACTCTCGATTTGAAGACTCCAAGGTTGTAGGTTTCGGGAAATACGGATGCCGGTAAAGCGTTCCACTCCTTGGCTGTTCGCATGATAAGTTTAAGTATAGTATTATATAACCTGTGCCACTAGTAAAAAACACACAATACACTATTATATTAAATACTAGTTGACTCGCCCGGCTTCGCACGGGTGAATTAGTAATACGCGGTCGAACAAGATAAAAAACATCCTAAGTCCGTCTCATGGTTTTAAGCTACCTTACCAATTTTCGGCCAAATTGGTTCAGCCGTTCTTGAGTTATAAATAGGGTAACTAACACGACTTTCCTTTATATATATACCCTCTGTACTTTTAATTAAAAAAGTGTAGGGAAAAGAGAACGAAACAAAGCCATCTCTTTCAGGTACTCTTTGGATGGAGAGAATTTAACAAGGTGGTAAAGGCCAATCTACTTGTAACCGAATTGACTGCCTCTGTGGTGCGCCGGGTTATGAGCAGGTCGGCTCATAACCCGGAAGCAGCGGGTTCTTTTCCCGCGACAGGACAAGTATATGTGCACAGAAAAAAAAGCGCAAATAAGTTCTTATATGTTCTATGTGTGGGTGTTGTGAGACCATAGTCCTCCTAGTTCCTAGATCCCTAGACACAGGGAATCTTAGTTAGGGTCCAGGATTTAAGTATGTGATCGTTGGGCGTTATTAATATTTTTATTGATTTAAATCACCTAAATTACAAAGTCCTTCAATTAAAGCGGAAGAACAATGTACCTCATCTCATCCCCATCTCTGCTGATGTGACTATCTTTAGGTAAATTATGATACATTAGACGTCGTCAAGGTAAGTTGCAATCAAACTGCGTTGTTAATTTCGTACATGAATAAAAAACGAGTGTGCTTTTTTTTACATTTTGGCTCCACACTTTTGTGTATTTAGCCAGTGTCAAGTAATTGATCATTTATCAAGTTAATGATATTTCACGCAAATATGTGTCAAGTCACAGTCGAAGTCATCAAGTCAAGTCAAAGTCATACTCCTAGTAAAGTGGTGGCAACTTTACCAGAAGCTTCTATGGAGTTTTGGAAACAACACGATAATAAACGTTTCACCATCATTATACCATTT
The DNA here is from genome assembly GCA_905220475.3 of Ennomos fuscantarius. Taxonomy (NCBI): domain Eukaryota; kingdom Metazoa; phylum Arthropoda; class Insecta; order Lepidoptera; family Geometridae; genus Ennomos; species Ennomos fuscantarius. The sequence continues at coordinate 5,676,591 of HG992050.1, read as the reverse complement.
TCCCACACTCACGCCTGTAATCCAGCACTAAACGAATAGAATGCCACCAATTTTATGCACTAACACTGAAAATAACACAAGTTTTGGAAAATAGTACAATGCGGTGACGCGATCTTTTTCGTTTTCCCGCCTAAACTCCGAGTGTGCTTTTAAGACCACACAACAGAAGTAAAACCTCTTTAGCTCCATCTCTCTTGCCCTTACAGTTATATACCTACAAAACGTCTCTTTCTTTTAATCTTCCCGTAGAGAGCTCAGCTTCCGTACGCCTCACCAGCTTAACCCCAAGGCAAGCGTGCGTAAAGAAATTTTACTTCAAAAATATACCTACCACGTTACATATCCTAAATTATTATTTTGTCCTTACGGTGCCATAGACAAGAGTATTTATACTGGGAAATAAGCGCTCAAGCAATACACAATAGACACTAAAAATACTGTAAAACTCATCAAAAAATGCATAGATAAGAGTATTTATCTATACATATAAAATTCAAAGTCCCGACTGACTGACTGACTGAATGGCTGACTTAGGTCCGTATTACAGAACGACGCCAGTCGTCGATCGGTGCTCAAGCAGAGATTTCATTCACTAATCGATCATTTTATGAATGAAATCTCTACTTGAGCATCGATCGATGACTGAGCATCCTTCTGAATACGGACCTAATATTTCAACGCACAGCCTAAACCGCTGGTCTTAGAGGCTTGAATTTTGGAGGGTATGTTCTTTGTAAAGTCCACTAAGAAAGGGTTTTTCAAAATTCCATCCCTAAGAGGGTGAAATGGGTGGTTGAATTATCTATGAATTTTCTTATAAAAATGTTTCCTATAGGCCACGCGGGGGAAGCCGCCGGCAGAAGCTAGTACTAGTATAAATACTCTTATCTATGCATTTGAAAATAAACGCCCAATAACATTTATGTTAAAATAGACACGAAAAATAAAACAATAGATACTAAAAACATTGTGAAACTCTTCAAAAAATGTGGAACGCTTCACGATTTTGCGTGTCATCCTTGCGCAGGGGCCATGCTAATCTTCTCTGTATCGTTCCAATTTTAGTTTATGTACTGCCGAAGCAAGTACACTTGTCGCGCAAAGTAACTTTTATACATCCTAATTTGTTGTAAAAATATCGTTTGCGCGATGTAGGATTTATCGTGATAATTTTATAACTTTGGATGGTTAGCCTTAAGTATTTCAGTTTTATCGTAGCTTAAAAATAAAAAAACATTTTGAAAATATGTTTACTAGAAATAGATTAGTTATCACACAGTAATAACAAAAAATATGGAAAATAATATTTACTTGCATGCACACTGCCATCTAGCACCAGTGTGAAAAACAAAGCACCATTCACAAGGTCTCTATAAGTACCATAAAGCTTAGCTAGATGTCGCTTTATTAAATTAAATTACGCATTAAGTCTAATGCACAATGCCATCTAGCACCAGTGTAAAAAACAAAGCACCATTCTCAAGGTGTCTATAAGTACCATAAAGCTTAGTTAGATGTCGCTTTATTAAATATATTACGCATTTAGTCTAATGCTTTTCATATCATCTACCTAGTTGTTATTTTATACAGGAATCAAAAAAATCTATCCTATTTGATGATTAGGAATATGACAGACACCCATCATCTCTAAAAACAATTTAAATGCTGACCACAGAGTACATTATATATACGGGTATAGAGTAAGCAGCTAGAAACATTGCAGTAGCGCCATCTGTTTCAAATTGTAAGAACTAAGTTTAGAAGTATATATAAGCATAATAATAATATATATGCGTAGGTTCCCTCCCTGTCATGCTGTACCAATATAACATTAATATTAGGTATATTAATTTGATGCTGTCTTATTAATCGTACATTATAAATCATAATAATTACATTTTTTTAACATAACTTGTTCATACAACACAGTATAATAGCAATGAAATTAAGAAAAAAAATTTTTTTAAGCAACATCAAATTAAAAATACATACGAAAATAGTTTGTTAATGACATTTATAGTTCAATTAAACCAATATTTTGACAAAATACATTTATTTCTTTTTTCTTTTCACATAATATGTGACACATTTTTTTTGCACTTCATCTTGATGGTCGTGATCGGATCTGGTGCCGTTTAATAATTTGTTTACATCTTTGCACCAGTTATATATGAAAAATCTTGCACTTAGATCAAACATAAAGTCTATAAAATGTTGCTTATGCTTATTACAACTTATAAATTCACAATTTATTACAATCAGCAGGGCTATTTTAATATATTCTTTTAAATTATTTACATCACTTGAAGTTTTTAATATGTTAGTCGAAACATCCTGTATTTCAGAAAAACATGGAAGGTTATGTAAGCCACCTGAGTCCAGTATATTCTCTCATTTTTATGTATTCTATATCGTTTGTCGAATATAATTGGTTTTTACATATTTGGCAATTTTTAAAAACTTTCTGTGCTGCTTGGCGTAAAACATAACCCGTCACATACTGTAGAGCAGCAATTATTCTGGGGCTATTTTGCTTTACATTTAAATTTTCTAAAGTTGTTTCATAGCCTTTCGCAATCTCCGTGCATAATTTGATTTAGAAATTTTTAGTTTGACTATTTTATTGGCCACAATACTCGGTTCTCTTTTTTGTAAAAATGTTTGTTCTTAACAACACCTGAAAAGATAAAGTCAGTGGTAAGAGCTACATAGTGTAACTACATGCAGGGCTACTTTTTTATATTGCACAAATTTTTATCACATATTCAGCATCGTTATGCAATAGAAAAATATTTAATAGACCAATATAAAAAAAAGTTTTTTTTAAATCGGCATACAATAAGCTTAGTTAAGTATGTCATTTATCCAATTTCTTATTTATTTTGGTAAGGAGTGAAACAGTTTTCCCTAAATGTAATTAATAAAAGATAAAAGGAAATGGTAACTTGGATCGATTATTGTGAACACCCAATTGTATAATAACAAATACTAAGATCCGGCCAAGTGCGAGTAAGGCTGCAGTTGAGTCTCTTATGGTCACCGAATTTAAGCAACATCAGTCGCGGTCAATTTTTGGATGGGTGACCACCTTGAAATATCGCGTAATGTCTTTTTGTAGTGGAGATCCCTGAACTGACACTGATTCTTTTTTGGTACGGAACCTTCGGTGCGCGAGTCCGACTCACACTTTGCACATCCTGTTTTTTGGTTAGTTACAAAAGTTAATGAATACTCTTGTCTTGATTTACCTTCTCGACGTGTGATTCTGGGAGAAGCACGAGTAGAAGCCCTTTCTGGAGCAAATACATCTGAAAGATAATTAAAAAATCTAATGAATAAAATTACTACGAAGATGTTAAAAGTGTGAAATAATAATACTATAAAATTAATCACAATAAAACAAGTACCATTCCATTTCTTACTCATGATTTTAGAGCTACACAAGCAATGTATACTATTTTCCTCCAATTTCAATATCCAATTTGATGTATGTGAGTACCAACATCAAAACAAACATACATTTGGACAGATGACTTTTTGTTGAGGTGGGATATATTTACGAGTATTATAAGATATAAAACTGTTAGTGTAATGTACTTACGTGGTATTTTACAACCAGGAACACAACAATGTTTTTCGGAATCCATATCGATAACGCTAAGCCTTGTCCTTTATTCGTGCCTTGGTATTTTCGTTTTAGGAAGATATCGGAGTCCGGTAAGTGTAGAGCAGATAATCGTAAAATCGCAATCACTATAAATAAAACGTAGTGGTTATATGCTCTTTGCTATAAATAAACACACACGGAACGCAAGCGCAAGCAAATGAAAAGTTAAAATATTTTATAATTTCTGAAAAAGATAGCCGTTTAAGAGTTGCCAGTATCTATGTAAAATCTCCTCAGAGTCCGCACTGCGAATTAAGTCTCAAACTTCCCGAAACGACTACTTATCGTTCAGTTCGTCTATTACAGCCAATAAAACACCAGCGCACCATATTATCTCCTATGTCCAGTCCACGTAAAATAAGACCACTCAATTACTTTCACAGCTAAAACACCTAACATTACAAACATATTACAATTTTATACGTTCCTTCCAGAAGTATAATAGGTATCAGTTTTTCATCACTTAATCAGGTTGCACATACTCGTAGGTCGCTTGACTTAAAATATTTGAAAACTAAAAAGGAAACTAAAATGCTCAGTTCAAATACTGCGCGTGGCATGACTTTGACTCTGACTTATTTTTGTTATTTATTCGTTTATTTATTTATTGATCTAAGATTCACAGCTTATTAATATCTATTCCGCTATAATACATGTTATGTTGCCCTTGAGCCATTTTAAATCTACATTTTGTATTTTGAACATAATTATATAGGTATAAGCGAGGTAACTAACTATTACATAAAAAATAAATAGATGAAAACTTTTGGTTAGAGGTAGGTGAGGTAGGTAATATTGTTTTCTACCACAGAAAACAATATTACTTATTAGCTAGGTTCAACATTAAAATATAGGACTACTAATAGTAAACAGTATTATCGCAAAATAATACATTTCTTGAGCTCGGAGCTCGCAAATTTAGTACTCTGGAAAGAAATAAAGTGCAGTCAAGCATACCTGAACAAATATCACGTAAAAGGGACATATCAATTATAATACGCCTTTTGCGCAGTGTAATCAGCTCATGCCCATTATGATAATAATTACGCCCAAAGATCACATACATAGATCCTGGACCCTAACTAAGATGTCCTGTGTCTAGGAAGGGACTCAAGAACTACAAGGACCATGGTCCCACAATACCCAGACTCAGAAAAAGTATTTGCGCTTTTTTTCTGTGCCTAAATATTTGTCCTGCCACGGGAATCGTACCCGCCGCCTCCAGGTTATGGGTCACAATTAATACTAAGTTTATGTAAATTACGTACCTACCTAACATTTGCATTACGTATTTCTGTGAAATATGGTGGTTATTGTTTAATGAGATAAAAACAGATAAGTCCTCTTACAATCGTTACATTATCATTCATCGTTGGGCTAGCGCTAAGAGTGGTGGTGCAGTCGCTTTTTCTAAAATTATAAAAAAATAGTGCAACCTATTTACGATCATAGTGCATCAATGCGAACGTGTCATAATCGTGTGCATACGACGTAGAAACCTACTAGTCAAGTGAGTGTGATAGCATACGGCTGCCTATAGCCGTCTCTGTCTCGCGCCGCATCTCCAGGTCGTGACCGCGGGGATACCTCACCACCTCACCCCTGAGCTAAGAGACAACAGCTTATTTTTCGTCGCTTTCGCACCTGTACGATTGTATACCAGCAACACGAAATACTTACGCACACCATGGCGTTGCAACACACACCGCCGAGTAAGTTCTCGACGTCATCATCGGATAGCAATATACCGGCTTCGATCAGCCTCGACGTCAATGATGCTACTTGCATAAACATTCGTAAAAGGAAACAGCCAGATAATGAGGAAGCCCATCTGCAGTGTATGCAATATATTGAGGACAAGTTTAATAAGCAGATGTTAATTTGGAACGAAAAAATAACTGAATGTATTACTAATAGCGTTACTGTGGCTGTAAACTCGTCTCTGTCAGGTGAACTTACAAAAGTTACGTCTGCGCTGGCTGAAATCAGCGGCAATATGGTAAAACTTAATAAAGATAGCATTGAGTTCAAACAATCTTTGTCTGAAATAAAAGAGAGGTCAAATGAAATGGAGAAGTCACTTCGGTTTATAGCAGAGCGACAAGATTTGTTTGACGGTCGGCTTAAGACAATAGAAACCGCCGCGGCACAAGCATCAGGCTCTTCCGGTCAAATCTTAACTCTGGAAAATAAAATAGCAGCCATGGAACAGCAGGCTCGACAGTGTAATGCTGAAATATTCAATATTCCGGACCGGCGTGGAGAGAACCTTATCAGTATACTGGAACGTTTAGGTGACGTAATTAACCAGCCAATACGAGCATCTGATATCGTGGCCGTACATCGAGTACCTCATGCTGACCAAAATGATCGCCGTCCTAAAAATATTATCGTCAAGTTCAATAACAGAATACTGAGGGATAATGTAATCGCTGCAAGCCGTAAAACAAAAGGGCTGGACTCAACTAAGTTATCCGTATCTGGACCGGCTGCTACAGTATATATTAATGAGCACTTAACCCTCAAAAATAAGTTGCTGTTTCGGCAGTGCCGGGAGGCTGCAAAAATTAATAATTTTAAATACGTATGGGCGAAGCACGGCACAGTCCTGGTACGTAAAAATGATACCTCCCCAGCCATCGCAATTAGAAGTGTTTATGACGTCACCAAAATTAAGTGAACCTCAGAATGTTGGCAGCAAATGGTCAGGTACAAGCTCCCTAATATTATATTTTGTATTTACTTATGTCCCTAAAAGACAAACTTTAATAATAATACAACATTACTATCATTTTCACTTACTCATACGCAAGATCGGGAATAGTGCTAAAATATACATAGCGATAACTGCAATTACGTGCTGCTATTATAGCTTTTGCGTAATCGTATTTATTAATGTAAGATTCACAATTTACCTGGTATGGAAGTGGCATAATTTTTTATTTTATTTTTGGCTGTAATTACGATAATCTATGCTTAAATTTGGTTTGTTGTTCGGATATAAAAATAACATTGAATTTATTGTTTTGTAAATATTCTAAGCGTGAAAATAATGAGTTGTATTTATACGGTGCAAGGTCATATCTAATTTATAATGTAATAATAGTTAAATCATTCCTCTGGGCACAGCATACAATCATGGCATGTTCGGGGGCGAATCAGGGAACACATATAACTGTTCCTGTAAAACAAACAGATGGCATTAACGTTAAATTACAACAATATCCTTTGATATTACTTTTTTTTAGTTTGATCATATTTAATGGATAGATACGTCTTATCCGTATACTATCAAAACTGTAGAGGATTAAAAACTAAGCTACACACTATTTATATGAATATTTTAGCTCATAACTACGACATAATTATTCTGACAGAAACTTGGTTACACAAAGATATATCAGATAATGAAATAATAGACCCTCGTTATCGAGTATTCCGATGTGATCGAGACCGAGCGGCGTGTGGGCGACGTGATGGCGGCGGCGTGCTCATAGCGATTCGACGCGAGCTGGCTGCCGCGCCACTGCGAGTGAGCGGCAGCTGGTGCGCCGGCGCCGCCACACTGGCGCCGGCGGCGTTCGTTTCCACCTCTCCACTGGTAGACCACGTAATTATTGAAATACAAATTCGTAAGTATCGTTATATTATAAGTGCTGCTTATATTCCGCCCAACTTAAGTTCTGACATTTATGTGACGCATTTTAACATGTTATCCTCTATTTTAGAATCTGTGAACGTAAATAGATTTATTATAGCGGGTGATTACAATTTACCATCGTTACAGTGGCGTGACTGTAGCACTCATTTAGAACCTATAATCTGTAGTAATTACTGTATATCAAATAAGAGTTTGATAGATTTTATAAATATTTCCAATGGCTTTCAAATAAATAAATTTGCTAACGCAAGGGGTAGAATTCTAGATCTGTTTATCACAAACATAACTGACAGTAGTACTTCTATGGCACCAATACCTTTTGTACAACCTAATGAATACCACCCCCCTTTCTGTGTTTTGTTGCCAATCTCAAATAGTTTTAAACCCTTAACGATTAAATCCAGGATAGAATTTAATTTTAATAAAGCTGACTACAACATGATTAATAATGATATTGCTATAATTAAGTGGGATGAGCTATTTGTGAGTGGAAGCGCTGAAGGTGCTGTCTCTGCCTTTTATGAAAAATTATATTATATTATAAAAAAATATATTCCAACGAAAGTAATTAAATCAACACAATTTCCCATATGGTTTTCACCTGCTCTTAAACATATATATAAAAATAAAAATAAATTATGGATTAAATGGAAGAAGTATCAAAATATATCTGACTACAAAGTTTTTTCCATGTATAGAGAAAGATTTAAAACAGAGTCACATAACTGCTATAGTAAATATATGGCTTCAGTTGAAAATAGTATTCGTAACAATGTTAAGTACTTTTGGACGTATATAAATAATATGAAAAATAGCTCTGATATCCCTAATAGTGTAGTATACAAAAATCAAACCGCAAACAACCCATCTGATATATGCCATCTATTTTCTATCTTTTTCAAATCAGTGTTTGAGCCATCATTCGTTACCAGCAATTACGATGTAGATAGTGTTCCAGATGATAATAACGGGTCTGATCTCATTTACAGTGACATAATAATATCTAAACCTGCAGTTCTTAAAGAACTGCGTGCACTGGACATAGCAAAAGGTCCTGGAGTAGATAACATACCACCTATTTTCTTTAAATCAACGGCTGTTTCTATACTTCAACCGTTACATTATATATTTAACTTATGCTTGAAACAGGGGGTATTCCCTTCGGTTTGGAAATCTGCACGTATTGTGCCAGTATTTAAAGGTGGCAATAGATCCAACGTTGAAAACTATCGCCCTATTTCCATCTTGCCTGTTCTTTCAAAGCTTTTCGAAAGACTAGTTCACAACTGTATATATCCATCGTTACATAATATTGTTATACCACAACAACATGGTTTTGTGAAGCGACGGTCTACCACTACCAACCTCTTATTATATTCATCTTATTTGTTTGAAGCACTTGATATAAACAGGCAAGTAGACAGTGTATATACGGACTTTCGGAAGGCATTTGACAGAAATGATCATATGATACTACTGAAAAAACTGGCCTTTAACGGTATTCGTGGTAATTTGTGGCACTGGTTCAAATCTTACATAACTAATCGCACTCAGAAGGTTGTTCTTAATGGACATGAGTCTGAATTTGTATCTATTACCTCCGGGGTGCCACAAGGCTCAATACTGGGACCATTGCTTTTTACATTGTTCATTAATGATGTAAACAGCTGTTTTAAATTCTGTGACTTCTTACTTTATGCAGATGACTTAAAAATATTTCATACTATACATAATGCTACTGATCATGATAAATTTCAACAGGATCTTGATCATTTCTCAGTCTACTGTGCTACAAATAAACTAGACTTGAGTCTTGATAAGTGCAAAGCTATCACTTTCACAAAAAAGAGACATATAAGCAAATTTTCATATAGTTTATGTGGTCAACAACTCAATACTGTAGAATCAATAAGAGATCTTGAAGTCACATTAGATAATAAGATGCATCTTGATGTACACATTGATAACATCATCAAAAAAGCCTTCAAATTATATGGCTTTGTTATACGCTCTGCTGCTAAATTTAGGCGGCCTTCTACATACTTACAGTTATACAAATCCTTGATTCGCTCTCAACTTGAATATGCTGTGTCGGTTTGGAATCCATATTATACTAAATATATTGTAGCCATTGAACGTGTTCAGAAAAAATTCTTGCGCTGTATGCATTATAAGTGTTTTCATAATCATTTATCTTATGAACAACTGTTACATAAATATAAGCTCTTAAAACTTGAATCTAGACGAATACAACTTGAAACAATGTTACTTTATGACCTTTGCCATAAGAGATATGATTGTATACCACTTGTAAATAAAATATGTTATAGAATACCTACTAGAACTCACTGCCGTAAACCTTCTCAATTATTCGCAACCTTCCGTTGCCGCACTAACGCCTCTAAGCGATCTCCACTTTACCGTCTGGTACAACAATATAATGAAAAATTTAACACAATAGATATTGCGGCAACGAGGCCTAGTATATTCAAAAATAAAATTGTAGAATTATTAGCGTAGCACTACCACCATACACCTATACCTACATCATACACCTATTTTAATATAATTTTGATACTCTGTGGTAAACGGTGCTGGTATCACGTTGATTACTGTTATTGTATATTACTCATAAGCTATAATTTTAATGTGGTACTGTTTGTTTTCCCAAATAAAGTAAAAAAAAAAAAAAAAAAAAAAATCGTGAAACCCTTGACGAGCGAGTTTTCACTTCTTGGCTTATTTTTTTCAAGCTTGCTCGGGAGGTGCCACGATCAATTGATTTTAAAATCGTTACTCTATCTACCATTAACCGGGGTAATGTACTCAGATACTGGCAATGAAATTATTTTGATAAATATTTAAGCTGCCACTTTAAAAATATATCAATAATACCAGTCATACTTTCAAAATTGATAAAAGCGCCATCTCATTGAAAATGTGGTTACTAAATCTACGGTATCATTTCCCATTACGCATGATTTGTTTGAGACCCTGGCTGTTACGACCCTGATGCTGACTGCTTAGAATACTGTTGTGAAGTTATTCATAAGCGGATTCGAGGAGATATCATTTGACTTTTTTTTTGTTTTGGTTTGGCTCTACACTTTAGTGCATTTAGCCAGTGTCAACTACTTGGTAATTTTTCAAGTATATTAATAATGTATATATGTCAAGTTACAGTCCAAGTCATCAAGTCAAGTCATAGTCTAATCTAGTCAAGTCATACTCCTAGTAAAGTGGTGGCATTTAACTATTTCAATGTTATTGAAAATTGTTGTCAACAATTTTATTAATAACTACGTTATTTCTATACTATGGCATTTAGAAAAGTGCTCTTTATCCCAGCAATTTGACCACAAGACTATTTTTCCTGCTGGACAACTAGGATAATAAAATATACGCCAATACTACGAGGAAGAACCCGAGAGTAATCCTGCAAATTCATAGTAAGGAAGGTTTAAAAAAAACAAGTATTAGGTTTAATTACATAATTTATTACTATGGTACAATGTGTTCGAATGACCGCCAACAGATTTTATATATTTCCATATAACATACAGCCGAAAGTAACCAAGAAATTTTATTTTTATAATATGGTAGTAATTATTAACATATTTATTTTAACATATATTTTACAATTTATGTCCACGCTTGTCCTAAGATTTTGTACACTTATACGGTTTTTATTAATCGGCATTTATAGTATAAATATGTTAAATGTTCACCAAATTTCCCTACCTCCTCAACCTTACACATCGTTTTTTTATTAATATAAACATAAAAAGTAACTGTTTTTTTTTCTCACATCCATTCTTTTTACACTTTTTTTTACAAAGACAGTTGCTTACATTCCTTTGCTATTATTAAATAGAAAAATAAAATAAAACTATTACTTTCGAAAAACTTGTAAACTGAGCTAAATATGTTTTGGTAAAAAATGCATAAATTACAAAGCACTAATTTATTGTCTATCATTTAGGTCAATTTTTGATAGGTTTGTTTGGATTTTTGCAAACGTTTCACTCTGCAGGCTGTCTTGTGTCGCAAATCCTAGTTTTACTATACTGCCTAACAATAACCTAACACATTTTTTACATCTACAAGTTTATAAAATGATAGATTGGTTAAATTATTGGTAAATGGCCTTTGTGGAGAAATAACTACAATTTTGCCAATGTCATTAAGTTTCATAGAAATCTGTCCAATAGTTTCTGAGAGATGAGTGTTCCATTGGGCAAACAAGACAAACAATTAAACAAAACGTTTTACTTGTATGTATGACGATATAGAAAAACAATGTAATTAAAATTTTCAATAATATATAATATACTATAGCCCAATCACACTAATATTTGCTTATTCGTTTTTATGTATGTTAGTCTGTAAGGTATTTATAAATATGGGTCTTAGAATAACATTTCATGTGTTACCTCAATTACTTTATTATATTATTTATAAGGCCTATACTCTCTCCATGTAAGAGAAGGTCCATATTTCAGCAGTGGGATGTATAGAGCTGATGACTTAGTTTAGTGTTTAAGAATAACATTAAATGGCAACATTAAACTCTTCAAATACATTGAATTTTTTTGTAATTCAATCAAAATATGACTTAATCAATCAATTGTTTAATCAACGCAATTAATTAACTATTATTTTAATCAACATTATGACGATCAGCTGATTGACATTCTAACCTAAGAGTTTTCATTTTGAGTTGTATGATCGCTGTACATACTAAAGTGGACTTTAGTTCTTAGCAATAAAACACATTATTTTATGCATTCATACAATACTATAGGCACTTTCTGACACCAAATCTGTTATTCCAATAGCATCATCATAATACAAGTGAAAAATTAAACCTTTCACATTTAAGAAATTCTACTTAATCATAATTTTGATGCTAATAATACCAGATTTACGCTTCCAGTTTTCTACTAAACCCATAGACTAAAAAAAATCTAAACAGAAATGTGAATATAGTTATTTAGAAAAACATCTGAAAATAGAGTTAATATACTATTTATACATGGAACGCGGATTTAACGGATTTAGCAAAAATCAAGATACATATTTGGTTGCTTGATAATCATCAAAATAGTAGTTGACAACAATCATCTTGGGCACTTGACAGTGATCAAGAAACACATTAATTAACCAAGAAACATGTAAAAATCATATTACTTATGAAAACATGGATACTTCCGAAAATCCCCCATAACTCAATAAACATACTCGATAATAAGGAAATGCATCAGAAAATTAAGAAATGCACCTGAATAATCAAGATACATACTTGATGATCAAAAAACGCACTATATAATCAAGAAACACACTATATAAAAACATTACACAACAAAACACAGCCTGCAGAGCACTTCAACAAACACAAACACTTATGGAACAAGCAACTGCCCGCGACGCCATTGTTCAAGTCCGTGGCATAACAGAATGGTTGGTACACTGATAGTCCTGTTTGATTCGTACAATGTACGCGGGCCGCGTCCAGGCCAGCGGCACATCACTTCCATGCTGCGTATCAAACTGCTTCATGTTACCTGTAATTTTATTTTATTTATTTATTTCGGCATCCTATTGGCAATTACACTATTATAAATAATATTACTTACTAAACATATAATTTTGCTGAATGCATTGAAAGGAAACACAGCATGGAAAAAATACCAGATAAATAATCTAAATATATATAACTCAAAGGGGACTGAGTGACTGACTGACTGACACAGTGATCTATCAACGCACAGCCCAAACCACTGGATGGATCGGGCTGAAATTTGGCATGCAGGTAGATGGTATGACGTAGGCACTTGCTAAGAAAAGATTTTTGAAATTCCACCCTTAAGAGGGTGAAATGGGTGGTTGAATTATTTTCCCATAGGCCACGCCGCGGGCGAAGCTGCGGGCAGAAGCTCGTATTTATATATATATAAGACGTCACATGCCATGCTGTCGTTCTATGACAATAGTTAAGTACCCACCTGGCTAGCTGTCGTCCTGCAGCGTGTGGAAGCGGTTTCCAAGCGCGAGAGGCGCGCGGGGCGGAGCCCTCGGCGCTGCGCCTGCGCCCCCGGCCGCAGTGCTCCACGCGCCGCCGCGCTTCGCCCCCGCTCCTAGCACCGGGAAGTAATCGTCGTTGTGGATATCCGGCAGGTGCTTCTGTAATGTCAAACGAGTCAGTTAATAATAAAATAATACGATATCATCCAAAATACAGACCAAATATCGCGAATGATTTTAAAGTATAAATTATGAACCACTCCGCGGTTTCATCTGCTAATCACTATTACCAACCAAACGGATAATTTATGCGCGGTGTGAAATTTATGATGAGTAGCGTGTAATTTATGTTGGGTGGTGTGTAAATTATGATGAAGTAGTGTGTAATTAATGTTAAGTGGTGTGTACGTTATGATGAAGTGGTGTGTACGTTATGTTGAAGTGGTGTGTAATTTATGTTAAGTGGTGTGTAACGTATGATGAAGTGGTGTGTAATTAATGTTAAGTGGTGTGTAACGTATGATGAAGTGGTGTGTAATTAATGTTAAGTGGTGTGTACGTTATGATGAAGTGGTGTGTAATTTATGATGAAGTAGTATGTAATTTATGGTGAGTCAAGTGTAACTTATAATGTGAATAATAGACAGAAGACCTTTTCATTTTTCTTCGTTTGTTTCACTAACTTGATTATGATTGGTTGAATCATCCATTCGCCAGTTTTACCAACCGAAACAGTATTTTAAAATATTCGAAAATAGACAAAATAACCTAAAAGTAAGAATCATTAAAATTACGACACTTATGATGAAGTGGTGTGTAATTTAGGATGAGGTGTGTAATTTTATTTGTGGTGCGTAGTCGTATACTAACCGGCTGCGGACGGCGCGTGGGCTCGGGCTGCGAGCGAAGGCGCGAGACCGGCGGCTTGTACACCGAGGGCTTCGGCGCAGCCTCGCGCACCGGCGCCTCCACCGGCGGCGGCGGCGGCGGCGCTGCCTCCGCCTCCGCCTGGAAAGGAACGGCATTCGTGTGATAGAAGATAAAACAACATGAAACACAAATATAGCTCGCGCAAAACTTTATGAGCTCTCGGAAGTTAGGCCCGAGTACCAAACCAAAAAAATTAAAACTCGAATATCTCGAAAAGGGTTAAGTTTAGGTTAGGGTGTTTCATAGTGAAATAAGTCTGAAATGATGGGTGCTCCACGCCCTTAACGGATCTAGCACGGATCCTGTAACCCTGTATAAATATAGCCTTTAATCTTACCGGCTTGTTCCACGGTCCCTTGACCTTCCCTCCTTCAGGCGCGGTATCTTCAGCGGCAGAATCCCGCCCCGAGTCCGGCTGACTGCTGCCGCCTTGCAGCACTTGGATCTTCAGACCTGTGTAGTCCTTCACGGTCTCCTCGTATTCCTTCCATTCTTCTTCTTCCTGTAACAATTGCCTTTTTCATCAGGGTGAGGCTCGAAAGGGCGAAAAAATCACGTAATATCACAAGGGGGGGAGGGAGGCGTACTAAGATATCACGTGTATATATTTTTTCGTCAAACGCGCGATTTCTAAACCTATAAAAAGCAGCGTGTAGTTTGTTACCAGGCAACGAACGAAATAACCGCTCTTTATACTTGTATTTAAAGATGATATTCTAAATATTTTAAGATTCTTTGCAAGTTTGTAAAGAATACACGTGATTTTGGGTGGGGTTGGGGGAGTTAGTCTTAAACCTCAGTAAGTATCACCAAGGAGTTTTGGCGGGAAAACGAAAAAGATCGCGTAGTCGCATTGTATTATTTTCCAAAACTCGTGTTATTTTCAGTGTTCATGCATAAAAACTGGAGGCATTTTATGCGTTAAGTGCTGAATTACAGGCATGAGTTCGGAAAAGTGGTATAATGATGGTGAAACGTTTCTTTTCGTGTTGTTTCCAAAACTCCATAGAAGCTTCAAGTAAAGTTGCCACCACTTTACTTAATTAGACTATAACTTAACTTGATGACTTGGACTGTGACTTGACTTGACACTATATAATATTAATTAACCTGAGTAAATTATCAATTACTTGACACTGACTAAATACAAAAAAGCGTGGAGCCAAAACAAAAAAAAAGTATCACCAATATATAGTGATGCTAAAACATCACGTGATTAAAGGACGGCCCCACAACCACCAGTTCCACACAACGGCATACTCATTGTGGATCAGTACCCCTCCCAGCAGATCAAAGGATCAGCTGGTCACAATATATAGGGTGTCATACTGTGGGGAAATAGCACTGGAGCCGATGATCTGTTTATATTACAAAAAAAGTGTATCCGCATCATAGCACACGTAAATAGTACAACAAGTTGTAAACCATATTTTATCCAGCATCAAATCCTAACTTTAACTTCCATTTATATACTAGAAATTTGCAAATTTGTTAAATACCCCCAATTTTTTTAAACTTTGAAAGACAACTTTTTGGGTAAGTTTAATCTTAGATACAGGGACAGTTTAGCCCTCCCAAATTCAAACTCAAAATGCACAGCACGAGTACTTACGTAATGTGTATAAAAATATATAACCATATACCCCTTCGTCTAAAAGAGATACAAAACGAATATGCCTTTATTGGTCGGTTGAAGTCACATCTCGTTAAAAACTGCTACTATTCTTTGAAAGAATTTTTCGAAGATAATCATAAAATATAAATCTTTTAATTATGTTGTGAATGTTAAATTTAATTCAAATTTATTAAGCGTATCACATGAAATATGGTAAATTTTATCTACTAACCCTACCCTCATCATATTAATCTGGAGTGCCCTACAGGGTCCATATTGTTACTATGAATATTATGATATATATATATTTATATATATATATATATATATATATATATATATATATATATATATATATATATATATAATATTTGAAATGTAAGATCAATATGCACATATGGTAACAGAATAAATGAATATGAATATATGTAAGATACTCCGTGGGAAGGTGGATTTTTGCAACAACTACCGCCGTAGCATTAAGCAGATTGTTTGTTGTTCCTAGGTCCACAACTGTTGCTTGCGCAAGATCCCCCAAACCGTGAACCCTTAATGCACTCCTGGACAATGTGACGTATTTGTTGACGAATGGAGGGTGATTTTGTCGGAGTGTCTAGAATATTGTGAAGCGAATGCATGATAGTGGACTTTAAATATATTAATTTATTTGTTTTATTCTTGTGAGTACTATAATTAAATCTAATTTTTATTATTATTTATTATGCATACGTACATTTTAAACCTATGTACATAATATAAAAAAACAATATGTCAATTATTATTTTTGGACACTTTTTGCTCGCTTTGAACTTGGTAGTCTCAAATCAATACCGAAACAATTAAATTTTTGATGGTCATGGTAATTTGGTATGTAAATAGCCTTAAAAATGCCCTGTCTCATTTCCGCCCGTGATATTACACGTCAGCAAGAAATAAACAAGTTATCTTAAGCAAGGCTAAAGCAGGCTTAAGGTCGCCTTTGGAATAGCCTACCTACCCACATTCGTCAGGCATCATCAATTGAAGTATTTAAATCTAAAGTCTATAACCACTACCTTACTCTTCAAAATCAAATCGCGAACTGAAGGCAATCCATCTAAGTATTTGTATATGTATGTATATTATAATATGTATTATATTTATATTATTGTGTGTATTTAATTTTGTATATTTATTATGGTGTTACTTGTATTATCACTAGTTTAGACGTATAGTTAAGTTGTTGTTTTCTTTTTTTTATTTTTTTTTATTTATATCTCATTATTGTTGCACTACCGCATTAAGCCTTCCACAATACACCAGGGTTAACTGGAAGATAATGCTCGATAGCATTAAGTTCGCCTATGTACCTTCAATTGTTGTTGTTTGTGCAATAAAGAATTTTCTATCTATCTATCTATCAAGGCTGTAGTTAGAGAATGTTGTACCGTTTGTGCCAACTTCCAAGTGTTACTAGGTCTAGCATAATTTTAATTATCAGCTAACTACTGCATAAATATTTAATGATTCAGCAATATGTAGTATGTGATTTAGGTACGGTTTTTCATTAATCGGATAAAAGTGGTTTATTGAATAAAAACAAAATGCAGTGAGACATTTTACTGGGTGGTAGGACTTTAATTCTGCAACACCTTTATTACTCTTTTTTTTATGGCTAACCGTTCAACTGAATTTAAGCGACACAGCTGCCCATATCATTTGAAATGTCGCTCAGATTTTTAAAGTCTAGAATTTCGCGTGACACCGCACTGCGCACATCATCCTGAGACATCAGCACAATCTAGTAATAAGATTACTAGACTATGTGCCCAGTAATTTCACTAGTTACAGTGCCCTTCAAACCGGAACACAATTGCTTGCACACTACTGCTTGGCGGCAGAATAACTGGCGAAGCGGTGTTACCTACCTAGATGAACTTACCTACGTGAATTTGCCGTGATACGTGTATTTATTCGGGTTAGTATGGTTAGTAACGTCATTCACTCACTGAATAAGACATAAAAACTGCAATAATAGTATTTTGCATTTAAAAACGGAATATTGACAGCCTCTGTGGTATGGTGGTTGAGCAAGTCGGCTCATAATCCGGAGGCGGCGGGTTCGACTCCCGCGGCAGGACAAGTGTGTTTTGTGCACAGAAAAAAAAGCGCAAATACTTGTTCTGAGTCTGGGTGTTGTGGGACCATGGTCCTCGTAGTTCCTGGGTCTGAATCTACGTACGTGATTTTTGGGCGTTTTTATTTACGAGCTTTTGCCCGCAGCTTCGCCCGCGGCGTGGCCTATGTGAAAATAATTCAATCACCCATTTCACCCTCTTAAGGGTGGAATTTCGAAAAATCCTTTCTTAGCGGATGCCTACGTCCTAACATCAGCCTGCATGCCAAATTTCAGCCCGATCCGTCCAGTGGTTTGGGCTGTGCGTTGATAGATCACTATGTCAGTCCTTTGAGCATAGATTTATTATTTATATTTTAGGTTAATTATCTGCTAATGACTCAATAAGCACTGGGTTCATTTGTTTATCGCTGTTTACTAACACCGCTAGCAATCTGTGACTGGTATTCAACCAAATATTTATGATTTTTATAACAGTCTTAGCCTTGTGATTCAAATTTTTCCTTTACATTGGCGCGTAATCACAAAATCTAAACTAGCTCTTTTTTGACGTCACCAATGTAACACAAGCCGTGGAGTTTTGGCGGGAAAGCGAAAAAGATTGCGTCACCGCATTATATTATTTTTCAAAACTTGTGTTATTTTCAGTGTTAGTGTATAAAATTGGCGGCATTCTATTCTTTAAGTGCTGGATTACAGGCGTGAGTGTGGGAAAATGGTATAATGATGGTGAAACGTTTCTTTTCGTGTTGTTTCCAAAACTCCATAGAAGCTTCTGGTAAAGTTGCCACCACTTTACTAGGAGTATGACTTGACTAGACTAGACTGTGACTTGACTTGATGACTTCGACTGTGATCTGACACATATTTGCGGGAAATATCTTTGACTTGATAAATTATCAATTACTTGACACTGGCTAAATACAATAAGTGCGGGCCCCAAAACACAAAAAAAAAAACACAAGGCGTGTCAAAATGATCATGAAAAAATTTGTATAAATAAAACGAAAATAAAACAGGAATGACCAAACAAAACTTAAATTAGTATTTTTGTTTTTCTATACATTTATTTAAATACTTTTTTTTATTTTAATTTAATTATTTGCTCATCCTGCGGGAATATTTCACTTTTCCGGGATAAAATGTAGCCTATATGTTAATCCAATGTATAAGCTATCGTGGTACCGAATTTCATCCAAATCCATTCAAGCAAGCGTTTGAGCGTGAAGGAGTAACAAATATACACACATACAAACTTTCGCCTTTATAATATTAGTGTGATGAAATAAGAATTTCATGTTACAGCGTTTGCTACCATACTCCTCCGAAACGGCTGAACCGATTTTGATGAAATATCATATTCACACTTGGTAGGTCTGAGAATAGGTTGTTATCTATTTTTTATCTCCCAAGTGATAGGGTGGCCCACCCCAAATTATTTTCTTTTTTTTTTACTGTCTTTTTTTAAAGATGTGGCATTAAAAAACACATACAACCCTAAATTTTCTATCTTCTTCCATCATCCCCTATTTTTAATTTATATGGCAAAACAACGTTTTGGGTCAGCTAGTATACATATAAAATCGTTCTAGTGACCCCAAAAAAAAACTTAATGAACATGGTCCTCCAAATTTCCAAAATATCAACATATTTATTTTACAAATGAAATAGCCAGGTGGTGGTTTTACTAGGTGGTAGGACTTTTCTGCAGAGTTCGTCTACGTAGGTACCACCGCTTTGCCAGTTATTCTGCCGCCAAGCAGTAGTGTGCAAGCACTACTGTGTTCCGGCTTGAAGGGCACTGTAGCTAGTGAAATTACTGGGCAAATGAGACTTTATGATCTGATCTCACAGTCGAGTAATCTTATTACCAGACTGTGCTGATGTCTCAGGATGATGTGCGCAGTGCAGTGTCACGCGAAACTTTATATTTTAGAGTTCCGAGTGACACTGTTCTGTTATCGGCAGCTGTATCGCTTAACATCAGGTGAACGACTAGATCGTCACATCATTCAGTATTATACAAAAAAAAAGCCAGACTTGTGTTGTAAAGGAATTATCAGATAAAATATTTGATATGCACATTTCACGTAATCCATAAATAACTCGCAAAATTAACACATTTTCATGCGCAGACCCTGTTTGACATCAAATTATGATCTGCGATTTTCAACTTTAAACAGAGTGCTATAGAGATAAAAAAAATTCTATGACGCGGCCTTAAAAATGAATCTGTTGATATTCAACTATTCATTTATCATTTGAAAGGTTACACATTTAATAACCATTTATACT
Source organism: Ennomos fuscantarius (assembly GCA_905220475.3). NCBI lineage: Eukaryota > Metazoa > Arthropoda > Insecta > Lepidoptera > Geometridae > Ennomos > Ennomos fuscantarius. The sequence goes on along the minus strand of HG992050.1, from coordinate 5,656,283 downwards.
AGCTGTGTTATACAGTTTACTGCATGGAAATAATTTTCCAGTGTAAAAGTATACCTTATTTTGTTCCAGAATCTATAATCAATTAAACCATTTCAGCGATGAGTGGTATCAAACATGGGTGGTTCTTCAGAAGGCCCCAAAAATCATGTGCCAGGCAAAAAAATATGTTAATATTATTCAAAATATTTTTTAAGCATGCTTTATGAAACCAGTCTTTTAAAACCACTCTAGATTTTATTAGATTATTCAAATAAAATAGTGCGAAAATTTCATTACTGTAACAGGTGTTCAAATGGCTTAATGGTAGTAAAAAAAATCTTCTTTAGGCCCCATGGTCCTTGTTCCTGAATCCCTAGACACAGGTAATCCTAGTTAGGGTCCAGGATCTATGTATGTGATCGTTGGGTGTTATTATTATTGTTATATTATATGTAACTAGTAAATACAAGTATATTCAATTTTCTCTCATATGGTGTTAAAATGTCAACGAATTATTCAAGCTGCACTAGAACCTGGGTCACTCCATATTTCAGATATGAAGCTATGAGTACAAGGCCCATAACGGGTGTAATGTGTGAGAAGACCAGAGCTATAGAGATAGAACGAGATGCAATTATTTGGGGTATGTAGCACTGTGCAAGCTGAACTACACTTTATTGCATTGCTGCAAGTCCCTATTTATTTCAGTGCTTTCATAAAGTGAATCTTCTGTACACAGGCAAAATGTCCACACCATACTATTACCGTAATGGTAAATTGGCAAATATTTTACTCTGCTAACAAATTTGAATGATAATGAATAATGTGACGAGCTAGTCGCTCACCTGATGTTAAGCGACACGGCCGTCTATAAAAGAACAGTGTCACTCAGAACTCTAAAATATAAAGTTTTACATGACACTGCACTGCGAAGTTCATCCTGATACATCAGCACAGTCTGGTAATAAGATTACTTGACTATGAGATCATAGTCTCAATTGCCCAGTAAATTCAAACTGAAGCACTTTCTGCTTGGTGGCAGAATAACTGACAAAGCAGTGGTACCTACCTAGACAAACTTTGCAGAATAGTCCTACTGCCTAGTAAAAGGGTTTTGCCATAATCACAATATTTGACAGGTAGCTTGGTGATTTCAGTAGATTATAATGAAGATCGAGGAGAATGCTACTGCCCATTCTCAGGATATTCCCTTTATTTAATTTATTTGTTAAATACACTGTGAACTTACAGCTACGCCAAAACATTCACATTGTTATAGTAAGTTCTTATATGGACTAAGCAATATATATTTATAAAGCTGACTAATGGGGTCAGTATGTATGTCAGCATCTTGGACTTCGCATAGGAAGCGGTTGATAACAGCTACAGCCCGTGCCTTAGCCAGCTCTTATGGCAGCCCTGGGAAGAGATGTAGTGGTCACATCCATAGACACACGCAGACTCTATTGAATCATTTTAAATTGACTTGATCTCCTGTCTTGTAGTCATCTTAAGTTTTAGTGTGAAAATATACATGTCAAATTGATAAAGGATAAAAATGCAATTAATAGAAGTACTAAAGTAGGAGTAGCCTAAAGTAAAAAAAACATTTACTGTTAGTACTAGTATCGTTATGATAGTACTTATGAATAGAAAATCATGATTTTAAGTGAGTATCAATATGGACAAAGGCTTATATACCAATTTATCATGATTTACAACAATCATAAAGTCTTTGACTTTAAAAATCCACTTTATCAAGATAAATATAGTAGAGAAGTGTTAAATTAATTCAGAACTTTTGTATTGTGGGATTTCTGAATGTAAATGAAGTAGGTATGATTGTGAAGAGCAGATGACTCAGAATTGCTTTCTTTGTAGAACAACTTGACCCAAAATAACTAATTGATTACGAATTAACCTTCGCCGTAGTTCAACTTTATGTTCATTTCGCGTCTTTCTTACCCGTAACAATGGCAAAACGTGACAAAAATGATTATAACGCGAGATCGCGATAATGGTGCGGAAGAAATATACAACGAGATTCACGAATGGTAAAAATCGCGGCTATTGGATCTAGGTCATAGACGTTCAGACATGTTTTTTGCGTTGTACATGCCGCAAAATGTGAAATTGGATGAATAACAGGACCGGACCACTATTTGACAGCTAAATGAATACCCTCACAGATGTGCAATTTCTGAGCGGAACCATGTGAAACTCACCCCGGCTCTGCCTGGTTCGTCACCCTCTTGAGCCGGCCGCTCCTTCTTGGGCCGGACTTCTGATTTTTGTTTAGGTTCATCTAACTTCTTGGCCAGTTCATCAGCAGTTGCAAATTTCTTCACCGCCTTCGACTTTTTGCGATCTTTCTTCGCGAAGAAATCGTCCAAATCAGCCATTTCTAATTTTGATATAAAAACTGTAGTATGTAATGCACCGGTTGGATTATTTACAGCAATATTAGAATGAAATAAAAAGGGGAAAATAGGCCCCCAAAAAGTGAAACGACTTCTAGCAAGCGTGGCCGACTGTTTCTTTTTTTTTAAATGGCAGCTTCAATGTTGCCATTCTGCAAAGTCATTGCACTGTGCTGCCAGAGCTAAAAACCAAATTTCTACTAAATATTTCACGTCATGTACGTTGGTACGTGCTCCTATTGGAAGAGAAAAGCATAATGAGAAATGCTCTAAAATCTAAACATAATACAACAAACAACTCTACATCAATAGGTTCTAACGTAGATCGTAATGACTTAATATTTTTTTTTATTAAATCATTATTATCATTGTTATTTTTACGAGACGGCAGTTAATTTACTTCAATAATTATTACTCATTTGCTCATGTTCTAACAAATAAATTATCTTTATCTTTCCTTTTATCGTTTTAAAAAAATAAAGTTCGTGTTGCTTCAGATTTTCTAATAATATTATAGGTTCAATTAATTATTTTTCTATTAATACATTTTTTTTAAATGCGGCTAATACACGTGTTAAGATAATTTTAGACAGCACAAAACACAAAAATACTATCTTTTACATGTGGTATATAGTGGTTGTGGGCTGGAGCATTTGAACTTTATTTGATAAAACCATCGCGGCCATTACACATTTTTATAGGAGGTAATGTAGCTAGCAGGTTTTGGTAGTAAGTACCTCCTGTCATTATAGTATCACAGAATATACAATTGTACTAAGTAGTATAGTACATAATTTATAGAGTAGGGTACGTTGGTAAAAAATAACTTATAATGGCAATAATTTTAAAGTAAATTAAGAGCTACCTACCTCTACGTATCATTTTTTGATTTATTCTAACAAATATATGATATATATCAAGGTTTTAATGAATATAGGTAATTAATACCTTAGTCACTATGTATTTCGGATAATTTCGTAAAAGAAAAAACATAAATATTTTACAAGAGTATCTTTGTTTATACTTAACCCGGCCACAAATGGTTTTATAATCCTCACACTTCGACTTACAAACGACACACATACAAGTAGGTAGACTGATTACTAAGTAGACTGTTACAATACATACACTCGTCAATCCTTCGCCAGTCGCCGGCTTATCAGTACCTGTTCGTATCGGCATATACCAATATTCGATACCTTATCTAATCTACCTGGGTCCTGCAGTTGGGCAGATCATTCAGAATTTTTGAAACATTTTATAGTGAAAAAATACAAAATGTTAGGTCCAGTAGCCAGGCTTTCTACGCAGTTCGGAAAAAATGTGATGAAGACCACAATAAGGAATGGATCCAACGGAGGCGTCGTTGGAGAGGTGAGTTGACCATTTTTAATTTCATTACGTAACTCCTTTGCTATGTAATGTAAAAAAACCAGATCGTTAATGATTGTCTAATTGTTAGTTTCCATATCAATATTTTTAGTGTTCCATTACCTGTTTGTGTTACACAAGTCTATAGTTTTATTTAAGCTTAACAATTTGATTTGAAATCACAGTACCTACCTATTATATAGTAGGTACTCTTATAACCTACATACATTTAGAAATAATGATTACTTAGGTGACTTATTGGTTGCGTGATGTGTTTTATGTAGTAACCACGTGACTCAGGATAACTATGTCTAATACCTATAGAAACTGGTTGTGCCTAAACCTATGTAATGCTAAGTCGATTACTCTGATAGCTACTTAAACTTACGTCTAATATCGAATTATACTATTACTGTATTCTCCTATAATGTAATGTAATGTTGTGTGATGTCCTATATAAATGTATTTTCTTTCTTTCTTTCAATTAAATGAAGACTATAACACGAGATAGTAAAAATAAATTGCATCCTAAAAATAGTAAGCATGAGTCCTTATCACAGATAATAACCGGTTTCTTGAAGATATCAAATCATAATTAGAAAATATGACATTTAAAGATGACTGAAATTATTATTACTAAAAAACGCTAATATTCGGTCGAAGAATTAAAATTGGATAAACTTTATAAATAACTTGCTCGGCTTTGTTACACTCGACCGTAGGATATGACAAGCTAACTACCTACTTCTTCGAAAAACATTCCTCATCATTTCGTGCCTACTTACCCTACGTTGAAATTGAAAAGTATAATTATTTTGGATACTTCATAATTTATGTATTTTAGCATAAATATATGAAAACAGGATAATAAATACTCTAAAGCCAAATATAGGTTATCACTACTAAACTAGACCTAAAAAACTAAATTACACCTAAGAACTTAAAATAATAATAAAAAAAAAACCATAAATATTATATGACGAATGATGATTCAATATGGACAATCAACTTTAAAATGTAAATAAAGCCGACAGTGGTGTCGATTCTGTGTCGCATTCTCTAAAACTAAAGTAAACTTAAAGTATGGCGGTACTTTTCTGATAAAAGGGAAATGAAAAAGACGGAATTTTTTTAATTTTGTTTAGCTTTAGAGTGTGCGATACAGAATCGACACTAGTAATCATAATTTCCTTTGGCCCGAGTTGTAATGTGACGAGAGTTAGGAAATGTATGCTCTAGTCTGAAGTGAAACGCCCTCACAGGGCTCATACAATGGCATATTTGGAACTAAGTACTTTATAGATTAGCTAGACTAATTAAGTAATGACTTTAAAAAAACCATGGCAAACGATTTGGTGACGCGTGATTCGGTGAAGCCAAAGCCTATTGCGCATTCTTTATAACCGAAAAGAAATGGAATAGGGTTAAAAGAGAGAATAAGCACATGTGGGAGTTTTGGCGGGAACGCGAAAAAGATTGCGTCATCGCATTGTATTATTTTCCTAAACCTGTGTTATTTTCAGTGTTAGTGCATAAAATTGGAGGCATTCTATTCGTTAAGTGCTGGATTACAGGCGTGAGTGTGGGAAAATAGTATAATAATGGTGAAAAGTTTCTTTTCGTGTTGTTTCCAAAACTCCATAGAAGCTTCAAGTAAAGTTGCCACCACTTTACTAGGAGTATGACTTTGACTAGACTATGACTTGACTTGATGACTTCGACAGTGACTTGACACATATTTGCGTGAAATATCATTAAGTTGATAAATTATTAATTACTTGACACTGGCTAAATACACAAAGTGTGGAGCCAAAACATAAAAAAACGAAACGTAACTCTTTCCTTCTATCTTCACTTAGAGAGGGAGATATAAGTATATCTCCCTCCAACTTCCATTCGCCTCACCACCCAAGTCAAGCGTGCGTAAAGTTTCCTTATATTGTTTTTATTTACCGATGTAAGAGTGACTACCGATTCCGCACTCTTAAAAAGTCAGTCTTATACAGGATTCGAACCACGCTGCCTCAGTCAAAGGTCTCGTGAACTACCACTAAGCCATACTCGCACCCGTTCTCTGACAATAACTTTCTTTAGAACTTGCTCGTCATCTTCTATACATATAAAATTAAAAGTCCTGACTGACTTATCAACGCACAGCCTAAACCGCTGATCCTAGAGACTTGAAATTTGGAGGGTGTGTTCTTTGTAAAGTGTAGGTATTCACTCCTTAAGAGGGTGAAATTGGTGGTTGAATTATCTATGAAACATTTTCCACTTCGTTTCCTATGGCCACGCGGGCGCAACCGTGGGCAGAAGCTAGTTATAACATAAAGAAAGATAATGCTAAAGTCAAAGTCAGAGTCAAAAGATTTATTGCAAATAGGCTAATTTTAGCACTTTTACAAGTCAAAATTATATAAGGTACTTAAAATTAAGCTATTTCGGTTTTGTCAAATCCACACTATTTATTTCCACGGCTGAGACTCTGAGGTTTTTTTTCTCATAAAGAATGATAAATAAACACCCTTAAATGCCCTAGCTTTCATATAATCAAAACTTATACTATAAAGAAGAAGGATTTCATTGTTTGTTTGCATTGAATAGGCTCTGACACTACTGGACCGAATTAAACAATTCTTTCCCCATTAAAATCCTCCATCATCCCTGATGAACATAAGGGATAGAAGATATATAAAAATAAATATGTGTGGACATTACACATAGCGCCATCTAGCCCTAAACTAAGCAAAGTACTATGGGACTCAGATAACTGATACTATACTTAACACACCCAGACACAACAAACATAGATGTTCATCACACAAATGATTGTCCTGGGTGGGAATCGAACCCACAACCTGCAGTTCAGAAGACAGGGATACTACCAACTGAGCTTTCAGGCCAGACATACCCCTGCGAAGCTGGGATGGGCTGCTAGTATTACAATACGCTTATTTGCCTCGAAGCTGTGGCTAACCGACCCATCTGTGTTTTCCAGAACCTACCATTTGACGTCCACAACAAGACCCGGCTGACGATCCACTTCTTCTGGTTCTTCGGAACTGGCTTTGCTGCGCCATTTCTTGTTATGTGGCATCAAATGAGGAAGAACGCCAACTCTTAAGCGTTGCGGTAAGATTGTATATGATACGTTTTATACTTCTGTCTCACTCTCATGACGCTTTTGACTGAGCGGTGGGAGTGAGAACTAACTACTAACTTTGCGTACAGCCTTCTTCAAAATCCCTATCTTACTATTAAATAGAAGTGAACCAGTGCCTATTTGTTTGTTGAAAGTTGAAACGCTTACATGTCGAAACAACTGTAATTGTGTAACTAAAACTAATACTAAAACTAGTAGCTACTCGTACCTACTTAGCTGATAACTAAAACTAGTAGCTACTCGTACCTACTTAGCTGATAACTAAAACTAGTAGCTACTCGTACCTACTTAGCTGATAACTAAAACTAGTAGCTACTCGTACCTACTTAGCTGATAACTAAAACTAGTCGCTACTTAGTTATTACAACCGAAATCAATACAGATCTAAAAAAAAATCAAATTCCAGATGAGTAAACGGAAATATTAAAAGCCGTGGGGCTATTATACCAATATTATGAATGTGAAAGTCGTGAGTGTTTGTTTCATTTTTGACGATGCATCGGCTGAACGGATTTTAATGAAATGGTGGTAATACATAAGGCACTTTTAATCTACGGATGAAATCATGGAGCACAGCTAGTATTCTTCTATAAAATGCTTGCGAATTTTAGCTTTGGGCTCTTGTACAGTATTCACAAAATTTACACCCAAGTAACTTAACACTAACTTCCCTTCACAAACAAGCAGATAATAACTTCCGTCACATCCGTGTCACCACAATGAACATATTTACGATTTTTTATTACTCATTGTTTCGAGGGATCGTGATTACACAATCACGTTCCCTCGTCGTTGTGTTAAAGAGATAAAGCCAAAGGTAAATCTAATTTGATTTTATTAAAATGTGATGCTTGTATAGATGATTCAAATAGTATTAAATTTTAAATTTAAGTTAAATTTTAACTTTCCGCCCCTTCTTCTAATCTACCGCAATGGTAGATCTTTATTAAATTTCCTCTTCTTTTATTCCAGGTAATCCTACTCAACGTAACTAAACGTTAACTTTAGTCAGTCCATATATTTTTTGTAGATGTTAATCTCAAATATAATTTATAAAACATAAACATCGTATTTTCATTATATTACTATCCAAATTAAAGGTTGCGTTCATAGAAAAAAAACTACCATAAAATTATAACTTTTGGAACGCAATGGTAACATTTAAAAAAAGCTACGAAAAGGGAGAGGAAAAGAAAAATCGACTTACCTGTTTTTATTAAAGATTTGTCCAGTATCTTAAAATATCAAAATGCTTGCTCCCATCGCTCGTATTTCTAACCAGCTGGGCAGGAATGTGATGAACAACATTGTTAGGAACAGCCATTCCAATGGAGGTATCCCTGGCGAGGTGAGTTCGAAATTCAAAAATTACATAATCGCTGGATTTAGTCTTTTGTTTATATTCATTTACAAACCCTGAAATTGATAATGTTAACATTACGCTATCGAATGCAATTTTGTTATCAAAAATGAACCTTATTATTTCTCAATGTAATTTCCTGAGCCATAATTTTGTGTTGATAGGTTAAGTTCTGCATTTCCAATTTTTAAAATAAAGCTTGGCTGTAAACGCTAGTCCCCACATAAGAACGTTCTGAGGCTATCAGGCTGAATTTTAAACCAAAACTCATTATTTCTTGATGAAGTTTTACAAAACAATACTCCAGGCTTTTTTGGCCCTTATTACAGACAATGCTCATCACATCATCACAGACAATATCATCTTGAGCACAGATTTTTTTTTTACTTCAAACTTGTCTAGCATTTTACCACGCTCTTACCTGATGGGAAGTGACGATGCGATCGAAAGTGTAGCATGCTAAACAAAAAAAGATTCACGACTCAGCTTAGTTCTGTAATATAGGCCTTATTCACAAGGTTTGATTATCACTATATGATTTTTATCAGTCAAGTCAGAACACACAAAAGAACACAGGTGTGGTTGGACTTGAATGAACCAGATATTTACATTTATCTTAGAAAAAATAGATTACTCACAGATTTTAATGCAGCAAACTGTATATATATAGCACTATAACTGTATATAGTATAGCAGTGTGCTTAGCCGCTTCCCTAGACATAAGTAAATATGGTAATAAAGTTTAACAAATGACTATCAAACCATGCTTTCTACTGGTTTCTAGAATAGAATGTAATTCAGAATAATGCTTACCCACATCTCATCACTATTGTAAGTATAGTAGAAGTGAGATAGCAGTAGAGTGAATAATTGTTAACTACAGATTTTCTTCTTTCTTTCAATCTGCACCAAATCAATGTTCCAGAATCTGCCATTCGGAATCACCAACCGGTATAAGCTAACAGCTTATTTCATCCTGTACTTCGGTTCTGGACTCTCTGCACCTTACCTTATCACTCGCCACCAGCTGCTTAAAAAGTAAGTAGGCCTACAATCTACAACAATGCACCTGAAAAAATAGCATAGGTTGACACTCCGCTAGGTGGAGAAATGACCTGGTCAAGCACACATGTTCTGTTGTTAAAGTACCCTATATCCTTCCTCAGGGTACATCACACTGCTATTTTTAAGTTAGTGTGTAAGTGTGTTTGCTCCCACTCACATTATGGTTTTTATCTGTGGGTGAAACCGCTAGCCACAACTAGTGTTAAAGATATACATTTCTTTTTGAACTGGCTAATGCTGTTGGTCTCTACCAACCTTTACAAGGTCACCGGGTGGAATTATATTCTTTCTGCAGATTAATACTAGTGGTATATAGATAGATAATCTCTTTATTGAAACACCATGTCAAAAAAAAGTGAACAAATTTAACCAAAACAATGGGTGGTCTAATATTCAAATGTATGTATTTGCTATCTATAATGTTAGTGTTTGAATTTCAATCCTTACTTACATCACTGAATAGTACAGAACATTCACTGTGCAAAGTCATTTAAACAAATAGTAACAATTATAATTCTTAATTTAATACATAAAATTTCATACATAAGTATATATGTATTAATAAATATTAGGTACATCTCACACAGCGCCATCTGGCCCCAAACTAAGCAAAGCTTGTATTATGAAAAATGTTTTACTAGGCTTAAGTCATATTTAAAAAAACTCATACCATATGGGTAGAAAGCCAATTTTCATAGTTTAATGTACATTTCATGAGTCTATATAGTCTCATCTCATTAAAGTTATGAGTAATTGTTTATATTCTATTAAAAAGATGTCAAAAGTGAATATCAAGAATAAATTAAGTTATATTTAGTTACCAGATAATATTTTTATTTTGTTATGTTTTCAGGTAAAATGCTTCACTGCAACAATTCCATCAGTGAGATCAATGTTATTTATAAGCTATAGTACAATGTATTCATTAATTTATGGTTGAATAAACATAATGTTGTGTTAGAGCCTATTACTTTAGTTTTTATTTATTTTTTGCTGTCATTTAAATATATATATCTCAAAGGTGACTGACTGACATAGTGATCTATCAACGCACAGCCCAAACCACTGGACGGATCGGGCTGAAATTTGGCATGCAGGTAGATGTTATGACGTAGGCATCCGCTAAGAAAGGGTTTTTCCAAATTCCACCATTAAGTGGGTGAAATGGGTGGTTGAATTATTTTCCAATAGGCCACGCCGCGGGCGAAGCTGCGGGCAGAAGCTCGTGCTGTATAAGTCCTCTACATTTGATGTAATCTTATACATATACATGTATACTATAAAAATATATGCTTGGTGTATGTGAAAGAAAATGTATTTGTGTACACAGGCACACCAAGATGATAATAATTTTAACTTTGGGCCTAGTGTGATTCTAACAGTTACAAAAAACACAAAACATAGGCAGCGTTAATCCAACGACTGCGTCGTCTATTTAATAATTGAAAGCGGTCCAAGTAAACTACGAAGATAAGTATACAAACGCAAACGCGGTAGACATGACACAGATATCGCACCTTTAATAATAAAGTGAATCAAGTCAAAAAATTGGGATTCGCCGATTTTGTAGTAAAACGATTTCTATGCTCCTAAAGAATAGGTACAGTTTAACAGCCGCTGCATTCACGGCTATACGAGCGAGATAAAGGAACGTTCGTCTCTTTTTGATTGACTCGTCGATCCCTTCCGAAATCACAAAACGAACCAATTAGAAATGCTCCAGCAGTGATCAAACTGAGACGTGTGCTTGAGTGGAATAATTCAAAATAAATCATTTTATCAATTTTTCTTTTTTTTTCTAAAATTTTCATTTAATGGTAAACAGCATTATATATTAAAACACCTTGTTTCATACTATGTTTTTACTAACAAAATGCATTAAATACTATTGATGCATTTGTTGCAATCTTTTTTTTACATAAAGACTGTACTAATAAGTATTGTGTCATGAAGTATGATTAAAACTTGACGAAATTTTTAATCAAAAAAAGATCTGCATCACAAAAAATGTTTAATTTTTATTTCAAACCTCAATATTTTAGTAAATATTAATAATTCTAATTATTTTGAAGTCCATTTATGTCCCACCATCATTTTGACAAAACTTTAAAGACATTTTATTTTTTAAAGTGCTCCAAAAATCGAAATATTCGCTGAAACATAGTCAGCGGTAGACTTGTGAAACTTTAAACGTGATTTCCCAACAATCATGAATTTTGAGTTGATTCACTTTATTTTTAAAGGTGCGATATGATCTAAAAGTGGCTAAATAAACTGATCGAGTGGAGCTAAATAAAAAAGCTATTATGTGTTATTCTCAGCAGTCACTGTCAATGTTAGTTGTCAGTCCGAATTTATGTATTTTATCCAAAGTAGGGATGTTGCGATACTACCAAAGTATCTGAATAGTACTCAAATCATTATCGTTACTACCTATAGGGATACCCTAAATGTATTAATATCTACTCCACATCACTTAATTTTTTAATCTTAAAGAACCATGAAAATATTGCTATATCTCTAGCTCAACTACATATCCAGGTTTTTTTTTACAAGCTCATACAAATCAAAAGATGTTTCCACAGCAATTTTAAAGTAATTATTAAGCAATAACATAATTGCAAAACTGTGTGTTACAGTGGCTCCTAAATCAAAATTATGTTATTGTGTGGTTAGTGTGTTATTGTAATAGTATTTCTATTGCATTATTATTTATATGGATAATGGTATCCTTATAAAAATAATAATAATGTGTGTTGGTATGTGTATGTTTGTGTGTATGTTCGCGCACTAGGACACTTTATTCGCGGGCGCAACTATTATACCAATATTGCAAAGAAAATACTATTACAATACCTGAATAATAACCACCAAATGAGCCATTAATAGGTAATTAATAAATCGATCTTTACATAATTAATTGAAGGGTGTCCTCGATTCAGGAGTGACCTTGTGGAAGCACAACTTACAACAATCGGTTACAATATAGATAATGGTATTATGTAAAAAATTAACAGATATGTTATTGTTTGTTTTTAGTGGAATTACAGTAGTGACCGTTTTCTTGACCGTTTCTTTATTTGTTTTCTTGACCTTCATAACAATTATTTCGCGATTGGAAGAATGCTTCACAAAACCAAGTACACATGCGAGCAAGAAAAATTGGTGTTAAAAGGTAAAATGGCTGACATAATCTTATCTAATGTGGCTCAGGATTAATGATTAAATAGTCGGACGGAACAAATTTGATCACCAGGATGCGTTCTGAAATATTTTATTTGACATTATTTTTATTCAAGTACTTTCATTCCGATACCGAGTGGTGTACACGAATGATTCAATGTCGAAAAAATTCAGTATCGATATAAAAATATCGAGTACCTACTCGTGTTTAATATTACTAGTATTGGTTAATGGTTTTGGATTTCAGAATACCCTAATCCAAACTTACAAACAAATACAATCGCATTGCTTTTGCAATTTATTTCAAAAATCTACATCTACTCTAATCTGTTACTTACAGTAATCGTGTTCTAGAAATCTGTGAACCATGTAGAATTTATATTGGTGTAGATGGAGAGATCAATGTCTATACAAATGCGAACTTAAGCAACAAGAACCCGGTAACCTCAAACTGTATCACAAAATGTCTGAAACATCCTGCTATATCGTCGACAATGGTGCTTACACAGCAAAAGTGGGCTTCTCCTCAACGGAACCGAAGATAGTTCCCAATTGCATCATGAAAGCCAAGTCTGAAAGACGTCGGCCTTTCATTGGATCACAAATCGAAGAATGCCGCGACGCATCCGGGTTATACTACATCTTGCCTTTCCAAAAAGGATTTCTAATAAACTGGGATACGCAGAAAACCGTCTGGGATTACATATTTAGTAAAGAATGCTGTCCCGTCAACTTTAACGAAACGCCTTTGATTATAACCGAGCCTATATTCAACTTTGCATCCATACAAGAAGCTATGACTGAAATATTTTTCGAAGAGTATGAATGCCAGTCATTATTACGCATTAACGCAACTGATTTAGCCGAGTATAACTACCGTAAGACCCACAAGAATGAATGTACAGTAGTTGTTGACTCTGGCTATAGTTATACATATATTATTCCATATATAAAAGGCAAAAAGTACAAAGACGGTATTAAAAGAATAGATGTGGGTGGGAAAGTGTTGACGAACCACTTGAAAGAAGTGCTGTCGTATCGGCAGCTAAATGTTATGGATGAGACATATGTTATTAATCAGGTGAAGGAGGATTCATGTTTTGTTTCGCAGAACTTTATGGCAGATATGGAGATCGCTAAGAAAAAAGGTATTTATAATTTTTTGTCCTTAAAGTTCCGTTTATGTATGCTATTTAATGTTAGATGGTGTGTGGCCTAAACTGAATTAATGGTAATATACAAAATTCTACGAGCCACAAACAGGAAATCCAACCTTAGGCTAGCCCCAACTATGTGGACCCACAAAACTGCAAAAGTTACTTACGAAAATGTTCCATTCAATGAGTCTTCTTTTTATTTGACAGCCTCTGCGGTGTGGTCGTTGAGCAAGTTGGCTCATAAACCGGAGGCGGCGGGTTCAATTCCCACGCCAGAACAAGTGTTTGTGGGTCCAAGATCCTTATTATTATTATTTACTTTTACAGTAACAGAAAATACAATAGTTCAAGACTACATCCTGCCTGACTATACAACATTACGTCGAGGATATCTCAGAGACATTCTGAAACCTGACGAAGATCTTGAGCAGCAAACACTACGGCTCAACAACGAGCAATTTTCTATACCGGAACTTCTTTTCCACCCATCAGATGTTGGCATACCCCAAATGGGCATTCCTGAAGCCATTATGCTAGCTATCAACACATGCCCTGAAGAACATATGGAAAATTTACTTGAAAACATTGTTTTATATGGAGGAAATACATTGTTTAAAGGATTCAGAGACAGGGTTTACAATGAAGTCCGGGCGTTAGCGTTAGATCATTTTGATGTAAATGTAACGCTACCAGATAATCCTGTGACATACCCATGGGAAGGGGGAAAGAAAATGTTTAGAGATCCAGAGTTCTATTCGTTATGTATGACGAGAGAAGAGTATGAAGAAGAAGGGAAATCATTGGCTTTTGAAAGGTTTGATATATAACACAGGAAACGAGTGAGAAGGTTGCCTTAATAAGGAAGTTCTTGCTCGGTAAAAGACTGAAAGATTAATAAAACTAAAATGGTAAAAAACATGTACCTAGTAAATAATGGACTTCATTTAATCAGCGGAATGTCAACAAAGTTATGCACAATAGCAAAATATAATAGAAAGCTTTGAATTTAACATTTTACATGATTTAAATTACACATTACAAACTAGACCAAATTTTTTTACTTTTTAGAATTACCGTTATCTGAAGTTATGAGTTGACATTTTAGAAATAGCATTTAATATCATCAATATTGCAGGTGCTCATGATAGGAAAATAAATTATAGGGTATCAATGCATGTATGTAGAAAAATAGTAATATATATAATAATACGACTTATACTATGTGACCTTGTATCCAAATTGTATATTGTGTATTCTCGCAAATAAACAAATGATTGATTGATTGATTGATTGATTGATTAATAATAATAACGCCCAACAATCACATTCATAGATCCTGGACCCTAACTAGGATTCCCTGTGTCTAGGGACCCAGGAACTACGAGGACCGTGGTCCCACAACACCCAGACTTGGAACAAGTACTTGCGCTTTTTTTTTCTGTCCACAAATACTTGTCCTGCTGCGGGAATCTAACCCGCCTCCTCCGGGTTATGAGCCGACCTGCCAACCCACCACACCACAGAGGCTGTCGTGTGTGTGTGTGTGTGTATATGATTGGCAGCGAAACCGATTCCCAGAACAGTTACGCGGTAGGGGTGCTGGTTCTATGTGTGTGATCGTTGGGCTCTATTATTATTATTAATATTCAAATTTTTATTAAAATATTTTAACTACATATTTGGATATTTAGATGCTGGTAAGGAGATGGGCTTCTTCTTTACGATTAGTGGCTTTTAAGTAAGGCTACTTTATTATCTAGCATTCAGGTGAGCGACGCCACGGCAGGACCACAATCTTTGATATCAAACTTGATATTCTACCTTCATTAAATAACTAGCTGGCTAATAATAAAAAAGTAATACAGAGCCAAGTCAATTTGACAACTTTACATTTGTATCAGTCAATCAACTCAAGAAAAATGTTGAAAATTCCAAGACTGCTTCTAAAAAGGCCTTTAAATGATAACCGTTTCTGCGTATACGTTAAAAAATTCCGCATTTCTCGAAATATATCGACAACGCCTAAATTACTCTCGCCAAGGAAGCTGGCGCAACTGAAGAAGCTGCAAGCTGACTTCCAATGCGAGGATGGACGACCGGTGTTCCTGAAGGCTGGATTCAGGGACCGGGCACTATACACCGCCACCCTTGTTTTGGCACTGGTTGGTCTGATAAACACTTTTCTTGTAATATACGACCACGCTAAACCGCCGTCTTGGAAAAAAGCTTGCTAAATTTCGGTAATAAATAATTTTGGGTTATGGTTTGGTTTTATTCTACACCGAGATATTATTGTCGGAATAGCATACCACAGCACAATATGTGACCCTTGATTGGTGGATAATCACCGGTCTTATTGAACGGGAAATTATTTCGTATTTTGAAGGGTTCATCTTCGTAATCTCTAAGTATGGACTTTACGTCGAAAATAGTGAACAGATTGGCTGGCCTGATATCTCAGTTGATAGTAACGCTACCTTCTGAACTATAGGTTGTGAGTTCGATTCCCATCCGGGACGAACATTTTTGTGATAGAATAGAATAGAATAGAATAGAAAAACATTTATTCAATACTTGTCTAAAATTAAAATACAAAAACAGGTTAAATTTATACACATAATATGTACATAATGAATAGAAAAAAAATAAAAAAAAACAAGTATCGAATGGGCGTCGGCTCAGCATATTGCTGGTCATCAGAGACATCCAGCGCTAATTTTCAGCCTAGACCCAGAGGGGGTGGAACCAATGCACAAATTCGAAAAAGATATTTTTATTAATGTTTAAACAAAGGATCAACAAGAATACTTACACATAAAACTACATATTATACATATATACATATTCAATCATACACTAATACTACTACTACTACATAAAATATATATGATAATAAATATACTTAAATATAATACATAAAAAATGGAAAATCAGGAAAAGGAAATGAAATAAGGCATATAAAATTGGAATCAAGATACATTTATACCAGTATTGAGAAAGTTCAGAAGTTTACAAAAGTCATGAGAACAAATAGGAACCGAGAAATACTAGAGAAAAAATAAAAGATAAAATAAAAGTACAGTAAATATTGGAAATACGAAAGCTAATTAGCTTAGGGAGGTAAAGCAGGTTAAGAGACGATCAAATGACTAACTGCGGGCACTGCGACCAATCAGAACGTATTTATTGGCGCCATTTACGTCGTGATGAAGGCAATATATATTACTGATCTGTGAAACTTAATCCCAGGTGCGAATCATGAAAGTATAACATCGCAGGTAACATGCGTTGTGATTGTAGTTTATAATTTTATCCGTCAAGTGAAACTGAAGTGAAAAAAAAAAAGGTACATGAAACTTACCATTACAAGCCGTGCTTAATAAAGCAAGTGAACATTAGTTGTAAAGTGACATAAGGTTCCATAGAAAGGAACCGGCTTATGCAGGTAGGCAAGATTACAAGAACGATATGTCTTTGTTGACATCAGCATGTTTAATCTGCTCTGTGATCAGGTAATTTTTAAGTTGCCGTTTGAAAGTATTCAAAATTTTTAGCTGCCTAACTGGAGGTGATAAATTATTCCAACACCTGGTTGCTGCATATCGGAAACAGCCTTTAAAAGCCGTGGTGCGGTGCCGAGGTATGGATAGTTGCAAAGACCCGTGTCTGCGAGAACAATTTCTTCCATCACCAATCCATTTAATTTTATCATATAAATATGATGGTTCTTTATAATTAATGACACCGAATAGCAAACAAGCGAGGTGAAGCTTACGACGCGAGTTCATTTTCAGCGAGTAATGTTTATTTAAGAATGGT
Organism: Ennomos fuscantarius; assembly: GCA_905220475.3. Taxonomy (NCBI): domain Eukaryota; kingdom Metazoa; phylum Arthropoda; class Insecta; order Lepidoptera; family Geometridae; genus Ennomos; species Ennomos fuscantarius. The sequence goes on along the minus strand of HG992050.1, from coordinate 5,638,766 downwards.
GTCACGTGACCTCTTGGTGGAATTGAAAAACAAAATCTCGCGCATGCGTTCTGAACTCGCTGAATCAAGCGCTTAGTTCGTGACAGCAGCCGGGGACCATAAACTGTATCAGCATAGTTCAGTTTAGATAGAACTAGCGTTTCGACTAGCTGTATGCGAAGTTCCTCACAAAGAAATGATCTTAATTTATACAAGGTTTTAAATTTATAAAAACAGTTCTGCACAGATTCAGCTATATGTTTTTCAAATCGCAATCCTGTATCAACATTCAGACCTAGGTTTCTTGCTTCGTGAACTCGTTCTATAGCTTCACCCATAAGTGTTATGTTTACAACAGGTGGTATTAAAGATAATTGATGTCTACTGCCCATGACCATAAATTTTGTTTTGTTTGGAATTAGTAAAAGACAATTGCTTTCAGACCAAGCCGCTACTCTATTTAGATCTTCGTTCAGATCTTTTATGGCACTATCAAGGTTCTTTGGGTGGAAGGAAATATAAAGTTGGATGTCGTCAGCATATATATGGTATCTTGATTTTTGTAAACATTTAATGACATCCGCACTATACAAAATAAATAAAATTGGACCAAGTATGGATCCTTGCGGTACGCCTCGGTTGACTGCAGTAACAGTTGAGAAAAGAGAAGAACCGGAAGGTTGACGCAGCTCCACGCACTGATGTCGATTTGTAAGATAACTATCGAACCATTTGAGTGCAGCCGGATCAAAACCGTAACTACTAAGTTTGGATAGTAGCAACGTGGTATTTATTGCGTCGAAAGCGCGCGAAAAGTCCAAAAGCACCATCAGTGTACACTTGCCTTCGTCTTGAGAAGCCAGAATGTTATCCGTGACGTCCAATAAGGCGGTAGCTGTACTTCTACATTTTCTAAAGCCTGACTGAACTTCAGGGAGGACATTATTTTTTTCAATAAAATCAGTTAATTGTTTGCATACTACCTTTTCCAAGATCTTAGACAAACATGGCAATACACTAATGGGCCTAAGGTCAGTGACTCGAGAAGGGTTATTGTTTTTAGGCAAGGGTCGAACAATTGCTACTTTCCACAGATCTGGAAAGATTGATTCACTAATGGAGGCATTCACTATTGCGGTCAAAACCCCCAAGGAATAGGGTAAAGTCATTAATAACATATTTAGTGATATGTGATCAAAGCCTTCCGCATTAGATTTTAAATCTTTGATAATCTTAAATACGGCATTTGAGTCAGTGGCTTCTATTTTAAACACTGCTTCACCATTATATTGGCGGTGAAACTCAAAATAAGTTAGTTGAGACAGGGTTACGTCTGTTTTGCCAGGGACATCCAAGAAATGATTGTTTATTTCGTTAGCATCTATGAAATGTGACGGGAGATCAACGTTCTTGTTTGATGGTAAAAGAGTAGATTTTAAATTCTTCCAAAGTAACTTGGGGTCATTGATCTTATTATTAATATTATGTTTATAATATGCTACCTTCTCAAAAAACATAGACTGGCTCACCAATGACTTCAGACTCTTATAGTAAGCTTTTTTACCTTCGAGTTTAGTAAGTCTGAATTCTGAAAGGGCTTCGTTGCGCAGATGCATCATGAACTTAATATTGTCTGTGATCCACGGATAAGTACGTTCTTTAATTAGAGATGACTTAACAGGAGCATGCAAATCAAACAGCGATAGAACTATATTGTTAAACATAACGACCATGTCGTTAACATTACTACAAGAAAAGAAGTAATCCCAATGAATCAAATCCAAATCCCTGTTGAATAAACTTATATCGATATCTTTCAGAGGCCTATATATAACAGTAAAAGGGCGAGGTTTGTTACGTTTTACATTAAATTCACAAATAACAAATGAGTGCCCACACATAGATCCCACTGGCTCAATTAAAACTTGTCTGGCATTTAAATCTGTACATACAACATCAATGAGTGTCTCACTAGTATTAGTAAAATGTGTTGGTGAAGTGACTATTTGAGTTAAATTTAGGCATCGTAAAGTAGTATTTAGATTCTTAGTTTTATTGTCATTTAAATTCAACATATTTATATTAAAATCTCCTAAAAGTAGTATATTATCGCAGTTTGAAAACGAGTTGATAGTATCTGTTAACGCGTCAAGAAACATTTCAACATCTAGCCAAGGGGGGCGATAGGCCGTACCAATGGCAATCTTTTTCCCATTTACTGTAAGAGTGAGCCACATTTGTTCAACAGATCGGTGTTTTGGGTCGACAGGGTGAGGGAAAGAACGCGCATTGACTCCGCGCTTGATATAAAATCCAACGCCGCCTCCGCGGCCCGCGCGCACGCACGTCGGCCGCGGCACGTGACGTAAGCGGAATCCAGGAACGCAGGGCGCCCGGCCCTCTTCCCCGCGCCGCAGCCACGTCTCATTTAGTGCCAAAATATCCACATTATGCCTATTTACACCTGCTATAAAATCGTCATGATTAGTACCCAAAGAACCAGCGTTGAGAAAACCAACTCTTAAAAATTTTGATTGTATTATCATTCCTTTATGTTCTCACGACCGTTCAGTAGTAGTTTAATAACTAGAATAAACGCAATAATAGACTCAATTCAATATATCAATACCAATGTAAACCCTGTGCAAATATTTTATAATAATAATACTTATATATTATATATTTATAAACAATTTAATAATATAGATAAATTATATATATAATAGTGATTAACTATTTAATAATTAACTATTCCTTTTCGAATAACAGTAGTTCACCCGCCTGCCAGTAATGATTTATATTAAAGAAATAAAACACAATCTAAAAGCAAACTATACACTCGAAATAGAAAGAAAAAAAAAATAAGATTATATTATAGTGCACACGTTTTCGTGATATACAGTTCAAATACATAGGTATACTTACTTACTTACATCCTAGCTGGGCACCTATACATGAAAACCATCTCGAGATGTGTGTTTAGAAGAAATAAATAACAGTCACAATATTTAGAAATAATAGTAGCCAATGAACTAGGTAACTATAAATAACTTATATGGACCCATTAGAATGATAAGATTCTTTTTATGTTTACATGATGACATTTACATGTGATGTTTGTCGATGTTTGTTCTGTGTCTGGATATTATATTTCTACAGTACAATCATCTGCCATTGAATTAATGACACAAAAGTCCCACTAGTACCAATAGACTGATTCTCTAATACGATAACGATGTAAAAGAATTGACTGGCCCGACAGTAATTCAGTAGTAATTCTGCATTCTGAACTGTGGGTTGTGGGTTCGATTCCCACCCAGGACAAACATTTGTGTGATGAACATACGTTTTTCCTGTGTCTGGGTGTTACACTGTTTTCTATGTATGTATATACAAACAAATTGTATCAGTTAACTGGTTTCCATAGTACAATCATTGCTTAGTTTGGGGCTAGATGGCGCTGTGTGAAATGTTCACACATTCTTATACTTAATAATAAAAGCCAGTTAAAAAAAAACTAAGGAAGTATGCAGCAAATAAAACATGTTCTCGTAAATTAGTTTATTAATTTTATTAGTGCAGTATAGCATACATCACATCTCGTACTCCAGTACTTCTAGCTCCTAGCAAAATGCGAACTTAACTAAAATAATACACTTTTTATTTGTGAAATAAAATTCCATATTACTGGGACTTGCTCATTATAATTATTTGTGAAAGCTTAAAAAGCTTGATTTTACGTAAAAAAATTCACACAAAATACTTAATTAACACTCAACATTTTTTGTGTGAATATATACAGAAGTTGAACAGAATTTTCTTTGTACATATAATATGTATCTTTAAAATTTGTGAAATGCAATTTAAGGTCGTTCAAGTCGTACAAAACAGAATCAAATTAAATACTGAATGACAAAATGCTAATAATACCAATGAGAAATCACACATTTCTTTCAAGTTTTCAATAAAATGCTTTTTATGGTTGCCTATAAAAAGAAATCTAAAAATCCATTAAAACAAGAACCCTTTGCCTCAGTAACTGACAGACAAACCACTGGACTTGGATACTTGATATTCCGATGGCGCCTTCCTTTTATAACATTGAGATGCCATAAAAAAAGCTTTCGAATTTCAACCCACTTTGGTTCGAGAATTTCAAGATTTTTTTATTGTTTGATAGACTTGCGTTTAACCACTCACCTGTGAGTATTCACGGAACTTTAGTTTGCTACGCAAAAGTAGATATTTCATTCCCAATTTGTAAATATTCCGCAGTAACTGTGTACATAAATTATGCATTGAAACTTGTCTAGAATTTGACCATGATGACTCTCACCTGATGGGAAGTGACGATGCGATCGAAGGTATAGCATGGCAAATAATTACCTATTCACTCTCCTCTTGAACACGCCCGGGTCATATTTCGCCGGAAACACAGACGCTAGCAGGGCATTCCATTCCTTAGCCATTCTAATTGAAGGGTTTAGAATAAAAAGGGTTTAACTGCCAAATTGATAGTTTCGAGAAAATTGACTTTTAACTTCAATGGTTTTATTTTAATGTAGAGTACTTATAAGGTATCTAATAGAAAAGATTTATGTAAGTTTCAGTTGCTTGAAAATGTTTTAATTCTATTTTAAAATACTAAATATAGTACTAATTCATACAATTACTGTAAAAATATAATACAATAAAATAAATATAATAATGCTTTTATGCTAATGCTAAGCGAACTGTATTCCTGTGACAGATAAACCGTTTTTAGACTCAAACTCTCGAGATTTAAGCATTTAGTAGTGATCCATAAAACGTAGAGTGAACCGATCCATACTAATATGTTTCTATTTGTTTTATCTTAGCTGAAGATACACGGCTGTCACCGCAAGTTGCACTAGTGGATAAAGGGGCTTCCCTTCACAATTTTGGTTCACTCACACGCGTGATTTTTCTCGTAAGAAAAAACGAGGCCACATTTATACCATAGACAAGCGGGTTATTATTTATTGATATTCTCGTAACAATGAATTATCTCAAGATTCCACCAGTATTAATACGAAGTACAGATAACAAATAAGTTCTATTCGATAGAATCGGCCGGTGAACGAACGTCGTCGATCTTTAGGATCATTTTGACGAGTTGTGTGGCTAGCGCGATCTGTTGCTTCTTCGAGTGAAGTGATTCGATCACGTTCAACGCCTTCATATCATTTGAATCTGTGGACAAACCGAAATGATTTGTTTTTAAAACCTATATTATTTATAATAACAATCTATATAGTAATATATTATATATAGAAGTCTATAATAACTAAAAACAAACGATCAAGTTGCCTTTAAAAAAATCGATATCGTCGGTTCATCTCTCAAAATCGTTGGTTCATCTATCAAAACCGTCGGTTCATCTATCAAAACCGTCGGTTCATCTATCAAAACCGTCGGTTCATTTATCAAAACCGTCGGTTCATCTATAAAAACTTTCGGTTCATTTATCAAAACCGCTGGTTCATCTATCAAAACCATCGGTTCATCTGTCATAGTCGTCGGTTCATTTATCAAAACCGTCGGTTCATTTAGCAAAATCGTCGGTTCATCTATCATAATCGTCGGTTCATCTCTCAAATTCATTGGTTCTTCTATCAAAACCGGTTCATCTCTCAAATTCGTCGGTTCATACGTCAAAATCACAATTTCGTCTGTTAAAATCGTCGGTTGATAGAGAAGAACAGTATTGGGAATGTATTGGGTTAACAATGGCAAGGGTTAATCTTACCAACTCCCATGCAGTCGATGCCAAGGTTAGGGTTGTTCTCAGCCGCCTGCCTCGCCTTCACTTCGGACAACGCGTCGATCGGTGACAGACCACTGTGACAAACAAACATATTTATATTACGGTACGATTTTGTTCGAAAGTACGTTACTACACATGGTATAGTTTATCGTAAAATATTTAAACGTCCTCCAGCACATCGCCCCTAGCGGTAACTTATCGCGACTAAAGTGAAAAATGCATTGTTAATTGAAGGGTTGAGAATAAAAAGGATTTAACTGACAAATTGACAGTTTCGAGAAAATTGACTTTAAACGTCAGCGGCGTCATTTTAATGTAGAGTGCTTATAAGGTAATAGAAAAGGTTTATGTAAGTTTCAGTTGCTTGAAAATGTTTTAATTCTATTTAAAATTACTAAATATAGTACTAATTCATACAATTACTGTAAAAATATAATATAATAAAATAAATATAGTAATGTTCTTATGCTAAGCAAATTGTATTCCTGTGACAGATAAACCATTTTTAGACTCAAAATCTCGAGATTTAAGCCTCATTTCGGTATTTTGAGAATGTATTATTGAAGATAATTTCACGCTGAATCCAACGATACCCATAAGTAATTTTGTCAAAAAAATCAGTTAAATCCTTTTTATTCTCACCCCTTCAATTGTTATATTTTGGTGTACAATAAATAAATAACAAATATGTGTGGAAATTTCACACAGCGCCATCTAGCCCCAAACTAAGCAAAGCTTGTACTATGGGAACCAGATAACTGATGCTATACTTAGATACATTTTTTGTAAATACATACACAGAATACAATATAACACCCAGACACAGAACAAACATCGATGTTCATCACACAAATATTTTACCTGGGTGGGAATCGAACTGAACCTGCAGTTCAGAAGAGCTATCAGGTCAATAAAAAAATAAAGTATATTTGTATTGTATTCAACGATGGACATGATTTTAAAGAATACAATACAAAAAAAATTGACACCAAAATATAAGCACACAGAAATGAGAACTTATAATTTTAAAAAAGACATAATACCTAATTTTTTAAGGTTTTGTGGCCGTTCAAGTATTACGTAAGCAGATTTATTACAATTATTTACCCCGCATCCCCCTTGTCAGCAAAAGTAAGCAAAGCTTACTCCCTCCCCCCATTCTTACGTAAACATTATAATTTTTTTTTTAAATATCATAATTATAATGTTTAGTGTTTCAAGCAGACAATGTGAGGGTTGCTATTCGTGTAAAAAGGTAAATATCTACCGACGACGTAATCATCATCTAGACTCCCCTACCCCCCCCCCATGTCATGCAAAATAAGCAACACAAAGACCCCCCCGCCCCGTCCATAGTGCTTACGTAATATTTGAACGGCCCCTTTGGTCTGTACCTAGCTTTACAGTGCTCTCACCTGTTCTCGGCGAGCGCTAAAGGCACAGACTCGAGTGCGTCCGCGAACCCTCGGAAGGAGTACTGGTCGAGCGAGGCGGTCTTCTCCGCTTGCCGGGCGACCGCCAGCGAGCAAGATATCTCCGCCGCGCCGCCGCCGTATACCACGCGTGAATCCTAGGAATTACAATTTTTTATTACTCAATGAGCTTCAGGCCGCAGCTTCGCCCGCGGCGTGGCCGCCACTAAATAATTCAACCACCCATTTCACCCTCTTAAGGGTGGAATTTCGAAAAATCCTTTCTTAGCGGATGCCTACGTCATAACATCTAACTGCATGCCAAATTTCAGCCCGATCCGTCCAGTGGTTTGGGCTGTGCGTTGATAGATCACTATATGAGTCAGTCAAGCAGTCAGTCACTTTTGAGTTATATATATTTAGAAGTTATGCAATTTTTTTGAAGTAAAAGCCCTTTACGCTTGCTTGACTTGGGGAGTAAGCTGGCGAGGTGAACGAAGTTGAAAGTTGTTGGTTAACGTAGATCTCAAAAGTAAAAAATTTGAATTATTGTGTTGGTATGTCTGGTAAAATGACAATCATATAAAACTTTACGCACGATTGATTTGGGGAGTAAGCTGATGAATGCATAACGAGGCGAACGCAAGTTGAAAGTAGTTTTGTCACGTAGATTGAAACATTACAAAATAAAAAATTATTCAAAATTTGTATTATTATGATGGTATGACATTTAAACAAAGCAGAAACAAAGTTCATCTTCCGTTACCGGGCATCTTCCATTGGGGCCGTTTCGGTGTCGTCGCGGACCCGCTTACAATATTAAAAGTAACAAAATAACAAAGAAAAAATAAATAAAATAAGAATATAATAGTTAAGTAACCAAAATATATAAATATATATATATATTAAACAAAGAAATTGCAAGTAGTACATAACAAACAAAATAAAAAATAATAAAAGCCATGTAGCAACATGTAGACAATCGGTAAAGTTTTTAGAGAAAGAATGTGAGGAGATATTTAAATGTGAAAATAAATAAATAAATAAAATAATAATAATGGGGATGCCATGCGTGTGTGAAAGGGGATGTTGTTAGATGGCACTAGTATCATGTCTTAGAATTTCCTCCGCTATTTGATGTTCAAATAGAAATTTCTTTAATTTTAATCTTAAACTTATAATACTTACATCAATAATTCAGCGCTCGTATGACCAAGCATTATGCAGAGTTGGGACCGGTTCGTGGCGACTGCCAATTGTATTTGTTACGAATACTAAGTATAGTGTAGTATAGTGTTGTTGCCATGAATAAAAACATTTTTCTTTCTTTTCTTCTTTCAAGTTATACCAGCCGATAGATGGAGCTAAACTAAAGAAGTTTTACTTCAGTCGTGTGGTCTAAAGGACACTCGTTTTTATTTTATTTTATCTGTAGAAAATCACTCACCTGTACAAGGCTGCGTACAATACATAGTGCATCGTGAACGGATCGCTTGGCTTCCTCAACGATCATTCTGTTACCGCCGCGCATCAGCAAGGTGACGGCGCGGGAGTTAGAGCATTGTTCTATCACCAACATCTCTTCTTTGGCCGTTCCGAACGCTGGAGCAAAAATAAACATATAAAATTCAAAGTCCTGACTGACTTATACATGGTGGCATTTAACTCACTCTTTTCCTTAAATGTATGTACTCAGACCATGTAATAGAATATTCGTACAAGGGCCAATTAAAAAAAAATTGTTTTAGTATTTAGTGCTTCCTAAAATAACTGCACGACAGCCGAAATGGTTAACGCTACACACAGCGCGGGCACAAGCTGAGTGCTTTGTAAATGTTTCGTAGGCAATAAAACACCCGCTTTGTTCAATGTCACAAGGGTTTTCTTTAGAATTAAAATTTGATAATACCTATATTTAAGTTTTATTTCTTAAGTACTTTTTTTATTTAGTTATATGGGAGCATTTTATAGCATGGACTGAATACATACATTAAAGGAAAAGAACGAATTAATTTCCACCTTGTATATCACAGCCATCCGTATTTTATTATATTTAAATTCTGAAATATATGGGGAAAAAGGCGGAGTCTGGACACTAAATCTACAAAAAGCACTATTTTTGAAAACCCAAAAGTGACGAAACTAAGTAATCAGATGAAAAAAAAAGTGTAATCTATACCTAATAAAATTCAAATTCCTGACTGACTGACTTATATAATCAACACACAGCCTAAACCGTTGGTCCTAGAGATTTGAAATTTGAAGAGTGTGTTTTTTGTAAAGTGTAGGTATCCACTAAGAAATGGTTATTCGAAATTACACTTCTAAGAGGGATTGAAATAGGTAGTTGAATTATCTATAAAAAAAATCTTCGTTTCCTATAGGCCACGCGGTCGAAGCCGCGGAAAGCTCTATATATATAAAAAATAGCTGAACCAGCAAACGTTTTTTTTTGGCTCCACATCTCGAGTTAATTAATATATATTAATATAAGGCAAGTCAAGCCACAGCCCAAGTCATCAAGTCATAGTCTAGTCTAGTCAAGTCATACTTCTAGTAAAGTGGTGGCAACTTTACTTGAAGCTTCTATGGAGTTTTGAAAACAACACGAAAAGAAACGTTTCACCATCATTATACCACTTTCCCACACTCGTGCTTATCATCCAGCACTTAACGTATAAAACGCCACCAATTTTATGCACTAACACTGAAAATAACACAAGTTTTGGAAAATAATACAATGCGGCGACGCGATCTTTTTCGTTTCCCCGCCAAAACTCCGCAAACGTTGTTATGTCCATATAAATTAAAAAATAGGCGATGTAGGAAGAAGGTAGTAAGTGTATGGTTGCATGTATGTATTAATGCCGCATCATTTGAAAAAAATCCTGTCCGAAAAATAAAACAAATTTTAAAAGCTTTATCGCCATGTTGGTTTAACTAATACTTACACCTCAACTACTTGTAAGTTTACTTTACTAGATGGTAGGACTTTGTTGCAAAGTTCGTCTAGGTAGGTAGCACCGATTTGCCAGTTATTCTGCCGCCAAGCAGTAGTGTGCAACCACTACTGTGTTCCGGTTTGAAGGGCATTGTAGCTAGTGAAATTACTGGGCAATTGAGACTATGATCTGATCTCACAGTTGAGTAATCTTATTACTAGACTGTGCTGATGTCTCAGAATGATGTGCGCAGTGCAGTGTCGCGCGAAACTCTGTGTTATTGTTCCGAGTGACACTGTTCTGTTATGGGCGGCCGTGGCGCTTAACACCAGGCGAACGACTAGCTCGTCACATCATTCACTAACATAAAAAAAAAGTTAAATAAAAGCTTGTAACAACTTTATGGCCACTTACTCAGTTCTCTAACCAGCCCGCAGTGACCCAATTTCTCCGGAGTGAGTTCCTCAAACCGTGGCACTATCCGACCACCCGTGGCTATCGCGATGAGTTCCATCTCGGGGCCTCCAACCCACCTGACTGCGGGGAGACCCTGAGAGAGGAGAAGGTGGTTTGCCTCGTCGTCGAAGCCCCATTGGCAGATCGCTAGTGTTGCACCGGAGTCCTATAGAGGAGGCAAAAATATCAATCTATACTAGGACTTTTATGAAATCAGTTTGGTGTTATAACTAAGTTATACCTAATATATAATTTACTAAGTTATACCGGCCGATAGATGGAGCTAAACTATAGAAGTTTTACTTCAGTCGTGTGGTCTAAAGCACACTCGTTTATTTTTTCTTGTTCAAAATTGACTGACTATTTTCAGCAATGGGCATCTTCAATGATAATGATATAAAAACCTGTAATCTTCTGTAAACAAAGGATTATTAAATTTGTTTCGTTTCCTTACCTTGACTCTGCGAACCATCTCCAAAAATTTCTCCTGTTCATACGCCCTCAAGTCACGGTACTCATCAGCCGAGCCAACTTGAAGCTTATGCTTGGTCTTGGGCTTTGGGGGCTCGAACGGGCAGGTGAGGATGGCTAGCTTCACATCCTGCAGGGGATAGTACACTTTATTGTAAAGAGGCATAATATAAATTGCTGTGATTTCACTAATGCACACATATAGAAATAAAGAAATAAATAAAGCTCTGTATTTTCTTTTTTAGCTTTTTAAAATGTTTTTCCTGCTCTGTGGTGTATTACCTTCAACATCTTGGGCATCTGCGGGTGGCTCATGGTCTTGTCAATGACCACACCTCGGACGAGCATGGAGTCTTCCATCTTGCCCCCCACTTTACCCTCCACTTTGATCAGCTCGAAGTTTACGTCACGTTTCTCTAGGTCTGCCACAGATAATACCGCCTGTAGAGATTAAAAATCTTATGTCAGAATTTTTAAGGTCCAAAATTGCTAAAGGATTATGCTAATACCATTTTGTAATTTTAATAGGAACGGTTCCGACCGGACACATTCCATGCAATAAGTTTTCATATTTAATGCGAAAAAGTAGCTCTCCGAATTGTTTAGAATGTAACTCAGTTGACGATCTGTATCATATTCTAATGGAATGTGTCCGGAACAAAGACAAGAGAGATAAATTATTTGGGTCTCGTCCACTACACCTGGGAGATTGTAATAATAGGTCTTTACCTATGAAATTGCCGTATTGCAGTACAGACTTTTTCGAACAAAAAAAAGTTTTGATTGGCTATGAATTCTAAATTCAAATTAATTTTGTTTTAAAAATATGACATTCTATTTACAATATAAGTCTTTTGTTTATTGATTAGCGTTGTATTTTCATTACATTTCAACATTTTTCCTCATAATGGATACTTTGAAATTTCGTGTAATTATGGAATATGAGTTCCGTCGTGGCACTAACGCGGCACAAACGACACGTAACATCAACGACGTTTACGGAGAGAACTGTACAAACGAACGTACAACCCGTTATTAGTTTGCTCGGTTCCGTTCTGGGAATTTTGACTTGAAAAATGAACCTCGTGGTCGTCCGGAAACTTTGGTCAACAATGATGAATTAACGGCGATTGTGAAAGCTGATGAATCTCAATCTACAGCTGAGCTGGCAGCAGCTTTTGATGTTACCATCAAAACAATATTGGTCCATTTGCGACAGATTGGCAAGATAAAAAAGCTTGACAGATGGGTGCCCCACGAACTTAACGATCGCCAGCGCAACGTACGCGTCGAGACTTGCCTTGCGCTGCTTAACAGGCACAGAAATGAAGGAATTTTGAACCGAATTGTTACGTGCGACGAAAAATGGATTCTTTTTGACAATCGAAAGCGCTCAGCAAGTTGGTTAGATCCTGGTTCGGTACCAAAGCAATGTGCAAAACGAAAAATGACCCTTAGAAAGGTGATGGTCACAGTTTGGTGGTCTAGTGCTGGTGTGATTCATCATAGCTTTTTACAAAACAGCGAGAGCATTACTGCAGATGTGTACATTGAAGAACTGACCACAATGATGGCGAAACTCGCACGTCTGCAACCAGCTTTGGTCAATCGGTCGTCTCCACTGCTACTTCACGACAACGCGCGACCCCATAATGCACAACAGACCGTCTCTAAGCTGCATGAGTTGGGTTTGGAAGCTCTCCCTCATCCGCCATACTCACCAGATCTTGCGCCTACCGACTATTACTTTTTCCAAAATTTGGACAACTTTTTAGCGGGAAAAAAATTCAATTCTCGAGAGGCAGTACAAAACGCCTTTGAAGAGTTTGTTGTCTCCCGTCCTGCTGATTTTTTCAAGAAGGGCATCCATAAACTGCCAAAGCGTTGGCAAAGATGCATTGATTGCAGGGGTGATTACTTTGAATAAAAGAAATAAACAAGTTCGAAAAAAAAATACTTTAACTTTTTTCAAACAAAACGGCAATTTCATAGCTAAAGACCTATGCTGAGCCTCTCTCAGACTCCGCAAGAATGATGTATAAACTTATAGAGGGATTGAATTAATCTATAATATTAAGTTAGTATATATTAGTTTAAGTTTTAGTATTAGTTGAAATAACCAGGGCAGCATAATCGCAAATGGCGATAAAGCCCTTTATCCTTGATTAAAAAAAAAAAAAAAATAGGTAGGGTTTTCTGTTATACAGCACCAAATCCTTTTCTATAGCTTCAGTGGTATTTCCTAGAGCGAGTCTTTCTCAGTGCGAGTGTTATCATATGCGACATCTTTCTTGCTTCAAAAAATGACGGTCCTAAGCGATAGAAAAGGACAGCATACGAAAGAAAGCCGATTACGTGCAACGATGCGTAATATGCATTTCAACCCTTACTATAACCATAGTTCCTTTCCATGGTTTTTATTTTATTAGTAGTTAGATTAAAAGCTTTGCTTAGTTCGGGGCTAGATGGCGCTGTGTGATATGTCGACAAATAGCCATTTCAAAAAATATTTTTGCAAATAATAATAAAATAAAAATGATAAATTAATTTAAATTAATTAAAATTCAATACTTTTTTGCAAATTAGTTCACTTATCTATGTTATTTTGTTTTTACTTTTTGTTTCGAAATCATTACTACACACATTTCTAATTGATGTAGGATTAAAATTGCAAACATACTACTTGATTGATACGAGAATGTTATGAAATTTAAGAATGGATAAAATGTAAATGTAAAGGGTTAATAGTTTGTGAACGGAGTGAGAGAGAGAGAGAGAGAGAGATGGAAGATGTGAGCGAATTGAGGTGTGAGTTTGATTTGTCTGCAGTGTAAAATTAATTAAATTGTTGGAGAAATATAGCCGGAATTTGCTGTTTCAAGCCCGTATCGTTTCATTTCCACCGACCTCAACCAGTTTCCCACATTGATTTCCTGTTATTTGAAAGTCAGAAACCCCATGGTACTCACGTCAACAGCAATCTCAGCCATCAATCGGTGGCACTTTACAACCACTTTGCTGCCCAGCGTAGTCATAGCCACTTTGATCAAATTCTCCCTTGTGTTCTTGTTGACAGGGAATGCCTCGCTGATGCTATCCAAATGAGCCAGGGCGGTGGCAGCTGCTAGCTCGAATCCATCAGCAATGCGGATTGGGTGGATACCCTTGTCAATGAGATTTGAGGCCTGCTCTAGGAGGGCACCTGAGAAATTAAGGGTAGGAATTAATGTTGTTGCAATTTTTTTTTTGTTTGATAGGCTTGCCTTTGACCACTATCGCACCTGATGGTAAGTAACGATGCGGTCTAGGATGTAACACGCTTGCCTAGACGATACCTGTTCACTCTCGATTTGAAGACTCCCAGGTTGTAGTTATCGGGAAATACGGACCGGTAAAGCGTTCTACTCTTTAGCTGGTCGCATGATAAATGTCAAACCAAATCGCTTTGTCTGCACGTGTGGGATATTAACCATAGAATATTAATAGTTATAGATAGACAGATTGACAGCCTCTGTGGTGTAGTGGTGGAGGAGGTCGGCTCATAGCCCGGAGATGGTGGGTTCGATTCCCGCGACAGGAAAAGTATTTGTGCACAGAAAAAAAGCCTAAATACTTGTTATGTGTCTGGGTGTTGTGGGACCATGGTCCTTGTAGTTCCTGGGTCCCTAGACACAGGGAATCCTAGTTAGGGTTCAGGATTTATGTATGTGATTGTTGGGCGTTATTATTATTATTATTATAGATACTATAGAATTCAACTGTAGGTACATAAGTGAATTTAATGCTAGAGAGCATTCATTATCTTCCAGTTAACCTGGGTGTAACATGGAAAATTTTGTTTGTATTACACATTTTTATTTATTTATTCATAGCCTGTCTTGTATTTTCAGTGTTTATGTCATTATTCTGTTTCTACATCAGTACTCTAATCTTGTGACTAATACAATATGTATATGCTTTAAAATCTGTAAGTATTGATATTAGATTGGTTATACTATAAAGATATTGTACAAACTTTATACAGTATCATAAAAAAAAAAGGGTTAATCAACTTTGATTACGTTAATTTCATACTGAGAAGTGATGAAGTATTTATTTTGGTATAAAAATTAAACTTCTGAATCAATTTAGATCTTTCTATAGAACAATCCAGAAATTATATCATTTGAAAATTATTTTCTTAAATCAGTTTATAAATAACGGACTTCTGAGGTAACAACCATAAAAAAATTCACCATTTAATGAATTTGGATGAACATAGTTTCAGACATCATTTTAAATAATTGGTTTTAATATGGAAAACTGAAATCAACTTTCCAATCTCAATAGCTAAAAAAATATACATTACAAAAACAAGATACATACCAGCAAGCACAACAACTCCAGTAGTACCATCACCAATCTCATCATCCTGGCTCTGTGCCAATTGCACAAGCAGTTTGCCGATCTGATGCTCCACATCCATCATCTTCAGGATGGTGGCTCCATCATTAGTGACTGTCACATCACCATCAGATGACACCATGAGCTTGTCAAGGCCACGCGGTCCGAGGGATGTGCGGAGGATGCCAGCAATTTGACGGGCCGCTTGGATGTGTGACTACACAGAAATATTATCATTTATTATAGATGAAACTTGAAAAATAAACTAGCTGACAGATCCTACCATGCAAGCTAGTAACTTATATGTTTCTAATATTTTATGTTTGAACAAATATTTTTTTTTACTATAATTATTATATATTAAATTTAGTATAATAAATTAGTAAAATTCTTCTTGGTATAGTATTATTAGTTATTATTATTATATTTGCAGATACAGCATGGCACATACTGCAAATATGGTGAGATTGGTGTATAAGTCAACCAGTCAATATTTTCTTATATAAACAAAGCTTAATGCAATTTTGCTATCAATGGTTAGACATTTACATGTGTAAGTGATTATGGTGGAAGGTTTTAAGACACCTCAGTCACTAAGGTAGTATTCATAGTGTATCCATTACAATAAGTGAGATTTTTAAACATCATTGGTGTCATAAGAGAAAATTAACTCTTGTAACTACTGAAAGTTTTATATTCAGTAAGCTATGTTACTGAATACTCTTGACAAATATTAGGATCATTTTTCTGATATGGAATTGTTTTAATTTACTATCAAAACCACATGGCATCGTTTTTACACTGAAAACAGTACTAAAACTAAAAAAACCCAATTGAATGTTGTTTTACAGTGTGCCAGAGATCAAATGGAATGAATATTGTTCTATTATATCTTACATATATTTAACTCATAAAAATAGTTTGAAAAAATGAGATAGTAATAATTTAAATGAAATTTAACTTACTAGTATTAAATATTGCAAGTAGTTTAGAGGGATTAAAGTAATAGCAAACAAATTCAAATCATGTGATTCATTCAGTACAACACCTGTTTCTAAAAGTCCTAATATTTCGGTTTTTAGGCTTCATTCAGGGTTACTTTGGTCTTTCTAGGGGCCTTTAAGGAGCAAATGAAAGATTTAGAAAGAGTTTTAGTCATTATTTCTTTGTTTTTCGTTATTTTTATCCCTGCGCTAAGCATAGTTTATTTTTTGTAGGTTACGATTTACTTAGTTTTTTAATAGAAATATTATGGAGTATGGTTTGGTGGGTTAATTAAGAGTTTAAAATATTAGGTTTAATTAGAACTTTATTAAATACAAAGTAATAAGTTACCTTTAATGCATCGATACCGGTAAGCCTTTTTTGCTGGTCTTGGTCTCTCAATATAATAAATGGACGTCCATACTCATCGAAGGCCACTGTTCCTGGGAACATGGACATTTTTCACAAATTTATCACTTCACAACACTTCGATGAAAATAGATTTTATTTTTGAAATTTCCGGAAAAGTGCAAACTGCAAAACAGAAACAAAATGAAGGATTTGACAATTCACGTTTGACAGCTGACAAGTTGAAAACTGACATTGAAAGTTATTTTTTTCTACTCCATGCACAAGTTGAAGCAAGGAAGTTGTATATCTATCTATGTCTTTCATTATATTAGGTCTTTATAAATATGAAATTGCCGTTTTGTTTGAAAAAAGTCAAAGTATTTTTTTTTTGAACTTATTTATTTCTTTTATTCAAAGTAATCACCCCTGCAATCAATGCATCTTTGCCAACGCTGTGGCAGTTTATGGATGCCCTTCTTGAAAAAATCAGCAGGACGGGAGACAACAAACTCTTCAAAGGCGTTTTGTACTGCCTCTCGGGAATTGAATTTTTTTCCCGCTAAAAAGTTGTCCAAATTTTGGAAAAAGTAATAGTAGGTAAGCGCAAGATCTGGTGAGTATGGCGGATGAGGGAGAGCTTCCAAACCCAACTCATGCAGCTTAGAGACGGTCTGTTGTGCAGTATGGGGTCGCGCGTTGTCGTGAAGTAGCAGTGGAGACGACCGATTGACCAAAGCTGGTTGCAGACGTACGAGTTTCGCCATCATTGTGGTCAGTTCTTCAATGTACACATCTGCAGTAATGCCCTCGCCGTTTTGTAAAAAGCTATGATGAATCACACCAGCACTAGACCACCAAACTGTGACCATCATCGCTATCATCATCATCACCACTAGGGGTCATTTTTCGTTTTGCACATTGCTTTGGTACCGAACCAGGATCTAACCAACTTGCTGAGCGCTTTCGATTGTCAAAAAGAATCCATTTTTCGTCGCACTTAACATTTCGGTTCAAAATTCCTTCATTGCAGCGCAAGGCAAGTCTCGACGCGTACGTTGCGCTGGCGATCGTTAAGTTCGTGGGGCACCCATCTATCAAGCTTTTTTATCTTGCCAATCTGTCGCAAATGGACCAATATTGTTTTAATGCTAACATCAAAAGCTGCTGCCAGCTCAGCTGTAGATTGAGATTCATCAGCTTCCACAATCGCCTTTAATTCATCATTGTTGACCAAAGTTTCCGGACGACCACAAGGTTCATTTTTCAAGTCAAAATTCCCAGAACGGAACCGAGCAAACCAATAACGGGTTGTACGTTCGTTTGTACAGTTCTCTCCGTAAACGTCGTTGATGTTACGTGTCGTTTGTGCCGCGTTGGTGCCACGACGGAACTCATATTCCATAATTACACGAAATTTCAAAGTATCCATTATGAGGAAAAATGTTGAAATGTAATGAAAATACAACGCTAATCAATAAATAAAAGACTTATATTGTAAATAGAATGTCATATTTTTAAAACAAAATTAATTTGAATTTAGAATTCATAGCCAATCAAAACTTTTTTTTGTTTGAAAAAGTCTGTACTGCAATACGGCAATTTCATAGGTAAAGACCTATTATATAAAATCAGACATTTAAGTAAAAATAATCATTACTCTGTGGGTGTGTTTTTTTTATGGCTCCACACTTCTGTGTATTTAGCCAGTGTCAAGTAATTGATAATTTCTCAAGCTCATTAATATTATATAATGTGTCAAGTCAAGTCACAGTTCAAGTCATCAAGTTAAGTCATAGTCTAGTCTAGTCAAGTTATACTCGTAATAAAGTGGTGACAACTTTACCAGAAGCCAGTTTTGGAAACAACACGAAAAGAAACGTTTCACCATCATTATACCTTTCCCACACTCGTGCCTGTAATTCAGCACTTAACGAATAGAATGCCACCAATTTTATGCACTAACACTGAAAATAACGCAAGTTTTGGAAAATAATACAATGCGGTGACGCGATCTTTTTCTTTTTCCCGTCAAAACTCCCATGGGTGTCTTTTTTTTCTTGTTTTTTGGCTCGACACTTTTGTGTATTTAGCCAGTGGCAAGTAATTGATAATTTATCAAGTTAATGATATTTCACGCAGATGTGTCAAGTCAAGTCACAGTCCAAGTCATCGAGTCAAGTCATAGTCTTTTCTAGCCAAGCCATACTCCTTTTTCATATGTTTACATGTAAAATTCAAGGGTTAGGTAATAGGTTCCACACGGATTTAAAAAAAAATAACTGCATATATAACAAAGGATACCTACTTTATTATCAAAAGTAAGTTCTTAAAATAATTATATGTGCACTTATGAAATAGCTAGTTATTTTTGGTATTTGTGTGTTATTAATTTTAATAATAGTTATACAACTTTAAAATGCAATCAAAATATATAATAAGAAATAACAATTAAACTTTTGGTTTAAAGAAACTATCAATTCTAGATTGCTCCGCTTCTTTCTTCTTGCTATCATACAGATCTTGGTAACACTGATAGGCTGCACAATTTTTTTTATTAACGTTAAAACTTCTCTCAAAATTAGGATCATTTTCTTCAAAAATTTTCATGGCGTTCTCCAAATTTGCAAAGGCTACGGAAAGTTTTTTTTCAGAATTACTAATAGAAGAATTTATGTGTCCCTGAAGTAACTAAACAAAATCAGCGGCATAATCTCCGCACGCCGACACCGCGCGACAAGTGAATTCTCCTATGCCGGAAATCGAAACAAATGACGTATGTTTGAGGAATAGTGTCAAAACATTGTTCGACGTAACTTGAAACGACGTAAGTCGAGGACTGCCTGTATACTAAAATTATTACTTCTAACAGAGATCTTTTGTTACTTTGTGGTTGTTGTCACACTTTGACAACTTCAGTAAGGTAACAGGAAAATAAATACGTTACAAATATAAAGCGTACGAAATTTAATAGTTATAATGGGAGTAAATAACAGAGCGCGGGTCGGTTCACACACTAAGATAGGTTCCAGAGCCACATGTAAAAATCCACTATCCTGGCCAGCGAATCGCAGCGAAGCACTGGATGAGGCAGGGGCACGTCGCCTCAACTATTTCGTTCTTCTCCTTATTCCTCTTCCTCTCTTCCGCCAAATCCCGTCTGACCTGTCTCCTCTCCCGAAGCATGCTTATGTTGCCCGCTGCAGGTAAGTAGTGGGGTAGTAGAAAAACCCTGTAATACCCAAGACAGACACATCAAGAGTTGTCCGATTTCCAACTTTGACTGCAACATCCGACCGCTATGCAATTCCGCGAAGCACAGGTATAGTAGAAAAAGCAGTAATCAAGATGAGGCAGTCCAGGTAGAATCAACATAAATATAAATATAGAACTAAAATATACATAATATGTTTACATTTAAAATATCATTAATTAGGCGTACAATCGATATTAAATTAAAATTTATTAAGTAGGTACATAAGTGCAAGATGAAATTTGGAGAAAAATTATGTACTTAAAGCATTATAAATGAACAGCTTTTAGTGTGTATGATTTTGCAAGGAAGGGGCATCTATTTTATTTTATCTAGTAGGTAGGAAGAAACATTGGCACGGCAGTTAAATCTAATCATAAAATATTTGTCTTACAACACTTACCCAAGTTGGGGTTGCACAACACTTGATTAAAATTTCGAGATCAAGTATTAATAATGTATATAGATACAATAACTCATCAATTTCGAATTAGCCAAAGGATATATAACGACACAGCATTCACGCTCGGCCGGCATTTGCAGACTGGCCGCTCGCGAGCCAGTTCTTGTACTCCGGGCCGCTGTCCGCGATTAGGGATCCCTCGACTAAATTCGCAGATGTTACAATTGTCAAGGAAAAAGGTATTCTGGGAATAAACGGTTATTGACCATTGCATTTTCATTAGTCAGTCACGGGAGAGAATTATCTGTGTAAGTCGTGGAAGACGAAGAAGGTTACTTGGTTTTAATTTCTTTAGACATGGGAGGGATAAACGAATGAAATAGTTATTCGAACCCCTACTAATCATTCGTACAAGAATTTAAATCAAAACCGATTTAGCTGTTTTTGAATAAAAGCATTGTAAAAAAAAAATTACCTTTGTATCTTGTTTTGTCTAGTACGGTAAGGTTGCTCGCCCCGTAATATTGATTGGTCTGCCTCTAAATCTCCATAAGGTAATAAAAAAACAACAAAATGGTGAAGATTTTTTTATTGAAGTAATTGTCTTATATACAATCCCGGGGGCAGCCGGTCGAGCATTCGCCCTACATTCCAAGCAGACTTAAACCTAAGTGGCGCCAGCAGCATTACATAGTTAGTTCCTGTAAAAGAAAAATGAAAGTATTATAAACTAGTTGTGGCCCACGGTTTCAGCAGCGGATAAAAAGTATCCTGTGTTAATCCTATGTATAAACTGTGTTCCAAATTTCACCAATATTGGTTCAGTTTGTATTGTTTGAGTTGCGGAGATTAATGGTGGCAAACATTTGTAATATTACTAGCTGCACCTCACGGTTTCACCCGCATTGTGGAATTTCATTGCATGCATGCGTGGATTCAGTTCAGCTTTCTATTCCTATTTCACTAAATATTTTATTTTCACAAAATATTCCTATTTCGCTAAACTAACTGCCTGCCCGTAAGGCCCATGAGTGGGAGTGAGAGCGAAACACCTGCACCACACTCATTTTATTGAGAAAATAAACTTTAGTGATGTACAGAATGAGACATACCATAATAGCATTGACGATATCCGACTGGTTGTTTCTAAGGGCGCGCACAGCCCGCGCCCTCGATACGTTGGCCTGGGACATCACTATCTCAACATCCTTCTCGTCCACTCCGGTTTCATCGATGGACTCTTCATCTTCTTCTTCTGCTATTGGTGCTACTGTCTGTAAAAGACCAAAATTATTGTGTGAAAATCGTATCGATTATAGTAAAAAATTTAGAAATCAGTGTTGCTTTTTTGTGTTGTACCAATTTTAATTTAAATGTTCGTGATTAACGTGACGAGCTAGTCGTTCACCTGATGTTAAGTGTCATTAACAAGCTAGTCGTTCCCAAATAGCCAATATGTCATACCATAGCTCAATTATGTCATATAAATATTTTACTTTTTGGCAGATTTACTTCAAAAAGATGTGAGGTTCTTTCTTTTATTTTTAAAGTTTGTTACTTCATAACTCTATCATTTGTAAACATATTGGTAGGGATATTTTTACATTCAGTTGGTCCCTTCAAAATTATATAAAAATTCAGTGTATTGGTTTTTAAATCAAAATAACTGGTAAAAATATATAGGTATCTATCTATAAATCGAAGTCTGAAAGTCAAGAGTGTTACATTATTTGGTTCTCGTCCACTTGTATAGCTTGTAATATCATTCTTGCGGAGCCTCTCTCAGACTGCAAAAATTATGTACAAACTAATAGAAAGAGAATGAATTTGTACATATTATTAAGTTAGTAATTAATTAATTAATTTAAGTATTAGTGTTAGCGGCGGCGATAAAACCCTTTAAATTTAATTTAAAAAAAAACCCTAAGTTTTTTTACATACCGTTCCAGTAGATGTTGAGTCGTTACCAGCCGCAGCCGTCTCTGGAGCCTTGAACCTCTCAGCGGCAGCCATGGTGGCCTGCTGCGATAGATCTTCAATCTTGGCCTCCCCAAACACAATGTATGTGTCCGAATGGGGGTTCTTATATACATCCGGTGAGTTGATGACAAATAGGATATTCTTTGATTTGCGAATTGTGACCCTGTTTACGCCTGATACCTATAAATATAAATAAAGGCTTTATTAGTTGACACAATAGTAGTAGAGAGGTTTATCAACTTGTAGTGTACTAACAAATTTGTTTTGCATGTGTGCCATCAAAGTTTTTTTTTTGTTTTGGATCCACACTTTTGTGTATTTAGCCAGTGTTAAGTAATAGATAATTTATCAAGTTAATGATATTTCACGCAAATATGTGTCAAGACATAGTCGAAGTCATTAAGTCAAGTCATAGTCTAGTCAAAGTCATACTCCTAGTAAAGTGGTGGCAACTTTACTTGAAGCTTCTATGGAGTTTTGGAAACAACACGAAAAGAAACGTTTCACCATCATTATACCATTTTCCCACACTCGCGCCTGTAATCCAGCACTTAATATGAATAGAATGCCACCAATTTTAAGCACTAACACAGAAAATAACACAAGTTTAGGAAAATAATACAATGCGGTCACGCAAACTTTTTCGCTTTCCCGCCAAAACTCCATCAAATTTGTCACAGAAGATTATTCACACAGGTACAGGTAGATTATTCACTGTACAAAAACCATTAAATAAATAGCAACTCTTACTACAACACAACAAAGTGCAATTCAGCTTGCACAGTAGTCCAACCTAAAACTATATTCAAGTAGCCTTACCTCCATCTCTTTCTAACACATATACCTTTTGTCTCTTCTGACAGGGTTTGTTTGATCATGATTCCCGCTAACCTCTCTATGACCCACTAATAGCTAAAATTCTGTATTGCACAATGCCTTGTGCCGTAAATCAAAACCGCCATAAAAATTGCATTAATTGATACTTACAGGTTTAAGTCCGAGCTTGCTCATGATCTTGCGCGCTTTCTTCTCGCCACGCGACTGCTTCGCCTTGGAGACAATGTCGATGCCAGCGATAGGGTTGGCAATGCCGCCGGTGCCTGGTGCACCTGTAAAGTAATAAGATTTATTTATTAAATCCTTTTTTTTTTTTTTTGTTTTTTTTTTTTTTGACCTATTGACCTTACTTTTATTTTTTCTATTATTCATTCAATATCTTCAGAAACATAGAGTAGATAGTGGTACTATTTAAAACCTGGTCTCGTCAACGCCATCTAACGAATTTTTAAGAACTATTTATTCTTTTTATATGCCTGTTAGAAAACCTCCCAAGCACCCTAGCACTTGCCATATCCAATACAGCTATTAGTAAAATTTTCACTCAAATAAGAGTGAATTAATACACTCTTAGTGAGAGAATTCAATAGTGTATTAATTTTATTTTAACTAAAATCAATAATTCACTTATAATTAGTTACTATGCAATATCTTATATCATATATTACTACTTATCTGTACATAAACCTTAGATAGGCTGTGGTCATGAAAAACATTTAGTTATTGGTCTATGAAACATATATACCACTATCAAATCATACCTTTACCTATTCACGGAAACAGTGAGTTTTTTCTTACACTGGCAACATTAAACTCACATCGATGCGTGTTTCTACTCTATGTGTTGTTACACAGAGCTAAATACCGGGTCTCACAGCGTTCTCAAAAAGCCTTATTCTATAGGATCTGTGGCAAGAAATGACGTCATGTTACTTCGCGACATCTGATTGAAAATCCCCTCAACATAAAAGTAGAGTTATAATCCTAGTTATTGTCCAGGATCTAGGTATGTGATCGTATGGTGTTATAGGGTGTTATTTATTTATTTATTTATTGTTATTTATTTATTTATTTATTGTTATTTATTTATTTATTATTTATACAGTTATGTACCGCGCGTCGGCAGCTGTTCAACCATGCACAAGCCAAATTCTAAAATTTCACAGATCTAATAGTGTTGCTATCCCTCTGATATTATTGCAAATAACAAGGACAGCAAGGACTGCACTGTTTAATAAAGTTTCGTTTAGGAACACATTTAGCTGACAATGATTTTGGTGAAACCAAAATATATTTGACACAGCCCCACCGGCCACCAAGTCACTTCCAGTTAGTTCCATTCCTTGGTGACATGATTAGATAAGTAACTATGTGTGTGGTTAGAACTTCATCACAATCAGTTTTATATTTTGCTTTGTGGTTAGTCACCAATTT
The DNA here is from genome assembly GCA_905220475.3 of Ennomos fuscantarius. Classification (NCBI taxonomy): domain Eukaryota; kingdom Metazoa; phylum Arthropoda; class Insecta; order Lepidoptera; family Geometridae; genus Ennomos; species Ennomos fuscantarius. Next base: position 5,614,096 of record HG992050.1, on the reverse strand, counting down.
ATTTATTTAATTCTACACCCAAAAACAGTATTATTTTAGTGACTATTTTAGCTCTAGTGCTTGTAATTATTTGGAGTTAGCAGTTACAGGGGTGGACTATTCAGATATTATTTTATCACAGCTACCCATGGAAATCTATGCACTTTAGATTATTCTGTATTGTGGTGTGGCGGACATATTTGTCACTGAATGAACATGGATACAATTGAAAACAACCTGTCCCTAAGACTTTTCCGAATAGACTATTTTAATTAGTATAACTCATATTTGGAACAATGGAATTTCCCTCAGCACCTACCTACTAGCTTACCTGTTGTTAATATCAATAAAATCTGATTTGTTAATGTACCTACCTATCATATATTTAAGGTTCTGTTTGTCTTTTCTGAGAAATAAAAATATTCTTATTCTTAATATTTGAATTGCGTTTGCAATTATTTGATTTTGAAACATACCTACTAATTATGATGTACACAATTTGTATTGGTATAACAGGGGTTGGTCTTATCTTTAGATAAAATGCAAGGTGTATCTAGAACACATGTGTTTAAAAAATGTGATATACATAGGCCCTTATTGTCAAATGATTCTGAAGGTTACCTGCATCCTCTAATTCTGGGATAGTGTCATCAGAGTCACTGTCAGAAGAGTCAGCTTCCTCCTCCTTGCGTTTCTCGGTCATTGATGCTGTGGCCTTGTCGAGTTCTGTGAGTTCTGGCATTGTGGACTAGACTCCTGGAATGTAAAGGTTTCAATGATTACCTATTTATTTCTTCCTTCTTTCTTGTGTAGACAGACAGACATCTTTCTTGTGTAGTTGTGGTGTTGATGTCAGAATTTTTTAATCCATACGGTTTTTGATCAGATCTTCCATAAATTTTGCTCATTCATAGGATGTAAATGCCACTTTTTGTAGGGGACAACCCATACTGATATAGAGGCTGCATTGAATGTTTAGAACAGCTAATCGAGTTTGAGCTCTACTATTATTAATACACTAGCTGATGTGTGTATGTGTCACTGCACTTATAACTTTAAATCTTTATTAAGTACCTATTTAATTTAGAAAGAAATTACTGCACTAATCACTGCCTCTAGCAGTTTGTTCTAGGCAACAATTACACTTTTGAGTGTTGGGCAAAAGCTATTCTTTTTTGTTGCTTTTCCCAGAATCATGAATATCACAGATATAATATGAAGTTGTAGGAAATCATTTTCTACATTTGATAATGATAATTTTGATTATTAATTTTCAAACAAACAAATTTTCTACATTAAGTGTACTTATATGATTCTGGTTCCACAGTCAATGTGTACTGATATAAAATGAGATACACAGTAACAAAAATAATGGATATATTATATTACAAAGTTAATTCTCATTCTCTCCATGGCAACTCTTTCCAGTATTTATAAGGTTCGAAATAAATATATAAATAATTAATGATACACAAGTAGTTACAACTTGAAGCATAGCTCAGACATATCAAATTACATATTTTTTAATTCCACTTAATCTTGCAGATAAATAAAATTAGTTCGGCTTTCTTTGAGCCTACTAACAACACATAACATTTTCAAGGTAAGAAAATATTGAAATTAAGTGCATAAAATAAGATGTTTCGAAAAAATTCGCAAAATTATATTTCATACACCCTCGCTTATATTGCTTTTTTTTTAAATAGAATTTTGCTTTGTGTATTAAATAGACGATAAACAATGACGAAGATTGATATTAAATAGCTAGCCCATTCGGTATTCCCAAAATTTGGATGAGCAGTAAATACCTTATTAAAATTATAACAGAAACTAATAAATTTCACTGCAACCAATCGGTTTTAAATGCTTGTTTAAATCACAAACACAGACTAGACACTCAAGAACTAATTTTATTTCGGCATCCACTAACGATTTATGAGAAAATATCATTAGCCGCTAAAAGCACGAATTCACCACAAAATAGCCGATTTTATCAAAAATATTTCTACAACCATTTAGTATAATCATTTTAAAACACACCCAAACCATTTAAACATTATATTTTATAAAGATTTTAGAACAATATCGAGATATTTTACCTTTTCGACAGAAATAATTTAAATAAAAACGAGGAGGGCTCGCGCTTAATTTTTCAAGAAATGGCGGAGCGGAATTGGAATTTTATTAAAATTCTGTCACACGTCAATTTCTATATAATGTCAGTGTAAGCCATCGATTTTTGTCAATGTCAACAATAAGCACTTAGACTTTTTAAAATGAAGATGAGCCTCAATTTTTTTGTTGGGATGTGACTTAATAGGAAAATGACTGAATAAATAATAATCGGATTCCATAAAATAATCGATTTAAAATAAATCATGTATTCATATATGAATATCAATTACAGGTAAAGCGCTACGTGCACGATATTCTATTGAAGTAACTATTAACTACTTTGATCAGGTTACAAGTAAAGAACAAAACATTGTATGCTCAACTGCTGCCAAAGTTCATACAATATTAACAATCAGAAGATACATTATAGGTGGGATAGGTTGGAAGGAAGTAAAAGTTACAAGTAGCTTTTGCTAGATTCCAGAAGACGGAGTTTCACTTAACTACTCCATGAACTCGATGTAACAATCTAGGACGTTCTGTAGCAAAGCTAGGATGGTTCATTATGTTCATTCAATGGCCAATTTTACAGCTGTCCGTGATGTCGTTTGGGTTTTTTTTTTAAATAAAACTTCTTTACACACGCTTGACTTAGGGAGTAAGCTGGCGAGGCGAACGGAAGTTGAAAGTTATTGATTAACGTAGACCTCCATTGTTAACATAACAAAGTTAAAATATGATATTATTATGATGGTATGTCCGGTAAAATGATAATTTACAATTGTCGAGATGGTGACATCAACATTAAAAAAAGCATAAACAAAGTATATGCCAGCCGATTGATAGAACCAAACTAAAAGAGTTTTACTTCAGTCGTGTGGTATCTTGTTTTTTGTCACACTTGTTTCTTAAATAAAAAAATTTCCAATTCTCTAAGAAAACGTTAAATAAGAACTTACACGAGCATTCCTTTGTATGGAAGCGAAAAAGACAGAATGATGGCGATTGCCCGAACGATAAGAGCAGGAATCTTAAATAAAAAGAAGAAGACTTGTGTTTGTCAAAGACATGCACACAGAATACACAGATCAAGAAACGTGAACAAACGGAAATCTCCGAATCTAGGTAGTGATGTGGTTTTTTTTAATATCAATAGGAAAAATACTAAAACAGGTGATGCTTCAAAAAAGAAATCGATTTTTTAGAATCGTTCTCAAGATATCGATTTTATAAAATAATAATCGAAATATAAAGGCATATTTTGATATAAATTTAATAATAAATAAAAAGCATCATTAGCATCTCTATTCTCTATCAGTGGTCGAACGAATTGTCGATGTCGAATGTCGATTGTCGATGCAAACTTCGTTTGGTTGCGTTTTTGTTTGTTCTTCTTTCTACGCTAATTAATTTCATTAATTTTGTTACACAGCGAGTCCGGGAAAATACAATATTTTGTTTTGAATAATTCAGCAATAGTGATTGTACTCTGTCGTTGGAGAATTTAAAATTCAAGCTCATCGAACGAGGTCCAAAGTGCGTTGTGTAAAGTTTGATTTTCCGTGTGTTGTGATCAGTTTTGTGTGCCAAAAATGTCATTAGAAGATAAATTCAACGCAGCCGTGAACGTTATAAGAAGTTTGCCTAAAAGCGGTAAGTGATTTCATAAAGCCTTTTCACCTATTAGACGCGTTCTAATGTATTGATAAGGAACTTACCACAACCTACTTACTCATGAGAACGAAAACATCTGTCTTGGATAATCGTCTATATAATTTACCTCAATGAAACATTTACAATTCTGATGCAGACCATAAAATATTTGCCCCATTAAAGACATAAAATTATATTGAAGTATAGTATGATGATAACATTCATAAACATGTAAACAAGTAACTACCTATCCACATCATAAATTTACATGCTTTAACAAAAGTTGTTTTTGTAAAATGATTTAAACTGTTTAGTGGCATTGTGGTTAAACATATTGGAATATATAGGAATTATGTGTGTACTCCACAGTCCACACTGCAAACAACATTGTACTGTTTATATTATTTCTTCTCACAATGACAATGTTTATCATTCTAGTTAGCTTATCGTACATTGAAGTGTGCCTGCATGTTCTTTATTCATATTAAACATTTGTTCAATACTTGCTTAGTAATAAAGTACAAAACAAGTTATATGAATATGACGGCGGCTACGTCCAGTTATAAACTCTATGCACAGCGATCGAGCACCGTAATTTACCCTGTGGTGGCATTAAATTTATTACAGTGGCAGCACCGGCAACTGTCATGGCGCCCCTACCTGTCTGGCTATATAAAGGGATCGATTGGTGTGCTACGGATCATTCTTGTTCCAGACACGGCGCGGTGCGGACATGCTGAAGGCCTATTGTTATATAGGTTGCAACCTACGCAGAACCCGTTTCTGCCCACATCAGAAGTGGGATTGCCCATTTCTACATCACTCTTCAAGCAACGCCGAAAATATGATGACGTGACGGCGGGTGACACTAATATCAAATTTAATTGCAGGGTTAACCCGGACCAGTAAAAAAAAAATGGAAAAAAAGTAATGATTCGTTTTTTCGAGAAAAAAAGAGAATGTAAAAATGATGACAAGAAAAATGTGTCTGAATGCTAAAGGGATAATCTATCCGGACTAGCACTAATGGTCCATAAAAAAAAAGTTGGTTGCTAAAGGGATATCTATCCGGTCTAGCACTAATTGGTCCATTAAAAAAAATGTAGGAATGATGATTTTTGGTTGCTAAAGGGATATCTATCCGGTTAGCATTATTCGGTCCATTTTTTATAAATGAAGGTATACTAATGGTCCTGAAGGGTTAACCCTGACGATGACTGGAAGGTTAAAATACTTTTGACTAATCAAATTGAAAACTAATGTTTTGACTTTGACTTAGACTCCAAGTTTAACTCCATTTAATTGTCAGGATGAACGAGCGATTACACTGATACTTATGTCCCTCACCAGGTACAAAGTGAAGCTAAGCGTACGAGGACGTACGCACGTCAGTATGGCCGTGACGGCGGCTACGTCCAGTTATAAACTCTATGCACAGCGATCGAGCACCGTAATTTACCCTGTGGTGGCATTAAATTTATTACAGTGGCAGCACCGGCAACTGTCATGGCGCCCCTACCTGTCTGGCTATATAAAGGGATCGATTGGTGTGCTACGGATCATTCTTGTTCCAGACACGGCGCGGTGCGGACATGCTGAAGGCCTATAGTTATATAGGTTGCAACCTACCTACCCACAAACCGTTTCTGCCGACAAATACATATTATAATAATTATACTTAAACTCCTCGTTTTGTACCTTACTTCTATGCAAGTATTTCTTGTTTTTGTATACTATCATATTCTAAGCTTATATTAAAATAGATCATAATATTTTTACAACTGTACACCATTCTGTGATGTATTGTGTTCAGTGTTGTTCAGTGCGAGTGGTTCATCTGTGGAATTTGCTTCCCATGGATATTAGATATGCTAAGTCCCTGAGCATATTAAAAGTATAGTGATATTGTAAGAATAGAATAAGAATAATAACATAGTATTTTCTTCAAAATTAGACCTTATTGATCATTCTAACTACTGCAGGGCATAAGCCTCCTCCCTCAAATCCATTTATCAGCCCTCAGCCAGGTCTTGCCAGCAAGATCTTTGATGTTCTTTTCCCATCTTGCAAGAGGTTGCACGTCCACCATCCAGTACTCACTTCACCTACCATTACCACATCTAGTCAAGTGTTCTACCCTACTGCTTAAAAATAAAAAAAAATAAATAAATAAATATTTGTGGATATTTCAAACAGTGCTATCTAGCCCCAAAAAAGCAGAGCTTGTGCTATGGGAACCAGGTAACTGGTAGAATCCTCAGATAGTACATACATAAAATATGATAACACCCAGACACAGAACAAACACCTATGTTTCTGACAATAATGTTTATCTTGGATGGGAATTTAAACTCACAACCTACAGTTTAGAAGGCATAGTTACTGTTAAATGGGCTATTGGGCCAGTCAATAATGACAAAAGTAAAAACACATTTGGGTTGTGCAACAAGTTGACTGAAAGTAGTCCCAGGTGGATGGCCCTAAATATTCTGTGCATGGCGTAACTCAAAATGGGCTGTTACAACCGCAAATGATGATCTTTAGTATGTATGTAGGGTAGCCATACCCTAAATAAATAATATTTATAATAATAATAACGCCCAACAATCACATGCATAGATCCTGAACCCTAACTAGGATTCCTTGTCTAGGGACCCAGAAACTACGAGGACCATGGTCCCACAACAGCCAGACTCAGAACAAGTATTTGCGCTTTTTTTCTGTGCACAAATACTTGTCCAGCCGCGGGAATCAAACCCGCCACCTCCGAGTTATAAGCCAACCTGCTCAACCACGACACCACAGAAGCTGTCAAATTCGAATTCATTGCTTATTAATAATAATAATAACACCCAACGATCACATACACAGATCCTGGACCCTAACTAGGATTCCCTGTGTCTAGGGACCCAGGAACTACGAGGACCATGGTCCCACAACACCCAGACGCAGAACATGTATTGCGTTTTTTTTTTCTGTGCACAAATACTTGTTATGCCACGGGAATCGAACCCGCTGCCTCCGGGCTATGAGCCGGCCTGCTCAACCACCACGTCACAGTGGCTGAGACACAGAGGTTTTTAAATGATAAACACTTTCTTTTCATTTCAAGCTAAAAGATTTTACTCATAGAAAGCGTACCACCACAGAATGCATAATAATAGTACTGAGTAGTAATACTGACCTGGGGGGGGGACTACCATCGTCTCAAATTGCGATTCATTAGTGAAAAGTTCTGTTTCGAATTCTGTGCCTGTGACATTTGTTAATCATGTAACAACAGAGAGTAGTTCCGCCAAATGTACGAAATGACTGCACTCAAATTTGATACTTGCCATGGCGTAAGGTAGTTCGGCTGAAAATAATTGAATCGAATTGAATCTTAGGTAGTGGCTTCTGTGGCAATTTCGCCACAATTTCGCCAATGTCGTGTACTAAAATAGACCATCAAATGCAGGAGATTGTTCGGTAATTTAAAGAATTTGGCCGGTGAAAATGAATGATATGATGAATTTTATTCTGAAACTAATACAAAACTAAAAATCTAAATTAATTCACATCTACCAACATGTATTAACTAAACAATATAAAAATCTTCACATATTTACAACCTAATTTACACAAAATACTTATAAAAGGAGAAAAAACCAAGGAGAGGAGACACTTAAATAAAAAATAATATTTATTGCTTAATATTATGAAATTTAATGATTTAGATATGTCATGGTACTTATGCAATAGTAACTGAACTCTTGGATGCTCTGTCAATAAATTCGAGGGGTGCTATCAAAAAGGGTTAACTGTCAAATTGATAGTTTCGAAAAAATTGACTTTAAACTTCAACGGCTTCATTTTAATGTAGAGTGCTTATTAAGTAATAGAAAAGGTTTATGCAAGTTACAGTTGCTTACAAATGTAGTAATTCTATTTCAAAATACAAAATATAGTACTAATTCGTACAATTACTGTAAAAATATAATATAAGAAATATAATAATGTTTTTATGCTAAGCAAATTGTATTCCTGTGTCAGATAAACCGTTTTTAGACTGAACATTTCGAGATTTAAGCCGCTTTTCGGTATTATTGTAGGTAATTTCACGCTGAACCCAACGATACCCATAAGTAATTTTGTGAAAAAAATCAGTTAAACCCTTCTTGATCTAATCCTTTCAATGGTGTCCATGGCACAATATAAATGGTAGATGGTAGGACCCCTCATAACATCGTTAATGCACACAACCACCGCCTAATGCCCTTAATCTTGCCATTCCGACTAGACTTACGTATGACCTATATTACCTAGGCATACTGTGAAGTAACCCTCTCGTACTATGTGAGATGATTTGCGCCTAATTTCTGCAACGTCTATACATATCCTATATGTGAGATCAGGTCAAAGTCTCATTTTCCTATATCTTATACATATCTTATATGTGAGATCAGGTCATAGTCTCATTTGCCCAGTAATTTCATTAGCTACAGTGAGTGCCCTTCAAACCGGAACACAGCGGCAATACGGTGGTCCGTATTGCCAGTTATTCTGCCGCCAAGCAGTGCTGCTGTGTTCCGGTTTGAAGGGCACTGTAGCTAGTGAAATTACTGGGCAATTGAGACTATGACCTGTCTCACATATAAGATATGTATAAGATATAGTAATATTACTAGACTGTGCTGATGTCCCATGATGAAGTGCACATTGCAGTGTCACACGAAATTCTATACTTTAGAGTTCCGAGTGACACTGCAACTGATATGGGCCCCACAAATGATATAATACTATTTCAATGCAACAGGAGAAATTTCCATACTAACTATGCACATAAACTGCGGATTCAAACTGTCAAATCCACACTTTGTGTTTCTATCTGTTGCAATCGAGTTACGTGATCGCCCAGCAGATCCCACCAAGCCGATTCATTATACAAAAATATTCAATTTCAATTTCATTTTTTATTTAGGTACATTCCACAATGTTGTTTACATTTAATTCCAAAGATGAATTAATTAATCATAGCACCATCTTACATCAAATTCATTGGTTAGTTATGAAGCGTGGTCAGACACACTTTGTTATAATAAAAGGAGGTCCATGGGTTTGCTAAATTAATATGCCAATTAGCTCTAGTATACAATATATTAATCAAAAAGATATTTACATAAACCAAATATATGTAGTCTCTATCAACTAGCGTTACATACTCTTTCCTATCAACAAATTTTTTTTTTATGTTTTGGCTCCACACTCTTCTGTATTTAGCCAGTGTCAAGTAAATGATAATTTATCAAGTTACTGATATTTCACGTAAATATGAGTCAAGTAACAGTCGAAGTCATGGTCTAGTCAAAGTCATACTCCTAGTAAAGTGGTGGCAACTTTACTTGAAGCTTCTATGGAGTTTTGGAAACAACACGAAAAGAAACGTTTCACCATCATTATACCATTTTCCCACACTCACGCCTGTAATCCAGCACTTAACGAATCGAATGCCACCAATTTTATGAACTAAGACTGAATATAACACAAGTTTTGGAAAATAATATAATGCGGTGACGTAATCTTTTTCGCTTTCCCGCCAAAAATCTTCGTTGCCACTAGCAACAGCTGGAAAGGTTTTCTATGAGACAGGTATTGAAACTTTTTGGTGGGTTTAAAAAAAAAAAAAAAACGCTACAGTTACTACCAATCCTCAACCATCGTCGACGTAAGTGGTGACAGAACTTATTTACAAACTACATTAAATGTTATTGCATTTCTATCTTCAGATGAATTTCATGCCGTAAACAAATGAGTTATCACTCACGAAACAATTTTATTAATTAATTAGGTTACTCATAATCAAACACAAATAATATGTTTGTATAATTGTATGTTTGTATCATTGTATGCTTGTATCAATATGATTATTTTTATCTTCTCTGTGAATGCTAGATTATTGATCGATGTAAATTATTATCTTCTGTTATTGCTGTCGAAAACAAAACCATTAATATTAGGTCTTTACCTATGAAATTGCCGTTTTGTTTGAAAAAAGTTAAAGTATTTTTTTTTCGAACTTATTTATTTCTTTTATTCAAAGTAATCACCCCTGCAATCAATGCATCTTTGCCAACGCTGTGGCAGTTTATGGATGCCCTTCTTGAAAAAATCAGCAGGACGGGAGACAAAAAACTCTTCAAAGGCGTTTTGTACTGCCTCTCGGGAATTGAATTTTTTTCCCGCTAAAAAGTTGTCCAAATTATGGAAAAGTAATAGTCGGTAGGCGCAAGATCTGGTGAGTATGGCGGATGAGGGAGAGCTTCCAAACCCAACTCATGCAGCTTAGAGACGGTCTGTTGTGCAGTATGGGGTCGCGCGTTGTCGTGAAGTAGCAGTGGAGACGACCGATTTACCAAAGCTGGTTGCAGACGTGCGAATTTCGCCATCATTGTGGTCAGTTCTTTAATGTACACATCTGCAGTAATGCTCTCGCCGTTTTGTAAAAAGCCATGATGAATCACACCAGCACTAGACCACCAAACTGTGACCATCACCTTTCTAGGGGTCATTTTTCGTTTTGCACATTGCTTTGGTACCGAACCAGGATCTAACCAACTTGCTGAGCGCTTTCGATTGTCAAAAAGAATCCATTTTTCGTCGCACGTAACAATTCGGTTCAAAATTCCTTCATTTCTGTGCCTGTTAAGCAGCGCAAGGCAAGTCTCGACGCGTACGTTGCGCTGGCGATCGTTAAGTTCGTGGGGCACCCATCTATCAAGCTTTTTTATCTTGCCAATATGTCGCAAATGGACCAATATTGTTTTGATGCTAACATCAAAAGCTGCTGCCAGCTCAGCTGTAGATTGAGATTCATCAGCTTCCACAATCGCCTTTAATTCATCATTGTTGACCAAAGTTTCCGGACGACCACGAGGTTCATTTTTCAAGTCAAAATTCCCAGAACGGAACCGAACAACCAATAATGGGTTGTACGTTCGTTTGTACTGTTCTCTCCGTAAATGTCGTTGATGTTACGTGTCGTTTGTGCCACGTTGGTGCCACGACGGAACTCATATTCCATAATTACACGAAATTTCAAAGTATCCATTATGAGGAATAATGTTGAAATGTAATGAAAATACAACGCTAATCAATAAACAAAAGACTTATATTGTAAATAGAATGTCATATTTTTAAAACAAAATTAATTTGAATTTAGAATTCATAGCCAATCAAAACTTTTTTTTGTTTGAAAAAGTCTGTACTGCAATACGGCAATTTCATAGGTAAAGACCTATTATTACAATCTCCCAGGTGTAGTGGACGAGACCCAAATAATTTATCTCTCTTGTCTTTGTTCCGGACACATTCCATTAGAATATGATACAGATCGTCAACTGAGTTACATTCTAGACCTATTATTCAAGACCTATTATATTCAACTAGATTCTGCCCGCGGCTTCGCCCACGTGGTCTATAGGAAATGAAAAAGAATTTATTTTTCATAGATAATTCAACCACCCATTTCACCCTTTTAGGAATGGAATTTCGAAAAACTCTTATTTAGTGGATAACCCACACTTTACAAAGAACACACCCTCCAAATTTCAAGTCCTAGGACTAACGGTTTAGGCTGTGCGTTGATATATAAGTCAGTCAGTCATATGTAATGATAAGGCAACTATTAATGCAAGAGAGTTTTGGCGGGAAAACGAAAAAGATCGCGTCACCGCATTGTATTATTTTCCAAAACTTGTGTTATTTTCTGCGTTAGTGCATAAAATTGGTGGCATTTTATTCGTTAAGTGCTGGATTACAGGCATGAGTGTGGGAAAGTGGTATAATGATGGTGAAACGTTTCTTTTCGTGTTGTTTCCGAAACTCCATAGAAGCTTCTGGTAAAGTTGCCACCATTTTACTAGGAGTATGAATTGACTAGACTAGACTAGATTATGACTTGACTTGATGACTCGGACTATGACCTGACTTGACACATATATCGAATACCTTTAAACTTGAAAAATTATCAATTACTTGACACTGGCTAAATACACTAAAGTGTGGAGCTAAACTAAAAACAAAAAAAAAGGTATTAAGGTATACACGTCATTGCGTAAACGTTACAAGCTCTTCAATAACACTGCAATCACTTGAATCGTGGTTTGTGTTGCATTTACGTCATAGATGCTCGCAGAATTGAAAGTATTGTATTGGTGACAGGCTGAAGGGTATCGCAACCTTGATTTGAGTGCATGCTGCAGAAAGTCAATTTGTATAGGAGGTCGCCTTGTAGACATACTCATTATTAATTATTAAATTTTTATCATTACTTTTTTGAATAATTTTATTTTTAACCCATTTAATCATTATCGTTTTTATTAATGTTGGAATCAATATTAAGTACAATCTTGAGTCAATATTTTTGACTATGTATTTCTATGTTTTATCGATTCTTTGAACAGCTGTTACTACAATTCACTCTTTTTTATTATGCACTAGTTGCGCCCTCGCGGTTTCACCCGCGGATAAAAGTACTTTAATTATTTGCTCATCCCACAGGGAAATTTCACTTTCCCGGGATAAAATGTAGCTTATATGTTAATCAAGTGCATAAGCTATCTAGGTACCGAATTTCATTCAAATCCATTCGGCCGTTTGAGCGTGAAGGAGTAACAAACATACACACGTACACACAAACACACGTACAAACTTTCGCCTTTATAATATTAGTGTGATAAGTGTGATAGTGTGATGCGATAAGTAATTAGCAGTGTCGGAGCCTTGCTCCTTGTAGTTGGGACATCGCCCGATAGTACAACCTTGCGTTTAATGTATCGGTTTCATAACGTTCTTACGTATTAAAATCGATACAAGGACTTTCATACAATGGGTTGTATCATTTAAATATTGCAGGAAGTATCCAGATGTTTCTTTGTCCTTTTAATTCTTAGCATTACCACATAATTGAAGGGTTGAGAATAAAAAGGGTTTAACTGTCAAATTGATAGTTCCGAGAAAATCGACTTTAAACGTCAACGGCGTCATTTTAATGTAGAATGCTTATAAGGTAATAGAAAAGGTTTATGTAAGTTTCAGTTGCTTGAAAATGTTTTAATTCTATTTAAAATTACTAAATATAGTACTAATTCATACAATTACTGTAAAAATATAATATAATAAAATAAATATAGTAATGTTTTTATGCTAAGCGAACTGTATTCCTGTGACAGATAAACCGTTTTTAGACTCAAAATCTCGAGATTTAAGCCTCATTTCGGTATTTTGAGAATGTATTATTGAAGATAATTTCACGCTGAATCCAACGATACCCATAAGTCATTTTGTCAAAAAAATCAATTAAACCCTTTTTATTCTCACCCCTTCAATTAACTCTAACGGAGCAGTATTGGATTGACTTAAGTCTGGCCACTAAGTGAGACTGCGTTTGATAGCCACAATAACATTGTCAACATAGAGATAATACTATGTCATGAAAAACAAAAAAAAAAAACTTAAAAAGAACTGTTCTCCATTCCAAGTCGCTTACTTTATTAAATTGCTACTTAAGGAACCTTCTATCTTAAGATATTACGTAATTTGCTAACCTAATAACATCTTATAGAGACTATATCAATATTGAAAATCTTTTGTTTTAAATAAAATAATAATAATTACGCCCAACGATCACATACATAAATCCTGGACCCTAAATAGGATTCCCTGTATCTAGGGACCCAGGAACTACAAGGACCATGGCCCCACAACACCCAGACACAGAACAAGTATTTGGGCTGTTTTTTCTGTGCAGAACTTCACTAGGTGGTAGGACTTTACTGCAAAGTTCGTCTAGGTAGGTACCACCGCTTTGCCAGTTATTCTGCCGCCAAGCAGCAGTGCACAAGCACTGCTGTGTTCCGGTTTGAAGGGCATTGTAGCTAGTGAAATTACTGGGCAAATGAGACTATATGATCTGATTTCACAGTTTAGTAATCTTATTACTAGATTGTGCTGATGTCTCAGGATGACGTGCGCAGTGCAGTGTCACGCGAAACTCTATACTTTAGAGTTCCGAATAACACTGCAGCTGATATGGGCAGCCGTGTCGTTTAACATCAGGCGAACGGCTAGCTCGTCACGTCATTCTATAAACATAAAAAAAAAACTACTTGTCATGAGCCGAACGGCTCAACCACCACAACACAGAGGCTGTCTTGACAGGTTGCCGCATCTCTCATGTTCTTTGTTAACATATTATGCCGGCAAGCAAAGATACCTAATCTATACCTAGTTTGTACATTTGAGCTCTGATATAAAAGCCTAAAACCATATTATGGCCCAATTAAAAGCAAGTCTTGTGTCTTATACGGAAGGTTCTTTCTTCTATATCATCTTGTAACTTGCGATAAAACTTGATAGATGAATACACGATGCACATAATGCAGTTCATGTGGCAAGTACTGTTCCGCAACTATAATCTATCATCGACACAACAAATAGCAAATATTCACGTATTCACGGAAACTTGGAATGTGAGAACCAAAGGTAATATATAAACTCCTATGTAATAGAGCGAATCTATGGTGTGAACCTTTGATAAATATAAAACATACTCGCTTCTGCCCGCGTCTTCGCCTGCGTAGCCTATAGGAAAATAATTCAAGCACCCATGTCACCCTTTTAGAGGTGGAATTTCGAAAAACTCTTTCTTAGTGGATACCTACACTTTACAAAGAACACGCCCTCCAAATTTCAAGTCTCTAAGACCAGCGGTTTAGGCTGTGCGTTGTAAATAAGTCAGGAATTTCGAATAACTCTTTCTTAGTGGATACCTACACTTTACAAAAAACACGCCCTCCAAATTTCAAGTCTCTAAGACCAGCGGTTTAGGCTGTGCGTTGTAAATGAGTCAGTCAGTCAGGACTTTGAATTTTATATGGTATAGATTGTAAGTCGCCAATTCCGGAAGCATACAGTGCGCCCTACACAATCTCCTGTTATGAAACTATATTTGAAACATTTTGCGTACTTTTCCATAATCACCAAACGTCGCTCACTTTCACTTTCTTACGTCTATTTATGGCGCCAACAAAATATAAAAGAACACTTTGTAAGACGCATTACAAGTTCCGTACAGCGAGAGTTTTGCATTTGAAGCTTATTTTTGACGCAGCTGCTGGAGATGTATTATCCAAACAATGGTCACAGAAAACTGTATGCTACTTTCCATTGTGTATGGTAAAATATGCCTTAAACCTAAGGTGACAGAGTCATAAGATTGAGTAACTTAATTATTGAAACTGAATCTTTATGAAGCGTATTAGACTTCCCAGAAATTCATCCATATTTATCTACCACTTGCTAATAAGCGGATGTTATCGAACGTCGGTTTTGGTATAAAACGAGTGACCACACGCACGACTAAAGAAACTTCTTTAGTTTAGCTCCATCTATCGGCTGGTATAACTTTGTTTAATGTTAATGTCGCCATCTTGACAATTATAAATTGTCCTTTTACATAATACATAATAATACAAATTTTATCTTTTTTACGTTGACAATGAAGATCTTTTTTTCTTGAGGCCCTCGCACTTCCACTCCCCCTTGGTGGCAGGGGGTATGTGGGACTTGGACCTATGAAAGGGAGTTTTTATTCGGGAGTCTATGGACTCATTAACATGTATGAAACCCTTTTATGTCAATAAATGATTATTTGATTGATTGATTGAAACCCCCCAGTGAGCCCTCGTTCGCCGTACCGGGGCGAGAACGGGTAGCGACTGCAGTCCAGCCAACTCGCCCCCTAATATTATTACTCCTAGGCCTAGGTACGTAATGTAATGTAATTAATGTACGTGGTTCGCGTGGAACATTTCATCAGCGCTGCACAAAAAACAAAAAAACATCTCGGTAAAGTAAACAGCGGTAAACGCCACTCTAATATTGTATCAGCTATGTGTAGAGTAACCAAACGTTTCTTATGTTCCGGACTGTTGATTATGTATCTTCTTTTTATAATCATAATCAATCATTTATTTGCTAGGATACACACATCAAATACATTTCAGATTAAAGGTAATGTGACAGCCACTGCACCCGGCCCGCAAGCAGGCGTGCTAATATTTATATAAATTAATTGAAATTCAAATTGATATTATTATTACATGTCAATTATTTTAATCAAAATTATCACAGTTATAACTTTTTTTTTTTTTTTTTTTAAGATTTGGCTCCACACTTTTGTGTATTTAGCCAGTGTCAAGTTATTGATATTTTATCAAGTTATCGATATTTCACGCAAATATGTGTCAAGTCACAGTCGAAGTCACCAAGTCAATCCATACTCAAGTCAGTCTAGTCAAAGTCATACTCCTAGTAAAGTGGTGGCAACTTTACTTGAAGCATCTATGGAGTTTTGGAAACAACACGAAAAGAAACGTTTTACCATCATTATACCATTTTCCCACACTCACGCCTGTAATCCAGCACTTAACGAATAAAATGCCACCAATTTTATGCACTAACACTGAAAATAACATAAGTTTTGGAAAATAATACAATGCGGCGACGCGATCTTTTTCGTTTTCCCGCCAAAACTCCCAGTTATAACTTATTACCAACTTAAAATTTAAAAACACTTGTCGATCAGCCAACTATACAAACATCCTTTAAATATGTTTCCCTGCAGTATCTTAATATTATCCGGCAACTTATTATACACTAATATACTCATATTAACTTTGTTCTTCTTATAAATGTCTTTATGATAGGGAGGTTGATAAAGTTGATGCATGAACTTAGAGCGCTTCTGTCTAGGCATAATTTCATTTCGCTTAACAAAATATGAGATATTCTGTGTCGCAGCGAAATCATTTGTTTTATGTTAAGGAATGACGTGACTGTTCACCTGGAAGGATGATCACGAAACATTGATTGCAATGCAACAGGAGAAATTTCCATACTAACTATGCAGATAAACTGCGTATTCAAACTGTCAAATCCATACAAATTTGGGTTTGTACCAGTTGCAATCGAGTTACGTGATCGCCCAGCAAATGTTAAGCGACAGGGCTGCTCATATCGGTTGCGGTGTCAGTCGCAATGCAACAAGAGAAATTTCCATACTAACTATACACATCAACTGCGTATTCAAACTGTCAAATCCATACAAATTTGTGTTTCTATCGGTTGCAATCGAGTTACGTGATCGCCTAGCAGAACTGGACCAAATTGAAATGGGACCACACGGGAAGCACCAGCTTGCAAATAAATAAAGAATCATCAAAATCGGTTAACCCAATCGAAAGTTCTGAGGTAACAAACATTTAAAAAACAAAGTCGAATTGATAATCTCCACCTTTTTTGAAGTCGGCAAAAATACGGCAACGGTTTGTTAAAGCTGTTTGTAAAGTTGATATTATGTATATCGACAGAAAGGGCTGTGCATAGGTTGCAACCTATATAACTATAGGCCTTCAGCATGTCCACACCGCGCCGTGTCTGAAACAAGAATGATCCGTAGTACACCGAGCGCTCCTTTTTATAGCTAGACGCGTAGGGGGCAGTTGCCGGAGTTGACACAGTAATAAATTTCATATTCATATTCATTTATTTGCATACATGTACAATTTATATATTATGTCAGGTCTTAACAACTAGTTTGGTAGGTACATGAACCCTGTAAGGGCGCTTGCAACTGAGTGCGTTTAAAAATAAATTTATTGATTTCAATTACATAATAGATATATCGACAAAATTTAATAATATAATATAATATTTTCAAGCATTTCATTACTTAATTATTTGATTATTCAATTAATTACCTATTAAATATGGCAACTCAATAGGTAATATGCAACTAATCTAATCAATCAATTTATTTTAGTCTTTTTCTGCTACTACCCACTCTTTACAAAAATAAAAATAAATCCCACTGGTTCAACGTAGATAAGGCAAACAAGCATAACTGGATAGGTAGGTATACAACACATGGTGGGCCGGTTTATAACTGGACAAATTTTATGTTTATTTATTGTTATGAAACTCTTCGACCGAATAATAACATTTTTTTAATAGGTAGCTTTTTAACTTACTAGCAAAAATTTCGTCTTTTACAACTTCTTTTATTTCGTTGGGGATTCTATTTAATGCCACCACAGGGTAAATAACGGTGCTCGATCGCTGCCCACTGCGCATAGAGTTTACATTTACAACTGGACGTTGCCGCCGTCATGTACAATGGAATGCAAAACAAATTGATAGAGGATGGTGATATCAACCGAACAAAGGTCGTGTGACCGTTGGCGAGGGTAAATAGGACGTCATAAGAAGCACAAGTGAATTGTAAATAAAACACAATGACGTGCGGCGAGCGGCAAAAGTTGCAAAATGAAACATTGAATGCGTAATGTGAATTAGGTGTAGAGTAGGACTTTTGTGGGATTTCAGCTAATTTCTGTAAGTGGATAGGCGTTTAGGTAGCCAACATTTTTTCAGCGAAATGCAGTATTATTCAAAATAAGATATAAAAAAAATATAGTACACTTCTAAAAAAAATATAGTACAGAACAAAACAGACCAAAAAATTCTTTAGATGTTGTCAATTTGATATTGACAACATTTACAGCCTTATTAATAAACGGGTATTCGTTTTGGATTAGTTACTTCAGCTTTTGTTCTTTTTTTGCTACTGGAATATTTAGCTGGATCGAAAGAGACAAAAGATGGTGTAACTAGTCTAAAGCTAGTTCGTGTTTATTAATAAGGCTGCTAAAGTTTAAACTTGGAAGTGCTGCAGACCTTGTACTAATATTCTATAGCATGGTCTGAGTACATACATTTAAAGAAAATAGTGAATTAAATGCCACTTTGTATAACGTTCCATTCTTATATAATACTAGCTTCTGCCAGCGGCCTCACCCGCGTGGTCGATAGGAAAATAATTCAAGCACCCATTCCATCCTCTTAGGGGCGGAATTTCGAAAAACCCTTTCTTGGTACCTACATTGTACAAATAATAAATAAAATGTATAGATTAGAAGGGTTTTTTTTTTTCATTTTTAATCTATTTTTTTTAAGGGGCTTTTAAACAAAGTTTATGCCAGCCCCATTGTACCCTAACTATACATACACATTTATAAAAGACGAACCAACAAAGAACAAAACATATAAGAGTTAAAAGAAAAATAAAAAATTTGTTAAGCATTACGTATGAGCTGGAGACAGGGAGTCGCCAGCTCATAAATAAATTAGAAGGGTAGGGATGAATAATACTCGGCGATAATTCTAATATATAATGATTTAATAATTTTTAGTTGTTTCTATAATATACCTACGGCATAATACTCTGGGGAAACATTACAGATGCTAAAGTTCTCTTTTTTTCCCATAAGAAATGTATCCGTATTCTCGCAAATAGGTAAATTAAATATTAAACTGGATATTAGCGTAAAAAAATTCCATAGCTCTTACCATATAAACTTCAAAAATTCAACCACCGCATCTACTACATCTATTATTTTATTATATTAATATTGAGTATTGATTAGATACTAAACTAATAAATAAAAACAATTCATACAAACAGTCTTTTTAATTAAACACGTCAATCTGTATATAATTATGCATGATATAAATATTAATCTAGAATCAAAACTAAGTTATATGTTTATTTATGCACCAAATTATTAATTTATACAAATTATTAAATCATGATTTAAATTTGAATTATTAAATTATAACTCAAATGTCATAAATCGTATAATAATACATAGCACTAAGACTTTGGAATTTATAAAGACATTTGTAATAGATTAAAATTAACTCAAATTATGTGTGTTTTATTATTATGTAAATTTATTATGTTCCAGTAACATAATTATAACAATCAAGCGAGTTTTGGTTCGACCCTAACATGTATGCCCCCGTTCACGAAGAGCATAGGCCTGTGACCCTGAACGCTAAACTTTGGCACGCTACCCGTTCACTTGATCAAATATCTATCTATAAGGGGCCGTTCAAGTATTACGTAAGCACTATGGGGGGGTCTTTGTTTTGCTTATTTTGGATGTTTTATTTTTATGTTATTGAATGATGTGACGAGCTGGTCGCCTGATGTTAAGCGCCACGGCCGCCCATAACAGAACAGTGTCACTCGGAACCCTAAAACATAGAGTTTCAAGCGACACTACACTGCGCACATCATCCTGAGACATCAGCACAGTCTGGTAATAATATTACTCGACTGTGAGATCAGATCATAAAGTCTCAATTGCCCAGTAATTTCACTAGCTACAGTGCCCTTCAAACCGGAACACAGTAGTGCTTGCACACTACTGCTTGGCGGCAGAATAACTGGCAAAGCGGTGGTACCTACCTAGACGAACTTTGCAACAAAGTCCTACCACCTAGTAAGAACTAAAAGAAGAACACTTAAGTTTTCTCGAATTCAGGCGCTCTGGGGTGCGGGCGTGGAGTTTAATTAAAATCTCATTAGGGTATCCCACGGGTAAAAACGGGATCCTGATACGAAGCCTCCGTTGTCTGACCGTCCGTCCTACTTAAAAACACCTGTGTTTCTGTAACTGTAATAGTTGGCTGAAGTCTTGACAGAATAAAAAATACAATACAAATATTCTTTATTGTATACCAGAAAAAAAAAACAGTTACAGATGATGAAACTTAAATCTATAGTATATAATAGGTCTTTACCTATGAAATTGCCGTATTGCAGTACAGACTTTTTCAAACAAAATAAAGTTTTTATTGGCTATGAATTCTAAATTCAAATTAATTTTGTTTTAAAAATATGAGATTCTATTTACAATATAAGTCTTTTGTTTATTGATTAGCGTTGTATTTTCATTACATTTCAACATTTTTCCTCATAACGGATACTTTGAAATTTCGTGTAATTATGGAATATGAGTCTCTAAGCTGCATGAGTTGGGTTTGGAAGCTCTCCCTCATCCGCCATACTCACCAGATCTTGCGCCTACCGACTATTACTTTTTCCAAAATTTGGACAACTTTTTAGTATATATATAATAAGTTCGAAAAAAAAAATACTTTAACTTTTTTCAAACAAAACGGCAATTTCATAGACAATACCTAATATATGATCTCCTCCAGTCAACCTTTAAAAATACAATACAAAAATACAATAGTAATTAGAAGTACAGCCGTGGTCCCTGTACTATTAAGTATTCTGTGGCCGTAAATTACGTAAGAAACCGCCAAGCGTCACTATTAGCTAAATTGCATTTTAATATTTTTTATCTTTCTAATGCTCAACAAAGCGCGAAGGCTTTACTTCATATACATTTCATAATTTAAATGGCCAAGAGCGTGTCGGCCACGGCTTCGATAGGTTCCGTACTACCAAAACCAATTACCACTAGTAAGATGTAAACAATTCGATTTAGACCAAATAAGATTTGGAATTTATGAGACTTGGACATATGTGACAACGCCCAATGATCACATGCATAGATCCAGGACCAGACCAAGTTGTTTATACCTTTGCCTTAATCCTTACCTACCTACCTACAATACCTTATAAAAGATTTCTCAAGCAAAGCTGCTTAAATACCAGTAAATTACTTTTTAGTTTATTAAAATCGGACACTCCATTCGAAATTTATTACGAGTTTAATAAAATTTAAATATTATTATTTAATAATTACCGGTTGATGTCGTTTATTCTGTTATCAATTTGTTTTCATCATCAAGTCCCGTACCCAAAGGGAACCAGCGATACACTATTGCTAAATACATTATTATTTAGGTAACTATGTACATTTTTAAATGTCCAACCGTGCGAAGTCGGGACGGACCGCTAGTATTATATATACATATAGGCTGACGGGCTATGCGTGGGTTGCAACCTATATAACTATAGGCCTTCAGCATGTCCACACCGCGCCGTGTCCGGAGCAAAAATGCTCCGTAGTACACCGAGCACTCCATTTATATAGCCAGATGGGCGGGGCAGCGATGACAGTTGCCGGTGTTGCCACTGTAATAAATTTAAATGATACCACAGGGTAAATTACGGTACTGCCCGCTGCGCATTGAGTTTATAACTGGACGTTGCCGCCGTCATATATATATATATATAGGGGTATTATGTCATAAATTCATCTGCTCCTTTCTTCTGTTCCAGGATCGTACCAGCCCAGCAATGAGCTGATGCTCCGGTTCTACAGTTACTTCAAGCAGGCAACCGAGGGAACGTGCGAAAAACCCAAGCCTGGCTTCTGGGACGTGGTCAACAGGTCAGTTGTCAGACTCTGTGGTGTGGTGGTTGGGCAGGTCGGCTCATAGCCTGGAGGCGGTGGGTTCGATCCCGCGGCAGGACAAGTAATTGTGCACAGAAAAAAAAGCGCGAATACTTGTTCTGAGTCTGGGTGTTGTGGGACCTTCGTCCTCGCAGCTCCTGGGTCCATAGATACAGGGAATCCTAGTTAGGTTCCAGGATCTATGTATATGATCGTTGGGCGGCGTTATTTCAGTTATGAATTGGCGTTAACTTTGCCCATTAAAAATATATTTAAAAAAATATGAGTTGGGGAATGCGACATAAAATAAAATATGTCAAAGTTTAATATTTTTATTTTGCGTTTGGCTGTTTTTACATCTTTTATAAGTAAAAATTTGAATATTATAAATAATTTAAGAATAATAAATAAATATGTGTGGACATTTCACACAGCGCCATCTAGTTCCAAACTAAGCATTGCTTGTACTATGGGAACCTGATAACTGATAGAATGCTTAGGTACTTTTTGTTTGTAAATACATTCATAGAATACAATATAACACAGAACAAACATCGATGTTCATCACACAAATAACAACCTACAATTTCAGAAGGCAGAGCTGCTACCAACTGAGCTATCGGACCAGTAATTTTGAATTAATTACATTTGAATTCAAACAATAAACAGCAAGAATTTTTTACGGAAAAAAACTTTTCTTACCCACCACTGGTGAAAGCAATTCGGCACAACACAAACGAAAACTGCGATCCGGAGCTTCGGTTATAGCAGTAGATTTTTTATAGTACCGATTTTTTTAAATGTATGAAATGACATGACGAGTTAGTCGCTTGCCTGATGTTAAGATACACGACTGCCCATATCAGTTGCAGTGACACTTGAAACTCAAAAGTATAGTTTCGCGTGACACTGCACTGCGCACGTCATTCTGAGACATCAGCACAGTCTAGCTATAAGATTACTAGGCTGTGAGATTAGGTCATTAAGTCTCAGTTTCCCAGTAATTTCACTAGCTACAGTGCCCCTCAAACCGGAACACAGTAGTGCTTGCGCACTACTGCTTGGCGGCAGAATAACTGGCAAAGCGGTGGTACCTACCTATACGAACTTTGCAGAAAAGTCCTACCACCTAGTAAAGTACATATGTTTAACATTTACAGAGCAAAATGGGAGGCGTGGAACAAACTAGGTAACATGACGAGAGACGAAGCTATGAAGGCGTACGTTGATGAATTGCACAAGGTAAATACACCCTTGGGCTTTTAGCGATAGGACCCCTATGACACTTATTTATAAACTTCTGTGTGATACCAATCTCTTCTGTAATGTGGTACTTCAATAATGTCTCTCTATCTCAAGCCTTTTGCAATTTATCATATCACTGAATTCCTGACCAAGCCTTTTGCAATTTATCATTTCACAGAATTCCTGACCAAGTATTTTGCAAATTATCATTTCACTGAATTCCTGATCAACCCTTTTGTAGTTTATCATTTCACTGAATTCTTGACCAACCCTTTTGCAATTTATCATTTCACTGAATTCCTGACCAAGCCTTTGCAATTTATCATTTCACAGAATTCCTGACCAAGTATTTTGCAAATTATCATTTCACTGAATTACTGACCAACCCTTTTGCAATTTATCATTTCACTGAATTCCTGACCAAGCCTTTTGCAATTTATAATTTCACAGAATTCCTAACATAGCCTTTTGCAATTTATCGTTTCACTGAATTTCTAACCAAACCTTTTGAAATTTATATTTTCTCTGATTTCCTGACCAAGCCTTTTGCAATTTATCATTTCACAGAATTCCTGACCAAGTATTTTGCAAATTATCATTTCACTGAATTCCTGATCAACCCATTTGTAGTTTATCATTTCACTGAATTCCTGACCAACCCTTTTGCAATTTATCATTTCACTGAATTCCTGACCAAGCCTTTGCAATTTATCATTTCACAGAATTCCTGACCAAGTATTTTGCAAATTATCATTTCACTGAATTACTGACCAACCCTTTTGCAATTTATCATTTCACTGAATTCCTGACCAAGTCTTTTGCAATTTATCATTTCACTGAATTTCTAACCAAACCTTTTGCAATTTATATTTTCTCTGATTTCCTGACCAAGCCTTTTGCAATTTATCATTTCACTGAACTCATGACGAAGTCTTTTGCAATGTATAAAAACGGCAGAGACAAAAAGCATAAAAAGGGCAAGTTTCCAAGTCCACAAGTTCACCAGTCATATATTTCCATTTCAGATTGTAGAAACAATGTCGTACAGTTCAGACGTAGCGTCGTTCCTGTCGGTAAACGATGATGAGCAAGGGTTCCCCAACACGGACTTGGAGCTGGTCGCAGGAGATGTTCTGGCCAAGGTTCGCTCACGGCACAACAGTCCTAGTGGTGAGTTGGCTAAGTGGTTAGTGCGAGACATACAGTCTTTCCTATCATCATCCTGAAGACCTGAATACGTCAACTGCTGAACATAGGGCACCTCAAAGTTCAAGAGGTGTGTTCGGGTCATAAACAAGTCATGGTTTCTTTATAGTTGTAAACCACTTTTTAGAGCTTGCAATATTCTTCCTGCCTTGCATGTAATATTAGGGACCTTTGCCTTTCCACAAAGACTCATCCCGAATTAACTACAACTATTACACGGCTAAAACTCACGAGTCGAATAACTAGACCGGTGTTCGGGCAATATAGATGCCCATCCTCAAGGAGTACGCGCGCCGGCGGGGGCGGCTCGGCGCTGACTGCGGACTAGTAGTGTTCAATGTTGCTTTATGGCAATATCTTGCTAAATGCTATTTGCTTTATTTAAAAAGCATGCTATTTTACGTGCTATTTTTATAGCGTGCTTTTTTATAAGCATATAATATTTTGTTACGCCAAAACGGGTGGGCGCGAAAAAAGCATGCGAGGTGACTGTTAACTCGCAGCTCCTACCTTATCGTTGGACTCGTTGGACCGACGGCATGCTTATTAATATTAAGTACATCGCGTTTATGAATTTATTACGATAAAATGGAGCAGTAAAAAAGAACAATGAACTTTATATACTTTCCAGGCTTAGGACTGTCTATAATTGATTAAGTGTTATTATTAAATAAAGTATGTTAGTATGTAAAGCAATTATAGGCGTATTTAAAAGTTTATTGAAGTATCATGTATGTACAAACAATCAACTATGTACATATATATGTACATAGAAAAAATACCCTCAACGTTAGGCGAGTAACAGCTGTTTGATTTAGTTCTGTTTGTTTATTTAAATTTAAATAGTTTATTCAGTTTATGACGGAATTTATTACGATTGTATTGTTCCGAAAGTAATTACGTATAAAAGGAGGAATAATTTACGTGTTTAAAAGTGAATTTTAAGTGTTTTATCAACATTTCAATCGTGATAAACAAAGGTACAGCCGAGATTGGCAGAAACGCGTAAGCGACGCGTTGTGTACGGCGCATAAGCTCTTCTCGTCGCGAGATAAGGTAACTGCGGCACAGCGTACCAGCTGTGTTTTTGCGGGGAATACCTACATTGTATACATCTTGTTTGATGTTGATATTACTTATTGCAATGAATGCTCATAAGTGCTCCGGATGTCCGAATGCCTTGAAAGGAATATCTTTTCTACACTGTTGTCGTTGCACAGACAAATACCACCACACCTGTATGAACTTTAGTAGGGAAGAATTTCTCGGTTTTAGCAAGGAATTCAAAGATACGTGGGTTTGCCCGTCTTGCCGCTGCAAGGAACCGAAGAGAGGCGATAACTCTAATACACCGATACGAACGGCAACCGCTGCGCCTGCGATCAAACACGCAGACGTCAAGGGCACGACTGAGCCGCAGTACGACAACGTCACACTGCGCACCAAGCCCCGTAGCTCCGGGAACTGCGGATGCCTGTCTGTGGACATTATTCGGGATATTATAAGAGAAGAGCTAGACAGGAAGTTCAGCAACGAAATTAAGGATATTTTGACAAAGATAGATAAGTTCGAGGAATGCTTGGCCTTTTCTAACTCAGAGCACGATAAAGCTTGTCGTGAAAGTGAATCCCATAAAACACTCATAGTTTCAGCTTCAGAGAGAAAACGAGGAGTTGCGCGCCACCACTAGTGGGCTCACGCATCGCCTGTATCAGGTGGAGCACCTGTCCCGCACCAACAACCTTGAAATACAGTGTGTTCCCGAACACAACAACGAAAATCTGTATAGTACAGTGCAACAACTCGGCAGCGCTATCAAGTGCCCTGTTGCTGACTCCGACCTACAGTACTGCAGCCGCATTGCAAAACTCAACGCTGCCAGCCCCCGTCCTCGATCTATTCTAGTTAAGTTTAGCAGTCGTCGGCTACGTGACACTTTTCTAGCTGGAGTTATAAAATTTAACAGAAATAATTCTAGCGATAAGCTAAATACTAGTCATCTGGGTTACGGCGGAAAGAAAAGCCCTGTGTTTGTGTCAGAGCACCTCACCCCAGAAGCCAAGGCGCTGCACGCCGCCGCCCGCAAGAGGGCCAAGGAGCTGAATTATAGATTTGTTTGGGTGCGCGACGGAAAAGTATTTTTGCGGAAAACTGAAAACTCGAACTTTATTTTTGTAAAGGATTCTGTTGTTCTAAATAGCGTATCTTAACATCGTGATAAATTTATTCTCCATTTTGTTAGATCAGAACTTTCTACTTGTTATATAAATTTTATTTATTTTTAAATTAACTTTTTATACTTCAAATATATGATAAATCTATACTACCAAAACGTAAGAGGCCTGAGAACTAAAACAATTAATTTTTTTAATAACATTGTTTGCAACAATTATGACGTTATTACCTTGAGTGAAACGTGGCTGAACAGCAGCGTCTTCGATTCGGAATTGTTTGACAACCGTTATGTAGTTTATAGGCGTGACAGAGAGTCTTCTGGTTTCCACAGTAATAAAAATGGCGGGGGTGTATGTATCGCAGTTTCCAAACAATTCCATTCCAGGCGCATGCAGAACTTGGAGTCAAAGTGCGAGGACCTTTGGATCAGTATTGAGTGTAACAAAACCAATGGCAAAACTGAACACTTGTATTTATGTGCGGTCTATCTTCCGCCTCCTATACAACATCATATTCTCGACGAATTTATCACAAACTCAAACCAAGTTTTAGACCGGAACAACATTGAAAATGTGATGTTTATCGGTGATTTTAACCTCTCGTCAATAACATGGAACTTTTCCGATAAAGGTCTCCCAATTGATGGCGACGCGAAGAATAGTTTATTCGCAACCATGTTCATGGATTTTATTATGTTAAATAATTTAAAACAGTATAATCACGTTCTAAACAACAAAGGCAAAACCTTGGATCTGATTCTCAGTAACAATGACGTTTACAGCTTGAATACTGTTAGTAGCGCTATGACCATAGTCGACCCTCTTCATCCCCCATTGCAGTATAGTATGTCTCTGTGTGCCGACATAAGACTAACGCCCAATAATAATTATCATTTTTGCTTCTATAAAGCTGACTACGAAAATATAGTTAAGAGTCTGAACGGGATTAGTTGGAACGAAGAGTTTGAGAAGTGCATCTCTGTCAATGATATGCTTTTAATATTTTATAGTCACCTGAGAGTGGCCATTGATAAATACGTACCCAAATCTAAATGCAAGCCTAAAAAAATTCCTATTTGGTTTACTCCTGATTTAATTAATCTTTTGCGTGAAAAGTACAAATATAGGAAAAAACTGCGTAAATATAATAATAACCCACTGGATCTACTAGCGTACCAATTAGCAAAACAACGGTCTGAACACCTTATGACTACTTGCTACAACAACTACATCTGTCGACTTGAATCAAGTCTACGCTCTAATCCTAAGCTTTTTTGGTCATTCATAAAAACTAAGAATAAAACACAAAGCCATTACCCAGGTCACATGTCACTAAATAATAATACCGCTTCTAATGGTATAGATATATGCAATCTCTTTGCTCAAAATTTCTCTGCAGCTTATAATGGTTCTTTTCTTTCTAACGCTCTAACCGGGACATGCGAACCCGTAGCAATGTTAACAAATAACTATCTTACATCAATTCAGTTCAGAGACGATCAAGTGATCAAAGTGTTAAAAACACTTGATTCTAACAAGGGTGCTGGTTCTGATGGTATCCCATCGATCTTTGCGGTAAAATGTGCCCTTGCAATAGCACATCCTCTTAGACTTATTTTCAATAAGTCGTTGACAAGTGGCATCTTCCCTTCTGTTTGGAAAGTAGCGTTGGTTGTACCTTTGCACAAGAGCGGTAATAAAGAACTTATACAGAATTATCGACCAATATCTATCCTCCCTGTTTTCTCAAAGGTTTTTGAGCAACTAATGCATCCAATTATGTCTTGGCACTTCAAACAGTTAATAAGCCCTCATCAGCACGGATTCATGAAAGCCAGATCCACTGCAACCAACTTACTCTCCTTCACGAATGCCGTATCTATGAAGTTGGATAAGCGCTCATCTGTTGACGCTGTCTATACTGATTTTAGCAAGGCTTTCGACCGAGTAAATCACAAAATTCTTTTGCGTAAACTTTCCGCAAATGGCATCGACCAGGCTGTGCTGAATTGGTGTGAGTCATATCTAGCTGACAGAAAGTCTTCTGTTGTGGTGAATGGTTACTCTTCAGATTCATTTTCGGTAAGCTCAGGAGTCCCACAAGGGTCACATTTGGGCCCATTGTTTTTTAATGTTTTCATCAACGATATTGGCAGCTGTTTCCACCACTGTGACTACTACTTGTTCGCAGACGATTTGAAAATTTTCAGAGTGGTAGACAGCCCGCTCGATGCTATGCTCTTGCAAGATGACCTCAACCGGCTTAGCACATGGTGCCAATCTAATGGTATGGATCTTAATCCGTCAAAATGTTACACATTACGGTTTTCCAAAAGAAAAAATAATTTTAGGAGCATTTACAAAATAAACAACGACACACTTCAGGATGTAGACCATATAAAAGACTTGGGTGTAGTTCTTGATAGTAAACTGAGATTTAACTTACATATAGATAGCATATGCACGAAAGCGTTCAAGTGCCTAGGTTTTGTTCTTAGAAACTGCAAGGACTTTAGAAATCCTAAGACAAAAATATCCATTTACAACGCGTTGGTCCGCAGTGGCCTCGAGTACTGTAGTGTGACCTGGAACCCGTTTTACGACATCTACATTAAAAGACTTGAAAGTGTTCAAAAGCGTTTTCTCTGGCATCTAACTTATTCATGTAACTTAGCTAAAACTATTCACAGTTATCCAGACAGACTAAAATATTTCAAAATGAGTTCCTTATTAGATCGAAGACTTCTGCTCGACCTCTCGTTTCTTCACAAGCTTGCTAATGGTTTAATTGATGACTCAAATCTACTGTCATTGCTTAGTTTTTCTGCACCGTCAAGGTTGCCCAGGGCATCTAGATTTAATTTGTTGAAAGATAAATTTAGTAAATCCAATCTTGGTCAGAACGCGCCCATCAATAGGTTAATTCGAGAGTACAACCGAGTCTCGAAAAACAATTCAGTAGACTTGTTTGAAGGTAGCATAAGCAAGTTTAAATTTAGTGTCAAAGCTCTCTAAATATATATTTTATCTATATAGTTTTTGTTTTTTAAAATATTTTATTTAAATTTTAAAACATTTTAATTCAATATACTTATATCTTTTTTTAAATCACTCTTTTAATATTCTGTATAATTATTTTGCTATACATAAATTTGTTTTAATTTCTAAGTACTCGCTAATTTACTTGCATGCAGTCTTCACCCATAATTGTAATGACACTTAGCCTTAATGTAATGCAATGTTATTTTTATTATTGTAATAGTGTATATTATGTTGGTGTTCAATAAATAAATAAATATTATTTTTTTTAACCTTTTTATACACTATTTACATTATATATACACTTTTGTACACATAATTTACATTTAGAAACGTTATCTGTGCTACTTTTGCACTAGACAATCGTGTTCTTCGATCACTGATGAGATACCCCGACTTAGAAAATATTCGTTCACAAGTATTATTGGGTACGTGAGCCGCCTGAGATCGCAAATTCGCACGCGGTGCGTTATACGATGACGCATGCGACCGATAGCAATCGCTAGCATGCGACGACTGGCCGCCGCGCGCCGCCCCGCCGTGCTACTTGCTTTGCGGTGCTACTTGCTATTGCTTTGCTACATGCTTTGCGTTGCGACTTGCGATGCGCGATGAACAGATTATACAGAGTGCGAAATAAAGTAAATAGCAAATAGCAACAAGTAAGAGCCACGATAGCATTTGCTATATGATATGTATAATAAGCACGTTGCTTTATGTTGCTATATGCTATATTAACCACCACTACTGCGGACCATGGCTCGCGTCGCCCGCTGCGAGAGCGGCGCGGGGGACGCAGGCCGCGGCGACAGGTGCTCAGTTGTCAGAGCGGCGGCGCACACGCTTACGTCAGTGTCACTATCACTGTCACAAACATTACCACAGCGTATGGGATTGTCACATACCACACCGACCGTATCCAATTCTCGCATTAATGGCTCGACTCTGGCTGAGGATGGGCATCTATATTGCCCGAACACCGGTCGAGTTATTCGACTGTATCTCGTGAGATTTAGCCGTGTAATTGTTGTAGTTATGAGTACTACTCACGTCAGTTTCTATAATATCATCCCGAATTCTTCAAAAAACGAAGTGATGTCATTATTAGACAAAAAATATCTAAGTTTGCGAACCTGCTGTACCAACCTCCTTGCCGCAAAGACAAGAAAAAAGTTTATAACTTGTGTAATTTGTGTATTTCTAGTAAATTATTCAGAATTATTCTGTTACAACATAAGTAACAACCGATATAATTTACGGATGAATCTTATAATAATAATCATAATAATATGATCTAAACTTATCAATAACTTAATACTTGCGTTTAAAATATTACTCTTACCTTATATTTATATGGCTTTGATGATAATAGTTTTCCTTTTGTTTAAATGTTTATTTATTTATTTATTTTTGGGAAGACCAACAGCTTTTCTTACATCGTAGAATCATGTTATACATTTGTAAGCCAATTAAAGGTCCTCACGTCTAGCGGTATAGTAGCACTAAAGCTTGAGCACGCAATAATGAACACCTGATTTTACAAATAATAATTGAACTTTGACAAAGATCGGAAAACATCGGATTTGTGCTATTCTGAATAAGTAAGTACTACGCATAATATATATAATAAGAAAAATGAATAAAACATGTAACAATCTAGTCAACAAAGAAGTCTCTGCACAGCAGCCGCCTCGCGGAGCTCACGCTCGTATTGTACAAGTCTAATGACTTATACTCACTGCATAGCTTGTTAAAGTTTCTGCTCGCTCTATGCAGATATGAGTTTTGACGATAGTTGGTTCTAACAACTGGAATGTTAAGGGGTTGGTGATGTCTAATAAATTTGGTGGGGACATTTAGTTTAATTTTACTAACTAGTTCAGGGCAGTCTACTTTACCAGACGCTACTTTTAGTAAAAATGTAATGTCAGATATGTTACGTCTCATATTGAGCGGTAGGATGTGAAATTTTTTACAAAGTTGATGGTAGTTATCCGATTTATAAGGAATCTGGAGTCGGAAACATAAAAACTTTATAAATTTCTTTTGTATTCGCTCGACTCGCATGATGTATTTGTTATACCGCGGGTTCCATATTTGTGATGCATATTCCAATATGCTACGAACAAAAGTACAGTAGAGGATCTTCAATGTTTTAGCTTTTTTGAAACCGATGGAGCTTCTCATTATGAAACCTAACGCTTTAGAAGCTTTAATTACTATGTGAGAGATGTGCTCATCAAATAACAGTTTAGAATCGTGATAAACGCCAAGATCACGAACGACTTGAGTCTGTTGAAGGATTTGGTTTTTTAGTGTGTACATAGATGCTAAAACATTTTTCTTCCTGCTGAAAGTGGTAACTGAGCATTTTTTAGGGTTAAGGTCTAGCTTATTCACTTTGCAATAGTTATCTAATCTGAATAAATCATCTTGAAGTGCCTGCATATCCAACGACGAGGATATATTTGAGAAAACTTTCATGTCATCAGCGAAGCATAATAATTTGGAATTTAGAAAACAATCAGAAATATCGTTTACAAAAATCGCAAACAGCAAAGGTCCCAACAAAGATCCTTGGGGGACTCCGCTGGGGACAATAACCCAACTTGATATGTAATTATTGATGACAACAGCTTGAGACCTCATCTCAATATACGAAGAAAACCACCGAAGTAAGTCTCCATGGATCCCTATGTTCTGAAGTTTCGATATCAGGGTGATATGGTCTATTCTGTCGAAAGCTTTGCTATAGTCAGTATAGACCACATCTACCTGTTCACCAGAATTCATAGCATCAGTGAGATAGTCATTAAATAGCACGAGGTTCGAAACGGTCGAACGACCCTTCAAAAAACCATGTTGCAGCGGACTAAGTGAGTTTTTAAGCGCTGAGTAGACTTGATTATAGACCACTCTTTCGAATACCTTTGATATGATACATAGCTTGGAGATCGGCCTGTAGTTGGTAACATCCGTTTTCGACCCTTTCTTATGTATGGGCGTAATAAAGGCCGATTTCCATATCCGAGGATAGATACTGTCATTTATAGATCTTTGAAATAAAATAGAAATTGGAATAACAGTACTTTCGGCGCATTTTACTAAGAATAAGGAATGTATGTTATCTGGTCCTGCAGATTTCGATGAGTCAAGGTTAGCGAGTATTTTAGATACTTCTGATTTGTCAATTGTAATTGAACCAATATCTGCCAAGGCTTGCGGCGTAATTTGGGGTGGCACAGTGCCATTATCAGAAGTGTTATCAGAGAGAAAAGTTGAAAGAAAATATGACGAAAAAGTATTACAAATTGTTTCTCCTGTCATGGCTGTGGTATCATTGTATTTAATGTTATTCGGCATAGTATTCGACTTGGCACGTGATTTTAAGAACGACCAAAAATATTTGGGGTCCTTGACTATAGAGTCCTCGACTGACGTTATATAGTACTGGTAGCAAGACTGTTCTAACTTCCTAGCCCTGTCACGTAAACATTTAAATGTTTGAAGGTCAGCTTGGTTACGGTAAGTTTTGAACTTAAGTTGAAATTTATATTTCTCTTTGAAGACCTTCTTCAGTGCTGGAGAATACCATTTGGGGTAAGTCTGACTTGAAACCTGTCTAGTTGGAATGTACTTTTTGTGAAGTGACCTAAGTACCTTATAGAAGTAATTGACTGCGTCATCTAATGGTTTATCGGAAAGCTCAACATGCCAGTTCATCTCAGCAATTTCCCTGTTTATAGAATTAAAATCACCTTTACTGTATAAATATTTAACATAAGAATTACATTTTAAAAGTGGTAAATCAATATATTGGACACTAATATTAAGGGAACTATGGTAAGGATCTATAGGCACAAGTGGATCATCGCACTCGGTGACAGTAACGGCGTCGTTAGATAATACTAGGTCGAGAATTTTTCCATATTTGTTCAAGCAGCCATTATACTGACTCAAGTTATGCATAGTAAGATCATCAATTAAAGATAATTCGTCTAGGCTATTTACATTAGATGAACACATATAGTTGCCGCTGTCACTTGGTAACCATGTGATGCCACTCATATTAAAGTCACCCATAATTAAATACTTATCATCAGGGTGGTTAAGTATGAACTCATTAAGTTTACATAAAAAATTACTTAGTTGAACAGAAAAGGAGAAGCCTAGGTTCTGTTTACATAAATATATCACGCATACATGTAAATTAACAATCCGCCTACTATTCAGCGGTTTAATAGACAAAGTAAGCCATAAGTCCTCAGCACTAGAATAATAACTGTACTGTGACGTCACGGCCAGGTCCTTACGCACCGCAATTAAAACACCACCACCGCGCGACTGACCAGTCATCTCGCAACCCCTGTCACGCCGCCACACTATGTATCGATCGTCAAAAAGTTCCGAATTAGAAATACTATCCAGGAGCCAAGTTTCGGTCAAAACAATAACATCATACGAGCCGAGACAAATATTACGGTGAAAGATAACCGTTTTAGACCTTAGTCCCCGTACGTTCTGATAGTAGATGTTGAGTTTATCGCCCTCGTCATCCATTTTTATAGTATTCTAATAATAGCATCACTATAACAACAGAAAAAAATGAATAACTGAATTTTTGCTTAAAACAGCTGTCGGAACCAACCATCAAACGAAACGCATAAACATTTATTATAACTGTAGTGATAATTGTAAACAAGAAATAAATTGTAAACAAAAGCAAAAGAATAAAAGTATTTGTTATGAAAGTAAGAGAATGAGCAGTAAAGTGATGTAAGCTAAGAAGTGAGAAAAATAGGTGAACATACCTTGGGGTGCAGGGTACGAAGTAGTAGGCAATGGCTTGAACAAAAACAATGCGCGCGGTACACGCATGACTTGCGTGAGTTCAGCGGTGCGGCCTCGAAAGATATTATGTGCAACAGAAAGATAGACATAAAAAAGCATAACTTAAAAATTAAACATTTGATAATAATAAAGTTACATAATAGAAATAATAATAATAATAGCAACACGAGCGCGTATGCGAAGAGTTTGTTTATAATCGACAATACCAAATGTTTCCAAAAACAGTTTATACAATTTGGTTTAAATCATTCTCGCAATTAATTACAAGCACGCGTGAAGTGTCATTCTTCCTTAAATGGATTTTCCCATATTTAACCCACACGTAATTGTAACTCTTTTCCTTGGCAAATGATTTACTCTTGGACAAAAGAGACTTCGCGTCAGCATTTAGGTGGTCGTTGACATAGACGCGATTCGATGAATCATTGAATCCTAGATCCGCCGCTGTCATGCCTTTAGTGGCCCGGGCCGCGGCCACAAAGTCCTCCTTGACATACCTGTTCAGGAAGCTAACCACTATCGCCTTCTCCTTAGTGTTATGAAGAGGAATGCGGTATAAATAATTAATCTGTGTCTTCGGAAAAGCATAGTTAACTTTCTTACTGATGGCCTCGACGACAGTGAACAAGTTTTCATCTTTTTTAACAGGAATACCTTTGATCTCCACGTTATTAAGACGTGATCTTTGATCACTAGTGGAAAGTAGTAGCTTCGTAATCTTAAGTTCGTTTCGTAAAACTTCCACAGTGTCGTGTAACGGTTCCAGGTCCAAAACCCTAGTTTCAAATCCAGCGATCAGACTGGTCATTGACCTTAGCACTTAGAAATTCGTTAGTGGATTTCAGATCCGACAACTCTTCCTTAATACTCTTCACGTCAGAAACCAACGTAGGCAGGCTGCTCAACTGACGCTTCATTCCTCGGATCTCGTCTAATATGATGTCTAACGACGCAGACCCAGAACTGGCCGCCGGTTGCGGGGACATTGACCTACATGTTAAGCATTTCCATACAGTCCTCCGCTCAGCCCCCAGTTTCCGCCACCCAGCCTCCGAGATGCCGGCACACCCGAAATCCAAGCCCTTCTTACAAAGAGCACACTCGACTCCGTCATTGTAACTAGTATTACACGCAGCACACGTCTTCATTGCAAATAGTACACGCTA
This sequence comes from Ennomos fuscantarius, assembly GCA_905220475.3. Taxonomy (NCBI): domain Eukaryota; kingdom Metazoa; phylum Arthropoda; class Insecta; order Lepidoptera; family Geometridae; genus Ennomos; species Ennomos fuscantarius. The sequence goes on along the minus strand of HG992050.1, from coordinate 5,578,414 downwards.
ACAGGTTTGACGATCTATGCGGTCGGTAACAAATGTGATACGGGTGTTCAGTGTGGACGCTCGCGCGTGACTGGTCGCGTGGTGATGTTACAAACAATATGTGGAGCTAAGTACTTACCTTTTCATTGTACTAATTACCTACTTATTAGTTCTAAGAGTGATAACCTGTATTTGACTTTGGAGTATTTATTATCCTGTATTCATATTATTTTGTAAGAAAGCTGTTGGTTGTCCAAATAAAATGAAATAAATAAAATAAAAAATAAATTAAAATAAATATAACTAACTTTACGTCAGGTTCCCGCTCAGTGTCCGGCGCGTCGTCCCCGCGCCGCGGCTCGCCGCCGCGCGCGCGACACGACTCCGAGGACGAGTATATAGACACGGTCGATGTTAGTGTTGTACGTATGCGCCTGTCCCTTTCACTCCTTACTGCTGTCTCGCTCGGTTAGACGCTTCTTTCTCTAGAACAATCTTTAAAACGATCTATCACCAAAGCGCGCATAATCATTCTTTATACGCGCTATATACATTGTACATGAATTACTGCTTGGATTAATATAATCACTAGGTGGTAGGACTTTATTGCAAAGTTCGTCTAGGTAGGTACCACCGCTTTGCCAGTTATTCTGCTGCCAAGCAGTAGTGCGCAAGCACTACTGTGTTCCGGTTTGAAGGGCACTGTAGCTAGTGAAATTACTGGGCAAATGAGAATTTATGATCTGATCTCACAGTTTAGTAATCTTATTACTAGGTTGTGCTGATGTCTCTGGATGACGTGCGCAGTGCAGTGTCACGCGAACCTCTATACTTTAGAGTTCCGAGTGACACTGCAGCTGATATGGGCAGCCGTGTCGTTTAACATTAGGCGAACGGCTAGCTCGTCACGTCATTCCTTAAAAAAAAAATCCCAGCAGTAATCTTCTAAATATATATAACTCAAAGGTGACTGACTGATTGACATAGTGATATATCAACGCACAGCCCAAACCACTGGACGGAACGGGCTGAAACTTGGCATGCAGGTAGATGTTAACGTAGGAAGCCGCTAAGAAAGGATTTTTCGAAATTCCACCCTTAGGGTGAAATGGGTGGTTGAATTATTTTCCCATAGGCCACGCCGCGGGCGAAACTGCGGGCAGAAGCTCGTTCATGTATATAGCGCGTATAAAGAATTTTTAGGTGGTAGGACTTTTCTGCAAAGTTCGTCTAGGTAGGTACCACCGATTTGTGATGCCAAGCAGTAGTGCGCAAGCACGACTGTGTTCCGGTTTGAAGGGCACTGTAGCAAGTGAAATTTCTGGGCAAATGATACTTCATGACCTAATCTCACAGTCGTAAGATCTTACGACGGATGACGTGCGCAGTGCAGTGTCACGCGACTTTACGAGTTCCGAGTGATACTGCAACTGATATGGGCAGCAAAGTCGCTTAAGATCAGATGAACGACTAGCTCAGATGTCATTCCTTACATATAAGAAACCCTTATTTTGAACTTACTTCCAATTTAAAAAAGGGATTAATAGACTTCTTCTGAAAGTATATTTTCACCTGTAAAGGTATACTTTCAAATGGGTCGTATACAAATTTTATCAAAATGTTTTCAATAGTTTGCTTTTTAAATCAAAGTAACCGAAAATAAAAGTAATTTTGTAGATAAAGCCATTTGAAGTCGTTCTTTTAATTATATTTATTTTATATATTTATTTGGTTTATTGCGACTACGATAGAGAGCAATCCCATCGCAATGGTATTTCACAGCCTTATTAATAAACGGGTATTAGTCTCGGATTACTTACTTCAGCTTTTGCCCTTTTTTGCTACTGGAATATTTAGCTGGATCGAAAGAGACAAAAGAAGGTGTAACTAATCTAAAGCTAGTTCGTGTTTATTAATAAGGCTTTTACAGCCTTATTAATAAACGGGTATTAGTCTCGGATTACTTACTTCAGCTTTTGCCCTTTTTTGCTACTGGAATATTTAGCTGGATCGAAAGAGACAAAAGATGGTGTAACTAATCTAAAGCTAGTTCGTGTTTATTAATAAGGCTTTTACAGCCTTACTAATAAACAGGTATTAGTCTCGGATTAGTTACTTCAGCTTTTGCCCTTTTTTGCTACTGGAATATTTAGCTGGATCGAAAGAGACAAAAGATGGTGTAACTAATCTAAAGCTAGTTCGTGTTTATTAATAAGGCTTTTACAGCCTTACTAATAAACAGGTATTAGTCTCGGATTAGTTACTTCAGCTTTTGCCCTTTTTTGCTACTGGAATATTTAGCTGGATCGAAAGAGACAAAAGATGGTGTAACTAATCTAAAGCTAGTTCGTGTTTATTAATAAGGCTTTTACAGCCTTATTAATAAACGGGTATTAGTCTCGGATTACTTACTTCAGCTTTTGCCCTTTTTTGCTACTGGAATATTTAGCTGGATCGAAAGAGACAAAAGATGGTGTAACTAATCTAAAGCTAGTTCGTGTTTATTAATAAGGCTTTTACAGCCTTATTAATAAACGGGTATTAGTCTCGGATTACTTACTTCAGTTTTTGCCCTTTTTTGCTACTGGAATATTTAGCTGGATCGAAAGAGACAAAAGAAGGTGTAACTAATCTAAAGCTAGTTCGTGTTTATTAATAAGGCTTTTACAGCCTTATTAATAAACGGGTATTAGTCTCGGATTACTTACTTCAGCTTTTGCCCTTTTTTGCTACTGGAATATTTAGCTGGATCGAAAGAGACAAAAGAAGGTGTAACTAATCTAAAGCTAGTTCGTGTTTATTAATAAGGCTTTTACAGCCTTATTAATAAACGGGTATTAGTCTCGGATTACTTACTTCAGCTTTTGCCCTTTTTTGCTACTGGAATATTTAGCTGGATCAAAAGAGACAAAAGATGGTGTAACTAATCTAAAGCTAGTTCGTGTTTATTAATAAGGCTTTTACAGCCTTACTAATAAACAGGTATTAGTCTCGGATTAGTTACTTCAGCTTTTGCTCTTTTTTGCTACTGGAATATTTAGCTGGATCGAAAGAGACAAAAGATGGTGTAACTAATCTAAAGCTAGTTCGTGTTTATTAATAAGGCTTTTACAGCCTTACTAATAAACAGGTATTAGTCTCGGATTAGTTACTTCAGCTTTTGCCCTTTTTTGCTACTGGAATATTTAGCTGGATCGAAAGAGACAAAAGATGGTGTAACTAATCTAAAGCTAGTTCGTGTTTATTAATAAGGCTTTTACAGCCTTATTAATAAACGGGTATTAGTCTCGGATTACTTACTTCAGCTTTTGCCCTTTTTTGCTACTGGAATATTTAGCTGGATCGAAAGAGACAAAAGATGGTGTAACTAATCTAAAGCTAGTTCGTGTTTATTAATAAGGCTTTTACAGCCTTATTAATAAACGGGTATTAGTCTCGGATTACTTACTTCAGTTTTTGCCCTTTTTTGCTACTGGAATATTTAGCTGGATCGAAAGAGACAAAAGATGGTGTAACTAATCTAAAGCTAGTTCGTGTTTATTAATAAGGCTTTTACAGCCTTACTAATAAACAGGTATTAGTCTCGGATTAGTTACTTCAGCTTTTGCCCTTTTTTGCTACTGGAATATTTAGCTGGATCGAAAGAGACAAAAGATGGTGTAACTAATCTAAAGCTAGTTCGTGTTTATTAATAAGGCTTTTACAGCCTTATTAATAAACAGGTATTAGTCTCGGATTAGTTACTTCAGCTTTTGCCCTTTTTTGCTACTGGAATATTTAGCTGAATCGAAAGAGACAAAAGATGGTGTAACTAATCTAAAGCTAGTTCGTGTTTTTTAATAAGGCTGTTAGTGTTTAAAGAAGCGTCTAGTCACGTGTTACTCGCGCCATTAGAACAGTGGTTCTGATGAACTGAAAAATGTTATTATCTCACTCACTCACAACTATTGTGTCGAATCGAAACTGTAGTGTGAGTAACACAGCAATAGAAATGTGCGCTCGTTTCATAACGTTCCTTTAATGGTGCGAGTAATGAACAATTAATTTTTAATTTTCTTTTCTATCTGCTTTTATTGTAATTAACACAATAGTTACTAAAATACGGTGGTCGAACGGTAACGATTTCGCTTTGATGTGAATAAAATATGGTGCTGAATTTCTCGTCGTCTCCTTCTATTATAGCAGGAAATGACCTCGTTAGAAGGAGACGAGAAATTCAATTGCAGATTAATTTTGTGACTGTAAGGCCCGTATTACAGAACTATGCTAATACGTCGATTGATGCTCGATTAGAGATTTCATTCACTAGTTTGATTATTTTGTGAATGGAATCTCGTCATAAGCAGAGATTCACTGAGGGTAGTTCTGTAATACGACCCTAAGGTCCGTATTACAGAACGATGCTCAGTCATCGATCGGTGCTCAAGCAGAGATTTCATTCACTAATTGATCACTTTATGAATGAAATCTCTGCTTGAGCACCGATCTATGACTGAGCGTCGTTCTGTAATACGTTAGTTCTCAAAGTCTTATTTTGTCAGTCAAAATGCAACAGTAAAATGGTGGATATTTTACGGAAGGCTCCATTTGCCACAACTAGTTCACGTTCACGAACACTTAACTGATAATAATCCACACTTTTTTTTATGTTTTGGCTTCACTTAACATAAATTACACACCACTTCATCATAAAGTACACACCACTTAACATAAATAACACACCACTTCATCATACGTTACACACCACATAACATTAATTACACACCACTTCATCATAATTTACACACCACCCAACATAAATTACACGCTACTCATCATAAATTTCACACCGCTCATAAATTACCCGTTTGGTTGGTAATAGTGATTAGCAGGTGAAACCGCGGTGTGCATAATTTAAAATCATTCGTGATATTTGGTCTGTATTTTGATGATATCTTTTTTTTTTTGGAATTGGATCCACACTTTTTTGTATTTAGCCAGTGTCAAGTAATTGATAAATTATCAATATAATCAAATATTTCACGTAAATATGTGTCAAGTCACAGTCGAAGTCATCAAGTCAAGTCATAGTCTAGTCAAAGTCATACTCCTAGTAAAGTGGTGGCAACTTAAAGCTTCTATGGAGTTTTGGAAACAACACGAAAAGAAACGTTTCACCATTATTATACCATTTTCCCACACTTACGCCTGTAATCCAGCACTTAACGAATAGAATGCCACCAATTTTATGCACTAACACTGAAAATAACACAAGTTTTGGAAAATAATACAAAGCGGTGACGCAATCTTTTTCGCGTTCCCCTAATCTACACTTATCACACATTCAAATTTAAAAATACACGGGTTATGGAAAATTCAAAATTTACAACCGCCATTTTATATTCATTTCAATGTTTGTTCACGGTTGTATGGTCTGTATTGATATAATTTGCTGTGACATTGACAGAGCGACCCAGAAGTGCCAATGCCTCAGCAAACCGCGCCAAGACTTAGCAACGGCCACGCTCATCAGATCACATCACAACTAACACGTGAGTACGCCTTATTTATTATTACTCGCGCCAATGAACCACAGAATACATACAGAACAAAATGTTTTTTGATAGTGTTCCTTTTGTAATATTCTTTCACAAGGTGGTAGGACTTTGTTGCAAAGTTCGTCTAGGTAGGTACCACCGCTTTGCCAGTTATTCTGCCGCCAAGCAGTATTGTGCAAGCACTACTGTGTTCCGGTTTGAAGGGCACTGTAGCTAGCGAAATTACTGGGCAAATGAGACTTTATGATCTGATCTCACAGTGGAGTAATTTTATTACCAGTCTGTGCTGATGTCTCAGGATGATGTGCGCAGTGCAGTGTCGCGTGAAACTCTATCTTTTGGGGTTCCGAGTGACACTGTTCTGTTATGGGCGGCCGTGTTGCTTAACATCAGGTAAACGACTAGCTCGTCACAACATTCACTCATATAAAAAAAAAAAAACAAATAAGTTTTATTTTTGTAAACCTGTTGACATCACAAAAGTCCTGACTAACTGACTGACATACATCAACGCACAACCTAAACCGCTGCTCCCAGAGACTTGAATTTTGGAGGGTGTGTTCTTTGTAAAGTGTAGGTATCCACTACAAAAGGGTTTTTCGAAATTCCACCTCTAATAAAGTGAAATGAGTGGTTGAAGTTCGCTAGTGAAATATGAATGTAAATCGATCTGATTGATTATTACAGATCTGAAAGTGTTGGAACAGCTTCCGGGAACGCTGGCGAGATTGGAAGCAGATGTGGCCGCGCTCAGGAAGGCGGTCGAAGGTGATAGGAGGATGCTACAGGTAAACTGGAAAGCTAGTACTGTTCATAATCAAACACTGAATTTAATTTATATTTTATATTTGGCCAAAACTATGCGAGTGTGAATGTACATCTTAATTTTATTTTACTTTATTTTAGCCTTGTGTAGTTCGCGAACGACCTAGTTCAAAAGAGCGCTCCTTTGTGCAAACTACATGAACTAGGTATCAGTTGCGTCTGATTTTAGTTCGTTCGTTCTTTGACCGACCGACTTGCGGCGAGCGGCGAGAGAGGCGCGAGTCGCGAGCGGGAGAGAGAGCGATGATCATACTTATAATATTTTAAATATCGATTACATAAAGGCTGGTTAATTTTAAAGACTTTTTTTCACTTAAATGAACATTAAGAATGGTGTGGACAATGGTGTGGATTGTGTGTCGCATTCTCTAAAACTAAAGTAAACTTAAAGTACTCTTCTGATAAAGGGCAAATGAAAAAGACGGAAATATGTTAATTTCGTTTAGCTTTAGAGTATGCGACACAGAATCGACACCGCCGTTGTGTTATGGGCGGATGTGTCGCTTAACATCAGGTGAACGACTAGCTCGTCACATTATTCATCACAATAAAAAGAAAGATTTTGATATAATTTAAATCGGCACACGCGGGAAGCACCAGGTTTCAAATAAAGATCATCAAAATCGGTTCACCCCGTCGGAAAGTAAATTGGTGACATTTTATTCGTTAAGTGCTGAATTACAGGCATGAGTGTGGGAAAATGGTATAATGATGGTGAAAAGTTTATTTTCGTGTTGTTCCCAAAACTTCATAGAAGCTTCTGGTAAAGTTGCCACCACTTTACTAGGAGTATGACTTTGACTAGACTATGACTTGACTACGACTTGGACTGTGAATTGACTTGACACATTATATAATATTAATTAACTTGAGAAACCATCAATTACTTGACACTGGCTAAATACACAAGAGTGTGGAGCCAAAAACAAAACAAAAAAAATTATAATATGTGTCTAAATGTCAATTGAAGGGTTGAGAATAAAAAGGATTTAACTGACAAATTGATAGTTTCGAGAAAATTGACTTTAAACTTCAACGGCGTCATTTTAATGTAGAGTGCTTATAATGTAATAGAAAAGGTTTATGTACGTTTCAGTTGCTTGATAATGTATTAATTCTATTTTAAAATACTAAATTAGTACTAATTTACACAATTACTGTAAAGATATAATATAATAAAATAAATATAATGTTGTTTTTATGCTAAGCGAACTGTATTCCTGTGACAGATAAACCGTTTTTAGACTAAAAATCTCGAGATTTAAGCCTCATTTCGGTATTTTGAGAATTTATTATTGTAGATAATTTCACGCTGAATCCAACGGTATCCATAAGTCATTTTGTGAAAAAAAAAAACAGTTAAACCCTTTTTGTTCTCACCCCTTCAATTGTCAAGATGGTGACACTAACATTAAACAAAGCAAAAACAAAGTTATACCGACCGATAGATGGAGATAAACTAAAGAAATTTTACTTCAATTTTATTATCCATCTAGCAATAAGACTTTCTCTAAACGATCTGCTGGGCAATCACGTAACTCGATTGTAAAACTCTTTTTGTTCTCACCCCTTGTTATGTTTGCTTACAGCAAGTGTCGAGCGGATGGCGGTGGCCGTGGCAAGAGCTGAGTCCCCCAACATTGTTCCTGCTGCTCGTGTGGCCATTCGTTGCTTACAGGATCGCGGCGCGGCGAGCCCGGCGCGCGTGAGTATATAATGACACTGACATAAGGTAGGGACATCTTTGAAGTAAAACTTCTTTACGAGTTTTGGCGGGAAAGCGAAAACGATTACGTCACCGCATTGTATTATTTTCCAAAACTTGTGTTATTTTCAGTGTTAGTGCATAAAATTGGTGGCATTCTATTTAAGTGCTGGATTACAGGCGTGAGTGTGGGAAAATGGTATAATGATGGTGAAACGTTTCTTTTCGTGTTGTTTCCAAAACTCCATAGAAGCCGAAAGTAAAGTTGCCACCACTTTACTAGGAGTATGACATTGACTAGACTATGACTTGACTTGATAACTTCGACTATGACTTGACACGTATTTGCGTGAAATATCATTAACTTGATAAATTATTAATTACTTGACACTGGGTAAATACACAAAAGTGTGGAGCCAAAACATTAAAAAAAACCTTTACGCACCCTTGACTTGGGGAGTAAGCTGGTGAGCAAGGGTGCTGGGGAATAAGTTGAAGTTCGTTTACGTAGATCTCCATTGTCAACATAACAAGTTACCATTTTGACTATGTATTCCTGTGTGTTTTATCGATTTTTCGAACAGCTGTTACTATAATTCACTCTTTTTTATTATACATTCAGTCTTTCTTTACCTGTGATGACACTTAGCAATGTTTCCCTTTTAATTGTGTTATCGGATCTGGCTACGGTGTACATTATAATAATAATAATAATATACATTATATTGGTAATCGAAATAACTAAATAAATAACAAGGTTATTTATATTATTATGTTGGTATGTCCGGTAAAATGACTACCTATTTACAATTGAAGGGTTGAGAATAAAAAGGGTTTAACTGTCAAATTGACAGTTTCAAGAAAATTGACGTTAAACGTCAACGGCGTCATTTTAATTTAGAGTGCTTATAAGGTAATAGAAAAGGTTTATGTAAGTTTCAGTTGCTAGAAAATGTTTTAAATCTATTTTAAAATACTGAATATAGTCAAAGTCAAAGTCAAAGTCAAAAGATTTATTGCAAATAGGCTAATTTTAGCACTTTTACAAGTCAAAATTATACTAGGTACTTAAAATTAAGTTATTTCACTAAGCATATAAAATTACAAAGTGCTTATTGTCAAATAATATAGCAAGCCCATTACAATATATGAGTTTGAAAAAAAAAAAGCAGTTCTCTTTCTCACTACTGGTGCAAGCAATCCGGCACAATGCAGAATTGAAAACTTTGATCCGAAGCTTCGATTACAACTGTAAAGAAGAAGCTACAAGAAACTTTACAGTGATGTATTTTTTTTGTCTTCTTTCTACTGTCTTTTACAATGTATAGTACTAATTCATACAATTACTGTAATAATAAAACATAATGAAATAAATATAATAATGTTTTTATGCTAAGTGAATAATCCTGTGACAGATAAACCGTTTTTAGACTCAAATCTCGAGATTTAAGCCTCATTTCGGTATTTTGAGAATGTATTATTGAAGATAATTTCACGCTGAATCCAACGATACCTATAAGTCATTTTGTGAAAAAATCAGTTAAACCCTTTTTGTTCTCACCCCTTCAATTGTCAAGATGGTGACACTAACATTAAACAAAGCAAAAACAAAGTTATACCGACCGATAGATGGAGATAAACTAAAGAAATTTTACTTCAATTTTATTATCCATCTAGCAATAAGACTTTCTCTAAACGATCTGCTGGGCGATCACGTAACTCGATTGTAACTAATAGAAACATAAATTTGTATGGATTTGACAGTTTGAATACGCAGCTTATGTTCATAGTTAGTATGGAAATTTCTCCTGTTGCGTTGCAATCAAAGTTTCGTGATCCCCCTGATAAAGCCCTTGTAATTTTAAAGAATTCTCTGTGCTCTTAATTCTAAGATATTTTTTTTGTCTACCACAGGTAATCACCGCTACTACATGCATGGGACGCCACAAGTTAAGGTCAAGTTTGGGCCTCTCGTTCACCACACTCGCCGTCACTGATCATAATTCATGGTTGCATGGACCAGACATCTACAAAACTTCAATTTTAAAAAGCTTTCGTCACTTACTTTAATGTACTTTTTTATTGCTTACTTATATAAAAACAGTAATTTTTAAACCTTTATTTAAAAGAATACTATTTTCATTTAATTTTATTATAACTATAAAATAAATCGTTTTACTTTTCAGTATCCAAAAATTTCCATGTTACACACAGGTTAACTGGAAGATAATGCTCTCTAGCATTAAGTTCGCCTTTGTACCTACATTTGTTATTTGTGCAATAAAGCATTTTCTATCTATCTAGTATCCACGAGGCAAAAAGAATTGATTTTTCGTTCAAAGGTTAAAATGTTGTTCAATTTAAATTCTTAAAATAAGTTTTTCGTTTTTTGCCCGTGTTACTATCAGCTGTACTATCAGTAGTAACATGGGCATTAATTATTTCCCATAGTACTACCGACAGGTTCAGTGATAAAGACGGAAGTTTTTACGCGCGTCGAGCACCTTTTGGGTAAACAAAATGCTTGAAACACGCGTCTCTCAAGTTACTTAATTTTCACTTCTATCGGCATTCCATTTTTTTTACCTGCGGTACTACCAGTACTGAAGCAGTAAAAAAATTACATGCAATCTAGTGAAGCAACGGAACAGTCCTCTGGTCTATGGAACCAATGATTTTGGTCTGTGTATTGCGCAACGTTTTCGCACGTTGCCTATATTTATAATGTGAATAATAATATATTATGTTGTGGGGATATAGTGTGATTTATTTTAATTATATTTTTCCATTGTCTAATCTTTTTTGTACGCACTCTGCCGTTTTGTTTATTAGTGAATTTTAATCACAAAAATCAAATATTATTGCATTTTAATTTTCACACTAAACTACATAATCATCTATTCATTTTACATGAATTTATTAAAATTAATAACAATAAAATATTGTAAACATATTTCAATGCATATTATCATCATTTTATTATTTACAATTATTAATGTAAGTAAATTATTGTGAAATCATTTTGGTGGAAGTTTGCAAGCCCTTTTTGTAAAAGCACTTAAAATTTTAAGTGCTTTTACAAAAAGGGCTAAAGTAATTACTTTTTTGGCCACAAGATCAGCTGTTTAATAATTATGCACTCACATGAACAATGTAATAATGATTTACTTTAATAAGACTACATAAGCCAATGTCCACAAGTTGTTAGTTTATTTTATAACATTAGTAACAACAAGATTTTTTGCATTATAATTTATTTATGATGTATCTTGTATGTACTATCCACTAATAAATAAATATCAAATTTTAGGAAATAAAATGGACAAAAACATATAATCGAATCGCTGACTTGTGTTGCTTAAAAAATAGAAATTATTTACTTTTTATGGTCTGTGGTTGCATAATAATTTATGATAATAATATGTTCACTATTGTATATGTTATCTATCGTGACAGATTTTAACAATTACAAATATCACAGAATTTTTTACAATATGTTATTATTATTAAATTAGCTACATTTTGGTTATTCAAAATAAGTAAGACTGGGTTTTTTGATAATTATGGACATAAATAAGGGTTAAGGTAATTTAATTAATTTTAATTAAATGTTATTCTTTGCTATCTTTGAATTAATTTACTGACAAAGGAAGTCTTACATTATAAAAAATTAGGTTCAATTTCGTTTCAAAAAAAGTGCACGTCTTCATTTATAGGCGTTTAAAATTTTATTGTTTATGGAGTCGAATCCTGGTCTCCGGCACCACTAGCACGGACCGAATTTAAAAGGAAAAGAGGGGCAATTAAATATTGCCCCTCTTTTACTTTTGATCGATTTTTTTCCGCGACCGTGGATTAAACAGGCTTATCCACTGACCGGACCGAATTAAAAATATTGCCCTTCTTTTAATCCATTTATTTCCGCGATCGTGGATTAAAGAAGTTTATCCACTGACCGGGCCGAATTAAAATAATGGCCTCTCTTTTGATCAGTTTTTTCCGCGACCGTGAATTAAACAGGTTTATCCACTGACCGGGCCGAATTAAAAATGTTGCCCCTCTTTTTATCAATTTTTTCCGCGACCGTGGATTAAACAGAATTATCCACTGACCTAGAAAAGTGGATGACATTTTTGTACCCGATCCGTGCTAGGCACTGATGCATTTCTGTGGGTTTAAAATCAATCGAAAATTGTAGCATTATGTCCATAGTAAAATATCTTTTACTATTTTTTCTCAAATGTTCTGTTATTTTATACATTTATGTTAAGCCGTAGTTTCATTATTGTTAGGTTATGTAATCTTTTATATGTGATATGTAGGTTTAAATGTAACAGGTGTATGAAACCTTTACATGAATGCATCAGTTTAGTTCAAAATTCATTTAGTTTTATTTAAACTTAGTGATATTTTCCGGTTGAAAATGGTTGTCTGTAAATTCGGTTTATGGACGATAATTTACGTGATAGCGTCATAAGAAAACTCTTAGACCGATCGTGCCTCTCTATCGCTTGTTCCGCGCTCTCGCTTGCACGCTCGGCTCAGGCTGAACGTGACAAATTTAATTCGTGATAACATCTTATAAATCGATATTTATAGAATCATTTCAAAAGTGGTGCATTTTTGTAAACGGTACTTTAAATATTTTATTTTATTCCACCTTAAGGGCTAAGTCAAGTTATACATAATTGTGATTATGTATAGAAATAAACTATTGAAAGATTATATTTAGTTCTGTTCAAATGATTTCAGTTACGCAAAATATTCTTGTTTCTTGTGTGTATGAGGAATCGGTGTGAATTAAGAACTATTTGTTATATAATTATGAAATAAAGGGGTTTATTATATAGTTTATTTTTTATTGCTACTTATTCATTTGACGAGTGATTTTTGATAAATTTTTTAAACTATAATAATGGTAACTAATAATCGAATGTCAGTCGAAAATCCCGATCTGTGTAAGAAAGGCAAATATCAGAATGACCTATGTATTCGTCATCAACTGGAATCATCCACTGCTGAACAAAGGAGCTTGCCGCATGCATCCATCGGCTCACACAGATTTGAACCACGTCCGCGGTCCACCTAGCTATTCATAATAATAACGCCCAACGATCACATACATAGATCTTGGACCCTAACTAGGATTCCATGTCTAGGGACCCAGGAACTACGAAGACCATGGTCTCACAACATTCAGACTCAGAATAAATATTAGCGATTTTTTTCTGTGCACAAATACTTGTCCTGCCGCGGGAATCGAACTCCCCGACGGGTTATCAACTGACCTCAACCAAGAAACACACACACCTCGGGATAAGTAATAGTATTCTGTGACCACAACACAGAGGCTGTCAATATGATAAATTGACTGGCCCGATAGTTCAGTTGGTAGTAGCCCTGCCTTCTGAACTATGTTGTTGGTTGTGGGTTCGATTCCCATCCAGGACAAACATTTGTGTGTTGAACATAGGTTTGTTCTGTGTCTGGGTGTTATATTGTATTCTATGTATGTATTTACCAACAAAAAGTATCTAAGTATTGTATCAGTTATCTGGTTCCCATAGTACAAGCTTTGCTTAGTTTGGGACTAGATGGCGCTGGGTGAAATGTCCACACATATTATTATTATTATTATAATATATTAATGTACCTACATGCAAATATTCTTGGTTTGTATTGATTATTGCGAAATAAAACACAGTGATTTATAAAAACATATTTAATTCTTACGTTTCGTAATAGGTACTCGTTTATACAGTTATGATAAGATAATATCAACAAGCTTTATCCATGAGCTACGGCAAACGAGCCACATTATACAGAAATAAAAGATATTTTTTCCTTTTTCTATTTCATGAATTAGGAACAGAAACCGATGATACATTTTAGGTTTAACCACAAAAGCTTTTAAACAAGCCTTAAACAAGTGTTAACCTGCTGTTTTGTATTGTTAAACACACGTTTAAAGTCTGTCTAAGCCTTGTTTATGTATTTGTGGTAACACGGTTTATTTTCTTGGTAGTTCAAATTGGATTTAGACACCTAATTGCAGTTCTTGTCTATCGATCTCTAAGAAAAGACTACATTTTTAGAACAGGCAAATTAATTTGATATTACACAAATTAATTATACCTACTCCAGAACAAATCGAGTGGCGTATGATGACTCCATTCTTTAGTGGTCCACGTAATGCAACACTCTTGTCAGATTATATATTTTAGGTTACTTTAAGTGTATACTAAAGCACCAAATATATTTAAGCAATAAATAAATGTAGCTCGTCTGCCAATACCCTCAAATAACGTGATATCGGTGAAAAGAAGCCTACAACACTACAACAATCAGTTTGTACATAATCGTATTTAATTTCATGAACTTTATATAAGTGACATATAATATTGATAACGAATGGTGGTTATATAGATAGGAAATAAAAAAAAAAGTCAAGGTGGAAAAAAGACACTTCCTTTAACTCTCTTATTCATAAACGCGGATTATTCCTTACGGTCCACTCATACCGCCACCACCGGTCAATTTTCAAAATATCTTTATTATTAATAATTATTTTACCAAATTATACAATAACGAGCTTCTGCCTGCAGCCTCGCCCACGGCGTGGCCTATGGGAAAATAATTCAACCACCCATTTCGAATTTAGAAAAAAACCTTTCTTAGCGGATGCCTACGTCATAACATCTACCTGCATGCCAAATTTCAGCCCGATCCGTCCAGTCAGTCACCTTTGAGTTATATATATTTAGATGAAGATGATAATAACGCCCAACGACATAGATCCTGAACCCTAACTAGGATTCCCTGTGTCCCAAGAACTACGAGGACCATGGCCCCACAACACTCAGACTCAGAACAAGTATTTGTGCTTTATTTTCAGTGCACATATACTTGTCCTGCCGCGGGAATCGAACCGGCCACCTCCGGGTTATGAGCCGACCTGCTCAACCCATCATAGAGGCTGTCAATAGTATTTATACTGTTTTTGAATAAGGAAACAATAGGAATAGTTCATGTTAAATCAATTGCATATTATTACCAAAAGACAAGTAAATATTTGCCACATTCGTTACCAATATGTTTAATGTTTTAGTTACGCTAACGAAAACAGTTATTTTTCAGCGCTTTTTAATGGTAATACTAATCAAACACGCTTCAAATAATTTTATTAAATGCTGCATAATTTTAAAAGAAATCAATATAACTCCATTTTCAGCATAGCGTATCCAAGCTAATAGTTTATGATTTGACAAACTTTTACAGTGATCGCGCCATAGTCGCTGGTATTGCCAGTTCATAGTCAAACGTCACTGGATAATTCAAGGGGTGAGAACAAAAAGGGTTTAACTGTCCAATTCATAGTTTCGAGAAAACTGACTTTAAATTTCAACGGCTTCATTTTAATGTTTAGTTTGTTTTCATTTTAATTTTAATGTTGCTTATAAGGTAATATAAAAGGTTTATATAAGTTTTAGTTGCTTGAAAATGTATTAATTCTATTTTAAAATACAAAATATAGACCTAATTCGTATAATTTCTGTAAAAATATAATAATGTTTTTATGCTAAGCGAACTGTATTCCTGTGTCAGATAAACCGTTTTTAGACTGAAAATCTCGAGATTTAAGCCTCATTTCGGTATTTTGAGAATGTCTTATTGTAGATAATTTCACGCTGAATTTATTGATACCCATAAGTCATTTTGAGAAAAAAAATCAGTTAAACCCTTTTTGATCTCAGCCCTTCATTGTCAGATTTTTTTAAAACATTATTAAATAGATGTGATCAGAATAGTTAGACAAATATTTAATTAGCAAAACTTTGAAGATTACAACACAGTTTTTAATACATTATACAAAGCTACACTTTGCTATACATGTGACAA
Source organism: Ennomos fuscantarius (assembly GCA_905220475.3). Classification (NCBI taxonomy): domain Eukaryota; kingdom Metazoa; phylum Arthropoda; class Insecta; order Lepidoptera; family Geometridae; genus Ennomos; species Ennomos fuscantarius. The sequence goes on along the minus strand of HG992050.1, from coordinate 5,562,469 downwards.
ACATTTTTAAATAAGCCTAAAATTTTGTACACACATGGCAACACTTTTCGAATCACTCCAAAAGTACTCTGGTGTTTTTTTAAAATAGAATACGATTAGAAATGTAATAAACATTTATATTCAATTACAACGTGCGTAAGTTCTAGAAATGCATATTTATAAAATTACTAGCTGCGCCCCGCGGTTTCACCTGCGTGGTGATGATGATGATGAAAAATAGATAACAAACTATTCTCAGACCAACCAAGTGTCAATATAAACTGACTTTAAATTTCAACGGCTTCATTTTAATGTTTAGTTTGTTTTCATTTTAATTTTAATGTTGCTTATAAGGTAATATAAAAGGTTTATATAAGTTTTAGTTGCTTGAAAATGTATTAATTCTATTTTAAAATACAAAATATAGACCTAATTCGTATAATTTCTGTAAAAATATAATAATGTTTTTATGCTAAGCGAACTGTATTCCTGTGTCAGATAAACCGTTTTTAGACTGAAAATCTCGAGATTTAAGCCTCATTTCGGTATTTTGAGAATGTCTTATTGTAGATAATTTCACGCTGAATTTATTGATACCCATAAGTCATTTTGAGAAAAAAAATCAGTTAAACCCTTTTTGATCTCAGCCCTTCATTGTCAGATTTTTTTAAAACATTATTAAATAGATGTGATCAGAATAGTTAGACAAATATTTAATTAGCAAAACTTTGAAGATTACAACACAGTTTTTAATACATTATACAAAGCTACACTTTGCTATACATGTGACAAACATTTTTAAATAAGCCTAAAATTTTGTACACACATGGCAACACTTTTCGAATCACTCCAAAAGTACTCTGGTGTTTTTTTAAAATAGAATACGATTAGAAATGTAATAAACATTTATATTCAATTACAACGTGCGTAAGTTCTAGAAATGCATATTTATAAAATTACTAGCTGCGCCCCGCGGTTTCACCTGCGTGGTGATGATGATGATGAAAAATAGATAACAAACTATTCTCAGACCAACCAAGTGTCAATATAAACTGACTTTAAATTTCAACGGCTTCATTTTAATGTTTAGTTTGTTTTCATTTTAATTTTAATGTTGCTTATAAGGTAATATAAAAGGTTTATATAAGTTTTAGTTGCTTGAAAATGTATTAATTCTATTTTAAAATACAAAATATAGACCTAATTCGTATAATTTCTGTAAAAATATAATAATGTTTTTATGCTAAGCGAACTGTATTCCTGTGTCAGATAAACCGTTTTTAGACTGAAAATCTCGAGATTTAAGCCTCATTTCGGTATTTTGAGAATGTCTTATTGTAGATAATTTCACGCTGAATTTATTGATACCCATAAGTCATTTTGTGAAAAAAATCAGTTAAACCCTTTTTGATCTCAGCCCTTCATTGTCAGATTTTTTTAAAACATTATTAAATAGATGTGATCAGAATAGTTAGACAAATATTTAATTAGCAAAACTTTGAAGATTACAACACAGTTTTTAATACATTATACAAAGCTACACTTTGCTATACATGTGACAAACATTTTTAAATAAGCCTAAAATTTTGTACAATCCAAAAGTAAAATGTTGCCATGTTCAATTAGTTTAAATATTAAAATAATTAACCATGGCAACACTTTTCGAATCACTCCAAAAGTACTCAGGTGTTTTTTTAAAATAGAATACGATTAGAAATGTAATAAACATTTATATTCAATTACAACGTGCGTAAGTTCTAGAAATGCATATTTATAAAATTACTAGCTGCGCCCCGCGGTTTCACCTGCGTGGTGATGATGATGATGAAAAATAGATAACAAACTATTCTCAGACCAACCAAGTGTCAATATAAATTTCATCAAAATCGGTTCAACCGTTTCGGTGGAGTAGGTATGGTAACAAACACTGTCACGACATTTTTTTATATATATAGATAGTTATTAATACATCATCAGAAATGAGATTGTTTATAATACAGGTTACCGTTTCACCAGTCAAAATCAAATTGTATATACTGGGTGTTGATTTGCATCCTCTCACTTATAGAACAAGAATAAATGATAACAAACGCAAAGCGTGAAAAACCGAATTACTTTACTTATATGGCTTTTTTCTCATGGATGCCATTGTCAGAATTGGATAAAATAGGACCACACAGGAGCTTTCAAATAAAAAAGTACCATCAAAATCGGTTAACCCAGTCGAAATTTCTGAGGTAAAAAACATTTTAAAACACAGTCGAATTGAGAACCTCTTTTTACGAAGTCGGTTAAAAATATAAAAAAATACTTTGCTATTGGGGGCTACTTGTATTTCATAAAAAAAAAAAAATATTCAGATACTAATTCAATGTAATTATAACGATAATAATAACGCCCAACAATCATACATAGATCTTGGACTCTAATAACGCCCAACAATCATACATAGATCTTGGACTCTAATAACGCCCAACAATCATACATAGATCTTGGACTCTAATAACGCCCAACAATCATACATAGATCTTGGACTCTAATAACGCCCAACAATCATACATAGATCTTGGACTCTAATTACGCCCAACAATCATACATAGATCTTGGACTCTAATAACGCCCAACAATCATACATAGATCTTGGACTCTAATAACGCCCAACAATCATACATAGATCTTGGACTCTAATAACGCCCAACAATCATACATAGATCTTGGACTCTAATTACGCCCAACAATCATACATAGATCTTGGACTCTAATAACGCCCAACAATCATACATAGATCTTGGACTCTAATTACGCCCAACAATCATACATAGATCTTGGACTCTAATAACGCCCAACAATCATACATAGATCTTGGACTCTAATAACGCCCAACAATCATACATAGATCTTGGACTCTAATAACGCCCAACAATCATACATAGATCTTGGACTCTAACTAGGTTTCCGTGTGCCAAGGATCCAAGAACTAATAGGACCACGGTCCCACAACACCGAGACACAGGAAGTGTTTTCATTTTTTTTCCAAATACTTGTCCTGTAGCGGAATTGAACCCGCTGCCTCCGAGTTATAGCAGACCTGCTCAACCACCACACCACAGAGGCTGTTAATCTTAAATTATATAATTAGGGGATTCAGTGTATGCACTACAAAGAACCCCTACAAATATGGAGGGGATACAAAGCAACAACCCGTATAGTTTATCTATTTGGTACAATGGTATACACCCTATAAAGGTATAAATAGGTAATGTTATTTTGTAAAATAAATAACGGATAAACTCACGTCGATTATAAAGTCAAAATTACTCCGATCAGGTTTGGGATATATTCGATGTCCTTCTTCTGGGAGCCATTTACGTATCCAGCAGTTACGTGCTGACGCTCGCGAAAGCCCTCGCAGCTTGCGTTAGTAACTGGCTCCCAGAAGAAGGACATCGAATATGTCCGAAACCTGGTCGGAGTAATTTCGACATTGACGTGAGTTTAGCCGTTATTTAATTAACAAAATGTGTCATGCTCACGATTGTTTTCAAACTAAAATAGGTAAAATAATATTATATTACGTATAAACTAGGAAATTGTACTTAATGTAACATGGAATGCTGTAGTTAAGATATATTTTGTACATAATGTGGAAACTGCAGTGCTGTGAGATTCGTTTAATAACAGTACATAAACCAACAAAAAAAAAATTAAAATATTTTTAGTTTATGTAATATTTTTACGGAAAATACAATAAATTTAATAACATTAATATTTACAATTAAAAATCTAAAAATAAATTGTAAATGCTATCAAAACAAAAACATGATAAGGTTTAAAACTTAAACAACAAAATGTTTACAAAACAAATTATAAAAAAAAAACATGGCTCTTTTAATAGGAACTTAAAACTAGTTTATTATTTAATAATAATAATGATAAAGATCACAATTAAGTTAAGATTGGAATTTAATAACACATGGGCCATTGAAGGGAAACAATTTTAATCAATTGTCACCCTAAAGGGTGAAAAATTAAATAATTATACCTTCTTAATAGCGTCGTATTTTTCAAGGCGACCTTAAGTTTGAACTTCTCTAATCCTCATTAAATTAAGACGTTTCATATTATTATTTGAAAGGCGTAGCTTTAAAATAAGAATACAAAACCTATATTAAGAGATATTTGCTGCATCATAGAATATTTGTATGAAATAGTAATAACGCTCAATAATCTCATACACAGATCCTGGACCCTAACTAGGATTCCGTGTCTAGGGACCCAGGAACTACGAGGACCATGGTCCCACAACACCCACACACAGAACAACAATTTGCGCTTTTTCCCGTGCACAAATATTTTCCTGGGTCCCTAGACACAGGGAATCCTGGTTAGGGTCCAGGATCTATGTATGTGATCGTTTGCCGTTACAATAAAAACAAAAGTCATTTTTACTTGTATTATCATCATTTTGTATAGCCCTTCAAATTCATCCCAAATTATCTCCTAGTTAAAATTTATCTTATTACATAAAAATAACAAAAGCACACCACAATAATCATAACTGTGCAAGACAAAAACAATAAACGTAGTGCAGTAAAGCACAAATTTCAATGTACAAAATTATGAAACGTTTAAAATTTATCGCATTTACATACTTTCATGTAAATATACATTGAAACTGCGTGGAAACTATTTAATATTGTACTTTATGTTCATGAATTTGGTGAAATGGTCAAAATATCAAAAACATTGTTTTGCTGATTTATAATAATTAACCTTAGTTATTACTAACCCGAACTATTAGTTAGTTTTGACTAACCCGATAGCTCAGTTGGTAGACGCTTAGACGGGACGACATAAACTAGTCGAATATTGAACTGTTTTATCAACTAGTCTATAGTTGACGATAAACGGTCTCGTTGCGTCGCTACTAAAGGCGTCAACGACCCACCACTAGTAGTAGCCCTGCATTCTGAACTCTGGGTTGTGGGTTCGATTCTCACCCTGGACAAACATTTGTGTGATGAACATAGATGTTTGTTCTGTGTCTGGGTGTTATATTGTATTATAAGTATGTATTTACAAACAAAAAGTATCTAAGTATTGTATCAGTTATCTGGTTCCCATAATACAAGCTTTGCTTAGTTTGGGGCTCGATGGCGTTGTGTGAGATGTCCACACAAATATATATATATTATTTTATTATTTTTTATTATTGATCAGCAAAAAATGGTTTTGATATTTTAAATTTAAGTGTGTTTAGTAACAGATTGTACACTGTTTATGTGTAATTTTTATAAGTCGTCCTATATATGCACACACAACTGATATATTAAATAATAATATCTTCCAACGATCACATACATAGATCCTGGACCCTAACTAGGATGTAAGTATTAGGATGTATTTAGATTTATATTTACTAAGTTATAGGTAATAGTTTCTGTTTATCTGTATTTCTTTTTATTCTAATCTAGCTTCTGCCCGCGGTTTCGCCCGCGTGGCCTATAGGAAACGAAGAAATTTTTTCATAGATAATTCAACCGCCCAATTCACCCTTTTAGGGGTGGAATTTCAAAACCCTTTCATAGTGGATACCTACACTTTACAAAGAACACATCCTTCAAATTTCAAGTCTCTGGGAGCAGCGGTTTAGGCTGTGCGTTGATATATGTCAGTCAGTCAGTCAGGACTTTGAATTTTATATGTATAGATTGTTTTACACCGCCGTGTATTATTTTTATCTTTTGATACTTCCATCCAAAGGTTGTCTGGAAGAGACCGCTATTAGCGATAAGACCACCCATTGTTGAACTAGTACGTAAGATTTATTCATTCCTGTATTATGTAAATTTCATTGGTGAGACGATAAAGAGTTATCTATCTAGGATTCCCTGTGTCTAGGGACCCAGGAACTATGGGGACCATGGTCAACAACACCCAGACACAGAACAAGTATTTACGCTTTGTTTGTGCACAAATAATTGTTCCGTCGCGGGAATCGAACCCGCCACCTCCGGGTTATGAGCCAACCTGCTCAACCACTACACCACAGAGGCTGTATTGCATAATTATAGTTGATACATCAATATGTTTGAATTAGGTTTTATGAATAACCTTTATAATGGTGTTGGTGCAGCAAGGAACTTCATATGGATAACTTAACATTATCCATACATTTAGATTAAGGCCCTTATTACAGAACTATTCTCAGTCGTCGATTGATCCTCAAGATGAATGATCATTTTGTGAAAGAAATCTCGTCTTGAGCTGAGATTCACTACTGAGCGTTGCTCTGTAATGCGGGCCTAATTCAAAGAAATATTTTATATTGAAATTAAGTGAAGTTTATGTAAATAAGCAAGTAATTTTGATATTGTAAAAGCAAAAGTAAAAAAACTTAAAAAAAAAACGAAAAAAGAAAATGATTGTAGTATTATTTACATGACTTGAACTTAATTTTGAATAGATTTTGAAGAACCAAAATTACGCCAATCTTTTTATAAATAGCTTCACAAACTGTTACCAAACATCATTCTGTCATCGTAAAGACTCAACCGATTAGACTCACTGGCCCTACCTTTTTGTAAAGCTCGGTCACGTCTAGCCCGTCTTACTGCTACGGGCAAATCGCCCGGAGTTTTGACCCTACCCGCTGGGTTTAGCAAGTGTATATCTCCAGCAGACGTAAATAATTCGCTGACTTGTTCCAAAGAATGCTGTTTCCTTGTCAACAAATGTTTGAGACACGGTTTAGGGGTGGGACTTGAATTGCGTATTTTCAAGTCCGCAGTATCGATTTCCCCGTTCATAGCTGCTAGATAAACTGGATTGTCCCCACTGTAACCGTTGACCAAGTTTTCTTTATCGTTAGGATCGCTGAATTCGTTGTCAAAATTGGTGTACTTATTTTGGGTTTTGTTGAAATTGATCGCTCTGCTTTGGCTTTCTTTCAAAACGTCCGTTGATTTTGGTATTGTATGCATTGTTATTTTCGAGCCCCCGTTTTCTGATAGCAACAGCAGATGCTCGTCTTCGCTGCTGGAGCAATCTGAGCTGAGATCAAACGGACTGACTGGGGCATTGTAATTATCTGCATTATCAATGTACTGTAGCTCTAAATTGATACTGGCACGGGATGAAGACGCACTGTTAACAATTTTGTCACAGCTTAATCTTTTCTTCATGGTTGAGTCTTCGGATTCAGAGTTAGATTTGAACATACTTTGCGAAAACGTTGAGCTTCTGACAGATTGTTTGACGCTTTCCGAGCTGCCTTTTGCTTTGCTTTTCATTTCGTAATCTGGCTTCGCTTTGGGTACGATGACTGCGAAGATTTGGTTAGGTGTTCTTGTGTCACTTTCTCTCGGTGGCAACTCTTTGAATCCGAGGACCTTGTCTTCCATCATCGTAGGAGAAAGGGTCATGTTCGGTGGCGATAAGCAAGGAGGATCAAAGCTGAAGTTTCTTTCCTGATCCAGCACCAAGTTGGAAGGTCGTTCAAAGCCAACGTTGGTAGGTTTGTCGTTCACTATGGATGTTTTCGTTCGCTGTGAACTTTCAGGGACCAATTTCACTTCGGTCTCCACCTTTCCGTTTAACTTTTCAAAGAACTTCCTGATGCCCCATTTTGGTTTTTCCACTTTCACTTCTTGGAGCAAGTTCGTTTGCTTCGGCGCCCTTTCTCTGTCCGAGTCTTGGGAGCTGACATCGTTTTGGACATATTCGAGTGGTCGCTGGTACGATCGAATTTCGTTTAGGGAGTTTTCTTGAATGGGAATCCTTGCGTGGCTCGTTCTGGCGACTGACAAGCAATTTTCTTCGTTCGTCACACTTGGCTCTGAGCTTTGGGCTGGTGCAGTGATGTCCTATAAAAACAATGTAGAATGTTGTACAGTACCGGTATAAACCTTGTACGGTATAAAAAACATATAAACAAAAGACTAGCCTCCCCTAGAGAATGGTCGCGACTTTCAATAGTGTCCACTTTTCCAGTGGACGTAGTCTTCTCGATCCTCTTATCCCGGCAACGGCCCAAGCCGAGACTCGGCCCTTGCGCTAGTTGCCTTCCGCTTTTGACGTTAAGCATCTGCTCTCCCACCCGGTGACGCTGTAAAGGTCGGTAGAGAACAACAGCATTAGCCCGTTCAAAAAAAAGTTATTTCCTTCAACATACCTTTAAGCATGATGATCCTAGCCGATCTTCAACATACCTTTAATCATGATGATCCTAGCCGATCTTCAACATATCTTTAAGCATGATGATCCTAGTCGATCTTCAACATAACTTTAATCATGATGATCCTAGTCGATCTTCAACATACCTTTAATCATGATGATCCTAGCCGATCTTCAACATATCTTTAAGCATGATGATCCTAGTCGATCTTCAACATAACTTTAATCATGATGATCCTAGTCGATCTTCAACATACCTTTAATCATGATGACCCTAGTCGATCTTCAACATACCTTTAATCATGATGACCCTAGTCGATCTTCAACATAACTTTAATCATGATGACCCTAGTCGATCTTCAACATAACTTTAATCATGATGACCCTAGTCGATCTTCAACATAACTTTAATCATGATGACCCTAGTCGATCTTCAACATAACTTTAATCATGATGACCCTAGTCGATCTTCAACATAACTTTAATCATGATGACCCTAGTCGATCTTCAACATACCTTTAATCATGATGACCCTAGTCGATCTTCAACATAACTTTAATCATGATGACCCTAGTCGATCTTCAACATAACTTTAATCATGATGATCCTAGCCGATCTTCAACATACCTTTAAACTCTTATGTATGAGTTGCACCGCGTGCTGTTGCGTGTTTGTGTGCGTGTTCCGTTCTATACACGCGTTACGTCCGATGTGTGGGTGCGGGTATAGAAGGGGGGTGGTGACGTCACACGGCTGGCTGGCGGTACAGTTCGAGTTCTTATCCGGTTCCGGTGGTACGTTTGGGGTGTCACCTGTGTAACAATAACATCCTTTTAAAAAAAGGGTTAAATCGTCTTTATCATCCGAGAAATACTTGGATGATATAATCATAAATATATATTTGAAACGATTTTGATGCTTTTATGGGACCAATCTAAAAATATAATATTTAAGCAAAAAAAAACCAATTTTCCAAATCAACAATTGACAGTTCCAATGTAACATACATTTAAAAAAAAACTAGTGGCTTTAGACCACACGACTGAAGTAAAACTTCTTCAGTTTAGCTCCATCTATCGGAACTTTGGTTTTGCTTTGTTTAATGTTAGTGTCACCATTTTGACAATTGCCAATTGTTATTTTACCGGACATACCAACATAATAATAAAAAAAATTAATTAGAGATATATATATATATATATATATATATATATATATATATATATATATATATATAAAGAGAGAGAGAGAGAGAGAGAGAGAGAGAGAAAGAGAGAGAGAGAAAGAGAGAGAGAGAGAAAGATATAGAGGGTACAGAGAGTTGGATGTCTACGTGAACCAACTTCCTTACGCCTCAAATTCACCAGCTTACTCCCCAAGTTAAGCGTGCGTAAATAAGTTTTACTTCAAAAAACATATTTCGTTTCCTTTTTTGAAATCGGTTGGATTAAAGTTGACGTTTACCTTGCGGTTGGGTGTGCGGGTGAAGCATATTGTCGTGTATCTGTGGCGGTTGTGTGCAAACGAGCTGTTTCAGTTCAATCATTCGTTCCTCCACGCACACCGCTGTTAGTCTGTGGAACAATAACAAAGCGATACATTCAAACCCCGAGAGTTTTGGCAGGAAAACGAAAAAGACCGCATTGTCGCATTGTATTATTTTCCAAAACTTGTGTTATTTTCAGTGTTAGTGCATAAAATATGTGGCGTTTTATTCGTTAAGTGCTGGATTACAGGCGTGAGTGTGGGAAAGTGGTATAATGATGGTGAAACGTTTCTTTTCGTATTGTTTCCAAAACTCCATAGAAGCTTCTAGTAAAGTTGCCACCACTTTACTAGGAGTACGACTAGACTATGACTTGACTTGATGACTTGGACTGTGAATTGACACATATTTGCGTGAAATATCATTAACTTAACACTGGCTAAATGCACCAAAGTATGGAGCCAAAACATAAAAAACCCCCCTCCCATTGTGAAGCGCAATAATAGTTATCTCGTATTTCGTTTCTTCCTATCAAATCAAAAATAGGCTAAGATAAAACAAGAAAAAAGACTACGTAGCTATTCCCTTGTTATGCAGTATTTATTAGTAATGGAACGTACCCATACTACGTTACACATTTTTCCCAATTTTTATACCAATAGTGTCTGAACAGGTATCTTTTAGGCAAGCGTGTTATACCCTAGAACGCATCGTCACTTACCATCATGTGAGATATTGGTAAAACACAAAACTATCCCATTTTTACTGGGTGGTAGGACTTTACTGCAAAGTTCGTCTAGGTAGGTACCACCGCTTTGCCAGTTATTCTGCCGCCAAGCAGTAGTGCGCAAGCACTGCTGTGTTCCGGTTTGAAGGGCACTGTAGCTAGTGAAATTACTGGGCAAATGAGACTTTATGATCTGATCTCACAGTTTAGTAATCTTATTACTAGATTGTGCTGATGTCTCTGGATGACGTGCGCAGTGCAGTGTCACGCGAACCTCTATACTTTAGAGTACCGAGTGACACTGCAGCTGGTATGGGCAGCCGTGTCGTTTAACATCAGGCGAACGGCTAGCTCGTCACGTCATTCCTTAAAAAAAAAAAAAAAAAAAATCAAACAATAAAAAAATGTTCCCACAGACAAACGTTTTTTTGTTCTGCACAAATACTTGTCCAGTCGCGGGAATCGAACGCGCCACCTCCAGTCGACCTGCTCAATCACCACACTACAGAAGTTACCATTTTTTTTTTATTATGTTACCTGGCTTCAGCGTCATGGTCCCAGCATTCGTCGCAAGTTTCAGTCGCTATTCTCAAAGCCCTCGATTCCTGCACTGGACCTTTAGGGAGCGGTGGTCGCACTTTGTTACGGGATACTAGACTCTGTGAACGAGTAAATTAAGCTCATTAAAAAGTTTGAATCCGCGGGTGAAACCAAGGCGAGATTTATGCTCTATCGCTAAATCGTTAGTTTACGAAATCTACGCGACATTACAAGTGGTACTATAATAATAATAATAATAATATTTGTGGACATTTCACACAGCGCCATCTAGCCCCAAACTAAGCAAAGCTGGTACTATGGGAACCAGATAACTTATACAATACTTATATACTTTTTGTTTGTAAATACATGCATAGAATACAATATAACACCCAGACACAGAACAAACATCGATCACGCAAATATTTGTATTGGGTGGGAATCGAATCCACAACCTACAGTTCAGAAGGCAGGGTTACCACCAACTGAGCTATCGCGCCAGTTAAAAATGGTACTATGGTATATTATATTATATATATTACTAGCTTCTACCCGCGTTTTCGGACGCGTGGCGTATAGGAAACGAAGAAGTTTTTTTCATATATCATTTAACCACTCATTTCACCCTCTTAGGGGTGGAATTTCTAAAAACCCTTTCTTTGTGGATACCTACGCTTTACAAAGAACACACCCTCCAAATTTCAAATCTCTAGGACCAGCGGTTTAGGTTGTACGTAGATACATAAGACGGTCAGGAATTTGGATTTTATATGTATAGGTATTGTATTCTATGTATGTATTTACAAACAAAAAGTATCTAAGTATTGTATCAGTTAGCTTTGCTTAGTTTGGGGGCTAGATGGCGCTGTGAAATGTTCACACATATTTATTAATTTACTAGTTGCGATCCGCGGTTTCACCCGCGGTGAAGTATTTTAATTATTTGCTCATCCCACGAGAAAATTTCATTTTTCCAGGATAAAATGTAGCCTATATGTTAATCCAGTGTATAAGCTATCTTGGTACCGAATTTCATCCAAATCTAATCGGCCGTTTAAGCGTGAAGGAGTAACAAACATACACACATACACACATACTAACTTTCGCCTTTATAATATTAGTGTATATATTTATGTACCTATATATGTATAAGTATATGTTAATTTATATATATATATATTTTGTTATTATTGTTATTAGCATTAAGTATAGTTTGTATAGCTTTTCCTGTATCTAAAAACCACCATCCTTATTTTTATTGTTTTTCCTAAATTTTTGGGTTGTCTGGAAGAGCCGCCCATTGTGACACTTAATTCTTAAGTTTGTGCCTGTAAATTGTTACTACAATGTGGTGTTTCAATAAAGAGTTTTATCTATCTATCTATGTGATGTGATTACCTGCATCATATTAAGTGTGGGTCGATGCGGCAAGCCATGGTCCTGGTAGGGCAAGCTGTAAGCTGGCACCGGCCCAGCATGAGCTCCTCTGGTTCTCCACAGCATCTCCCACAGAACTAGTCCTAGTGCGTACATATCCACGGCGCATAGGGCTGCGCCCGCGCCGCTGAGGTCCAGGGCGCCTTCCAGGGCTTCGGGGGCTAGGTACCGTAGAGTGCCCGCCTGGGGAACATATCAGACCTAAAGCCCACTTGCTTATATACTAGATAGGTAGATAGATAGATTCACTAGGTGGTAGGACTTTTCTGCAAAGTTCGTTTAGGTAGGTACCACCGCTTTGCCAGTTATTCTGCCGGCAAACAGTAGTGTGCAAGCACTACTGTGTTCCGGTTTGAAGGGCACTGTAGCTAGCGAAATTCCTGGACAATTAAACTTTATCAGCCTTATTGCCATGCTGAGTTGGGGCCGGTTTGTGACAGAACTTGAAAGCGACGTTCTTAGGTAATTTTAATTTTAATTTTCATGTATTTTTCTATGTCCTTGTTCTGTTACAAAATAAATTTTCTTTCTTTTCTTTCTTCTTTTCTTCTTATTAATAAACACGAACTAGCTTTAGACTAGTTACACCATCTTTTGCCTCTTTCGATCCAGCTAAATATTCCAGTAGCAAAAAAGGACAATAGCTGAAGTAACTAATCGGAGACTAATACCCGTTTATTAATAAGGCTGTATGATCCGATCTCACAGTCGAGTAATCTTATTACCAGACTGTGCTGATGTCCTCAGTCGGTGTCATCCTGAGACATCTAAAATATAAACACATCTGAGACATCTAAAATATAAAGTTTCTATTTTATCTATATGTTTATTTCGAAACATTATATTTTAGAGTTCCGAGTGACGCTCTTCTGTTATGGGCGGCCGTGTCGCTTAACATCAGGTGAACGACTAGAACGTCACTATGATAAAAAAAAAACTTCAGTGTTGTCTATTCTTACAGCAGAATCGCTTATCATACCTATTATTCTGCAACTACAATAAGTGTTTTTATTTTTATTTTGTAAGTCCTTTTTGATTTGCAATGTGGTTAATTATATTTGGGTTGTCTGGAAGAGATCGCTTTAAGCGATAAGACCGCCCATTGTGACAGTTAATTCTTAAGTTTGTGCCTGTAAATTGTTCCTACAATGTGGTGTTTCAATAAAGAGTTTTATCTATCTATCTATCTATTATTTATCTGATATTTTGCATGCTGTGTTTCCTTTAAATAGACAATGCATTCAGCAAATTGTATGTTTAGTAAGTGATATTATTTAAAATAGTGTAATTGTCAATAGGAAGCCGAAATAAATAAATAAAATAAATTCTAGCAGAATCATTTTCGTGGTTTAAAGCACACTCGTTTTTTTTTTTTCATTTTGTCCCGCTTACCTCAGTGATCCTGCTGGGTTGTGTCCTGGAGTGCCGCGGATGCAGCAACTGCGCCAGCCCTAGGTCGGCGAGGCGGGCGGAGCCCTGTGACGTCACTAGTACATTGTTACTGTTCACGTCGCGATGTACTATGCACGGCTTACTGCCACCTAAAGGAAAAGAGTCAAGTTTAAAAATAAGTCTTTTTTCGTAGTTTTTGAGAATAAATATTTTTAAATCAAGTTTAATAGTATCTTTTTTCGTAGTTTTCGAAAATTTCTACATAAATCTATATATGTATCACTCAAAGGTGACTGACTGACTGACATAGTGATCAATCAACGCACAGCCCAAACCACTGGACGGATCGGGCTGAAATGGCATGCAGGTAGATGTTATGACGTAGGCATCCGCTAAGAAAGGATTTTTCGAAATTCCACCCTTAAGAGGGTGAAATGGGTGGTTGAATTATTTTCCCATAGGCAATGCCACGAACGAAGCTGCGGGTAGAAACTCGTATATCTATATAAGGTGAAGGATAAAGTTCCAAAATATCCCCCTTATATTTAAACTATCTCAAAATAGCCAAAAATTTTTGAAGTATCCTATATAAACGCTCTTATTTAGCCATAGACATGCATATGGACTCATTAATTATGGACAGCCTCTGTGGTGTGGTGGTTGAGCAGGTCGGCTTATAACCAGGAGACGGCGGATTCGATTTCCGCGACAGGACAAGTATTTGTGTACAGAAAAAGCACAAATAGTTGTTCTGTATCCGAGTGTCGTGGGACAATGGTCTTCGTAGTTCCTGGGTCTCTAGACACAGGGAATCATAGTTAGGGTCTAGGATCTATGTACGTGATCGTTAGGCGTTATTATTATTATTACTGGTGCAAGCAATCCGGCACAAAGCAGGATCCGGAGTCCGATGACACCTTTCGTGGTCGAAATACCACCTATTCGTACCATGCGATTTGATTCCACGTTCTTAATTAGAACGGCTAAGGAATGGAATGCCCTGCCAGCGTCTGTTTCCGGCGAAATATGACCCGGGCGTCAAGAGAAGAGTGAATAGGTATTTACTTGGCTAGCATGCTACACCTTCTTCGATCATCACTTCGATCACATCGGCACTTCCCATCGGGTGAGAGCGGTCAAATGCTAGACAAGTTTGAAGTAAAAAAACATCTGTAAACTCAATTTTTTTTAGTTTGAAAACTCACTAGCTGGTAGGACTTTGTTGCAAAGTTCGTCTAGGTAGGTACCACCGCTTTGCCAGTTATTCTGCCGCCAAGCAGTAGTGTGCAAGCACTATTGTGTTCCGGTTTGAAGGGTACTGTAGCTAGTGAAATTACTGGGCAATTGAGACTTTATGATCTGATCTCACAGTTGAGTAATCTTCTAATGTGCGCAGTGCAGTGTCGCGCGAAACTCAGTGTTTTAGTTCCGAGTGACACTGTTCTGTTATGGGTGGCCGTGGCGCTTAACACCAGGCGAACGACTAGCTCGTCACATCATTCACTAACATAAAAAAAAAGACTATACTACACGTTTTAACAAATAACCTTTTCGTTTGAGCCGCATCACTTACTGCGCGTGCCCGTGCGCGAGCGCAGCGAACTCGAGCCACGAGAGCGCGGCGCGCTCCAGCCGCGTCACTTACTGGGTGTGTGCAGGTGCGCGAGCGCAGCCGCGAGCCCGTGCGCGAGCGCAGCGAACTCGAGCCACGAGAGCGCGGCGCGCTCCAGCCGCGTCACTTACTGGGTGTGTGCAGGTGCGCGAGCGCAGCCGCGAGCCCGTGCGCGAGCGCAGCGAACTCGAGCCACGAGAGCGCGGCGCGCTCCAGCCGCGTCACTTACTGGGTGTGTGCAGGTGCGCGAGCGCAGCCGCGAGCCCGTGCGCGAGCGCAGCGAACTCGAGCCACGAGAGCGCGGCGCGCTCCAGCCGCGTCACTTACTGGGTGTGTGCAGGTGCGCGAGCGCAGCCGCGAGCCCGTGCGCGAGCGCAGCGAACTCGAGCCACGAGAGCGCGGCGCGCTCCAGCCGCGTCACTTACTGGGTGTGTGCAGGTGCGCGAGCGCAGCCGCGAGCCCGTGCGCGAGCGCAGCGAACTCGAGCCACGAGAGCGCGGCGCGCTCCAGCCGCGTCCGTAACGGCACCGCGCACAACTCCAGCACTATCAGGTGCGAGCGGCCGCAACCCGTCAGCAGCGGCCGTGTGTCACTACCTGAGGCAATGTCAAAGTCAAAGTCAAAGATTTATTGCAAACTAGTTACGCCCCGCGGATAAAAGTATTTTAATTATTTGCTAATCCCACGGGAACATTTCACTTTTCCGGGATGAAATGTAGCCTGTGTTAATCCAGCGTATGAGCTATCTTGGTACCGAATTTCATCCAAATCCATTCAGCCGTTTGAGCGTGAAGGAGTAACAAACATACGCACATAAAAACTCACCTTTATAGTATTAGTGTGATAGGCTAGCACTTTTATAACAATAATGTGTAATGTGTGTATTAATTGTTAATGAAACAGTAAATCATGAAAACGTTGCTAAAGTCGTAATTAGTTTTAATATCTTTGTCATTCAAGGTCTGGGCTGAAAATCAGTGCCCTGGGCTCATCCACGGCACATGATGAGCCCATGTTGCTGTGCACAGCACTGTACGCAGCAACGATGTTCGCACACATCAAGAAGTATGTATGCGCTCAAGAACTGCATGATGTCATTCTCCCATCACCATTCCACTACCGGACTACTAGACGCTCGGCTAAGCGCCATCCTTCCGTAGTCGAAATACCACCCATTCGTACCAAGCGATTTGACTCAACGCTCTTAATTAGAACGGCTAAGGAATGGAATGCCTTGCCAGCGTCTGTGTTTCCGGCGTAATATGACCCGGGCGTGTTCAAGAGAAGAGTGAATAGGTATTTACTTGGCTAGCATGCTACACCTTCGATCGCATCGTCACTTCCCATCGGGTGAGAGCGTGGTCAAATGCAAGACAAGTTTGAAGTAAAAAAAAAAAAAATAAGTATCTAGGTTATGGTTATAAGCAAGTTTTAAATTATACTAGTTTATGTATTCTTCTTTTAAATAAGTGTTTTTTCTTTTTTTCTTTTTTATAATTCTTATAGTTATCATCATTTGTTAATAAAAACGATGATAGTAACAAATTATGATAATGACTATAACTAAAAAAAAACAGACTGTAGTTTACAATTTAAATAACTTCTCTTCTACAGCAAAGCAGTGTGAGCGAAGCGAGCGAAATAATTTTACGAAAGAAACAAAAACAGAACTTAGTTTACAATTTAATATAACTTCTCTGCTAAGGCAAAGCAAAGTATTTTACAGTATAGTACAGTACAGCAAAGTATTTTGGGAGCGAAATATTTTATATTTTTACATTTCGCTCACCGTAATATCTCAGTATATTCGGATGCGATAGGTGCGGTAGAGCGTAGATCGCAGCTTCCTTTTGCCAGGTGTTAGCACTAGAGTACAACTTCACTGCCACAGGAGTGGCGCCGAGCGTGCCTCGCCATACTGAACCGAATTTACCTTGCCCTGGAATGAAATGAATATGTTTATATTAAAACTACCTTCTGCCCGCGGCTTCGCCCGCGTGGAAACTTATAGGAAACAGAATAATTTTCATAAATAACCTAAGATTCGTAGTAGTTCCTGGGTCCCATGATACAGAGAATGCTAACTAGGTCCAAGACCTATGTAGAGTTTTTTGGCGGGAAAATGAAAAAGATCGTGTCACCGCATTGTATTATTTTTCAAAACTTGTGTTATTTTCAGTGTTAGTGCATAAAATTGGTGGCATTTTATTCGTTAAGTGCTGGATTACTGGCATGAGTGTGGGAAAGTGGTATAATGATGGTGAAACGTATCTTTTCGTGTTGTTTCCAAAACTCCATAGAAGCTTCTGGTAAAGTTGCCACCACTTTACTAGGAGTATGACTTGACTAGACTAGACTATGACTTGACTTGATGACTTGGACTGTGACTTGACTTGACATACATATATATTACTTAACTCGAAAAATTATCGATTACTTGACACTGGCTAAATACACAAAAGTGTGGAGCCATACCAAAAAAAGACCTATGTATGCTACGGGACATCCTACGGGAAAATATTACTTTTCCGGGATAAAATGTAGCCTATATGTTAATCTAGTGTATAAGCTACCTTGGCACCGAATTCCAATTCCAAATCCATTCAGCCGTTTGAGCGTGAAGGAGTAACAAACATACACACATACAAACACACATACGAAGTTTCGCCTTTATAATATTAGTGTGATTTATTATTATAGTTGTAGTTATGAATACTACTCACGACAGTTTCTATAATAACTTACCAATATGTTCAATAAGAGTCAGGTTATCTACGCACGATAACCCAGTTGCTAGTGCATCTGGTCCACTGCCCATTACTTCACCTGCAAACAAATAAAGGTCAGATTACACAGAACACTTCGTCGTACAGGTACAGAAGCTTCACTCCGCAAAGACATTTAAATAAATAGCCAATCTAGTCACAATGCAATAAAGTGTAATTCAGCTTGCACAGCTCACACTTGCAGTCTAAAATATTCGACCACTAAATGAGTGTTCTTTGAGTTGAGTTCTGATTGAGCTCGAGAAGAAGTGTGTGATAGGGTGTGTGTGTGATAGGGTGTGTGTGTGTTTTTCCCACTCAACCGTCCGATTCACGCTCTCGTCGAATCACGCGTGTGTCAGTGTTGCCAGCCAGGAAACTTAATTCTACGCGTGGACCAAAGTTATTACTAGGTTTAAACCTAGACTAGTTAAAAACCTTATTACAAAAACAAGTTTATCGCTGATCCGGGGATCGTCCATGGTCTAAAGTTAGTCACCCAATGACCCTATTT
Organism: Ennomos fuscantarius; assembly: GCA_905220475.3. NCBI lineage: Eukaryota > Metazoa > Arthropoda > Insecta > Lepidoptera > Geometridae > Ennomos > Ennomos fuscantarius. The sequence goes on along the minus strand of HG992050.1, from coordinate 5,543,842 downwards.
TAACTATGGTACTAACTCGCTAAACGAAAGAAACTAGCGCCACGGTGGTGGAAAAATGAATCTTTAAAGATTAAAAACTATTTACGCGCTATTAGTCAATGTTGGGATATCAACCTTCTTTATTACACGATTTTGAGGTTGTCTTGGTCTTTGATAAAATATATCTACTCGGTTCAGTTTTTATATTTTATTGCTCCATTTTTATATTGCAGTGCAATTAGTTATAACAACAGTAAACAGAAATATAAACTTTCGCGCGTTAAGCAATGCCATATTTAAGTTCTGATTCTCGCAAGCCTCGTTGGTTACTATTAAAAATTAATAGTTTTATTAATTGAAAATTATTGTAGCAAAGCTGACTTTCATGAATCTGATTAATTATTCATTAAAAAATATGCAAGCAATGTTTTGCAAGGCCAACACACGTATATTATAACGAAAAAAAATTCTATATGTATTAAATGTGGAAAACTGAATGTATGAGTAAATGTGGTCCAAATGAACAAACTTTTTTCGTATTTAGTCTATGGTCAATATTTAAACCATGGACTATCTCTGGTGTCAGCTGGTCTCCGATTAGTCGGCGTTTTGTAATAAAGTCAAGGTCTAACTACTTAGTAACGTAACAAACTAGGACTAGTTAGTCCAGGCTTAAACCTCCACTTAGACCACGTTATGTAATAAGACGAATCATTGCTACAACTATTAAAAAGTAATATGTACCTAGATATAGCATTTTAGACTTTACTGCACACGGTATTTTAAAGCATCTGATTTGAAGACTGATAAACATTTTGTAAGATAAATAACGGCTAAAACTCACGTCAATTAAAAGTCGAAATTACTCCGACCAGGTTTCGGTTTCGAATATGTCCGAAACCTGATCGGAGTAATTTCGACTTTTAATTGACGTGAGTTTTAGCCGTTATTTATCTTACAAAATGTTTATCAGTCTTCAAATCAGATGCTTTAAAATACCGTAATTGACGTGAGTTTTAGCCGTTATTTATCTTACAAAATGTGTCATACTCACGATAGTTTTCAAACTAAAACTGATAAACATTTGTAGACCCCGATAGTATGTTCATACCTTTTTCCACGTCCAAAACTTGACTGTCTTCATCAACATTGGGCTGCTTCTTACAATGCGGGTCGTAGTACAGAGACGCCATCATCATCATAGCAATCAATAAGAATACCAGGAACAGGTATATATACATGGAGCTGAACTTGTCGGAGGCAGGTTCTGTAGCCTTCATAGTTGACTCCGCTTTGATCGTGACAGTTTCTTCTTTTAGTGACACTAGGATATAAACATTGTCAGCCTTATTATTAAACGGGTATTAGTCTCGGGTTAGTTACTTCAACTTTTGTCCTATTTTTGCTACTGGAATATTTAGCTGGATCGAAAGAGACAAAAGATGGTGTAACTAATCTAAAGCTAGTTCGTGTTTATTAATAAGGCTGTAAGACTTCAATAATATTCTTTCAACAAAAGCGTTAAAAACGCCTTAGTTTCACACTTCAAACATCGGGTAAATAAGTCTTAAAAGGCATGGCAGCACTCCTGGTGTTGCAAGTGTCTATTTATTTATTTATTCTTAAATGCTTGCACACTTACAGCGACGCCACGGCAGAAATACAATAATAGACTTAAATATAAATAGTTTAAGAGTCAGTCAGTCGTTAATAAATATAAAAAAATCAATTACAATTTACAAATCAGATCAATTATAAATATGAGTACATAATCTAAAAAATTTCGACCGTCTATAGGCGACGCTAGCTGCTTACCATCAGGCGGGCCATCTGCTTGTATGAATAAACATTAATAAATTATAATAAATAACTATTATGCTGATAATATCGTGTAGGTAATTATTCGTATTCGGCATGGTTTTTTCATGTTCGGTAATCGGACGAATATTCGGCTGAAGTGCCGAAAAATAACCGAATATTTTATTAAATAATATTCGTAACATACATCCAAAATGACTTTTTTCGGGAACTAATTCTAAGATAATCAGAATACTCAAACTTTTAAATATATTTTTTAGATAACACTCTGTAGGCGCTTCATCAGCAGTTTTTTGTTTAATGGGCCCCACCGAACTATAGAGCGTCATAGGGTGAGATTCGTTCAAATATCCAATCTAAAATAATTTTTTTAGGTAAATTCATTCACAATTTGAATTCAATAATGCGCATAATACAACTATTCGCTTGTTTCTAAGAAAACTTAACAGCAATTTTATAGGATATATTCATAAGTAAAATATTTGTATACAAAAAAAAAACAATTGCAGTGGAGATTTTGATGTATTTCTATGGCGACTCAGATCAGCCGGATATTTTTTTTTTTTTTTTTTTTTTTACTTCAAACTTGTCTAGCATTTGACCGCGCTCTCACCTGATGGGAAGTGACGATGCGATCGAAGATGTAGCATGCTAGCCAAGTAAATACCTATTCACTCTTCTCTTGAACACGCCCGGGTCATATTTCGCCGGAAACACAGACGCTGGCAGGGCATTCCATTCCTTAGCCGTTCTAATTAAAAACGTTGAGTCAAATCGCTTGGTACGAATGGGTGGTATTTCGACCACGAAAGGATGGCGCTTAGCCGAGCGTCTAGTAGTCCGATAGTGGAATGGTGATGGGAGAATGAGATCATGCAGTTCTTGAGCGCATTCACCGTGGTGTAATCTGTAGAAGACCGACAGACTTGCCACCTTACGTCGATGTGCAAGGCTCTGGAGCCTTTCACCAACCAAAGTGTCGTCGTCAATGAGCCTTTTGGCACGCCGTTCAATCGAGTCCAGAGCCTCAAGCTGGTACTTGGCAGACCCGTCCCACAGGTGGCAGCAGTACTCCATACACGATCGGACCTGTGCTTGATACAGATTTAGAAGCTGTCCAGGTGTGAAGTACCGCCTTACCTTGGACAATATGCCGAGTTTTTTTGAAGCTACTTTGGCTTTGGACTCAATGTAGGATCCAAAGTTTAGGTTTGACGTGAGATCAACACCCAAAAGCTCAAGATGGTTTCCTAAACTTACAGATACACCACGGAATGAAGGAGCCAGATGGAGTGGGCTCTTTTTTTTTATTTTTTTTAGCAGTGAATAAACACGCCTGTGTTTTTGCAGCATTGAACCTAACCAAGTTAGCATCGCCCCAATCGGACACGGCTTTCAAAGCCAGGTTCATGCGCTCAACCATAGCCTCTCTCTCAATCCGGACGTCGTCACCACTGGCTCGGGCACTGGATGTGTATGGATATTCGGTTCGGTAAACGCTGAACCCGAATAACGTTCGTTATTTGGCATCCCTAATTATCATCCATATATTTTTTCAGTTGTTTTGAATTAAAAACCAATATATTGAACCGATTTTACTATAAGTTATATGGGGATATGTAATCTGAAATTATATGTATACTATAATACAAAAAAGAATTTTCCAAATCAGTTTTTAACATAGATGTCGATGATATCAGCTGGGCATCCCGTAGCTTGATTGCAACCAATACAAACAAAAATTGTATGGAATTGGCAGTTTGAATAATAATAAATATCTGTGGACATTTCACACAGCGCCATCTAGCCCCAAACTAAGCAAAGCTTGTACTATGGGAACCAGATAACTGATATAATACTTAGATACTTTTTGTTTGTAAATACATAACACGCAGACGCAGAAAAAAACATCGATGTGCATCACACAAATGTTTGTCCTGGGTGGGAATCGAATACACAACCTAAAATTCAAAAGGCAGGGTTACTAATAACTGAGTTATCGGCCCAGTCATGTAATATATACATAATATCCATTTGTAAATATATACATAGAATACAATATAACACCCAGACACAGAACAAACATCGATGTTCATCACACAAACGTTTGTCCTCGGTGGGAATCGAACCCACAACTCACAGTTCAGAAGGCAGGGATACTACCAACTGAGCTATCGGGCCAGTCAGAATACGCAGTTTATGTGCATAGTTAGTATGGAAATTTCTCCTGTTGCATTGCAATAAAAGTTTCATGTTCACCCCCCAGGTAACAAACATAAAAAATAACTAAAAATCCAAACAAGAATTTATTTTTGGAAGTTAGTTGAAAATGAAGGTTAAGTTTGCATTCTAGTTCATAAGGACCCGGGCGGGATGGAGTACTATGTCACATAATTTTTCACACTTACAGAAATCAGCATTGCAGTAACTCTTAGTGCAGCAGCAGAACTTGGTGTCTGGTCTTTGTGTAACCCTTGTGCATTTGTCGCATGAGCCATGCTCTTTGTTCTGGGAATCAGATGTACGCCAACAACCTGCAAAAATCAGTGACAGATGACACAGTTCAGATGTGACCTCCTTCCTTCCTTTCTTTCCTACTACTACTTTAATTGGGTAAGTATGCAGTTGGGCAAGTCTGCTATTTAACTACTACACTACACAGCTCCTCAGCTTGACCCAGCTCGGCGCTACGCTTCCCGTACTCGGTATGTTGCAGCGATCCACTGCGAGTACTTCTCCCGTCGTGTAGCCACACCGAACCACAGTGCGCATTACTACTGCTTCTTGGCCATCCGTTCTCGGAGCACTTTGTTAGAGGTGGTTCCTCGTAACTTGGGATACTAGTGTATTTTAAATAAAACCACTGTATGATTGATCTCGAAGGCAAATATATTTTGTTTGCTAACTTACACCTATGAAAAAATGCGTCAAACGATACCGCGATTCAGCTTTTTGTACCGTGCGCCTTAAGCGACATCTAGTAGGATCGCGTTGAACTTTTACAACTCAATCAAAGTAACTCATCAACTATCGCGATTGCACCGCTTTTTAACTGACTTCAAAGGAGGATCTTAAGTCGTTTTAAAAAAATGTTTGTTACTTCATTAATTTCGACTGAAGGAACCGATTATGATCATTCTTTTTTTTTTATAGCTGCTGCTTCACGTGGTCCTATTTAAATTTGATAAAATCTGACAAGGAATCTACAACCTGGGAGTCTTCAAATCGAGAGTGAACAGGTATCTTCTAGGCAAGCGTGTTACATGCTAGACCGCATCGTCACTTACCATCAGGTGCGATAGTGGTCAAACGCGAGCCTATCAAACAATAAAAAAAAAAACATCAATGCTGGGTACTTCCTATACCTTCACTGCTGGGGGGGACTTTCTATACCATAAATACATCAGGTGCGATAGTGGTCAAACGCAAGCCTATCAAACAATAAAAAAGGAGTTTTTGAGTTATCCTTAATAATGCAATTTTTTTTAACTTTAAACATGTCTAGCATTTGACCACGCTCTCACCTCACGCATATTTCGATTGCGACTAGATTGATGTTTTCATTGGGATTGAAGTTGGTTCAAGACCTTTTTTAAAGGAATTATCAATCTTTACTCTATTTATAGTGACGCAGCCGTTTTTTTTTTTTTTTATAACAGACAAACAAGCAGACGGCCCCCCTGATGGTAAGCAGTTACCGTCGCCTATAGACACCTGCAACACCGGGGGCACTGCCAATGCGTTGCCTGCCTTTTAAGACTCTATTTACCCTACGTTTGAAGTGCCCCATGCCCGTGACGAAAAGTAAGTTTCTCACCTTGTCCAAGCACTGTTACATTCCCGTCTGTGTCCTGGTGCCACAGAGTGTAGCAAGTGTCGCGGGTTTGCATGCATTTCACCACCTCCACTGGACCAGATTGCAATGTTATTTTAGACACTGGGCCTGTTTCTGAAATAACAAATAATATATGACGGCGGCAACGTCCAGTTATAAACTCTATGCGCAGCGGGCAGCACCGTAAATTACCCTATGGCAGAATTTAAATTTATTACAGTGGCAACACCGGCAACTGTCAGCGCTTCCCCCAACATCTGGCTATATAAAGGGAGTGCTCGGTGTACTACGATTCATTCTTGCTCCGGACACGGCCCAGTGCGCATACTGAAGGCCTATAGTTATATCGGTTGCAACCTACGCACAACGCGTCAGTCTATATATACAATTACTATTAATTAATTTTTCCAGCATCATTCTATTTATTTCTTAACTACTATGAGAATGTAACCCACAGTTTCTGATATGTTTGTCAAAGTTGTATCAACTTAACAGCCCAAATACTGAATGCTCATTGGCTGCCTGTATCGTCAACTATCTTCAACCAATGAAACATAAAGAAGAAGTATAAGATGCAGCATGATGTGGAAAAGGTAAATCTACTGATATCAGCCAAATATGTTCCCACTGCTGGGACACGGGCATAGAGATATTCATCCAGAATACACATGGCACAGTTTAGTATTAAGAGTAGAGCCTCTGTGGTGTCGTGGTTGAGCAGGTCGACTGGTGGCTGGAGGTGGCGGGTTCGATTCCCGCAGCAGGACAAGTAATTGTACACAGAAAAAAAAGCACAAATATTTGTTCTGTTCGACCATGTCCTCGTAGTTCCTGGGTCCCTAGACACAGGGAATCCTAGTTAGGGTTCAGGATCTATGTATGCGATCGTTGGGCGTTATTATTTTTTTTTTTTTTAAATAATAATAATGTGTGGACATCTCACACAATGCCATCTAGCCCCAAAGCTTGTATTATGGGAACCAGATAACTGATACAATACTTAGATACTTTTTGTTTGTAAATAAATACATAGGATGCAATATAACACCCAGACACAGAACAAGCACCTACGTTCATCACACAATATTTGTCCTTGGTGAGAATCAAACCCAAAGCCCACAGTTCAGAAGGCAGGGTTACTACCGAGCCATTGGGCCAGACAATTATTATTATTATTACTGGACTGTGAAATTAGATCATAAGATCTCATTTACCCAGCAATTTCACTAGCTACAGTTTAAAACGGGACACACTGCTTAGCAGCAGAATAACTGCCAAAATAGATGAACTTTGCAGAAAAATCCTACCACCTAGTAACATATTCTATGAATTAAGTTTTGACTTAAGCACTAGGGATCACATTGTCAATAACATGGACAGACAAGCTGGCCTGCCTGACGCTAAGCAGTTATAGTTGCCTATAGACACTAACTGGTTTAGTGAACTGTTAATTGCATATTACCTATTGAGTTGCCATCTTCAATAGGTAATTAATTAAATAATCAAATAATTAAGTAATGAAATGCTTGAAAATATTATATTATTAAATATTGACGATTATATTTTTTTTTTTCTTTTATGTTAAGGAATGACATGACGAGCTAGCCATTCGCCTGATATTAAACGACACGGCTGCCCATATCAGCTGCAGTGTCACTCGGAACTCTAAAGTATAGAGGTTCGCGTGACACTGCACTGCGCACGTCATCCAGAGACATCAGCACAATCTAGTAATAAGATTACTAAACTGTGAGATCAGATCATAAAGTCTCATTTGCCCAGTAATTTCACTAGCTACAGTGCCCTTCAAACCGGAACACAGCAGTGCTTGCGCACTACTGCTTGGCGGCAGAATAACTGGCAAAGCGGTGGTACCTACCTAGACGAACTTTGCAGTAAAGTCCTACCACCTAGTAAAATATCACACGATATATCTATTATGTAATTGAAATCAATAAATTTATTTTTAATCACACTCAGTTGCAAGCGCCCTTACAGGGTTCATGTACCTACTAAACTAGTTGTTAAGACCTGACATAATATATAAATTGTACATGAATGCAAATAAATGAATATGAATATGAATAATGGAAGTCATATTATATCCTTGTAAAAACACCATCAACTAAAGTAATAAACTCCTACAAACTAAAACTGTAATTTTTTAATGATGACTTTTGATTGATTTAACGGGTACATACCGATAATATCACTTTCCACCACAAATTGGTCATTTTTGTCATCACTATAAGAGGGTGTTGCACTCATTGAAACACTGTTTATTTTGTACAAACAAGATATTGTCGGGCCCATAGTTGTTGGGGCATCTGTCACTATAATCGCTGCTTTTACTTTATACTTCTTGATATCATTTAGCACCCCATTCTTATTATTTTGATTCAATTTACCCATGTTTATGGCAGCTTTTTCAAAGCTAGCAATATTTTCTCTAGCATCCAGACTAAATTGATTCAAATTTGGATCATGACCAATGAATTCATTTGAATCAGGATTGATGCTTCTTTTGTTTCTAACAACTGGCCAGTCTTGCTGATTTGAATATGGAGTATTGATTGACCTCTCCTCATTATTGTTTGTTATTTGTGGCCAGTTTGAATATAGTATATTTCTTTTTTCAATAACTTTGGACTGATCATGTGTTAGCGGCCAGTAGTTATCTTGATTGTTCCATTGTATTGTTCTTCTATGGTGATATTTGGTGAATGTCCTCACATAATGAGATGGTTTTACGTGCTGAATACCATTTCGCAAGTCTTGAGATTCGTGCGGCCGCGAAGTTAGAACTTTTGCAGTAAATATGAATAGAAACAACACAAAACATTTGAGTAGGGGTGTCACTTTTTGCGTTATTATTCCCTCCATCATGTCATGTTACAATTTTTTGAATTAATTATAACCGGAACCTAGGTGATTCACATACTGCATTGAGAAATTACAAAACTGTCACAATGCAGGTTTTATTGATTTTTCTTGGTGTATCTTCAAATCTTGGTAAGAATAATACAACAGCGTTTCAACATTCTGAGCACCGCTTTTTTACTCTTTATGTCAAACACAACAATCACAATACATAAAAATTCAATGCTTAAAACATTAAATACATGGAATATGTTTGCATCTAGACCAAATAATAAATCCAGAATCACAGTTTTATCCAAATCATAAATATTTGCGATAAACGCGAAGAACCTCACGACTACATTTAAATTTAATTACAATTTAAATACTTAATATGGTAAGAAGTTGATTAGGTACATATTTCTATCAACTCTGAAAAAGTTATTTGTAATTTTAATAAAAATCGATAGCGTGTTGATAAACAGATCCAGTTCACTTCACCGACATTTTGAAGACGTTCCTGTTTTGTTTTTTTTATCGTATATAATACAACTGCCAGAAATATTAAGTGGAAAGAAACGTTTAATCGCATGAGCCTTCTTCTATGAACGGGCTGTCAATGTCATCCTGCTGATATTTATAGTAATGTAGTAGTGATTGTGATTGATACTCAAAAAGACTGTATACCCAATACTGCTCGCAAAATATACTGTATCATAAAAGTTTTTATGATACAGTATTTATTTTATACAGCATTTTAAGAAGAAGGAATTTCAAAGAAAAAAACTTGTAAATTAAGAAAACGGCTGGTGGGGACCGAGTGGATTAAATGACCAATGCAAGGTTAGTATATGTAATATATGTATCACTTGTTGTAGCATCCAGGTAGTGAACGCTGGTAAAGGGTGTAAAATTCTGGAAAGTATAGACGATAAACTAAACGCAAGGTCTCATTTTTAGAACATACTATCATCTAGTCTCGTTACGTCACCGATATAAATGGATGATCGTATCCCTCCTGATCATTCTTGATCCGTATTACAGCAGCTCAGTCGTTGATTAAAGCTCGAGGAGAGATTTCATTATCTTTATGACGATTTTGTGATCGGGCCTCTGTTTGTAACTGAGTAGTATTATTCTGTGTCAGCCTCACCCGTTGACAGAGATATGTACACACTCTAAGGCCTCACCCACAGAATACTATTACTCCTAGTGGAGGCCTCACCACATCACTACATTTTTTTTGTTTGTGATATTTTGTGGGACCACTGTACGGCGATGGTACGGTTCTATCATCATCCGGGCGTCCATAAATTCTAAGAAAATTATCAAATTAGTTTATTTCCACCATATGACTAGCTGTTAGCTACTAATATTCATAATTACCTACTTTTATTGAGAAATTAGGCGTAAAATGGCTTCGCTAGCTGCTGCAGAGGAAATTGACGAGGAGAAGGAACGAGCCCATTTTCGCGCCGTTGTCAACGCTTTCAAATATTACAAGTAAGTTTTTCGTTTATTTTCCATAAGTACTACCTAGAGGACCCTACGCACTGATCTCCGAGCCACGGGGAAGTATCTGCATGTAATTATTTAAATGGAAATTTACATGGAGGTGCTAAAAACGAGCTGAGAGTTTACATAGCAACACAATTCTTTGTTAGAACCAAATCGGCCCGGTCCAATTAACCTATTTACATATACAACATTGATCTTTATGAATGTCCTGCATCGCGAATTTTAATCTTATCTTCTGGCAGGTAGATTCTATTTCTATATTTTTGGAACAGGGTACTATAGTATTTTTTAGATTTGCGATTTACGTGAAGAGCAGGTTGTCCACTTAATGTTATATATCACGGCTGCAATAACACTTGCAGTGTCACTCAAAACTCGATTATAAAGTCCTGTATGACACTGCACACATCCTGAGACATCAGCACAGTCTATAGTCATATCAATTTCTAATTGACAGTGATATCAAGTCATAAAGTCTTATAATATTATGTCCAGTAGTTCACTAGCCATAGTGTCCTTTAAACTTGAGCATATGTGTGCTATGTATGCATGATATGTACTGCAATGGAGGCAATAATAAAATTAAAAATTAAAAACCCTTTAGTCTTTGATATTCTTTGAAATTATAGATTTTTGTCAGTCTATTTTAAGTTTTTCCTAGTTCCCCCACTTTTAAACCAAAGACCCCTTTATGGGTAAAGGCCTCCTCCATAGAAATCCAGTTCTGGCAACATGTCTGGCAAACAGGTGGTATCTTATACAAACCCTGGTAGAGAAGTCTTACCAGCACTCAATATGAAAAGTAGTAGTTAATAGCTACTAACTAATTTTTATTGAGCGGTTCTTTATAGCTGTAAAAAAAACGTGAAATAGGGTGCCTGTATATATGATTTTTTTTCACAAACTGCAATTGTTACGGTCATATAGTGAATAGGCCCACATTTGACGCTGTCTCACCTGATGTGAAAGAGGCAATGCAGTCTACGATGGTACATGCTTGCCTAGAAGATGCCTAATCTTGTAATTTTCATAGCTCTAGAACAATCTAGAGCTATTAAAATTACATCTACTTATTGTACTTATTGGGAAACTGAGATGCTGGTAAATTGTCCATCCCTTTGGTGCTCGGATTTTAAATGTCGAGTTTACCCCGCTTTGTGAGAAGGAGCTTCATCTATAAATGCATTCATGTAAACATCACTATGTGTTAGTTTGGACATGATAAATTATTCCTTGGTAGGTATAATTCCATATCTGTAAACACATGTTTTGTTTTTCTCTATTACAAAGTATTAACTAATTTTAATAACTGTTTTCTTAGATGATGCAATAGTAATAGTTATTGCACATGGCAAATTCAAATGCATACTTATTCCTTATTAAAATGTGTGATAGTAACTACAGTTGACAGACTGTCGTGTGGTGGTTGAGCAGGACGGCTTATATCTCTAGGCGGCGGGTTCGATTCCCTCGGCGGGACAAGTATTTGTGCACACAAAATAACGCAAATACTTGTTCTGAGTCTGGTTGTTGTGGGACCATGGTCCTCGTAGTTCCTGGTTCCCTAGATACAGGGAATTCTAGTTAGGGACCAGGATCTATGGATGTGATCGTTGGACGTTATTATTATTATATTATTTATTCTGCTGCCAAATTCTGCAACAAATATTGTTTTCCAGTCTGATTATGTGTGGCTTACCAAACTGACCGTCTTATTTTTGTGGTTAGGTTGGTAAATCCATAAGTCTGACTAATGGTAATTTTACAACCATTTGTCTGTATAAAAATAGACAAATGAATAAATATCAACAATCTATACATATACAATTCAATGTTCTGAGTGACTGACTTATATATCAACACACAGCCTAAACCGCTGGTCCTAGAGACTTGAAATTTGGAGGGTGTGTTCTTTGTAAAGTGTAGTGTATTTTATATGTACAGATTAACACATAAGCTACTTTTTATCCGCGGGGCGTGGCTAGTTTTTGATAGTCTATAGCCTGTTACAAAATTAAAACTTGTTTTTGTTTTCAGACTATGCAGCCTTGACCGCATCCACAAGTCGGAGAAGATCATCTCAACCCTCCCGGCGAGCCACCAGCGCCGCCTCGAGAAATACAAAACCTACCTCACAAAGTTCAAAAAATGTCTCGATACAAATAACAAAATAGTACATCTCATAATAAAGGATGTGGACACAATGTTCGAGAACGTCGAACATAGTGTCGACACGTCGAACGGCACCGAGAGCTTCGGCTGTAATTATAATAACTGTGAGATCGCTTCGCAGAAGCAGCATAAGATGCAGCATGATGTGGAAAAGGTATATTTTTTGTTATTTTTTTGGCTCCACACTCTTGTGTATATAGCCAGTGTCGAGTGATTGATAATTTCTCAAGTTAATTAATAATATATTGTGTCAAGTCCAGTCACAGTCCAAGTCATCAAGTCAAGTCATAGTCTAGTCAAGTAATACTCCTAGTAAAGTGGTGGCCACTTTACCAGAAGCTTCCATGGAGTTTTGGAAACTACACGAAAACCATTCACCATCACCATCATTATACCACTTTCCCACACTCATGCCCGTAATTCAGCACTTAACGAATAAAATGCCACCAATTTTATGCACTAACACTGAAAATAACACAAGTTTTGGAAAATAATACAATGCGGCGACGCGATCTTTTTCGTTTCCCGCCAAAACTCTTTTCATAACACGAAAAGAAACGTTTCTCTATCATTATACCACGTTCCCACAGTCATGCCTGTAATTCAGCACTGAACGAATAAAATGCCACCATTTTTATGCATTAACACAAGTTTTGGAAAATAATAAAATCAACAAAAACAACAAACAAAAAAAAAACAACTGCTGCTGGACTTGCTGGGACACGGGACTAGGGATGTTCACCTAGAAAATATATCGATATTTTTTTCGATATAATATATCGTAATGTTGTATCTATAAAACCACTTTTTTAAAGGATAAACTTATTTTTTATTTTATTGAAATCTCCATCTCATTCTCATTTCAGGTACAATCAGTACTCAAGAATATAGTGCGTGATTGGAGCGACGTGGGAGCAGAGGAGCGCAAGCAATGTTACACCCCGATACTGGATGAGATTGAGGAACGGTTCCCAGCAGATGAGTACAGGTGAGCATGAAGTGGAATTAATGATGGGAGTGGTCTGCTCAGGGAAGTGGGAGTGTTGAGGGTAGTGGTCCGCTCAGAGAAGTGGAACTTATGAGGGTAGTGGTGTGATCAGGGAAGTGGGAATAATGAGGGTAGTGATCTGCTCAGGGAAGAGTTAGTGGTCTGCTAAGGGAAGTGGGAGTGATTAGGGAAGTTGTCTGAGCAGTGAAGTGGGAGTGGTGAGGGTAGTGGCCTGCTCAGGGAAGTGGACTGTAAGGGTAGTAGTCTGCACAGGGAAGTGGAAGTAATGAGGGTAGTAGCCTGCTCGAGGATGTGGGAGTTATCAGGGTAGTTGCCAGCTCAGGGAAGTGGAAGTAATGAGGGTAGTAGTCTGCTCTGGGAAGTGGGAGTTATCAGGGTAGTGGTCTGCTCAGGGAAGTGGAAGTAATGAGGGTAGTAGTCTGCTCGGGGAAGTGGGAGTTATCATGGTAGTTGCCTGTTTAGGGAAGTGGAAGTAATGAGGGTAGTAGTCTGCTCGGGGAAGTGGGAGTTATCAGGGTAGTTGCCTGTTCAGGGAAGTGGAATTAATGAGGGTAGTAGTCTGCTCGGGGAAGTGGGAGTTATCAGGATAGTTGCCTGTTTAGGGAAGTGGAAGTAATGAGGATAGTAGTCTGCTCGGGGAAGTGGGAGTTATCAGGGTAGTTGCCTGTTAAGGGAAGTGGAATTAATGAGGGTAGTAGTCTGCTCGGGGAAGTGGGAGTTATCAGGGTAGTTGCCTGCTCAGGGAAGTGGAAGTAATGAGGGTAGTGGTCTGATCAGTTCACTATTGTTACAGCGATCGTCGCCAGGTGAAAATACTGGTACCGGGCGCAGGGTTAGGGCGACTGGCGTGGGAGATCTCAACCCGTGGATACACGTGCCAAGGGAACGAGTTCTCGTTGTTCATGTTGTTCGCCAGCAACTTCATACTGAACCGGTGTCTTGAGGTATGTGTACGGTGGTCGGTTTCCGTACGATGTACGAATATGGGAGAAAATTTTTTTTCATTGTATATGGATTACTGCAGAAGGACCAAAGTCAAAGCCAAAAGATTTATTGCAAATAGACTAATTTCAGCACTTTTGCAAGTCCAATTCAAAATTATATTAGGTACTTAAAATTAAGTTATTTCACTAAGCATATAAAATTACAAAGTGCTTATTGTCAATTAATATATAGCAAGCCCATTACAATATATGAGTTTGAAAAAAAAGCAGTTCTCTTTCTCACTACTGGTGCAAGCAATCCGGCACAATGCAGAACAGAAAACTCCGATCCGAAGCTTCGATTACAACTGTAAAGAAGAAGCTACAAGAAACTTTACAGTGATGTATTTTTTTGTTCTTTCTACTGTCTTTTACAATTATATAATTCATTACAGTTGAGATAATGAATATGTTACAAAAGTAACCACCACGTCAGACCGGTGCAAGAAAAATACCGTGATTATCTTAATAAACATTACAAATAGAAGCTGAAATTATAGATAGGAATAGGCAATAGGCAAAGTACCTAAGATTTAGGATGAATGGAGGTGTCGCCAATGCATTGCTTACCCTGAAATTTACTTAACGTTTTGTAATTTTATGAATGTTTTGTGATCATCCCACTGGGTGGTACTAGGTGGTACTAGGTGGTAGTAGGACTTTACTGCAAAGTTCGTCTAGGTAGGTACCACCGCTTTGCCAGTTATTCTGCCGCCAAGCAGTAGTGCGCAAGCACTGCTGTGTTCCGGTTTGAAGGGCACTGTAGCTAGTGAAATTACTGGGCAAATGAGACTTTATGATCTGATCTCACAGTTTAGTAATCTTATAACTAGATTGTGCTGATGTCTCTGGATGACGTGCGCAGTGCAGTGTCACGTGAACCTCTATACTTTAGAGTTCCGAGTGACACTGCAGCTGATATGGGCAGCCGTGTCGTTTAACATCAGGCGAACGGCTAGCTCGTCACGTCATTCCTTAACATAAAAAAAAAAAAAAAAAAAAAAAAAAAAAACTGTAATATTAAGTGTTGCCCGCGTCCAGGCGAACATCCACACGGTGCACCCGTGGGTCCACCAGTACGTGAACCACGTGACGTGTGACCACCAGCTCCGCGGCGCCCAGTTCCCGGACGTTCGCGTCGCGGCTCCCCGCCCGGACAAAAACTTCTCCATCACGGCCGGGGACTTCCTCAAGGTATATCCTATACTATTATAAAGGGAGTTTTGACGAAAAAGATCGTGTCGCCGTGAGTTTTCCGCCAAAACTCGAACCAACAGTTATTATACTCGATACGAACCATATTAATAAACGAGCATATGCAAATACGGTTTGTTTAGGTAACCAAACTTGTATTATTTTCAGTATTAGTGCATAAAATTGGTGGCATTTATTTGTTAAGTGCTGGATTACAGGCATGAGTGTGGGAAAATGGTATAATGATGGTGAAACGTTTATTTTCGTGTTGTTTCCAAAACTCCATAGAAGCTTCAAGTAAAGTTGCCACCACTTTACTAGGAGTATGACTTTGACTAGACTATGACCTAATTTGATGACTTAGACTGTGACTTGACATATGTTTGCGCGAAATATAACTCGATAAAATTAAATGATCAATTACTTTACACTGGCTAAATACACAAAAGTGTGGAGCCAAAACTTAAAATATATATATATGATATCAATAACCAAAGTATGACATAAATGACCGAAATCTATCTATATCTATTTAAAAGTGTTACACTATTTATAATTCAAGAACGTCGGAACCAATTTGGCTGAAAATTGGTGGGGAGGTAGCTTAGAACCAGGAGACGGTCATATGATACTTTTTATCCCGTTCGACCGCGTTTTGCTAATTCACCCGTGCGAAGCCAGGGCGAGTCAACTAGTATGACATAAATGACCGAAGTGTAAAATTTTTTTTTTTACTTGTCTAGCATTTGATCGCGCTCTCACCCGATGGGAAGTGACGATGCGATCGAAGGTGTAGCATGCTAGCCAAGTAAACAAAAAGTAAAAAAAAGTAGTTTTCTTATCTCAAACGAGCTTCTGCCCGCAGCTTCGCCCGCGGCGTGGCCAATAGGAAAATAATCGAACCACCCATTTCACCTTCTTAAGGGCGGAATTTCGAAAAATTTTTTCTTAGCATGCCTACGTCATAACATCTACCTGCATGCCAAATTTCAGCCCGATCCGTCCAGTGGTTTGGGCTGTGCGTTGATAGATCACTATATTAGTCAGTCAATCAGTCAGTCACCTTTGAGTTTTTTTTATATTAATGAATGATGTGACGAGCTAGTCGTTCACCTGATGTTAAGCGCCACGGCCGCCCATAACAGAACAGTGTCACTCGGAACCCTAAAACATAGAGTTTCAAACGACACTGCACTGCGCACATCATCCTGAGACATCAGCACAGTCTGGTAATAAGATTACTCGACTGTGAGATCAGATCATAAAGTCTCAATTGCCCAGTAATTTCACTAGCTACAGTGCCCTTCGAACCGGAACACAGTAGTGCTTGCACACTACTGCTTGGCGGCAGAATAACTGGCAAAGCGGTGGTACCTAGCTAGACGAACTTTGCAACAAAGTCCTACCACCTAGTGAGTTATATATGAAGGGGTGAGAATAAAAAGGATTTAACTGATTTTTTTGACAAAATGACTTATGGGTATCGTTGGATTCAGCGTGAAATTATCTTCAATAATACATTCTCAAAATACCGAAATGAGGCTTAAATCTCGAGATTTTGAGTCTAAAAATGGTTTATCTGTCACAGGAATACAGTTTGCTTAGCATAAAAACATTACTATATTTATTTTATTATATTATATTTTTACAGTAATTGTATGAATTAGTACTATTTAAAATAGAATTGAAACATTTTCAAGCAACTGAAACTTAGATAAACCTTTTCTATTACCTTATAAGCACTCTACAAAAAAATTACGCCGTTGACGTTTAAAGTCAATTTTCTCGAAACTGTCAATTTGTCAGTTAAACCCTTTTTATTCTCAACCCTTCATATATTCAGGCGACTGTATTACTACCAGGTATACACGGAGAGAGACGAGTGGTCGTGCGTAGCGACATGTTTCTTTATAGACTGCGCTCCCAACGTGATCGAGTTTGTGGAGAGGATATACGCCATCTTGCGGCCCGGCGGGTACTGGATCAACTTGGGACCCCTGCTTTATCACTACAGGTACATGGACCCATTACCAACTGGCCTTACGGCGTACAGCTGATCTATACACGGTGGAATTTAATTCTTTCTTTTCCTTAAATGTTGTATAATGTGTGTTAATGTTGTACTTAGACATCATCATCATCATCATCAGCCTACAATAGTCCACTGCTGGACATAGGCCTCTCCCAAAGCACGCCACTGAGCCCGGTCTTCGACTCTACTCTTCCAGTTGCTCCCAGCTACCTTGCGTATGTCATCGCTCCATCTTGCCGCAGGGCGTCCTACACTACGTCTGCCGATTCGCGGTCTCCACTCAAGAACACGTCGACCCCAACGGTTATCGGTTCTTCGGCAGATATGACCAGCCCACTGCCACTTCAGCTTGCTAATTCGAGCTATGTCGATAACTTTAGTTCTCTGGCGAATGACTTCCTTTCGCATTCGATCCCGCAGTGAAACACCGAGCATAGCTCGCTGAGCGACCTTAAATTTGTGGACCAGTCCTACCATGAGTGTCCACGTTTCGGCTCCGTACGTCATGACTGGTAGGACGCACTGGTTAAACACTTTCGTCTTGAGACATTCCGGTATGGACGATGAAAATACTATAAATTTTTTGAAAGCCTAATATAACTGGATAGCAGTGGAAATGTATATTTAACGGTACACACAGCGCGGGCACCAGCTGATAGTTTTGTAAATGTTTCGTAGGCAATAAAACATCTGTTTTGTTCAATGTCTTGACTTTTCTTAAGAATTTGGATTCGCAGTAATTTTATAATACCTACATTTAAGTTTTATTTCATATGTACTTTTGGTATTTCATTATATAGGAGCTTTGTATAGCATGGACTGAGTAACATACATTTAAGTATAACAACGAATTAAATTCCACCGTGTATATATGAAAATAAATGTCTATTTCCCTTGATCATCGCATCACGCGTGAATGGAACATTTTCGCTGTTTTGTTTACCCAAAAAGTGCACAATGCACCTAAAGAAGGGATCACTTTAATCATTTCATATTTCAGTGATATGCCAACGGAGAGCAGCATAGAACCACCTTATGACATCCTACTGGAGATCATCAGAGACGTTGGTTTCGATATCCTCGTAAGTATATTTTGAAAGCCTCTATGGTCTGGTAGTTGAGCAGGTTGGCTCATAATCCAGAGGTGGCAGGTTCGATTCCCGCGGCAGGCCAAGTATTTGTGCACAGAAAAAAGCGAAAATAAATCCTGGACCCTAATATAGATCCCCTGTCAGGACTGTTGGGACTCAGGAACCATGAGGATCATGGTCCCACAACACCTCACTCAGTACAAGTATTTGCTCTTTTTTCAGTTGAGAAGTACTCGTCCAGTCGTGAGAATCGAACCCGCCGCGTCCTGGGCTTTGAGCCGACCTGCTCAACCACCAAACCACAAAGGCTGTCAATATTAAATAAATAATAAACATTTGTAAATATTAACACAGCGCCATCTAGTTCCAAACGAAGCAAAGCTTGTATTATGGGAACCAGATAACTGATACAATACTTAGATACTTTTTGTTTGTAATAGAATGCAATATACACCCAGACACAGAATAAACATCGATGTTCATCACATAAATGTTTGTCCTGGGTGGGAATCGAATACACAACCTAAAATTCAAAAGGCAGGGTTACTAATAACTGAGCTATCGGCCCAGTCATGAATATTGAATTCTATATATGTATATACTAACAAAAAGTATCCTAAGTATTGTATCAGTTATCTAATTCCATAGTACAAGCTTCGCTTAGTTTAGCTTTTTTTTAGTTTACATTTTATTTATTTTATTTCTCTCGTTCACAGAAAGAGCAGACCGGGGTCAAAACGAAATACGCACAAAATCCTAACTCCATGATGCAGAACGAATACGACTCTGTCTTCTTTGTTTGTAGGAAACCTCACCTCACCTTAAACCATACCTCACCTTAAACCTTACCTTTCCTTACTTTAAACCTTACCTTACCTTAAACCATACCTCACCTTAAACCTTACCTTTCCTTACTTTAAACCTTACCTTACCTTAAACCATACCTCACCTTAAACCATACCTCACCTTAAACCTCACCTTTCCTTACTTTAAACCTTACCTTTCCTTACTTTAAACCTTACCTTACCTTAAACCATAACTCACGTTAAACCTTACATTAAACAACCATATCACTTTAAACCTTACCTCAGTTTAAATCATACCTTACCTTACCTCACGTTAAACCTTACCTCACCTTAAACCTTACCTTACCTTGTACATAAATATAATTGAGCGAGCGAGCGTGAGATGCGAGCGAAGCGTCTCCGTTTCAGCTTGGTCATAAATGATTTCATATGTTTGTCTGGCTGTTCTCTACAGGTTGCATTTCTCAACCGATTTTCGTTTTTTGACAACCGAATTTCGTGAGCAGGTTCGATGATTGTATGGTTTTTTTTTTATGGTTGCATTTCTCAACCGATTTTCGTTTTTTGACAACCGAATTTCGTGAGCAGGTTCGATGATTGTATGGTTTTTTTTTTATCGATTCACTGTTTGGAGAATTTAAAAAATGTGGGCTGATAATGTTATATATCGTCGTTGCGCGTGCAAAAGCCGCTGTGTTATTTAGTTATTGATAATTTCTCGAGATTTAATTAATATATAACGTGTTCATATGGAACTTTTGATATATGAATAACGCATAGCCAGATTTCGTAACTCTTTAAATATTGCATTTATCATATAGTTCTTTTTACAGTATGTTTGTATTGAAACAACGATTAAAACTGCATGTAAAACGGAAAATAACTAAATATCACATAGCGACTTGCACGCGCAATGGCGATGTATAGTTTTTCAGAGCTTACTAGTATTATTAGATTTTATGGCAGCCGAGACCGTGTCACATTCCGTGCCAGTATGTCGCAACCTTAGGATATAAATGTTGATTGATGTCGACGGGACCCTAACTAGGGTACTAGGAACTACAAGGACCATGGTCCCACATCACCCAGACACAAGTATTTGCGCTCTTTTTTTCCGTGCACATATACTTGTCCTGCCGCGGGATACGAACCCGACTCGTTATGAGCCGACCTGCACAACCACCACGCCGCTGTCCTCGTCAAGTGTCGTGTGCATTAAAATTACGAGCATGCTCACAAACCGCGTCATCACTTACCATTAAGTGAGACAGTGGTCAAATGCAGGCAAAAAAACTCATGATGAAGAGGGGTATGCAAAAATACTCATGTTTTTTTGCATACTCCCAAGGTATGCAAAAAAACTCATGTTTTTTTTCATACCCCCCTCTTCTTGGGTTTTTTTAACATCATACTTTACCCATAGGATGGTTTATCAGAAATCCTATCAGTATTTCCTATTTCCCTTACATCATAAAATAAAAAAAACCCTCCAACTTTGTTGTTTATAAAATAAATATAACTTAAAATAAATGTTTAAATAAATATTTTTATAGGTGTTGTAATATGTATGTATCATTGTAAGTACATTCTTATGTAGAGACAATGGGCTTTCTGTGGTAGTAGGTAAAATTTTATTAATAATATTTAGAATATACAAAATGTACGACGTGATACGAATCTAGTGTCTGGCAAAATTAACGACACGCACTGGATTTTTTTTTAAATTTACTATTTGTTACACATTTAAAAATCTTTTGAAAAACAGAATTATTAGTTTGCTGCTTTATAAACGTAATATTATGTAAAGATCATCATCATCATCATCAGCCTATATATATTATGTAAAGATAAAACCGTCGATATTTTTTGCCAGGAACTAATAATACTTTGGCAAATTCGAGTGTACTAGTTTTTTTGAAGTAAAACTTCTTTACGCACGCTTGATTTGGGGATTAAGCTGGTGAATGGCTGACGAGAGCGTTACGGAAATTCATGGGGCGAAGCGAACGGAAGTTGAGAGGGAGATACGAAAAAGGACATCGAATATATCCGAAACCTGTACCCTTACCGCGTAACCGTTCTGGGAATCGGCTTCGCCTGCCTGCACGCGCCAATTAACAAGTCCACGAGTGCGAGCAAGAGAGAACACGATTACGATCTCCAGACTTACGCGGTTAAGGCGCCTGGTCGGAGTAATTTCGACTTTTTTAATTGACGTGATTTTAGCCGTTATTTATCTTATAAAAGGGATATATAAGTTAGTGAAGATAGAAAGAGAGAGCTACGTTTCGTATAGAAGTTTTACTTCATGCGTGTGTTCAGCACACTCGATTTTTTTTTGTTGAACTGGTGCCTCATTATTTGTACACCAATATCATGGTTCATGTATTGTTAATAACTTCTCACACAATATTTAACCATATAAACATGTGTAATAAAGTACTTTATTCATTAAAGTTATTATAACCTGTATAGTGCTGCGGTTATATTTTGTAATTGGCTAAAAGAAAAGATGTGCTAAGCCAAAAAATAAACTAGTACCTCACTAGGTTATTTTATAAAGGACCAAGCATAATTTTTGTTCTAAATGTAAGATAATAATCACAATGGTTCACACAAAGTATTAAAAGTACTGATTTTTTTATTTTCATAGTTTATAAGTACAGTGACTGGAAAAGAATATAGCATGTTGCTGGTCGAAAATTAGGTAATATACGATATACAATAAAAAAATTAGCTCATGTGAAGAAAATTCATATTTTGTGGATTAATAAAGTTTACACTGTAGTAAAACAAAACAAAAAATATTGAAAACATTTTGGTGTGCCATTTTACGCATGCTCTGTACACATTTTACACCAAGACTTATTATTTTAAGTACTTTCGGCCTTCCGTTATGCGATAATAGACTTTATCGTGTTTATAATAAGAGTTATGAATGTGATTGTACACATGAGATTATAAAAATATTTGTTGTACGAATGGTCTTTCTTTCTTTAAAATTAAATAAAAATTGTTTAATTGTTTTTGCTTTATCCAGCTCTTCCTCTGTAACAGGAATTTTGTCACCTTTGGTTTATATCATTATTAACCTGAAAACGTCTCCTGCTGAACACAGGCCTCCGCCATAAGGCTATTTCATTTATTTGTGACAGCCACTGTGGTGTGGTGGTTGACAAGGTCGGCTCATAACCTGGAGGCGGCGGGTTCGATTCCCGCGGCAGGTATAAGTATTTGTGTACAGAAAAAAAAGCGCAAGTACTTGTTCTGAGTCTGGGTGTTGTGGGACCACGGTCCTAGTAGTTCCTGGGCTTAGGGAATCCTAGTTAGGGTCCAAGATCTATGTATGTGATCGTTAAGCGTTATTTGACAGGCCCTATAGCTCAGTTGGTAGTAACCCTGCCTTCTGAACAGTCGGTTGTGGGTTCGATTCCCACTCAGAACAAACATTTGTGTGATTAACATCGATGTTTGTTCTGTGTCTGGGTGTTATATTGTATTCTATGTATTTATTTACAAACAAAAATATCTAAGTATTGTATCGGTTATCTGGTTCCCATAATACAAGCTTTGCTTAGTTTGGGGCTAGATGGCGTTGTGTGAGATGTCCACACATATTATTATTATTTATTAATATTTTTTATGTCAATACTGACGGGAGCTAGTCGTACACCTGATGTTAAGCGCGAAACTGCCACTGCCGACTTGGAACAATTTCTTCCGTCTCATATTATACTTAAAAATTACACTAGCATTTTCGTTAAATCTAAGAATCTGCCCAATATACGATCTCGAATAGAGAATCTGCCCAACACCCAACGATCGGTTACAATTCCTTTTAAATCGGAACACAGTAGAGCTTGTACACTACTGCTTGGTTGCAGAATAACTGACAAAGCGGTGGTAGCTACCTATTCGGACGAACTTTGCGGAAAAGTCCTACCATGTATTAAAAATCCCTAGAACGACTACCAAAGTATCAAAATAGTTTTTTTTAATAGGTAGTAGAAGTAGCTATAAAATAATCGTCTAAACAAAAGATTATTTTGGAATATTCGTGGAGTCCCAGAGTTGCTCGCAGACGCCGAGACGCTAGGAAAAACATAATTAAAATTAGCTTCGTCGACAAAAGCGAAAGCCCGCCGTGGTGTTTGGATTTTTTAAAATTACATATCGTTTACTAGCTGCGCCACGCGGTTTCACTCGCTGACAGTTATTTTATAGTAGTGTCCTAAGGAAGGTGTCAAATTTGCAAAAGTAGTCCTTGTTCACTAGTTATCAAAGAGTTCTAAAACTCTGACACGATGAGACTGCATTTTAAGTAAGAATTCTTTTTACTAAGAAATAAAACAATTAAATCATCAGTCTGTCAACGTTTTATTCAAATACTGTATGAAGTAGCGCCCGATTTTATTTGCATCTTCATTTCCATAGTTCATCTTGGCAAACGTTAGGAATTGGCGTTTCAAAACGTTCAATTTCGGTGGACTGGTAAGTTGTATGAACCCAGGATCTAAGATACATCCTGGGTAATCTGGGAACTTGAGTTCTCCCCCCATATCCATCTGTTTTGCATCTAAGATCCGTTTCAATATTGATTGTGTCACTTTATCTAGTTCGTAGATGAAGTTCGTTGAAGTGAGTGGTGGCTGCAATTAAATGATAGCAAATATTAGTGGTTTCCCTGGTTGTTAATTCTGCAAATATTTGACCGATACTTGACCCTATTTTGCTTAACGCTATGTTACGTTTCAGATGAATACGTACACTCGTTAATTTTAACTTAATTTAGTAGCTTCTGCGGCTGTTTTACCAATCTCAAGTACTTCTATGTTTTTTTATTTTTTATGTTAGTGCATGATGTAACGGTCAAGTGAACACTTGATGATAAACGACACGGCCGCCCATAACAAAACGGTGTCACTCGGAACTGAAAAATATAAAGTTTCACGTGACACTGCGCACATCATCCTGAAACATCCGCACAGCCTAGTAATAAGATTACTTGATTGCGAGATCGGATCATAAAGCCTTAAATGCCCAGTAATTTCACTAGTCACAGTGCCCTTCAAACCAGAACACAGTGGTGCTTGCACACTACTGCTTGGCGGCAGAATAACTGGCAAAGCGGTGTTACCTACCTAAACGAACTTTGTAGAAAAGTTCTACCATCTAGTCATAATAGGATATAAGCTTTCGATATTATTAAATGACCACTGTTACCAAAATGCTCATAGCGAAGCTCTCCATTAACTGCTATCTTTACTTGGATGGTGACAACTACAAAAGTGGTTCACAACTGATCTCTATCAAGCTTTTATATATTTATTATTATTATTCTTCTATCTATTATTCTATCTCTTCTATCTCTATCTTTCGAGCATACCTGCTTCGGAAGGTATGTCAAGCCATTGGTTGGTACTGGCAGTTGTCATCAGGCAATATACAAATCATCAATAGCCTGAAGATTTCCACTGCTGAACATATGGGTCTCCCTCATTAGGCACCACTTTGAACGGCTGCTTGTCTCTTCCATAAATCAGTCATTACAACTTGCTAATTCTAAAAGCTATTTTGGTCATCTTAGTTCTCCTACAAATCTCATTTCAGATCTTATCTCGCAAGGAAACGACAAGCATAGCTCTCCCTAGACCTTACTAAAAAATAGTTTTTTTTTCTCACACAACGTCATCTAGCCCCATACTAAGCAAAGCTCGTATTATGGGAACCAGATGATACAATACTTAAATACTTTTTGTTTGTAAATATATACATATAATACGATATAACACCCAGACACAGAACAAACACCTATGTTCATCACACAAATGTTTGTCCTGGGTGGGAATCGAACCCACAACCCACAGTTCAGAAGGCAGGATTACT
The DNA here is from genome assembly GCA_905220475.3 of Ennomos fuscantarius. Lineage (NCBI taxonomy): Eukaryota > Metazoa > Arthropoda > Insecta > Lepidoptera > Geometridae > Ennomos > Ennomos fuscantarius. The sequence continues at coordinate 5,518,660 of HG992050.1, read as the reverse complement.
ACCAACTGAGCTATCGGGCCAGTCAAATTAACAAAACTGTATTTAAATCTTACATTCTGTGTGCTCATGTTGGGAGGAGGAGGTTTCTTCTCAAACAACACCCTGTGGATATCATCCGCTGGCAGGTCATCTGTTGGCTGTAACGTAAACAGTGGACTGTCCCATCTGTTGTTAGAGTTCGGTTCTTCAAACCTGAAATAATAAATGTTATGAATATGTTTGCAAATAATTACAATATGGAAGGGGAACCATTTCCAGGGGGGGGGCATTTGGGAAAAGAAAAAGAGGCAGACCCTTAGAGACAGATGAATAACCGGAAATTATTGGATACAGGAATCGGAAGACAGAGAAAATTGTGATTCTATGGAGCCTTTACATGTAACCCCTTTACAGGTACAGGTAAACTAATGACTAATAGGTGTTATATTGTATTATATGTATGTATTTACAAACAAAAAAGTATCTAAGTATTGTATCAGTTATCTGGTTCCCATAGTACAAGCTTTGCTTAGTTTGGGGCTAGATGGCGCTGTGTGAGATGTCCACAGATATTATATTATTATTATTAATAATGATTCTTCTCTATTTCCTTGATTTGATAGTGGGGAAACTAGCAGAGAAGCAAGGCAATTACAATATTAATTTCAAAAATATCAAGGAAAAAAAGGTTTTTATTTTATTTATTTTTCTGCAAATAAGGCTACATGCATATGTTTACTATGCATTAGGCATGTCCCTGTCAAGTCATCAATCAGTAACATTAGCATTGGGTTTTTGGCGGGAATGCGAAAAAGATTGCGTCACCACATTGTATTATTTTCCAAAACTTGTGTTATTTTCAGTGTTTGTGCATAAAATTGGTGACATTCTATTCGTTAAGTGCTGGATTACAGGGGTGAGTGTGGGAAAATGGTATAATGATGGTGAAACGTTTCTTTTCGTGTTGTTTCCAAAACTCCATAGAAGCTTCAAGTAAAGTTGCCACCGCTTTACTAGGAGTATGACTTTGACTAGACTATGACTTAACTTGATGACTTCGACTTGACACATATTTGCGTGAAATATCATTAACTTGATAAATTATTAATTACTTGACACTGGCTAAATACACAAAAGTGTGGAGCCAAAACTTAAAAAAAAAACATTAGCATCATATGGATATGATGTGTTCAGGTTGATGACCATATTTTGATTGGAATGCAACAGTAGAGACACACCTACATTGAAATTATAATAATAGCCACACTGAACATGAAACTGTCCTTATCCATACAAATTCACGTTTATATCGGTTGTTCTTCCGTATCCGTATTTTGTTATGGATCACCTAGCAGGCCTGAACCACTATGAAATATTTTTTAATATGAAAGCTTAAGTAAGTAGAGCTTATCTTTAAACAAATATTTAAATGAAGAGAAGTGTGGGTTAAAAAAAGATGAGCCTTGATCTTTCAACTCTTATTTTGAGTGGATGGCCACTCAAAATAAGAGTTATGAATTTTAGGCTCGCAAGAAATGCTACTTTTACTTAATGGCACTTTATTGCATTGTAACAATTGATTTTTTTTTCTTTAACAATTGATTCTGAGTTGCTATTGATTTCAATAATAATAATAACGCCCATTGATCGCATACATAGATCCTGGACTCTAACTAGGATTCCCTGTGTCTATGGTCCCAGGAACTACGAGGACCATGTCCCACAACACTCACAACTCAGAACACTTTTTGAGCATTTTTTATCTGTGCACAAATACTTGTCCTATTGCGGGAATAGAACCCGCCCCCCCAGGTTATGAGCCGACCTGCTCAACCACCACACCATAGAGGCTGTCAATGGTTTTGCGGAGTGAATCTGCTGTCTTTATTTTATTGTTATATATTTTTTTAAATTAATTCAATAAGTACCTTAGCTTTGTCAATGCATCAAAAACTTCCTGTGTATATGCCAGTTGATTACAATCTTGTATTTTCACCTCATGGTTTGACCCACCATCATCGGCGCTTTTTATCTCAATAGCCTCTAAATTTCTTTCTCTGTCTATTCTTTCCTTGTTAGCCTCCCATGCTTCGTTGTGATTGCGGATTGTGTAAATGGTGCATTGGGTTGATTTTGATGCTTTTGATGCACAGTACAGTTCATACCTACATCCTGGAAATAATAATAATAATAATATGTGTGGACATCTCACACAATGCCATCTAGCCCCGAACTAAGCAAAGCTTGTGCTATGGGAACCAGATAACTGATACAATATTTAGATACTTTTTTGTTTGTAAATACATACATAGAATATGTAGACAGAAACGGGTTGTGGGTAGGTTGCAACCTATATAACTATAGGCCTTCAGCATGTCCGCACCGCGCCGTGTCTGGAACAAGAATGATCCGTAGCACACCAATCGATCCCTTTATATAGTCAGACAGGTAGGGGCGCCATGACAGTTGCCGGTGATGCCACTGTAATAAATTTAATGCCACCACAGGGTAATTACGGTGCTCAATCGCTGTGCATAGAGTTTATAACTGGACGTAGCCACCGTCCAGTTATAAACTCTATCATCACCGGCAACTGTCATGGCGCCCCTACCTGTCTGACTATATAAAGGGATCGATTGGTGTGCTACGGATCATTCTTGTTCCAGACACGGCGCGGTGCGGACACGCTGAAGGCCTATAGTTATATAGGTTGCAACCTACCTACGCAGAACCCGTTTCTGCCCACATCAGAAGTGGGATTGCCCATTTCTACATCAATCTTCAAGAAACGTGACGAGACGTGATGTGAATGATGACGTGACGGCGGGTGACACTAATATCAAATTTAGTTGCAGGGTTAACCCAAACCAGTGAAAAAAAAAATGGAAAAAAAGTAACGATTCGTTTTTTTCGAGAAAAAAAGAGAATGTAAAAATGATGACAAGAAAAATGTGTCTGAATGCTAAAGGGATAATCTATCCGGACTAGCACTAATGGTCCATAAAAAAAAATGTTGGTTGCTAAAGGGATATCTATCCGGTCTAGCACTAATTGGTCCATTAAAAAAATGTAGGAATGATGATTTTTGGTTGCTATAGGGATATCTATCCGGTTAGCATTATTCGGTCCATTTTTTATAAATGAAGGTATACTAATGGTGCTGAAGGGTTAACCCTGACGATGACTGGAAGGCTAAAATGCTTTTGACTAATCAAATTGAAAACTGATCTTTTGACTTTGACTCCAAGTTTAACTCAATTTAACTGTCAGGATGAACGAGCAATAACACTGATACTTATGTCCCTCACCAGGTACAAAGTGAAGCTAAGCGTACGAGGACGTACGCACGTCAGTATGGCCGTGACGGCGGCTACGTCCAGTTATAAACTCTATGCACAGCGATTGAGCACCGTAATTACCCTGTGGTGGCATTAAATTTATTACAGTGGCATCACCGGCAACTGTCATGGCGCCCCTACCTGTCTGACTATATAAAGGGATCGATTGGTGTGCTACGGATCATTCTTGTTCCAGACACGGCGCGGTGCGGACACGCTGAAGGCCTATAGTTATATAGGTTGCAACCTACCTACCCACAACACGTTCCTGCCCACAAATACAATATGACACCCAGACACAGAACAAACACCTATGTTCAACACACAAATGTTTGACCTTAGTGGGAATCGAACGCACAACCCACAGTTCAGAAGGCAGGGCTACTACCAACTGAGCTATCGGGCCAGTCAGGAAATGTTAGATTACTGTAAATAATATATGTACAGTAAATGTTAGTCTTACTTACACTGCTTTTAAATTATGGATCAAAGAAATAATGTAACATAATATACTTTAACAGATGTAGGTTGTTTCTTTAAAAGAGCAGGCATATATGCTAAAACAAAATACATTTCATGTAAAAGCCATGTATGTACCTACATGCAGCTCTCATAGTGAAGGTTGACAATACTGCAGTTATTACTTGAATGGGTTGTTAATAGAAAGTGACGAGTGGTTTTTTACTGCTCCTATTACATAATTTCTTTAAGAACCCTCGTCGAGTCTGAAGCGAGAATATTGTTTGCAAACAGGGTCACTGCATACCTTTGATATAGTTACTGCCGTCCAGTATAACAACATTATCTTTGCCTATGAGCCTTAGAACCTCAGACTTGAGGTACCCTCTAACTCTCTTCTCCTTCTGGGGGTCTAAATATGTGGAATTCTTTTCGTACCCCAATTTTACTATTGCTTCATCTTCGGATATGACTTCTACACTTTTGGCGTGTTTTTTCTCGAAAAAATCTTTTAACTCAATAGCTCTAGTTGTTTTTCCGCTCAATGGTGTGCCACAAATAATAATAAGAGGCATCTTTTCAATAGTTTTGCCGAAATAGCAAAGATAAACGATTAACCAAAACCATTCCACAGACTAAGTAGAGTCTTGACAGAGAGACTTGACAGCTCACAGAGTAGGTCTTTTTTTTCCTCCCATGAGGTTTTGGCTTAGGTATTACATTATCTTTGGTTTTGCTTCGCACGTTTTGTGTATCTGCCAGTAGAGAGGTTCCTTAGTTATTTGTTGGAGAGTGGATCACGGCCGTAGCAAGAGGGGGCATTGTGGGGCAATTGACTACCTACCTACCACTACCTTGAAATCACAATGCCCTAACTTAAAAATAAAAAGTAATATAAATTATTATAATTAAATTGTTTCGTTCATAGTTTGTGGCGTGGCGTTTAACATCAGGTGAACGGCTAGCTCATCAAATCATTCAGTTACATAAAAAAAAAAGTTTGAGATTTAAAAAAACTTAGATCCACGCTCATGTTCTATCACAGAAATTATTTGTCGACGAATAGCTATTGATGGTGATTGATTTAGAATCTCGCCCATCCCGGCGGCGGACGGATTACAGGGGAGTTTTAGTGGGTTCGAGTCCCAACATACCCCTTGACACCACAAGGGTGGTGCAAGTGCTAGGGCATTTCCCCCCTAAAAAAAGGAGCCCGTGCTTCGAAGGCAGATTCATTATAATATTTTTTTACTTCCGCCCTGCTTGTAACCAATAGGCTATTTGACTACTATATTTTTATTACATACATAAATAATATATCTCAAAAAATAGATAACTGTGAAAACAAAACTTGAATATCTCAAAAAATGACTAAGTTACAGGCATTTTAAAATACAGAAATAGAAAGAGACAACTCAAACACGCAGTGACGTCAGTTACCAGTACTCATAGCAACTCATTACTAAGCTGTGGTAGCTCTACATACAATCTTTTTGGCATGTGACGTCACAAGCCATGCCTTCATAGTAGCTGTGAGGAAGCTCAACACGATCTCTGTTTTGCGAGAAAGGGACAGGCGATGAAACTTTAAAAGCGTACTACTGCGTGATTAATTAACCGATTTTACTTATTTTTACAATGATTACATTCATTTTTAACCTACTTTATGAAAATAATATTTACTTGTTCATTTTTAATAGTAGTCAAATAGCCTATTCTGCATTACCTCAAATTCGACACTAGCTACTGCCCTGGAGTGGATACTAATCAGACCTTCTGGATTCTTTTACCCGGGCAACGGCCTAAGCTGAAGTCTCATCTGCCCGGTGACGCTGTAAAGTTCAGAAGAGATCAACAGCATTAACCCGTTAAATAAAAGGATAGGGACTAACACCATACCTAGGTAGGTACATACATATTGTACCTAATAGACTTGCTGTATAATATTTTTCATTAAGCACTTTGTATTTTATAAGCTTAGTATAACCCCGCCTTCGCCGCTCGAGACACGTCTTGAGCGACCCGGATGACCCCACAGCAGCCGTAGTATCGGCTGCGCTAGGATCACCGGACCAGTCTAGCCCTTCTGGCTCAGGTACCGGCACCGGTATAGGATACCAGCGTAACACAACCAGACACAGACCCCGCCGGCGAGGTCGACGTACCCCCCGTAGGTTAGCTAGAACGGTCGCGACTTTCAATAGGGTCCACTCTTCCAGTGGACGTAGTCTTCTCGATCCTCTTATCCCGGCAACGGCCCAAGCTCGCACCCCAGGGGTGCCCGCCAGCTAGTTGCCTCCCACTTTTGACAGCTGGGCGCCTTAAGCGACCGCCCTCCCGCCCGGTGACGCTGTAAAGGTCGATAGAGACCAACAGCATTAGCTCGTTCAAAAAAAAAAAAAGCTTAGTATAACGATACGATATCAAATATCAGTTTGACTTGTAAAACTGCTAAAAATAGCCTATTTGCAATAAAATCGTTATTTATATTTTTTCCATTTATTTTAAACTAGTTGCGCCCCGCAGTTTCACCCGCGGATAAAAAGTGTTTTAATTATTTGCTCATCCCACGGAAATATTTCACTTTTCCGGAGATAAAATGTAGCCTATATGTTAATCCAGTGTATAAGCTATCTTGGTACCGAATTTCATCCAAATCCATTTAGCCGTTTGAGCGTGAAGGAGTAACAAACATACACACATACACATATGTAAACTTTCGCCTTTATAATATTAGTGTGATAATGCGGACTGAAATTTGGAATGCAGTTAGATTTTATGACGTAGGCATCCGCTAAGAAAGGATTTTTCGAAATTCGGGTGGAATAAGAGGGTGAAATGGGTGGTTCAATTATTTTCCCATAGGCCACGCCGCGGGCGAAGCTGCGGGCAGAAGCTCGTATAGTATAAGGTAAACAAAGTAACATAAATATAATTAAATAATCACAATTTTTTTTAAGTCTTCTGAAAAGATGCAATATAGAGCGTCCTACCCCAAACAATTTACAAGTCGTTAAAAAAAATATAATCATAATCATTTATTCATAATATTTTAAATTATATGTCAATCTGATGTATTTATACAAAAAAAAATAGGTTATTATACTAGTATTAGATATAGCTAGGTATAATAGTACACATTCAGTATTCACAATATAAGAATTAACAATGTCAATATGAAAAAATAAAAACGTAAAATAAAAATAAAAGATACTGCTAGCTAAAACAGTCTAATATTGTCTTAAAAACATTTTAATACGGACCAAATCACGGCCTAAACAAAGCCGCTAGCCGGGACATACAAACAGCATAATTAGCTAGAAAAACAAAACGATTTCTTATTGAAAAGAACTGTGTTTTGTGTAGCGGTCCTACTGTGAAGCACACCGACATGCAGAATTAAAAGAACAATGCATTATTTTGCTGTAGGTAGATAAATAATAATAATATAATATGAGTGGACATTTCACACAGCGCCATCTAGCCCCAAACTAAGCAAAGCTTGTACTATGGGTACCAAATATTTGACAATACTTAAAAGTGGTCAATTAGGGAATGAAATCTCTGCTTGAGCACCGATCGATGACTGGGCGTCGTTCTGTAATACGGACCTTAGATACTTTTTTTTTGTATATACAATATATCCCGTCCCGTCCGTATTACAGAACGATGCTCAGTCATCGATCGGTGCTCAAGCTCAAGCTCAATATTCATCACAAAAATGTTTGTGCTGGGTGGGAATCGAGCCCACAACCTGTAGTTCAGAAGGCAGGTATACTACCAACTGAGATAACAGGCCAGTCAATTATGACAGCTTAATAAGAATGCGTCATGAATTTTCCAACCATTTTTTCAGGCGATAGACACTCAAGTCTTAAGTTACGATAGAAAGTTTGCACGATACTTTCAGAGTAGGGAGATATATTTGTTTACTTGCTTTAGAATGAAGATCGACTGCGATGTCCGCCGCGCGCCGCCCCGGGGCGCTCTACGTGGGTTATCCTCTACCGTTCGGAGCTGGTGGATCACTGGGAGCGATAGATATTCCATAATATCCGACATCGCGTTTCTTCCATCGCACCTCTCGTCACCGCAACAAAGCTCATCAACATATTATTGTCAAAAGCTAAGCCAAAAGATTTATTGCAAATAGGCTAATTTTAGCACTTTTACAAGTCAAAATTATATTAGGTACTTAAAATTAAGTTATTTCACTAAGCATATAAAATTACAAAGCTCTTATTGTTAAATAATATATAGCAAGCCCATTACAATATATGAGTGTGAAAAAAAGAAGTTCTCTTTCTCACTACTGGTGCAAGCAATCGCGGCACAATGCAGAACAGAACACTCAGATCCGAACCTTCGATTACAACTGTAAAGAAGAAGCTACAAGAAACTTTACAGTGATGTATTTTTTTTTACTGTCTTGATTGAGTCATGGAAATCGCAAACCACTAGATTCATGCGTTCTTTCTTGGCGTACACCTGCAAAATGTGGAATGAGCCAGCGGTCTTTCCGCAGAGTTACAACATGGAGTACTTTAAAAGAAGGGTTGAAAGTCCTACGGCGTAAGCAATGCATTGGTGACGCCTCCTCCGGTGTTACGGATGTCCATAGGCTACGGTGACCACTTCCCATCAGGTGGGCCGTATGCTTGTTTGCTCTTTTTAACATAAAAAAAAATTGTTTTTAAACTAGCTAAGTACCACAATTAAAAAAAATACTTCTAAATACCACTAGCTACGCTACCTACTACAAAAAAACATTGGTACTGTGTACTAGCCGCAATGACCTATAGACAGTCCAAATGCTCCAGCCCACTACCAGTAGCATACCCAACATGCTGGCAGCATTGCCCCGTTGAATAGGCATGACGAAAGATTTTGAAATCCTCTTCCGTAATGTGGGTATACATTTACTATTTACGAAAAAACCTTTATTTCGGTAATAAACTTAATTTTAACCAAGATTAAAGCCATTTTCATAATATTTTTTAAATGCGGCGCGAAAACAGCTCGAGGTGTCATGGCGTCGGCTCTGACGTCACTCCTAGGTGTTTACCTACACAATGACATGTTTATGTCATTGTCATTGTCATTGTGTCTACGCGTAGCGAAGAAAGTAAATAACAAAATCAATCCAAATGCGTATATTCACGACAGCAAAAATCTACGTGTGACGTCATGCGCTGTGATTGGCGTTTCAGTCAAAATGGCCGATCGCAGTATTTTAATGTTTTATTTTATTGAAAATCTAAGTAATCTCAATATTTTTAATAAAACTAAACCAGTGTTTCAGCGTTATTTAATATAAATTTTACTCTAAAAACATTAAATCGACCATTTTTTGATACTGTCGTCATGTCTATTGCAATACTGATTCATTGTGCCAAATAAGTGCCAGCATTTTACCCTCGCGTCGCATCGACCAGGCGCTGTGATAAACTTTCATATAAACGCGATAAGCTCTCAGAACCAACAAGACCAAATTTTGCTTTTGATGCTCAGCCGAATTATAGCAATTGATTACTTATATTAAAAGACAAATATTTTTTTATTATTTTCAGAATTGGCGAAAGTATCTATGAACATACAAAACGATACGTAATCACACTATCACATCACACTAATATTATAAAGGTGAAAGTTTGTATGTGTGGATGTGTGTTTGTGTGTATGTGTGTATGTTTGTTACTTCTTCACGCTCAAACAACGGAATGGATTTGGATGAAATTTGGTACGCTAGCTTATACACTATATTAACATACAGGCATTTAATCCCGGAAAAGTAAAATTTTCCCGTGGGATTAGCAAATAATGAAAATACTTTTTATCCGCGGGTAAAACTGCGAGGCGCAACTAGTATATAATACGTAAACGATGGGTAAAAAATTTGATTGATTGATTAAATGACTGTATGTACATATTGTAGTCAAAACTCTTAAGTAGTCAAAAGTATTGTTGACTGAAAAAAAAACAGTCGAAAAGTAGTTTTGACAGAATAGGTTGGTTAGAGTTAAAAGTTGTTTTGTGCTGTTAGTCACAACATTGGATAGCTAGAATCAGTCAAAATTACTCAGTTGGTCAAAACTACTTTTAACCAGCTCCATTGGGCAATACTAATTTTGACTGTTATTTCAGTCAAAATACTATTGGCGAAACGCTACGGCCAAAAGTACTTTTGGCTGATTTTTACTAGTTAAAAGTACTTTTGACCGAAGTTTTGACCGAACCGTAATTTCGTGTTGGGTTATTTGCGTGTTGGGCGAAAATGTAGTGGCTTTTTATTTTGTTTCGCTGAGTAATTACTACATTAAGACAATTTTTTAGATGATATATATATATATATTTTTTTTTAATTTTTTTAGGTGCATTGGCAAAAAACAAAAAAAAGTTAATTAAAAACCTACTACAATATTGTTATTTGTTATGTTTATTTATTTATTTATAGGAAAACCAACAGATAACATCAATTTAACCGTAGAAAGCCAATTACAGGTTCTCAATTTGTTGAAATGATATCAGTTAGGTTTTAGATGAATTAAAAATACCCTTATGTTTATACATAAGAGTATTTTTAATTAATAATAATAATAAATATAGTGGCCATTTCAGAGCCATCTAGCCCCAAACCAAGCAAAGCTTATATATGGGAACCAGATAACTGATACAATACTATTATACTTTTTATTTGTGAACACATACATAGAATACAATATAACACCCAGACAGAACAAACATCGATGCTCATCACAAATTTTTGTCCGGTGGGAATCGAATCCACAATCCCGATAGTTCAGAAGTCATACTACCAACTGAACTATCGGGCCAGTCACCTTCCCGTATAGCTACCGCTTCGCTCACACTACGGTGAGCGCATTATAATCCGGTACATCTGTGTAGGCAGGAGGGGCAGGTTGGGAGGTTTGGTTCTGCAAACCGAGGGAGTTTGATTTCAGTTCTCTTTACGAGCTGCCTGTGGTTAGTTTAAAGGTTTAACAAAAGTGTTTTATTTTCGTGTGCGCGGTTAAAAGGTAAGAAAATAACTAAACTTAGTAAATAATAAAATTAAGTTCTTGCCATTGTAATTCTAAACCAATTTACCTTAACTTTACATTTTTACAGATTAAAAAGAAATATTTTTTTTACAAAGGCGTTAAAATTATTTTTAACCATATTTTATTATAATTCAATAATATTTTTTTAAACGCTTAAGTGGACTCACGTTTCCCAACTTCTCTGCTGATGGAAAGTGATGATGCGGTCTATGTTCAACAGCCGAAATACGTCCACTGCTAAACATAGGCCTCAGCTATAAAACATCACTTTGGAAGCTTTTTGATGTTTTTGTTTTGGCTCCACAGTTTTGTGTATTTAACTAGTGTCAAGTAATATATATAATAAATGATAATTTCTCAAGTTAATTAATATCAAGTCCAGTCACAGTCCAAGTCATCAAGTCAATTCATAGTCTAGTCAAGTCATACTCCTAGTAAAGAGGTGGCAACTTTACCAGAAGCTTCTATGGAGTTTTGGAAAACACGAAAATAAACGTTTCACCATCATTATACCACTATCCTTCACTCAGCACAATCTAGCACATAACGAATAAAATGCCACCAATTTTATGCACTAACACTGAAAATAACACAAATTTTGGAAAATAATACAGTGCGGTTCGATCTTTCTAATTTTCCCGCCAAAACTTCTTTTTGAAAGCTTATCATAGGGATCATAGAGTTTGCCATAATCATCGCGGGCAGGTGGCTTGGTGATCACAGAAGATTTACATATCCCGAGGAAAACGCTACTTCCCTGGCCCTTAGCCGGATCTTATGGCGCTCACGGGAAGAGATGCAGTGGTCCTATTCGCACACCGCTGGAACCACGGCCATGTGGATGTTGGAGCATGTTTGCCCATACTGCATCTATTATATCTATATCTGCTGGGCGGTCACGTAACTCGATTGCAACCGATAGAAACAAATTTGTATGGATTTGACAGTTTTAATACGCAGTTTATGTGCATAGTTAGTATGGAATGATGGTATGGTTTTACTAGGTGGTAGGACTTTGTTGCAAAGTTCGTCTAGGTAGGTACCACCGCTTTGCCAGTTATTCTGCCGCCAAGCAGTAGTGTGCAAGCACTACTGTGTTCCGGTTTGAAGGGCACTGTAGCTAGTGAAATTACTGGGCATTTGAGACTTTATGATCTGATCTCACAGTGGAGTAATCTTGTTACCAGACTGTGCTGATGTCTCAGGATGATGTGCGCAGTGCAGTGTCGCTTGAAACTCTTTGTTTTACGGTTCCGAGTGACACTGTTCTGTTATGGGCGGCCGTGGCACTTAGCATCAGGTGAACGACTAGCTCGTCACATCATTCAATAACATAAAAAAAAAAATTGAAATTTCACCTGTTGTATTGCAATCAAAGTTTCGTGATCACAAAAAAAATTACATTCTATCTTCGACTTGCGTTTTCATATTTCCCAAATAAAATTCAATATTAAGTCTAGGCTTAATATTGAATTTTATTTGGGAAATCTTGCGGCTTGTCACCCGCATTTAAAAACTTTCTCTCTTCTCTCATTCTACAACCCTTTGGTAAGAATGTGTCGTCAGTATAAGGATCTTGAAGGAACAGCTTTTACTAGGTGGTAGGACTTTTCTGCAAAGTTCGTCTACGTAGGTACCACCGCTTGGCCAGTTACACAGTTTGACAGCCTCTATAGTGTGGTGATTGAAAAGGTCGGCTCATAGTCAGCGGCGGGTTCGATTCCCGCGGCAGGACAAGTATTTGTGCCCAGGAAATAAGCGCAAATACATGTTCTTAGTCTGGGTGTGTGGGTGTGTGGCCCAGTCAATAAACTCAAAACCTCAATTACTTTATACATCATGATAACCTTTTGACAGCCTCTGTGGTGTGGTGGTTAAACAGGTCGGCTCACAGCCCGGAAGTGGCAGGTTAGATTGCCGCCGCCGGACAAATATTTGTGCACAGAAAAAAGCCCAAATACTTGTTCTAGGACTGGGTGTTGTGGGACCATGGTCCTCGTAGTTCTTGGGTCCCTAGACACAGGGAATCCTAGTTAGGGACCAGGATCTATGTATGTGATCGTTGGGCGTTATTATTATATTATTTATTCTGCCGCCTAATTCTGTAACAAAAAGTGTTAGCATAGCAAACAAGTGAATTACCAATATTAACAGTCAATTTATAATTAAATCCTGTCGTCACAAGATTTCGCTTTAACACCTACAGAGCTCCATATCTTATCTGTCGTTTGCCACAACCAACGTGTGGTGTATTTTCAATAGACTTCAAAAAATGAAGGTTCTTTTTTTTTGACTGGCCGGATAGATCAGTTGGTAGTAACTCTGCCTTTGAGTTTTGGCGGGAAAGCGAAAAAGATTGCGTCACCGCATTGTATTATTTTCCAAAACTTGTGTTATTTTCAGTGTTAGTGCATAAAATTGGTGGCATTTTATTCGTTAAGTGCTGGATTATAGGCATGAGTGTGGGAAAAGGGTATAATGATGGTGAAACGTTTATTTTCGTGTTGTTTCCAAAACTCCATAGAAGCTTCAAGTAAAGTTGCCACCACTTTACTAGGAGTATGACTTTGACTAGACTATGACTTTGACTGTGACTTGACATAATTATATTTACGTGAAATATCATTAACTTGATAAATTATCAATTACTTGACACTGGCTAAATACACAAGAGTGTGGAGCCAAAACATAAAAAAACTGCCTTCAGTTTTTGGTGGGAAAACAAAATGATCGCGTCACCGCATTGTATTATTTTCCAAAACTTATGTTATTTTCAGTGTTAGTGCATATAATTGGTGGCGTTTTATTCGTTAAGTGCTGGATTACGTGCATGAGTGTGGGAAAGTGGTATAATGATGGTGAAACTTTTCTTTCGATCGCCATCTTGACAATTATAAATAGTCATTTTACCGGACATAATAATAATACTTTAATTTTTAACTTTGTTATGTTAACAATGGAGATCTACGGTAACCAACAACTTTCGACTTCCGTTCGCCTCGTCACGCATTCACCATCTTACTCTACCCAAGTCAAGCGTGCGTAAAGAAGTTTAAATTCTAAAACATTTAAGTGTAGAATCAAAAATTATTAAATAAAAGTATACCTATACGTGTAAATCTATACTAATATTATAAAGAGGAAAGATTTGTAAGTTTGTGTTTGTAACGAATTGGCTCAAAAACACTGGACCGATTTTGAAAATTCTTTCACCATTTGTATGCTACATCATCAATGATTAATATAGGCTATTTTAGTTGCAAGAAAAAAATGTTTATGCCAAAATATTTAAATAATATCCATCCGTGCGAAGCCGGGACGGCCCGCTAGTATATACAGTAGATATAAAGGCTTTTTTATTTTATTTTATTTATTTATGTAGGTCCTTATTTGCGACGGATCGTATCTTATCAAACAGTTTCGAGTGCGCTTGTGATTTTACAGATAATTCCCGTTCATTAAAAACCTTTATCCGATCCCTCGACATACTCCATTTGTGCTGATTACACGAATATTGATAAGTATATAAGCGACCTGCGGGCTTACGTGAAATTTACCCGTTTTCCAACGGAAAGTCTAATTTTCCGCGATAAAAGTGGGTGTCGACACTGGGTTCCAAATTAAAAAATAATAAAAAAATGATTAATGATGTGACGAGCTAGTCGTTCGCCTGATGTTAAGCGGCACGGCTGCCTATAACAGCCTGCCTACAGCTCTAAAATATAACGTTTCAAGCGACACTGCACTGCGCACATCATCCTGAGACATCAGCACAGGCTGGTAATAAGATTACTCGACTGTGGGATCATGATCACAAAACTTGGATTGCAATGCAACAGGAGAATTTTCCATACTAACTATGCACATAAACTGCGTATTCAAACTGTCAAATCCATACAAATTTGTGTTTCTGTTGGTTGCAATCGAGTTACGTAATCACCCAGCAGATCATAACGTCTCATTTGCCCAGTATATTCATTAGCTACAATGCCTTTCAAACCAGAACACAGTAGTGCTTGCACACTTACTTAGAGGCAGAATAACTGGCAAAGCGATGGTACCTAGACCTACCTAGACGAACTTTACCGAAAAGTCTTACCACATAGCACTTATAATATATTAATTTACAAAGAGAACCTTGAATAACTTTAATTTTTTTTTAAAGTGTAGTACATGTTTTATCGGTAAGGATAAATAAAGGGCTATATATATATATATACATATACATATATTGTATACGTGTATGTGTCAAGTCAAGTCAAAGTCCAAGTCATAGTTTATAAAGAAAGTCGTGTTAGTTACACTATTTATAACTAAGGAACAGCTGAACCGATTTGACTGAAAATTGGTGAGGAGGTACCTTAGAGCCAGGAGGCGGACATAGAATACTTTTTAACCCGTTCAACCGCGTTTTACTAACTCTCCCGTGTGAAGCCGAGGCGGGTCAGCTAGTAGCTAATAATGTAGTAGGTAGACGCGTCATTACTTAATAATTAGTACCAATAGCACGTAGTGCGTAATACTTTCAAATTTCATACACACAGTCTAGATTTTTTTTTGATGTTTTGGCTCCACACATTTGTGTATTTAGCCAGTGTCAAGTAATTGATAATTTATCAAGTTAATGATATTTCACGCAAATATGTGTCAAAGTCGAAGTCATCAAGTCAAGTCATAGTCTAGTCAAAGTCATACTCCTAGTAAAGTGGTGACAACTTTACTTGAAGCTTCTATGGAGTTTTGGAAACAACACGAAAAGAAACGTTTCACCATCATTATACCATTTTC
The DNA here is from genome assembly GCA_905220475.3 of Ennomos fuscantarius. Lineage (NCBI taxonomy): Eukaryota > Metazoa > Arthropoda > Insecta > Lepidoptera > Geometridae > Ennomos > Ennomos fuscantarius. The sequence continues at coordinate 5,503,035 of HG992050.1, read as the reverse complement.
CCACACTCACGCCTGTAATCCAGCACTTAACGAATAGAATGCCACCAATTTTATGCACTAACACTGAAAATAACACAAGTTTTGGAAAATAATACAATGCGGTGACGCAATCTTTTTCGCTTTCCCGCCAAAACTCCTAGAAATCTTATTACGACTATTATTAAGAAATGTCTAAAGATGACGTGCGCAGTGCAGTCACGCAGTTCCAAGCGGCAATGCGACTGCCATGTTGACGCTTAACATCAGGCGAACGAGTAGCTTATTGTTACACCCGAGAAAACAACGCTTCTGTTGTTGAAGTCACGTTACCTTAATTATAGACACCGCAAGGCGCCTCGGTATTCTGTGGCCTAAGGACAAAATAAATGGAAACTACCTTCTTGGGACAAGATAACGAAGTTAAGAAAATACGGTCCAACTATTATTTAAGTCTATTTGAGGAATTTTACCTCTTAATGTTATTAGACCTTTGGTTTTCTTGGTGACCCTTTCAGCCAATAAAGTTCCTTTGTAGTGGTCAATAAGGAAATGTAAGGTTTGTTACAGACTAAAGGACGTTTGAGAATGGGACATTTTGCGAATGAGACACTGTGTGAATGGGACATCTAATTTTGAAATAGACAATCTCTAAATGTGATCTTTTTGATGTGTTACTGTATTATTAAGTATGATCAATGTTAGCAAATCTGACCACTATAACATAAGATTTAACAATATGAGTTGCCGCATATAGTCTGTGACTTTGATGTGTATGACAGCCAAAAGCCTGCTGTAGATCACGTCACAGACTGCAACAGTGTATCGATTTTTTAATTTCTTTAATTAGACTGCAAATTGCCATATCAAGGTCTTTATTTACAGCTGTTAAAATACCAAGGAGAGCAGTAATGCGACTGATTTTAAAATGAGACTCATACAAGCTATATTAACCTTTGCCATCATTGGAATATACGAATGCCGGGAGGATGTCTTCAAAAATATAAACATAAAGATGGAAGAACTTAACGCTATTGCTGCCGAAAATTCTTGGGAATCACTAGTCCATCCTGGCAACCCTAAAGTGGCTATTCAAACGGCAGTCTGTCAAAAACAACAAATTGAATGGCAGCACAAGACATGTGAAGATCTGGCAACACTTGAAAAACTGAATTTGTTTAGCGATGACCAGTTAAGGCAAAGGTATCTTTTGTGCAGAGGACCTATGTTTACTTACGAGGAAGCCAGGTGATAATTATCTATTTTTCACATATTCACATTTTATTTTTATAATTAAATGAACAATAAAAGTAAAAATGGAATTTGACGTTTAGGAAACTTCTCCATAGTAGCGTGCGACCGCCTCACGCAGCCCTCAATGGGTGTTGCCAGATAAAGACCGATAATTTAGTGGCCGGTAGGTTATTAGCGCGCGCAAGTACATCGAGTGAAAGAGGCCTACCTAAGCTTTATAACGTATAGTGTATTATTGTAGGTTGCTAATGATAAAATATAAAATACATTCTCACATTTCAGGCTAGTCAGCGAAATATACGAAGAGCTAAAAAATATTTACACAAACGCCAAAGTGTGCATTCCGGCTAAGGATATTTCATCTAATAACCTAACACAGGTGGAGACTGCTATACTAAAATCTACAATGCCATGGAGAGGATTGTTGAAACTAATTCATCAGATCAATCGGGTTTCTTTTTTCACGGTTAATGAATCCGTAAAAGATAAGTCTGCTAGAGGTTTGTGTTTTAAAGGAGAAGATGATTTTGAAAAGCTGATGGTTTCTTCGCGGGATGCTAATGTTTTGTCGTGGACCTGGTTAGCTTGGAGGGAAATAGTTGGACCACCAATGAAGGAACTCTATAGGAAATTGGTTGACGTAGAAAATAATGCTGCGAGGCGTAATGGTAAATTCGCATTACTTTCTATCTGTAAGATTAAAAATCAGTTCTGTTCTTCCGTGTTTTAAGCAAAAATGCTACTAGCTGCCTACCGTAGTCTAAATTCTAAATGCTTCAGTCCACTACCGCTAGGTAGTGTACTCAACATGCTGGCAGTATTGTCGCGTTCAATTGAAATGCTGTTCTTTATATCAAACAAAACATAATCCTGGTCACATAATCATCATTATGTGACCAGGATTATGTTTTGCATTATCATGCAATCACACGTAGCATCAACCAAATGCTCTGATACACTTTGAGAAGACGCGTTCAGCTTTTGGTTTCTTTAAACGTGTTATGGTGAAATTGTCCACTCTTCAATCTCAAATTTCTTACAGGTTACTCAGATATAGGCGTATCATGGCGCGAGGAACTAGAGATCCCCAACCTGAGGCAGGAGAGCAGACGACTCTGGGATAGTGTCCAACCCTTGTACACAATACTCCATGGCGTCGTAAGGTTCTGCCTTAGAATGCAATACGGAGATGTTGTACCGGAAACAGGACCTATACCAGTGTATTTACTTGGTGAGATTTGTGCTTTTTCAACTAATTTGGTTTGTAAATTCTATGATCTTAAACCTCTAAATAGTAAGCTACGGTGCAGCCTAATTAACTCTTCTGTGGGAGTGGTAAAAGACGAATTTACATTGGCACGATAACTCAATAACTCAGTATGCATTGACTTAGTCAAGATTTTGAAAAATAGTAACTTGACTCCTAGTTTATTAGCGATAGGATGTACTTTCCATTGTAGTCACAATATATGGTTTTAATTTATTTTGTGTAGTGGGACCATGGTCCTCGTAGTTCCTGAGTCCCAAGTCATGGGGAGAGATACAGGGAATCCTAGTTACGATCCAGTTTCTTTGTAAACTTATTATTTATTATTATTTATTATCTGCTCGTTTTTTCCAATTTATCAATCAATGGGGCTATATTTAGCAATGTATGTTTCAGGCAATCTATGGTCACAAAATTGGGAGCCGTTGGTAGATTTGATAATACCAAACACTATTAATTTGGATAAGAACATCGCTAAACTCAATTGGACTGTTGAACACATGGTATGCTCTGTGGTCTTTACTTTTTTTACTATAAAAGTTTACAAACAGCTTTTGAAATAGATGAGTTTATAGTAGACCTTAAAGTTTCGAATGACGACCACGAACGGGAAGACGTAGCGTAGTGCAACCTACTAGGTGAAACGACGGACTGGTCTAAACCGCGGGAAGACAATGGATGCAGGAGAAAAGCAGCCGCTTAAAGTGGCGTTCTATAGCGAAGGCCTATGTTCAGCAGTGGACGTCTTTAGGCTGTTGATGATGATAGTAAACTAAGTCATTTTGCTTTAGTGGAAACTCTTACTTGACTAACACTGTTTTGCTTAAGTATTACAACCAAGCAACAGTGCAGAGGCGAAGTAGTGGGGTTCAGACATTATAGTTTTAAAGGAAACCTACAATGTTTCCAGAAGATGTGCACTATCAAGTTCTGTTCTGTCCTTCGGAATATAATGTTGGTCTTGCAATACCTATCCTTTTGTAAAAAATAATGTGATGATGTTCATAGGTTGAACAGACTCCTGTGTTAGTATCTCAAAATATTTCAGGTAAAACGAGCTGAAGATTTCTACTTGTCTCTAGGTCTACCTCCTATGACTGAGACATTTTGGAACAAATCTGTGTTCTCTAGAGTAGATGAAAAAACAAGATGTCATGGTACGGCTGCAGACATGTTCAAAAATGGAGATTTTAGGTTAGTTGTGATTAAAAGTTCATGTGTACATAAAATTAGTATAGTAGTTATATATATTAGTATAGTAGGTAGTATAGTTAGTAGTAGTATGGTAGTTGTGTGTAATAAAAGTGTAAATTATGTTCGATTCATAGTCTGACTAAAGATTTTTACTATATAGGTTAAAGTTGCTTGCTTGTACATTTGTTTGTCTGGCTTTTATGGAAAAACTTATGAGCTGCTTAGGATGAAAACTTACCCATAGATTGCTTAAGCAGCTAAATTCAACACAAATACTTTTTTCCCGGGAAAATTAGAGTTTTTGCTGTGTGGAATTGTGTGGAATAATAATTATTATTGTTCTTTTCTACATAACATGCTGGTTTCGCCATTATAATTTTTCACCACCGTGTTTATTCATCATAGGTTTTATTACTTCATTTCTGTTTTACAGGTTACTCTATTGCTCTGGAACGACAATAGAAGATTTCTATGTATTGCATCACGAATTAGGTCACATCCAGTATTATATGGCTTATGAACATCAACCTACTTTGTTTAGGGTAAGTTATGACACGCATGTTTTGCTATAATTTATAATTGACAATGAGACCCGACAAAACACTGGTGATAAAATTAGAACAAGTAACTAACTACATGCTATGGCATTACAGCAAGCTAATTCAGCATTTCAAGAAGCTATAGGGGATACAATCATATCTGGAGTGATGACGCCACAGCACCTACATCGATTGAGTCTTATTGACGATGCTCTTTTGTACAGCACGACTGAAGCGAAAGAGAAAAAGAAAACAGATAAGATAAATATTGGTCAAAAGATTCATCACCATCATCATTCATCATCTGATATAATCTTAGATGCTGGAAAATTTAATGAATATACTAACCGACTAAAAATAAAAACTAACAAGCAATATATTCCAGTAAATGAAGACCCTAACAATTCTCTACGTGATTTATTTTTAACAACTGATGACATATTACTGTTAAAACAGGCTTTAAATAAGATCCCACAGATTCCATTTTCGCTTCTCCTTGATGAATATAGATGGCAATATTTTGAAGGTGGTTTTACTAGCTCAGACATGAATAAAGCATTTTGGCAAATGGCACTAGAGCTTCAAGGTATAGCTCCTCCAACAGAAAGGGATGCGAGTTACTTTGATGCAGGAGCTAAGTTTCATGTACCTGACAATACTCCATATATTAGGTAAGTGCTAGAAAAAATTAACTTACTCTAAATAAAATGTTCGTAGAAAAAAGTTTATATGGATGACCGATTGACTATGTACGGTCCGTAACACCGTCCAGTTTCAATGTCAAATCAGCATTTCTACATTATTGCATCGTTTCCAAAATATCAGTAGTTCGCAAGTAAATGCAGTTCAATCACATCAAACATTTATTTTCCTCCATTGACAAAGCACAGTTTCAAATCAGAAAGTGGCCGTACTACCATAAATACACAAACAAGGGTTAAAAGAGCTGTTTGCCACTAGTTTAAGGGTTGTTTAAATCTTTTGTGGATAAACCGCATTGTGAGCTAAACTGATTTAGGTATGTTTGGTGTCAACGGGGTATTTGCTATATTTTTCACTGTTTTAAAAGTTTTGCCACTTTCATGGATGATATGAACTTATTTATTTATTTATAATTAAATTTGTAAATCTAATAGCGATGCTTCTCCATAGATATTTCTTAAGCAGCATCTTCCAATATCAACTCTTCGAGAGTCTCTGCAAAGCTGCGGTCTTCGGACGACGTGGTGTTAAGAATTCTCTACCTGATACAATCACTTTGAGCCGGTGCGATATTTACGGATCCAAAGCAGCTGGAAAGATTTTGCTGTAAGTTTCTTTTACTTACTTACTGACTATAATATGGTTCATAATCCAGAATTTGCCTATTCGTACTTACTGGATACAATTTCAAATGCTATAGCTGTCATAACTTCATCTGCACTGCAAAAACTCTTTGAAAAACAATCTACAAACAAAACACTGTAAAATAATCATTGAAGCATTCCGTCTCATGTATGTTTGAAGTAAATATAACTATGACCATCGTAATTTAATTAGTATTTATGTTACTGTCGAGTGAGTTAACTTTTAATGGAAATTTTGATTGCTTGCTCTATTACTGTACCAACTTTTTGATATGTTTAAGTAACTTTATCAAATTTCACCAATAACACAATTTACGTATGTCAGGGATATCATGTCACGTGGCCACTCTCAACATTGGCAACGGGTTCTTCAAGAAACTATTGGTGAAGAAACTATATCTTCTGGACCTCTGCTGCGGTACTACCGCCCTCTGTACAAGCTTCTGCAGAAAATAGTACGCTTGTACAATATTCCTATTGGTTGGTGAACAGCCAATCAGATAGTAGTTTTACTAGGTGGTAGAACTTTGTTGCAAAGTTCGTCTAGGTAGGTACCACCGCTTTGCCAGTTATTCTGCCGCCAAGCAGTAGTGTGCAAGCACTACTGTGTTCCGGTTTGAAGGGCACTGTAGCTAGTGAAATTACTGGGCAATTGAGACTTTATGATCTGAGTAATCACTCGACTGTGAGATCAGATCATAAAGTCTACGCACATCATCCCGAGACATCAGCACAGTCTGGTAATAAGATTTTATTACCAGACTGTGCTGATGTCTCGGGATGATGTGCGCAATGCAGCAGTCATGCGAAACTTTAAATGTTAGAGTTCCGAGTGACACTGTTCTGTTATGGGCGGCCGTGTCACTTAACATCAGGTGAACGACTAGCTCGTCACATCATTCAATAACATAAAAAAAAAAAACAGCCAATCTTTTGTAGTTAAAGTTACGTTTAACTTAAGGTTACTTAAGGTACTTAAGGTCAACTGCTTTAGTATAAAGTAGTAAAGTAGTATAATGTTGGTATGGTGCAACCCGGGCTATTTCCGCATTTTTATTTATTTTTATAACTTTTCCTACTAGCTGCAATGTGCTGTGTTGCATAACATGTTTTTTTTTTACATTTTAAGTAATCAAGTATTATATAGTTAGTTTTTAAATTTAAAAAATATGCTTAGTAAACTGTGTCGAAATAAAATACGTATGTAAATTAACAATAAATACATTTTATTAATTTATTCCGTAATTAAATAGCGTATTACAATTAAATTTTTGTTCACGAACCCTAAAATTTAATTAAAGTTTTTAACAAAATGAAGAACGGAAAAATTTATAAAGTAAATAAATTAGAAGCATCAGAATAACTTAGAAGCATTTAAATTATTAATACTCATTATTTACATTAATTGGTAAATTGTTAAATACTACCTAAATTATGAACTTTTCGTGTCTATGGTACTTACACTTTTAAAAAATATTTACAAATTGTATAGGCACTTATGAATTATTTTTTAAATATTGCATCTATGTGGATACTTTACAAAAAGTTTACAAAAATAGTTATTTATCACAAAATTCTTAAATTAAAACTTTCGAAGTATAGGTAAAAAATTAATTGAAATTCCACCCCTTAGTTAAAGCTGACTTATTTTTACAATAGCTTTGAAACTTGCTAAGCATAAATGTTGCAGGTTTTTGGTATTACTTGTGATTATTTTCACTCAAAGTTCTGTCAAAAAGCGATGTTGGGAAAGAGAGAGAAGGCATGTTCATGTCTTTGTCTGACACCAGTCACTTATTTACACCCCAAAATTACATACATCGATACGTCAATGACTTTCGGAAAAAGGTGGGTAGTTACAAATATGTAATGTAAAAAATTCAATGACGTACAGACATATCCTTATTTTTGATATCGGAAAGATTTCTGGAATATACATTCTTTGTTAGTAATTACTAGCTGCACCCCGCGGTTTCACCAATGTGGCGAAAATTTTCTAATTTTCCACTGAAATTTCTGAACTTTTCTTTCATAAGAACCTTCTCTTGACAACAATAAACAAAAAAAAATTGCGAAAATGTTCTTTCCGTTCACAGGTAGACCAATGAAAACAGAGATTCATTTTTATATAATCTAAATATATATAACTCCAAGGTGACTGACTGATTGACTGACTAATATAGTGATCTATCAACGCACAGCCCAAACCACTGGACGGATCGGGCTGAAATTTGGCATGCAGGTAGATGTTATGACGTAGGCATCCGCTAAGAAAGGATTTTTTGAAATTCCACCCTTAAGAGGGTGAAATGGGTGGTTGAATTATTTTCCCATAGGTCACGCCGCGGGCGAAGCTGCGGGCAAAAGCTCGTATTATATATATTAATAATTTGTATAGATCATGCATTTCATAAAGAAATGCCCAAGTCTGTCTGTCTGGTCTGAAGTGAACAACTGGCGTGTTCCCGAGTGATGAAGCGTGTCTTTGTGAAATCAATGACCTTTACCATGATTATAACGGCAAGACTAAAATGGCACGCCAGCCGGAAAGAAAGAGAAGATCGGTTATCGTTGATTTTTCGAGCTTGTGTCCTTGTCACACATAACGTGACTGAGATGGTGCGTGACACAGAGTAATTATACTGTGATGCGTGACAATATTGGTTTCTCTTTTTTCGTAAATGCGCCATTGTATTGTCAGGTTACTTAGAATATTGGTCCCTTTTGGCTACGTTTTACCAGTTTTAACGTTTTTGCGATATTTTAGTCGCTGGTCATTCTGGTACATTTATAACATTTCTGTATTTGACATTTATTTAGCATGAAATATTAGCTTCTATTGTATAATTGTTGTGAAAGACAACCAATTGCCTAACTTTTAATGGTGCCATAAAAATTTCAGAAAAGAGAGGGTACATTGCTGTGGTTTTCTCACTTCCACATTGGAAAACATTGAGACTGAAAATGAATAGAAAGACAGTAAAATTTGTTAACGAATGTTTGGATGGTTAGTTGATATGTACTTGTTGCCAACATGACAAAAGAACTTGGAAATTAGTGTAGTGGCTTGGTCAAGTTAATACACGCTAGCGCTGACAATTCTGCAAAGTCTTAAGGTGAAATTTGTAGACCAAACATTGTAAAAAGGTTGATTACGAGAAGTACAAATTTTATAACCGAATCGTGGATCAAAGCAAAGGCCAAGATCATCCAATAGATTTCACTTAAGTCACGCTTTTTCTCCTGTCATCCATAAATAGTTCGCAAAGTCTTTGCTCTCCCTTTAAGCAAGAGTAGTTGCGTGTGATATCCAGTCAACCGTATGCGCTACTCTGTGGTAAATCCCAGGTTGGCCTCGACTTGCGCAGGAGTATCCAGCTGATACTACTCCGATGAGGTACCATCGTCCAGCTCGCTCTAACATCAAAGGCCCACCGCTGTCACCTTGACAGCTGTCTTTGCCACCGCCTCGGTAGCCGGCGCAGAGCATTTCGGGATATATGACTACGTTAATCCCTGGAATTGAGAAAGACAAATAAAATTAATTACATTACGTGAATAGGCTATTTGACAACTATGTTTTTATTGCATAAATAAATGTACCTCAAAAAACACTCAATAACGTCAACACTCATGAGAACTAGTCGAATAACTCGACCGGTGTTCGGGCAATATAGATGCCCATCCTCAAGGAGTACGCGCGGCGGCGGTAGCGGCTACCGCCCTTTTTTGCCATTTAACCCTTTCAATTAGTAATACGGGGATATGCTTTCTTTTAATACTAATAAAAGTACTAAATAATAATACTGTAGTAATTGTTATAGTTATGTACTTTTTTGAGTACTACCACTAAGCAATAGGGAGTTTTTCAACAGCCAAACTAAAATTTATGGATAATTGGCGCTGATGAGATGCGGTTATATTCATTTTTTAGCCACAGACTAAATAATATAGAAGTTAATCTGTTGCTAAACATTTAGCAGTGCGTTCCCGTTCAGGTTCGATTCCCGTGACAGGGTATTCGTGCACAAAAAAAGCGCAAATGCTTGTTCCGAGTGTGGGTGTTGTGGGACCACGGTCCTCGTGATTCTTGGGCCTCAGATACCAGAGAATCTTAGTTAGGGTTCAGGATTTACGTATGTGATCGTTAGGCGTTATTATTATTATTATTATTATTATTGTCATGTCTGCAGTAAAGAAAAGTTTTTCAAAGCATACTTACCGTTAGCTCTATGCCACCGCTCGCACACCCTATTATCCAGCACCGGTACGTCAACCGCCTGGAGTGTCCTGGGACGAAGCCTTGAGCCAGGACTTAGGGCTCCCCACCCAGCCGCCCAGCCGTACTGACCGAGGAAGTCAGACCCTCGCTCCGGGAGGCAGATTGGAGCTAGAATTAAGAGAGTGAAGGTCTTTAGAACTGGTTATTGGGTGCTAAAGATCGAGTTTCGAAGATGGCTATTGGTATAGTCTTGTGTTTCCGAATATTTATTTTTATGTTAAGGAATAATGTGACGAGCTAGTCGTTCACCTGATGTTAAGGTACACGGCCACCCATAACAGAACAGTGTCACTCGGAACTCTAAAATATAAAGTTTCGCGCGACACCGCACTGCACACATCTTGAGACATCAGCACAGTCTGGTAATAAGATTACTCGACTGTGAGATAAGATCATAAAGTCTCAATTGCCCATTAATTTCACTAGCTACAGTGCCCTTCAAACCGGAACACAGTAGTGCTTAATAGCTATAATTTGGACGTTTTGATGATCGGACAGGTTTGTTATTGGCAAGCGTACAATATCGTCGACAATTTTTTTTAGCAGGTTTTCACAGCTCCCACAAAATGACATGAGGTGGCTCAGATTCATTGTTTATATTCTTTGGCAGTGTATGATCAACACAATGTTAATACTAGTTAGTAATCTGTGGATGATGTGGTTGGCTGCATATTTAACAATACCACTTATATTACGCCTTGTTACTTTATATTCTAACGAGCTTCTACCCGCAGCTTCGCCCGCGGCGTGGCCTATGGGAAAATAATTCAACCACCCATTTCACCCTTTAAGGGTAGAATTTCGAAAAATACTTTCTTAGCGGATGCCTACGTCATAACATCTACCTGCATGCCAAATTTTAGCCCGATCCGTCCAATGGTTTGGGCTGTGCGTTGATAGATCACTATGTCAGTCAGTCACCTTTGAGTTATATATATTTAGATGTACAGCTGTTTATCATTTCTAATAAATAAAAATAAATAAATAAACAATTAATAAATGCATGGCGTGATGAATTGGCGCAGTGTACGTTATTAGCAATCTTTTAGGAATACTGCTACAGCTGTTCGACTGATGACCACATAGGTACCATGCTGCGCGGTCGTGATACGTCCATGTGCGCGGTTACTATTTAGTTTGTTAATACCTTGCTAGTTTTGGAAAATATAATGCTATGGTATACTGGCAGCATTACCTCGCTGAATTAGAAGACCTAGGACCGCATTACAGAACGATGCTTCGCTCAGAAGCTAAGGTCTGTATTACAGAACGATGCTTCGCTCAGAAGCTAAGGTCTGTATTACAGAACGATGCTCAGTCATCGATCGGTGCTCAAGCAGAGATTTCATTCATAAAGTGATCAATTAGTGAATGAAATCTCTGCTTGAGCACCGATCAATGGCTGAGCATCGTTCTGTAATACAGACCTTAGCTTCTGAGCGAAGTATGTGCCAGCTCTGGGATCCCCCGAGGCGAGAACCAATCGAGTAGAAACTTCCTGATGCATACGTCGGACGACCACGGGCCTAATGTTTCTACAGCCAGCGCAAAAAATTTTGCTGCCAGTATTCTGGGAACCTTACCACGTGGTGGTGAGTTGGGTAGCATATTTATTTTGTAAATAATGTTTTATTAGATGTAACTTTTTATCTATAGAGCGCCTGTACATATTAATATTTCTGTTGAATAAATATATATGCCATGGTGACCAGTTATTGATTGCGCACCATCCCCTGCACAAAATATTCTAGGAACTTATATAAAAGTTTAAAGCAAATTACCTATATGCGGCATGTAGTGCACATTCCGATCCAACGTCAGCACGGCGACGTCAAACCTGTCCGCTTGGGGAGTGAACTTGAACAGTGGATGCACTTTGATAGCTCTCACGCCGAAGGTGTAAGCTGGGAGAGGTTCAGCAGCGGAGTTAATGACGTAGTCGCCGAGCGTGACGCGGACGTGACGCGGCTGGGCGCGAGCGACGCAGTGTCCCGCTGTGACGACGTGACGGCGAGATATTAATGAGCCTCCGCATCTGAAACGTGACGATATCTTTGGTTAGCACCTGAACAAAAGAAGGGCTGTTTCAAGGCTTCTAGCAATAGCGTCATAGAACAGTTATACATCTGTAAAGAATATAAATGCAGCATAGAAACGGTTCAAAGAAAGAAAAGACGTGCAATGAGCTATGGAAAGAGCTCGAGGCTTCCTTGCAGGATATCATTCCAAATATGAGATCCGCAGGAGACCAAAAGTCACCAATATCTCTTGAATCAAGATAAAATGGCAATAGGCAGGCTAACTCGTTTACAGAACCACTAAACGATGGGGGAAAGGTTTTTAAGTGGCGACCATGAACTAGAGGATGCAACGTATTAAGTTAACTAATGTCGTGGTCAAAACTGCAGGGAGCTTTAGGGTGCAAGAGTCAAGCAGCCACTCAAAGTGGCGCTCTATTGACAGCCTCTGTGGTGTGGTGGTCCAGTAGGTCCCTAACCCAGGATCCTGGACCATAACTAGGATTCCCTGTATCTAGGGAGCCAGGAACTACGAGGACCATGGTTCCACCTAGACTCACGAGTAATTACTTGCGCTTTTTTTTCTGCGCACAAATACTTGTCCTGCCGCGGGAATCGAACCCGCCACCTCTGGGTGATGAGCCGACCTGCTCAACCACCACATAGGCTGTCAAAGCCTCTGTGGAGTAGTGATTGACCAGGTGTATAAAGTAAGCTAAGCATATGGTTATATAAAGTAAGCTTATAGCAGTACTCTTCTGTTATAGGGGAAATGAGAAAGATGGAGATAGTTAATTTCATTTAGATCGACAAAATTGCATAATTCTATTACAAAAGTAAAGAAATCAAGGAAGATCATCATTATATTAACGCATCAAGGCATTCAATGAAATACAATTCCACGAAAATAGCTCATGTAGGTAATTGTGAATTTCATAATTATAGAATACAATGGCGTGCAAGAACACCTCAATTACGGTTGCGCAAGAGATGTCTCTACGACCGCATTACTCTATGGTATTTTTTGATGTTTGGTAATAATAGGCCGGGGAAAAGTTTATTTCGTATTTTGTTCGAGAGCTCTATACGATGTACGGAATTAGCTTTATTAGATGTTAAAAATCTTAAGACTGGAAACGCTTGAACCAACGCTATGGTATCCTCAATTCGTAGGGACGGCCCATGACTGGAACTGGAAATTTTCTTCCATATCCCGTGTATTTTTGAACTTTAATGTATGATAAGGGTTGATTATTATCCGTTAAGTGTTCGCGAATGTGCATAGTTCCAAGTTTTAAAACCGTGTCATTTCGTTTTCTCTTCAAGGCTTCCAAGAGCCTTCAGTCAAATATCCACCATTTTACTGTGGCATTTTAACTGACAAAATTAGACTTTTACATGATATAACAAAAATTTCTTAAATTTCATTGGCAGAATTATCGCTAAAAAGCGATAGAAAGCCATTGTAGTTTTGGCGGGAATACGAAAAAAATCTGTCGCCGCATTGTATTATTTTCCAAAACTTGTGTTATTTTCAGTGTTAGTGCATAAAATTGGTGGCATTTTATTCGTTAAGTGCTGAATTATAGGCATGAGTGTGGGAAAGTGGTATAATGATGGTGAAACGTTTCTTTTCGTGTTTCCAAAACTCCATAGAAGCTTCTGGTAAAGTTGCCACCACTTTACTAGGAATATGACTTGACTAGACTAGACGATGATTTAACTTGATGACTTGGACTGTGACTTGACTTGACACATTATATGATATTAATTAACTTGAGATATTATCAATTACTTGACACTGGCTAAATACACAAAGTGTGGAGCCAAAACCAAACAAAAAAAAAGCCACTAAACGAAGAAGAAGACAAACGTGAAACGAAACGTACGTGAAATGACATGTGCTAAATGACACACTTGAAATGATATACCTACCTATTGTAAAAGACTTATAAGAGAAATGGCACATATAACAGAATAGTTAAACAAATGTTTATGAATTTCTAAAATACTCAAGCATTACTTACCAGCATTAGCACCATTATCTAAATACAGTGTAAATAAATAAATATAAATAATTAAATATATATAAAAAATAATTGAAGAGGAATGTGCGAAAAAGTAAAAACCCCAACAATTTGTTTTATCCTTCTATCTAATATATGCCACAGTCTAACTATTACTACATTCAAAATTGCAGAAGAATAATTTACAGAATTTTAATGCGATTTGTCAAATTCGAATTTTGAATCCTTTAATCGTGACTTATATAAGTACAGAGCATTGTAAATAGGTTTATAAAGCAGATATTGCAGACTACTTAGGTCATTTTTGAAAAATAAAACATAGAATACAAAAATACATTTTTTTTTATTCATCGATTTAATGTAATCAAATATAAAATACATAATCGTAAATTTTACTAATAATATTAAATAAATATAAATATTATCATTTATTATAATTATTGATATCATATTAATAAAAATTTATAGGTAACATGATACTTTTGTGTAAAATCAAGAAATTATAAATGATTTGACAAATCGTATTTTTAGGAAGATAAAGAATTCAGGTCTTCGCTAATCTAAATCATATAAAGCATGATTGCCAATTTTTCTACTTTATAAATGCAGGCACTAATGAAGTCAGGTTGAGAGTACAGATCCTATAAAAACTTTTTTATAGGATCTGTGGTTGAAAGTATATCAAACAAATTCGTATAATGCCATTTTGCTTTCTCAAGCTGAATACAGATTATATATTATATTACCAAGTAACAGATACCGCACTCTCTTTTCGTATAGAGTTACATGTACTTAAGCGGCTTCTAAGCACCATTTTAAGTTTTTAAAGGGGCAAAAAATAGCAAATCTTTTTGATAGCAAACTGGGTTTGCGCTTGAAATTGGGTTAATTATGCGGTTTTTTCGTGGATTAATTTATATGCATATCTATTTTTTTTTACATGTTCTGAGATGTTTAAAACACCAGTTACGTTTTTAATTAGTAAAAAGTTGTTGCCACCGCTTACAATTTTAAGTTTTGCTGTCATAGTATTTTTTGAAGTCGATTTATAATTTTAATTTGGAAAAACTTAGTTAAATTAGCACTCTACTTCTTGTATTTCCACAATTTTTTTGTCTGATTACTTTGTATTATCACGTCACACTGGTCTTTCAAAAATTGTGTTTTTTGTAGATTTAGTGATCAGACTCCGACATTTTTTTCCCATTCATTTCAGATTTTAAATATAATTACAATTAATTAAACAAATATGTGACATGTAACTGAGAGTGTTAAAAAACCCGGCAAAATTGGGCAGAACACGAATCAGCTAATTTATTTCTCGCCAAAGCTACAACCGCACAGAGAACCAAAATCCCACAGATCTGAGTCCTATTTGACACCGAAGAGTTGCATGCTATCTCTTTCGCACATTACCTCTCTATCCAACACTGTTTCCATCCGATAAGCTCGAAAATGGACATAAGCATGTTGCATCTGTAAAATTTAATGTTGTTATTTATTAGTACACACAAAATATTTATAAATATATTTTTAGTTAGGTTAATAAAAGAGATGGCTGATTTTCCATACAAAGTTTTTGCTTTCCGTGTAATTAATGATATTCAGGGCAAATATATTTTTCTGGGTAGCATTTCTGTTTCTGTTTTTAATTTCTTTCTTCTAGCTTAAATAAACTTATAATACCGATTTATCATATCTTTAACGCCCCATATAAATGCTTATAGGTTGCTTTTTCAAATATTTTAATACGCTCTACGCCCAACACTGTATTAAAGTAATGAGTAAGTACATCTTTCTAATATCCAGTCTCTATACAAGGTGGCATTGAATTCACTCTTTTCCTTAAATTTATGTATTCAGACCATGCTTTACAATATTAGTACAAGGTCAAATTTAAAAAAAGTTTTAGTTTTTAGTGCCTTTTAAAATAACTACATGACAGCCGAAATGTCTATTTAACGGTACACAACGCGGACACCGAGTGCTTTGTAAATGTTTCGTAGGCAATAAAACACCTGCTTTGTTCAATGTCACAAGACTCACAAGGATTTTCTTTAGAATTTAAATTTGATAATACCTAGATTTAAGTTTTATTTCATAAGTACTTTTTATTTTATTTATATGGGAGCATTCTATAGCATGGACTGAATTCATACATTAAAAGAGAAGAACGTTTTAAATTCCACCTTGTATATGTTCAGCGGTTTAGGCTCTACATTGTCTGTAAATCAGTCAGTCCCAGGAGTTAGTCTTTTGATAATAATAGGTTGAGATTGTGTGTAGATTAGTGTCAGGATATAACGAAAATTTTGAACCTTTTTCTCGCTAAGCTTGATGTATGAAAAACCCTCTTTTATTGTTTATCTGTATCTTATTTTATTGAAATAACGTTGTTTAGTAAAGACTGAAACTAAAAGAGCTACTAATTTATAAAAAAAATCGGTTAAGCTTGAAACTACCCCGAGGCAGAAATCAGCCATGTCCTTTAAGCAAGTTTAGTGCACACGATATCTATGGTATAGGTAAGTATCAATTAATATTTATGCTGTCGAAATATTAAATATAAGTAGTACTGCAATAGTATAAAAGGCAATTTTTAATTCACCTAAAACATAATTTACCGCTTAGAAAATCAACTTTATAAACATTTAAAAAAAAATTTGTTTTCGGTTGTGTTGTTGGAAAGGCCAAAAAAATCGCAGGTTCGTGTTATTAAAACTACCTATCAAAAGTAAAAAAGCCCAGTTTTACTGCACTGTATAACTAGGAAACATGTAAAAAAGGAAATTGAGTTATTCAAACAAAATTTTAACCATTACATTGTAAAGTAAAGAACGGTAAAGATTAAAACGATAGACGTTTGGGTTTTTGGCGGGAATACGAGAATGATCGCTTCATCGCATTTTATTATTTTCCAAAACTTGTGTTACTTTCAGTGTTAGTGCATATAATTGGCGGTGTTTTATTCGTTAAGTGCTGGATTACAGGCATGAGTGTGGGAGTGGTATAATGATGATGAAACGTTTCTTTTCGTGTTTCCAAAACTCCATAAGAGCTTCTAGTAAAGTGGCCACCACTTTACTAGGAGTATGACTTAGACTAGACTATGACTTGACTTGATGGATTTGACTGCGACTTGACACAATGTCATTAACTTGAGAAATTATCAATTACTTGACACTGGCTAAATACACAAAGCTAAAACATAAAAAAGTGATTTGGTTAAGTCATTTATAAACAGTTATGACACAGTTTTAGGTGAATTACGTAAACCCCGGTATGTTAAAATAACCAATTGCTATCTACCACTATTTAAAAATAACATTCTTTTAAACTTTAATGTATTAATATACCATGGACATCAATTCTAGTAGTCGAATAATGAATTTGATGAATACATGATGGCAGTAAAAAAACATTAGAATATACATAATCTATTCTTTAAATTATTTAATTTTTTTACTACCATTAAAAGTGGTTTAGTGCGTTAAATAGTTATACATACTTTAAAATGAATTAATATTGGTTAAGTGCATTTTTTACAAGTAATTAGGTATCCAAAAAATGTATTCATAGAAGAGTACGTTACTATATTTTATCTGTGCTCAAGTGCGGTATTTTCATGTTTCATCTAACTACTATTTATTTATAATACTATACACGGTGGAATTTAATTCACTCTTTTCCTTAAATGTATGTACTCAGACCATGCTATAGAATATTCATAAAAGGTCCAAATTAAAAAAAAAATAGGTTTTTATTGAGTATTTTGGTGCCTCCTAAAATAGCTTCATGACAGCCGAAATGTCTATTTAACGGTACACATAGCTGAGTGCTTTGTAAATGTTTCGTAGGCAATGAAACATCTGCTTTGTTCAATGTCGCAAGGCTTTTCTTTAGAATTTAAATTTAAATTAATAATTAAGTAATAAATTAAGTAATTTGATAATACCCAGATTTAAGTGTTATTTCATAATTACTTTTCTTATTTAGTTATATGGGAGCTTTCTATAGCATGGACTGAATACAAACATTAAAGAAAAAGAACGAATTAAATTCCACCTTGTATTATTATGTATAATACATTGATTAAATTGATTATTCAGTTGATTAACAAGAGCACCGGAAATGAATACAAAACATAAAAAACACGAAAAAATCAATGGATATCCTATAGGTAGACAAAACATGTCACCCGTGGTACCTAGATAATAGTAGGTGTGAGTACAACCTCGAAGAGCCTATCCGGATGTACGCCTGCCACGGAAAGGTGCCGAAGCCGGCATCGTCACCGCCCACAATCCGCCGTTGCGCCGTTTGTTTCCCCACGGCAATTCCACAGCCTGGAATTACAGAAAACATAGCATTGGTATAAAAGTAGTACTAATCACAAATAGTTATATTAAAAAACAATTGCCTTAAAATAATAAGATTAAATAAGAAATGGGTAAGATAGGAAAAGTACGTGACATAATAATAATAAATAATAATATTAATAAATGATAATCGGATAAATTTCCTACACAGACAGCTATATTTTGGCAGTCTCTGTGGTGTGGTGGTAGAGCAGGGCGGCTCATAACCCGGAGGTGGCGAGGTCTAATCCCTCGACAGGACGGGTATTTGTCCACAGAAAAAAAGTGCAAATACTTATTCTGAGCACTACTGTGTTCCGGTTTGAAGGGCACTGTAGCTAGTGAAATTACTGGGCAAATGAGACTTTATGACCTAATCTCACAGCCAAGTAATCTTATTGCTAGACTGTGCTGATGTCTCAGAATGGCGTGCGCAGTGCAGTGTCATGCGAAACTATAATTTAGAGTTTCAAGTGTTACTGTAACTGATATGAGCGTATTGTTGCTTAACGTCAGGCGAGCGACTAGCTCGTCATTTCATTTCGTAACATAAAAAAAAAATCATGTCAAGTCAGCTTGTCAAATACTGTAGGCTCATTGGTTGAGATAGTAGATCAACTGGCAACCAATCAGCGTTCAGCATTTGGTATCCCAAGTTGATACAAATTTAACAAATTTGCGAGAAGCCGGGTGAAAGTATTACTTAGTTATAATATGTGTGTGGACATTTCACACAGCACCATCTAGCCCCAAACCAAGCAAAGCTTGTACTATGGGAACCAGATAACTGATACAATACTTAGATACTTTTTGTTTGTAAATACATACATAGAATACAATATAACACCCACACACAGAACAAACATCGATGTTCATCACACAAATGTTTGTCCTGGGTGGGAATCGAACCCACAACCCGCAGTTCAGAAGGCAGGGTCACTACCAACTGAGCTATCAGGTCAGTCAAAGCTAAGTCGTGTTTTAATAGACTTTAGTGCAGATGGGCACAAGAGAAAGTGTAACATTGAATAGCACACATTGACGCATGTTCTTACATTGTAAGTAATTGGCGTATTGTTACTACGAATGGTTGTTTTTATGATTACATGATAAGTAAATGTATTCATGTAGATATAATACGATTTTTATGTTAATGTAATCTAACATTTTAATCTCTATCTTAATATATATATATATTATATATATATATATATATTTTTTACGTTTGGGCTCCACACTTTTGTGTATTTAGCCAGTGTCAAGTAATTGATAATTTATATATGTGTCAAGTCACAGTCCAAGTCATCATGTTAAGTCATAGTCTAGTCATACTCCTAGTAAAGTGGTGGCAACTTTACTAGAAGCTTCTATGGAGTTTTGGAAACAACACGAAAAGAAACGTTTCACCATCATTATACCACTTTCCCACGCACATGCCTGTAATCCAGCAGTTAACGAATAAAATGCCACCAAGTTTATGCACTAACACTGAAAATAATATAAGTTTTGGAAAATAATACAATGCGGTGACGCAATCTTTTTCGCATTCCCGTCAAAACTCCTATATTAATTTTAGTTCAGCGTTTATGAATTGAAAGATGCAATTTACAATATCATTGTCAATAGTCAGTGTCAGGAAACGGCACATTTCCCGGTAACCGCGACACAAACCGCTAACGTGAAAGTTCAAGTTAATATTCATTAAACCGCGGCGGTTGCGATAATGCGATGAGTTTTTACTATTTCGAAGTACAAACAGTTTCGGTTTCGATTGAACTAAGTAAAAAACAAATAAATCAATAAAATAAAATAAAACACAAATTTATTACCACTGTAGACACCAATAATAACACAAACAGAGGCTTAAAATAGCATTATATAATATTCATGTCATAGTCTTTCACTTGTTTCTTCTTCTCTTCGTTTAATGGCTTTCTATCGCTTTTTAGTGATAATTCTGCCAGTAAGGAATATTTGTAGTTTTAAGTCATGTCAAAGTCTTATTTTGTCAGTCAAAATGACACAGTAAAATGATGGATATATTACTGAAGAAGTTAGAAAGCCTTGAAGAGAAAACGAAAAGGTAAAGTTTTAAAACTTGGAACCATTTGCCAACACTCGTTCACGAACACTTAACGGATAGTAATCCACCCTTATCAGACGTTAAAATTCAAAATACGGGTAATGGAAAAAAATTCAAAATTCACAACCTATGTTGGATTCTTTTTAACGACAATTTACCAGATAACTCATACAACACTTAGATACTTTTTTGTTTGTAATTACATACATAGAATACAATATAACACACAGACAGAACAAACATCAATGTTGATCACACAAATTTTTGTCCTGGGTGGGGATCGTACCCACAACATGTAGTTCAGATGGCAGACTACCAACTGAGCTATCAGACCAGTCAAAGTATGCGTGGGTGAACTAAAAATTGTGTTGATCTTTTATGAGCTAGTGTAGCCCAGCGGTTGCCCGTGAGACTTCCGATCGCTATTCCGACCGCTCATCCAGCAAGAATGACTTTTCAAGTTAGATATGTGCGGAATAAAGGTGAAGAAAACTTAAAACTTATTGGTCTGAAGGCCGTTAAAAATAAGACATGCCAGACAATCCGTCAAATCTCCACTTTTTTTTTAAATTTTTGGCTCCACACCTCCGTGTATTTAGCCAGTGTCAAGATAAAAATCAGAGAAGATTTTTTTTGTTTTGGCTCCACGCTTTTGTGTATTTAGCCAGTGTCAAGTAATAATTTTTTCAAATTAATTTATTTTATACATATGTATGTTGTATGTGTCAAGTCAAGTCACAGTCGAAGTCATCAAGTCAAGTCATAGTCTAGTCAAAGTCATACTCCTAGTAAAGTGGTGGCATCTTTACTTGAAGTTTCTATGGAGTTTTGGAAACAACACGAAAAAAACGTTTCACCATCATTGTACCACTTTCCCACACTCATGCCTGTAGTCCAGCACTTAACGAATAAAATGCCATCTATTTTATGCACTAACACTGAAAATAACACAAGTTTTGGAAAATAATACAATGCGGTGACGCCATCTTTTTCATTTTCCCGCCAAAAAAAAAACAAATCTCCACTTACTATCATCAAAAGACAAATGACAGATAATTAGAAGCTTTTCCTATTGCCCAAGGATGTTGCGCAAACGGCTGGTGCCATCACTTTTCATTACATGCAACGGTGCTCATCAGATACAATGAATATCACGCAATATAGTAGTAACTAGTAACTACGCCGAAGGCTAAGGTTTGGTAGAAAAAAGTAAAGTAAAGGTAAAAGTAAAGGTCTAATGTATCTTCTTTTTTAACCTATGTTTTGTTTCTTTTTTTTTTTTTTTATTTACACTTTTGCGTATTTAGCCAGTGTCAAGTAACTGACAATTTCTCAAGTTAATTGATATTATATTATGTGTCAAGTCAAGTAACAGTCCAAGTCATTAAGTCAAGTCATAGTCTAGTCTAGTCAAGTCATACTCCTAGTAAGGTGGTGGCAAATTTACCAGAAGCTTCTATGGAGTTTTGGAAACAACACGAAAAGAAGCGTTTCACTATGATTATACCACTTTCCCACACTCATGCCTGTAATCCATCCAGCACTTAACGAATAAAATGTCATCTATTTTATGCACTAACACTGAAAATAACACAAGTTTTTGAAAATAATACAATGCGGTGACGCAATATTTTTCGTTTTCCCGCCAAAACTCAACCTATGTTTGTGTTTTATTTATTTACTTAGCTAGCATGGCTGCACCTTCGATCACATCGTCACTTCCCATCAGGTGAGAGCGTGGTCAAATGATGACAAGTTTGAAGTAATAAAATATGTTAATGAATGACGCGAGACCTAGGCATTCGCCTGATGTTAAGCGACATAGCAGAACAGTGTCATTTGGATCTCTTAAATATAAAGTTTCGCGCGACACTGCACTGCGTATATCATGCTGAGACATCAGCACAGTCTGGTAATAAGATTACTCGACTGTGAGATCAGATCATAAAGTCTCAATTGCCCAGTAATTTCACTAGCTACAGTGCCCTTCAAACCGGGACACAGTAGTACTTGCACACTACTGCTTGGCGGCAGAATAACTGGCAAAGCGATGGTACCTAACTAGACGAACTTTGCAAAAGCATCCTACCACCTAATAATCTAAAACTGTATTGCTTAATATACTTTTAGATTCGCAATTATGCGAGCGTGATTGAACTTTATTGCATTGTAGCATTTATTAAATTAAATTGACAGCCTCTGTGGTGTGGTGGTTAAGCCGGTCGGCTCATAGTCCAGAGGCGGCAGGTTCGATTCCTGCGGCAGGACAAGTATTTGTAAGTAAGTATTTGACAGAACAAATACTTGTTCAGAATCTGTGTGTTGTGGGGTCATGGCCCTCGTAGTTCCTGGGTCCCTAGACACTGGGAATCTTAGTTAGGGTCCAGGATCTATGTATGTGATCGTTGGACGTTATTATTATTATTAAATTCGAACATGGATCATCTACAAATCTCAATAGTTTAGTGAATGACACGCAATAGAACCGTCTAGTGATGATAATGACTTGATAAACAAGACTACAAATAGAAACCTGCATTATTGTCCTTGATTGACTGGCCCGATAGCTCAGTTGGTAGTAACCCTGCCTTCTGAACTGTGGGTTGTGGGTTCGATTCCCACCCAGGACAAACATTTGTGTGATGAACATAGGTGTTTGTTCTGTGTCTGGGTGTCACATTGTATTCTATGTATGTATTTACAAACAAAAATTATCTAAGTAATTGTATCAGTTATCTGGTTCCCATAACACAAGCTTTGCTTAGTTTGGGACTAGATGGCGTTGTGTGAGATGTCCACATATTATTTATCCACATATATATGTGTAACCACCTGCCATTCAAACAACCACCAAAGTAAAAAAAAAAAAAAATTGTCCTATGTTGACTTATGCCCTATTTTGCCGCGGCATCAAGAACCCTCCAAACGTAGCAAATCGCACGAAATGTATCCAAGGAACAGTTGCGCAAACGTTTATATCCGTGCTTTCACTTGATTACCGCGCGTTATGCGAGCTAAACGGAATTACGTTAACATTATGTTCAATTGAACATAATGTTCTGAAATGTATATCAAATCGTTCAACTTTAAAAAAAAAATTAACGAATGCTTATTGTTGAACTATAGGTAGGTATGTTATGATTTCTATAGAAACCTTCTTGTGTGCTCCAAACTCTATCGGTACGTTTATATTGTCTGTGGACAACTGATTTTGAATATTTCGCGTGTGCGTGTTGCTACGATGTAGAATTTTCAATATATTTTTGTGTGCCTAAATATATATGTTCAAATGGTTTATAATGTTTATTTTCTACAGGAATAGATCCTAGGAATATATTATAGATTGAGGAAATTAACGAATGCTTATTGTTGAACTATAGGTAGGTATGTTATGATTTCTATAGAAACCTTCTTGTGTGCTCCAAACTCTATCGATACGTTTATATTGTCTGTGGACAACTGATTTTGAATATTTCGCGTGTGCGTGTTGCTATGATGTAGAATTTTCAATATATTTTTGTGTGCCTAAATATATATGTTCAAATGGTTTATAATGTTTATTTTCTTCAGGAATAGATCCTAGGAATATATTATAGATTGAGGATCCACCTCAATTAAGAATCACCTCAATTTACGAATTACCTTAGCTTGTACGGACAGCTGTTGAACTCTTTACCAGCGTCTGTGTTTCTGAATATATTTAATATAGAAGATTAAATAAATAAAAAATGAGTGTGCCTTAGACACACTTGAGTGTGCCTTGCACACGACTGACGTTAAACTTCTTTACTTTAGCTCCATATATCGGCCGGTATAACTTTGTTTGATGTTAATCTTGACAATTGTAAATTGTCATTTTATCGGATATACCAACATAACAATAAAAAATAACTTTGTTATGTTGAAAATGGAGATTTACGTTAACCAACAACTTCCAACTTCCGCTTGCCTCGCCAGCTTACTCCCCGTCAGGCGTGCGTAAAGAACTTTACTTCAAAAGTTTGTAATTTGCCCAGTAATTTCACTAGCTACAGTGACCTTCAAACCGGAACCAAGTAGTGCTTGCGCACTACTGCTTGGCGGCAGAATAACTGACAAAGCGGTGGTACCTACCTAGACGAACATTGAAGAAAAGTCCTACCACCTAGTAAATTAATTACTCGATCTAATTCAATAAATTACGTAATCTACTATATAAAAATAAGTCGATTTTTCCTTCCTGACGCAATAACTCCAGAACGCACGAACCGATTTCCACGGTTTTGCATTCGTTGGAAAGGTCTCAGGCTCCGTGAGGTTTATAGCAAAGAAAATTCAGGAAAAATTCAGGACAATCCAACATTGTAAGTAGATGGCGCCGGTGCGTGATACATTGTTTTCGTATATTATAAAATGTTTAATAAATAAACCCGAGCGAAGCCGGGACGGGCCGGTAGTATATGATTACAATTCTTAAGTG
Source organism: Ennomos fuscantarius (assembly GCA_905220475.3). Taxonomy (NCBI): domain Eukaryota; kingdom Metazoa; phylum Arthropoda; class Insecta; order Lepidoptera; family Geometridae; genus Ennomos; species Ennomos fuscantarius. The sequence goes on along the minus strand of HG992050.1, from coordinate 5,478,232 downwards.
CATAGAGTGAATTGTAATCAATGCTAACCCACTGTACGTTATAAGGCCCACATTGTACGGTTTCTTATTTATGTATTCTAAGCGTACTTTTTTGTGGCCTTGAGTATAATATTTGTGTTCGACCTTCAAAGACCTTGACTGGTCTCAATGGCTCAATTGGTGGTTTTGGCTTCTGAACTGCAGGTTGTGGGTTCGATTCTCACTCAGGATAAACATTTGTGTGACGAATATTAATGTTTATTCTGTGTTAGTGTTATATTGTTTTCTGCGTCTTTTTATGTGTTAGCTATCACTGTGCGGTGGTTGACCAGGTCAGCTCATAGCCCTGAATTTGGGGTACGATTCCCGCGCCCGGACAATTATTTTTACACAGAAAAAAGCGCAAGTGCATGTTTTGATTCCGGTTGTACTGAGATTATGTTCCTCGTAGTTCCAAGTACCCTAGATGCGAGAAAGGGTTAAGGTCCAGGATCTATGTATGTAATAATTCTTTATCTAAATATATATAACACAAAGGTGACTGACTGATTGACTGACTCACATAGTGATCTATCAACGCACAGCCCAAACCACAGGACGGATCGGGCTGAAATTTGGCATGCAGGTAGATGTTATGACGTAGGCATCCGCTAAGAAAGGATTTTTAGAAATTCCACCCTTAAGAGGGTGAAATGGGTGGTTGAATTATTTTCCCGTAGGCCACGCCGCGGGCGAAGCTGCGTTTATTTATATAGGTAAGTACTTAAGTACGTGTTTGGAAAAAAATTAATAAAGGTTTTATCAGTTACCTGGTTCCTATAATACAAGTTTTGTTTAGTTCGGCGCTAGATGGCGTCGTGTGAAATGTCCACAAATATTTATTACTTATTAAATTAAATCTTACTTATGGGAACCAGATAACAGATAGAAACTTATATTCTTTTTGTTTGTAAGTACATCTATCTAAATAATAGGTCTTTACCTATGAAATTGCCGTATTGCAGTACAGACTTTTTCAAACAAAAAAAATTTTTGATTGGCTATGAATTCTAAATTCAAATTTATTTTGTTTTAAAAATATGACATTCTATTTACAATATAAGTGTTTTGTTTATTGATTAGCGTTGTATTTTCATTACATTTCAACATTTTTCCTCATAATGGATACTTTGAAATTTCGTGTAATTATGGAATATGAGTTCCGTCGTGGCACCAACGCGGCACAAACGACACGTAACATCAACGACGTTTACGGAGAGAACTGTACAAATGAACGTACAACCCGTTATTGATTTGCTCAGTTCCGTTCTGGGAATTTTGACTTGAAAAATGAACCTCGTGGTCGTCCGGAAACTTTGGTCAACTATGATGAATTAAAGCCGATTGTGGAAGCTGATTAATCTCAATCTACAGCTGAGCTGGCAGCAGCTTTTGATGTTAGCATCAAAACAATATTGGTCCATTTGCGACAGATTGGCAAGATAAAAAAGCTTGATAGATGGGTGCCCCACGAACTTTACGATCGCCAGCGCAACGTACGCGTCGAGACTTGCCTTGCGCTGCTTAACAGGCACAGAAATGAAGGAATTATTAACCGAATTGTTACGTGCGACGAAAAATGGATTCTTTTTGACAATCGAAAGCGCTCAGCAAGTTGGTTAGATCTTGGTTCGGTACCAAAGCAATGTGCAAAACGAAAAATGACCCCTAGAAAGGTGATGGTCACAGTTTGGTGGTCTAGTGCTGGTGTGATTCATCATAGCTTTTTACAAAACGGCGAGAGCATTACTTCAGATGTGTACATTGAAGAACTGACCACAATGATGGCGAAACTCGCACGTCTGCAACCAGCTTTGGTCAATCGGTCGTCTCCACTGCTACTTCACGACAACGCGCGACCCCATACTGCACAACAGACCGTCTCTAAGCTGCATGAGTTGGGTTTGGAAGCTCTCCCTCATCCGCCATACTCACCAGATCTTGCGCCTACCGACTATTACTTTTTCCAAAATTTGGACAACTTTTTAGCGGGAAAAAAATTCAATTCCCGAGAGGCAGTACAAAACGCCTTTGAAGAGTTTGTTGTCTCCCGTCCTGCTGATTTTTTCAAGAAGGGCATCCATAAACTTCCACAGCGTTGGCAAAGATGCATTGATTGCAGGGGTGATTACTTTGAATAAAAGAAATAAATAAGTTCGAAAAAAAAATACTTTAACTTTTTTCAAACAAAACGGCAATTTCATAGGTAAAGACCTAATATATATAACTCAAAGGTGACTGACTGACATAGTGATCTATCAACGCACAGCCCAAACCACTGGACGGATCGGGCTGAAATTTGGCATGCAGGTAGATGTTATGACGTAGGCATCCACTAAGAAAGGATTTTTCGAAATTCCACCCTTAAGAGGGTGAAATGGGTGGTTGAAATTGTTATTCACGCTGCAGAAGCGCGGGCAGGAACTCGTAGAATACAATATAACACCCAGTCACAGAACAAACATCGATGTTCATCACACAAATGTTTATCCTAGAAGGGAATCGAATCCACAACCTACACAATTCAGAGGGCAGAGCTACTACCAATATTCCCACCCGTCGACACTGTAAAGGTTGGTAGAGAGCAACCGCATTAGCTCGCTCACAAAAGTCGCTACTACCAACTAAGCTATGAAGCTAGCCTTAAAAAACAAAGGCACTCAACAATGTATTTCAAAACCAATGACATTACAAAAGTATCATTTAATTCGATTTGGTAATAAAAAGTTTTAATAGATACTAATGTGTTTTAGTATTAAAATTCTCATAAGTGTGATTCATTTTAAATTAATATATCCCCGACTGTTACTCACGAATAGTATGTCGATTTCTCGACCAGGTTTCGAGCATATCCGATGCTCTTCCTCAGGAGGTGAGTTCACGCAGCGAGATCGCGGCGGTGGAAGGAAGAGCATCGGATATGCTCGAAACCTGGTCGAGAAATCGACATACTATTCGTGAGTAACAGTCGGGGATATATTAATTTAATAGGTACTAATGTGGGTGGAAAATTTACATAAGTGAAAGGAAGTGCTCTAAATCGCCTTTTTTGGAGGACCCTATATCGTTAATAAACGATTTATATGCTATCTTATATTCAATGGGTGATTCTTTTAATTTTACGAGCTAGGCTTTGTTTTTAGCCAAATTCGAATAAGAGGATTTTCTCTCAAATCAGTTTTTTTTTGTTTGTTTTGGCTCCACACTTTTGTGTATTTAGCCAGTGTCAAGTACTTGATAATTTCTCAAGTTAATTAATATTATATATTATGTGTCAAGTCAAGTCAAGTCATAATCCAAGTCATCAAGTTAAGTCATAGTCTAGTCAAAGTCATACTCCTAGTAAAGTGGTGGCAACTTTACTTGAAGCTTCTATGGAGTTTTGAGAACAATACGAAAAGAAACGTTTCACCATCATTATACCACTTTCCCACACTCATGCCTGTAATCCAGCACTTAACGAATAGAATGCCACCAACTTTATGCATTAACACTGAAAATAACACAAGTTTTGGAAAATAGTACAATGCGGTGACGCAATCTTTTTCGCGTTCCCGCCAAAAAACCACCTCAGATCTTCGTCATTTATGAACCGATTTGGAAAATGCTTTTGTTTATTTTTTTTCTTATATTTAAACAAAAAGTATCTAAGTATTGTATCAGTTATCTGGTTCCCATAGTACAAGGTTTGCTTAGTTTGGGGCTAGATGGCGCTGTGTGAACTGTCTACAAATACATTTTTTTATTAGAAGGGATGTACCTTTTACTGAATTAAAAAAAGGGGAAGGGTTTCAATTCGACTGTTTTTTTTTTAATATGTGTTACCTCAGAACTTTCGTCTGGGTGAACTGATTTTGATGACAATTTTTATTTTCAATTTGGTCCAGCACCCCTACCGCGTAATCGTTCTGAAAATCGGCTTCAACTACCATCTCGCACGCGCCATACAACAAGTCCACGAGTGCGAGCAAGAGAGAACACGATTACGATCTCCACCAGACTTACGCGGTAAGGCCCCAGTTATGACAATGGCATGTATTACAATATATTTAATCATATAAGTCTGAAGTCGGTTTTAACACTTTGCGTTTGTTACTTGTTATTATAGATTGGTCCCATTGAAATGTTATTAAATTCAAGTTTTTAGTTAAAGATTGGGAAAAAAGGTGAAAAATGATATTACTATCCAAGTGTTTCTCAGAATAAAATTAGGGCGGTTGTCTTTGGTTTAACCTCTTTTATAAAAGGATGTTATTATTAGCAATAATTTCTGCCAAAGTGAAGAAAATTCTTTTCTCTTTGTAAAGATAGACAAAAATGTCAATATCTTTAACAACGACTACCGTGTTTATTTACTAAGATCATTATGTCACTCGTTCAAGGCATAGTTTTAAGTCGGTCAGAAACTTTCTCCAATGACATAAGGTGCCGTAACTTAAACTTTTTATATGCGAAACGCGTACGTAAACACAGCTGATTGAGTACAGTGGGTTATGTTCACTTAAAAGGTATGTAAGTATGTCATATTTTATTGTTTACTGTCTTAACATAATATGCGTGCAATTGTGTATGGTCTGCTGAACAAAAATAAACTACCATTTTGGTAGTATTTTTTCTTAACAGGCAAGGTTTTGCAAATTACATCACTTTTGCTAACAGATTCTGGGCATCAAAAGAAAGTCATTTGAGCAATTTCTTTAAGCGATATGTCGTATTCTTTTATTCAGTAAGAGCTCTAAACGGAATTCTTTCGATTTTATAGTATTTCCTCAGCAATTTCATATTTAACAATTTATTCCTAAAATGAGTTAGAATATTTATAAGCGATTTTGTTTGTGTGTAGAAACAAAACCAAACAAATGAAATTGCTATCACATTATCAAAAGAGAACGAGGTGTTGTTCCTATATGAGGATGCATCTTTCCTGAAATATGCGACGGTCTGTAGTTTAGGACTCTATTTGCGTCGACACTATGGCGGCGTCACATCTTCCCGAGACGCAGCTGAAACGGCGTAATTATAATAATCTCGGTAGCGGTTACATATTGAGCCGTTTAGTGTTGAGGCCCTGGGTCCTTGGGGGCCAGGAGCTCATCGCGTTTTCCAAAGTTTATCAAAGCGTGCCTGGTTGATACGATTCGTGACCAAAATCCTGGCACTTTTTGGCACAACGAATTATTATTTATGATTAATTTTTTATTTTTAGAGCTATGCATCCTAGTTTTACAAATGTGAAAAAAGTGGGCGATGAACTAATAAACAGTACAGAATTTCAAAATGAAGGCACAGATCCACAATTTGTATGGATTTTAATGGATTTGCAATAAATCTTTTGACTTTGACTTTGCTGGATTGTTGGGGTGCCGCATGAAAATTGCAACGAGATGCGTTCTTCATAAACTGACTGAACCAGCATGTTGGGTACGCTACCTAGCGGCAGTGGGCTAGAGCATTCATAGGTCAGTGCGACCAGTATACAGTGCAAATATTTTTTTATAGTAAGAACAACTTTCCCCTGTCTAAAATCCTTACAATACTTATTCATATCGATTGGTAACACAAAAGATATGCGGATATTATGCAACACTTTCCATACCCAATGGATGCAAAACAAGATTCGATATATTTACTTCTGAGATCACCTCTTTAAAACCGTGGTGAATCTGAGATTGTAGTTATAAACCTCTTTGGAGATATTTTAATGTTCTTTGGTATTAATTAGTTCCATTTCGACCATTCGCTTATTTTGTATCTCTATTGGTCGTATTATATAACAGGATAATAGCAATCAGATTTCGAATGATAAATACAATCTTTCCGAGCTTGTGAGGTAAAAACTTGTATAACATATTGGTCATATATGTTACACAACTTTTTACCTCACAAACTCGGAAAGATTGTATTTATCATTCAAAATCTGAGTGCTATTATCCTTTTATATTTAAAGTGTATTTTATCCACTAGCGTGGAAATAAATAGAAAGACATTTATTCAATGCTTGCCTAAAATTAAGGTACAAAAACAGTTTATTAATATACATTAAATGTACATGATGAATAAAAAACAAGGATCGAATGGGCATCGGCTTAGCATATTGCTGAAACAGTTTGACTTGATGACTTCGACTGTGACCTGACACATATTTACGTGAAATATCATAAACTTGATAAATTATCAATTACTTGACACTGGCTAAATACACAAAAGTGTGGAGCCAAAACACAAATAAAAGGACTAGATTCCTTAAAAACACGATGTTCTAATTTCGCTCTCTTCTTAGCGTAACGTTACATACTCTTTGGTGCAGAATTGAATAAGACTGATGACCTCTGAGTTCACTTCATAAGATGGCATCAGTAGAAGTGCAAACAGAGAAAGGTGGTAACTGGTAACACTGGCATTGGCGGAAATTACGCGTCGACGAACGCGATTACTCGATAGGGTGGGGCAAGCGATGAGAGGTAGCGACGGCGGGAGTGAATTCTGTTGTGAAAAACTAATGTAAGCTTAAACTAACTCCTCTTATTAACCGATTTCCAAAAAGAGGTTCTATGTTCGTCTGTATGTATTTTTTTGTTTGCCATTTAATGTTACTTCCTAGAACCTTCCTAGACATATAATATATATATATAAATATAATTTTCAAAGTTGGCGAAGTCGGATAGTTAGACAAAAAAAAAATATTAGACACTCTTTTTATAACGGTGTATATATACAGTTATTATATATACAAGAAAGGTTATAAAAGGAAAGTATAGTAAAATATTTCGACATTGCCAACTTTGAAAATTAATAATACATAATCAGGCGTGATTTCACAGAAATTCGTCTTAAATACAACATGAAATAAGAATATTTAGCGTGATTTCGCGATTTTTTATCCGTGAAATTGAAAGCTTGTTAGTAATATTCTTGCTTATCTTGCAATTCAAGACTTGGAAGATTTTTTATTTAAACGGGTTTTTGCTGTTGGCCTCTACCGACGTTTACAGCGTCACCAGGCGGGAGGGTGACGCTTAAAGCGCCCAAACGTCAAAAGTGGGAGGCAACTAGCTGGCGGGCACCCCTGGGGTGCGAGCCTCGGCTTGGGCCGTTGCCGGGATATGAGATCGAGAAGAACTTGGCTCGTCGAGAATTTACCTGTAACCATAACCCGCTTTCCGCTCATAGCTTACATCACAGCCTAAGTTCTCCATGTTCAGTCAACCATCTACTTTCCGGGCAGACTTCTAACGATTATTACAGGCAAGTCTCTGTCTAGTTCCTACAAGAACAATATTGATAAATGTACGTGAAGTATGTACAGGGTTTTATTACTAACGAACTTCTGCCCGCAGCTTCGCCCGCGGCGTGGCCTATGGGAATATAATTAAACCAACCATTTCACCCTCTTTCGAAAAATCCTTTCTTAGCGGATGCCTACGCCATAACATCTACCTGCATGCCAAATTTCAGCCCGATCCATCCAGTGGTTTGGGATGTACGTTGATAGATCACTATGTCAGTCAGTCACCTTTGAGTTATATATATTTAGATAGATGACTAGATAGTGTTTTTTGGTTTTGTCAATGATAATGCATAGTTTCTTTGGAATTTGAGGTAGTTTGTATGAAGTTCTGAATCACGGTTACGTTATTTTCCGTATGCCGAGCGCAATAAGGCAAAAATCTACTAGTTATCCCTAATGAATTCGTTCCGATGCGTGTACGATCACTAATTTATTATGTGTATAGATAATAATAATAATAATAACAATAATAATAGTACTAACACCCAATGATCACATACATAGACCCTAGACAATAACTAGGATTCCCTGTGTCTAAGGCCCCGGAACTACGAGGACCATGGTCCTACAACACCCAGACACAGAACAATAATTTGCGCTTTTTTTCTATGAACAAACACTTGTCCTGCCGCGGGAATCGAACCCGCCTCCTGCGGGTCATGAACTGACTTGCTCAGCTACCACACCACAGAGGCCGCCAAACATAGAACTTTCTGGTAAAGTTGCCACCACTTTACTAGGAGTATGACTTGACTAGACTAGACTATGACTTGACTTGATGACTTGGACTGTGACTTGACCTGACTATTAATAAACTAACAAATATCAACTGACTATCATTAATTAACTGAGAAATTATCAATTACTTGACACTGGCTAAATACACAAAAGTGTGGAGTCAAAACTTAAATAACAGCCCGAAATAGTTCAGTGTTAATAGCTGAACTGAAGTAATCGTAACATCTATTTGACCTACTTTTAAACAATATCTATCATAATAGTTGTTAAGCAACACAGAAAGCTGCATTCGTCATACGAAACCAAACCAAGAAATTGATCGCTCATCAGTCGGCCGACTTTCGATAACCCGCCGAAACTAAATGACTCATCTTCGGATCCGGCACAAGATTTCATAGTCACCTTTCAAAATCGGTCGCATTGCCTAACTAAGGATACACGGTATCTCGAAATTGTTTCTCCACCAAGATATTTTAGCTCTTATTTCGATTGTCTTGGCTTCCATTTTAGAGTGTGTTGAACCTAGTACTAATAAATGTCTTTTGTATTGAATAATAGATGTTATTAAGTGCAAGTCAAGGTTTATTTTCAAGTGTGCCTATGTTCAGTTGCGCAAAGTTTTAGTTTAACATTTGGGGTTTTGCCAAAATTGGTTAATAGTGTTTTAAAATGGGTTTTACCGTTTATATTTACTATTTGTTTATGATGCGTTGATGGCCTATTGAGACATTAGGAAAATAGGTCAAAGACTTAGGTCAAACATGAATAATATTTGTGTACATATCACACAGCGCTATCTAGTCCCAAAACTAAGCAACACTTGTACAATGGGAACCAGATAACTGATATAATATTTATATAGGGAGTTTTGGCGGGAACGCGAAAAAGATTGCGTCACTGCATTGTATTATTTTCCAAAACTTGTGTCATTGTCAGTGTTAGTACATAAAATTGGTGACATTCTATTCGTTAAGTGCTGGATTACAGGCGTGAGTGTGGGAAAATGGTATAATGATGGTGAAACGTTTCTTTTCGTGTTGTTTCCAAAACTCCATAAAAGCTTCAAGTAAAGTTGTCACCACTTTACTAGGAGTATGACTTTGACTAGACTATGACTTGACTTGATGACTTCGACTGTGACTTGACACATATTTGCGTGAAATATCATTAACTTGAAAAATTGTCAATTACTTGACACTGGCTAAATACACGGAGGTGTGGAGCCTAAAAATTGAAAAAAATAAATAAATAATTATATACTTTTTGTATATATACATATACTTAGAATAAAATATGAGGCCCAGACACAGAACAAACATCGATGTTAATCACACAAATGTTCATCCTGGGTAGAAATCGAACCCATAACCTACAGTTCAGAACTTAGGGCTATTACCAACTAAGCTATCGGGCCAGTCAATAATAGTACTTAGTTGAATGTGTAATTCTTGTATGGAATTCACAGCGCGTAGCACCATGTGTTACCAGTGTGTGTTGCATAAGGAAACCGCAGTGACAGTGCGTTTGTAACAGTGGCGTAGCTACCGAAGGGCTAGACGGGGCAATACCCTGGGGCCCCCAAGCTCAGGGGGCCTCGGACTTATAAACTCTAAAACCTAGTGAAATTTTCTCCAGCATTCGGAATATAAATAAACCTTCACTGCAAGTACCGTTCTTGTCGATCGAACGATTTGATATTTAGAATCGTTCACAATTTCCTGCCCGATAGCTTAGTTGGTAACCCTGCCTTCTAAACTGTGGGTTGTGGGTCCGATTCCTACCCAGGACAAACATTTGTGTGATTTGCATCGATGTTTGTTCTGTGTCTGGGTGTTCTATTGTATTCTATTTGTGTATTTAAAAAAAAGTAATTAAGTGTTGTATCAGTTATCTGATTCCCATAGCAAGCTTTGCTCACTTTGGGACTAGATGGCGCTGTGTGAAATGTATACAAATATTTATTTTTACTTTATTATTATTTGTTAAAAATGGTTTTATCGACCGTTGCAAGTACGTTACTAACTTAATCGATCGGTAAACAAAATTGTTAAAAATTCGTTTAATCTTAACGTATAAACGAATGAATTTATAACGAATTCGCTAAAATGTTATGAATGGTTACGACAAATCTAGGGTTGAATTTGGAACACGATGAATGCGGTACAAACAGTTGGGGCTCTAGATTATCTTTTGTCCTGGGGCGTTTGAATACCTAGCAACGCCACTGGTTTGAAGACACCACGGGTGGTCTATTTGACAACTCATCTGAAAAATTTGGATCAAGTTTGACACAATGATTCGACAAACAAATTAAATGTTACATACGTCTATTTTCTTATTTATACATATAAAAACGAATCTCTATTTTCCTTGGCCATATCATCACGCGTGAACGGATGGGACATTTTAACTGATTCTTTTTTGTTGTGTTTATTTTTTTCCAGGGGAAGTTTCTCGTGAAAAAACAAAATTAAGAAAGTTGAGTGGAAAATTAGAAAATTTTTACGACTCGGGTGAAACCGCGGGGCGTTGCTAGTAATACATAAATAAATAAAAAGAAGATTTAAAAAGCTTAAGTTAAGATAAACGTTTAAGATTTACGATAGGTGGTACCTACTTGTAATACTTATAAGCTTTCTTGACTTTTTTTTAGTTTTTTTTTTAAGGATCAATGAACAGTATCACGTACATTATTTAAGTTAACGGTATAAGTAAAAAGCTTAACAGATGCGCTACCAGCATTATTGACCACAAATTAAAACTGACTTGAACTCATAAAGTTAAAACTGGACTATTAGCGCACAGAAAATTATCAAAACGTAATTTTGAATTATTTCTAACTGTTTTGTCTCCTCGTGACTACGGAGAATGTAACTTGGTGGAAACGTAGAGGATAAGAATCCAAAATGGCGTTTTGGCTTGTGTTCAGCAGTTATGTATTATCATGTTCTAAGTCAAACGTGTTTTCTTGCCGAGCGATGTGACTAATCTCCCACAAAACCAACACAAAAAAAGAAAAACAAGTGATTCCACAGACATTAAATAACAACACACATTAGTTTTGGCGGAAAACGAGATAGATCGCATCACTGCATTACATTTTCCAAAACTTGTGTTATTTTCAGTGTTATTGCCTAAAATTGGTGGCGTTTAATTCGTTAAGTCCTGGATTACAGCCATGAGTGTGGGAAAGTGGTATAATGATGGTGAAACGTTTCATTTCGTGTTGTTTCCAAAACTCCATAGAAGCTTCTGGTAAAGTTGCCACCACTTTACTAGGAGTATGACTTGACTTGATGACTAGGACTGTGACTTTACTTGACACGTATAATATATATAATAGTATTTAACCTGAGAAATTATCAAATACTTGAAAAAAAAAATACACTGGCAAAATACACAAAGGTATGGAGCCAAAAAAACAAACAAAAATATACTGTACATTAATGAAGCAAATGTGACATTTATGCTACGAATGCTCCAGCATGTGATCATGTGATGTTTATGTCGGCGCCAGTGAAAGTGTATTGCGCAAGCAGAGATGCGCGAGCGCAGATTGCGTAGCAGTATCCTTGTTAGCCGCTTTAACTCCTTTTGTTATAAAATGCGATGTTCTTTGGTGACGGTGATTAACGCATTCGGAGACTCGGGATGTAAATGCGAACTTAGAGAAACCAGAGGCATGGGATGTAAATGCGATCTTAGGAGAGCTAGAAAGAGAGAGGCGAGAAACCGGAGGGAGGCATGGGATGTAAATGCGAACTTAGAGAAACCAGAGGCATGGGATGTAAATGCGATCTTAGGAGAAACCGGAGGCATGGGATGTAAATGTTATCTTAGGAGAAACCAGTGGCATGGAATGTAAATGCGAACTTTGGAGAAACCGGAGGCATGGGATGTAAATGCGATCTTAGGAGAAACCGGAGGCATGAGATGTAAATGCGAAGTTAGGAGATACCGGAGGCATGGGATGTAAATGCGATCTTAGAAGAGCGAGAAAGAGAGAGGCGAGAAACCGGAGGCATGGGATGTAAATGCAAAGTTAGGAGAAACCGGAGGTATGAGATATAAATGCGAACTTAGGACATACCGGAGGCATGAGATGTGGATGAGAAGTTAGGAGAATCTGAAGGCATGGGAGGTAAATGCGATCTTAGAAGATACCGGAGGCATGAGATGTGAATGCGAAGTTAGGAGAAACTGGAGTCATGGGATGTAAATGCGATCTTAGGAGAAACCGGAAGCATGAGATGTGAATGCGAAGTTAGGAGAAACTGGAGTCATGGGATGTAAATGCGAAGTTAGGAGATACCGGAGGCATGGGATGTAAATGCGATCTTAGGAGAAACCGGAGCCATGGGATGTAAATGCAATCCTAGGAGGACCGGAGGCATGGGATGTAAATGCAAACTTTGGAGAAACCGGAGGCATGGGATGTAAATGCGAACTTTGGAGAAACCGGAGGCATGGGATGTAAATGCGATCTTAGGAGAAACCGGAGGCATGGGATGTAAATGCGAAGTTAGGAGAAACCGGAGGTATGGGATGTAAATAGGTCGACTCTACGATCGTAGAGTCGTCAAACTTTAGTATAGATAAGAGTATTATAACGAAAATAATGTAACCGTTTATCCTGTAATTGAAACATCAGGCGTAACTACGTAGGTAGTTTAAAGTTTTTAAGTCTTTTGTAGTTAAGAATTGTTTTTATTTACCTGTATTTTACTTAATTTGTGTCCTTTTTTAAAATCAAATATTACTAACTATATTATAATAAGTTTTTTTTTTACTTCAAACTTGTGTTGCATTTGACCACGCACTCACCTGATGGGAAGTGACGATGCGATCGAAGGTGTAGCATGCTAGCCAAATTAAAAAAGTTTTGTAGTACGTTTAAAATATTTTAGCAAGAAACGTAAAATGCAAGTTAAGAAAGACTTCAACGCGCTCGAGCGCGTTGAAGTTTTTGTATGTTAACATTTTGCTTACTAAATTTTTCATATTAATTTTCTTTTAAACTATAAACAAGACGAAATTTGATTTAAACTTATTAATATTAAATATGTAATTCGCATATAAATTATCCAATTAATTAAATTGTTACAGAGTTTAACGCTAATTTGGTGAATTAACAGTACCCAGTCTCTAGATATAATTTATATTACAAATGTATTTTTAATGTTTACTAGGTAACTGTAATTGTTTAGGTAATTCATTAAAATACTAAAATATTTACTAATAATAAAATCAGTTGATACCAAAAAGTGTAAAAACAAATATCTAAAAAAATGGTTTAAATAAATGAGAAGAGAAATTTGCGCCCGTTGAGAACTAATCAGACAAAGTACACAAAATAAAATGATCAAATTAAAATCGTTTAAGTAAATTAAAATAAATTAATAAATATCACTTACCTGGTAACCTGAAAACACACAATAATGAAAATAATGAATTTTAATCAAATAAATTAATAGATAGGTTAGTGAGTTTAGTATATATAACTTTTAAAATATATATATCGTAGATGTGAGAAAGCAAGACATAGTTAGAAAAGAGGCAGAAAGGAAAATATATTTACAAAGTTGAATCATCTAACTGTAATGCGCTAACTTCGTTTTACCCCTAGTATGAATTCGTTCGAATCTACGTTACTGTATTCGAAATAACGTATCATAAAATATTTATAAAATCCAGCGCCCCCTAGTGGTAACTAAAGGTAACTAAGGATTTCATAAATATTTTTGAAATAATTGACGCGTACATTTAAAAAACATACTAGGAGTAAAGTTTTCTAAAACAAAAGAAAACATTGAAAATCTAATTTTTTAAAATAAAAGTCGAAGTTTACGTTTTTGTCATAAGTCAAATGAAATTAATGTATGCACGGTTATAGTTACAGTTTGGTAAATACCTGTATAGTCACCAATTTTCCGTTGTCTATTGTCCTAGCTATGTCTTGCCAAACGACCACATCTGAGCTCTGTTAGTTGATGTTACTATGTTCTGTGTAGATGTTTATTACACCGTAGCGTAATGTAGAGCGATGTAGTGAAGATGAAAATTTACTCGTACGATCTAGAATAGATTTATGTCAAAGACGACTCATGATTGCGTAGATAAAAATGTTTGTTATAGAAATTGATTCCCTAACTAAATACTGAAAAATAGTTGACAATTTTATCTTGAACTTGTTTTCATATTTATGTAAAATGCAAAATGTTTTAATCAAGAATTGTTTGTTGTGTGAGTTTTCGTCCATTTAATCAGTCTCGTCAGTCAAACTCAAGTCCGAATCTGTCATCTAGTCAGTCTTCAAATGTCACTTCTACAACACATGCCTCTGCAAGCTTCCTGGAAAGAACTAAAGCATCTGTCAAATCAAGCCAATCAAACATGCTTCAGTGCAACCTAACGAACGAATGTTCTATGCCATCCCAAACGTTCTACTCCTACATTACGCCACGGTGCAAACATCGACTTACTTTCATCATTAATCACCGGGCCATAGCTCAAACCTTCTTGCGGCAGTTCTATACTATTCGAATCTTGGACTCCGAGAATTCCAGCTTTGGCCGTTCTATGGCAACATCCCTTGAGAAGACCGCCACAAGCTCCATCAAGAAGACCGCCAACCATCCAACAGTAAAAGAAGAATTCGCATGTTCCTCCTTGAGAACAAGTCGATTCTTCTCTTCTGTCCAAAGACGCGTCGAACTTGGATCCTTGTTCTTCAATTAGTCTGCCAGTTCTTCCTCTTGGCATGTCTTTTAATATTTGATTGATTTTTAAGATTTGCTCGTCTGATATGAGTTTGAATTCGGGCAGCTCGGTCGGTGTTGAGTTCGGGAATAGAAAGTCGTTTCGTTTCAGAGTTAAGCCGTCTGTTTGTATAAACATCGGTTTTTGCAAGAGTATAGGTCCTCGGTATTGTTTATAGTCGTTTAATTGAGCTCGATGTGGTACGTTGGCATCTGTTTGGAAATTGAGAAATGGGTTATTTACTTTTTTTTTGGCTTTGTCTGTAGGTATAACAATTGCAAAGTTGTTTGTAGTTAACCTTAAACTTTTTACGTCATAACTTTTTTTTATAGTTAGATAGGCTTGCGTTTGACCAATATCGCACCTGATGGTAAGTAACGATGCGGTCTAGGATGTAACACGCTTGCCTAGAAGATACCTGTTCACTCTCGATTTGAAGACTCCCAGGTTGTAGTTATCGGGAAAGTCTATTTACTAAACTCATATCATTTAAGCAATTTTGTTTTCTTTCTCTAAACTATACATCTTCGTCTATGTAAAAGGATTAACATTGTATAGTAATTACACGTATAGATTTTTTTATTTAATTAAAAGGAAAGATCGTCTAACAAATACTATTTGTGAAAAAAAGTTCTAATGTTTTTGAAATTTGTAAAGCATATATTATTTTTTTAAGTGATATGAGCTAAGACGTAAAAGACTTATATTGAAAAAAATTGTAAAAGTTTTAATTATTTATAATATAGCCTGAGTATTTGCAACAGATTTTTTGACTTTTACTTTAATAATGAGGTAGCATAAGGAACAAAATTAGATAACCTGAAATCTTATTTAGAGCTATTACGGAAATTTCGAAACAATGTAGTCAATATCGCGCGCATAACGACTCTTCAAACGAAGTAGATTATTTAGTGATTAGTCTCATTTGATTTGAGTTTTAGTACTTCATATATTCCATAATTTAGAAGCATTTTTTTAGACGACCACATCGACAAGTAATTTTCAATGAATAAAAAAAAGATTTAATACGATTTGACTAAATTTTTTTATTTCTATCTTATTCATAAACACTTTACTATTATGACAATATAGTATAGTATCGCTTTCTCGTACGACATTTAATGATAAGTTGATAGATTAACGCAAAGATTAGTTTATAGAGCGGTTATGAATAAGACGGCAATATTGTTTTTACTCTAAACTGAAAAACTTACAAAACAAATAAATTAATGAAAATGAAATGAATAAATAAATAAATACATACTTACGCAGGTAGAGTACATGCCACCGATAAATATATACGAAATATTAGTTATTAGGTATTTACACAACCCTTATTATAAGCCATTCCACACCACACCAGTGTTTTGTAGGGTCCACTCTTCCAGTGGACGTAGTTTTCTCGATCCCCTTATCCCGGCAACGGCCCAAGCCGAGGCTCGCACCCCAGGGGTGCCCTAAGCTAGTTGCCTCCCACTTTTGATGGCGCCTTAAGCATGTTCCCTCCTGACGCTGTAAGTGTTGGTAGAGACCAACGCAATAGCCCGGTCAAACAAAAAACATACCATACATAATCATATCACACTAATATTATAAAGGTGAAAGTTTGGATGTGTGTATGTTTGTTACTCCTTCACGCTCAAACGGCTGAATGGATTTGGATGAAATTCGATACCAAGATAGCTTATACAACTGGATTAACATATAGGTTACATGTTATCCCGTAAAAGTGGAATATTCTTGTGGGATGAGCTAATAATTAAAATACTTTTTATCCGCGAGTGAAACCGCGGGGCGCAACTAGTATTATTTATATATAATCATAGTCATTCAAGGAACTTCTATACTAATTAGAAAAATACTAAATTAAATATGTAATTATTACTACTACTAAACCTTGCAAAGCAACCATGTTACAGCATTTTAATGAATGAAAGACGCAATATACAAGCAAATGGCTAAATTATACAAAAAATAAAGCATTTAAACTGAATAATTAGCTAATAAGCACTACATTCGTTTGCAGTTAGTAAATATTGCAGTGTGAAAGTCATTTTCTTGTACAAATTATTTTTAAAGATCATTTTGCTCGTATAGAAGAAGGCAGAGATTAAAATTATGACTTTAATTGTCTAGTCTAAGATTTTTTTCATGTTATTGAATGATGTGACGAGCTAGTCGTTCACCTGATGTTAAGTGACACGGCCGCACATAACAGAACAGTGTCACTCGGAACTCCAACATGTAAAGTTTCGAATGACAGCTGCAATGCGCACATCATCCTGAGACATCAACACAGTCTGGTTATAAGATTACACGAATGTGAGATCAGATCATAAAGTCTCATTTGTTGTCCCAGTAATTTCACTAGCTACATTGCCCTTCAAACCGGAACACAGTAGATAGAAAGATAGATAAAACTCTTTATTGAAACACCACATTGTAGGAACAATTTACAGGCACAAACTTAAGAATTAAGTGTCACAATGGGCGGTCTTATCGCTTAAAGCAATCTCTTCCAAACAACCCAAAAATATAGGAAAAAAAAACAATAAAAATAAGGACGGTGGTTTTCAGATACAGGATAAAGCTATACAAACTATACTATACTGCACACTACTGCTTGGCGTTTGTTCGTGTCACACTATTATGTACGTATATCTACAGTGTTTTTGTTTGCTTTTTTATATGAAAACCACCGTCCATATATTACTGCGTTATTCCTTTCCGTGCAAGGTTGTCTGGAAGAGATCGCTCTGAGCGATAAGACCGCCCATTGTTACACTTTGGTTAAGTTTGTTCACTTTTTTAATTATTTAAGATGTGGTGTTTCAATAAAGAGTTTATCTATCTATCTATCTATCTAATAATAATAACGCCCAACGATCACATACATAGATCCTGGACCCTAACTAGTATTCCGTGTCTAGGGAACCAGGAACTACGAGGACCATGGTCCCACAACACCCAGTACAAGTATTTACGTTTTTTATTCCGTGGAAAAAACTTGTCCTGCCGCGGGAATCGAGCCACCTACCTCCGAGTTATGAGCCCTATTCAACCACCATACAGGCTGTTATAGGTTAGACGTGTCATTCTGAAGATGCTCTCAAAAACCTGACGTCACTAACAATAACACAATAACGCTGTTAACCGAAAGTTGAATTCACACACATCGCTTTCATTTCTGCGTAATATGGACATAATGACCCGTACGTGCCGTGTGGTGCCTGTTTCATAATGTGACGACATGGGCCCTAATGTTGGTCTTTACCAATTTTTACAATGACACTGAAGGCGTTAGGTAAAAATTGGGAGCTAGATCAAGGGTTGTTTTTTTTTTTTTTTTTTTTGTTTTGAGTCCACACTTTTGTGTATTTAGCCAGTGTCAAGTAATTGATAATATCTCAAGTTAATTAATATTATATAATGTGTCAAGTCAAGTCACAGTCCAAGTCATCAAGTTAAGTCATAGTCTAGTCTAGTCAAGTCATACTCCTAGTAAAGTGGTGGCAACTTTACCAGAAGTTTCTATGGAGTTTTGGAAACATCATGAAAAGAAACGTTTTACCATCATTATACCACTTTCCCACACTCATGCCTGTAATTCAGCACTTAACAAATAAAATGCCATCAATTTTATGCACTAACACTGAAAATAACACAAGTTTTGGAAAATAATACAATGCGGCGACGCGATCTTTTTCGTTTTCCCGCCAAAACTCCATCAAGGGTTGTTAGATGCATGTCTCGGAGTTTGAGTAGGTTATCGTATTGTCTAAATCTAAAGTTATTTATATAAGAGTGCAAAGTTGCTTTTTATCCGCGTGGTCAATTTTGATAAGCGTGCAAGCGAGGGAATCAAAAGAGCACGAGGTGAAAAATCTTTCCACTCGAGTGCAACACGTAACTTTTCATCCCACTTTAATAATATCACGTGAAAAGAAAATGGCGCGCGCAAAGAAACTTAAAAAAGTACACCAAAAAAGTTTTTTTTTGTATTTTGGCTCAACACTTTGGTGTATTTAGCCAGTGTCAAGTAATAGATAATTTAGCAAGTTAATGATATTTCACGTAAATAATGTGTCAGGTCACAGTCGAAGTCATCAAGTCAAGTCAGAGTCAAGTCATAGTCTAGCCTAGTCAAGTCATACTCCTAGTAAAGTGGTGGCAACTTTACCAGAAGCTTCTATGGAGTTTTGGAAACAACACGAAAAAAAAAACGTTTTACCATCATTATACCACTTTCGCACACTCATGCTTGTAACCCAGCACTTGACGAATAAAATGCCACCAATTTTATGCACTAACACTGAAAATAACAAATGTTTTGGAAAATAATATAATGCGGTAACGTGATCTTTTTCGTTTTCCCGCCAAAACTCCCACCAAGAAGGTTTCGAGTCTGAGTTTTTAACAAATTAAAAAGATTGTATGATAAACCCGGCACGATGGAGGTAGAAGTTAATAGGTTTAATAATGTTTTGAATTCACAAACTTATTTTAGTTTTAATGCGAATATGAACAAGATGTAAATGCAAAACAGAGCGATATCACAGATTATTTCACTTACAGTTACTCTCTCAGGTCCCCAAATGCACTGGTTTTTTGAAGTAAAACTTCTTTACGCACGCTTGACTTGGGGAATAAGCAGACGAGGCGAACGGAAGTTCAAAGCTGTTGGTTAACGTACATCTCTTTTGTCAACCTAACAAATTTAAGAATGTGTATTATTAACTATATTGTTAACGCCAATTTATAATTGTCAAAATGGCGACATCAATATTAAACAAAGTTATACCGGCCGATAGATGGAGATGAACTTAAAAAGTTTTACTTCAGTCGTGTAGTCTAAAGCATACTCATTTTCTAGTTATTTTCATATATTAAATTTGGTGTGCAATAAAAAGTGGTTGTAATATATTGTTCTGACAGTTGAATTTGAGAACCAGTTCCTAATCCAGCCGGGCTAGCTTGCATTCAATGACAAAGTTATCTACGCGCATTGCTGTCGTACTTTTTGTCCCCACTTTACAAAATTTGGTTGTCCGTAAACAAAAGTCCGTTATCTGTGCGAACAATTTGTTCATAATTTCCAAAATAACACTAAGGAGCAGTAAACAATGCAGTGAATTACCGCTAATCGGTGTTATGCCACTATAAAAGACCTAAGAGGAGCGTCAGAAAAAAATACGCTAATTTCTTTTTAGAAAATTAATAATGGCTTAATTCACCTGAGTAATTTCGACTTTTAAGTAACCTTACTTAAAAGTCGAAATTACTCCAGAAGGACATCAAATATGTACGAAACCTGGTCAAAGTAATTTAGACTTTAATTTGACGTGAGTTTAGCCATCGTCAATTAAAAATTGAAATTACTCCGATCAGGTATCGGACATATTCGGTGTCCTTAAACCTGATAGGAGTAATTTCGCCTTTTAATTGACGTGAGTGTAGCCGTTATTAATTTTCCAAAATGTACCGCTATAGTTCAAACCTTATTTCTTTTTGTATGTTTTTGCGGTTTTTTTATTCAGCCAGTTCTTGACGTAATATTTTACGTTAATTTTAAACTTGTTTCATGTTTCAACTACAGCAGAGGGTTTTGGCGGGAAAACGAAATAGATCGTGTCTCCGCATTGTATTATTTTCCAAAACTTGTGTTATTCTCAGTGTTAGTACATAAAATTGGTGGCATTTTATTTGTTAAGTGCTGGATTACAGTCATGAGTGTGGGAAAGTGGTATAATGAAGGTGAAACGTTTCTTTTCGTGTTGTTTCCAAAACTCCATAGAAGCTTCTGGTAAATGTTGCCACCACTTTACTAGGAGTATGACTTGACTAGACTAGACTATGACTTGACTTGATGACTTGGACTGTGACTTGACTTGACACATACAACATACATATGTATAATATAAATTAACTTGAAAAATTAATTGCTTGACACTGGCTAAATACACAAAAGTGTGGAGCTAAAACCAAAACAAAAAAAAACTACAGCAGAGCTTAGGCAAATAATTATATCATAATGTACTCTCAGGTAAGATTTCCGTAAGAAAATAAATAAACTTTTCATATAAAAAAATAAAAAAAATTCCTCATTCTTCTGCGAACCGTACCGCGCTACTTTCACGAGGCGTGGGGCACGGGCTCGCGTAATGTTATACAATTATGACGTTTGTTCTAAAGGCCGATTGCTGACTGTACTTCTGTTTAAGTGCTTCTACTTTTTTTTACGTTTTGGCTCTACACTTTTGTGTATTTAGCCAGTGTCAAGTAATTGATAATTTATCAGGTTATCGATATTTCACGCAAATATGTGTCAAGTCACAGTCGAAGTCATCAAGTCAAGTCATAGTCTAGTCAAAGTCATACTCCTAGTAAAGTGGTGACAACTTTACTTGAAGCTTTTATGGAGTTTTGGAAACAACACGAAAAGAAACGTTTCACCATCATTATACCATTTTCCCACACTCACGCCTGTAATCCAGCACTTAACGAATAAAATGCCACCAATTTTATGCACCAATACTGAAAATAACACAAGTTTTGGAAAATAATACAATGCGGTGGCGCAATCCTTTTCGCTTTCCCGCCAAAACTCTAAGTGCTTCTAGCTATTTTCAATCAATTTCAATAAAGGATATTCTAAAAAGAGAATAGTAATAGCGTCATTATTTTGTATTTTTGTTTTTTTTTTTTCTGTTACTAAAAATAAATATACCATCTGGTGAGATAGTGATCAAACGCAAACCTAACAAACAATAAAAAAAACTATATTCCTTTCTTTCTTTTAATTCGGTTTTATGTCTTTACTTCTTACTTCTTCTTTCTTTTCTTAATAACTCTACTGTTTAGAGCGTTACTCTAAAGTATCCAAGTAGTTAGACACTTAAAGCCTTATTAATAAACACGAACTAGCTTTAAACTAGTTACACCATCATTTGTATCTTTCGATCCAGCTAAATATTCCAGTGGCAAACAAGGACAAAAGCTGAAGTAACTAATCTGAGACTAATACCCGTTTATTAATAAGGCTGTTAAAACGCAGAGGTAGATATAAATAATGTTTGTGGATGGAAATTGAACACAATTGAAGGGTTCAGAATAAAAAGGATTTAACTGACAAATTGATAGTTTCGAGAAAATTGACTTTAAACTTCAACGGCGTCATTTAAATGTAGAGTGCTTATAAGGTAATAGAAAAGGTTTCTGTAAGTTTCAGTTGTTTGAAAATGTATTAATTCTATTTTAAAATACTAAATACAGTACTAATTCATACAATTACTGTAAAAATATGATATAATAAAATAATTATAATAATGTTTTTATGCTGAGCGAACTGTATTCCTGTGACAGATAAACAATTTTTAGACTCAAATCTCGAGATTTAAACCTCATTTCGGCATTTTGAGAATGTATTATTGTAGATAATTTCACGCTGAATCCAACGATACCCATAAGTCATTTTGTGAAAAAAAAATCAGTTAAACCCTTTTAATTCTCACCCCTTCAATTATAAAAACATGTGAACTATTGAGAAAATTTTTGTTAATGTAATGTAAATTAAGTTTAGTTACATTTTCGTTCTTACTCGGAAAATATTCTGATTCTAAACAAACCCAAGTCTTTTAAAATTGCTTATTCTATCGTACATAATATTCTTAGATATATAATTATATGTACTTTATTTTTTATGTGAACAAAGACGCGGCGGATTAAGTTCCCGTAACAGGACAGTATTTGTGCACAGAAAAAAAAGCGCAAATACTTGTTCTGAGTCTGGGTGTTGTGGGACCATGGTCCTCGTAGTTCCTGGATCCCTAAACACGGGGAATCCTAGTTGGGGTCCAGGATCTATGTATGTGATTGTTAGGTCTTATTATTATTTATTAGTCACTTAAACGTTACATAAAATACTACGGTAATAAAAGGTGGGAAAATACAAACGTGCGGAGTCATTGACATATTAATGGAGGAAAAGGACGGAAAACGTATGTAAATGCGATCGACAGAGATGGAGATATGTTTATGCGTGTCGACCTAACGTGCTACCTAGCAGCAGTGAAATCTTTTACTTAAGGCGACTATAAATATGTCGTAGAGGAATTTTAAAATTTAGTTTTACTTAAAAAAATATTTTAAATTAAGATTTATTCAATGATGCTATACATAGCTAGGGCGAGACGGTGAATGCTAGCGCGAGCCCATTTCGCCCCATCCTGTGTGCTTTAGACCACACGAATGAAGTAAAACTTCTTTAGCCCCATCTCTCTTACCCCTACAGTAATAAACGAAACTTAACTCTTTCCTTCTATCTTCACTTAGAGAGGGAGATATAATTATATCTCCGTAAATGAATTGATTCATTATAATTATTTTAATATTATTGTTTATTAATTACTAGTTGCGCCCCGCGGTTTCACCCGCGGATAAAAAGTCCCACGGGAAAATTTCACTTTTCCGGGATAAAATGTAGTCTATATGTTAATCTAGCGTATAAGCTATGTTGGTACCGAATTTCATCCAAATCCATTCAGCCGTTTGAGCGTGAAGGAGTAACAAAAATACACACATACAAACTTTCGCCTTTATAATGTTAGTGTGATAGTGTGATATTATTAACTTCCGTTCGCCTCACCAGCTTATCCCCAAGTCAAGCGTGCGTAATGAAGTTTTACTTCAAAAACATGGCAATTGAACTAACATGGCAATTGAACTAACATGGCAATTGCACTAACATGGCAATTGAACTAACATGGCAATTGAACTAACATGGCAATTGAACTAACATGGCAATTGCACTAACATGGCAATTGAACTAACATGGCAATTGAACTAACATGGCAATTGAACTAACATGGCAATTCGTGTTAGAAGTTAACCATCGCCTTAAGTTGCATAGCGACCGTTAACCAATGGCAGGCCGTTAACACTGCACTGTCAACGGTAAACGGATAATATTAAAGAATATTACGAAACAATCATTATGCAAGTCGTTTCAACCGTTAGTATTTAACCGGTCGAAAAGAATTTAGGCGACGCATTCCGTAGTACTTATTGCGTTACACGCTTTGAAACATTTTAAAATTGAAATTTTATTTTGAATTAATGAAAGAAAATATGTTCATTCAGAACATCAAATTTTAATAAACAACAAAAAAAATTAAAAGTTTATGAATGCGCCTGTTAGATGTTACGCGTGTTCAAAATGCTGGCACTTATTTCATTATTTGGCACAACTAATAAGCATTGCAATTCAACGGGGCAATGCTGCCAGCATGTTGGGTACGCTACCTACTGGTAGTGGGCTGGAGCATTTGGACTGTCTATAGGTCATCGCGGCCAGTATATAGTCCAAATGTTTTTTTTTGTAGTATGTAGTGTTTAGTATTAGTTATTATATATTTGTAGTATTTATTTGATAATAAAGGCTCGTCTTGCTAGCTATCACTCTCTCGTTTAAAAGTTTACAAGTGACATTGTCAGTTAACTTCAAAAGAAATAACTACAACTATTACACGGCTAAAACTCACGAGATACAGTCGAATAACTCGACCGGTGTTCGGGCAATAAAGATGCCCATCCTCAAGGAGTACGCGCGGCGGCGGTGGTGGCGGCTCGGCGCTGACTGAGTCGCCATCACCGCACTTAGCCGTGTAAGTTGTAGTTATGAGTACTACTCACGTCAGTTTCTAAAATATTATTTCAAAAGAAATGTCATAATCTGACTAAAAAAAAATATAGATTAAGCCACTAAACACCCAAAATAATCAATGGAAATATCCTACCACCAAACAAAGTGACCTCGTCAGGTCAATTCACGAAACAAGTTAACGAACAACATAGAATTATAATAACAGATCGGAATGTGTGTCACTTCCTCGGAAGTAACACAAATCAGAAAATGTTACGTAACATGACATTTCTAGGCATCGCTTATCTATCTGGTTACATAATCTATGGTTTTGACCGCTGGTTTATGTTTGTTTGTATGGGTTGACCTTAAGCGAACGTTTGACCTTTTTGGACGGTGGACTTTGCAGTATTAAGAGGTATTTATTGTGTTAAATACACATTCTATGATACTAAGGAGTAGATTTAGTTGTTTTGATAATAATATTTATGATCTACCTCATCTTTTGATCCCTTAATACAGATTATTATCTACTAGCTTCTGCCCGCTGCTTCACCCGCGTGGCCTATAGGAAAATACTTCAACCACCCATTTCACCCTCTTAGGGGTGGAATTTCAAAAAACCCTTTCTTAGTGGATACCTACACTTTAAAAAGAACACACCCTCCAAATTTCAAGTCTCTACGACAGGCGGTTTAGGCTGTGCGTTGATATATAAGTCATTCAATCAGGACTTTGAATTTTATATGTATAGATTTATATACCACGAGCTTCTGCCCGCAGCTTCGCCCGCGGCGTAGCCTATGGGAAAATAATTCAACCACCCATTTCACCCTCTTAAGGGTGGAATTTCGGAAAATCCTTTCTTAGCGGATGCCTACGTCATAACATCTACCTGCATGCCAAATTTCAGCCCGATCCGTCCAGTGGTTTGGGCTGTGCGTTGATAGACCACTATGTCAGTCAGTCAGTCAGTCAGTCCGTCACCTTTGAGTTATATATATTTAGATAATCACCCATAATCATTTATTTGCTTAAATTTCGGTTCATAAGGTGGAATAGTACATAAGTGCCAGTTACAAAAGTGTTTTTCTTAGGGTACGGCACCCTAAAAAGTTCATGAACCATGGAAAAGTGGTGGATTCTTCATCTTTTGTGCTTTGTATGTGACCTAGAATACCAATGTCACTAAAAAGGTCAATATTGGGATCAACGACCTTTTAAAGAGTTTTTTGAAGTAAAACTTCTTTACGCACGCTTGACTTGGGGGTAAGCTCGTGAGGCGAACGGAAGTTGAGAGGGAGATATACTTATCCCTCTCTACGTGAAAATAGAAAGAAAGAGTTACGCTTCGTACATTATTGTAGGGACTAGAGAAATTGAGCTAAAGAAGTTTTACTTCAGAGTTGTGGTCTAGAGTACACAACTGAAGTAAAACTTTTTTTGTACTTGTGACAAATGATTATTGTAGATTTAAAGATGTGTACAACAATCTCAAAGACTAACTTTTTTTTTTATATTATTGAATATTGTGACGAGCTAGTCGTTCGCCTGGTGTTAAGCGCCACGGCCGCCCATAACAGAACAGTGTAGATCGGAACTAAAACACAGAGTTTCGCGCGAAACTTCACTGCGCACATCACTCTAAGACATCAGCACAGTCTAGCAATAAGATTACTCAACTGTGAGATCAGATCATAAAGTCTCAATTGCCCAGTAATTTCACTAGCTACAGTGCCCTTCAAACCGGAACACAGTAGTGCTTGCACACTACTGCTTGGTGGCAGAATAACTGGCAAAGCGGTGGTACCTACCTAGACGAACTTTGCAACAAAGCCCTACCACCTAGTGAACTTGTAAAAGTTACTCAAAAATCAATGCTCAAGTTCTTTCTACTTCTAGCTGGTGAGACACGAGCGAAAATAAGATAAGATTGAGTAAATTTAACTAAAGTTTTAGATACGTATAGCCATTAGTTATTTACAATTCTTTTTAACAACGTCCATTAACAACTAAATTTTCCGGGTTAAAAGTAAATATTCCAGGGCTTAAGGTATCTGCACACTAACACAGATTTAAAAAAAATCATTTAAGCACTGAGTGCTAACAAAGAAGTCTATACAATTAAATACTTTCAGTTTTATTGATTATTACATTGTTTACATTATTATATCTATGAAATTTATTTCATAGAAGAGATAATTATGGTGATTTTTTTAAATTATAAATATTGGCGACGGTTTATGCACAAGACGTACGAAGCCAAACAATAATTGGAGGAAAAAACTGTAATGTCAAAAAGCATCTGTCAGTGTCAGGCTATCAATAACCCGCACTAAAGAGTCTTTCACACGTCTCAAAAATATACTTAGCCCGGCAAAAACAAGGGAACAATGATAATAATTTCTACATCTCAAGATCGTGGGAGCTTAGAGAAAATTACGTTTTCACTGATGACAACAAATAAAAACAGATAAAGCATGTGAAATATCCATTGTACTTGATGGAAAGTGTGGGGAAAAATTATTGTTGTATACGTTATTTTAATTGTTATTTATATTTGGATAAGTATAAATGAGATTTAAAGACAGTTTTTAGAATTTAGAACAGCTTTTTTACTGCTTCATAAATTATTATGATGCATCGCATATTACTTTAGAAGCTCTTTGTATATTGTTTTTATTTTTAACCAGTTGCACCCGACGTTATTCATAATAATCACTTAACAATTAGAAGCAACACAGAAGTCCGTTCATCAGACATTTCTTGACTGAGGTCCGTATTACAGAACGATTCTCAGTTATCGATCAGTGCTCAAGCAGAGATTTCATTCACTAATTTATCACTTTATGAACGAAATCTCTGCTTGAGTACAAATCGATGACTGAGCATCGTTCTGTAATACGACCCTAAATGTTGTTTTAGACGAAAGATGTTTTTTTATATCTATTTTTTTAGGGACTGTGTTAGTTTTGAATTGTGAATTTTAATTAAATCTTTTAATCCAAAAACGTATAACTTTACTATATATTTGCATACAATGGGGATTGAACCCGTAACCCTCGCTATAATAAGGCTACCTTAAAATACAAATTCTAACCAATAACAATCAATAATAACTAATTCACACCTCCATTCCATTCCACCCACAAAACGGCGAACCGTGAAGATAAAATCCTGTACTACTTTCTACGCATTACACAACAAGAGATGGCTTCCTACAGATAGCGTAATACTTTATGTAACCGGCCCCTTACCCCAAATCGATCGCCAATAGCCTTCTGTCCCGCTCACACGCGGTACGAGTGAAAGAGAGAGGCGCTGTGATGCTACAGATCAGTGGCTGCGTTCCGGTTTGTGTTGATCGGAATTGATTGTCATTTTTTTTTTCGTTTACAAGATTGGTTCACCACAATGACTACGGAAAGATGCACCACCATTGATTTTTTTCTAGTTGACGTGCCTACGAAATTAACGGCCATGACCTCGTGGCCTACATATTTGAATTCTTCAACTACGTCACTCCAAAAAGGCCAGATAGTAAGTAGGTAGACAGAGTTTTTGGCGGGAAAACGAAAAAGATCGCGTCACCGCATTGTATTATTTTCCAAAACTTATGTTATTTTCAGTGTTAGTACATAAATTTAGTGAAATTTTATTCGTTTATTGCTGGATTACAGGCATGAATAAAATACTTCCGATTTTGACCGCGCAATGACTTATCTTTCGTGGAATCTACCAGCCTTATTAATAAACACGATCTAGCTTTAGACTAGTTACACCATATTTTGTCTCTTTTGATCCAGCTAAATATTCCAGTAGCAAAAAAAGGACAAAAGCTGAAGTAACTAATCCGAGACTAATACCCGTTTATTAATAAGGCTGTATGAATATTTACGTATATTTGTGCAAAATAAATTGAAAACTCATTAGATGGTTTCGACTGTCATTCAGTTATTTTAAGACGCACTAAATCTTATCCCACCACACACACACACACATCACACAATCTTATCCCACCGTCTCCATTCCACTACAGGACCTCACGGCGAGGTCAGAGTTACCACCCTTACGTTGTTGATTTACCTTTTGTTCGTACGAAACGCTTTGCAGATTCTTTTATTGTGCGTACAGCTAGGGAATGGAACTCACTCCCGTCGTCGGTGTTTCCTTCCACATACAACTTGGGAGTCTTTAAGTCAAGAGTAAATAGGTTATTTCTGGGTAAGCGTGCTCCACCTTCGACCTCATCGTCACTTACCATCAGGTGAGATGTAGTCAAAAGCAAACCCATCGACAGAAAAAAAAAAAAAACTAAAATAAATTAAATTTTTTTTAAATTGGACTTTGTACTAATATTCTATAGCATGGTCATTTAAGGAAAAGATTGAATTAATGCCACCTTGTATATACACGTCAATGTGACTTGGTCAATTTTAGGCCTTACTTTCATTTAAATATGGCAGTGTTTTGCTTAACATTTGGCACTCATCATTTTACTTGTTGCGTGATAGTATGTGGCGTGTTAAATAAGGGAACTTGTAACGTGTGGTAAAACTTTTACTGTTGCGTACAGTTGCGTAGGTTGATTTTTTATTAAATATAAATTCCATTAATGGAGCAATTTTTGTGGTTATCGGTTATCCAAATTGAATGAAATTTTGTATATAGTATGCTTGTATTGTATTGATCCATTAGATCAATATTTCACACATAGTTTATCCTTTTTCCGCGGGTCTTTGTTTTCCTGGATGAATAGTGATATCGTGCAAATTGTTTACAAAATTTCATCCAAATTGGTTTGTTTCTAATATACAACGTTCCACAGCTATCTATAGATTTTTTTTAAATTCATTTAATTCTTTTTATATGTGTGACAGTGAATTAAATATGTAAATGATAAATATTTATCTCATATTATTATTATACAAACAACTTTTAGGGGTGAAACTTTTTTCCAATCTTTATATTTTCGCCAAAACTGAAACTCTTTTTTGCGGGGAATGGCAATAATACTGAGACACAGTGCTTATTATTTTGTATTGAGATGATTATTTTTTCGATACAGAAGTGTATCGAATAATATATAAAAATAAACAAAAAAATAATTGAATACCAATATTGTTTTTTAAAATATTATGAGCCAAGACCTAAAAGTTTTTGGTGAATTTAAAATAACCCTGTTTATTTGTAGATAGGTTTACGTTTGCCGACATTTCGTCGCGACAATCACAACTTAAAATTATTTGAATACGTAATTTTGTATTGCCATGCTTTGTAAAAGTTTTATTGTTAAGTTTCCGTCATGCTATCTGAGAATCAAAAGCTAATGCGGGGAAAATGACTGACACATTAAAAAACGTTTAACGAATAATAAAAGTTTATTGTGATTTAAAAATATGTATAAAAATCAGAGAAGATAATTGTTTTTGTTTTGGCTCCACGCTTTTGTGTATTTAGCCAGTGTCAAGTAATATTTTTTTCAAATTAATTTATGTTATACATATGTATGTTGTATGTATCAAGTCAAGTCACAGTCCAAGTCATGAAGTCAAATCATAGTCTAGTCTAGTCAAGTCATACTCTTAGTAAAGTGGTGGCAGCTTTACTTGAAGCTTCTATGGAGTTTTGGAAACAACACAAAAGGAAACGTTTCACCATCATTATACCACTTTCCCACACTCATGCCTGTAATCCAGCACTTAACGAATAAAATTCCACCAATTTTATGCACTAACACTGAAAATAACACAAGTTTTGGAAAATAATACAATGCGGCGACACGATCTTTTTCGTTTTCCCGCCAAAACTCCTATAGTTTTTTAACGGTCAAAGTGCCTTTATTGTTTCAACTAACTAAATACTACAATAATATAACAACTACTACTATATACTACCTACCATAAAAAAAATTGACTATATAGCCACGATGACCTATTGACAGTCCAAATTCTCCCCCTATCCCACCTTCCTATAATAGTTTGTAAAAAAGTTTCGGGTAAACCATTTCATATGCTATATGTAATAAATAATCATATGGTAACCCTGATAAAGAAAACACACGAATTGAGAGCCGCCTCCTTTTATGAAGTCAATTGAATAGAATTATATTTTGACTAGAGTAATTTTTTTTTTTTAATGTTAAAGAATGACGTGACGAGCTAGCCGTTCGCCTGATGTTAAACGACACGGCTGCCCATATCAGCTGCAGTGTTACTCGGAACGCTAAAGTATAGTTTCGCGTGACACTGCACTGCGCACGTCATCCAGAGACATCAGCACAATCTAGTAATAAGATTACTAAACTGTGAGATCAGATCATAAAGTCTCATTTGCCCAGTAATTTCACTAGCTACAGTGCCCTTCAAACCGGAACACAGCAGTGCTTGCGCACTACTGCTTGGCGGCAGAATAACTGGCAAAGCGGTGGTACCTACCTAGACGAACTTCGCAGTAAAGTCCTACCACCTAGTAAATTTCAATGTAAATCATATTAAAAAAGAGTGTGCTTCAGACCACACGAGTGAAGTAAAACTTCATTAGTTTAGCTCCATCTATCGGCCGGTATAACTTTGTTTTTGCTTTGTTTAATGTTAATGTCGCCATCTTGACAATTGTAAATTGTCATTTTACCGGAAATACTAACATAATAATACACATTTTTAGTAATTTTTAACTTTGTTATGTTGACAATGGAGACGTGAATCAACTTCCGTTCGCCTCGCTACGCATTCACCAACTTACTTTTCAAGTAAAGCGTGGGTAAAGACGTTTTACTTCAAAAAATCGATTGATTGATGTTATCACGATTTCGTGATAACATCATAAAGGAATAATGTATAATGAAACGTGTCTGCTTTGTAACAGTAAAAAAAATTAACAAGAGTTAGAATTATAGCTAATTAAAACGGATTCGTTAAAACGCACTGATACCTTGAGTCAGTGACTATTCTAGTTTAAATAATAATTATAAGCGGGGCAATGCCGCCAGCATTTTGGGCACGTGCCTACTGATAGCGGCTTCTTAGATTAAGTTTTGCTAATGCAGTTTGTAATTTTTTTAAAAGTTATATACATATATTGAATATTAATAAAAAATACATTTATAATATTAGTTAGTTAATTATTTAAAACTTTGTTTTTAGTGTTTACTTAATTCTTATTACAATTGTGTTTAAATAAAACAATGGAAATTAAGATGCGCACAATAATATTGAGTGCGCAATTTTAACCAACTTCGTTTATCTTTAAGAATAATTTTAAGTAAGACTCTTAAAAGTTCTGTCTTAGAACAATAATTATACGAGGTGTTAAAATGATAAATTTATTTAAAATATTAACACACTTTGCATAATTATACAAAAATTAGCTACAAGCTCTACATATTCGTTAATATTAATCTACTCTACATACACCACCCAACAAAACAATACATTGTTAGTTACTACATCCCAATTATATTCCTGGAACATTATATATATGACATTATGTATAATTCTAGGACAGAAATAAACCGTGAGTCCATCAATTTTGCTCGCGATATGCCTGAATCTATGAAGATTAAAGATTTTCAGCTAAAAAGTGCTTGACAATTTTTTTTCAGAGATAGGTAGATTAATGAATCATAGATAACATACAGATAGAAAGTACAAAGCAGCCTGCCAACCTAGAGTGGTACTGCTACGTAAGGCCATAAAAATGTGGTGCAGATTGTACCTTGACAGTTGTCAATGTCAATTAATTTTGACAGTTTTTTTTAATGTTTTTGCTCCACACTTTTGTGTATTTAGCCAGCGTCAAGTAATTGAATTTTTTTCAAGTTAAAAGGTATTTGATATTATGTATCAAGTCATCAAGTCAAGTCATAATCTAGTCTAGTCTAGTCAAGTCATACTCCTAGTAAAGTGGTGGCAACTTTACTTGAAGCTTCTATGGAGTTTTGGAAACAACACGAAAAGAAACGTTTCACCATCATTATACCATTTTCCCACACTCATGCCTGTAATCCAGCACTTAACGAATATAATGCCACCAATTTTATGCACTAACACTGAAAATAACATAAGTTTTGGAAAATAATACAATGCGGTGACGTATCTTTTTCGCTTTGCCGCCAAAAACCTTTGACAAAGTTCTGTGCAACTTAAAACGCTCATAGATTTTACTTATAATTACACAGTCAATTGTTTTTTCTCTAATCTGTTTATAAGTATCAAAGCCATTCCACTTTGATTCTCAAGCATATCACAAAAAAAACTGATGGATCTTTATTAAAATAAACAAATTTAAAACAAACTTCTCGATTAAAATGTGAAAGATCAAGACTTACCACGATCGACGAAGTTGTCTGAACCGGTCCCAAGATCCTGCAACGATTGTTCATCAGCCACATCATTGGAACTAAATCCCTGATCCCGGAACACTACATTGTCAACTGGCGGTCCCACTCCAGGCACCACTGGTCCAACTGGACCCACGCCTGAACCGGGACCGGGGCCCGCGTGTGAGTTCGTCTGCACTGAGTTTACATTGTCAGAGGCGTACGGAAAAACTACGCGAGGGCTCCTTGCTTTCCATCCGGAGTAATACCCATTTCGCACTAAAGGCGTGTACGGGGCTTGGAACGCATAATTCGGCGCGTAATGCCGGCCAAATCTTCCATGGTAGTACTGAGGATTATTCTGATATGGCCTAAACCTTGGCAAAGGTTCGTAAAACCGTTCGTTTCCACTCGGACCTTCAACTTTAGCAGTGTCTGTGTTTTCATCAGGCGACGTGAGATCGTAATCCGTCGTTTCATCGAACTTAATTTTAGAATAGTTTTTATCTGTTAAGTCTATTTCACCTTTACCGAACGGCTGACGGTTTTCATCCTCGTCCAGAAACAGCACTCTTGATCGTCTTCTATAGTAATTTTTGGGTATGAACATGACATTTTTGTACGTTTTGTGGTATAATGCGAGCGCTCGACTCGGCTCGGCGGTGGCGACGGACGCAAGTGCAAGCAAAATCACTTTCCATCTATTTGCGCTTAACATGTTGTTGCGGTCAGTGATCCGTCGATTTCACTTTCATATTACGACATATATACGATTGAAACTTGATTTTTCGCGGGGGAAAAATTTAGCACATTTTTTAAATTTAATTTCGGATCACAAGTTGTTCGAATTTCATTGTTTTTTGGACGGTGGCGGAACGTGCTGGTTGTCCCACCGTTGGCAGTGCACTGGCATCGCTTAATACCCCCACTGGTTTGGATCGGTGGTTACATAAAAATGCATGTTTGTGACGTGATTTCGTTTATGTAACCGCCCGTAGATGGTTTTGTGTTGATTAGTGATAGTGGTCGGAGCTTGACAACTGCGTTTTGAGGTCAAGCGATGTGTTTTGTGAAAGCTAAGCGAGGACGTTTGCGAATATTTGATGTTTTGTAGATTAATGGCGAAGCTTTACCGTTTTTAAACGATCGGTAAAGTTAAGCAACGTTTGCTGTGGTCAAGACTTGGATAGGTGACTGCTAGGTGCTAGGACTTTTCTGCAAAGTTCGTCTAGGAACCACGCCAGTTATTCTGCCGCCAAGTTGTAGTGCTGAAGCACTGCTGTGTTCCAGTTTGAAGGGCACTGTAGCTAGTGAAATTACTGGGCGAATAAGACTTTATGACCTGATCTCACAGTCTAGTAATCTTATTACTAGATTGTGCTGATGTCTCAGGATGACGTGCGCAGTGCAGTGTCTTGCGAAACTCTATACTTCAGAGTTCCGAGTGACACTGCAACTGATATGGGCAGCCGTGTCCTACCACCTAGTAAATCAGTAGTAGTAGGAGTAGTGTATAGTACAAGCTGGTTTCTATACTACAAGCTTTGCTTAGTTTGGGACGTTTTACTAGGTGGTAGGACTATGTTACAAAGTTCGTCTAGGTAGGTTGGTACCTACCGCTTTGTAGTATTAATCTTTAGTATCATTGAAGTAGTTATCTTAAATCATAAAGACTATTTTGCTCGTTAAAAAATCATTTTTTTCGTGTAATACTTAACACTTTTTTATTAATAAAATAAATGTACTAAATAATCTACTAGGTGGTAGGACTTTCTGCAAAGTTCGTCTAGGTAGGTACCACCGCTTTGCCAGTTATTCTGTCGCCAAGCAGTAGTGTGCAAGCACTACTGTGTTCCGGTTTGAAGGGCACTGTAGCTAGTGAAATTACTGGGCAATTAAGACTTTATGATCTGATCTCACAGTCGAGTAATCTTATTACCAGACTGTGCTGATGTCTCAGGATGATGTGCGCAGTGCAGTGTCGCTTGAAACTCTGTTTTAGGGTTCCGAGTGACACTGTTCTGTTATGGGCGGCCGTGGCGCTTAACATCAGGTGAACGACTAGTTCGTCACATCATTCAATAACATAAAAAAAAGAAAAAAAAGATGGCGCTGTGTGAAAGGTCCACAAATATTTATTTATTTATTTGTTTGTATGATGTAAACGTGACAATATTCCATAGCTGGTTAATAATAAAGTCGTAAAAGCTGTATTTAAAATATGAAAGGATCATAATACTTGACGTTTCGGTATACGACTGCAATAAACTTGTGTTATGTACCTTTTTTGTTATGTAATTGTGTCTCATAATTATTCCAATCATCAATAATTTGGAAAATCCAAGGTGTTCAATTGATTAAAAGTCGTTTACTTTAACAAATATATTGGCTGATATGTTAATCACACAATCACACTAATGTTATAAAGGTGAACGTTTGTATGTGTGTATGTTTGTTACTTTTTCACGCTCAAACGGCTGAATGGATTTGAATTAAATTCGGTACCAAGACAGCTTATACACTGGATTAACATATACTACATAGGCTACATTTTATCCCAGAAAAGTGAAATTCCCGTGGGATAAGCAAATAATTAAAACAAACATTACTCCTGCACGCTCAAACGGCTTATTTGAGTGAAATTTGGAGATAGTTTTTACGCTGCTTTAGCTTTAGGATATTTTTTAACCGCGGGTGAAACCGCGGGCCACTGCTAGTTCATATATAGATGCGTTGTGATTGAATTGTTAATTGAAAGTTGGAGGGTGTGTTATTTGTAAAGTGTAGGTATAATACCAAGAAAGGGTTTTTCGAAACTCTACCTCCTAAGACGGCGAAATGGGTGGTTGAATTATCTATGAAAAAAATTCTTCTTCGTTTCCTATAGGCCACGCGAGCAAAGCCGCGGGCAGAAGCTAGTAAAGTATAGAATTAGAAACGAACCAGAAACAATAAAAACAGCCTGAATTGAGACAACTTTGACCACCCTTAGAGTGATAAAAATACTTCAAATATATGTAGGCTGATCATTTTTGGATTTTGAAATTCTACAAGTAAAATGGGTGATTATTATACAAGGGGCCAAAATGACCCATTATATAGAAAGAAAGAAATAGATAATATAATAAATATTATAAATAGTTATAATAAATACGCGTGAACCGATTTTGACGATATTTCGCACACAGGTTGCTTACACTACCGAAGTCAATTCCTTTAAGTTTTGCGGCACAACGGGGAAATTACCAGTGCGAACGCAGCGTTTACATAAGACTTATTAAATTAATTTTTTATACCTAACAATGGGCTTAAAATTAGTTTTATATATAAATGGATTTTAGTAAAAATCTAATTTACGAGCTTCTGCCTGCAGCTTCGCTCGCGGCGTGGCCTATGGGAAAATAATTCAACCACCCATTTCACCCTTTTAAGAGTGGAATTTCGAAAAATCCTTTCTTAGCGGATGCCTACGTCATAACATCTAACTGCATTTCAAATTTCAGCCCGATCCGTCCAGTGGTTTGGGCTGTGCGCTGATAGATCACTATATTAGTCAGTCAATCAGTCAGTCACCTTTGAGTTATATATATTTAGATATAGATTCGGCTAAAATGCCATCTGGCGTAACTCTAGGAAGCATTATTATACGTGAAGCTGGTTTCTAGAAAAGCACCGTAACTTCGGCTTTGTATAGCCTTATTAAGTTTCACTTGACACCTAAGAGTGTTTAAGAGCATCGATAGATGGCGCTGTCTTTTCTTTTTTTCTATAAGTACTACTTAGGGGGTATATTAGAGGAAAATACAATCAATTCACTCGATATTTAGAGCTGGTTTTTCAATGTCTGGAATAAGGTTATCCAATAAAAAAATATTATAAACCGACTAAATTAACAAGCAACTGTTTCAATATGTTTTTGGTGGACAGCCTCTGTGGTGTGGTGGTTGAGTAAGTCGGCTCATAACTCGGAGGTGGCGGGATCGATTCCCGCGGCAGGACCAGTATTTGTGCACAGAAAAAAGCGCAAATTCTTGTTCTGAGTCTGGGTGTTGTGGGACCATGGTCCTCGTAGTTCCTAGGTCCCTAGACACGGAATCCTAGAACTATGTGATCGTTGGGCGTTATTTATTGTTTTTATAAAATTTACTTTTTATTTTGACTGTATTTCGCTTAAAATCTGATGTTTATAAAAAAACATTCCATTTACAGTATTTCGTCCAAAAGACTTCAACGCCCGCCAATAATTTTTGTAGATTTTGTTAGTTGTTTCTATAAAATGGTTTACAATTATAATAATAATAATAATAATAATAATATGTGTGGACATTTCACACAACGCCATCTAGCCCCAAACTAAGCGAAGCTTGTACTATGGGAACCAGATAACTGATACAATACTTAGATACTTTTTGTTTGTAAATACATACATAGAATACAATATAACACCCAGACACAGAACAAACATCGATGTTCATCACACAAATGTTTGTCCTGGGTGGGAATCGAACCCACAACCCACAGTTCAGAAGGCAGGGTTACTACCAACTAAGCTATCGGGCCAGTCAAATTAAAAAAAATTCAAAAAATTATAATATGAGCATATAATATAAATCAAAGCACTATAGTATTTTATAATCTGTGACCAAAGTATTAAACTATTCTTTGTTTAATAGTCTTTATTTATATAATTATTTTCACTTGATAGTACATTAATTTTTGTTAATCCAAACGATATTTAACTTAAAAAAAATGCGAATATCAAAAAAGAGTGTGCTAATTTAATACTACAATATAATAATAATAATAACAATGTTTGTGTAAATTTTACACAGCACCATCTAGCCCCAAACTAAGCAAAGCTTGTATTGTACAATGGGAACCAGATAATAGGAATACTTAGGCTCGTACTACAGAACGATGCTCAGTCATCGATCAGTGCTCAAGCAGCGATTTCATTCAATAATTGATCACTTTATGAATGAATTCTCTGCTTGAGCACCGATCGATGACTGAGCATCGTTCTGTAATACGGATCTTAGATACTTTTGTTTGTAAATACATACATAGAATACAATATAACACCCAGACAAAGAACAAACATCAAAAACGTTTGTGTTCGTCACACAAATGTTTGTCTAGGATAGGACTCGAACCCACAACCCACAGTTCAGAAGGCGAGCTATCGGGCCCGTCAATACAAATTACAAAACAAATTTTAACTTTGCTATGTTGCAATGGAGATCTACGTGAACCAACTTCAACTTCCGTTTGCCTCGCATTCACCAGCTTACTCCCCAAGTCAAGCGGGCGTAAAGAAGTTTTACTTCAAAAATCAATTATGATCGAACTTGTGATGGGAATCGTTATTCAATATAGAAAACTTCCGAACAGTCTCAATTTAACCATAACCAGTATGGCCGTGTCCGAATTACGACAATTTCTCTTTTCGCTAAGCGCCGGCGCATTCGGCGTGAAATTAACCTTCATATTAAATTAATTTAAATGATTTCATTTTGGGTTTTTGTGAAATCGTTTTTAATTTTTTACCTACGTTATCACATTGTTGTTGTATTTAAGTTGTAACCAACCGCAATTTTGGTTCGTTAATTCCTGTTCATCCTAAGGTAGCCTGAAAGAAATCACTTAATGCGATAAGGCCGCCCTTTATTCTACGATTTTTTGTGAGTTTTTTGTGCTGCCTCCAGGTTATGAGCCGGCTTGCTCAACCACCAAACCACAGAGGCTGCCAGTGTAGGTTATGTACGGTATTCTAGGCCTTGCAAAAATGGAGTATAACGGAACTAATCTAGACCATATAGCCTACCGCCGCGCCGGGGCGAGACGCTAAATGCTAGCGACCCCATCTCGCCCCATCCCGGTGGCGAACGGATCATGGTTCGTTTTAGTGGGTTCGAGTCCCAAATACCCCCATCACCCCCGTGGTAGTAGGAAAATGGGAGGGCATTCTCCCCTTTGTGACTGTGCTGATGTTTTAGGATGACGCAGTGCAGTGTCACGTGAGACTTTATATCTTAGAGTTCCGAGTGACACTGCAACTGTTATGGACGGCCGAGTGTCTTAATATCAGGCGAACGACTAGCTCAACACGTCATTCATTCATATAAAACAAATTGATACTAATATGGTAATTAAAAAGAGATTGTGGTGTGATTGTATTGGATTAAAATTACTAGAGTTGTCCCCCAGAAGGTACGGTATAAATTACTTGAGTAGTCCTCCAGAAGGTACGGTATAAATTACTTGAGTAGTCCTCCAGAAGATACGGTATAAATTACTTGAGTAGTCCTCCAGAAGATACGGTATAAATTACTTGAGTAGTCCTCCAGAAGGTACTGTATAAATTACTAAAGTTGTCCCCTAGAAGGTACGGTATAAATTACTAAAGTTGTCCCCTAGAAGGTACGGTATAAATTACTAAAGTTGTCCCCTAGAAGGTACTGTATAAATTACTAAAGTTGTCCCCTAGAAGGTACGGTATAAATTACTAAAGTTGTCCCCTAGAAGGTACGGTATAAATTACTAAAGTTGTCCCCTAGAAGGTACGGTATAAATTACTAAAGTTGTCCCCTAGAAGGTACGGTATAAATTACTAAAGTTGTCCCCTAGAAGGTACGGTATAAATTACTAAAGTTGTCCCCTAGAAGGTACGGTATAAATTACTAAAGTTGTCCCCTAGAAAGTACGGTATAAAATACTAAAGCTGTCCCCTAGAAGGTACGGTATAAATTAATTAAGTTGTCCCCTAGAAGGTACTGTATAAATTACTAAAGTTGTCCCCTAGAAGGTACGGTATAAATTACTAAAGTTGTCCCCTAGAAAGTACGGTATAAAATACTAAAGCTGTCCCCTAGAAGGTACGGTATAAATTAATTAAGTTGTCCCCTAGAAGGTACTGTATAAATTACTAAAGTTGTCCCCTAGAAGGTACTGTATAAATTACTAAAGTTGTCCCCTAGAAGGTACTGTATAAATTACTAAAGTTGTCTACTAGAAGGTACGGTATAAATTACTAAAGTTGTCCCCTAGAAGGTACGGTATAAATTACTAAAGTTGTCCCCTAGAAGGTACGGTATAAATTACTAAAGTTGTCCCCTAGAAGGTACGGTATAAATTACTAAAGTTGTCCCCTAGAAGGTACTGTATAAATTACTAAAGTTGTCCCCTAGAAGGTACGGTATAAATTACTAAAGTTGTCCCCTAGAAGGTACGGTATAAATTACTAAAGTTGTCCCGTAGAAGGTACGGTATAAATTACTAAAGTTGTCCCCTAGAAGGTACGGTATAAATTACTAAAGTTGTCCCCTAGAAGGTACGGTATAAATTACTAAAGTTGTCCCCTAGAAAGTACGGTATAAAATACTAAAGCTGTCCCCTAGAAGGTACGGTATAAATTAATTAAGTTGTCCCCTAGAAGGTACTGTATAAATTACTAAAGTTGTCCCCTAGAAGGTACGGTATAAATTACTAAAGTTGTCCCCTAGAAAGTACGGTATAAAATACTAAAGCTGTCCCCTAGAAGGTACGGTATAAATTAATTAAGTTGTCCCCTAGAAGGTACTGTATAAATTACTAAAGTTGTCCCCTAGAAGGTACTGTATAAATTACTAAAGTTGTCCCCTAGAAGGTACTGTATAAATTACTAAAGTTGTCTACTAGAAGGTACGGTATAAATTACTAAAGTTGTCCCCTAGAAGGTACGGTATAAATTACTAAAGTTGTCCCCTAGAAGGTACGGTATAAATTACTAAAGTTGTCCCCTAGAAGGTACGGTATAAATTACTAAAGTTGTCCCCTAGAAGGTACTGTATAAATTACTAAAGTTGTCCCCTAGAAGGTACGGTATAAATTACTAAAGTTGTCCCCTAGAAGGTACGGTATAAATTACTAAAGTTGTCCCGTAGAAGGTACGGTATAAATTACTAAAGTTGTCCCCTAGAAGGTACGGTATAAATTACTAAAGTTGTCCCCTAGAAGGTACGGTATAAATTACTAAAGTTGTCCCCTAGAAAGTACGGTATAAAATACTAAAGCTGTTCCCTAGAAGGTACGGTATAAATTAATTAAGTTGTCCCCTAGAAGGTACTGTATAAATTACTAAAGTTGTCCCCTAGAAGGTACGGTATAAATTACTAAAGTTGTCCCCTAGAAAGTACGGTATAAAATACTAAAGCTGTCCCCTAGAAGGTACGGTATAAATTAATTAAGTTGTCCCCTAGAAGGTACTGTATAAATTACTAAAGTTGTCCCCTAGAAGGTACTGTATAAATTACTAAAGTTGTCCCCTAGAAGGTACTGTATAAATTACTAAAGTTGTCCCCTAGAAGGTACGGTATAAATTACTAAAGTTGTCCCCTAGAAGGTACGGTATAAATTACTAAAGTTGTCCCCTAGAAGGTACGGTATAAATTACTAAAGTTGTCCCCTAGAAGGTACTGTATAAATTACTAAAGTTGTCCCCTAGATGGTACGGTATAAATTACTAAAGTTGTCCCCTAGAAGGTACGGTATAAATTACTAAAGTTGTCCCCTAGAAGGTACTGTATAAATTACTAAAGTTGTCCCCTAGAAGGTACGGTATAAATTACTAAAGTTGTCCCCTAGAAGGTACGGTATAAATTACTAAAGTTGTCCCCTAGAAGGTACGGTATAAATTACTAAAGTTGTCCCCTAGAAGGTACGGTATAAATTACTAAAGTTGTCCCCTAGAAAGTACGGTATAAATTACTAAAGTTGTCCCCTAGAAAGTACGGTATAAATTACTAAAGTTGTCCCCCAGAAGTTACGGTATAAATTCACCATGCATTCGCTATCACTGCCTTTCGCTTGGATGCTGCAATAAGGGCGTGGACACAGTGATGTCGTTTTCGTTTTTTATATGTTAAAATATAATAATAATAACACCCTACAATCACATACATACTCGTTCGTAGATAGACCCTCACTAGGATCTCCTAGGATGTCCCAGAAACTTCGAGGACTCAAACTGGTCGGCTCTACCAAATTCTATCAACCCACTAAAAACGAGTGAGCTTTAGACCACACGACTGAATTAAATTTTCTTTAGCTCTATCGGCCGGTATAACTTTTTTTATGCTTTGTTTAATGTTAATGTCGCCATCTTAATAATTGTGAATTGTCATTTTGCCGAACATACCAACGTAAAAATACAATTTATTTAATTTGTTATGTTGAGAATGGAGATCTACGCTAACCAACAACTTGCAATATCCATTTGCCTCGCCAGCTTACTCCCCAAGTCAACCGTGCGTAAAGAAGTTTAACTTCAAAGTTTTTTTTTTTGGCTTTTGAACGATTATCTAATCGTTCGCCAGTTCCTTAGTCAAACATCAAGCAAACTAGGCGATCTATAATCAACAGCTCCATGTTATTAATTTTTCCTCAACCACATACTTTCTTACTTAAGGCTAAACATCACTCGACCAGCGCTATAATAATCGAGATAGCGCGACCGTGTGAAACCAGCTTTATGCTGACTGGTTTCGAGTCCGAGAAAACAAGTCAGTCCAAACCGAACCTCCGTCGCAAGCAGACGATAAAAAAAATATTCAAAAAAAATACAAACGTCAAATTTGAAGAAGAAAGTTGTGTTCGAAAACCTTTTTTTAATAAGCTAAGGAAGTGACACGAGTTTTGTTGAACTTGAGTGCGAGTGAAAGTGCTTATAAAAGTGAAAGGTGGAAAGGTAAGAACGTCTAAATTGAAGTCCTTTATTAAATGTACAAGATTTGTGGGTGACCGAGATTTGGAGCTTTCCATTATTTATTTACTTCTGTGTTTTCTAAATAGATTATGTTGCTCTGTGGCCGAAAAATGCCGCGAAAACTGAATCATTGAAAAAAAATTGTGGTGTTAGAGTATATGTTTATATAAAACCTATACTAAGAGTAGGTGGTTTTATATAAAACCAAATCAAATATTTATTTACTATAAAAAAGCTCTTGTCCATAAAAATCGTGAACGTTTTACACCCCTAAAGGGGTACTCCCCCAGTTCTTAGGTATGGTTTAGTTTTTTAGGTCTAGTTTATTTTATATTAACGATTTTTGAAATAAATATATGGAACTTCTCCTAAAGTAGAGAATAAAATTTCTGTATACCGAGATCTCGAAATACGAGATCTTGCATTAATATTGCAAGATCAATCACGCGTTGTATACAGTGCGAGATCTTGCAAGATTTGCGAGATCGAACAGTAGCGTGCTCTATGAGATAATTGACGCGACGAGTTGGAACATACTCTCACTTTATATAAACACTCTTCTACAGACTACACCTCGATGTCAAAACTTGAATCTATAATAAAAAAAACAAGTGTGTAGGCCACACGACTAAAATAAAACTCCTTTAGTTTAGCTCCATCTATCGGTCGGTAGGTATAACTTTGTTTTTTTTTTTTCATGTTAAGGAATGACGTGACGAGCTAGCCGTTCGCCTGATGTTAAACGACATGGCTGCCCATATCAGTTGCAGTGTCACTCGGAACTCTAAAGTATAGAGGTTCGCGTGACACTGCACTGCGCACGTCATCCAGAGACATCAGCACAATCTAGTAATAAAAAAAAATGAAATGAAAAACACATTTATTTGGATAAAGGCAAATAAGTACATTACATTAGGTTAGAAAAACCTGGGTCCCCACACTAGGCTCAGAGCCCGTATTATGCGGTCCAGGCCTCTTTCGCCGGAAATAATATGGGAAATGCCTAAGCTAGGTTACAAATATTTATATAAATTACAAATAATTTTTAAATTGAAGATTAAGTTAAGATAAAAAATAAATACGCACTAATTTTTAGATTAATAAATAAAAAGATTACTAAACTATGAGATTACATCGTAAAGTCTCATTTGCCCAGTAATTTCACTAGCTACAGTGCCCTTCAAACCGGAACACAGCAGTGCCTGCGCACTACTGCTTGGCGGCAGAATAACTGGCAAAGCGGTGGTACCTACCTAGACGAACTTTGCAGTAAAGTCCTACTACCTAGTAAACCACCTAGTTTAATGTTAGTGTCGCCATCTTGACAGTTGTAAATTCTCATTTTACCGAACATACCAACATAATAATACTAATTAAAATAATTTAAAGTAATTTTTAACTTCGTTATGTTGACAATGGAAATCAGCTTTAACTAACAACTTTCAAAGTTTGTTCGCCTCGTTACGCATTCACTAGATTAGACCCCACGTCAAGCGTAACGTAAAAAGGTTTACTTCAAAATGAAATGCAGCTCTTCAAATATAGCATTCCAAAAGAAAATACTTACGAGTTTTCGTATAACATTCTGGCGACAATTTTGCCTATAAGCGTGGATTAAAAATATAATATAGATAATAAAATAAATATAATAATGTTTTTATGCCAAGCGAACTGTATTCCTGTGACAAATAAACCGTTTTAACACAAAAAATCTCGAGATTTAAGCTTCATTTTGGTGTTTTAAGAATGATTTATTGTAGATAATTTCACGCTGAATCCAACGATAACCATAAGTCATTTTGTGAAAAAAATCAGTTGAACCCTTTTTGTTCTCACCCCTTCAATTGATCTGCCTTCGAAGCACGGCCTCCTAAATCAATCACCGTGTATATCATATATCACATTATATGTGTGTAATTGAAGAAGTTACCAACTTAGTGCGGTGTTGACATGTAATCTATCCGATATGATCAGTGACCCGTTATAAGTGGAACGTGGACCTTCGGTGTAGTCTTGGGAACGCACAGATTACGTGCTTTTCTATGTTTTGGCTCCACACTTTTGTGTATTTAGCCAGTGTCAAGTAATTAATAATTTATCAAGTTAATGATATTTCACGCAAATATGTGTCAAGTCACAGTCGAAGTCATCAAGTCAAGTCATAGTCCAGTCAAAGTCATACTCCTAGTAAAGTGGTGGCAACTTTACTTAAAGCTTCTATGGAGTTTTGGAAACAACACGAAAAGAAACGTTTCACTATCATTATACCATTTTCCCACACTCACGCCTGTAATTCAGCACTTAACGAATAGAATGCCACCAATTTTATGCACTAACACTGATGATAACACAAGTTTTGGAAAATAATACAATGCAGTGACGCAATCTTTTTCGCATTCCCGCCAAAACTTCTACACAGATTATGTGTGTCTGAGAAACTGATTTTGACGTTTCTTTTGACAGCATTGTTTTTTTTTTTACAGACT
Organism: Ennomos fuscantarius; assembly: GCA_905220475.3. Lineage (NCBI taxonomy): Eukaryota > Metazoa > Arthropoda > Insecta > Lepidoptera > Geometridae > Ennomos > Ennomos fuscantarius. Next base: position 5,433,241 of record HG992050.1, on the reverse strand, counting down.
AATGTTGTCGTTCAGAAACTTGGCTTATAACCAGTGGCGGGTTCAATTCCAGCGACAGGACGAGTATTTGTGCACAGAAAATAAGCACAAATACTTGTTCTGTGTCTGTGTGTTGTGGGACCATAGTCCTCGTAGTCTTGGGTCTCTAGATACAGGCAATCCTAGTTAGGGTCTAGGATCTATGTATGTGATCGTTGGGCGTTATTATTAAATTAAATTATTTTATACTAAGAAATGATGTAACCAGCTAGTCGTTCACCTGATGTTAAGTAACACGGACATCCATAACAGTTGCAATGTCACTCGAAAATCTACTTTAATGTAAAGTTTCGCGTGACACTGCACTGCGCCTGCACATGTCATCCTGAGATAGCACAGGCTAGTAATAAATTAGTAGTCTGTGAGATTAGTGAAAAAAGTGGCAAATGAGACTTTATGAAAGTATCATTTGCCCAGTAATTTCACTAGCTACAGTGCCCTTGAAATCGGAACACACTAGTGCTCGCACACTACTGCTTGACGGCGGTGATGTGGCTAAATACAAAAACCGCGCTATCACACTAATATTATAAAGGTGAAAGTTTGTATGTGTGTATGTATGTATGTTTGTTATTCCTTCACGATCAAACGGCTGAATGGATTTGGATGAAATTCGGTGCCAAGATAGCTTATACACTGGATTAACATATAGGCTACATTTTATCCCGGAAAAGTGAAATTTTCCCGTAGGATGAGAAAATAATTAAAATACTTTTTATCCGCGGGTGAAACCGCGGGGTGCAACTAGTAAGAAATAAAAAAGACTGTCGGAACGAATTTTATTTTGCGGAAAGACCGCAAATGCAGATCCCATTTGTAAAATTACAGTTACTGTTATTAAAATTTAATATCCTGACTGTCTGACTGACTTATATATCAACGCACAGCCTGACCCGCTGTTCTTAGAGACTTGAAATTTGGATGATGTATTCCTTGTAAAGTGTAGGTATCCACTAAGAAAGGGTTTTTCAAAATTACACCCCTAAGAGGGTGAAATGGGTGGTTGAATTATCTATGAAAAATTTTCTTCTTTGTTCCCAATAAGCCACGCAGGCAAAGCCGCGGTCAGAAGCTAGTCTAATATATGAAAAAAATAAACCATTTTGTTTTAGTTTCGTTAGAAACTTTCGTTCAAGCTTTTACATTACAACAGAAATTCTACGCCATTTATACAAATAGAAGTCCTTTCGAAATGCTTTGTCATAAAACGCAAATATCTCTTCACGGTAATTCCATTTTCAAAACCTTCCGTCACAAAATCGAAACGTCAGTGCACTTTCTACGGTTTGAAAATATTGTTTTGTTGTGAAAAAACAAGTTGACTTATACATAAGTCAACTTGTTTTCACATCCTCATTTGTGTTATATCGTAATGCCTATAGAATTTGCGAAAACCATAAAATTAACATGCATAGGGTATAAAGTTAATACGCATTCAGTACCAACTAGCTATGCCCCGCGGTTTTACCCGCAGATAATTAAGTGTGAGAAAGAGAACTTCTTTTTGCAAACTTATATATTGTAATGGGCTTGCTGTATAATATTTGACAATAGTACAATGACTTAATTTTAAGTACCATGACATGACTTGTAAAAGTGCTAAAAATAGCCTATTTGCAATAAATCCATATACACCTATGTTCATCACACAAATATTTGTCCTGTGTGGGAATCGATCCCATAGCCTACAGTTCAGAAAGCAGAGTTACTACTAACCGAGGCCAGTCAAACAACAGTAATGCATTTTCAAATATACTCGAAATTTATCATGCGAACAGCCAAAGATTGGAACGCTTTACCGGCGTCCGTACTTCCCGATAACTACAACCTGGGAGTCTTCAAATCAAGAGTGAACAGGTATCTTCTAGGCAAGCGTGCTACATCCTAGACCGCATCGTTACTTACCATCAGGTGCGATAGTGGTCAAACGCAAGCCTATCAAACAATTAATTAAAAAACTCATTCTAAGGGGTCTAAGAAGTGGTACTAAAAAGCCTTTTCCGAGAGAATATATTTAAAATTTTAAAATATCATCTCTATATATAAATATTGTATGTATGTTATAGTTACAAACAAAAGTATATAAGTATTGTATCAATTATCTGGTTATCTTTTTCGTTTTTGGTTGTTTGTATTAAGTTTTGCTTAGTTTGGGGGTAGATGGCGCTGTGTAAATTGTATACACATATTGTGTATATACCTTCCAACTGCAAAATTACATATATTTGGGAAAAGTCCTAACTTTAGATTCGTGAACGTCTATAATAGAATCCCCAACGAAATAAAAGAAGTTGAAAAAGACGAAATTTTTGCTAGTAAGTTAAAAAACTACCTATTAAAAAAATGTTATTATTCGGTCGAAGAGTTTCATAACAATAAATAAAATTTGTCCAGTTATAAACCGGCCCACCATGTGTTGTATACCTACCTATCTAGTTATGCTTGTTTGCCATATCTACGTTTAACCAGTGGGATTTATTTTTATTTTTGTAAAGAGTGGGTAGTAGCAGAAAAAGACTAAAATAAATTGATTGATTAGATTAATTGCATATTACCTATTGATTTGCCATCTTCAATAGGTAATTAATTGAATAATCAAATAATTAATTAATGAAATGCTTGAAAATATTATATTATATTATTAAATATTGACGATATATCTATTATGTAGTTGAAATCAATAAATTTATTTTTAATCGCACTCAGTTGCAAGCGCCCTTACAGGGTTCATGTACCTACCAAACTAGTTGTTAAGACCTGACATAATATATAAATTGTACATGAATGCAAATAAATGAATATGAATATACACATATTTATGTTTATAATTGAAGGGTTCAGAATAAAAAGGGTTTAACTGTCAAATTGATAGTTTCGAGAAAATTGACTTTAAACTTCAACGGCGTCATTTTAATGTAGAGTGCTTATAAGGTAATAGAAAAGGTTTATGTAAGTTTTAATTGCTTGAAAATGTATTAATTCTATTTAAAAATATTGAATATAGTACTAATTAATAAAATTACTGTAAAAATATAATGTAATAAAATAAATATAATAATGTTTTTATGCTAAGCGAACTGTATTCCTGTGACAGATAAACCGTTTTTAGACTCAAAATCTCGAGATTTAAACTTCATTTCGGTATTTTGAGAATGTATTATTGTAGATAATTTCACACTGAATCCAACGATACCCATTATTCAATTTGTGACAAAAATCAGTTAAACCCATTTTGTTCTCACCCCTTCAATTATAATTACTCATAAATGATGCAGATGTATTATCGCGGGCGAAAGCGCGCGCTGCATGCATACATGCCTTCTGGGGCGCGACCTGTGATCATCCTCGCCACGTGAAGATTTCTTTACTAATTGGAGGTTGTGATATTGGTTATAGCACCTATACATACTAGCAATACTAATAAATTCGACAATCACACTAATATTATAAAGGTGAAAGTTTGCATGTGTTTGTGTGTATGTGTGTATGTTTGTTACTCCTTCACGCTCAAACCGCTGAATGGATTTGGATGAAATTCGGCACCAAGATAGCTTATACACTGAATTAACATATAGGCTACATTTTATCCCGGAAAAGTGAAATTTTACCGTGGGATGAGTAAATAATTAAAATACTTTTATTCGCGGGTTAAACCACGGGGTGCAACTAGTCACTAAATAAATTCGACCAACACAAATAATTTATAACAACTAATAGGTTATATATATCACTAATAAGTTATACCGGCCGATAGATGGAGCTAAACTAAAGAAGTTTTATTTCAGTCGTGTAGTCTAAAGCACACTCGTTTTTTTATTATTTTGACAACAATCTTGACCAATTTTGCATATATTCATAGCTCTTGTCTCTTTATGCTTTTATTTTAAGTTGTTTGGTACCTACCGAATGTTTCTGCCAGTATGAGTAAAGCCATCGCAGCAAACTTCCCAAGCAAGCCCCTTGTTTGTGGGAAATATCATAAATAGAAATAATGAAGACCCGGCACGTCTCGAATGATTAAAATCTAAAATTGCATCGTTTTATCAACCAAGTTTTATCCTATTTGGGAAATCATCATACAAAGTCAGTCAGATCACATAAACCTTATGTACGAAGTTACATACTAAGTTCTATGGTGTTCTTTGATTGTATGACTATTTTCTCTTTCCAGAAGCATCATTTTCTGCGAGTAACAAGAAAACTCACGATATGTCAAGAATCACGATTGAGCCATGTCACAGGTGAGCCATGACTCCTCATGGATATATCACTATGAAGGAACATATGAAAAACACCATGATACAACTGAAAAAGAAGCCGTTAATGATAAACAAAAGCATGTCGACGATATACCAGAAACGAACAATACAGAACATAGTGAACAAAATGAAATATCAAAGCATTTACAATTAAAAACAGACGAATTTAAAATTGTTATACTTAAAAATATTAATCTAGAATATGACAAGCAACGTAATGATAAAAGTGACAACGATTATAGAAATAATGATAACAGAGACAATAGTGATTTTGAGAATTACGAAGATTTAAGTGTAAAGATATCGTCAAAAAAGAAAACAGTACAAAAGGAAAATAGTGTCATCAAGAAACATCGAACAGGCGTTTCATCATTATCATCAAAGATACTTTTTCCAAAAAGTGCCTCTGAGAATAAAGGTAGTAACGAAAAGCATTTTAAGAATAGATACAGTGGAACAGCCTTGTGGAAACCTTCCGCTAAAATTATCTGTCACAGACAAAATGAAGACCTTTGGAAGAAATTTGATTGGTTTTCAGTAGTAAGAAGAACGAACAGAAAATTAAAGAGTGTATCAAAATGGAACTGGGACTCCGTGATACTAATTACTTTGACCCTGTTAAATGTAACTGGACAAAGTAGTGCAAGCGATACGTCTAGCATTTCTTCAGGTAAGATCAACTTAGTTTGTATTTTTAAATTAGAATCTCTTATTATTTTCGTTTTTGTCAAATTTTCTGTGACGATAACATAAAATTTAACACAAGTAATTTTCGGATGCGAAATATGTGCAGATGTTTGTATATTATTTCGTAAGTACGGATGATGAAGTAGATGGATACAAATTTTGGTAATTGTATTATTGTCAAAGAAATTATAATACTAAGGCAGTATGAATATTGACATAAAGTAAGAATCTTAAAAAAGTAAAAAACTTCAGTATTAAAACAAATGCCTTTATTCTTATGAGTCAAATGACTTAAATCATCATTATTATCAGCTGGAAGACGTCCACTAATTACACAAGCTATAGAAAGTCAATTTGAATGGCTGATTATGCCTCATGGTTACGGCTCCCACCGGTTGTCCGTTAACTGAACGGTCCCTATACAGTTAATCAAAGCTTTATTTTGGTTGTCCGTAACTGAATGGTCTACCATTCAATTAGATTTATCAAATATTTTATTTCTGTTGTTTGTTTACTGAACGGTCCACTATTCAATTAGATTTATCAAATGCTTTATTTTGGTTGTTTGTTAATTGCACGGTCCACCATTCAATTACATTTATCAAATACTTTATTTCTTTTGTCCGTTAACTGAACGGTCCACCATTCAATTAGATTTATCAATTGATTTATTTCGGTTGTCCGTTAACTACACGGTTGTAACTAAATCACTCGTTGAGATGAGTTTTGGATTACGTACTAGTTTTCAGTTTAACGCCATCTAGCGTTGGTGTCTAACAGCACTTGCATCATTCCGTAAAATTCAATAAGATCGAATAAAGGTTAAAAAGGTTTAATAGGTAAGACATACATGGCGTTGTAATAAAACAAAAGTCAACTACGTAATAAGCTAAGCGCGGGAATAATCAAGGAGTTTTATTTTGAAAAAAAAAAAAAAAAAAAAAAAAAAAGAAGTGAAAGGAGAAGAGCGGCGCGTCAGGCGAGGGAACGGTACGAAACGTGGAAAAAAGGAAAAATCGAGGGTTTTTTTAGACTGAGTGCTTGTGTGTAATTTAAATCAGCACGGCGCGGCGGTACGTGAGTAGTTAGAGGTTAATTCGTTACTTGTTATTCGAAATGTATGAGGGTTTAGGCGAATTACACGTATAATGATATTCTTTTACTTTTGAGTGTGCTAGCAGTGTTTTGTTTTACGGCTTACTAACTGTGAGACAATATTTTATTTTGCGTTTTTCCCCGTGATTTAGATTATACCTAGGTAGGGTTCCTAATTGTGATTACATTGCTAGATTACGGTGATTTTCCTGATAAATTGTGTACAAATGTGTCTGAAAATTATTCGGTAAGTGTTGAGATATTTGGATCAGAAAAGAAAACGGCAACTCTAAAAATCTTGTGTGAGATGCTCATGTATAATGGCGGCTGAATTGCTATTATGAAAAGTGTCAGGAGGAACTAGATTAAGGGACGAGTGTGAAGGATTGAAAGTCTAGATCAAGTATGAGTTCTGTTGATTGCTAGGTGTATGGAATGAATTCATTAAATCATTAATGAGCGGATTTTTATAAGATGTTGTCGATAGAATTCTAATTAAGAATAAACGAATACCATTTAGGCGAGTTCGTGGTAAAGCTAAGTTACATCAAAATTCTCAGAGAAATATTTCAAATGGTAATAAAATTCAATAATATAGGGAAATCTTAGATTATCTTCATAAACATTTCATGTTATCTAAATACTCTCTACCTATCAGGTAGTTGTAAAATTGGAATAATTGTTTCATACACTGAAATTCTCGGCTAAATATAATGATACAAAATAGCGGCCGATCGGTTGCTATTGTAGGGTCGTCAAGGGAATCTAACTATAAAACAAGGATAAAGTAACTATACGCTACAATATGTATTTACTAATATTTGCTCTTTTATATTTTGTACGTAATTTTAATGCTGTGCGATTGCTATTTTATGTAGTACAAGACGTGTTAATACTCATATAATCCACGGTGGTAACTTCAGTTGACTTGAAAGATAGATTACTTTCTTGTTCAAAAATCCTGAAGTGAGGTTATGTGTAAAAAGGTACGTTAGGAGGTAAGAAGGTTCATATAAGATTCTAGTGTTTTGGCATGGTCTAAAATAAATATCATTCAAAACCTTAGAATTAGGTTGTCTCGGTAAAACCAGTAAAATCAGAGATATTTTTTAAATAAACTGTTGTAACAATTTCACTTTTATTATTTACCTAGGTCTTAGAAGTCGTAGATATATGTATATACATATATAATGTTGCTTAATTAAATGATTGAAGTGGAGTTGGTGGCTTATAGGTTAACCAGAAATTGTGTTACCTATCATCTGTGGTTGTGTCGTTGAACCGAGTGGAACTCGCGGGTTCGAGTCCTGTGAGAAGTATACATAACGGGTGTGACTCTCAACCTTCGAGTGAGATCACTAAATTTCGTTTGACTATTACAGGATAAGAATACTGTGGAATGAAGGTTCAATTCCTTCAAATAAATAATTGCTTGACATTGTATGGCAATTCTTTTACCAAATATAATTTTATGTTGTTTATACTGTTTATAGGGAGTTCGATTCTCTCGCAACACTTGATTATTATTTTACTCAATTTTCGGGAATAAAGAAGGCTACCTTTCTTCCGTGGTTGTGTTGTTAATCATAGTGGTGTTTGCGGGTTCGAATCCTGTGAAAAGTTAAACTACAGACAGTTCTCCCAAGCTCCCAAGCAAGGGAATGCTGTTTATTTACTACAGTTAATAAACAGTATTCGATATTATGAAATGAGGGTTCGATTCCTTTAATTACATTAATGCTTGATGATCTATGATAATTCTTTTCAAACATAAATTTTATGTTGTGAAGTTGGGAGTTCGACTCTCTCGTGACACTAGATTACGTTTTCTCAACTTTCGGAGATAGAGAAGCTATCTTCCGTGGTTGTGTTGTTAATCAGTGTAGTCGCGGGTTCGAATCCTGCAGAATATCTATTATAGATTATGCATACTGTGGTTTGACGGTTCGATTCCTTCGGATAAATTATAGATTGGCAGCTACGGTAATTGCTAATATTACCTGTCATAAATTTATGACTATATTGTGAAATGGATGTTTGATCCTTTCAAAACGCTATGGAGTTGTCACGGGTTCAATTCCCGTATTGATAATAACTATCAATGACGGATGTAAACCTGTTGTTTATCTTGATTGAAAACTATATATGTGTTTTTCTAGGCTTAATCGGATCCGAATTAAGTCCATATTATACTTTCTTATTCATAATGGCATTGTTCATTATTCATATTAATTATTAAAAAAAAAGAGAAAATTTAATGATGCCTGGCTTTAGCACAAATCTATGTGTTTCAATACCTTGCATCTTTTAATTTTGACAACAAATCTACCATGTTGTAGCAAACTTAGTTCATGCATATGAACATATCTACTGCATTCTCTATATCGATCTACGACTGCACATGTGCAGAGAATCGTCTGTAATACTTGGAACTGGCTCTTGATCCCGAGTTGTCTCTAAAGAGGGAGGTCTGGTTATTCATCTCCGAGCTATGGATCCCTGTTGTATACGTACTCAGGGGGAGGTAACGGAGTTTATAACTAGCCTAGCTGTTGATCTAATCAACCTTGGGCCATGCCTCTGGATCGGATATACTTGGAGTGAGGTCGACCAATATTGCTTACAATTCTTCATTTTTCTCCGACAATTACCCAACAATCTTTTAGAATCGTCTGTAATACTTGGAACTGGCTCTTGATCCCGAGTTGTCTCTAAAGAGGGAGGTCTAGTTATTCATCTCCGAGCTATGGATCCCTGCTGTATACGTACTCAGGGGGAGGTAACGGAGTTTATACACTAGCCTAGCTGTTGATCTAATCAACCTTGGGCCATGCCTCTGGATCGGATATACTTGGAGTGAGGTCGACCAATATTGCTTACAATTCTTTCTTCTCCGACAATTACCCGACAATCATTTTATGTTTGTGCTGGGTTTGCTATCATGTGGTCGAGCAATGTCCACATTTATCTAATAGTTATTCCTTGATGGAGTGCTATAAGCCAGGTCGTGAGACCTTATTTACATGAATGATATTATAAGGTATCTATTTCCGTTACAAGAAGTAGATATTGTATTATTTACTAATATTGATTTAATTTGGATCTTTGATTAGATCTTTATTATATGATTATAAAAAAAAAATATAAAAAAATGAAAAAATATATTTTTAGGGGTGGTTTTGATGGGGTGGAGCGTTATAAAGCATGAAGGACGAATCGCACTTGACGGACGCGGGCATGTATTTTATACATGGAGGGGGCGTCCCTCCCTCCCCTTCGGGGGGGGCCCCCTTAACCACCTTTATAAATATTCTGTCTTACTAGTGTTCTAAATGTCCTTAAAATTATGACTCTGATCTTCGATCATTTAACCCCTAGCATGAACAACAGGGCAGTTTACATTCTACAATTTCAAGTTTGAATTAATTTATATTACAAAACTGTGTATTACAGAGAGGAGGTTTGAATGGTGTATGCAGTATATACTTAGTTATGTAGTATAATTGTTTATTATTATGTTTATTCCAGATTAAGGTAAGTATCTATGTATGAGTAGGCGATAACGAATAAATAATAAAAAAATAATAAAGAAATCACAATTTATTAAGATCTATTAAACTCTAACCTCTAAAAAGAACTATTGGTTATACGGATGGCGATGTAAGGGTTCCTAGACGATCATTTGGCCATATGAAGGGGAACTCGTATTATCGGCTTGGAGAAGAGTATTTTACTCAGGGGGGGCGAGTTACACGGTCCACCATTCAATTATCAAATGCTTTATTTCTCCATTCCAGCTTTGACCAGCCGTATGATAGCCACCTTCCTAGGCTATCCCAGCACCTGCACCCTTGGAGCAGAAGTTCGTCCATGCACCCTGACTCTGAGTTGTTGGCTGCGCGGCGGAACGAGGCTGCGCGGCTGTGGTGGGTGGCTGTTCTCATGCTGTGGACCCCCGGAACCAAGTCGGGACTTTGATAACAGGTACCTGTAATCTAATAGTCGTAACTTCGTAAATAATGAGTCATGTAACAAGTAGTTTCTGTACTGGTAAGTATTCTGTTACTATTTTTATTTAGTTATTTATTGTTTGTGTTCATTGTGATATTTCCTGTTTGTAATTTTAAAATTTTCATGTCTAGGGGTTCCGCTTGAAAATCAGTTATTTAAGTTCAGGTTGACCTTAACCACACGTTGAGTCGAGACCTGGTCATGACGTCACAATATTGTTATTTTGTGTTTTCTCTAAATTATACTGTATGTCTCATATATTGTAATGTAATATTGTGCGATGTCCTGAATAAATGTATTTCCTTTCTTTCTCTCTATTCTGTGAGGACTTAAAGTTTTTCAATCCTTATAAATCCTTTATCAACCGACTTTAAAAAAAGGAGAGGTTCTCAATTTAACTGTTTTTCGACTTTCGACTGCGGAAACGATTTTGATGATTTTAGTTTTTATTTGATTTTGATTTCTGTGTGTTTCCAGTTTTTTTTATTAAGATCTGACAAGTAGTTTTTGAGTTATCCTTAATAATGCGTATTTTGATTTCGACTACATGGATGATGTTCTCATTGGGATTGCAGTCTGTTTTTACTTTTTTTCAAGGAATTATTTATTGAACATACATTAATGCCAATATAATAATAATGACGCCCAACAATCACATACATCTGTGTCTAGGGACCCAAGAACTACGAGAACCATGACTCCACAACACCCAGACTAAGATCAACTATTTGCGCTTTTTTTCTGTGCACAAATACTAATCCTGCCGCGGGAATCAAACCTGCCGCCTCCGGGTTATAAGCCGACCTGCTCAACCACCATACCACAGGGACTATCTAACCTATTATTTAATTAGCCTTATTCCCGCAAGTAGTCAAGATTTAATCAGTCCTCAATCCTACTATCCTACTAATATTGTAAATGCGAAAGTTTGTGAGTATGGATGAATGTTTGTTACTCTTTCACGCAAAAGTACTGAACGGATTTGGATGAAATTTGGAACACAGATAGTTTATGACCTTTTTTGAGGGGGGAAATGCTCTCGCACTTCTATGCCACCACAGATATGTGGGACTCAAACCCACTAAACCCCCCCCCCCTGAGCCCTCATCCGCCGTACCGGGGGCCAGAAGGGGTCGTGACTGCAGTCCACCCAACTCGCCTCCGGGATAGTTTATGACCCGGATTAACACATATCATACTTTTTATCGCCAATATATCTGTTTACAGTATACAATCTTCAGACTGGAAGTACAAGATGTCTCCGCCGAAGTTGAGGCAGGTCCCGTACCGCAATGTGGTGCCCAATAACGTGTTTAGGCGAAGAGTGGATGATGACGTCAGCCAGGTAATTTCTTCCTTCCTTTTTTATGTTTTGGCTCCACGCTTTTGTGTATTTAGCCAGTGTCAAGTAATTTATAATTTATCAAGTTAATGATATATCACGCAAATATGTGTCAAGTCACAGTCGAAGCCATCAAGTCAAGTTATAGTCTAGTCAAAGTCACACTCCTACAGCCTTATTAATAAACGGGTATTAGTCTCGGATTAGTTACTTCAGCTTTTGTCCTTTTTTTGCTACTGGAATATTTAGCTGGATCGAGAGAGAGCAAAAGATGGTTGTGTTTATTAATAAGGCTGCTAAAGTATAGTGAAGCTTCAAGTAAAGTGGTGGCAACTTTACCAAAAGCTTCTATGGAGTTTTGGAAACAACACGAAAAGAAACGTTTCGCCATCATTATACGACTTCCCACACTCATGCCTGTAATCCAGCACTTAACGAATAAAATGTCACCAATTTTATGCACTAACACTGAAAATAACACAAGTATTGGAAAATAATACAATGCGGTGACGCGATCTTTTTCGTTTTTCCGCCAAAACTCTTTTATAATATTAATGTCGCCATGTTGACAATTGTAAAGTATCATTTTACCGGACATACCAACATAATAATACAAATTTTTAACTTTGTTATGTTGAGAATGGAGATCTACGTGAACCAACTTCAACCGTTCGCCTCGCATTCACCAGCTTACTCCCCAAGTCCAGTGTGCGTAAAAAAATTTACTTAAAAAAAAAAACTTTTATATAATAATATATGTGTGGACATCTCACACAACGCCATCTAGCCCCAAACAAAGCAAAGCTTGTGCTATGGGAACCAGATAACTGATACAATACTTAGATACTTTTTTGTTTGTAAATACATACATAGAATACAATATAACACCCAGCCACAGAACCAACACCTATGTTCATCACGCAAATGTTTGTCCTGGGTGGGAATCGAACCCACAACCCACAGTTCAGAAGGCAGGGTTACTACCAACTGAGCTATCCGGCCTATCTATATATATCATAAATTATTTAAATTAATATAAAACGCCGTAATTTTCAGATGGACTGCGGTCTTCCTTCTTCAAAGATACTGCAGAAAAGGATTATAGGAGGCCGCGAGGCGCGGTTTGCAGAGTTTCCTTGGCAGGCTCACGTGAGGATATCGGAGTTCCAATGTGGGGGTGTTCTGGGTATGTTCTTGTGAGTTTCATTTAGCATTGAGAAAGAGAACTTTCTTTTTTAAACTCATTGTATTGGGCTAGCTATATAATATTTGACATCCAGCTTCTGCCCGCGGCTTCGAAACGAAAAAGATTTTTTACAGATAATTTAACCACTCATTTCACCCTCTTAAGGTTTTAATTTCAAAAAGCCCTTTTTTAAGTGTTTACCTAGACTTTACAAAGAACACACCCTCCAAATTTCAAGTCTCTAGGACCAGCGGTTTAGGCTGTGCGTTGATACAAAAGTCAGTCAGTCAGGACTTTGAATTTATATGTATACCTATATAACTATAGGCCTTCAGCAAGTGCACCGGGCTATGTCTGGAACAAGAATGATCCGTAGTACACCGAGCGATCCCTTTTTATGGGTAGATGTGTGGGGGAGCGATGACAGCTACTGGTGTTGCCACTGTAATAAATTTAAATGCTATCATGGGGAAAATTCCGGTATTTGCCGCTGCACATAGAGTTTATAACTGGACGTTGCCGCCGTCATATATACAAGCACTTTGAAAATGTTATATGCTTAGTACAATAACTTAATTTTAAATACAAAATATAGTTTTGACTTGTAAAAGTGCTAAAAATAGTCTATTTGCAATAAATCCTGTGACGTTTGATATTTTTAAGTTAAAAAAAGACGGTTTCAACACGTTTCCATACATTATAAATAAATTTTATTTGTTGATTACGCTGACCAGGTAAAAATGCCTCGTTCATCATTTGACAGCCTCTGTGGTGTGGGGCTTGAACAGGTCGGCTCATAGCCCGGAGACGGTGGGTTCGATTCCCGCGGCAGGACAAGTATTTGTGCACAGAAAAAAAGCATAAATACTCTGAGTCTGGGTGTTGTGGGAGCATGGTCATCGTAGTTCTTGGGTCCCTAGACACAGGGAAACATAGTTAGGGTCCAGGGTCTATGTATGTGATTGTTGGGTGTTATAAACAATATTAATATAAAAAATAATTCTAATTTATTGAGAAGAAGATTAACAGAGCCTGTACGGTCATTGTATTTTCTATTAACTACGTACAAAAACAGGCCAATAAAAGGTTCTTTATTTATTCATCTTATAAATAGCATGGTAATCCAAATATACAATATTTAATTTTTTGGGGGTTTGTGTTTGCTCGCGTCCGTAGGCTTTAACCCTAGTTTCCCTACACGTGACCCCTGGGTGGTGCCAAAAGAGCAACCAAATAACTGGTGGAAGGCCTTAGCCGCCGGCTTAGTTACCACCCATTGGACAAAACCACGATGCCAAGCGACTCGTCGTGTTCCATCGTGACGTCCAATGAAGCCGTTCTGACGAGTAGATGTGGACAGTTGTGTTGGGTATGCAGACCGGTATTGGTGATGGAGAGGCTTTCGCGTCGGAGACCTTGCTTCGGAGGGTAGCGGGATCCGAAGCACGGTGCTCTCTGCTGGCCGACCGCAAGTTGTAGGGGGCCCAAGTAGTAGTCTAGCCAACTACGAAAGGCTGCCCCGCCGCTTGTGTAAAATCCTGAGGTTGCCCACAGGGCCAGTTGGCGACTGGAAGTGAGGAACTTGTGGGTAATTTCAGGGGGGTTCGGGCGTCCCCGCAGTCTCCGCGCAAGTTCTCCATTGGCGCGGAAGCTTCTCTATTACTGAGGGTTAGCATCCCAATATCTCGTCCACTTCTAACTTGTCTACCTAACTCACCCAACCATGAAAAAGTCTAATAAAGTGAACAAGTTTAAACGGCAGATGCACGTCCTCACTCTTAAAGTGCACCTCACAAATATTCGTGGGCTGCACTCAAATCTGCAAGCGGTCCATCATCATCTGGAGACCAATAAACCACACTTGTTCTTCTTGACTGAGACGCAAATAGGATGTCCATCAGACACGGCATATCTGGACTATCCAGGATTCATCTTGGAAAACCGCTTCCTTCCACGCGCTGGTATCTGCGTTTTCGTCCGTGATGACATTTGTAGTTTGCGTCTCCGGAACCTTGAACATCCCCACTTTTCGGTGATTTGGGTGCTAGTGGACACTGGCATTGAGAAAATTCTCTATGCTGGTGTGTACAGATCACATAGCGGTGACCGGGAGACAACTCTTCTAATGGAGTATCTCAGTGAAACGGCAGATGTGGCTCAGCAACGCTATCCTTCGGCTCAGCTTGTTGTTCTAGGGGACTTCAATGCTCACCACCAGGAGTGGTTAGTCCCACACCAGATCACGGACCACGCTGGGAGAGAGACGCGTAAGCTCGCTTTGGCGCTCAATTTAACGCAGATTGTTCAAGAGCCAACGCGAGTGCCTGACATTGATAGCCACACTGCTAACTGCCTCGACCTTCTGCTCACGACTGAACCAGACCGATACTCTGTGGCGGTATCCTCACCCATTGGTAGCTCCGATCACTGTCTGGTTAAGTCCGTTTCAGTATACTCCCCGCCTGACCCAAGCCCTAAGAGCATTCGGCGTGTCTGGAGATACAATTTAGCAGACTGGGATGAGATGCGACATTTCTTCGCCTCATATCCTTGGCGGCAAACGTGTTTTTCTTCTGGAGATCTGACGGTTTGCGCGAATGCGGTTACTGAGGTAGTATGTCGGGCTATGGAATATTTTATTCCATTTTCCGATAAACCCATGACCAGCAAAGCCAGCCCATGGTTTGGAGCCGACTGTGCACACGCTGAAGCGCAGAAACATGCGGCATATCTGGCATGGGCTGACGCTCGAAAACGCAAGGCATCGGACACTCGAGCTAAGAAGAAAGCCTTTAATGTTGCCGCCAAGGCCTGTAAGAAGGAATTAAGGAAGGCTCGTTTCAATCATATTGGTCGAATAGGGACTAAACTTGCTTCCTATCCAGCTGGTAGTAAGGCTTTTTGGTCCCTAGCCAAATCGGTTGAAGCGAACTTCTGTCGATCTTCACTGCCTCCATTATTAAAACCTGACGGATCGCTGGCTCACACTGCAAAAGAAAAAGCAAACTTGTTTGCCACTCTCTTTGCAGAAGCTTCGCGTTTAGATACTGCTAATGAGGTACCTCCCTGCCTTCCACATTGCGGTGCTTTCATGCCGGAAATACGCATACGTCAGAAGGAGGTACTAAAAACATTATGCAGTCTAGACGTGAACAAAGCCAGTGGTCCCGATGGTATACCAGCAATTGTACTTAAGAGCTGTGCACCTGAGTTGTCTCCCATTTTAACACGCCTATTTCGCCTCTCTCTAGACACCGGAATAGTCCCTAAGAGTTGGAAGCTAGCCAATGTACAACCTGTACCTAAGAAGGGCAGTCGTGCTGATCCTGCCAACTACCGACCCATCTCAATTACCTCCATACTCTGTAAGAGTATGGAGCGTATAATCAACAACAAGCTCTTGGCACACCTTGAAGTCAATGATCTCCTCAGTGACCGGCAATACGGATTTCGCCGAAACCGGTCAACTGGGGATCTTCTCGCATACGCCACGCACATATTGAGCGAAGCCTTGGAGATGCATGGAGAGGCACTTGCTGTATCTCTAGACGTCTCTAAGGCATTTGATCGGGTCTGGCACGACGGTCTTCTGAATAAGCTTCCATCTTACGGACTACCTGCTGGTTTGTGCACTTGGATATCAGACTTTTTGAGGGAACGATCGCTTAGAGTGGTTCTTGATGGCTGCTCTTCCGATCAATTAGCTATTAATGCTGGTGTACCTCAGGGGTCAGTTCTTTCAGCAACACTATTCTTACTCCACATCAATGATTTGCTAAAGCCCGGTACCTTTGGGTATGCAGATGATAGTACTGTTGTTGAAAGATACACATCCAGTGCCCGAGCCAGTGGTGACGATGTCCGGATTGAGAGAGAGGCTATGGTTGAGCGCATGAACCTGGCTTTGAAAGCCGTGTCCGATTGGGGCGATGCTAACTTGGTTAGGTTCAATGCTGCAAAAACACAGGCGTGTTTATTCACTGCTAAAAAGAGCCCACTCCGTCTGGCTCCTTCATTCCGTGGTGTATCTGTAAGTTTAGGAAACCATCTTGAGCTTTTGGGTGTTGATCTCACGTCAAACCTAAACTTTGGATCCTACATCGAGTCCAAAGCCAAAGTAGCTTCAAAAAAACTCGGCATATTGTCCAAGGTAAGGCGGTACTTCACACCTGGACAGCTTCTAAATCTGTATCAAGCACAAGTCCGATCGTGTATGGAGTACTGCTGCCACCTGTGGGACGGGTCTGCCAAGTACCAGCTTGAGGCTCTGGACTCGATTGAACGGCGTGCCAAAAGGCTCATTGACGACGACACTTTGGTTGGTGAAAGGCTCCAGAGCCTTGCACATCGACGTAGGGTGGCAAGTCTGTCGGTCTTCTACAGATTACACCACGGTGAATGCGCTCAAGAACTGCATGATCTCATTCTCCCATCACCATTCCACTACCGGACTACTAGACGCTCGGCTAAGCGCCATCCTTTCGTGGTCGAAATACCACCCATTCGTACCAAGCGATTTGACTCAACGTTTTTAATTAGAACGGCTAAGGAATGGAATGCCCTGCCAGCGTCTGTGTTTCCGGCGAAATATGACCCGGGCGTGTTCAAGAGAAGAGTGAATAGGTATTTACTTGGCTAGCATGCTACATCTTCGATCGCATCGTCACTTCCCATCAGGTGAGAGCGCGGTCAAATGCTAGACAAGTTTGAAGTAAAAAAAAAAAAAAAAAAAAAAAAAAATACATAACTCAAAGGTGATTGACTGACTGACTGACATAGTGATCTATTAACGCACAGCCCAAACCACTTGACGGATCGGGCTGAAATTTGGCATGTAGGTAGATTTTATGACGTAGGCATCCGCTAAGAAAGGATTTTTCGAAATTACACCCTTAAGAGGGTGAAATGGGTGGATGAATTATTTTCCTAAAGGCCGCGCCGCGGGCGAAGCTTCGGGCAGTAGCTCGTTAGATATAAAATAAAATAATCACAAAAACTAGTGTGCTTTAGAAACATACGACAGAAGTAAAACTTCTTTAGTTTCAGGATCAATGTATGTGATTGTTGAGCGTTATTATTATTATTATTATTCCAGTGTCCCGCCGGTTCGTCGCGACAGCTGCGCATTGCGTGTCCCGCGCGCACATTCGGGACATAGCAGTATGGCTCGGAGCTATCGACACCAGCGCCACCCACCATCCTGCTAGGAAACTTGGGTATGCTGTTTTTAAATTGGCTTCTCCCGATGTACCTATTTAGCCAGTACCAAACGAGACTCTATGCCCCGTTTGTAGGAATATAGGTTTATTTATTTTTTGGGTCATAGCTTCTTTTGATAGATGGTAGGACTTTTGGCAAAGTTCGTCTAGGTAGGTACCACTGCTTTGCCAGTTATTCTGCCGCCAAGCAGTAGTGCGCAAGCACTACTGTGTTCCAGTTCGAAGGCACTGTAGCTAGTGAAATTACTGGGCAAATGACACTTTATGACCTAATCTCACAGTGTAGTAATCTTATTACTAGACTGTGAGATTAGGTCAGGATGACAGGATGACATGCGCAGTGCAGTGTCACGTAAAACTCTACCCTTTAGTTCCGAGTGACACTGCAACTGATATGGGCAGCCGTGTTGCTTAACATCAGGCGAACGACTATCTCGTCCATACAATACAACCCATAATATAAAAAAAATTGAACTAACTGTAGAGCGATTAATTACAATGCACAATGAAACCAATTAAAAATTATTTAGATATTTTGTACAAGTTATAATAAAACCCGTTCCCCCTTTTGTTGCAGGGTTGTCCAAAAAATCCTCCACCCTCTTTTCCAATTCCGTATGACACAACCAGACCGCTACGATATTGCCCTACTAAAATTGTCCCGATTAATCACATACATGTCCCATATTTTGCCCATCTGCCTCCCTGACTACGATATGGAGCTGCGAGGGCGGTCGGGAGTTATTGCTGGTTGGGGTAAAACTGACGCTAGTAATGGTCACACTGGGACAAATTTGCTGCGGTCCGCTACAGTGCCGATTTTGAGTGAGTATTTATTATAAAGGCTTTTATAACAAAACGTATCCATTATTGAAGTGAAGTAATAATATTATACAACTTCATTAACCACAGAACTTTATGACTGAACTAGTTGCGCCCCGCGGTTTCACCCGCGGATAGAAAGTATCGTAAGTATAGTAGTATGTATCGTGTTACATCCTAGACCGCATCGTCACCATCAGGTGCGATATTTTTTTTAAATGTGAGGGTATTTTTTTTTTGTTTAGTCAGTGTCAAGTAATATCTCAAGTTAATTAATATCATATAATGTGTCAAGTCACAGTCCAAGTCATCAAGTTAAGTCATAGTCTAGTCTAGTCAAGTCATACTCCTAGAAAAGTGGTGGCAACTTTACCAGAAGCTTCTATGGAGTTTTGGAAACAACACGAAAATAAACGTTTCACCATCATTATACCACTTTCCCACACTCATGCCTGTAATCCAGCACTTAACAAATAAAAAGCCACCAATTTTATGCACTAACACTGAAAATAACACAAGTTTTGGAAAATAATACAATGCGGCGACGCGATCTTTTTCGTTTTCCCGCCAAAACTACGGGTATTTTATTATAAAGTATTCCGCACTCTGGCCTGATAACTGAAGTGATAGTAACCCTACCTTTTAAACTGGTGCCTTACCGCGTAAGTCTGGTGGACATCGTAATCGTGTTCTCTCTTGCTCCCACTCGTGGACTTGTTAATTGACGCGTGCGGGATGGCAGGCGAAGCCGATTCCCAGAACGGTTACGCGGTAGGGGTGCTGTTTGATTCCCACCCAGGACAAACATTTGTGTGATAAGCATATGTGTTTGTTCTGTGTCTGGGTTTTATATTGTATTCTATGTATACATACATGCTTTACAAACAAAAGGCATTTTAAATAAACGGGTGTTCTAAAGACCACACGACTGAAAGAAAACTTCTTTAGTTTAGCTCCATCTATCGGCCGGTATAACTTTGTTTTTGCTTTGTTTAATATTAACGTCGCCATCTTGACAATTGTAAACTGTCGTTTTACCGGGCATACCAACATTATAAAAATATTTAACTTTGTTATGTTGATAACGGAGATCTACGTGAATCATCTTTAATTTCCGTTCGCCTCGCATTCACCAGCATACCTACTTCCCAAGTCAAGCGTGCCTAAAGAAGTTGTACTTCAGTTATCTACCAATTATCTGGTTCCCATAGTAGTTTTACTAGGTGGCAAGACTTCTCTTCAAAGTTAGTCTAGGTAGGCCCCACTGTTTTGCCAGTTATTCTGCCGCTAAGCAGTAGTGTGCAAGCACTACTGTGTTCCGGTTTGAAGGCACTGTAGCTAGTGAAATTACTGTGCAATTGAGACTTTATGATCTTACAGTCGAGTAATTATATTACCAGACAGTGCTGATGACTCAAGATGACGTGCGCAGTGCAGTGTCACGCGAAACTTTATATTTTGGAGTTCCGAGTGACACTTCTGTTTTGGGCGGCCGTGTCACTTAACATCAGGTGAACGACTAGATCGTCACATCCTTTTCTAATATAAAAAGAAATGTATAGGCCTATATTCAGCAGTCATGTTCCAGCTGATCACAAATGATTTTTTCCCGTATATTTCACCCTGTTTTGGCTATAAATTAATAGTAAATTAAATCATTTTCCAGGCAAAGAACAATGTATAAACTGGCACCAAATCAAGCAGATCTCAGTAGAGATCCATTCAGAGATGATCTGCGCAGGTCATTCGGATGGGCACCAAGATGCATGCTTAGGTAAGTGTTTATTTTTTAAATATATTACATAAACAAAAGAAGGGAGATAAGTGTATGTAGACAGGAACGGTTTGTGGGTAGGTTGGTTGCAACCTATATAACTATAGGCCTTCAGCATGTCCGCACCGCGCCGTGTCTGGAACAAGAATGATCCGTAGCACACCAATCGATCCCTTTATATAGCCAGACAGGTAGGGACGCCATGACAGTTGCCGGTGCTGCCACTGTAATAAATTTAATGCCACCACAGGGCAAATTACGGTGCTCGATCGCTGTGCATAGAGTTTATAACTGGACGTAGCCGCCGTCACGGCCATACTAACGTGCGTACGTCCTCGTACGCTTAGCTTCACTTTGTACCTGGTGAGGGACATAAGTATCAGTGTTATTGCTCGTTCATCCTGGCAATTAAATTGTATTAAACTTGGAGTCAAAGTCAAAAGATCAGGTTTCAATTTGATTAGTCAAAAGCATTTTAACCTGCCAGTCATCGTCAGGGTTAACCCTTCAGGACCATTAGTATACCTTTATTTATAAAAAAATGGACCGAATAATGCTAACCGGATAGATATCCCTTTAGCAACCAAAAATCATCATTCCTACATTTTTTTTAATGGACCAATTAGTGCTAGACCGGATAGATATCCCTTTAGCAACCAACATTTTTTTTTATGGACCATTAGTGCTAGTCCGGATAGATTATCCCTTTAGCATTCAAACACATTTTTTTTGTCATCATTTTTACATTCTCTTTTTTTTCTCGAAAAAACGATTCATTACTTTTTTCCATTTTTTTTTTCACTGGTCCGGGTTAACCCTGCAATTAAATTTGATATTTGTGTCACCCGCCGTCACGTCATCATATTTTCGGCGTTGCTTGAAGAGTGATGTGAAAATGGGCAATCCCACTTCTGATGTAGACAGGAACGGTTTGTGGGTAGGTTGGTTGCAACCTATATAACTATAGGCCTTCAGCATGTCCGCACCGCGCCGTGTCTGGAACAAGAATGATCCGTAGCACACCAATCGATCCCTTTATATAGCCAGACAGGTAGGGACGCCATGACAGTTGCCGGTGCTGCCACTGTAATAAATTTAATGCCATCACAGGGTAAATTACGGTCTCGATCGCTGTGCATAGAGTTTATAACTGGACGTAGCCGCCGTCATGTATAATAATAATGGTGCCTGCGCCCTGAAACTTGTGATTTTTTAACTCTCATCTGTGATAATTTTTGAAGTAAAACTTCTTTACGCACGCTTGACTTGGGGAGTAAGCTGGCGTAACGAAGCCAACAGAAGTTGAAAGGGTGATATAACTTAGTGAACTATGTCCATTGTCAACATAACAAAGTAAAAAATGACTATAATAATAATAGTAATAACGCCCAACAATCACATACATAGGTCCCACAACACCCAGACACAGAACAAGTATTTGCGCTTTTTTTCTCCATATATACTTGTTCTGCCGCGGGGATCGAACCTGCTACCACCTATGAGCCAACCTACTCAACCACCACACCACAGAGGCTGTCAAAATTTGAATTATTATGTTAGTATGTCCGGTAAAATGACAATTTACAACTGTCAAAATGGCGACATTAACATTAAACAAAGCAAAAACAAAGTTATACGGACCGATAGATGGAGCCACAGAAGTTTTACTTCAGTCGTGTGGTTCAAAGCACACTCGTTTTTGTGTTTGTGTTTGATAACTAGGTACTACACTCCTATACACCTAGGGTAAATGTATAAGTAATTTTTTTTATTTTCTTTTATATTGTTTCAACAAATATTTAATACATTAAACATAAGTATTTTATAATCGTTAATACAAAACTAAACTAGACCTAAAAAATTAAATTATACCAAAGAACTTAAATATAAAAAAATAAAAATAAAAATTTAAAATAGCCCGTTGGTGGAGGGGAAAGTGCCCAGAATGCTGGCGGCATTACTACGTTGAATGGCAATGCTTATTTTTTGTGTAAAATAAAAGCCAGCATTCTGGTCACCTGATGCTTCCACCAAACGTTTGGCCAAGTCCCTATATGTTTCCATGGCAGCCCCCACGTACCCATTGTCACCACCCCAAACGGCACAAACATGTAGGCCCTGTCAAGGAATGCATATTGGTGTCGTTTGAGGTTTTCGGCCTTGGCGGCGGCCGCGCCGGCTTGAACTGTAGTTAAAGGAAGATGGGACAGAGCCATAGTGTCAACACATGTGGCATCCCACACTAGAGGCCGTCCCATCTTCCAGGGGATGAGAGTCATCTCGTCGGGTCTTTTGCCGTCATCTCGCATCAGTCCATTAGGTTCTAGGACAGAGTAGACAGTAATTTTTTTCAATTTTCCAGGTGATTCAGGCGGCCCTCTCATAGTCTTACACAATGGTCGGTACTACCTCGTCGGCATTACGTCAGCAGGATTCGGCTGCGGAGTGGACCACCAGCCTGGAATATACCACAACGTTAAGGTCACCGCCAACTGGATCCGCGGGGTCATAGCTCCTTCTGCTAACTATATTGATAGCAATTTTTAGTATTTATGATCCACAGGGGTTTTTAGTATTTATGATCCACAGGGGTTTTTAGTATTTATGATCCACAGGGTTTTTTTAGTATTTATGATCCACAGGGGTTTTTAGTATTTATGATCCACAGGGGTTTTTAGTATTTATGATCCACAGGGGTTTTTAGTATTTATTATCCACAGGGTTTTTAGTATTTATGATCCACAGGGGTTTTTAGTATTTATGATCCACAGGGGTTTTCTTGCCTTTTTGTAAACTATTAGTAGATATTTTTTCGTATTGGATCCAGAATCACAATTGAAGGGTTGAGAATAAAAAGGGTTTAACTGTCAAATTGATAGTTTCGAGAAAATTTAATTTAAACTTCAACAGCCTCATTTTAATGGAGAGTGCTTATAAGGTAATAGAAAAGATTTATGTAAGTTTCTATTGCTTGAAAATGTATTAATTCTATTTTAAAATACAAAATATAGACCTAATTCATACAATTACTGTAAAAATATAATATAAAATAATATATGTAATAGTGTTTTAATGCTAAGCGAACTGTATTCCTGTGACAGATAATCCGTTTTTAGACTCAAAATTTCGAGATTTAAGCCTCATTTCGGTATTTTGAGAATGTATTATTGTAGATAATTTCACACTGAATCCAACGATACTCATTGTCATTTTGTGAAAAAAATCAGTTAAACCCTTTTTGTTCTCACCCCTTCAATTGCTATTCTACATTTAATATATAAAATTCTCGTGTCACAAAGTTTGTAACAAAACTGCTCCGAAACGGCTTGACCGATTCTTATGAAATTCCTTATTTTGTATGTATATTCAATAGATCTGAGAATATGGCGTAAACTATTTGTCATGACCCTAAGTGATAAACGGTAGTTAAAGGCAATTTTTTTTAATGATTTGTAATTAAAACACATACAACCCTAAATTTTGGAGAGGCGTAAAATTAATTAGCGCGTATAAAGTCAGGGCGGGTCAGCTGGTTGTATATAAGAATTTACCAAATTTTTCTACAGTCTAATGACTTGTGAGAGCAATTTTATTTAATTTGGTGTGTTGTAACTTTAGCTTTCAACCAGTCACACAAATATCTTCGCCTTATTCCGTAATACTAAAGAAATAATACAATGACTCACAAATTAATCATTTAATATTCTTGACCATTAGTTAATTGTTAAATTAGTTATCATTACGTAATTTTATATTGCGTTAATAGGCCTAATTTTGAAGACTTTAGTTGATAGTCCTTAAATTACTAAACATGTCGGTGCCTTTTATATTGCCGTCTATTTGACAAGAACAGTAAATTTTAACAGCCTTATTAATAAACGGGTATTAGTCTCGGATTAGTTACTTCAGCTTTTGTCCTTTTTTTGCTACTGGAATATTTAGCTCGATCGAAAGAGAAAAAGATGGTGTAACTAGTCTAAAGCTAGTTCGTGTTTATTAATAAGGCTGTAAGAGTTTTAGATCAGTCAACTAAAGCCTTTAAAACTGGGCCCAGTTTTAGTATAGGTTTTTAAAATGTTAAATGTGCGTGCTTGCGTTAAACCTTTATGCTTATTTAGATTGTTCCAGCTGCTAGACTGAAAACTGGAGAGTGTTAAGATCCAGTTTTTACGCTTAGCGTATCATCTTCGATCACATTATACTTTATTGTATGAATTTCGTGGCTTTTCGAAACATAATTGAAAAGTGAAACACGTTGTTTAAAACTGTTTTTTAAATTCATATTCTTCTCAGCAAATTCTTTAATTTGATACCTACTTTATAGGAGTGGATAAAAAATAACTAGTTCGTCATCTTGGGTCATCCGCTATATTGGATTAAGAATGTCAATTAGCTAAACTAAAAGTGATTGAAAAACTGTTTTAAGATTCAAATGCAATATTGAGTTTTGGCGGGAATGCGAAAAAGATTGCGTCACCGCAATGTATTATTTTCCAAAACTTGTGTTATTTTCAGTGTTAGTGCATTTGACTACTTTGACTAGACTATGACTTAACTTGATGACTTCGACTGTGATTTGACACATATTTGCGTGAAATATAGGTCTTTACCTATGAAATTGCCGTTTTGTTTGAAAAAAGTTAAAGTATTTTTTTTTCGAACTTATTTATTTCTTTTATTCAAAGTAATCACCCCTGCAATCAATGCATCTTTGCCAACGCTGTGGCAGTTTATGGATGCCCTTCTTGAAAAAATCAGAAGGACGGGAGACAACAAACTCTTCAAAGGCGTTTTGTACTGCTTCTCGGGAATTGAATTTTTTTCCCGCTAAATAGTTGTCCAAATTTTGGAAAAAGTAATAGTCGGTAGGCGCAAGATCTGGTGAGTATGGCGGATGAGGGAGAGCTTCCAAACCCAACTCATGCAGCTTAGAGACGGTCTGTTGTGCAGTAAGGGGTCGCGCGTTGTCGTGAAGTAGCAGTGGAGGCGACCGATTGACCAAAGCTGGTTGCAGACGTGCGAGTTTCACCATCATTGTGGTCAGTTTTTCAATGTACACATCTGCAGTAATGCTCTCGCCGTTTTGTAAAAAGCTATGATGAATCACACCAGCACTAGACCACCAAACTGTGACCATCACCTTTCTAGGGGTCATTTTTCGTTTTGCACATTGCTTTGGTACCGAACCAGGATCTAACCAACTTGCTGAGCGCTTTCGATTGTCAAAAAGAATCCATTTTTCGTCGCACGTAACAATTCGGTTCAAAATTCCTTCATTTCTGTGCCTGTTAAGCAGCGCAACGCAAGTCTCGACGCGTACGTTGCGCTGGCGATCGTTAAGTTCGTGGGGCACCCATCTATCAAGCTTTTTTATCTTGCCAATCTGTCGCAAATGGACCAATATTGTTTTGATGCTAACATCAAAAGCTGCTGCAAGCTCAGCGGTAGATTGAGATTCATCAGCTTCCACAATCGCCTTTAATTCATCATTGTTGACCAAAGTTTCCGGACGACCACGAGGTTTATTTTTCAAGTCAAAATTCCCAGAACGGAACCGAGCAAACCAATAACGGGTTGTACGTTCGTTTGTACAGTTCTCTCCGTAAACGTCGTTGATGTTACGTGTCGTTTGTGCCGCGTTGGTGCCACGACGGAACTCATATTCCATAATTACACGAAATTTCAAAGTATCCATTATGAGGAAAAATGTTGAAATGTAATGAAAATACAACGCTAATCAATAAACAAAAGACTTATATTGTAAATAGAATGTCATATTTTTAAAACAAAATTAATTTGAATTTAGAATTCATAGCCAATCAAAACTTTTTTTGTTTGAAAAAGTCTGTACTGCAAAACGGCAATTTCATAGGTAAAGACCTATTATCATTCACTTGATAAATTATTAATTTTTTTTTTACTTCAAACTTGTCTAGCATTTGACCGCGCTCTCACCTGATGGGAAGTGACGATGCGATCGAAGGTGTAGCATGCTAGCCAAGTAAATACCTATTCACTCTTCTCTTGAACACGCCCGGGTCATATTTCGCCGGAAACACAGACGCTGGCAGGCATTCCATTCTTTGGCCGTTCTAATTAAGAACGTTGAGTCAATTACTTGACACTGGCTAAATACACAAAAGTGTGGAGCCAAAACATAAAAAAATATGCAATATTTGACCCGAACATATCAAACATTGCAAATTAATAAAAAGCTTAAAGGTTATAAGTCCTATAATAATTATCGCCCTAAGCAACATATTTTAAAGTTGAACGGATGCGTCCCGTCCGGTGACGCTGGAAAGGTCGGTAGAGTTCAACAGCATTAGGCCGTTAAAAAAACAGATGCAACATCTTCATGCATTTAGTTAGTTACTGGATCAATCTAAAGTAAACTTGTTTTTGTAAATTATTAATTTAATACCGCTTTTGCTTGCCATTTTCATTCCTAATTTTTATTTTCAACCAATCGTGATCTCCTTTATATACTACTATTTATTTTATCCTTAGTGCAAATTGTTTTACAAATAAAAAATTTAATTGTGTGTGTTTTTTTATTATTTGTATTTTAGAAATTTATGCAGTGGTCGTGTGGATTTTTTTATTTCTTAAAGTCCACTGCGACGTAACATAACAAAATATCAGATGAAAAAAATAGTGTAAATCACACTAATATTATAAAGGCGAAAGTTTGTATGTGTGTATGTTTGTCACTTCTTCACGCTCAAACGGCTGAATGGATTTGTATGAAATTCGGTACCAAGATAGCTTATACACTGGCTTAACATATAGGCTACATTTTATCGCGAGAAAGTGAAATTTTCCCGTGGGATGAGCAAATAATTAAAATACTTTTAATCCGCGGGTGAAACCACGGGGCGCAACTAGTAGAAAATAAAATGAACAAGAACGGTCACTGAATACAATTTGACTAATTAATTTTGTTTTCCAAAATAAAATTTAAGAATATAATATAATAATTACGCCCAACGATCACATACATAGATCCTGGACCCTAACTAGGATTCCCTGTGTCTAGGGACCCAGGAACTACGAGAACCATGTACCCTCAACACCCAGACTCAGAATACGTATAAGTGCTTTTTTCTGTGCTCAAATACTTGTCCTGCCGCGGGAATCGAACCCGCCATCTCTGGGTTATGAGCCGACCTGCTCAACCACCACACCACAGAGGCTGTCAATAAAATGTCAGTGGCTGTGTAAATTTTAAATTTTGTTATTTTGACAATGGAGATCTACGTGAACCAACTTCCGTTTGCCTCGCATTCACCATTTCTCCCCAAGCGTGCGTAAAGAAGTTCTAATAGTATAGAAACTGACGTGAGCAGTACTCATAGATACTACCTTTCAATAGGGTCCACTCTTCCAGTGGACGTAGTCTTCTCGATCCTCTTATCCCGGCAACGGCCCAAGCCGAGGCTCGCACCCCAGGGGTGCCCGCCAGCTAGTTGCCTCCCACCTTTGATGGCTAGGCGCCTTAAGCGAAAGGTGACGCTGTAAAGGTCGCTAGAGACCAAAAGCATTAGCTCGTTCAAACAAAAAAAAAAAGCACTTATAACTACAATTGCACCCCGTCGTCGCCGCCCGAGACACGTCTTGAGCGACCCGGATGATCCTATAGCAGCCGTAGTATCGGCTGCGCTAGGATCACCGGACCAGTCTAGCCCTTCTGGCTCAGATACCGCTTTCGGCACCGGTATAGGATACCAGCGTAACACAACCAGACACCGACCGCCAGCGAGGTCGACGTACCCCCCGTAGGTTAGCTAGAACAGTCGCGACTTTCAATAGGGTCCACTCTTCCAGTGGACGTAGTCTTCTCGATCCTCTTATCCCGGCAACGGCCCAAGCCGAGGCTCGCGCCCCAGGGGTGCCCTTGAGCTAGTTGCCTCCCACTTTTGACGGCTGGGCGCCTTAAGCGAAAGGTGACGCTGTAAAGGTCGCTAGAGACCAACAGCTTTAGCTCGTTCAAAAAAAAAACTTATAACTACAACTTTCGTTAGTGTTAGCCGTGTAATAGTTCTTTGTAGTTAAAGAAGTTTTACATCAAAAACCAGCTGACGGTTATGTCCGATAAAAAAATGACCTTGGTATTATTTTGATAAATTGATTAATTCAGAATGTATTTTACCTCATATTTTGTGATCTACTCATCCGTTACAAGAAAACTGTTAAAAACTGGATAATATA
This sequence comes from Ennomos fuscantarius, assembly GCA_905220475.3. NCBI lineage: Eukaryota > Metazoa > Arthropoda > Insecta > Lepidoptera > Geometridae > Ennomos > Ennomos fuscantarius. Next base: position 5,404,596 of record HG992050.1, on the reverse strand, counting down.
CCACCTCCACAAACTGGTTATAAGTTCTTTGTTTAAAACACAATGGAAACTTAACCCTAACTTTATGAGCATAAGCATTTATATGCCTTCAAAACGCGGCTGGCCATGTTTCACATGGACTTACCAATTATGGTAAACGAATTTGGATTTTCAGTTGAACGATTTAAGATTCAAAATGCGTTACTTAAAGAAAAAGTAAGTGGCGAAACATGATCTAAATGTCAAATAGGAACTCAGTCGACGAGAATGTCCGCAAAGCGGGCGTCGTGTTCGAATTTCAAAATTTTAAATAAATGTTCCTTTTTAACTTCCATGTAGTTTCCAACCAGCTTTTTTTTGTTTTAGTTTCGTTTTTATTCACATGATAGTCGCTGGAACATTTAAACAGACTTTTCACAAAGATGTTATTTTTAATATATTTTTGTGTTTTCGCAATGGCGTCAGTTTTGGATGGACAAACCTTGGGTGGTGAGTGAAAGGTTTTTTTAAATAGTGTTTAAGGATTCAGTAACTAATACTTAAGTTATTGATTATAAAACAACATGCATATATGACGTGACAATTGTAATGCAAAGAGAAAGTTTGTAGCTACGTTTGTGTATGACTGTTTGCAATACAATGTACAAAGTTGGCAAATTTTAGCCGACTTTAAAATAAGCGGTTTTTTATGTGTGGTTGAAGTATAGAGAATGCCAGCTTTACATTTTATTACCTTCGACTTCACTTCATCAAAAGGATTCTGCTATATTTTTTTAGTGTGTTATAGAATATCTGTACCAAATGTTATTTTAGCTTAGTAAAAGCATGTTTATAATAAATACAATACAAGTTTACTGGGTAGTAGGACGTTTCTGCAAAGTTCGTCTAGGTACCACCGCTTTGCTAGTTATTCTGCCGCCAAGCAGTAGTGTGCCAGCACTGCTGTGTTCCAGTTTGAAGGGCACTGCTAGTGAAATTACTGGGCAAATGAGACTATGATCTAATCTCATAGTCAAGTAATATTATTACCAGTGCTGATGCCTCAGGATGATGTGCGCAGTGCAGTGTCGCGTGAAACTTTATATTTTGGAGTTCCGAGTGACACTGTTTTGTTATGGGCGGCCGTGTCGCTTAACGTCAGGTGAACGACTAGCTCGTTATGTCATTCCTAAAGATAAATTTTATAAATAACATCTCCCTTGGATGTAAGTTATAAAAACTCAACCATTTTTTATTGTAACGTACTTGTGAAACCCCACACTGATAATAATTTAATCTTAATATACACGGTGGAATTTAATTCACTCTTTTCCAAAAATTTATGTACTCAGACCATGCTATATAATATTCGTACAAGGTCCAATTAAAAAAATAGGTTTTGTTTTAGTGTTTAGTGCCTCCTAATGTGACTGCATGACAGCCGAAATGTCTATTTAACGCTACACACAGCGCGGGCACCGGCTGAGTGCTTTGTAAATGTTCCGTAGGCAGTAAAACACCTGTTATTTCAATGTCACAAGGCTTTTCTTTAGAATTTAAATTTGATAATACCTAGATTTAAGTTTTATTTCATAAGTACTTTTTTATACAGTTTTTTTAACACGGAAAATTGCTTTTATTTTCTAAATACTACAATGATTTAATAACTAATACTAAAAACTACTTACTACTACTACTACTACAAAAAAAACATTTGGACTATATACTGGCCGCGATGACCTATAGACAGTCCAAATGCTCCAGCCCACTACCAGTAGGTAGCGTACCCAACATGCTGGCAGCATTGCCCCGTTGAATTGCAATGCTTATATTATATAGTTATATGAAAGTGTTCTATAGCATTTTTTTTTTTTTTTTTTTTTATGTTAAGGTATGACGTGACGAGCTAGCCGTTCGCCTGATGTTAAACGACACGGCTGCCCATATCAGCTACAGTGTCACTCGAAACTCTAAAGTATAGAGGTTCGCGTGACACTGCACTGCGCACGTCATCCAGAGACATCAGCACAATCTAGTAATAAGATTACTAAACTGTGAGATCAGATCATAAAGTCTCATTTGCCCAGTAATTTCACTAGCTACAGTGCCCTTCAAACCGGAACACAGCAGTGCTTGCGCACTACTGCTTGGCGGCAGAATAACTGGCAAAGCGGTGGTACCTACCTAGACGAACTTTGCAATAAAGTCCTACCACCTAGTGAAATGGACTGAAAACATATATTATAGGAAAAGAACGAATTCAATTCCACCGTGTATAAAAATGAATCTCTATTTCCCTTGGTCATCACATCACGCGTGAACGGATGCAACATTTTAACCAATTTTTTATTGTGTTTATTATTTTCACTCGAAGGTTCTTATGAAAGAACAAGGTAAGAGAGTATGGAACATTTTCAGTACGCGGGTGAAACCACGGGGCACATCTAGTACCTAATAAAAACGATGGCGTTTAATCGCATAAATTACAAATACAATTAAAAAAAAAAACGAATTTCCATCAAAAGCAATGAATGAAATCTAAATTTGCATACTTACCAAAAATATATATTGATTTTGTAAATTCTTTATACCGTAACTAACTTCAGGCCCCGGCTTCACCCGCGTCACCTATAAGGAACGTACCTATAGGAAACCCTATAGGAACCTATAGGAAACAAGAAAAAACATTTTTGATAGATAATTCAACCACTCATTTGGCCAGTCTATGTGGTGTGGTGGTTGCGCAGGTCGGCTCAACGGAGGTGGCGGGTTCGATTCCCGCGACAGGACAAGTATTTGTGCACAGAAAAAAAGCGCAAATAATTGTTCTGTGTCTTGGTGTTGTGGGACCACGGTCCTTCTAGTTCCTGGGTCCCTAGACACAGGAACCTCCAGTGTTGGTGACGAGCAGGCTTAGGCGTTTCCAGAAAATAATACTATTGTGCGAAATATAAAGGAGCGGCAGAGTTGGTGAAAAATATATTACAAAATAAAAATTTGACATGAACTAAACAGACATTTTTTCTCACTGCCCACAACGTTCAAAAAAACTTAATATAAAAAGCAACCAAAAGAGGCCTTATGCTTTTTCCTCCGTGTCGCTTACACCTAGTTAAGGTCCAGGATCTATGTATGTGATCGTTAAATAAAATATATAAAAAAGGATATTATAAATGCAAAGCCGCTGACAGCTTTGACTGGCCCGATAGCTCATTTGGTAGTAACCCTGCCTTCTGAACTATGGGTTCGATTCCCACCCAGGACAAACATTTGTGTGATTAACATAGGGGTTTGTTCTGTTTCTGGGTGTTATATTGTATTCTATGTATGTATTTACAAAAAAAAGGTATCTAAGTATTGTATCAGTTATCTAGTTCCCATAGTACAAGCTTTGCTTAGTTTGGGGCTCGATGGCGTTGTGTGAGATGTCCACACGTATTATTATAGTAAATAGCGTACGGTGCCCTTAAAACGAAGCTCTGTTGAAACAAAATTATGTGTACACAAAACCAGTTTTGAATAACGATTAAATATTTAAAACACATCACTATTATCACTCTTATGAAATACTTGTAACGCAAGGTGTAGACACAATTGATTGTCAGATATTGAACGTTTGACTAGGCTGATAGGTCAGTTGGTAGTAGCCGTCTGAACTGTAGGTTGTGGATTCGATTCCGACCTCAGACAAACATTTGTGTGATGAACATCGATATTTGTTCTGTGTCTGGGTGTTATATTGTATTCTATGTATGTATTTACAAACAAAAAGTATCTAAGTATTATATCAGTTATCTGGTTTCCATAGTACAAGCTTTGCTTAGTTTGGGGCTAGATGGCGCTGTGTGAAATGTCCACAAATGTTAAATGCTAATCGTTGTATAGAAGAGAGCGCTTAAACAGTGTTAATGCCGTTTAGTGTGCTGTACTACTTTTGTTCGAAGCCAAATATGCAAAAGTTTATTTATTCCATTCCAATCTATTTCGTTCCATCCTGTCCCGTCTCGTCCGGTCCCTTCCAATCCTATGACATCCCGTATTATCTCATATTATCCACATACATTTCCGTTCCATTATATTTAGAACATATTAATAATAATAATAACGCCCAACGATCACATACATAGGTCCTGGACCCTAACTAGGATCCTAGATCTAGGGACCCAGGAACTACGAGGACCATGGTCTCACAACACCCAGAAGCGGAACAAGTATTTGCGCTTTTATTTGTGTGCAAATACTTGCTTGTCCTGTCGCGGGAATCGAACCCGCTGCCTCACCACCACACCACAGAGGCTGTCTATTATAGTGGGTACATACATATATAAATTTAAGTAGACAAGCGGCCCGCCCCGGCTTCGCACGAGTATCTAAATACATATAACTCAAAGGTGACTGACATAGTGATCTATCAACGCACAGCCCAAACCACTGGACGGATCGGGCTGAAATTTGGCATGCAGGTAGATGTTATGACGTAGGCATCCGCTAAGAAAGTATTTTTCGAAATTCTACTCCTAAGAGGGTGAAATGGGTGGTTGAATTATTTTCCCATAGGCCACGCCGCGGGCGAAGCTGCGGACAGAAGCTCGTTATATATATATATTCTATCGCTATGTTCAATCATAGATGATGTAGGAGTCTTATGGTGAAAGAATTGTGCAAATTGGTCCAGTATTTTCAGAGCCTATTTATACAATGCAAACAAACAATCAAATCAAATCTTTCCTCTTTATAACATTAGTTTAGATTCAAAGCCAAATAGAGTGAGTAATATTTTTTTCTGTTAATAACAATATTATCTCCACCATTGCCTGTGCGTAAGCCATAAATAACTTGTGCATTATCTGTGGTGACAAGTTCACCCTTGAACCAATCACCACAAAGATAAAACATGGTAAAACGATAATTTGGTAAATTCCTAATTATTAATATTTGTTACCATTTATTAACTAAATATTATATATTTAATTTTGAAACGAGTGAGGTCGACTATAGCTTAGGGTGGATTCGACCAAACTTGTATTTATACACGAGTAACTATACCAGAATAAATCTATTCCACGATATTATACTCGAGTAATTCATTCTTCGTTTTTCCACGCAATACTAAGTTTAGCTACGCTTAGCCGTATTACAGAACGATGCTCAGTCATCGATCGGAGCTCAAGCAGAGAATTAATTCATAAATCAATTAGTGCATCAAATCTCTGTCTGAGCACCAATCGATGACTGAGCATCGTTTTGTAATACGGACCTTAGATAGATACTTTTGACAGCCACTGTGGTGTGCTGGATGAGCAGGGGCATAGTAGTACCCCGTTAGTCTGGTTTAGATGGTAATCGTGTTCTCTCTTGCTCGCACTCGTGGACTTGTTAATTGGCGCGTGCAGGATGGCAGGCGAAGCCGATTCCCAGAATGGTTACGCGGTAGAGGTGCAGGTCGGTACATAGCCCGGCGGTGGCGAGTTCGATTCCCGCGTGCAAGTATTTATGCACAGCAAAAAGGGCAAATACTTGTTCTGAGTCTTGTGGAAACATGGTCGTCGCAGTTCCTGGATCCGTAAACACAGGGAATCCTAGTTAGGGTCCAGGATCTATGTATGTGATCGTTGATTATTATTATTATTTTAGATGTATTATGGTGTCAATTCTGTGTCGCATTCTCTAAAGCTAAACGAAATTAACATATTCCGGTCTTTTTCAGTTCCCTTTTATCAGAAGAGTACCGCCATACTTTAAGTTTACTTTAGTTTTAGAGAATGAGAGTCCCGGAAACTTAAAAACTCTAGCGGGAAAATGGGTAAATGTTTAGATAAAATAAAACCGCGTTCTGCCTCGTACAAACAGTCCCAGCTTAAAGTGAAAACATAATTTAATCCTCATTATAAAAAATGTCTTCAAGCGGAGAGATTTGTCACGAAACTGTTTCTCCGGCTCTGTAGCTATGTAGATCAAAATGTGCGGACGAAAACAGATAGCTGATAATATTAGGTCTTTACCTATGAAATTGCCGTTTTGTTTGAAAAAAGTTAAAGTATTTTTTTTTCGAACTTATTTATTTCTTTTATTCAAAGTAATCACCCCTGCAATCAATGCATCTTTGCCAACGCTGTGGCAGTTTATGGATGCCTTTCTTGAAAAAATCAGCAGGACGGGAGACAACAAACTCTTCAAAGGCGTTTTGTACTGCCTCTCGGGAATTGAATTTTTTTCCCGCTAAAAAGTTGTCCAAATTTTGGAAAAAGTAATAGTCGGTAGGCGCAAGATCTGGTGAGTATGGCGGATGAGTGAGAGCTTCCAAACCTAACTCATGCAGCTTAGAGACGGTCTGTTGTGCAGTATGGGGTCGCGCGTTGTCGTGAAGTAGCAGTGGAGACGACCGATTGACCAAAGCTGGTTTCAGACGTGCGAGTTTCGCCATCATTGTGGTCAGTTCTTCAATGTACACATCTGCAGTAATGCTCTCGCCGTTTTGTAAAAAGCTATGATGAATCACACCAGCACTAGACCACCGAACTGTGACCATCACCTTTCTAGGGGTCATTTTTCGTTTTGCACATTGCTTTGGTACCGAACCAGGATCTAACCAACTTGCTGAGCGCTTTCGATTGTCAAAAAGAATCCATTTTTCGTCGCACGTAACAATTCGGTTCAAAATTCCTTTATTTCTGTGCCTGTTAAGCAGCGCAAGGCAAGTCTCGACGCGTACGTTGCGCTGGCGATCGTTAAGTTCGTGGGGCACCCATCTATCAAGCTTTTTTATCTTGCCAATCTGTCGCAAATGGACCAATATTGTTTTGATGCTAACATCAAAAGCTGCTGCCAGCTTAGCTGTAGATTGAGATTCATCAGCTTCCACAATCGCCTTTAATTCATCATTGTTGACCAAAGTTTCCGGACGACCACGAGGTTCATTTTTCATGTCAAAATTCCCAGAACGGAACCGAGCAAACCAATAACGGGTTGTACGTTCGTTTATACAGTTCTCTCCGTAAACGTCGTTGATGTTACGTGTCGTTTGTGCCGCGTTGGTGCCACGACGGAACTCATATTCCATAATTACACGAAATTTCAAAGTATCCATTATGAGGAAAAATGTTGAAATGTAATGAAAATACAACGCTAATCAATAAACAAAAGACTTATATTGTAAATAGAATGTCATATTTTTAAAACAAAATTAATTTGAATTTGGAATTCATAGCCAATCAAAACTTTTTTTTGTTTGAAAAAGTCTGTACTGCAATACGGCAATTTCATAGGTAAAGACCTATTACAACGCTAATCAATAAACAAAAGACTTATATTGTAAATAGAATGTCATATTTTTAAAACAAAATTAATTTGAATTTAGAATTCATAGCCAATCAAAACTTTTTTTTGTTTGAAAAAGTCTGTACTGCAATTCGGCAATTTCATAGGTAAAGACCTATTATTTACGAAGTGCCGGTTTTAAACCAGAGATTTACTAAGTCTAGAAAACCCGATTTCCAATAAACACATAATTTTTTAAATGTATTTATTAATCACGTACTCTTTGCCAGGTATTCTTCCGCCAAGCAGTTAGTACGCAAGCTCTACTGTTTTCCGTTTTAAAGGAATTATAGCTAGTGAAATTACTGGGCAATTGAGACTTTATGATCAGGGTGGTGATCAGCAAACTTTGATTGCAATGCATTGGGAGAAATTTCCATGCTAACTATGCACATAAACTGCGTATTCAAACTGTCAAATCCATACAAATTAATGTTTTTAATCAAGTTACTTGATCGCCTAGATCTCGATCACCAAGTCGAGTAATCTTATTACCAGACTGTGCTGATGTCTCAGGATGATGTGCGCAGTGCAGAGAGTTAGAGTTCCGAGTGATACTTTTTTGTGACGGCTGTGTCGCTTAACACCAGGTGAATGACTAGCTCGTCACATCTGTCATTATAACGCCCAAATAATAACGCCAAACGATCACATACATAGATCCTAGCCCTAACTAGGATTCCCTGTATCTAGGGACCCAGGAACTACGAGGACCATGGTCCCACAACACCCAGACACTAAACAAGTATTTGCGCTTTTTTTTTCGGTGTTAAATTAAACTCATGTCCTGTGGGAACCCTATTTATTGTACATGCATTAAAAAAACAAACAATATAAAGATACCGGCCGTAAATAAATCTAATAATGGAACTTTCCTGAAACGTGCCTGAAACTTTTAAGCATCTAAATCTAAATTTTATATCATATAACTCAAAGGTGACTGACTGACTGACATAGTGATCTATCAGCGCACAGCCCAAACCACTGGACGGATCGGGCTGAAATTTGGCATGCAGGTAGGTGTTATGACGTAGGCATTCGCTAAGAAAGGATTTCGAAATTCCACCCTTAAGAGGGTGAAATGGGTGGTTGAATTATTTTCCCATAGGCCACGCCGCGGGCGAAGCTGCGTGCAGAAGCTCGTATACGAATAAAATAGTACTAAGTCAAGAATGAAGGCGCAACAGATGTATAAACCGTCAAAAAATAAATATTGACCATATAGCTCGTAGGCCGGGCCTTAGCGCCCGGACAGGAACAAAAAGAAGTACTAATTCTAATAACCTTAATTCCAGGCCCGATGCACGGTAAGAAGGTGGTCTGCTATGTGGCTTCCTGGGCGACGTATCGGCCCGAATTGGGCGCGTATACCATAGGACACCTCGACCCTTCTATGTGTACGCATATAGTCTACTCTTTCGCTGGTTTAGATGAGACAAAGAACAGCATTAAGGCTTTGGGTAAGTTTTTTTCTCTTATATTTAACTCCCGACGTAAAAACGACGGGGTGTTATAAGTTTGACGTGTCTGTGGCATTTTACTAGGTAGTAGGACTTTACTGCAAAGTTCGTCTAGGTAGGTACCACCGCTTTGCCAGTTATTCTGCCGCCAAGCAGTAGTGTGCAAGCACTGCTGTGTTCCGGTTCGAAGGGCACTGTAGCTAGTGAAATTACTGGGCAAATGAGACTTTATGATCTGATCTCACAGTTTAGTAATCTTATTACTAGATTGTGCTGGTGTCTCTGGATGGTATAGAGGATACTTTAGAGTTCCGAGTGACACTGCAGCTGATATGGGTAGCCGTGTCGTTTAACATCAGGCGAACGGCTAGCTCGTCACGTCATTCCTTAACATAAAAAAAAATCGTAGCTCCCGATCGGTTCACGGATGAACCGATTTTTTGTTTTTTTTTTTGTGAAGATGGCCGCTGCCACAAAATGTCGGATTATATATATTTTCACAACTCCTTCAATGTGGGTATCAAATTGAAAGAGCTTGACTGGTAGAATACTATACACCATGATACATTTCAAAACCAAGATGGCCGCTATCACAAAATGGCGAATTAAATCTCTACTTAAGCATCAATCGGCTGAGCTAAGCCTGTAATACAGGCAAAGTGAAGCGTGGCAATAGATATGGCCAAACGCTACCCTATTTTATACGAAAAAGTGAAAACTGTACAAAAAAACGAGTGTGCTTTAGACCACACGACTGAAGTAAAACTTCCATCGCCATCTATCGGCTGGTATAATTTTGTTTTTGCTTTGTTTAATGTTAATGTCGCAATTTTAACAATTGTAAATTGTCATTTTACCGAACATGCCATCACAATAATACACATGTGGTCGCACAGCGACAAAGCCCTGATTTTTGTATGTGTGTAATAATTAAAATAAAAAAAATAATAATACACATTTTTAATTTTGGTTGCCAATGGAGATCTACGTGAATCAACTTCCACTTCCATTCGTCTCACTTCCATTCTTCTCTCGCGTTCACCAGATTACTGCCCAAGTCAAGCATGCGTGAAGTTTTACTCCAAAAATGCATGGGGAAATTGGGACAACATATTTTGTTTTGTAGAAGCAAGACGATAATGGCAAATAAATTAATACCGAAGGTATATTTTTTTTTTCAGATCCTTGGCAAGACTTGGAGAAGAATGAAGGCATGGCTGGTTACAAAGGCCTGGTAGCCCTGAAAGAGCGCTTCCCTCATTTGAAGTGCACCATCGCTATCGGAGGCTGGAACGAAGGCTCCCCAAAGTATTCCACGATGGCCGCAAACCCGGAGTCAAGGAAAGCCTTCGTGCAAAGCGTTCTGACCTTTTTGAAGTAAGAATTTTAAGACCTGTTTGTATATTATTCAGAATCTATATACAGGGTTACAGGAAAAATCGTGCTAGATCCGTTAAGGGCGCGGAGTACCCATAATTTCTGACTTATTTCACTATGAAACACCCTACCCTAAAATTAACGCTTTTCGACATATTCGACTTTTAATTTTACATTTGAAGGGTTCAGAATAAAAAGGGTTTAACTGACAAATTGACAGTTTCGAGAAAATTGACTTTAAACGTCAACGGCGTCATTTTAATGTAGAGTTCTTATAAGGTAATAGAAAAGGTTTATGTAAGTTTCAGTTGCTTGAAAATGTTTTAATTCTATTTAAAATTACCGAATATAGTACTAATTCATACAATTACTGTAAAAATATAATATAATAAAAGAAATATAATAATGTTTATATGCTAAGCGAGCTGTATTCTTGTGACAGATAAACCGTTTTTAGACTCAAAATCTCATGATTTAAGCCTCATTTCGGTATTTTGAGAATGTTTTATTGAAGATAATTTCACGCTGAATCCAACGATACCCATAAGTTTGTGAAAAAAATCAGTTAAACCCTTTTTGTTCTCACCCCCTTCATTTGTCAAGATGGCGTCATTAAAAAGCAAAAATAAAGTTATACCGGCCGATAGATGGAGCTAAACTAAAGAAATTTTTCTTGTGGTCTAAAGCACACTCTTCTTTTTATTTCAGCCATTACAACTTTGACGGATTGGATCTAGATTGGGAGTACCCTACGAAGAGAGATGGCAAGCCCCATGATCGTGAAAACTTCGTTTTATTGGTCAAGGTGAGTTTTTACTTACACCATGCATACTTTTTGAAGTGAAAACTTCTTTAGGCTCGTTGTCTTTTTGGGTGAACAAAAATCATGGAGAGTTTTGGCGGGAAAACGAAAATGATCGCGTCGCCGCATTGTATTATTTTCCAAAACTTGTGTTATTTTCAGTGTTAGTGCATAAAATTGGTGGCATTTTATTCGTTAAGTGCTGGCTACAGGCATGAGTGTGGGAAAGTAGTATAATGATGGTGAAACGTTTCTTTTCGTGTTGTTTTCAAAACTCCATAGAAGCTTCTGGTAAAGTTGCCACCGCTTTACTAGGAGTATAACTTGTCATACTCCTAGTAAAGCGGTAACTTTAGTCTAGTCAAGACTAGACTATGACTTGACTTGATGACTTGGACTGTGACTTGACTTGACACATATATATATTACTTAACTCGAGAAATCATCAATTACTTGACACTGGCTAAATACACGTAAGTATGGAGCCATACCAAAACAAAAAAAAACTCGCGTTATCGTCACCGAATGCTTTCCGTGAGTATCACAAGTTATTTAGTTTTCGCTTCTATCGGCAGTCAGCAAAAAATGCCTCGCACTTTTATGAAGTAAGATTGTTTAAGAACTCTTGCCTTGCAGCGTAAGCTGGTGAATGCGAGGTTGAAGTTAAAGTTAGTTTACGTAGATCTCCATTGTTAATATAACAGAGTTTTTTTTTATGTTTTGGCTCCACACTTTTGTGTATTTAGCCAGTGTCAAGTAATTGATAATTTATCAAGTTAATGATATTTCACGCAAATATGTGTCAAATCACAGTCGAAGTCATCAAGTCAAGTCATAGTCTAGTCGAAGTCATACTCCTAGTAAAGTGGTGGCAACTTTACTTGAAGCTTCTATGGAGTTTTGGAAACAACACGAAAAGAAACGTTTCACCATCATTATACCATTTTCCCACACTCACGCCTGTAATCCAACACTTAACGAATAGAATGCCACCAATTTTATGCACTAACACTGAAAATAACACAAGTTTTGGAAAATAATACAATGCGGTGACGTATTCTTTTTCGCGTTCCCGCCAAAAACTCCTATAACAGAGTTACAAGTTTGTATTAATATCTGGCACTAGTTGAGCCCTGTGGTTTCGCGGATAGCAGATAAGAAGTATTTCAATTATTTACGGGAAAATTTCACATTTCCGGGATGAAATGTAGCCTATATGTTAATCTAGTGTATTAGCTGTCTTGGTGTCGAATTTCATCCAAATCCATTCAACCGTTTGAGCGTGAAGGAGTAATAAACATACACACATACACACATACACACATACAAACTTTCACCTTTATAATATTAGTGTGATTTGATGTGATGTCCTGTAAAATGACATTATGCAATTGTCAAGATGGCGAAATTACATTAAATAAAGAAAAAAACAAAGTTATGTCGGCCGATAGATGGAGCTGAACTGAAGAAGTTTTATTGACGGCTGGGCACCTTAAGCGCCTGCCCTCCCTGTGACGCTGTAAAGGTTGGTAGAAACCAACAGCAGTAGCACGTTAAAAAAAAAAAGATTTACTTCAGTCGTGTGGTCTAGAGCACTCTCGTTTTTTTTTTAAATTTCTTTTATCGTTAATCTTTCAGGAACTAAGTCAAGCTTTTGAATCCCGTGGATATATCCTTACAGCTGCCCTCGGCGCTGGCAAGGATATACTGGAGACAGCGTACGACCTCGCGAAGCTCAGTCGGTACCTAGACTTGATCCATATGATGTGCTACGATTACCATGGAACCTGGGACGGGTTTATTGGGGCCAATGCACCTTTGAGAGGAGTTGATGAGCATGATTATCTTTCTTTGGTAAGCAATATATATATATATTTTTTAAGTTACGAAATGCCTTGTCGAGCTCATCGCTCGCCTGATGTTAAGCGACATGACTGCCCATATCAGTTGCAGTGACACTTGAAACTCAAGTGTAGTTTTGCGTGACACTGCACTGCGCACATCATCCTGAGACATCAGCGCAGTCTAGCAATAAGATTACTAGACTGTGAGATCAGGTCATAAAGTCTCATTTGCCCAGTAATTTCATTAGATACAGTGCCCTTCGAACAGGAACACAGTAGTGCTTGCGCACTACTGCTTGGCGGCAGAATAACTGGCAAAGCGGTGGTACCTACCTAGACGAACTTTGTAGAAAAATCCTACCACCTAGACAATGGTTGAAAATCAAATACTTAACAAAGCCTTTGTAAAGTCACTTAAACCATTTTAAGACTGAAAATCTCGAGATTTAAGCCTTATTTCGGTATTTTGAGAATTTATTGTTGTAGATAATTTCACGTTGAATCCAACGATACTCATAAGTCATTTTGTAAAAAAAATCAGTTAAACCCTCTTTATTCTCATCCTTTCAAAGTTCAATTTAAAATCGATTTAAGAGTTTCAATACGCAGCTTAGGTTCGTAGATCCGTATTACAGAACGATGCTGTCATTGATCTGTGCTGAAGCAGAGATTTCATTCACAAAGTGACCAATTAGTGAATGAAATCTCTGCCTGAGCACCGATCGACACTGAAAATAACACAAGTTTTGGAAAATAATACAATACGGTGACGCAATCTTTTTTGCTTTCCCGCCAAAAACTCTGCAAAACTCTTGTCAGAGTATATATTTTAGGTTACTTTTTTATGTTAAGGAATGACGCGACGATTTGGCAAATATTTTTAAGCAATAAAGAAAAAAAAAGTTCATTATGTTGGTAATAAGTAATTGAGTATTGAGTAACAAACATTCATACATAGATTTCCCCTTAATAATATTAGTACAATATTTGCAGGAGTTCACCGTCAACTATATGATATCACACGGCGTGTCTCCATACAAACTAGTACTGGGTCTTCCGTTTTATGGAAGAACGTTCATACTGCAAAATCCAGATGTAAGAAATATCGAGTTCGGACGTACAGCTGTCAAGAACAAGGGTTTCAGAGGACCTTATACCGGTGAAGACGGTTTTATGGGATACAACGAGGTAATTTTACTATTTATTTACATATTTGTTTTAGTGCCATCTAGCGACAACGGTTGAAAACTGTTCTTAAAGTTTACATACATAACAAAAAAGCGAGTGTGCTTTAGACCACTCGACTGAAGTAAAACTTCTTTAGTTTAGCTCCATCTATCGGTCGTTGTTTAATGTTAATGTCGCCATCTTGACAATTGTAAATTGTCATTTTACCGGACACACAAACATAATAATACAAATGTTAAACTTTGGAGATCCCATTAACTTTCAACTTCCGTTCGCCTCGCCAGCTTACTCCGCAAGTCAAGCGTACGTAAAGAAGTTTTACTTCAAAAATATTACTTTGGTCTTACCAGGTATTAATTTTTATATAATGGTCTCATTTTCAAGATATGCATGGAGAGAGCTAACGATACATCATGGACCTACCACTGGGATGAGAGGTCAGCGACCCCGTACATTAGGAATGGAGAACGGGTCGTCTCTTACGATGATGCAAGATCTATCGCTATCAAAGTCAAGTAAGTCTACATCAATAACATTATCATTTTTATCTAAATTATAATTCTGAGCTAAATCATTATCATCATCATCACCACCGTCACCACCACCACTATCATCACCACCACCACCATCATCATCATTACCAAAACCACCATCATCACAATCACCACCACCACCATCATCATCATCAGTACCAAAACCATCACCACCATCATCATAATTACCACCACCACAGCCACCATGATCACCACCACTACCGTCATCATCATCATCATCATCACCATCACCATCATCATCATAACCATGATCAACAACATCACTGTTGATAGCGATGTGTAGCTAATCCTACACACCATGTTCGAAGCTCACTCGACTCGTATTTTCCAATATTCGTGCAGAATTCTCACTTGCAATTAAAATTATAAAGGAAAACAACCATAGTGAGGGTTTTCTCACGATGGTGGTTGCATGGTCAAGAATGACAAAATTAGAAAGAAAGAGAGAAAATTCATTTATTCCCAAGAGACCCCAGGGTCTCTTGAATAAAAAAATGAATTTTCCCGGCCCCTAAAGACCCATTCATTCAACGGGGCAATGCTGCCAGCACGTTGAGTACGCTACCTACTGGTAGTGGGCTGGAGCATTTGGACTATAGGTCATCGCGGCCAGTATATAGTCCAAATGTTTTTTTTTGTAGTAGTATTAGTAGGTAGTTTTTAGTATTAGTTATTATATCATTGGTGTCGATTCTGTGTCGCATTCTCTAAAACTAAAGTAAACTTAAAGTATGGCGGTACTCTTCTGATAAAGGGCAAATGAAAAAGACGGAAATATGTTAATTTCGTTTAGCTTTAGAGTATGCGATACAGAATTGACACTATTGTAGTATTAAGAAAAGAAAGGCAACTTGCCGTGAGAAGAAAACCATTTATTCAAGACATTACACAACATTACATTCCATAACGCCTTTCTTCCAAATTGGTTATCGTTTTGCGAGCGATGTAAGCTGTCCATTGCCATTTTAACTTGCTTTATAAAATACTAGTTGCGCCTCGCGGTTTCACCCGCGGATAAAAAGTCCCACGGGAACATTTCATTTTTCCGGGATAAAATGTAGCCTACGTGTTAATTCAGTGTGTAAAGTTATAGTCAAAAGATTTATTAATAGCAAATAGCCTAATTTTAGCACTTTTACAAGTCAAAATTATATTAGGTACTTAAAATTAAGTTATTTCACTAAGCATATAAAATTACAAAGTGCTCATTGTCAAATAATATATAGCATTACAATATATGAGTTTGAGAAAAAAAGCAGATCTCTCACTACTGGTGCAAGCAATCCGGCACAATTCAGAACAGAATACTCCGATCCGAAGCTATATATAGCTATATAAGCTGTCTTGGTACTGAATTTCATCCAAATCCATTCAGCCGTTTGAGCGTGAAAGAGTAACAAACATACACACATACAAACTTTCGTCTTTATAATATTTTTATTTTATTTTATTTTATTCATTAAACAAAAACCACAGCTCTTAAAATTAAACATTAACATATCTTAATTAGCAAAACTTACAGCCAAATACGGTTTTACATTTTTTAAATTAGGTACATGTGATTGTGTTGTTCAACTGTCATTGAAAGAGAGAGAGAGAGAGAGAAATATTAGTGTGATAGTGTGATATATTCATAATTATATTCATAATTAATTAATTCATAATTTCACTATCACAATATAAATAAATAATAATAAATATAATATATTGAATATTCACTAGCTGGTTACATCATTCAGTAATTAAAAGTTGAAATTACTCAGACCTGGTTCTGGACATATTCGATGTCCTTCTTCTGGGAGCCAGTTACTAACGCAAGCCGCGGCGGCTTTCGCCAGAAGAAGAAGAAGGACATCGAATACGTCCGAAACCTGGTCGGAGTAATTTCGACTTTTAATTGACGTGAGTTTTAGCCGTTTTTCATCTTACAAAATGTGTCATACTCACGATAGTTTACAAACTAAAATTGATTATTTACGCGAGCGATGTAAGCTGTCCATTGCCATTTCAACTTGCTTTATAAAATATATATTCACCAGGATGGCAATAGACAAAGGTCTCGGTGGTTTGATGGTGTGGAGTATAGACACAGATGACTTCCTCGGCCTCTGCTCATCTCAAGAGGACGCTTACATTGACTTCTCCGATCGGCTGAATAAGATCGTGAACGAGCCGCTGCTTCAAGAGGCTTTGAAAACCCTGAAACTGCCTGATGGTGAGTTTACTAGACATTTCTGAAGATACAGAAATTAATCTTCATCAGTAACTAAAAAAATAAGATTACTTTGACAGCCTCTGTGGTGTGGTGGTTGAGCAGGTTGGGTCATAGCCCGGAGGCGGCGGGTTCTATTCCCGCGGCAGCACAAGTATTTGTGCCACGAAAAAAAAAGCGCAAATACTCGTTCTGAGTCTGGGTGTTGTGAGAGCATAGTCCTCGAAGTTCCTGAGTCCCTAGACACGGAATCCTAGTTAGGGTCCAGGATCTATGTATAAATAAATAAATAATAATAAATAAATATTTGTGGACATTTCACACAGCGCCATCTAGCCCCAAACTAAGCAAAGCTTGTATTATGGGAACCAGATAACTGATACAATACTTAGATACTTTTTGTTTGTAAATACATACATAGAATACAATATAACACCCAGACACAGAACAAACACTTATGTTCATCGCACAAATGTTTGTCCTGGGTAGGAATCGAACCCACAACCCACAGTTCAGAAGGCAGGCTTACTACCAACTGAGCCATCGGGTCAGTCAGTCAATGTATGTGATCGTTGGGCGTTATTATTATTATTATTACTACTAGTTACAAACTCAAGAAAAATAATTTCTTGTCTATTGCTAGCGGCAGAGTACGCTACATCATCACAAGAAGTTAGGTACGTTCGGAAACGCGTATTCAATCGATCACCAAATATGCTTGCAAGAATTTTTACACATTCCCTAAAAATTATTTATACACGGTGGAATTTAATTCACTCTTTTCCTTAAATGTATGTACTCAGACCAAGCTTTAGAATGTTCGTACAAGGCCCAATTAAAAAAAGTATTGTTTTAGTTTGTAATGCCTCCTAAAATAGCTGCATGACAGCCGTAATGTCTATTTAACGGTACACACGGCGCGGGCACCGGCTGAGTGCTTTGTAAATGTTTTGTAGGCAATAAACCACCTGCTTCGTTCAATGTCGCAAGACTTTTCTTTAGAATTTAATTTTTTTATTTTTATGTTACTGAATGATTTGACGAGCTAGCCTGTTCACCAGCAGGCCTAGCACGGCCGGTGGACAACTTCTCCCCAGGTAGAGGATAACAAACTTATCCTCATTGTCACTTTATTCCACTCTGCGAGCACGGCCGCGGCAGTGGAAAGCTTTATCCGGGGGATAAATGAGGGGAGTAGCGTTTTTAGTTTTCTCTACCGTATTGTTGCCAGTATGAGAAAATTTAACTAAAATGACATTACATGCTTCAATATTTTGTTCAGTCCATCAAACCATCGATAATTATTCGGCTAAATATACTGGGATTGAAGACAAAATATAAAAAAATAAGGTTTTTATAAGAAAAAATAAGGTTTTTGAGTCTGTGTCCCTGTGTTAATCAAAGAGTATGTAACGACTACTATGTATATGAGTGAGAGTAGGTGAATAGTTTATATTAAATTTTATTTTGTTTGTAATATGAGCGGGAAAACGTGATTAATTATTGGGTAGTAGTTATATTTTAAATTTTTATATGTATATATTTTATAACTAGTATTATGCCCCGTGCGCGGGCCGCGAGCGGCCCGCGGTGTGTTAACTAAAAAAAAGTTCGTACAAAACATAGTTTCTACAAAAAATGCGAACCAGGGCCCTCACGCACCGCTACCAAGAGCCGCCACCACTGGGCCACGCAGTATTCGCGCGGCTGCGCCTAATTCGCCTTGCGTGTTGAAAGAAAAAACAAAAAAAAAAAAACATTATACCATCCGAAAGTATTTGGGCCTCCTACAAATATATCTTCTTTACTTTCAAATATTTATCCTGATATTTATTAAGCTTTGGCTTTGTTTATTGTTTCTAATAACTTTCAAAATTATAAACTCTATCCTTTCTACATATTTTTCGTCTTTGTATCATTTCCCTTTTCTTTCACTCGTATACGTTTATGAACATTTTATTAAATAATGCAAAAAAAAACGACACTTGCTAGCGCCACGGTGGTGGAAAAATGAAACTTTTAAGATTAAAAACTATTTACGCACTAAACGCCAATGTTGGGTTATCAAACCTTCTTTGTTAGACGATTTTGAGGTTGTGTTGGTCTTTGATAAAACATATCTATTGTTGCTCCATTTATACGATATTTACTATAGTTACAGTTAGTTATAACAACAATAAACAGAAATATCAATTTTCGCGCGTTAAGCAATGCCATATTTATGTTCTGATTATTTATTCTTTAAAAAATATGCAAACAATAAGCTTTCCAAGGCCAATGCACGTATATTATAGACGAAAACAAAAATTCTAAATATAAGAAAACGTTAAAAAAGGATCGTGTGAATAAATGTGGTCCAAATGAACAAACTTTTTTCGTATTTAGTCTATGGTAAATATATGTCTATGGTAAATATTGATTTAAGCCATGGACTATCTCTGGTATCAGCTGGTCTTCAATTAGTCGGCGTTTTGTAATAAAGTCAAGGTTCTAACTACTTACAATACAACACAATACAAAACGCTTTATTGACACCAAAAATAAACATGTAGAAAATAGAATCACGTAATAAGGTACAATGGACGGTCTTATCGCTAAGAGCGATCTCTTCCAGACAACCTTTGTATGGACAGAGATATGAGACACTATGAGCGAGGACGGCGGTGCAAATAAATACTATATACTAACCTATACTCAAATAATATAATACATAAGAATAAATAATAATAAAATACATATACCCAAATCATTGATACATATATACACATGTACAATATAGATAGATAGATAACTCTTTGTCTCACCAACGAAATTCATACAATACAGGCATTATTAAATCTATATATATATATATACTTATACCAGTTAAAAGGAACACAGTTTATTTAGTAAGGAGTCAGGTTAGATAAATATGAATTTTTGACTTGATATTTAAAAGTGAAAAGTGATTGAGCGCGTCGAAATAACCGGGAGTTCATTCCACAATCTAACAGCTTGAACTGTGAAGGAGTGGTCGTAGAACGAAGTACGACGTACCGGGGGCTTGGGAAGGAGGTTTTCCGATGACCTAAGAGACATAGAGTTGGAGTGGGAGTGATAAAGAAAATCGAATCGAGCCTTCAAATAGTGGGGAGTAGAAGGATTAAACAATATATTATAAAAAAAAAGAGACAGGATATGAGTATTCCGGCAAAGACGTATTGCGAGCCACTTGAGTTTAAAACGCAACTGAGACGTGATCATATTTTTGGAGACCGAAAACAAATCGTAAGTAATTTTGAAGACGCTCAAGTTTATTGAGTTGCTCCTTAGTAAGGTCAAGGTAGCAGGCGTCAGCATAGTCGAGAATTGGAAGAAGGAGAGATTGTGCAAGCGAAACTTTGGTCCGTAATTCAAAATCTAAAGCGATAACCCCTTTTTTGTACATTAAAAACAGGTTACAGTTTCAGCTTCGAAATGGTGCTGAAAACTGGTATGAACTTCCTTGAAAGTCTCTCGCGTCGAAAAGTCTCTTTTTTTTAGTCAAACCACCGCGGGCCGCGAGCGGCCGTACAAAACAAAGTTTCTACAAAAAAATATATTGTCAGCGTTATCTGAATGCGAACCAGGGCCCTCACGCACCGCTACCGAGAGCCGCCACGACTGAGCCACGCAGTATTCGCGTTAAAAGTTAAATCTAACATGACACTGGCAGATTGCATCAATAGCGCGATGCCAAAACAGAAGAAAAAAAATTATTTGGACCGTGCCGTGTACCGTGTCTGACTGACTCTTACTTTAAAGCTTACGACAAACATCTCGTAAGCTTTAAAGTCAGAGTCAGTGAATGGTCAGTGAATGGGAATTCCTTACCTATTGGCATTATGGTTTGTTAACCATAATTAAGGTGAGGAATTCCCATACATAGTTATCCTTACCTATCATTTTCTCTTTTGACATGACGCTTGCAAAAATGTGGTAAACAATTGCCTATAAAAAAAAAATGTTATTGTGTTATATATTTTAAATCAAGCGACCCACCCGCGGGGTTCGTGTTATTCGACTCAAAAAAATAATATTAAAAGCTCCTACAAAATTCATCAGCATTGTGTGAATGCGAACCAGGGCCCTCACACGCTGCAATCAAGTGCAATCTTTAACCCTACACTTCGAAATTGGTGTTACTTTTAGTACCGTGTCTGCCTTTTCATTTATATGTCAGAAGCGTTCGAGATTACACCGGTCACTCTCCTCTCACCTACAGACATTTCTTATAAGAGAGACTGAGACCGATGTATTACGTCCGTGTCGCTAAGTTTAATCGTTTCAACGTACCTACTACGGCTCTACTATTATTACGAGTATGCTTCGATCCGCGCATGAAAAAATACCTTTAAAAATCGATAAAAAATAAAAAATTTATTAACCGGTGTGTTAAAAAATATCGCATCGTAATATATGATTTTTTTGAAACAAATCTGCATATTCAGTTTTTCTTAACCGACATCCGTTGAGAAGTTAGATTTAAAAAAAAAATGTCGGTAATTCAAAATCTAAAGCGATAACCTCCCCCTTTTCTTACATTAAAAAACAGCTTACAGTTTCAGCTTCGAAACGGTGCTGAAAACTGGTATGAACTTCCTTGAAAGTCTCTCGCGATTCGCGCGGAACCCGAACGCGGCCCGAATTTCTTAAGATTAAAAAAAAATTGTATGAAACGCGTAATTTTTTTTACAGATTTGAAAGAGTACCAAAAGGCATGCAAACTTTAGTTCAAGGTCGACCCCGCTATCTCTCGCGATTTTCGAGGGAAGTAGGGGTATAAAGTACCTTTGTATGGCGGCCATATTGAAAAATGACGGAATCAAAATTTGTTTTTCACATTCCTACTAATCATCAAGGAGGATAGTCAGATATCGATTTTCATCTGGATCGGATAACGTTTTCTTAAAGTCGATATTTCCGCATTCGCCATTTTGAAAAAATCGGTTTTGTCGATTTAACCCTTATTGCATCTTCACTTGATCCTTTGGAATGACTTTTCTAAAATATTGGTATTCGTAGCTCAAAAAAGGAAAGTGTATATTTCGATAAAAGTACCTTTGTATGGCGGCCATATTAAAAAATGGCGAAAGTCAAAATTTGATTTCAGAATGTTAATAAGCATTCAATAGGACTTCCAGGTATCGATTTTCATCCGGATCGGTGAAACTTTTTTTCCGCCGTGACATAAATTTCCGCCACTTTGAAAAAAAAATATCCGATATCTTCCCCTTGGGCTCCCAAACAATATTAGTTTGAGCTGTTTATACTAAAGTATCACGGTGTCGGCGTCATTTCCGGTCTAAATTTGTATGGCGGATTTTTTTCCCGCCATTTTGAATTTTTTTTATTTGCCCTAAAATTGTCCAAGGGTTTGCTATAACATTTTTTAAAACGCACATGATCTATCTCGTACAGTTTAGCCAGGCCGTTGATGGTCGCGATGGTGGAAGATCGAAAGACCAGGATTTGAATTTTTTAAAATTTCAAACTACCATATCTATATGAATCTTAAAAAAATAATGGCAAACTTTCCCATAGGTATCGAGAAACAATGTGTTGAATTTGTAAAAAAAAATTGGCACGTGCAAGATGGCAAGCGAAGCCGATTCCCAGAACGGTAACGCGGTAAGGGTGCTGAGCCGCCGCGCTTTTGTATAGATAGATACCTATACCTACAGATCTATGCGGTTCGCGACATTGGTGTCGATTCTGTGTCGCATTCTCTAAAACTAAAGTAAACTTAAAGTATGGCGGTACTCTTCTGATAAAGGGGAAATGAAAAAGACGGAACCAGCAACCTGCGATGAAGAAGTACATACAGCCTTATTAATAAACACGAAATAGCTTTGGATTAGTTACACAATCTTTTGTCTCTTTCAATCCAGCTAAATATTCCAGCAAGCAAGAAAAGGACAAAAGCTGAAGTAACTAACCCAAAACTAATACCCGTTTATTAATAAGGCTGCTATGGTCCGTTCTCCATTCATAGTTTAATCAGGCAGAAATACATAATCACTAATTTGTTGATTAATTAGGTTGATTTTAGAAATTGAAATAATTTGTATTTAAGACGAACTTAAATCAAAATGAACTGAATACGCATTGACTTACCTTGGTATTTTTGGCGTATTTAAAAAAGGGAATGATAGTTATTTACAACGATTAAACTAAATCGTACCACCTATTTACAACCTTAATTTTTTTAATAATGTGCACCTCTTCGCGTGAAGCACAGCTCGGCACGCTGACGCATGTTGTCTTTCACACGATCCAAAACAAATGAATCACTTATAACAGTTTTAAATGCACTAATGATTTTAGTCTTTAATTCTTCCCTGTTTACATACTCTGTAGCGTACACAAATAGTTTTACCTCACCCCATAAGTAAGAATCTAATGCAGTGAGATCCGGAGAGCAAGCTGGTCACGGAACAGGCCCTCTACGACCTGTCCAGCTATATTCGAAGTTACTACTTAAGTACTCACGTCCTTGTGACTCGTTCATCACACCTTTTAAAACGTTTAACGTTCATCACACTTTTTAAAACGTTTAAGTATGACACATTATTCAGTCTTCCTTCGATAAAATACGAAACAGTTATTTAGAACACCAATGTTTCCCACCCGCTGAATACCTACACCCTTTATCACGGATCACACACGCACGACACACGAAGGATTACACGCGTATTGTTGCGGGCGCGGAAGTAGGAAGCGGTAAACCGGATGTACACATCTGTCGGCGCTTGCGATGACACTAATTACGCAGTGGGCAGGCGCCGTTGATGCGACAGGACAGCGGGTTGAGCCGGACGGGGTGGCGGGGGTGCTTTTTTGTGAAATGTGGGAATGTATTCACCATACTTCACTTATTTATAGGGCAATTTGGTCAAAAATTAAGTACCTAATTTTATTAATATAATATAATATGTGTGGACATATTACATAATCATAACGACAATCGTTTACCGAGTGCTCTCATTCAGTATCGTTCGCATCTCTCCAGTCATTCTGTGTAACCAACCAATGGAGTAAGCTTTTGTGGTGCCATCAGTTTCCGAATGCAATAGGAGCGATGGTCAAGTAACGGTATAGTAAAGTCAACCTTGGCTCCGTTACAATAGAGTCGAATCGTTTCAACGTACCTACTACGGATACTATTATTAAGAGCGCGCTTCGTTCCGCGCATGAAATAATACCTTTAAAAATCGATTAAAAATAAAATTACTATTGACCGGTGTGTAAAAAAATATTGCATCGTAATATATGATTTTTTTGCAACAAATCTGCATATTTAGTTTTTCTTAACCGACATCCGTTGAGAAGTTAGTTTTTTTTTTTAAAAAAGGTCCGTAATTCAAAATCTAAAGCGATAACCCCACTTTTTTTTTACATTAAAAAATAGCTTACAGTTTCAGCTTCGAAACGGTGCTGAAAACTGCTATGAACTTCCTTGAAAGTCTCTCGCGATTCGCGCGGAAACCGAACGCGGCCCGAATTTCTTAAGATTTAAAAAAAAAAATTGTATGAAACTTGTATTTTTTTTTACAGATTTGAAAGGGTACCAAAAAGCACGCAAACTTTAGTTCGAGGTCGACCCCTCTATCTCTCGCGATTTCCGAGGGAAGTAGGGGGTATAGTGTACCTTTGTATGGCGGCCATATTGAAAAATGGCGGAATCAAAATTTTTTTTCCATATTCCTACTAATCATCGAGGGGGATAGTCGGATATCGATTTTCATCTGGATCGGATAACTTTTACTTAAAGTTGATATTACTGTAGCCGCCATTTTGAAAAAAATCGGTTTTGTTATATTTGCATTTTAACCCTTATTGTATCTTCACTTGATCCTCAGGAACGACTTTTCTAAAATATTGGTATTCGTGGCTCCAAAAAGGAAAGTGTACATTTCGATAAAAGTACCTTTGTATGGCGGCCATATTAAAAAATGGCGAAAGTCAAAATTTGATTTCATAATGTTGATCGGCATTCTATGGAACTTTCAGATATCGATTTTCATCCGCATCGGTGAAACTTTTTTTTCCGCCGTGACCTAAAATTCCGCCATTTTGAAAAAAAAAATAATCCGGATTCTTCTCCTTGGGCTTCCGAACAATATTAGTTTGAGCTCTTTATACTAAAGTATCACGGTTTCGGCGTCATTTCCGGTCAAAATTTGTATGGCGGATTTTTTTTTCCGCCATTTTGAATTTTTTTTATCTGCCCTAAAATCGTCTCAAGGTTTGCTATAACATTCCTTAAAACGCACGTGACCTATCTGGTACCGTTTAGCCAGGCCGTTGACGGTCGCGATGATGGAAGGTCGAAAGACCAGGATTTGAATATTTTTGAATTTCAAACTACCACGTCTATACGAATCGTAAAGAACGATCGCAAATTTTCCCATAGGTATCGAGAAACGATGCGTTGAATTTGTAAAAAAAAATTTGTATGGCGGCCACCTTTAAAAATGGCGGAATCGAAATTTTTTTTTCAAATATGGAATCTGCGGCCTCGAAAACCCTCCGATGCAAAAGATCAGTCGGATCGGACCAACTTTCAAAATGGCCGCCATCTTGAATCCGCCATCTTGGATTTTAATGACCACCGTCGGAAAGCCCCCAACGTCCTCTACGACATTCGGTCGAGCACCCCCCGCGTGACTCTTACCGTTTTCGATCTACGAGCGTTTCCATTTTGTATGGAATTTTAGTTTTTTTGTATGGGAACCCCATTTTTTTTTATTTCTCTAAAATCCTCTCAGGGTTTCCTCCAACTTTAGTTAGAAGGCGACACCAATCCGACTTTTGGTTTCCGAGATCCGTCGAGCGGTTCCATCTCGAAGACGATTTTCCGATGATGTCAGATTTTTCTCGTCGGTTACTCGCCCTCCTCTACGCGAACCTATAGTCACTTTTTCTCCATCACCTCCCATCTCTTCAATCAATTCTCTAAGTGAGTCAGTGAGTCAACATTTAACTTTATATAATGTAATAAAATATACTCAAAAAATATATGCATCATTTAGGTTAATTACGTAAATTAAATAATTTCCTTATTAAAACTAAACTAATAATTGTATTTTCACGAATATTTCGCTATGTAATTTATTTTTGTATTGAAACTCATTTCCCGGGATTTAGAAGGGATTACTTGCATTCCGAATGCTCCTCCCGGTGTAACTTTCGCTCCAAAATTCGAGTTCCCGCGATTAAACGTAGTTATAATAGGCACGCGACATTTTTGTGCCTATTAAAACACTTTGACTTCCTTATACCCACCTACAAGAGTAGAAGATAAATACTCTCAGCTTTGTGTCAATTCAAGAGAATATTATCCACTTTTTTCCCAGTCCGTGGTCTGAAGCTGGGAGTAGCGGGATATAATGTCTACGATAATGTCAAAGGGAAATATTTCTTTCCTCTCCTCGTTGCCGTGCTACTTAAGGTGAAGAGAGGGATTTATTTTAACTGACAGGTGGAAAAACCGGGGGAAAGACAATTTCTCCACATGCCGTGCTAAGCCTGCTGATGTTATGTTATGTTTAGAATTTAAATTTGATAATACCTATATTTAAGTTTTATATCATAAGTACTTTTTTATTTAGTTATATGGTAGCATTCTATAACATGGACTGAACACATACATAAAAGGAAAAGAACGAATTAAATTCCACCTTGTATATTAATTGTACCCCAAAAAACTCCCTAAATAATATTTTACCCTAAAAATCGCCTAAATACCCTAAATTTAGGTTAAAATACCCTGTGTGAGTATTGGAGCATAACTTTCTCCATAGCTCCGCAACTAACGCCATTATACCTAAGTTACTTTCCATCCAAAGATAGTCTGGAAGAAATCGCTATTAGCGATAAGACCGCCCATTGTTGCACTAGTATGTAAGATTTAATCATTCCTGTATTTTATGAATTTCGTTGGTGAGACAATAAAGAGTTATCTATCTATCTATCTATCTATACTTGACTTTCATCTAAAATATATCCAATTCACAGAAAGAAGAATCGACGCGCTCAGCAAAGGCACATCCTACGTTACGTCTAACGGCAAACTCAGCCTAAGATTACCCCAAACGGACGAAGTGCTTAATTACAAACTACTCCGCACTATAAATGATGCAACACTGTTGTCTATGCAAGAGAAGAGGATATTAGACGAAATGGAAAGAGTTACGAAGGCGAACGAAGTTCCCCGTGGAGAGAAGCCATCGGGAAGTGGGCGACTGGGAAGTAGCTTGGGTAGTGTTTTGATCTGTTTATGTTTGATTGGAGTTTATGTTTAGGCAATTTGTAAGTTGTTCACAAAAATACTCAATAGATAGTTTTGAAATATTGGTGTCGATTCTGTGTCGCATTCTTTAAAAATAAACTTAAAGTACGGCGGTACTCTTCTGATAAAGGGGAAATGAAAAAGACGGAGATATGTTAATTTCGTTTAGCTTTAGAGTATGCGACACAGAATTGACAACATTGTGTTTGTTTTTTTGCGTCGATTATGGTAGCACTTTTTATGTCGATGAATGAAGACACGAGGTCTAGTCGTTTGCTTGATTTTAAGCGTCTTGGCTGCTCATGTCTTGCAGATTTTGCGTTTTAATTGCAAACAGACTTACCTACAATCGTAAAAGAAATTCTTAACAAAGTATCGAACACGTTGATTTAAAAAAAACCTCGCTTTTTTACCAAACTATCATCTCTTAACCAGAAAAGTGAAAAAAAAAAAATTGTTTGTATAGTCGGGTTACAGATGTTATATTTACGTCCGGTATCTTTGTATTGTTTTTTTTTTAAATGTATGTACAATAATAGGGTTCCCACGGGACATGAGTTTAGCTTGTTACTCGAATTGTATTTTGTTTTTACTCAATTGCGATATTATGTTTTAGGTTTCTTATAATTTTAAGTGTAAAAATGAATTGAATAAATAATGAATGCATTCAAGTAAAGCTTTTTAATGTTGCTCACCTAAAATTAATCTCAACTGAAAATTTAGGAGGAACTTAGAATAATAGTAATCTATATAATATATAAATTCTTTCAGTCGTATATATATATTATGTTAAATTTTACTCAATTCGTTTACACCACCTCTCTCTCTCTCTAACAATTCTTTCCATCCAAAGGTTGACTGGAAGAGATCGCTTTTAGCGATAAGTCCGCCCATTGTACTATAGCTTTAAGTTTCATCATCTGTGTTTTTTCTTCTGGTGTACAATAAATAATTTTTGTATTGTATTGTATTGTATATATAATTTCTTTTAAGTCGTGTTAGTTACACTATTTATAATTCAAGAACGGCTGAATCAATTTTGCTGAAAATTGGTAGGGAGGTAGCTTAGTACCAGGAGACGGACATAGAATACTTTTTATCCCTTTCGACCGCGTTTTCCTAATTCACTCGTGCGAAGCCGGGGCGGGTCACCTAGTTAAATAATATGTGACATGATGATTTTAGTTTTGTTTATTTAATAAATATTTCACAAATCTTCCAAAGGAGATCCACATCGTACGTTGTAGAAGTGGTCGCATACCTGTAAATTATAAAGCATTTATTATTATTATTATTTAGAAAAAAAATTGTCATCATAATCAACAAATGGGAGACCAGGGAAATAATAATAATAATATGTGTGGACATTTCACACAACGCCATCTAGCCCTGCCTATCAGCCCGATCCGTCCAGTGGTTTGGGCTTTGCGTTGATAGATCACTATGTCAGTCAGTCAATGAGTAAGTCACCTTTGAGTTATATATATTTAGAAGATAGAAGATTAGATTAATTTCAAATAAGCTCGTACTAGGGGTTCAGGTAGCGTTTTTTACAATATTAGTTATTTATTTGGCACACGAATAAGCATTGCAATTCAACGGGGCAATGCTGCCAGCATGTTGGGTACGCTACCTACTAGTAGTGGGCTGGAGCATTTGGACTGTCTATAGGTCATCGCGGCTAGTATATAGTCCAAATGTTTGATAGTTAGTGATGAAACAAAACTCACTTGGGAGTTTTGGCGGGAAACCGATAAAGATCGCGTCACCGCATTGTATTATTTTCCAAAACTTATGTTATTTTCAGTGTTAGTGCATAAAATTGGTGGCATTTTATTCGTTAAGTGCTGGATTACAGGCGTGAGTGTGGGAAAATGGTATAATGATGGTGAAACGTTTCTTTTCGTGTTGTTTCCAAAGCTCCATAGAAGCTTCAAGTAAAGTTGCCACCACTTTACTAGGAGTATGACTTTGACTAGACTGACTTGACTATGGCTTGACTTGATGACTTCGACTGTGACTTGACACATATTTGCGTGAAATATCGATAACTTGATAAATCATCAATAACTTGACACTGGCTAAATACACAAAACTTTGGAACCAAATCTTAAAAAAAATAAAAAACTCACTTGAAACTGTTCGTTGAATAGGGTCCCGTTGGCGCAGAGGTCCGTGCTGACTCGGTGCTGACGCCAACAGAAATGGTACGCCTGTAAATAAAAGGGGTTAGAAAAAGAATATAAATAAAACGGGTACATTTACCCTTCCTTCGATTTATAACTATATATTGGTGTCGATTCTGTGTCGTATTCTCTAAAACTAAAGTAAACTTAAAGTATGGCGGTACTCTTCTGATAAAGGGGAAATGAAAAAGACATAAATATGTTAATTTGGTTTAGCTTTAGAGTATGCGACACAGAATCGACACCATATAACTTCAGTGAGCGACGAATTCAGTGTTGCCAAAACCAAAGCTGCATTTTTCACTTTGTGTGTTGTAGTCGTCGTTCTAAATCATGTTTCGACAGCATCTGTGGTGTGGTGGTTAAGCAGGGCTTATAGCCCAAAGAGTAGGTTCGATTCCCGCGGCAGAACCAGTATTTGAGAACAGAAACAAGAAATGCAAATACTTGGTCTGTGTCTGGGTGTTTTGGGACCATGGTCCTCACAGTTCCTGGGACACAGGGAATCCTAGTTAGGGTGCAGGATCTAATGTATGTGATCGTTAGTTTTCTTGTCCTTGTCCTGCAGCAGGAATCGAACTCACCACCTCCGGGTTATGAGCTGACCTGCTCAGCCACCAAACCACAGAGGCTGTCAAATAAATAACATATGTAATCACCTGACATCCACTCTGCACGTCTGCGTAGTAACCTCTCGGGCGTCCTTGACAGGTGAATTCCGTGGGGGGAGCGAGAGCGAACACGGGGTGGAGTGGGGGTGAGTGAGGGAGATGCAACACGTGGTAGTAATCTACTGGCTGCTGGCTTAGGGCTATGGTGGTTAGCGCTGAAAATATAAAAAAAGTGTACCTTAGATCACACGACTGAAGTAAAACTTCTTCAGCCTTATTAATAAACGGGTATTAGTCTCGGATTAGTTACTTCAGCTTTTGTCCTTTTTTTGCTACTGGAACATTTAGCTGGATCGAAAGAGACAAAAAATGGTGTAACTAGTCTAAAGCTAGTTCGTGTTTATTAATAAGGCTGATATAGTTCAGCTCCATCTATCGGCCGGTATAAATTTGATGAATGTTAAATCTAACAATGTGAAATGTTAATATCGCCATCTTGACAATTGTAAATTGTCATTTTACCGGACACACCAACATAATAATACAATTTTTCAACTTTATGTTGACAATAGAGATCTACGTGAACTAACTTCCGTTCGCCTCGCATTTACCAACTTACTCCCCCAGTCAAGCGTGCGTAAAGAAGTTTTACTTCAATATAAAGGACACGGTATGGTTTTGTATGGGAGTTGGTACTTGGTAACCAACCACACAGTGACTTATATTATTGTGTAGTGTAATTATTGTAGATAATGTTCAGCCCATAAAATAATTTTATGACACCGCCATTTAATTGTAATTTTAATTTAAAAAAATAGTAGTAGAAAACAAATCTATATTTACTGGCATCACCAAGTGATGCATGGCAGCCCCACAGAAGTCGAGCGCCAAGGATGGGAATCGAGGATCTATAAATGGGAAAATCGATTATCCAGAATAATCAAACATTGTGAATCGATTTGATATTTATATATGAGATATTTCAAACGCCTCTTATTGAGTACCTAGTTTACGTCACCCTTTTTCTAACTGACCTTATCGAACTCAATGAGCTCTATAGGCATAAAAGTCGTATGATGGTATTCATAAATACGATGCATCATCATTTAATATATAGGCGGAGCTAGGTTTTAATAAACTTAAATCTTCGACCGCCTTGACAGCTTTCGTGGTGTGGTGGTTGAGCAGGTTGGCTCAAAACCTGGAGGCACGCAGGTTCGATTCTCATGGTGAGACAAGTATTTGTGCACAGGAGAATAAAAACGCATTTTCTTGGAATTCGTGTTGTGGGACCATGATCTTCGAAGTTCCTGGGTCTTTAGATACAGGGAATCCTGGTAAGGGTCCAGGATCTATGTATGTGATCGTTGAGTCTCATTTATTTATCTAGGAATCCATTTAAAAATATATAACTACCTAACCTGCCCAACAATTTTCTAATCACGAGTGTTTTAAGCCTGCTTTGTTTGTTTTGAGCATAAATTAACTTTAATATTTTATTCCTGAATCAATAATGATAAAAACATACAAGCCTCTCAAATAATAAAAAGGAAAAGAAATACGATCTAAAAAGTCAATCGGTGTATTCAATTAATCGATCTTCATACAAAATGTGAATAATGAAATAATCGTAAACCCATCATACGATGGACATCCCTATTTCAAATCAAAATGCCGGTAACCTCACTGTCGCACTACGCTGCTAGTTCGTTTGTTGTATTTGGATGTGATGGGATGTGTGATCGACGTACTAGGCGATAACGCCTAGTACATCGAGTTGAGATTGCCCTCCTCCGCCCAGTGCGAGACTTCGCGCCCTATACCAAACTTCGCCAAAAGACAGTTTTGTTTTGTTGTGATTGTGAACAAGAACATTGACTTCGCGAAAGACGCTGTTGTTCGTTGTGTGCTCTACAGTGCTATTGTGCATATTATCGATCAAAGGTATTGAGCTGCGCCCTGTTTACGTATGTAAAAAGTAGTATTTCATACTTAATTATGCCTATAGAATTACTTGTCGTATCGATATTTTTCTAACATGTGGTAATTTTTTTTCCAGACTGGTCTCAATATGGCTGTCTGTATAAACTAGTATACTTCTGCGGTCTGCCGTGCAATTGCATGAATACTGGGCTATAGAGCTTAGCCCTGAACATCTTTTGGTTGTTGAGAAATGGTGCGGACGTGTGGTAAGCACTTGGTTTAACTTTATTTAATCAGCCATCAAGTTAGGACTTCATACATTGGTATTACTAACCGTCGGTCTGGTACCAACTTTGAACTTCAGAAGGAAGTAATTTTATTCTAATGATGATTAATGTTGCAGGTAACTGATAGTGACTGTCTGCCATGAATGTGACATCCTTGTGGCAAGTGAGGCTGAAAACCGTGTGGAGTCTCAAGATCACTCACATCATAGCAACTTGGATACTTGTGTGTATGCATATTTTGTGGAATATCTTTGGGTATAAGAAGCGAAGAGATGAATTACATTGCAATTCAAATATTCCCATGATAGGTAATAAACAGGTTTTTGTTACTTCTATTATTAATACCCATTTTGTATCAGCTATCATTTATAAGCAAAATATACATATTCTACTGATATCTAGTGAACCTGTGAAGCACTTATTTACTGATATTATCCGTGAGCTGCTTTCATCACAGCAAGTTGAAGTCAATCCAGTGACAAGACATCCTCCATCTATTCTTCTGCTTTCTATAGCCCTTATGAGTGATAATGCAACTAAGCAAATGTTGAAAGCCTTGAAGTCATTCTATCATACAACCTGTTTTTACTTCAATAAATTGCAATAACAATAATATGGTAATAATTATCTTTCTAGATTCCTGATGAAGTTTTTGCATGCAATGCTTGTTGGATCCGAGCCCACGAAAATATCGCCCATCAACCTGTTGAACCTTTTGCACTAACATCTCGTGAACCTGCTGTGCACATATGATGACAATGTGTGGTATCTGGGATGGGCTAGGTTTCAAGATAGTTTGGCACCACCTGCTAGCTTCCTGGATGGGATTTTGATGAGGGAAGATGTTAAAAATAAATAATTGGTTGTTAGATTAAGAATGTCTTTTTGTTTTGTAACCCTATAGGCTGTAGGTATGCACTGGCTACTTAGGAAAGAGAAAAGGCTTAACCTCCAATACTTATACTAATTCTACGGCCTAAGCACTTGAAGCTCATTTAACCTAGCTCACGTCTTATTATTTTATATTGTACCTACATAGCAAACGAACATACACCCTCCAAGAGGTTATTTCTACCAAAGAGATGTAGTATTAGTTCCTGCGTAGTTTCTACAAGAAAACGTTTCTACTTTCTAATATAAAGGTACTATTTTTAGCTCTGGCTGCGCTAGTATAATTATACGGAATTAACAAGACAAGAAAAAAACAATAAATAAACCGTTTGAAATTATATAATGAATGTCACTGTCACTCATTGGTAGTTCACAGTTTTTTTTTTGGTGTTGTCATGTTGTTTTGGCTTAGCGCAAACCATTTATTTTTCTATTTTTTAAAACCAAATTAAATAAAATTGGCGGTACCATAAAATATATCAAGTACATATTCAAGAAGCCCATTAAATAAGCTTTCCATTGATATGCATTTTGTACCTGTTGGAGGCCGAGTACCGTTATGGAACATGTCCTTTAACTGGTATGTACTGTACTGTGTAATATAGTGAGTGTAGCCTCAGTGAAGACTTGACTCAATTATCACACTAATATTATAAAGGCGAAAGTTTGTACGTGTGTTTGTGTGTATGTTTGTATATATGTATGTTTGTTACTCTTTCACGCTCAAACCACTGAATGGATTCGGATGAAATTCAGTACCAAAATAGCTTATACACTGGATGAACATATAGGCTACATTTTATCCCGGAAAAATGAAATTTTCCCGTGGGATGAGCAAATACTTAAAATACTTTTTATCCACGGGTGAAACCGCGGGGCGCAACTAGTAGTCCATATTTGTTGAAAAATACGGCTTCTATTCGACTACGTATATTATCCGGACAGATGACACAAATTTTGCGAGTTGAAGCAGAGACCACGTGGTTAAAGTTTTTGGTGTACCCGGACAGGTGAAACAAATTTTGCGAGTTGAAGCAGAACTTCGCGCAGTTAAATATTTAGCATTCCAAACATTAGCTGTAAAAAGAAAGATGCCGATTACTCTGTCAATAAGAGCTGGGCTCTAAAATATATTTAAATCACCCGACATCGATTCTTCGAACATCTGTTATTATAATTCACTCTATTTTATTATGCACTAGTTGTGCCCCGCAGTTTCACCCGCGGTTAGATAGTATTTTTATTATTTACTCATCCCACGGGAAAATTTCACTTTTCCGGGATAAAATGTAGCCTATATGTTAATCTAGTGTATAAGCTATCTTGGTACTGAATTCCATCTAAATCCGTTCAGCCCATTGAGCGTGAAGGAGTAACAAACATACACACATACACACAAACACACATACAAACTTTCGCCTTTATAATATTAGTGTGATGCAGTCTTTACCTTTAACTGTGAAGACAATTAGGAATGTTTCCTTTTATTCCTCATTTTCCCATCACCATTCCACTACCTGACTACTAGACACTCGGCTAAGCGCCATCCTTTCGTGGTCGAAATACCACCCATTCGTACCAAGCGATTTGACTCAACGTTCTTAATTAGAACGGCTAAGGAATGGAATGCCCTGCCAGCGTCTGTGTTTCCGGCGAAATATGACCCGCGCGTGTTCAAGAGAAGAGTGAATAGGTATTTACTTGGCTAGCATGCTACACCTCCGATCGCATCGTCACTTCTCATCAGGTGAGAGCGCGGTCAAATGCTAGACAAGTTTGAAGTAAAAAAAAATAAAAAATAAATTGTGTTATCGGATCTAGCTATGGTGAACATTATATTGATAATCGTGATAAATAAATAAATAAAAAAACAATAAACTTTCTTACCCATTAAAAACACAGTTAAACTTTTGAGCATGATTAAAAAATAAATAAAACGAAAATAAAAATTAAAAACAAAACTCAATTCTATAAAAACAACTTTAAATTATTGTACTGTTTAATGTAAAACTCTATATCAATTATTTTAAATAAATAAATTAGTAATTGTTTATTATTATTAAACTACACGCAAGACGCAAGCGCAGATCTACGGCCGGCGCTTGGCGCGCGATTAAAGCTAGGATTGGATTAGCCTGCGATTTGGAGTTAGGCCGTAGAATGTAATCTGTATACAGGGGATGTGATATGCGAGAGATAGCCAAACAGTTTTTTGATGGTTCCGTATAAAAATGTAGTTTATTCAAAGGAAAAAACACGCGGTTCACAAATTATATGATTAACAATTACTGAATGGCTCAGGCCGTCCGATAGACCTTGAATTGCATAGGTACACTAGCTTCTGCCCGCGTGGCCTATAGGAAAATAATTCAACCACCCATTTCACCCTCTTAGGGGTGGAATTTCGGAAAGCTCTTTTTTAGTGGATACCTACACTTTACAAAGAACACAACCTCCAAATTTCAAGTCTCTAGGACCAGCGGTTTAGGCTGTGCGTTGATATATAAGTCATTCCGTTAGTCAGTCAGGACTTTTATATATATAGAAGATATTACGTTTTTTTTAACTAGAAATTGATTTCACTAATTCAACTCTTCATATAGGAAATTTTTTTAAGTGTTATTTTTAATTTATGAACAGGTGTTTGCGTTATAAATGCAATCGGCGAACCTTAATTCCTTTGTAATTAAAAATTCCAAAGTAACCATGCACATAACTAAAAAGTGTTCTAAACTGTCAAATCGATACAGAATTATCTTCCTACCATTTTTTTTTCTTTAGATTTGTTTGCGTTTTCAATGAAGTTACGTGTTACAGATAATACAATCTAAGATCACGTCGACTGACTCTGCGAGCATACCTTATTAAGCTGTATAACAAAAACAAATTTAACGGCATCTTTTTTAGATCGTTGTTATCTGAGAGAGAAGAGATGGCGGAAAATAAGCTTCCGATACTTTACCTGGGAAGAAATAATTGTAACATTTCACATAGCAAAATTAAGGATTCATAAAATAAATAAATATTGGTGGACATTTCACACGCCATCTAGCCCCAAACTAAGCAAAGCTTGTACTATGGCAGCCAGGTAATTGATATAATACTCAGACACTTTTTGTTTGTAAATACATGCATAATAGTATAATTCATAACACAAATGTTTGTCCTGGGTGGAAGATACAACCTGCAACTCAGAAAGCGGGGTTACTACCAATTAATGGGCTTGTCAAATTCCTACTGCCTCTAATTGATTTATTGCACACCGCGGTCCCTATGATGCATGTGGTGTCAGTTTCCGTGTGACAAGGTCGGGTCACGGCCTTGCTGCATGCCATAGTAGCGCTTGTTGCTTAGACTTTAAAGGTAATTATTAATGAGAAAGTAGACAGGATTAATTAGGAATTTGGACACATTTTTTGCTGAACGTAGCATTGACTTTATAGAGGACGAGCTTCTGCCCGCAGCTTCACCCGCGCGCGGTCTATGGGAAAATAATTGAACCACCCATTTCACCCTCTAAGGGTGGAATTTCGAAAAATCCTTTCTTAGCGGATGCCTACGTCTAAACATCTACCTGCATGCCAAATTTCAGCCCGCTCCGTCCAGTGGTTTGGCTGTGCGTTGATAGATCACTATATTAGTCAGTCAATCAGTCAGTCACCTTTGAGTTATATATATTTAGACTAGCGGCCCGTCCCGGCTTCGCACGGGTGGAAAATTATTTTGTTAACATTTTAGCCTAGACGTACAGCAAATGTAGCCTATGCTAATCAGTGATAATGTAGCATTCAAATGGCGAAAGAATATTTAAAATCGGTCCAGTACTTTTTGAGCCAATTCGTTACAAACATACGTACAAATCTTTCCTCTTTATAATATTAATATAGACTGATTGATTTTGAACTTTTTTTCTTGATATATAGATTTTGAAGTAAAACTTCATTACACACGCTTGACTTGGGAGTAAGCTGGTGAATGCGAGAGGGAGATATAAGTTAGTGAATATAGAAAGAGAGAGAGAGAGAGTTATGTTTCATATATTACTGTAGGGGCAAGACAGAGTTGTACTAGTTACGTAGATATCCATTGTCAATATAACAAAGTAAAAATTAATAAACTAAAGCAGCCTTATTAATAAACACGAACTAGCTTTAGACTAGTTACACCATCTTTGGTCTCTTATGATCCAGCTAAATATTCCTGTAGCAAAAAAGGACAAAAGCTGAAGTTTCTAATCCGAGACTAATACCCGTTTATTAATGAGGCTGAAGAAGTTTTACTTAAGTCGCGTGGTCTAAAGCACACTCTTTTTTTTCAATTGGGAACGTATTCCTTTGCCTCTCTTGGTACACACGGACTCTTAAATAGGTCATAATCATGTCCATATTTCTAATCGTGCCAATCAAAATCATGTGCGTTACACCCTTGGCATTATATCGTAGTTCCTGAAACCTTGACACCTTACGTTACGTTACGATTATTAAGACTCAATTTGGGCATATTCTAGAGCTATATATTTAGCTATACATTTGAGCATATTGTGCCGGATTTCTTCCACCAATAGTGAGAAAGAGAACTGCTTTTTTTCAAACTCTCATATTGTAATGGGCTTGCTATATATTATTTGACAATAAGCACTTTGTAATTTTATATGCTTAGTGAAATAACTTAATTTTAAGTACCTAACATAATTTAGACTTGTAAAAGTGCTAAAATTAGCCTATTTGCAATAAATCTTTTGACTTTGACTATATCGAAACATCACCATGGAATATTTGAAATGGACCAATCAATATTACATACTAGCTTCTGCCCGCGGCTTCACCGACGTATAGATGCCTATAGGAAACGATTTTTTTGCATAGATAATTTAACCACCCATTTCACCCTCTTAGGGATGGAATTTCAAAAATTCTTTCTTAGTGGATACCTACACTTTACAAAGAACACACCCTATTATTTTATGTCTCTAGGACCAGCGGTTTAGGCTGTGCGTTGATATATAGGTCACTCAGTCAGTCAGGACTTAGAATTTTATATGTATATAGATAACGGACATTTTAGGTAGGACTTTTCTGCTTTCTTTTTTTAATAATAATAATAATAATAACACCCAACGATCACATACATAGATCCTGGACCCTAACTAGGATTCCCTGTGTCTAGGGGATTTAGAAACTACGAGGACCATGGTCCCACTACACCCAGATACAGAACAAGTATTAGAGCTTTTTTTTTCTGTGCACGAATACTTGTCCTGCCGCGGGAATCAAACCCACCGCCTCAGGGTTATGACCCGATCTGCTCAACCACTACACCACAGAGGCGGTTTTATTGTTTAAAAACTTATAATTTGTTCTTGAATAAATATAACAATAAAAAAATATAAAATAAAAAGTTACTGTACTTACATTTATTATAAACTAGCAGCCCGTCCCGGCTTCGCTCGGGTGGACGTTTATTTATTAAACATTTTATAATATACGAAAAACAATGTATCACGCACCGGCGCCATCTACTTAAAATGTTGGTTTGTCCTGAATTTTTCCTGAATTTTCTTTGCTATAAACCTCACGGAGCCCGAGACCTTTCCAACGAATGCAAAACCGTGGAAATCGGTTCGTGCGTTCTGGAGTTATAGCGTCAGGAAGGAAAACCCGACTTATTTTTATATAGTAGATTAATTAGTTAATTTAAAGTATTTTACTTACGGCTATATTAGGTATGCAAAGTTGCTGCAAACCTACACATTACCAAAGCTAACCAAGTATGTTTAGTATGTCCAAAATAACGGTCAGTGGATGGGGCATTGAAGTGTCTCGCGAAGGCCACAGTAACCAATTATATATTTGCTCTCCATTTTAAAGCTTTAGGGTTCAACTGGACTCCCGACGAACGAGTCATGCAGATTGTAGGAACTACTATTTTTTTTTAAATATTTTTGCGATTAAAATCATATGATATTGGCAGGAAACTATTATACCTTATATAAGCCACTAGCATAATATTGTTATTTACTTATTGGCAAATAAATTACTATTACTATTAACTTTTAATCTTTTCTAACTTTATACCGGGTGGCCCAACTAGTGACGTCAATAATTTTTTTTTAGTTTTTTTTTAGGGGGGGGGGTTTAGTGGGTTCGAGTCCCACATACCCCCTGCCACCACGGGGGTGTATGTGGAAGTGCGAGGGCATTTCCCCCCCTCAAAAAAGAAAAAAAAGGCCTTTGAAGGCGAATAGGCTAAAAATTGTTAAAGCATGATTTAAGCGTCAAACTTTTTTATCTACTTTTTATTATTCTTATGGTAAATTGAACTTAAAAATGGGGTAGGAAGGTTCTAAAGTGACGACCACGAAGCGGTACACGCAGCATTTTTTAAGTAAAACTTTTTTACGCACGCTTGACTTGGGGAGTAAGCTGGTGAATGTGTAATGAGGCGATCGAAAGTTAGGGGGCACCTTAAAGTGAAGCCATTTTAATACAAATTTTTAACTTTGTCATGATGACAACGGATATATACGTGAACAAACTTCAACTTCCGTTCTATTTTTTAATTACTCAATTTTTTTGTACAGAACCCATCTTCCTTTAAAAAACCTGATTGTCTGATTAATTAGATTTAGTAACTGACCATTCGTGACAGCCGCAGGTAGCGATAGGTGTTCATAAATGGGGTGCTAGGTCAACCGTGTTGATATAGGCAAAACTACTTTTGTAAGCAGTTTTTTATAAATAACAAGTAGGCAAAGTCATTGATGCCCGCACTCTATTAAATACAAATTAGCTATGCAATACTTTCCCTTTTTTCTATGCGTCTGTTTAAATTCGTGTCAACTTGGTAGACCAAATGATGAACGCTCATTGGTTGCCTGTTGATCATCAGCTGGCGCAATGCTTTTCAATAATTTTTAGTCATTGCATCATTGTCATCTGCAAATGAGAAAGTGAGAAAGAGAACATCTTTTTTTTCTCTCAGATATTGTAATTGGCTTGCTATTATTTATAATAGCAATAATAATAAATGACAAGTACTGTAATTTTTATACGCTTAGTACAATAACTTAATTTTAAGTAAACCTAATTTAATTTTTGACTTGTAAAAGTGCTAAAAATAGCCTGTTTGCAATAAATCCTTTGACTTTGACTTTGACAGGATTGCAAATTGCAAAGGCTTAATAGAGACATTAAGAAGCGTGTTATTGTACACATTCTTAGATAATTCGATGTAGAAGTTAAAGTTAAATTCAAATTATTTACAAAACGGTTAAATCTTTCCTTGAGCATCAATCGACGACTGAGCATAGTGTGATAATCTCATAGATATTGTCACTGTCAAATACAAAGATATGCCAACATGTCAATTCAATTGTCATGTTTTGTCAAATAAAAAAAGTCATAACAATCGATTGCTTGGTTTGTAAACAAGGCGTATTGTGCGATTTTTATCAAAAATGCGATGATATTTCCACTACAATACAAACCTAAACAAACACTGGCACTGGTTCAAAAGAGTTTCACATTAAAATGAGCAACATATACATCCAAGAACCACCAGCTTTGGGAAAGGTAAGCTCTGTTACAATTGTAAAACTAACCCTGTCTACTGAAAATATTTGATATATTGCTAATTTAGCACTGATTAGCATACGCATACGCTAATATTAGTGGATACAAGCTATGTTCCTTAATCATTATATTTATAATCAGATATTTTTGAGGTTAGCTTTGGTTTTATGCATATAACATGGCTCATATTCAAACCTGATAGCTCAGTTGGTAGTAACTGTACCTTCTGAACTGCTGGTTGTGGATTCAATTCTCACTGAGGACAAAAGAATGACTAAAAAAAAAATTTGGTATAGCCTCTGTGGTGTAGTGACTGAACAAGTCGGCTTATAACCCGGAGACAGCAAGTTTGATTCTTGCGACAAGACAAGTATTTGTGCATAAGAAAAAAGCATCACCAAATTATGACAAAACTTATTTCTTTCTTATTGAAAGAAGACCTAGACTATATTTCTCCCAGCTGTTCAAATGAATAAGCTAAACCTAATTCCAGGTGCTATTGAAAACAACAGTTGGTGAAATCGACATTGAGCTATGGACAAAAGAGGCGCCGAAAGCATGCCGGAACTTCATACAACTATGTATGGAAGGATATTACAATGGTAAGTATCAAAAATACATTTTCAAGGGCTTTGGCTGTTGATCTATACCAACTTTTATGTTAAAAAAAGGCACCCATTTGCTAAAACTGGAAGCCAACCAGGTCAAAGGCACTGCTGGGATGGGAGCCCCTTAGGCTCTTGGCAGGGGGAGATAACCAACAAGCACCTAAAGAGCATCTTCCTCCTTGGTAAATTAAAAATATCATATTAAAATATTCTGAGAATGCACAATACACCCCATGTGAGATGTCAGTGCAGGCCTTACTGCCCTCAAATAGAATTAGAATTAGAATATTCTGCGAACACCAAGACCGCACACACAAAGAAGTGGAAAGATGTCCACATGTGATATATAAAACATTGTTATTTTCAGGTACAATATTCCACAGAGTTGTGCCAGATTTTATAGTGCAGGGTGGTGATCCAAACGGCGATGGAACTGGAGGAGAATCTATTTATGGTGCCCCTTTTAAAGTAAGTTACAATTGGTTTAATCACAAAAAAATTAAACAAGCCTTAAACTAGTGTTAAACTCCTTTTTTATATTGTTAAACACATGTTTGTCGTCTTTCTGAGCCTTGTTTATGTATTTGTTATAACATAACATTTTAAAAGAACAATGGAAAATATTTAAAAATGCTTGACCCCTTATGTATATGAAGGTGG
Source organism: Ennomos fuscantarius (assembly GCA_905220475.3). Lineage (NCBI taxonomy): Eukaryota > Metazoa > Arthropoda > Insecta > Lepidoptera > Geometridae > Ennomos > Ennomos fuscantarius. The sequence continues at coordinate 5,362,835 of HG992050.1, read as the reverse complement.
TACTAAATGTTAGATGGAAAATAGCAGACACCTACAAGAAAAAACTGTTAATCATATTTGATTTTATTTGAGTTCTTTACGGTTAGAGAATGGGATCTCTAAATGGGTTTCAAATTTCGATATCTTGCAAAAAGTGAATGTTGTCCGGTTGTAATTCTTTTAAAATAATTACTAAGCCTGCTGTGCCCAGCACCCTACTTGCAGCTTCGCATATTCCTGCAGCGCGCAGTGCGCTAGGCATGATACTTCGCAACAGGGCACATTAGTTCGTTAGTTCCCAGTTCGTGAAAGAAAATCGCTAATGGTCGCGTTCCCGCTTATCTTAAACTTAAAAGAGCGACCTACTAGAAGCGCGCTCTTGTTTTGTTTCCATGCTCTGAGTATATAATTATGTTGACGATTCTGAGTATATAATTATGTTAACGATTACCATTGTATTGCAATCTTTGTTGCTTCTATTTTAAAATGACTAAGTACATTTTTCTTGATTTCGGTTCTTTATTTAAAAAATGCGCGGCACCGTCATATGAGCGGAAGCGCACCCCGTAGTTCGCTCTGCTCAAGTAGAGATTTCATTTAATTTTTAATCTTTTTCTGAATGAAATCTCGTCTTGAGCAGAGGTTAGCGTAGTTCTGTACGAGCCTTAGGTACCCTATTACAGAACGATGCTCAGTCATTGATCGCCGCAAATTTCATTCAATAATCAATCACTTTATGAATGAAATCTCTGCTTGAGCACCGATCAATGACTGAGCATCGTTCTGTAATACGGACCTTAGTCTCGGAGAAAGAACGACTGAACTAAGATTCGACGCAAATGAGATCTAGTTCCCGTAATCGCTTTCAGAACTAGGAACTAAAGGTTGAACTAGTTCGCGAACAAATCTTGTTTACTACTCTTGTAACTTTGTCAACTCTTTTCCATCCAGGATGAATTCCACTCACGTCTCCGTTTCAACCGGCGAGGTTTGGTCGCTTCAGCCAACGCTGGCAAAGATGACAATGGCTCCCAATTCTTTTTCACCCTAGCAGCCACCCCTGAGCTGCAGAACAAGCATACCATATTTGGAAAGGTTACCGGTAAGAACATAATATATATACAATATTGTACCTCGGTATTTCGTCATTTCTTGACCAATTTTTAAAATTTTAATATTTCAAAAAATACAATAATTTCACAACTGTCAAAATTAGTTAAGCAAATTCTGTACAATAAAACCAACACCAGGTATTCCTGGTGCTGGTGCATTAAGCAAGTTTTTTGTTCAAAATAATGTAAATATGCATTATTGTGCATTTTAATTTTTTTTCCATAACACATTCATTTTTGAATTTCTTTTAGATTGGTATGATAATTTTTTTAATCCAAATTGTTTTAGTGCTTTGGTTTTTAAATCAATATAACTGAAAAAATTATGTGATGTTAATATCATCCAAGTATTTCTCAGTGTTTAATTAAGGGTACAGATTGAAATCAATGTAACTCCGGTATATATCGGCAAAGAATCGGTTTTACCAAGTGCAAGCAGTAGTGTAAATACTACTTGACTATTGACTAGCCTGATAGCTCAGTTGGTAGTAACCCTGCCTTCTGGAATGTGGGTGGTGGGTTTGATCCCCACCCAGGACAAACATTTGTGTGATGAACATCGATGTTTGTTCTGTGTCTGGGTGTTATATTGTATTCTATGTATGTATTTACAAATGAAAAAGTAAGTATTGTATCAGTTATCTGGTTCCCATAGTACAAACATGGCTTATTTTGGGACTAGATGGTGCTGTGTGAAATAGTAATAATAATTTATTTGCCAATAAGTAAATAACAATCTTATGCTAGTGGCTTATGTTAGGTAAAATTTCCTACTATTAAAAAAAAACAGTTGGTAACTATTTACAGTTAGGTAGGTAAGTTACAAACATAAGATATCTCAGCACTTTAGCATCCATACTAGGTTACCCTGTATTACGTTTGCTAAGCTTCCGTGAAATGTCCGCTGATAAAGTCAAAGTCAAAAGATTTATTGCAAATAGGCTAATTTTAGCACTTTTACAACTCAAAATTATATTAGGTACTTAAAATTAAGTTATTTCACTAAGCATATAAAATTACAAAGTGCTTATTGTCAAATAATATATAGCAAGCCCATTACAATATATGAGTATGAAAAAAAAAATGCAGTTCTCTTTCTCACAACTGGTGCAAGCAATCCGCAATAGAAAACTTTGATCCGAAGCTTCGATTACAACTGTAAAGAAGAAGCTACAAGAAACTTTACAGTGATATTTATTTATTTCTTGGCAGCAGAATAACTGACAAATTTAATTTAATTTAATTTTTAGTTTAATTTAATTAAATTTTAATTTAATTTAATTTAATTTTTAATTTAATTTAATTTAATTTAAATAAATTTTTAGTTTAATTTAATTAATAATTTAATTTTTATTTATATTAATTAATAATTTAATTTTTAATTTAATTTAAAGTGTTGGTGACCTAGACGAACATCGCAGAATAGTCCTACCACCTAGCAAATGTTAGTATGGATTTATGTAACAATACCTTGCATTTCCAGGTGAAACAATATACAATGTCCTGAAATTGACGGATGGTCTGATAGGCCCAGATGACCGTCCCGACCACCCTCACAAGATCACAAGCGCCACCGTTCTAATTAACCCCTTCACCGACATCACCCCAAGAGTCGCGGAGAAGATTGAAGAACAAGCGCCGAAGAAGAAGAAACGGGAACGGCAAGCCGTCAAGTGAGTTGAAGATATAAAAGCTTGTCTTTTTTCGTGTACACTTTTTTTTTATGTTAAGGAATGACGTGACGAGCTAGCCGTTCGCCTGATGTTAAACGACACGGCTGCCCATATCAGCTGCAGTGTCACTCGGAACTCTAAAGTATAGAGTTTCGCGTGACACTGCACTGCGCACGTCAACCTGAGACATCAGCACAATCTAGTAATAAGATTACTAAACTGTGAGATCAGATCATAAAGTCTCATTTGCCCAGTAATTTCACTAGCTACAGTGCCCTTCAAACTGGAACACAACAGTGCTTGCGCACTACTGCTTGGCGGCAGAATAACTGGCAAAGCGGTGGTACCTACCTAGATGAACTTTGCAGTAAAGTCCTACCACCTAGTACCACTACCACTTTAACAGCCTTATTAATAAACGGGTATTAGTCTCAGGTTAGTTACTTCAGCTTTTGTCCTTTTTTTGCTACTGAAATATTTCGCTGGATCGAAAGAGACAAAAGATAGTGTAACTAATCTAAAGCTAGTTCGTGTTTATTAATAAGGCTGTAAGGTTCTTAAAAAAGATTTCAATTAAATATCCATTTTACTGTTACCATGTTACCATTTTTGACTTTGACTTCACCAACAAATTTATTTAATCTGTGTGACATTTCTCTGATGTACAATTACTTGCCCTGCCGAATCGAACCCGCCACCTCGGGGTTATAAACCGGCGTGGTCATTCACCACACCATAGAGGCTGTCAACATTAAACTGCACCATAATAACACTATATATATAATATTATAAAGGCGAAAGTTTGTATGTGTGTTTGTGTGTATGTTTTTTACTCTTTCACGCCCAAACGGCTGAATGGATTTGGATGAAATTCGGTACCAAGATAGCTTAAACTCTGGACTAACATATAGACTACATTTTATCCATAGCAAATAATTAAAATACTTTTTATCCGCGGGTGAACCGCGGGGCGCAACTAGTAAACAAATAAATAAACGCGCAGCCGTAAACTGCGCAGATAAGCTTCAATGATTATCAATTCCCATATAAATTGTTCTAGAAACTTCGGTCTGCTCTCATTCGGGGAAGAGGCTGAAGAAGAAGAAGGGGAGGCTCAAGAATACCGCGGGAAGCCGAAGTCTACCCACGACCTGCTGCACGACCCCAAGCTTAGCAAATTGACAGCTGCAGGTACAATGACTGACTGATGTGTGGGTGTGAGTGTGTGCCTGTGTGTGTGCGTGTGCGTGCGTGTGTGCGTGCGTACGGGCGTGAATGCGTGCGTGCGTGTGTATGTGTTACTGTGGCTGTAGCATCGTAGCTCCCGAACGGATGAACCGAATTTGATTTTTAAGTGATTTATTTTCTAAGATAAATAACGGCTAAACTCACGTCAATGAAAAGTAGAAATTACTCCGACCAGGTTTCGGACATATCGATGTCCTTCTGGAAGCCAGTTACTAACGCACGTAACGCAGTTACGTGCTGACGCTCGCGAAAGCCGCCGCGTTATTTACCTTATAAAATGTGTCATACTCACGATAGTTTTCAAACTTTTAAGTGAATCATCGTGTTTTTACGTTTTTTTTTAATGAAAATCGGCCCAAGATGGTCGTCGCCACAATACTTACATAATTTTTCACAACTCCCTCAATACGGGTATCAAATAAAAGGGCATAGGGCAACAAAATAAACTATGATACATATCAAATCCAAGATGGCTGCCAACACAAAATGCCGAATAACATTTTTATTTTGGTTTCGGGATTTTTATAAATGTTTCCTTTAATTATAGCTTGTTATCAGAGGCTGACATTTGATCACGGTCTCTATTGATGTTCAGTGATGACGCGGTCGATGATGGAGAATGCTTGTCTAGAAATACCGGTTAATTATAGCCAAAAAAACTTCCAGATTATTTTTGTCAAGAAACAAAGACTGTAGTAAGGTGTTGTTACTGTAGTAGAGAGTAGTTACTGATTTATCCATGTCACATTATAACTAGCTGGAAAAATAGTTTTTTCTTAAACATGCGCGGAAATATTATCATTACTTTTGAATAAAGAACGCGAAGTGTCATATTTAGGCAGACTGAAAAACCGAAATCACTTCCCGGCGCATACTTTGAATTTGGAACGAAGAGCGCACCAGCAATGTTGTATGAAACGGTGTGCTGTTTGAATTTAGAACTCTTTCATCTATCGTACACATTGCGTTCTCGTGGCTGTATAGCCACAGATGCGTTTACCTTTCGGCACAAACTGTAAATTAAATAAAAATTGGCGTTAGCGCAGTTCGTTGTTATTTGGTTAATAAAAATAAATTAAAATGAGTTCCGATGATTCTGAAAGTGAAAATGAAATGGACATTGACTGCACTCCACCAGATTTAAGATCGGAAGCTAAATTAGCGATGGAAAACCTGCTTTCAGCGAAATCAAAAGAAAATTAAATTTATTATGTAAACGGCCCTTTTTTATTTCCTTGAATTTTTTTAAGAAAAGCACTATATATGCCTTGGTTGAAATGGCAATTGCCTATTTCGCTGCCTTTGCAATAATGTACTTTTTTTTTAGTTATTAGTTTGATCACGGTAGTCGTAAAAATGTATGCAATATTTACTGCCCTACTTAATTCATTCTACTTTCATATTATCCAAGCATTATTTGAACCAAGTCACGCTTAGTCTCATTTTGTCCATATCTCATTTTGTCGTATGTTTCATTATTTCCAATGTTATTTTAGTCCAATTCTTATTTTGTCCAAGTTTTCTTTTATCCCTGTCTTATTTTTTCAAATCTTGCTTTCCAATTTTCATTTAGTAGTTTTGTTTTATCCCTGTCTCATTTTATCAAATCTTTCTTTCCAATTTTCATTTAGTCCAATTCTTATTTTGTCCAAGTTTTATTTTATCCCTGTCTCATTTTGTCCAAATCTTGATTTCCAATTATCATTTTGTCCAAATCTTATTATCTGATTATTATTTAGTTCAAGTCTTATTGAATGAAACACATATACATAATTCTAAAGGTACCTAGATCTTTTACATACATACAGAAGCTAGATCCATAATTTTTCTTTAATTTACAGAATTAGAACTAACAACGGCCACGGACGAAACAAAAGAAATAGAGAAGAAAAAACAAGAGACAGAATTAGCCGTATCAAACATTAAAGACAAACTTAGCTCAAAAAAAGATAAGAATAAAGAAGATATTGGCACTAAGAAAAATCAAGATGGGAAAAAGAGAGAGAGCAGTTTAGAAAGAGATAGCAAAAGAAAGAAGGGCGATAGCGATAAGAAAAGTCAAGAAGAAAGTGAGAGTTCAGAAGAAGAGTATTATTTGGGGAAAGATAGAGACATCGAAAGGCAGAAAGAGACGTAATAGTAACAATATTATTTTAAAAATTCACACTTATTATATAATTATTATTTAATCTTTGTAAAAACCTGCATTCTTTTATTTCAGGGACAGAATAAGAAAAGAAATAAGATTATTAAAAAAGGAGATGAAAGATAGCAAAGAAGAAAAAGTCAAAGAACAGAAGGAGCAAGAAGCAAAGAGCAGTGAAAAGAGTTTGGAAGAAGAAAACGAGATGTACAAAAAGTTTGTCGAGGAACAAGAAAAATACAAGAAAATGAAAGAAAAAATACCTAAAAAAGGACCTGCAAGGTAAATAACATTTTTATTTTATAATATTATTATTTCTGTGGAAATAGTCGGGATCTAAAGCCACTCGTTTTTTTTTATTTACTGTGAAATTAGTTATTTGTATATCCATTAATTTTTTATAATATTTCTATATTTCTAGAACTATAACTTAACATTCAATTAATGTATATTATTTTTTTTAATTTATGAGTGCTCGTGTTGTGTCAAGTGTCAGTGAAAGTGTCAAAATCGAAATTTCCAGACGGCGTATGAAGATAACAAAGAAATCTTATAAAAAAAAACCGTGGATCAAGAATTTATACGAAAACCGCGACTACCCTGACAACTACACACACCCGAAATTTCTCGAAGACCTCCGAAAAAACATCTACGCAGAAAAATACACCTTGACACAAGCGATCAAAGGCTCATTTCGCGTTGTTCTAAGACTCTGCATATGTGTGCTATACGCTATCCTATTCGTGTACATGTACAACGATTTCGTTCACACATACACGGTTATTTACATATGTGTGAGTGTTACGATTTTTAGCTACATACTGTATATTTATATACGAGGCTGTTCTTTAATTAAACATTTAAATACAGTTTTAGTGTACTTAGTTATAGGTTATTTGCTGTCACCTATTTTACATACTTTGACAGATACAGTCAGCACAGATACAATATATGCTTGGTCTGTCATTATGATGATGATACATTTGATTTTTTTCGACTATGACGTTCCCGCCGCTTTAGTGTCAAAGTCTTTATCAATAAACGCTGCGATTTTTGCTTCAGTCTGTCTTGTATCAAGACTATCAACGCCGTTCGATGCTTTTGTTCTACTTACCGTGTCTGTTTTATTCTTTGTTCTTAGCCCCCAATTTGTACAAGTATATTTACATACGAAATTATTTTTGTATATTTTTTTTGTTATTCTATTTTTAACTTTAGGCAGTTTGTATACGGTTTCTAGTACAATGTTTTGTTATTTTGTGGTTTTGGTTTTAGTTTTGAGCGGTTATTGTCCGGCTATGTTCGTTAAATGGCAGAGTTATAAGGACAATAAGTATGGGCCGTGGGATGAGGCGATCATTAATGATTCAGATGATATCGACGAGTGTTTGGGGAATGAAGGGAAGTGAAAGACGACGAGTGTTTGGGGAATGAAGGGAAGTGAAAGACGACGAGTGTTTGGGGAATGAAGGGAAGTGAAAGACGACGAGTGTTTGGGGATTGAAGGGAAGTGAAAGACGACGAGTGTTTGGGGAATGAAGGGAAGTGAAAGACGACGAGTGTTTGGGGAATGAAGGGAAGTGAAAGACGACGAGTGTTTGGGGAATGAAGGGAAGTGAAAGACGACGAGTGTTTGGGGAATGAAGGGAAGTGAAAGACGACGAGTGTTTGGGGAATGAAGGGAAGTGAAATAAATTCATTTTGAATAGTAAAGAGGTGTAGCTGGGTCGCTTTATTTTTGCAACTCATTTTGATTATTATAATAGGTAATAAGGTCTTTTACACAATTTGAAAAATAGTTTTATACACGGTGGAATTTGATTCGTTCTTTTCCTTAAATGTATGTACTCTGGCCATTCTATAGAATAATCGTACAAGATGGATGGATGATAGGTAAAACTCTAATACCACATTACAGTAACATTTTACAAGCACAAACTTAAAAATGAAGTGTCACAATGGGCGGTCTTATCGCTCAAAGCGATTTAAAAAATATATAGCATATATGCAGTTATTATAGGTTATTAGAGACATTATAGATATTGTGGTATTCATTAATATTTGTGTTTTATTAAATTTGTAAAATATGTATATTTGTACCTTAATAGTTGTATCGTTGTATAGTTTTATTTTATATTATATGATTAAAAATTATTGTTTTTAATTATGCTCATTATATATGCACGCCTTGGTAGATTGGTAGAAAATGCTGTTAGCATTAAGTCCTCCTTTGTACTTTTTATGTGCATAAAGTATTAAATAAATAAATAAATTGAACAAAGCAGATGTTTTCCTACGAAACATTTACACAGCGCTGAGTCGGCGCACGCGCTGTGTGTAGCGTTAAATAGATATTTGTCTTTGTTCAGTGTCGCAAGGCTTTATTTTGAAATTGAAACCGCAGTAATTTGATATCTATATACATCTATATAAATCGCAGTAATTTCATACCTAGATTTAAGTTTTACTTCATAATTATTTTGGTATTTAGTTATAAAGGAGTGTTTTATAGCATAGACTGAGTACACACATTCAAGGGAAAGAGCGAATTAAATTCCACCGTGTATATAGGATATACGATAGAAATCGTCATAATTATATGCAAAAAATATCATTTCCTGGAATGACGGTCGTTAAGCCTCATTTTATTTATATTTATTATTATTTATATTGTTTATTTATTTATTTATTTTGATTTTCAATATCGTCAAAAATCGCAAAATACAAGATGGTCATTTTGTGACGTCATTTGTAAACATAAGTAAACAAACATAAAGCTTTTTTTACCGTTAACGCGTAAGCTATTACATAATAAAAATATAATTTTAATTATGTAATAGCTTACAATCTACATGTAAATATAGGTTTTAAATTTAATATAATCTTGATAATGGTAAATAAATAATCTATGTTGTTTTCATGACTTTTTTATATACATACCTACATTCTTTTCAATTCTACTTAATTTTTTTACACCACCATTCTTCTTCCACCTTCTATCTCTCCAATAATTCTTTCCATCCAAAGGTTGAACGGAAGAGATCGCTTTTAGCGATAAGTCCGCCCATTGTACTATAGCTTTATGTTTCATCTTCTGTAAATTTTTTTTCTGGTGTAATATAGCTCATGGATAGCGTACGGTGACGATGACGCGAGTTCCATGCTTTTTGTTCACCTAAAAATTGCTCAACGAGCCTAAAGAAGTTTTCACTTCAACATTGTCTCCATCGTAAACCGCGTCGTCACTTTTCACTAGGTAAGACCGCGATCAAATGCTAGAAATCCTAATCTATACATATAAAACTCAAAGTCCTGACTGACTTATATATCAACGCACAGCCTAAACCGCTGGTCGTAAGTCCGTATTACAGAACGATGCTCAGTCATTGATCGGTACTCGAACAGAGATTTCATTCGCTAATTGATCACTTTATGATATGGTCTCTAGACTTGAAATTTGGAGGGTGTGTTCCTTGTAATAATTCCTTTTCATATTTTTTTTTTTTTTTATGTTAAGGAATGACGTGACGAGCCAGCCTGATGTTAAACGACACGGCTGCCCATATCAGCTGCAGTGTCACTCGGAACTCTAAAGTATAGAGGTTCGCGTGACACTGCACTGCGCACGTCATCCAGAGACATCAGCACAATCTAGTAATAAGATTACTAAACTGTGAGATCAGATCATAAAGTCTCATTTGCCCAGTAATTTCACTAGCTACAGTGCCCTTCAAACCGGAACACAGCAGTGATTGCGCACTACTGCTTGGCGGCAGATATATAATTCAAACACCCATTTCATCCCCTTAGGGATTGAATTTCAAAAAATCCTAGGTAGGTAAGAAAGGGTTTTTTGAAACTCCATCCCTAAATGAAATGGGTGGTTCAATTATCTATGAAAAATGTTCTTCGATTCCCATAGGCCACGCGGGCGAAGCCGCGATCAGAATCTAGTCAGTAATAAAATTAAAAACAAAACTGTAGAAATAACGAGAAATGTCATGTAACAGTAAGTACAAGAACAATAATTAATTATTACTAGAAACGTGGGAATTAACGGCATCTTTCTAAGGTGAGAGGTACGATTAAAGGATTCCACTTGGGAACCTTTCGGTACATCTCTCGTGAGTCGTGAGATTTTTGGCGGATATTATTCTTTTGATTAGCGCTCGTTCATGTTTATTAACGGTAGAATTGTTACATCCATTTAATATAAATTGAAAAAAAAAAAAACACTAATCACACTAGGGAGCGTTCAAGTATTACGTAACGCAATTAACCCTTAAGAGGGTGAAATGGGTGATTGAATTATTTTCCCATAGGCCACGCCGCGGGCGAAGCTGCGGGCAGAAGCTCGTATAAATATAATTGTACGACACAAACAGTAACCAAATAACATATCATTACGAAATGTCAAAATAATATATCATAAACATAAAATTAGCAATGTAAATAAATTAAAAAAAAAAAAACTTTTTAGGATGTCTTTTTTTTATGGCAGTCATTGTAAAAAGTATGCTTCTAAAATCCTCACAGTTCATTTGTTTTTTTTTTTAATTTTAACATGATGATTACTGAACATAAAAATTTGATTTTTTTTATATGAGTTCTTTAAACGATAATCTCGCAAAAGTTTCCGAATAGGCTATTTGACTGCTATATTTTTATTGCTTAAATATACCTCAAAAAACAGGAAAACCTAAAAAAATACAGGCATTTTAAAATACAGGAATAGAAAGGGACAGCTCCAAGACGCAGTGACGTCAGTTTTTTTTTTTTTTTTAGGATTTGGCTCCACACTTTTGTGTATCTAGCCAGTGTCAAGTAATTGATAATTTATCAAGTTATCGATATTTCACGAAAATATGTGTCAAGTCACAGTCGAAGTCATCAAGTCAAGTCACAGGCAAGTCAGTCTAGTCAAAATCATACTCCTAGTAAAGTGGTGGCAACTTTACTTGAAGCTTCTATGGAGTTTTGGAAACAACACGAACAGAAACGTTTTACCATCATTATGCCATTTTCCCACACTCGTGCCTGTAATCCAGCACTTAACGAATAAAATGCCACCAATCTTATACACTAACACTGAAAATAACACAAGTTTTGGAAAATAATACGATGCGGCGACGCAATCTTTTTCGCTTTCCCGCCAAAACTCGTGACGTCAGTTACCAGTCCAACATGGTACCTCATTACTAGGCTGTGGTACCTCTATGGTAGCTCTACATACAATCTCTGGCATGACATGAGACGTCATGAACTATGCCTTCATAGTCGCTGTGAGGAAGCTCCACACGATCTCTGTTTAGCGAAAAAGGAACAGGCGATGAAACCAAAAGCGTACCTACTACTCCTTGATTATTTACCGCCTTAATTTTTTCAATTATTACATTCAGTTTTAAGCTAATTTATGAAAATAATCTATATTAATATTATAAAGTGGAAAGATTTGTATATAAGTATGTTTGTAACGAATTGGCTCAAAAAGTACTGGACTGATTTTAAAAATTATTTCACCATTTGAATGCTACATAATCACTGATTGGTATAGGCTATTTTAATTGCAAGAAAAAATATATGTTCGCCAAAATGTTTAAAAATTAAATGTCCACTCGTGTGAAGCCGGGACGGGCCGCTAGTATTTCATAAAGTGACGCAAGTCTGATGTAAAAAAAATTATATTTACAGAGAAGACTTCACCCTACAGCTTCTGGCTAAGTTTAAGACGAAACTGTTCGCCATAAAAGAGAAGTCCCAAGTGGGAGGGGAAAAGGGAACGCGCACAGAAGAGAAGAAGGAAGAGAAGAAAGAAGAAGATGACAAAGAAGACGAGAACTTAAACAGTGATGACTGGTGAGATTTTTTTTTTTTATAGGCTTGCGTTTAACCACTATCGCACCTGATGGTAAGTAACGATGCGGCCTAGGATGTAACACGCTTGCCTAGAAGACACCTGTCCACTCTCGATTTGAAGACTCCCAGGTTGTAGTTATCGGGAAATACGGACGCCGGTAAAGTGTTCCACTCTGGCTGTTCACATGATAAATGTCGAACCAAATCGCTTTGTCCGCACATGTGGGATATTAACCATGTAACGGTGGCGTTTTTTCGTACATCTGGTTGTCCGGTGGTGGAAAGGTGATGACGGAATCAGGTTATGCAACTCCAATGCGCACTCTCCAAAATGCATTCGATAGAAAACCGATAAAATGGCAACTTTGCGTCTATGGTCGAGGCTTTGCAGTCGGGCCTCAAACAAGTCGCTACCTATGAGCCTCTTAGCACGCCTTTCGATAGAGTCTAAGGCTTTCAGCTGGAATTTAGCAGACCCAACCCACAGGTGGCAGCAGTACTCCATGCACGATCGAACTTGAGCTTGGTACAGATTCAGAAGCTGTTCAGGTGCGAAGTACTACTACCTAGCCTTAGTAAGAACGCCCAGCCTTTTAGCTTTTAATGTATTGAATCGTGTACGTTAAAGGAAAAGATCGTGAGCGATCCGCCATATTTTTATTTGTTTATAGGTAAAAGTATTTATTTAAATAATAATAATAATAATAATAATATGTGTGGACATCTCACACAACGCCATCTAGCCCCAAACTAAGCAAAGCTTGTACTATGGGAACCAGATAACTGATACAATACTTAGATACTTTTTGTTTGTAAATACATACATAGAATACAATATAACACCCAGACACAGAACAAACATCGATGTTCATCACACAAATGTTTGTCCTGGGTGGGAATCGAACCCACAACCCGCAGTGCAGAAGGCAGGATCACTACCAACTGAGCTATCGGGCCAGAATAGTTTATTCATCTTCACTACATATAAAATAAAGTCGCTTTCTCTGTCCCTATGTATGCTTAAATCTTTAAAACTACGCAACGGATTTTGATGCAGTTTTTTTAATAGATAGAGTGATTGAAGAGGAAGATTTATATGTATAATAACATCCATATTAAATAGTACTGTTATTTTTAAGGCTTCTAATGTGATGTCGTAAATAATTGCATTTTTTCCGCTTTCATTGCAAACGCATTCTAAACCCTACGATATTTATCAAAATATTATACTAAGTATTGTACACATTAAAAAGGTCTATAGAAAACTCCGGTATCGTATATGTCTATCTCTTATAGATATCCCACAATAACATTTTTTTGTCATTTACTTTTTACGACAAATAATGGCTAATTTTCGAAGCGATTTTAACCAATACAGCATTAATACTTATCTAATTAAATACCTTAAATACATTGTTGATTTAATAAAGATCTATATGGCTCATTACAGCATATGATTTAAATGAATATTTTCGAAGATATTACAGATTTAAATATTGCGGGACGTAGTGTTTGCGGCGGTTCCGGCCGGCCGGGGCGGCGGCGCCTGAGCGTGCTTATAAATAGCGCGTTGGTTCAGTGAATGACATAGGCTATATTTTACACCCGTGCGAAGCCGGGGCGGGCCGCTAGTTAGACATAATACATGTTCTTAGATAAGTCAGTCATAACATTTTACTGTAAATCAATTACGCACAGGATAGTAACAAATAATAAAAAAAATCACTTTGTTATGTTGACAATGTATATCTACATGAATTAACTTCAACTTCCGTTCGCCTCGCATTCATCAGCTTACTCCCCAAGTCAAGCGTGCGTAAAGAAGTTTTAGTTCAGTCTCTGTGTCAGAACCCTTTACAGTAACAATAGATTAACAACTGAATGATTTTTTACAGGTTAGGGCATAAGCTACGGTTCGAAGACAATCGACCGGTATTGGCGAAAGATGCGTCGACGAAAGGAGATGATTGGTTCGACATTTACGACCCTCGCAACCCTATCAATAAGAGGAAACGAGAGCAAAATACTAGTAAACAATCTAAGAAATAAACGTTGTTAAAAATAAATATTAATTTTTGATATTTTGTTTTTATTTACTATTAAGTTAGTACCTGTAGTAAGACTGGCAATGGCGCATCCCCACTTAATTGTGGAGTAACATTTTGAAAAATTAAAAGACAAAGTTACTTTTAGATAATTATAAATTTGTAACGTTTCTGAATAGCTATAATCTTTTTTTTAAATGTTTTGGCTCCACACTTGTGTATTTAGCCAGTGTCAAGTAATTGATAATTTATCAAGTTAATGATATTTCACGCAAATATGTGTCAAGTCACAGTCGAAGTCATCAAGTCAAGTCATAGTCTAGTCAAAATCATACTCCTAGTAAAGTGGTGGCAACTTTACTTGAAGCTTCTATGGAGTTTTGGAAACAACACGAAAAGAAACGTTTCACCATCATTATACCATTTTCCCACACTCACGCCTGTAATCCAGCACTTAACGAATAGAATGCCACCAATTTTATGCACTAACACTGAAAATAACACAAGTTTATGAAAATAATACAATGCGGTGACGCAATCTTTTTCGCTTTCCCGCCAAAAAAACTTGGCTATAATCTTGAATTTTTCAAGGGTTGAGCGAACAAATACTTTTAGGTGCCTCATCGTAGATCGCATTATCACTTCAGACGTTGGTAGTCAAACGTAAGCTAGTTACATTAAAAAAAAACTTTTATTGCCGCCAGTAACAAATCCATACGTAAAGGAGATTTTTTAATATCAAAGTATAACTTTCAGTCGAAAGCAAACTGTTTGTATGACCAAATCGTGTCTTAGGTCCGTATTACAGAACGATGCTTAGTCATCATCGGTGTTCAAACAGAGATTTCATTCATAAAATGATCAACTAGTGAATGAAATGTCTGCTTGAGCACTGATCGAAGACTGAGCATCGTTCTGTAATACGGAACTTAGGATCGGAAACAAAGCTTGCGTGAATCGTATCATTTTAAGAATTAAATGTTTAAAAATCTGAATATATATTCTCAACTTTTATCATCGCAAATTATCTACAACAGTACATGGGATAATTGTTTTATAACGCACAAAGAAGCGTTAAGTAATTAAAAACGGGTCCCGGCCGTTGAACTCCGTAGCCGTGCTAAACAAAGAGTTTGATACGCTAAAATTATTAGTTACAATAGTTTTTTTTTTGAGAGTTTTGGCAAGAAAACGAAAAAGATCGCGTCGCCGCATTGTATTATTTTCCAAAACTTGTGTTATTTTCAGTGTTAGTGCATAAAATTGGTGGCATTCTATTCGTCAAGTGCAGGATTACAGGCATGAGAGTGGGAAAGTGGTATAATGATGGTGAAACGTTTCTTTTCGTGTTGTTTCCATAACTCCATAGAAGCTTCAGTTTCAAGTTGCCACCACTTTACTAGGAGTATGACTTTGACTATACTATGACTTGACTTGATGAATTCGACTATGACTTGACACATATTTGCGTAAATATCATTAACTTGAAAAATTAACAATTACTTGACACTGGCTAAATACACAAAAGTGTGGAGCCAAAACATAAAAAGATAGTATTTTTTTGGTTGTTGCAACCCTGAAATTACGTAAGACCACAGATAGATAAGTGATTCGGTAATATCCATAGATAGCACAGGTGTACGGCGGAACGTGTGGCAAACGTCAAGGGTGAGTTAGGTAGGACCGCGTGCAATATGATGGTACCCCAGATTATACCATCAATAAGAAAATAGGATGTCGTTGAAAAGAATCCGAAAATGGCGGTTGTGAATTTTGAACTTTTTTCCATTACCTATTATGTTGGCAATCGGTTCCAAGTTTTAAAATTGTGCCTTTTCGTTTTCTCTTCAAGGCTTCCAAGAGTCTTCAGTAATATATCCACCATTTTACTGAGGTATTTTGACTGACATAGGTAAGACTTTGACATGACATAACCGTACAAAATTCCTCACTTGACATTGGCAGAATCATTGCCAAAACCATTAAACGAAGAGAAGAAGAAGATGGTACCCCAATTAACAATTTCCTATTTAATAAATAACTTTTAACTTAGGCGTTATTATATTATACAATCAATTCTTGAGAAATATTTGAAATTATAGTATTTTTAAGTGCACGTAAGTACCTATCAATGGTTTATATATTTATTTTTTAACGGTAGGTCTTTTGTTTTCCCTGCAGGGTTTATAAGACCTATAATAATCGACTAATCTTCGCTTGAGAAAGTGTTTGACCAGTAATCGTTCATTGGTCAAACGGCGCGGCGGATCATGTCATAAATATTTTGCTGCGTTGTCATTGGTCTTACAATTATATTTAAATATTATTAGATCTTTAAAACTTGGTTCACGTTGTTTTGATTAACACATACCTACAATATTTTATTTTAGAACTATTGTTTGCCAACAGAACTCTAAAAATACAGACTGCATTTTAGCTATATTTATTTAAAAGATAGAAAATAAGTAGTCGTATTTTTTTTTATCAAAACTGTTTCTTTTTATCTTTTCGATCAGTTTTAATAATAAGTGGATATATAAAATAACAATATTCTCATATAACTTTAATAACACCTCTAGAAGTTTTAACATGTTTTCGCTCGTTTATCTTCGATCTGCACCGGTCAGAGTTTACGGGTCGCCAGATCTTAGAGATGGGACAAGAGAAGAGAGATTAGTTATCGATAATTTTCACACGTGAACTGATATGGTATAAATAGCGTAACCTGCCGGGCTAGTTTCATCGTGGGTAACTGATGGATCCAAGAGGTAAGTAGGCGCTTCGTGGTCTACGAAGGTTTATGTTCACCAGTGGACGTCTTCCGGCTGATGATGATGATGATTCTAAATAAACTAAGCCTAAACAAGCACAAACAAAATAAGTACTTCTTTTGATGTTTTTCTGAGCCACGTTGGCTAAGAGTAAATTGTCGCTTGAATTTTCTTTCACTTTCTAGGTGGTAGAACTTTTCTGCAAAGTTCGTCTAGGTAGGTACCACCGCTTTGCCAGTTATTCTGCCGCCAAGCAGTAGTGTGCAAGCACTACTGTGTTCCGGTTAGAAGGGCACTGTAGCTAGTGAAATCACTGGGCAAATGAGACTTTATGATCTGATCTTACAGTCGAGTAATCTTATTACTAGATTGTGTTGATGTCTCAGGATGATGTGCGCAGTGCAGTGTCACGCGAAACTATATACTTTAGAGTTCCGAGTAACACTGCAACTGATTTGGGCAGCCGTGTCACTTAACATCAGGCAAACGATTAGCTCGTCACGTCATTTCTTAACATTAAAAAAAAACTTTTTTTTCTTCTTTTTTTTATTGGCTTATCAATAATATATATCAGAAATAGTTGCGCCCCGCGGTATCCCCCGCGGGTGAAAAGTATCCTATGTGTTAATCTAGCGTATAACCTATCTGCATTCCAAGTTTCATTAAAATTAATTCAGTAGTTTTTACGTGAAAGAGTAACAATCGCCCATAGATTCAAACTTTCGCATTTATAATATTAATAAGGAAGGATATAGAATTTATTGGTAAAAATAATTTACAGGTCAAGAACAAAATAATGATAATAATAATAACGCCCAACGATCACATACATAGATCCTGGACCCTATTAACTAGGATTCCCTGTGTCTAGGGACCCAGACACAGAACAAGCATTTATGCTTGTTATTACAAATACAAATACAAATTTATTTATTGTTTCAAAATACATCACACATAAAATAAGTTACAACCCTGCCCTCTGCTTTAGTATACACTGTGTTGCAGGGGGCAGTGTCTTCCCTTATGGTACAAATAATTTCAATACAAAATTGAAACAGTAAAAAGTAATAGTTTAAAAGCTAAGTAAATAAATAAATAAATAAAATATACATATATATTAGTATAACGTATTATTAAATACATATATATATATATATCTAAAAGAAATACATATGGTGTCTGCATGTATAGATGTCGAGTCGTGCGTGTCGTGTGTAAGTAGTTAAGCACTTATAAGCGTAATTATAGTACTCAGAGAAAGTGAATAAAATGCAAGAGCATGATTAATAAATTCTGACTAGGAGCTTTTCCACATTTGTATAGTCTAATTGCTGCAGCCATTCAATAACCAGAGTTTTAAATTTATATGAGTTCAGTGTTTTAGTTTTGTATTTAGTGTTTATAATGTTGTATATTTTAGGAGTAATATGATTATAATGCCTCCACGCTAGAGCACTTCTATATTTAGGAATAGGACAATGGTCCAATATTTTTCTGGTGATAGGTAGAAATGGAACTGTTTCTGCATGATATCTTTTTAAAATCTGATACACAAACAACTTCCTCACAGAAAGGACTTTACATTTTTCAAAGAGATCAGTAGTAGGATGTCTGAAAGGTAAGGCCATTATAACTTTTAGCAGTGCGCGCTGGGCTCGCTCAACTTCAATAATGTGTGTCTTCGCTGCGCCACCCCATGAGCTAATACAGTAACCAATGACACATTCACCAAGGGCTTTGTAGGTCTGCAGTAGCAGTTTCTTGTCCGCCACTGGGCGAAGGGTCTTAAATACGTGTATTAGCTTCCTAATACGCTTCGAAACTGATTCAATATGGGGTCTCCAAGTCATTTTATGATCAATAGTCACACCAAGGTATTTGATTGATTCCACTCGACTGAGGATATTACATGAGCAATTGATGCTACTGGCGTTACGATTACATGGGAATGAGTGAGCATAGATTTTAAAATCAGAGGGTAATTTATTTCTATCTGTTTTTTTGAAACATATATATTTTGTTTTTGTTGTATTAAGAGAGAGTAAGTTATCCTCTAACCATACTATTACTTTTGATAGTCCACTTTCTGCCAGCTGGCGTGCGTTAGACCAAGAGGAGCCATGAAACAACAAGACCGTATCATCCGCAAACATAAGTATATCCGCTTCTTTCAATTCGGCCTTGCACAGCTCATTTATATAAATTAAAAATAATGATGGACCAAGCGTACTACCTTGTGGAACTCCATAGTTGCAAACTGTACTGTCGCTCTCACATTGGTCGACTTTGACTTTTTGCCTACGGTCAGTAAGGTAGTCCCTAAACCAATCGTGGACACTTCCTCTTACGCCAACTCCTTCCAGTCGCGCCAGAAGTATAGGAATTGAAACTGTGTCGAATGCTTTTTGAAGATCCAAAAAAACACCGACACATTTTTCACCTTTATCTAGGTACTTGGTGATAAGTGTTGTTAACTGGAGAACAGCATCATCTGTTGACCTTTTTGCACGGAACCCATACTGATTGCCAGCAAGAATAGAGTTCTTTTCCAGGTACGCTATGAGCCGTTTGTTTGCAATTTTTTCTATTACTTTGGAAAGAGTTGGTAGAAGAGAAATTGGCCTATAGTTGGAAGGTAGTTGCTTATCACCTGCCTTAAAGATAGGACATATTATAGCTTTTTTAAGTATTTCTGGAAATACACCCGTAGAAAAACTTAAATTGCAGAGCTGAGCAATTGGTTCCGTCAATGATTGAGAACACAATTTTAGTAGGGACGAAGTAATGTTGTCCCATCCTGGAGCACTTTTGACTTTGAGATTACTAATAATACTTGCTACTTCTTTTGCGTCAGTTAAAAATAGTGACAAAGAACCAGTTGGTGCAGATCTTGTACGCGTACACATAGAGAAGGTAGCTTTTGCAAGTTCTTGATCAGTTTTGTTTAACTTATTTAATATTAAATCGGCCAAATCTTTTCCGATGGAGCTAAAAAAATTGTTGACTTCATTAAGTGATTCATTTGGACTATTTTTAATCTTTAAAAGCGGGCTAGCGTGATTTTTCTTTTGAGAGTAGTTACAGAGTTCTTTTATAATGTTCCATGTTTCTTTCATATTACCACGGGATGAATCAAGTTTGTTTTTATAATAATTGTGTTTTAAACTTTTTATTAGATTGTTGCAAACATTTCGATACTTTGTGAACGTTTCACGTAGCTTGGCGTCATTTGGAGATGCTTTACATTGTTTTTGTAAGCGATTTCTGCGTCTTATACATTTAATAACGCTGCTATTAATCCATGGCTTTATAGGTATATATTTATTTGATCTTCTTTTGATTGTAGTGTTATTTTGGATTACTTTTTGAACAACTAATACTAGTTTAATTGCGGCATCATTCGCTTCAGATATATCATAATAGTCTTTCCAGGATTGTTGTGCAAGGGTTTCTCTAATTAAGTCTATGTTATTAATTGCCTTAAACCGCATATTATTTTGGTTGTCTATTTTACTTGGGCCAGTTTTCATATGTAATAATATAGGTGAATGGTCTGTTAATTGATGGAAAACTAAGGTTTGCCATGGGCTCTTTGTTTTAACCATAAAATGATCTAGACACGTCGTAACTCTAGTTGGCAAATCAATACCTTGCTTTAAGCTGTGCGACGCCATTAGATTGAAGTATTCCGATGTGTATCCTGTCGAATTTGCAGTTGGTAAAATATTAATGTTTATGTCGCCTGTGAAAATTACATTACTTTTTAATTTTGTATTGTTTAGTATATTATCTAAAGAGTGTAAATAATTAGTTGGATTAGCAAAAGAAGGAGGGCGATAAGAGCATATCACTGTGTATAATTCATCTATTTCTAATACTAGACAGTTACCATCTACCATTATGGGTTCATTTGACACAGCGCTGTGATTTTGACGTACATAGGCGACTACGCCATCATTTTGGTTAAGGCTATTTTTTGTAAAGAACATATTGTAGTTGTATATCGGAGGGGGGTCATATTTACTAGTCCAGCATTCTGTTAAAACTATAATGTCAATTAGTACATCAATGTCACTTAAAAAAGAGAGAAACAAATCCATGTTTTTGTGGACACTTCTTATATTAAGTGATAATACTGTAAGTCCCTTTTGGCAATTAATGTAGTTTAAGAATTTAGAGCATTTAGAAGGATCATCTAAATATTTGCAATCGACTAGATCCGCGTTATCAATATCTTCCAAAAGGTTGTTATTAATTAAATCAAGCATTGTGAATATTTGTGTAAATAGGAACTAAAACAAGTGACCGGTATTAATACCATTAGTGATTGTTGTAATATGCATAATTCTTCCAGGAAACAAGTAAAGTACTCATGATATAGAATCTCAAAGTGGATAGTACCCAGGTATTTCATTTGAGTTACCATAACAAGCGCGTAATTTTCTGGTTCCTTTAAAGGACATGGTATGGTTTGTTTGTTAAAAATGCTTTTTATGTTTTGGCTATGATAATCAATTGTATTTGTGCAAGAGGTTTGTCTTTGTTGTTTGTGTAGTGAAGGCTGCCACTTATAGTTACGTGGTGGGGATATTTCTATTGTCAAATATTGTTCAAAATTGTGTGGGTGCATTTGCTGCTGCATAATATAAGATAACGCAAAAACATTTAAAAAGAGATAGATACATAAACAAACTTTTAAAAAGATTACATTAATGATAAGATAACAAATGTAGCTAGTGACGTTTAAACTCCACCGGCTCAGTCATTCTCCTTTAAGATTTTCAAGATCGCTCTCGCTGAATATTCTTATTTGCGGTAATCCTTCTGCTTTGCGTAAAAATATACGTCCAAACGAAGTCCAGCAAAATATATAGCCATTGTTCTTCGCAAATTCTCGAGTAAGATAGAAGAGTCTTCGTTCCGTTTGCGTTAAGTTTTCTGAGAGGAATACTGGTTTACTAGGCCCGATGATGTTAATTTCAGATGTACTTAGTCTGTTGCGTGGGTGCTCTTTATTATATTTTTTGAAAGAGTCCAAAAATTTGTCCCTCATAAAGACCGTTGTAAAATCTGCAATTATTGGCTTCACAGCTGCTTTGGTGTTAACACGGTAGACATCTTTGATATCCGTATTTTGCAGTTGAATTTTCAGGGTCTCAGCTGTGGAGCCAATTATCTTCTTTAGGTCTTCCTTAGTCTCTTTTTGGCATTGCGGGACATTTCTTATTTCTATACTAGTACTTCGGGCCCTATGATCTTGCAGCTCTATCCTGCTTTCCAGTTGTAAAATATACTTTTTATCAGTTTTCCTCTCTGCTTCAAGAAAATCAATCCTCTGCAGAGCTTCCTCATACTTCGTAGCCATAAAGTCCACCGATAACTTAACGTCATTTATAGAGCTCAAGATAAGATCATTTTTAGCATCATTCCTCTTTTCCATGGCAGAAAGCATCGCCATCAAATCCGTCTTACTCAACTCATCCGTATCATCACGTTTGCGCTTTGGCACACTTCGGGTGCTTATGCTGCTCCTAGAAGAAGCAGCACTTATCACTGCCTCTTGTCCAACTTCAGATACGTTCGAGTCCGAAGGATAGTGCTGCAGAGGCGAGGCAAATTCAGACGTCAGCGGGGACCTGTCTTTTGGTGGCGTACGTTTAACCGACATCCTAAAATTAAGCTAAGGTGCAAGCAAAGCCAGTCAGTATTTCTTATAGATGGCCGGCCGAAAGTACCAGGCTAGCAGCGGCGCGGAGAGTTGCACAAACCGGATCCGTTGAGTGACGTGCGCGTGCGTCACAGCGCTGCGACAGTAAGAGATGGGCAGGAAAGCATGCGCGTGAGCGAGTAAGGATTACTTGTGTGATGCGTACTTGCGTATCCTACCGGTGTGTGCGTTGAGTCGCTCTAGCTACCAGTGTGCGTATGTGGCGGCGATTTGCGGTATCTCCTCAACCGTTATGCACTCCTATTTTTCCGTGGTGAATTTAATTCACTCAAACTTTCCGTATTTATTTTTAAATAGCTTAACAGTATTCCTGTACGCGTCTACTCTGTATCGAGGTCCGGGGGGAAGAGGGTGGTCAGGTATTCTATGCACATATACTTGTCCTGCCTTGGGAATCGAACCCGCCGCCTCCGGGTTAAGAGCTGATCTGCGCAACCACCACACCACAGAGGCTGTCACTGCTGTAACAGTTTTTAATTTATTTTTACAATATTGTCATATTTTAGTTATCAGTGGTTGTTTATTAACTTAACTTTATTACTAACACTAATAATAAACTTATTTTAAAACTTCGCAACTAGAGTGATTTAGCTTAAAAATCAATATATTTACACAATATATAGAGCACTCGTGTAACTTTTTTTTTTTTTTTTTTATGTTAAGGAATGACGTGACGAGCTAGCCGTTCGCCTGATGTTAAACGACACGGCTGCCCATACCAGCTGCAGTGTCACTCGGAACTCTAAAGTATAGAGGTTCGCGTGACACTGCACTGCGCACTGTTAAAGGATCCCGATAGGAAGCCTTTTTAAAAAAAAACTATTTTATAAAACGCACTGAATTTAATGTTTGAATTAATATATGGAATAAAAATTACAAGTGTTCAGGTGAACGGTCCGTCGTAGACTGGCACCGCTCTCAAACTCCTCCCTACTTCTCGACTATAAGATGCTGATAAAGCCCGTAAGGGCTGCAAGTCTGCACCATCCCCTACATGGATGGGGTATAACACCTCCCCCTTTAAGAAGAGACTTTAGGGTTGTTCTAAAAAGTCTCTGTGATTAGACTCGGGTTCTAAGGGGTGCGATATGACCAATTTCGGCGTCTGAGTCTTGCCCGTCTATTATTTCAGGAGTAGGTTGAACCGGTGGTTTCTTACAAAGTCTTAACTTAAAATCTAAAGGTTTGTCATTACCAGGTCGATAGAACGGTTTACAAATTATTTTCTTACAAGCTAAGTATGCAAAATATGTTAAAACTACAGCTACTACAATAAAAATAAGGGAAGTATAATGTGTCCCGTATTTCACTATGTGTGGTTTATTTTCTATTGTTTTTAAATTGTTTAGCAAAGATTCTGAAATGATTTTATTTTTGGAATTAAATTCGTCCAAGTCAATGTTCTGTAGGTGAACCGGGGACACGTTATCTGTTACATCATTAAATCTTATAATATTACAACAACTGTCATTCATTAGGTTAAAATCAGGCATATGGTTGATAGGTGAACTGATATTGATTGCATTGTAGGTTGGTATCAATGTGGTGCTTTTACAAAATCCGATGCAGCCATCGGGTATGGAGAGAATACCTGTACCTAAAATATTTGTTTCATAAATTCCAGAGTTTGTACAATCAATAGATATTTTATTTGGTTCGGACTGAATGTATATCCACTTATTGTTTGCTAAAGATTTCCATATGTCAAGTTTACCGGAAATAAATTTCGGTTCGCACTGCACTGGTAATTCACTGATAACCTTGGATAAGAGTTCACTTTCACAGGTGGGCTTGGCGTCCACCGCATACACATTTGCTACGTCACATATATAGGTTCCTGGTATTATGGTCTTACAGTGTTGCAGGTCATTGACGTTACAGTAGTGTGATTTATCCTTGGTCATTGCTATGTATTTGCTGTTTGGAATGATCAGACTAAATGAGCGTGGTTCTTTTGAGTCATAAGGTGTAGGCAAGGCAATGCTGTGAAATAGCATGTATTTAACAATGTTCACCAGCGGCACTTCTAACAAGAATACAATTTTGTTGTTTATGTAATAACACACTACTCTACAAAGCCTTAAAATTAAGTACATAGAATTTATATCTAGAGTAACAGGAAGTTCTAGGTCGCTGGGCAGGTGTCTATAGTTGTCGGCAAGCTCTCGATGTAATTGTTGGGGTGTTATTATGGATGGGTGTAAAGTATTATGACCACTGAACAAAATCGCGTTAGTTATGTCCTCTAGCTGAAACGACAACGTTAGTATTGACGTTTCCAAACTATCAAAAATTTCGTTTATATTGGAAAGTATGACTAAGCCGTTAGTTATCTTAGAAATATTTCTTAAACTGATCGAGAGTTTGTCGATGGCATTGTTTAAACTAATTTCATTATCTCTAATCTTATAAAGGGTATTGTTGTATGACGCTATCACAGACCCAGTGACCAATATGTTCTGTTTCATTAAAGAGGCCAGTTGTTTCTGATCACTTTGCACAGACTCTATGGCCTCATCATACCGTAGGGCATCGTCCTCATCTAGTGTACCAAAAATCTGTTTAAGTAGACTACCTATACCTCCTATCCAGGCGCTACGTTTAACTCTGTTGTCAAGCAAATGTGAGATGGATTCAAATTCCTTAGTCATATCTTGGTACCGAGCTGTCAGGGGTTGTAACATGTTGTAACATTCTGCACCAATTTCTATAATATGGGTTTCGGTACATAAACGCCTAGTTGTTTCTAGCGCATGCTTAATATTTTTAATGTGCGGGCTGATATGTGAAATATCTAATGGTATTAATATTTTCAAATGGGCATTATTAATTTTTAAAGTGCCTAAGTAGTCGAAATAGATGCCTGCACTCGAAGCAATAGGCTGGGTGAAATTCTGGAGAGATTGACCCCAACCCGGAGTTCTGCAAATAACAAATAGTACCTATCAAAACTAAAACAAAGTATGTATTTAATGCAACTTAATTATTAACATATTATTCTACCGATAAATTTTAATGACGCATTACGAAATTCCTCTTCCAGGTGGCGTAACCACTATTTTACTCTACGGGTAAGTAAGTATGCTATACTTATTCACGGATTAATTACTGTCCTAATCTAATAATTATTTCTATATTTACAGGTTAGCCTGAACGTCAGCTGGCTTCACTTGGTCGAAGTGATGCGTGACGTGACGTCGGTTGATAAGTAAGGTAAGTGTATTATTACCATTTATTTTTACTATTTTGTAGGGACCCTTCCAAATAGGAGAGAGCGCCTTCCGTAATCTTAAGTGATTTTTCAGGTAGACATAATCGCCAGCCTTGTATTTAATTGGTCGGGTACGGGTATCATAGTACGTCTTTGAGGATTCTTTGGATTTCCTTATAAAATCTAGAGCCTTCTCTCTCGAGTACTTCAGACGGTTCTGAAGCATGCGGACATAGTCAGGGTATGTGATTCCTGGGGATTCGTCAAAGATGGAATTTGGAATGATTGGTTTACTCCCAAACATCAGTTCATAGGGAGTGTAATGCGTCGTAGTATGAACGGATGTATTGTAGGCGAGCATGGCTGTGTAGACATAGCGGGGCCAATTCGACTGTTCATTGTCCACATAGGATTTAAGATATTCCTTGAGGGTTGAGTGGCTACGCTCCAAAGCGCCTTGGGTTTGAGGGTGGTACGGAGAAGACCATAAGTTTTTTATTTTAAGGAATTCACAGGTCTTCTTGAAAAGGTCGGACGTGAAGTTGGTACCCTGATCAGTGAGGATCATTCTAGGGATACCGAAAATGGATATGTAATGGAGAAGGCATTCGCTAGTTTCTTCAGCCGTTGTGCTACGGATAGGGTATGCAGTAGAGAACTTAGTCAGGTCGTCTTGGATGGTCAAAATAAATCTTAGTTTTGCGGGGCCAGCATCTGGAAGTGGGCCAACGATGTCTAGGGCTATTCGCTGATTTGGTTCAGTTGATGTACTGGTTATTTGCATGGGGGCGCGATTGATTTTCCTCAGTGCTTTATTTTCTTGACAAGATTTACATTGCCTTACGTAAGATTCTATGTCGCCACGCATTCCCTTCCAATAATACGTTTGTTTTATTCTACTGTACATGCGTGTTGACCCTAAATGTCCTGCTATCGGGATATCGTGGTTATCAAACAGGATTTTCTTAATTTCGGTCGGAGCTGGATATATAATATTATTATGATAAATTTTTATTTTAATTCCGGTGTTGTGAAACAAATAACATATCATATTGTAAATTCTGATGAATGAGTGCTTTTCAAAAGGATTTTTCATGTCAGAAATACCAATTTCGCATGCATCCTTGAAAACAATTATATCGTCTCTGGCAACTTTCAGTGTCCTAAATATTTCAGGATAAGAAGCTTCGTCAAAGTGGTGAACTTTTGTAAATAACAAATAATAGGTCTTGTTATCTTTTTCTATTCTTTTAAATGAGAAGATTTCTTTTTCGGCTTCAAGAATGTCAGTGGCTAATGCTGGGTCACCCAATATTTCTTGGATGTATGGGTTAGATTCGTCTAGATCGATAGAGGTCGGAACCAGTATAATTTTAGAGGTGCATTTCATTAAGCTTTCATTGAGTTCCTCAATTTGGGTATTGAATATATTGTCTTTATTCGACAAGGATTTTAGGAAAGTCGGGTAGTCGTCTGAGGACACGTTTGGACTGGTGCTTGGCTGGGTTGGTATCAAAGGACTTTCCTGGGTCGGAACGTCAACATTTGTTGTCGTTGTTGTTTGTTCGGTCAAAGGTTCGGATTCACGTAAGTTGACGGTTTCATTTTGGATTTCCTCTCTCAGGGGGTCAGGCACATTAGAAGGTAAGTCAATATCAGGTAAAGGAAGGATTTCTTCATACAAAGGGTCTAGGGAATCTAAGGGATTCGACGGTGTTGGGACAAGTTCGTTCGGATTAAATGATGGTGGTGATATTAGTAAGTCCATAAGATCTTCGTCTAGATGTCGGGTAGGAATACCTTCGGGAGAAGGGTTAGACGTTGGAATATCTGTTGGCTGGACTGGATTCACCGGGAATCTGGATAAGGCGTCGGCATTAGAATTGATTTTGCCCTTTTTGTATTGGATGTCGTACTCAAACTCTTCCAGTTTGAGACGCCAACGTACAAGTCGTGACCCCGGATCTTTACAATTGAATAGCCATTGCAATGGTTTGTGATCTGTTATGATTTTAAAACGATGTCCGTAAATGTACGGTCTGAATGTCTTAGTGCCAAAGATGATGGCAAGGCATTCTTTCTCAGTTACACTGTAGTTACACTCGGCTTTATTTAAAGTGCGAGAAGCATATGCGATAGGTCGGTCCTGGCCTACAGGACCTTGGGACAAGATGGCTGATATTGCGTAGTTCGAGGCATCACAAGTTAATAGAAAAGGTTGTGTAAAATCGGGGTATGCCAGGATCGGTGCTGATACAAGTTTGGTTTTCAGAGATTCAAAGGAGAGTTGCTGTTCATTCTGCCACACAAAAGGAACATCTTTCTTCAGAAGTGATGTCAAAGGTTTAGCCAATTTGGCGAAGTCTGGGATGAATCTCCTGTAGTATGATACTAAGCCCAAAAATGACTTAATATCCTTTGGAGATTGAGGAACTGGGAAATCAGCCTTTGTTTTTTCAGGATTTGGTTTGACGCCATTTTCGCCAATAACATGCCCTAGGTAGGCAACTTCTTTTCGTAGAAATTCACATTTTTCAGGTTGTAGTTTTAAGTTAAAGTTACGGAGTCTGTCAAAGACGGCCTTGAGGTTGTCGATATGGGATGGAAGGTCATATGAGTAAGTGACAATATCATCCAAATAAACAAAGCATCTCGTGCCTTGTAGGCCTGTGAGGCAGTTGTTCATCAACTTTTGAAATGTCGACGGTGCGTTCTTTAATCCGAAAGGCATTCGGTTAAATTGGAATTGACCTTGAGGTACCGTGAATGCCGTTTTGGGTGCATCGCCAGGAGAAATAAGGATCTGATGAAAGCCGGAAGTGAGATCTAAGGTTGAAAAATATTTACTATTTCCTAGCTGGTCAAGAATCTCGGTTATCTGCGGAATGGGGTAAGTTTCCCCGATGGTAATATCATTGAGCTTTCGGTAGTCTATTACTATTCGCCATTTGCGTTGACCTTGTGAATCTACCTTTTTGGGCACGATCCAGATTGGCGAACTCCAAGGTGAAGATGAAGACTCTATGATGCCTTGATCTAGCATTTTAGTAATTTGGGTTTCAACTTCCTTTTTGTGGCATTCAGGGAATCTGTACGATTTGGTGTGAACTGGTACGTCACTGCTGGTTTTAATTTGATGCTCAAGGGCAGAGGTAAAAGTCAACTGATCATCAGGTAAATGGAAGATGTCCGAGTATTGGGAGCAGAGTTCTGTAAGGGCATCCCTTTCTTCCTGATTCAAATGGTCGGTTCTTAATGAGGTGATTACTTCATCAGTTCGTTTAGATGCTTCTTGGATATTTGTATTAATAGGATATGCACTAGAATGCATAGGTTCAATATTTAGATTCAAATTTGTCTTGACATTTACAAAGTTTTCTGAGATATTGGCAATAGTCAGGTTAATGCGGCTATTATCTTTAATTTTTACGATACAGTTGGATATTAGCACGTTGTCTGAGAGATGTTGGTCTACAACAATACCTTCCTTCAGGTTAGTTCCTTTTATTGAACATTCTATGACGGCTTTGGTACGAGGCGGAATGACGTAGAATGGTTCAGAAAAGTGTAGTTTGATATCGTGTTTTCCTATTCTCAGTGTATCATGAGTGTAATCAATGTTACAACCAAAAGCTGTCAAAAAATCGGTGCCTATAATGCCGTCATAGGGCAAGTTGATATTTCTAACAACATGGAATTTGAATGGTATGGCTTTATTTTCATTTACTTTTAGTTTAAGCTGGAAATGACCCTCGGTCTGAGTTGTTTCGTCATTGGGGTCTATGCCCTTAAGTTTGATCGATTCTTTAGTTAATTTCAGATTTTTCTGGATACTACATTCTTTTAATAAGCATATGGCTGAGCCTGAGTCGACTAGTAAGGATAACGGGATATCTGAGGCTTGTGAATCTAGCAATACGTGTGGTAACAACCTTTTTGTCGTATCTATATTTACTTCATAGATTTCCTTCCTTATTTCATTGGAAACAAAAGAGGCTTTCAGACTTTTAGAGTCACGAGAAATAGGTTTAGTAGTTTTGGTAGATTTCAAAGGTTGGGCGCTTATTTGGGGCTGGTTACCCGAGTGGTCCCTAGGATTTGAAGGCTGAATACTTATTTGGGGCTGATTACCCGAGCGACTATTGGATGAAAAGGTGTGGACACTTATTTGGGGCTGGTTACCCTTGTGGTCCTTGGATACGGTGGTGTGGACACTTGCTTGGGGCTGGTTACCCTTGTGGTCCTTAGATACAGTGGTGTGGACACTTGCTTGGGGCTGGTTACCCTTGTGGTCCTTGGATACAGTGGTGTGGACACTTGCTTGGGGCTGGTTACCCTTGTGGTCCTTGGATACAGTGAATGAAAGACTGGTGTCGGCTTTTGCATATGGTCTCGTGCGACACGGCGAGACTCCTACTCGTTTAAATCTAAGTTATCAGCTGGTGAAAAGTCTACTTCATCTCGGCCTGTTTCAACCTCTGATTGGTCAACAAAATTTATTCGCGGATTCAGCCTGAATGGGCCTTGGCTAGTTGTTGGATTTTGATGAAATTTGAAACGATTATTGTTGAATTCACGTTTTTTACACGCTTGGATATCATGTCCTGCCGTCTTACAGTACCGGCAAAACGGATTAGATGAGCCCTGCGACGTAGGGCTTTGATTATACTGCGACGAAGTTGTTTTATAGTTACTGTTACCTTTAAAAGAATTCACCTTCGATTTATCACTGCTGAACTTAGGCTCGGGTTGAGGTCGCCTGTATAGACTCTGTTGTATGCGTTCCTCGGATATGGCTAAATTAATGGCTTCATTTAAGGATTTTGGTGACCGACATCTCACAATGTTAGAGATACGAGGATGCAGCCCCATGAGGAAATGGTGGAGAGCAAGATCTCCCATGGCTGCGGCGCGACCAGGTAGCTCTTTGGCTTTAGTGTTAGATAATGAAACCTCGGTCAGTAATTGTGAGAGGCAGGTCTCCACGCGGAGAGCAAATTGGCTAACATTGTCGTTCGGTTGTTGCTTGCTCTCTTGCAGCTCAGTTAATAAGTGCGTGTAGTGTTTACGCTCACTGAACTGCGTCTTAAGGAAATCCTTAAGTTGTTCCCATTCCTTAAACTCTTTGATAGAGCAAGCAACTTCCGCTTTACCCTGAAGTTGGCTAAGAATATATTTGAAGAGTATTGGTTTTTGAGATTCTGATGCGAGCTCATAGGCATTGTTGCAATTGATTACAAATGAATTTACAGTTTCCCGGCTGCCATCATAGGCCTTAATAAACTTAAATAAGGTATTTAAATCCATCTCAGACATTGCGGCTGCAGCAGCTGCGGCAGTGGCCCTCGTAACCCTTGGGGAACTAGGAGCTGATTTAATTAAGTCACTAGTACTTCTCTGTGCTGCTGTGATATCGACGGATAAGCCTTCTTCCGATTTAGCCGCTATTGGCATGATAAAAGAATTAAAAAATCAAAAACAACTGGATTTGCAACAAAATAAAATTATTACTGGTTATACAAAAAAGGTTTAGGACCCCTGAACTTTCAGCTCTAGACAAAACAATGACCAAGACTCACAGTATGAACGACGAGTAGGCGGCTAATGTAAACACGACGAGCGGGGACATTCCGAGTACCGGCTGATAAGGCGGGTCACAGGTGGAACGACGATGTAGATGGGCTTCGGATTATCGAATCCCTGGATGATGATGTGTGATGATGGACGCTTCATGTACTGACTTCCGGCAGTTTGCAGCACTCCCAGGATAACTGGAGCTGGAGGTAGGTGTAGGACTTCTTGCAGGATGCAGGATACTTCGCGAAGTTGAAGATAGGTGATTGCGGTTCAGGATGCAATCTTCTCTGGATGGTGGATATTTTCCTTTCCAGGAAAATTATGGATGAGCCTTGACGACGGCCGTTCGGGAACTGGCGGTAAGTGGGAATACCACTTATAACTTCCTTCCGGGGCAATTCCGGATATTGGACACAACAGGTAAGTTATTTCATTCACAGATTTTATTCACAGATTTTATTCACAGATTTTATTCACAGATTTTATTCACAGGTTTTATTCACAGATTTTATTCACAGATTTTATTCACTTTTACACGCGAGTTGGCTGAGCGGTTTAACTCGCTAGACACTGGGGATTTCCGATCCCACCGCTGCCACCAAAATGTTAAAGGATCCCGATAGGAAGCCTTTTTAAAAAAAAACTATTTTATAAAACGCACTGAATTTAATGTTTGAATTAATATATGGAATAAAAATTACAAGTGTTCAGGTGAACGGTCCGTCGTAGACTGGCACCGCTCTCAAACTCCTCCCTACTTCTCGACTATAAGATGCTGATAAAGCCCGTAAGGGCTGCAAGTCTGCACCATCCCCTACATGGATGGGGTATAACAGCACGTCACCCTGAGACATCAGCACAATCTAGGAATAAGATTACTAAGCTGTGAGATCAGATCATAAAGTCTCATTTGCCCAGTAATTTCACTAGCTACAGTGCCCTTCAAACCGGAACACAGCAGTGCTTGCGCACTACTGCTTGGCGGCAGAATAACTGGCAAAGCGGTGGTACCTACCTAGACGAACTTTGCAGTAAAGTCCTACCACCTAGTAAACTTATCATTATGTATAATTTTTATCTCGTCGATGTTAATATAAATCTTTGATACATCAAATCAAACCATATAAGCTCGTATCTGTCTCTATCGATATACACCGCAAATTTCTAATATAAGGACAATACTAAATATCTACATAATATTCATCGACAGATATCGATAACTGCCTTGTCCCAACACTACATCAATTATGGAAATTATTAATAAATTTTCGCGAAGTGCCTCTACCTTGCAGATCAGAGATAAGCTGACCGTATGCCGCCTACGCATAATTATCCCATTCACTGCTCTTTGTTTTATATTCGGATAGAATAATATGGATGCGGACGCAATGACTTCGGCCCCATTTATGAATGAACGAAATGATTGAATGAATGCATTTCTTCATTTTTGCTTCATTAGAGCATAATAATAAGTTTTAATTTCTAATATTCAGCGCAGCCAATGTGCAGTTCAAATTTTTGAGTAGGTAGATAGTATTTAGTAATGGTTGGTATATACGTGTAGCACTTTTTTTTAAACGGGCTAATGCTGTTGGGTTTTACCGGCCTTTAAAGCGTCACCGGGCGGGAGGGCGGGCGCTTAAGGCGCCCAGCCGTCAAAAGTGGGAGGCAACTAGCTGGCGGGCACCCCTGGGGTGCGAGCCTCGGCTTGGGCCGTTGCCGGGATAAGGGGATCGAGAAGACTACGTCCACTGGAAGAGTGGACCCTATTGAAAGTCGCGACCGTTCTAGCTAACCTACAAAGGGCTAGACTGGTCCGGTGATCCTAGCGCAGCCGATACTACGGCTGCTATAGGATCATCCGGGTCGCTCAAGACGTGTCTCGGGCGGCGACGACGGGGTGTAACCACCATAGCACTATAAAATTATGTAAATATAGGGTGAATTCTATGGTAGGCATTTAGAAGTACGAACTTGGTCTTTACTAATAAAGTATTCTGTGGTAGAATTACTAAGTACACAACATCTTTTTTTAAAGGTCTTATGTTGGTCTCTACCGACCTTTAGAGCATCACCGGGCGGGAAGTGCTTAAGTACATCTTATTCAACTGATAGGTAGGTAAGTATTTGGTAAATACCTATGTGAGTTAAGAGATTAAAGGCGCTATGCTCATGGATTTACCAGCAGGCTGAGTAGGCTTGAGGGCGGAAAATTTTAGGGGGTGGCAAAATTGGGTAAATTCTTTATTTTTCTTTATTTCTTACAATAGAAATCATTTTATACATGGATAAAAAAAAGTCTCGAAAATTACAATATTTTAGTACTGAAAGCTGATGTAGAGTACAAATCATAATACTGCAATTTCGTTGAAAATGAAAATGTAATTAACATCATTGTGAACTGGGGTATAAAATTGCAGAGGTTAATTAGGCGGCAAAAATTAAATAATAATAATGTGGTAGAATTTACGAGCTATTTAATTGTAATACCAACTATTTACGTACTACATTCTGCAAGAAATTATATTCCATTCTATTCTATTCTATTCTAATAGCCCACGGGCGGTAAATGTGTAAATCCGCCTCTGGCTATGCCCTTTTTTTAATCAACAATTTAATCAACAGGGAATCCTAGTTAGTGTCCAGGATCTATGTATGTGATCGTAGTGCGTTATTGTTATTATATATTGTTAGCATTTTTACCTACTTTTTGTATGAGTGTAAGTCTGAATAAAGTCTCATCCACACTAAACCAGCGCGCAAACTCTGCATATTTCGTTCATCAACCCGTTGCTCGTCCGCAACTTATAGCCTTTACGACCGCGAAGTTGCAGAATGCCGTGAGAAAGCAGAAATACACCCAGACCGAAATCTAGACTAGATCGGGCGTTTAGATCTTTCGAAAGTTGGGTTACATCTAGCCGGTTGAATCGCTGAAAGCTCAGACCATTTACAAATCTAAAGCTGAAAGTTTCCTGGACAGGGTAACAATTGAAGGGTTGAGAATAAAAAGGATTTAACTGACAAATAGACAGTTTAGAGAAAATTGACTTTAAACGTCAACGGCGTCATTTTTATGTAGAGTGCTTATAAGGTAATAGAAAAGGTTTATGTAAGTTTCAGTTGCTTGGAAATGTTTTATTTCTATTTAAAATTACCAAATATAGTACTAATTCATACAATTACTGTAAAAATATAATAAAAGAAATAAAGTAATGTTTTTATGCTAAGCGTACTGTATTCCTGTGACAGATAAACCATTTTTAGACTCAAAATCTCGAGATTTAAGCCTCATTTCGGTATTTTGAGAATGTATCATTAAGATAATTATACGCTGAATCCAACGATACCCATAAGTCATTTTGTCAAAAAAATCAGTTAAATCCTTTTTATTCTCACCCCTTCAATTGCTTTTGAAGTAAAACTTCTTTACGCACTTTTGACAAGGGGAGATAGCTAGTGAATGCGAAGCGAACAAAAGTATGAGTTGGGTCACGTAGATCTCCATTGTCAACATAACAAAATACATTACTTTTAAATAAATTAGATTATTTTATTATTATGTTGGTATGTTCAGTAAAATGACAATTATTTACAAATGTCACGATGGCGACATTAACATTAAACAAAGCAAGTTATTTTTGGCGGGAAAACGAAAAAGATTGCGTCGCTGCATTGTATTATTTTCCAAAACTTGTGTTATTTTCAGTGTTAGTGCATAAAACTGGTGGCATTCTATTCGTTAAGTGCTGGATTACAGGCGTGAGTGTGGGAAAATGGTATAATGATGGTGAAACGTTTCTTTTCGTGTTGTTTCCAAAACTCCATAGAAGCTTCAATTAAAGTTGCCACCACTTTACTAGGAGTACGACTTGACTGGACTATGACTTGATGACTTCGACTGTAACTTGACACATATTTGCGTGAAATATCATTAACTTGATAAATGATCAATTACTTGACACTGGCTAAATACACGGAGGTGTTGAGCCAAAAATTAAACAAAACAAAAAAAAACAAAGCAAAAACAAAGTTATACCGACCGATAGATGGAGCTAAACTACTGTAAAAGGAGTTTTACAGTCGTGTGGTCTAAAACACACTCGTTTTTTCTCTAATCTGTGATTTTCACATATAACTAGCGCCATCTTTTGGTAGGTACCTTGTGCGCTGTCGATTATGAAACTTCAAATCGGATCACCAGCCAAACGAATCACGACTACGTTCCTAACCGATCCGTAAAGTTAAGCAACGTTCATTGCGATCACTACTTAGATGGGTGACCGCTACAAAAACCTCAGAACTTTCGACTGGGTGAATCGATTTTGATGTTTATTTTTTATTTGAAAGCTGGTACTTCCGGTGTGGGGCCGTTCAAGTATTACGTAGCAGATTTTATTATTATTATACAATATATATTTATAATATATTAAATTACAATTATTTACCCCCCCATCCCCCTTGTCAGCAAAAGTATGCAAAGCTCTTACCCCCTCCCCCATGCTTATGTTTTTTATTTTTATTTTAAGGGATGATGCGACGAGCTAACCGTTCGCCTGATGTTAAGCGACACGGCTGCCCATATCAGTTGCAGTGTCACACGGAACTCTAAAGTATAGAGTTTCGCGTGACACTGCACTGCGCACGTCATCCTGAGACATCAGCACAGTCGAGTAACAAGATTACTAGACTGTGAGATCAGGTCATAAAGTCTCATTTGCCCAGTAATTTCACTAGCTACAGTGCCCTTCAAACCGGAACACAGTAGTGCTTGCGCACTACTGCTTGGCGGCAGAATAACTGGCAAAGCGGTGGTACCTACCTAGACGAACTTTGCAGAAAAGTCCTACCACCTAGTAAAATTATGTTAACTATGTAAATTATGTAAACATTTTTCAATTAATATATTGTATTTTAAGTTTTATAATTATATAAACACGAACTAACTTTAGACTAGTTACACCATCTTTTGTCTCTTTCGATCCAGCTAAATATTCCAGTAGCAAAAGAAGGACAAAAGCTGAAGTAATAAGTCCGATACTAATACTCGTTTATTAATAAGGCTGTTTATGTTTAGTGTTTCAAGCAAAGACAATGTGAGGGTTGCTATTCGTGGTAATAACTACCGATGACGTAATCATCATCATCTAGACTCCCCTACCCCCATGTCATCCAAAATAAGCAAAGCAAAGACCCCCGCCCCCCATAGTGCTTACGTAACACTTGAACGGCCCCCTCCCAATTTGGTCCAGTTCTGATAATGATAAAACTATATCAGCCTTATTAATAAACACGAACTAGCTTTAGACTAGTTACACCATCTTTAGTCTCTTTCGATCCAGCTAAATATTCCAGTAGCAAAAGAAGGACAAAAGCTGAAGAAACTAATCTGAGACTAATACCCGTTTATTAATAAGGCTGTGTAAGTCTGAAGTTGGTTTTTATGCTTTGCGTTTGTTATATCAATGCTTGTACCTAATGTAAGTTACCTACGAATGTCAAATTATGCAAAAAGTGAACCAACTTTTCAAACAAACCTGGCCAGTCTGTAACGAGGTAATTATGGCGATAAACATCTCATTTGATGATAAAAAATTGCACGCACTAAAAATAACTATAAGTACAGGTTAGTTTAGGTAGGTATCTCTAATAGCTACTCATCTTTTTCAAAGAATAATGCTGAGGCAATTTGAGTTAGTTAGCAACTTACATTTTCTTAGAAGTAAATAGGTATAGATTTATACACATTTTAAGCAGTCTAGCCCCAAACCAACCAGATAACTGATAGAATACTTAGATACTTTTTGTTTGTAAATACATACATAGAATACAATATAACACCCAGACACAGAACGAACATCGATGTTCATCATACAAATGTTTGTCCTGGGTGGGAATCGAACCCACTACTTACAGCTCAGAAGGCAGGGTTACTACCAACTGAGCTATTGGGCCAGTTTTTTATGGGAACCAGATAACTGATAAAATATTTAGATACTTTTTGTTTGTAATATATATAGAGGTGTATTCTATATATATATATACATAGAATACAATATAACACCCAGACACAGAACAAACACCTATGTTCATCACACAAATGTTTGTCCAGGGTGGGAATCGAACCCACAACCCACAGTTCAAAAGGCAGGGTTACTACCAACTGAGCTATCGGGCCAGGCTGGTAAAAGCCTGTACCTATCTATGTCTATATATGTATAGGTAATATTAATAACAATAATAATAATAGTAATAATAACGCCCAACGATCACATACATCGATCCTGGACTCTAACTAGAAATCCCTGTATCTGGGGATCCAGAAACTATGAGGCCCACAACACCCAGTTTTAAAACAAGTACTTACGCTTTTTTTCTGTCCACAAATACTTGTCCCGTCGCGGGAATCGAACCCACCGCCTCCAGGCTATGAGCCGACCTGCTTAACCACCACACAGGCTGTCAAATAATAGGTCTTTACCTATGAAATTGCCGTATTGCAGTACAGACTTCTTCAAACAAAAAAAAAGTTTTGATTGGCTATGAATTCTAAATTCAAATTAATTTTGTTTTAAAAATATGACATTCTATTTACAATATAAGTCTTTTGTTTATTGATTAGCGTTGTATTTTCATTACATTTCAACATTTTTCCTCATAATGGATACTTTGAAATTTCATGTAATTATGGAATATGAGTTCCGTCGTGGCACCAACGCGGCACAAACGACACGTAACATCAACGACGTTTACGGAGAGAACTGTACAAACGAACGTACAACCCGTTATTGGTTTGCTCGGTTCCGTTCTGGGAATTTTGACTTGAAAAATGAACCTCGTGGTCGTCCGGAAACTTTGGTCAACAATGATGAATTAAAGGCGATTGTGGAAGCTGATGAATCTCAATCTACAGCTGAGCTGGCAGCAGCTTTTGATGTTAGCATCAAAACAATATTGGTCCATTTGCGACAGATTGGCAAGATAAAAAAGCTTGATAGATGGGTGCCCCACGAACTTAACGATCGCCAGCGCAACGTACGCGTCGAGACTTGCCTTGCGCTGCTTAACAGGCACAGAAATGAAGGAATTTTGAACCGAATTGTTACGTGCGACGAAAAATGGATTCTTTTTGACAATCGAAAGCGCTCAGCAAGTTGGTTAGATCCTGGTTCGGTACCAAAGCAATGTGCAAAACGAAAAATGACCCCTAGAAAGGTGATGGTCACAGTTTGGTGGTCTAGTGCTGGTGTGATTCATCATAGCTTTTTACAAAACGGCGAGAGCATTACTGCAGATGTGTACATTGAAGAACTGACCACAATGATGGCGAAACTCGCACGTCTGCAACCAGCTTTGGTCAACGGTCGTCTCCACTGCTACTTCACGACAACGCGCAACCCCATACTGCACATCAGACCGTCTCTAAGCTGCATGAGTTGGGTTTGGAAGCTCTCCCTCATCCGCCATACTCACCAGATCTTGCGCCTACCGACTATTACTTTTTCCAAAATTTGGACAACTTTTTAGCGGGAAAAAAATTCAATTCCCGAGAGGCAGTACAAAACGCCTTTGAAGAGTTTGTTGTCTTCCGTCCTGCTGATTTTTTCAAGAAGGGCATCCATAAACTGCCACAGCGTTGGCAAAGATGCATTGATTGCAGGGGTGATTACTTTGAATAAAAGAAATAAATAAGTTCGAAAAAAAAAATACTTTAACTTTTTTCAAACAAAACGGCAATTTCATAGGTAAAGACCTAATATAAGTACCCCACCCACAACTTTTTTCTTTAATACCAAACCATCCGCCCAGAAACACTATGCGCAGTCAAGTGTATCTATGCCTCAGAAATGAAAACAATTTGATCAAAATTAGATGCCCAAACAATGTGTACCTGTTGTACCGATTAGCAAACTTTAAGGTTCACATGAACCGCTGAGGAAGTGCTATCAAACCGTGACGCTGACACACCCAACCCAAGATTTGCGCCACACACTCATTCGCGAATACAAGTGTGAGCACGTCTTTTAAAATTAAAAAAGTTCGTACACTGACCGAATTTAAAAAGAAATCCTGACATTGACATTGGAAATGGCGCGAAAGATACACAAATTTTAAGTCTGTGACAAATTTATTTTTAATTTTACGTTGTCACGTGTGAATCTTTTTAGTGTTGTTTTTAACGATGAGGGTAGTTCTATGAAGTACAGAGCGAGTATGTTGGTTAGTTTGTTATTCAAAATGCTCCACATACTAGTTTTGTGCCGGGTTTTGCTCATTGCTGGCGTCCAGACTCTTACTATCGATTCTCAACTTGGGACTTCTGTTGAAGGTATGATTTTCCTTACATTTTAATAGCATTAACATATCTTTAGTTATACTTCGTCCATTAATAAACTGACAGATAAAAATCTTTATTTAAAAATCCGTATCTTTGTACTTTACTTTAGTTTTAGTATTTATTTTCCTAGTGATGAAGGAAAATTCATATTTTATTTCATCACACAAGGTAAATCTCTCCTATTATAAAAATCACTTAAAATTTTTTTAGGAACAAGATAGTAAATAGCGTGTAAAAAGTATTTAAGGCGGTGTCATAACACAATTATTATGACCCTGAAGGTTTCTAAAGAGCTTTGCTTAAAGTTGAAAATCGCAGATCATATCTGAACTGCTCTTGATGCAAATTTGGCGTGTTTTATGTAGATTAAATGATATAAGGAGATCAAACTTAAAAAAATACCGATGATATGTTTAAAACTACGTTCTGGCTATTTAATTTGTAAAAAAAAAGTGTTGCAATCGCTAAAAAAATATGATTTTATTTTGGAAAAACCAAGCTGCTCTGTTAAATTGTATTCAGTCTTTCTTCTTCATTTTATTTCCTATTTACGCTTTTTTTTTCATTAGATTATTATGTTGCACGTCGGCTTTCGAAACAATGACTCCGCCTTAAGCAAAGAATAAAGTTACTCTCTACCGAGAGGCCGTGAGTCCCTTTCTTCTAATTTTAAAAATAACAAAAAGAAGCCTTTCTAATTGTGAGTAGGTACTGGCAGTTATTGTAATTGAGTCAATTTCATTTTGACATAGGATGTTGGGAAACGAAATTACAGACACAATTACAAAATGTAACTTACCTCGTCTGGAACTGATTATGGTAATGCAACGATGAATAACTCACTAAAATATTATATTTTTATAATAAAGAAGTAATATAGGTAGACTAGCATCTGCCTGCGGTTTCGCCCGCGTGGTCTATAGGAAAATAATTCAAACACCCATTTCACCCTCTTAAGGGTGGAATTTCGTAAAACCCTTTCCTAGTGGATACCTACACTTTACAAAGAACACACCCTCCAAATTTCAAGTCTCTAGGACCAGCGGTTTAGGCTGTGCGTTGATATATAAGTCAGTCATTTAGTCAGTCAGGACTATGAATTTTATATGTATAGATAGATAAGTAACTCGGACATACAACAAGCTGACGGTCCACCTGATGGTAAGCAGTTACCGTTGCCTTTAAACACTGCACCACCAGAGGCGGCTTGCCTATGCATTGCCTGTCTTTTAAGACTATTTTCACACGCGTCGGCGCTGCCCGAGACACGTCTTGAGCGATCCGGACGATCTTATAGCAGCCGTAGTATCAGATTTTTACAGGGTAAGCAATGCATTGGCGACGCCTCCTCCGGTGTTACAGATGTCCATAGGCTACGGTGACCACTTCCCATCAGGTGGGCCGTATGCTTGTTTGCTCCATTTAACATTTTAAAAAATATCGGCTGCGCTAGGATCACCGGACCAGTCTAGCCCTTCTGGCTCAGGTACCGGCACCGGTATAGGATACCAGCGTAACACAATCAGACGCCGACCCCGCCGGCGAGGTCGACGTATCGTAAGCTAGCTAAAACGGTCGTGACTTTCAATAGAGTCTACTCTTCCAGTGACGTGGTCTTCTTGATCCTCTCATTCCTCCCGCCCGGTAACGCTGTAAAGGTCGATAGAGACTAACAGCATAAGCCAGTTTAAAAACTGTCGTACTATACCTGCAGGGCTGCCACTCGCTGAAGTAGATAGATAGATGATAGATGAACTCTTTATTGTACACACCAAATAATAAAAAATACAAAGAAAAAAAAAAACAATGAATTATATAAAGTGTAACAATGGGCGACCTTATCGCTAAAAGCGATCTCTTCCAGGCTTTGGATGGAGAGAATTTGACGAAGTGGTAAAGGACGGGGTGCACATAACTATTTCGTTCGTATAAAGGACATAATTATATGAAGTAGAGGGCAAGGCACTAAAATTCTCGAAATTTAAGTGCAACGCACTCAATTTGCGATGCGAAAGAAAGTGTGTGTAAGTGGATGACGCATGTTCTTGAATTATGCAATTATTGAACATGCCGGCGCCGATTTCTTCACGATTTTTTCCTTATCCTTTGTAAGAGCGAATGAAAATTCCGCACATAACTCAAAAATTCGCGCAAGGCCGAGTGGGCTTTGAACCTGGGTGCATCGGTTAGTAGTAGTTGGTTTAAGAGTCTCTGTGGTGTGGTGTTGAGCAGGTCGGGTCATAACCCGGAAGCGGCGGGTTCGATTCCGGCAGGACAATTATTCGTACACAGAAAAAGAAAGCGCAAATACTTGTTCTGTCTGGGTGTTATGTGACTATGGTCCTCGTAGTTCCTGGGTCCTTAGATACAGGGAATCCTAGTTAGGATCTAGGATCTATGTATGTAATCGTTGAGCGTTATTATTATCTATACATATAAAATTCAAAGTCCTGACTGACTGATTGACTGACTGACTTATATATCAACGCACATTCTAAACCGCTGGTCCTAGACACTTGAAATTTGGAGGGTGTGTTCTTTGTAAAGTGTAGGTATCCACTAAGAAAGGGTTTTTCTAAATTCTACCCCTAAGAGGGTAGTTAAATTATCTATTTTAAAAACTTTTCTTATAAATCTGAATAGAAAACTATAGGCCACGTGGGCGAAGCCGCGGGCAAGTTATTATATTAAGTTATTTACATTATTATTAATAGCACATGTTACTGCTGAGGCACACTCGTGCCTGAAATATTATTATATTCTGTGTCCTTATGACCCAATAGTGAACTATTTATAACAGTTTACTAGGTGGTAGGAATTTTCTGCAAAGTTCGTCTAGGTACCACCGCTTTGCCAGTTATTCTGCCGCCAAGCAGTAGTGTGCAAGCGCTACTGTGTTCCGGTTTGAATGGCACTGTAGCTAGTGAAATTACTGGACAAATGAGACTTAATCAGTTTTGTAATTTTATTACTGGTCTGTGCTGTTGTGTCAGGATGATTTTAGAGTTTCGACTGACACTGTAACTTTTATGGGCGGCCGTGTCGCTTAACTTCAGGGGGATGACTAGCTCGTCAAGCCATTTATTTAAAAAAAAACGGGCATATAAAGAGCACTATGATGACGGTAGGTGTTATCCTTGTAGCATTTTTTTTGTCTTTTACTTATTCAGAATGACGTCATGGATATTCAAATCTTGTAATTAGAGTATCGTTTGACTTAAAAGCTTCCGGCTATACCGGAAGTAGTTACTCAGACCGATTACTTGAAGAGTCACTGAGGTTATATTAATATTATTTTGACAGCCACTTTGGTTTGGTGGTTGAGCAGATCGGCTTATAGCCCGGAGGCGGCGGGTTCGATTCCTGCGGCAGAACAAGTGTTTAAAAAAAGCGCTAAATCCAGTTCTGTGTCTGAGTGTTGTGGGACCATGATCCTCGTAGTTCTTAGGTTCCTAGATACAGGGAATTCAAGTTAGGGTCCAGAATCTATGTGATCGTTGGGCGTTTAGTAAAAAAGTATGAATAATAATAACAGTTGTATTAATCAAGCAATTCTAAATAGTTTTTTTTTTTCAGATTGTTTCGAAAGAAATTCAATTGGCGAACATTTGCCGTCCAACGCCATCTACCGAAATGTGTCGGAACTTACTAACAGAGAGTGTGAGCAGATCTGCAAGCAGGACAAGCAATGTCAGGCGTACGATTATGGGTGAGTTGTTCTACATTTCAGATAGATGGCACCGCTTGTATTTTAATGTTTGAAATTCAAGTTATCCGAAACAACCTTCAATGATAACCAAGATTTCTACGATCACATCTAATAATGTACACTAATCTTATCTGGCTTTAAGAGTCAATAAAAATTTGTTTAAAACCTAAATGGCGTCGATTTTACAGTAATTAATAATAATTAGTTTTAATGTTTTGATATTACATTTAACAAAAAAACTGTTAATAAAAACCGTGTCAGTTTAAATTTATGCTAATAGTTTTTATTTGTACCATATTGATTTAAAAAATAATGCTATATCAATATGATTATGAGCAAAAAGAGTTTAATTTAAATCTAGGTGCATAATTATATACATTTACAAAACATTGGTAATTTATTTATTATTATTTTTAATTTATTTGTGTCAAGTCACATCAAAATTTATATATGTATCTAGTAGTAATAATAAAATTGTTCACCATAAAAGTAACCGAATTAAAAAAAAAAGACTAAAATTAGATTAAATCGAAATAAAATAAATATAATATAATACACAATATTATGTAAATAATAAATCCAATTACATGATGTTTGTAAGTATTTGTAACCTGTGTGATACATTCATACACACTACAAGTACGTACGTAGGTACTTTTATTTAATTAGTGATTTTTGTACATAGAATTAAAACGTTTTTCACGTCTCCACCTAGCCCAGTGAGAAATGATATGAAATGAAATATATTTATTTGAGACACACACAATGTAACCGCTTTGCCAATTGTTCTGCCGACAAGCAGTAGTGTACAAGCACTACTATGTTCCGGTTTGAAGGGCACTGTAGCTTGTGAAATTATCGGGTAGTTGAGACTTTATCATCTGATCTTACAGTCGAGTAATCTTATGACCTGACTGTGCTGATGTCTCAGGATGATGTGCGCAGTGCAGTGTCATGCGAAACTTTATATTTTGGAAGATCCGAGTGACACTGTTCTGTTATGGGCTGCCGTGTCGCTTATTTACTGATTTTCAGCCGAAACCCTAATTAAGAAAGAGATTCAGTGACCAATATTAGGAAAATAATAAAAACATCACTTTTCCAGAGTCGGAGCTAAAGGCAACGCCACCTGCAATCTGAGCACACTGGATGAAAAAACCATCAAAGAGCAAAACCCACTGAAACGACACCCTGACTACGACGTCTATATCAGGAGGTTCCAATGCGAGCAATCACCTCCCACCCCTATC
Organism: Ennomos fuscantarius; assembly: GCA_905220475.3. Lineage (NCBI taxonomy): Eukaryota > Metazoa > Arthropoda > Insecta > Lepidoptera > Geometridae > Ennomos > Ennomos fuscantarius. Next base: position 5,318,195 of record HG992050.1, on the reverse strand, counting down.
GAACCCTTAAGCGATGATCCTGGGCCTGGACCTCAACACAGACCAGTCTTCAGACCTGTAGTAGACGAAAGACCACCATCAGAAGATTACCTCATTTCCGGAGATCTGGGATACGGGAAACCAGATTCTTCATATAGACCTGATGATGCTTCCAATAGTAAACCAGATTACGACGTTTCACCAAGCTATGGAGATCACAGGCCTCAGGATATAACGTATAAACCTAGTAGACCGCAAGATTCTTATAAGCCAGAAAGACCCATAAATGATGCATATAGACCAGAAATACCAAATAACCCATATATGCCTGAAAGACCTGCCGATCCATATAGACCTGACCGGCCACATAGTCCTCCTTATAGACCTGAAAGACCACGTGATCCTCCTTATGGACCTGAAAGACCACATGATCCACCTTACGGGTCTGAGCGACCACATGATCCATACAAGCCGCATGGTTCACAAAGACCAGATAGACCAGAATCCAATGATGTGTTGCAATTCCAAGATGTAGGAAAACCACGACCCCCAGATGAATATAACCGACCTGATCCGTATAAACCAGAGAAACCTGACTATCACTACATAATTAGGCCGAACAGGAAGCCTAGGCCTCCAGATGATTACTCCAGCCTTTCAAAACCAGACTCTTACTATAATGGACATCCTTCAGGGCCCATAGGCCCCCCGGATAGGCCTTACAGGCCGACCAGACCTTATGATAAACCTACTTATAGTTACCATGGTCAGTATGCTAGCAACTATGGTCAGAACTCCCAAAATGAAAATTATTTACACGTGGAAATTCATGACCCACCTCGGCCTTATATACCCATCAAGGATAGACCAAATCAGCAATACAATGGGCAAGGATATTTAGGCTACGGGACATATTCAAGTCAAAACTCTTATTCACAATCTCAAAATAGTCAATATTCAAGTTCTGTCTCAGAAATTGGTGGGTATGGTCAGGATAATACACCATATGGTAGACCACAAAATCCAGGCTATAAACCTGGGAATGATCGACCTGAAAAACCTGGCTATGGAAGTCCCAATGATGGTGGTTATAGTAGTCCAGGATATGGACAAAATTCTAATAGCTATGACAGACCACATGGAAGTCAAAGTTCATATGGTGGAAGTCAAGTTAGCTATGGCGGGAATCATGGAACTTATGAAAATAATCAAGCTTCATATAACACTAACAAAGGTTCTCATAATAGCATTAAAGGTTCTCATAGTCAAAACGATTATGGCAATCAAGGAAGTCATGGTGGACACCGACCAACAAATTCGAACTATGGTGATACGGGATATGGATTACAAACTCAAAGACCTAACGACTACAACAAGCCTTCTTATGGAAGTAATCAGGATTCCTATAATAGCCAAAATTCAAATAAAGGATCTTATAGCAGTTCTTACAACGAGCAAAGTTCTCATCAGGCCAATTATGGAAGTCACGCTTCCTATGAAACTCATCGACCAGCCTATGAAAGTGATCAAAGTGGCTACGGTCAACCTGATTACCAGAAACCACATAAACCTAGTAACTCTTACAAAAAACCTTTGGGTGACAACCAAGATCTGTATGGCAGCAACCATGGCGGATATGGCGGTAATCATGGCATACATAGCAGTACTCAAAGTTCTTACGGTAGTTCGCAAAGCCACTATGGCAGCAGTTCATCTTCTTATCAAGACAATCAAGGTGGCTATGGCAGCTCAGCATCATATGGTAATGACCAGAGACCTTCACATGGTAGTTACGGTGGTACAAGTGGCTACGGGACCACGCCAAGCTCATATGGTAGTAGTCAGGGAACCTATGAAAGTACTCAAGGATATGGTAGTAACCAAGGTTCCCATGGTAGTTCTGGAGGTTCTTACGGCAGTTCTCAAGGTGGTTACGGATTGTCTGGTTCTTCCAGTAGTCATGGAAGTACTCAAAGTCATGGTGAAAGCCAATTTGCTGATCATAGTACCTATGGAGGATACGGAAATCGCCCAGCCTATAATCAAAGACCAGGTTATGGAAATAATAGACCAGATTATAGCAACAGACCAGATTATGATTACGAAAGACCAAGTTATGGTAGTCAAAGGCCTGAATATAACAACGAAAAACCGGCATATGGAAGTCAATTGCCTGGTTACGGACAAAAACCTAATTATAACAGTCAAACAACCGTATACAACGAACCAAAACCTGGCTACAATGATCCTAGACCTGGATACAATGATCCAAAGCCTGGATACAATAACCCTAGCCCTGGATATAATGATCCAAAACCTGGGTACAACGACCCAAAACCTAGCTACAACGATCCAAAACCTGGCTACAACGACCCGAAACCTAGCTACGATGATCCAAAACCTAGCTACAACGATCCAAAACCTAGTTATGGTGGAACATCTGACGGTGACGATACTGATTACCGGCCAAATGTCAAACCCGTTTATGAATATGAAATGGACAAGCCAAACAATGTACCTGCGTATATAGCTGGACCTGGTGGTGAAGTGGTTACTTCGAGGCCCGTGGTGATAGGCGACTATGGTGATCGCCCGGTGTATAAAGAACCAGGAGATTCTGGAAAGGACATTTCCTACAAAGGTGAGTTTCTATTTTATTTGCCACAGGTTTGAATTTGATCAATCCTCTTTCCTGAATGATAGTAATTTGCTGTACGGTGGCAAATACTTCGTGCGGGGAAAGCAAATTTTCAAATAGGTACTAACAGCCCAAAATGGTAAATAATTGACAGCGTCATGATTGAAAGCATTTATGACGATATGCTGACCGTTCTGGAAGCGCGATAAGTCAATGATCTTGTGAGTTTGAGGTAAGTGGGTGAGGGTGTCGCAGAATCTAAAAGCATGGTACCAACGGAAGGCTTATTACCAAAATTTCCAAATTAGGAATGAAAGATCACCAGTTGCACTGCAATCAAAGTTCCGTGATCAGTTCATAACTGATAGAATGCTTAGATACTTTTTAGTAAATATATACATAGAATACAATATCCAATAACTCGCAGGTACAGAAAAAAAACCTATGTTCATCACACAAATGTTTGTCCTGGGTGGAAATTGAATCCACAAACGTCTTTGTTCTAAAGGCATGAGCCAACCAACTGAACTATCAAGCAACCTAAAATTTTAACGTAAATATACAGAAAATGATTAACAAATCGAAAATCACCGATGATTTGTTACAATAAACTATTGCAATGTAAAATAAAATTAACATTCCTCAATGTTTCGACGCTTTCCATGCAACCTTGACCATTTAAAACCATGGTTTTTAACATTGTAATTTTTCTAATTAATCAGATATCACAACTACATACCAATAACCTTAGATACAGATCTGTTAACTTCTGACCATGGCATGTTAACAATTTTGGGAGCCAGCCATGTCATTATGATGTTAATAATGCATTTGTGCTTTATGTAAAGTGACCGTAATGTGTAGGCAGTAGCTAAGTTTACGATGAAAATCACAGTAAGAGAATTGGATTTTATAAAGTAAAACATGTTTACGAACGCTTGACTTGGGTAAGTAAGCTGGTGAATGAACGAGACGAATGGAAGTTGAAAATTGTTGGCTAACGTAGGTCTCCATTGTCAACATAACAAAGTTAAAAATAACTTATAATTTTTAGATGTTGAGATGGTGACATTAACAAGCAAACACAAAATTATACTAGCCGATAGATGGAACAAAACCAAAAAAGTTTTACTTCAGTCGTGTGGTCTCAAGCCCACTCGTTTTTTTGTTACTAGTGTTGCACACAAAATTGTTGGTTTCTGTTCCGTTGGTTCCAAGATACAAGTAGTAGATCTAAGTTACGCAAGGAAAGGACTACGCCTAACTGTGGATGCGTTCCGGCTGATGATCATGAGAAGTTTAGCTAAATTATCCAAAACAACTCTAGCCATTATGTTTTTGTTTTAATAAATTTCACATTTCACACTAGTTGTTGAAAACTTATAACTGACACCTCCAGCGCTCAGGCTGGACCCAATCTATCAATTAATATTACTATTTGTAACTTGGACAGAATATTTTATAAGATAAATAATGGCTAAATTAAAAAGTCGAAATTACTCCGACCAGGTTTCAGACATAGTCCTTCTTCTGGGAGCCAGTTACCAACGCAAGCCGCGGCGGCTTTTGCGAGCGTTAGCACGTAACCTGGTCCGAGTAATTTAGAATTTTTAACTGACATGAGTTTAGCCGTTATTTATCTAAAAAATGTGTCATACGATAGTTAGTCACATAGGGTTTATTCTTTCAGAAACCATAGTCTTCTACACATATCTCTCCTTCTCCCGGAGCCCAAGCTGGCGCTCACCCAAGGACTCTTTTGAGCCAAATGCCTCCCAATATTAATGGCCTATGATGCACCTTATCCCTTTATTTTTATCCTTCACCACCTGGTATTACTGTCAAGGCCAGTATAGGTCAGCAACACCAGCCAAAATAATTAAGGACGAATCTATATGACTCCAAGCTGTATACAGTCATAGTATAGAAGAATATGTTATTCCAATCTTCAATCAATAAGTTTTGTATTATTTAATATCATCATCATTATCACCACCATCATCATCAATCATCACCACCATTAACACCATCATCGCGAAATTTCAAATTAGGAAATAATCTTTTATTGTTGCATTGCAATCAATGTTCCGTGATCATCCCGCAGAATCATCAGTATCACCATCACTGTCACTATCACCACCATCATCACCACTACCATCATCACCACTACCACCATCATCATCATCATCATCACCATAATCATCATCATCATCATCAGAAGGAACGTCTACTGCTGAATATAAGCCTTCCCCATAGAACGCCATATAATCTAGTATACTGTTTCTCATTATACGCCCACTTATTTCAATTTAATAATGAATTTAATTTAGTATTCATGGCGGCTGTAAAACAATGGTGACCGAGGTTGATGATTTTTGACCGGTTTTGTTAGAGGTCATCTGTGACCCATCGACTTATATAGCTGGGATACTCTGGTGAAAAGGAAGTGCATGTGGAAAGTCCTTTACTAGGTAGGACTATAGCGATCGTTACATCTAAATATTGTCCGGAATGTGATACTAGTATACCATTTTACTTGTCATTTTTGGTTTAATTTATGAGTGTCCTTAAACCCATGCGTACAAATCAACCAAGCACGGAAACTTAAAAAAAAATGGTGGTTGCTGGATACGCCACAAGGCTTAGATCCCTTTTTTTAAGACATCACAAAAACTCAATGCGGAATATAAAATAGGTATAATCAATCATCATAGGGGATTTAAGGAGTGCAATATAAAAGTAAAAAGGTTTTTCGCGAAAACGGCGCAAATATAGTAATCTCGGTAGCGTTACATATTTGAGCCGTTTGGTGTTGAGACCCTGGGTCCGTGGGGGCCGGGAGCTCATCGCGTTTTCAAAAGTTTATCAGAGCGCCTGGTTGATGCTACGCGTGACCAAAATGCTGGCACTTATTTGGCACAACGAATAAGCATTGCAATTCAATGGGGCAATGCTGCTAGCATGTTGGGTACACTACCTACTGGTAGTGGGCTGGAGCATTTGGACTGTCTATAGGTCATCGCGGCCATACTGGTCCAAATGTTTTATTTTTGTAGTAGTAGGTAGTGTTTAGTATTAGTTATTATATATCATTGTAGTATTTAGTTTGGAAATAAAGGAATTTATTGTTTTTATAACAACATTTTTATCGCCATTGGATTTTGGAGCAATGTTCTCTTGACATCAAACTAGGACCAAATGAGCATGAACTTACTTCGACACGGCAATACATTAACAGACGTCCCAAATCTGCGCGAGGACCTAAATTTACTTTTGGAATGAATACTGCATGATTTTTCTTACTTGTAATAATACTTTTTGGAAAAGAACTAGGTGGTAGGACTTTTCTGCAAAGCTCGTCTAGCTAGGTACCAGCTTTGCCCGTTATTCTGCCGCCAAGCGGTAGTGCGCAAGCACTGCTTGCTTTGTTCCGGTTTGAAGGGCACTGTGGCTAGTTACATTACTGGGAAAATGAGACTTTATGAACTAATCTCACAGTCTAGTAATCTTATTGCTAGACTGTGCTGATTGATGTCTCAGAATTTATTTATTTGTTAAATACACTGTGAACTTACAGCTACGCCAAAACATTCACATTGTTATTATAACAATGTGAATGTTTTCTAAATAAATTTGACGCTTCTACTTAGATGTGTTTTTTCAACGTAGTATTCATCAGAAATGTCTTTCTTAGTAAACATACTGTTATACCGCAGATGCGTCTTTTTTGACAATGCGAAAATTAAGGTTGCAGTTGGCAAAAAAAAAATTGGCCGATGCGTCTTTTTTTGCTGAATCTGAATATATATCCAACTCATTTTTGACAAATATGTCAGATGCGCCTTTTTTCCTTATGACGGCAGTATACTAAGTTCTTATTAGAATGGAGTGCGCAGTGCAGTGTCACGCAAAACTATTCTTTAAAGTTTCAAGTGTCACTGCAACTGATATGGCCAGTCGTATCGCTAAATACTACAATGATATAATAAATACTAAACACTACCTACTACTACAAAAAAGCATTTGGGCTCTATACTGGCCGCGGTGACCTATAGACAAGCCAAATACTCCAGCGCATCGCTTAACATCAAGCAAGCGACTAGCTCGTCATGTCATTTGGAAAAAAATAACCTCTATTCTTTCTCCACCAAAGTTCACCAGGTTTTGTTAGAACTTTAGTAAAATTTTTGTCACCGAGACCTTAGTATTTTGCATATTATTGTAACATATAATTATATTACAATCATGTCGGTCGGTTAATCGTAACTACGTCGCGTGATGGTCACACGAAGGCTGCATTATGTCATCCTAATAGGTTTTTACTCCACATCCATGGACCATGGACTAAATTGACCATGGACCATGGCCGTGGGTGAAAAAGTTTTTAGATTTCGTCACCAAACCAGTACGCTCTTTAAATATACTCTTTCTCTAAATATATATAACTCAAAGGTGACTGACTGATTGACTGACTACTATAGTGATCTATCAACGCACAGCCCAAACCACTGGACGGATCGGGCTAAAATTTGGCATGCAGGTAGATGTTATAACGTAGGCATCCGCTAAGAATGGATTTTTCGAAATTCCACCCTTAAGAGGGTGAAATGGGTGGTTGAATTATTTTCCCATATATATAACTCAAAGGTGACTGACTGATTGACTGACTACTATAGTGATCTATCAACGCACAGCCCAAACCACTGGACGGATCGGGCTAAAATTTGGCATGCAGGTAGATGTTATAACGTAGGCATCCGCTAAGAATGGATTTTTCGAAATTCCACCCTTAAGAGGGTGAAATGGGTGGTTGAATTATTTTCCCATTGCTCACGCCGCGGGCGAAGTTGCGGGCAGAAGCTCGTACAATATATAATCAACCATACAAGTCTATATAAATAGATAGACAGATAGAGAACTTTTTATTGTCTCCCTAATGAAGTACATAAACAGGAATAAATAATATTTACGAACCAGTGTAACAATGGGCGGTCTTATCGCTGACAGCGATCTCTTCCAGACAACCTTGTATACATTGACAGCCTCTGTGGTTAAGCAGGTCGGAGGCTCGGAGGCGGCGGGTTCAATTCCTGTGGCAGGACATTTATGAACAAAAAAGAGGATAAATACTTGTTCTGTGTCTGGGAGTTGTGGGACCATAGTCCTCGTAGTTCGTAGGTCCTTAGACACAGGGAATCCTAGTTAGGGTCAAGGATCTATGTATGTGATCGTTGGGCATTATTATTATTATTATTATCAATGTAATATTGCGTCTCTGACTAACGGAACGATACTTTTACTCCATTCCTCGGTCTATGGCCCTATACAACTTTCCCTTCATTACCACAAGGTCTGCATCATCCATCATCAGACATCGCCCTGGGTACCGGGTGTCGGAGTTTCCTCTTCTCATGAATGGAAGGTCTAAACAATTTAACGCGATTCTGCCGACAATAATTTGCCTGCGAGATTACGTGTGGTGCAAGAATCGTTAATGAAGGGGTTTTCATGATGACGGTCTTTTGCGGCGCTGATTTTTAAGTCTTAATTAATTTTAAGTACCTAATAAAATTATGACTATTAAAAGTGCTAAAATAGCTTATTTGCAATAAATCTTTTGACTTGACTAAGCATAAAAAATTATAAAGTGCTGATAGTCGAATATTATACAAGGTGGAATTTAATTCGATCTTTTCCTTTAATGTATGTATTCATTCCATGCTATAGAACGCTCTCATATAACTAAATAAAAAAGTACTTATGAAATAAAACTTAAATCTAGGTATTATCAAATTTAAACTTTAAAGAAAAGCCTTGCGACATTGAACAAAGCAGGTGTTTTATTGCCTACGAAGCATTTACAAAGCACTCAGCTGGTGCCCGCGCTGTGTGTACCGTTAAATAGACATTTCGGCTGTCATGCAGTTATTTAAAGAGGCACTAAATACTATAACAAAACTTTTTTTTAAATTGGAACTTGTATGAATATTCTATAGCATGGTCTGAGGACATACATTTAAGGAAAGGAGTGAATTAAATTCCACCGTGTATGTGTGGACATTACATACAGCGCCATCTAGCCCCAAACTAAGCAAAGCTAACCAGAATCAGAAAACTTATACAATATTTAGATACTAAACTATTTGTTTGTAGATATATAGAATACAATATAAATATCTTTATCTGTCTCTAGGTTTGTCTGTCCTACCACCTGGTTTCCAGCAAATCGCTTGTAACTTAGCCCTCTACCTATCAGATAGTGATCTAATATCAGAAATCTTATTCTTACGAAACTTATTGTTAAGTTATATAATACTTGTACATTTGTACAGCAATTCGCTTGACCTTCCCCATTGTCCATTATATCATAAATTTATGATCCTTTACAAAAATCGAATGGTTTCTATGCAGCGGAAATGTCGTTAGGTATCTTCTCAGTCAGACCTTTAGTTTCCTTCTAAAAACAGAATCTTTCTGTATCTTTTTTCTATTATATTAGTTCTCTCATAGCTAGTAGTAGCTGGTGAATGCGTCTTTACGCCTCTTTAGGCGAACGGAAGTTGAAAGTGGTTGGCTCACGTAGATCTCTATTTTGTCAACATAACAATGTTAAAAATTACTTAAAAGTAAGTAGTTAGTTGGTAGTTTTTAGTGTTAGTTATTAAATCATTGTAGTATTTAGATTAAATAATAATCCAAAAAAAAGAAACAAAATTAATGTCGGTATGTCCGGTAAAATGACAAATTACAATTATTGTCAAAATGGCGATTTTAAACATATAAACAAAGCAAAAATAAGAACGTGAATTGTGTTGGGAAATCGTGTTGGGATAATAAAGTAAATGCTGCGAAGGACAAACTGAAAGTTTTAGAACTGGCCACTTGTAAACAACATAATAAAAAATGAACTTAAATTTTGAAAATGGAACTCTGGCATTATTATTGAGTAAAGTTAGGTTCGATTTCCACCAAGGATAAACATTGTGTGATGAACATCGATGTTTGTTCTGTGTCTGGGTGTTATATGTATGTATTTACAAACAAAAAGTATCTAAGTATCATATCAGTTATCTGATTCCCATAGTACTTTGCTTATTTTGGGACTAGATGGCGCGGTGTGAAATCTCCATAAATATTCATTTTATTTATTTATTTATATTTTATATTTGATAAGATATAATAACATTAATAACTTGCTGGTGTTATCAGGTTTTGATAATCTAATATTGTTTTAGTTTGACCCGCGTATTATAGCTATTCTGTGTATAGAAATCGAAAAATTAAATACTATTTATACATTTTGTAAGATGAATAACGGCTAAACTCACGTCAATTAAAAGTCGAAATTACTCCAACCAGGTTTCGGACATATTCGATGTCCTTCTTCTGGGAGTCAGTTACTAACGCAAGCCGCGGCGGCTTTCTCACCCCGTCGTCGCAGCCCGAGACACGTCTTGAGCGACCCGAATGATCCTATAGCAGCCGTAGTATCAGCTGCGCTAGGATCACCGGACCAGTCTAGCCCTTCTGGCTCAAGTACCGCTTTCGGCACCGGTATAGGATACCAGCGTAACACAATCAGACCCCGACCCTGCCGGCGAGGTCGACGTACCCCCCGTAGGTTAGCTAGAAAGGTCGCGACTTTCAATAGGGTCCACTCTTCCAGTGGACGTAGTCTTCTCGTTCCTGTTATCTCGGCAACGGCCCAAGCCGAGGCTCGCACCCCAAGGGTGCCCTTGAGCTAGTTGCCTCCCACTTTTGACAGCTGGGTGCCTTAAGCGAGGGTGACGCTGTAAAGGTCGATAGAGCCCAACAGCATTAGCTCGTTCAAAAAAAAGGCGGCTTTCGCGAGCGTCAGCACGTAACACGTGTTACGTGTAAGGACATCGAATATGTCCAAAACCTGGTCGGAGTAATTTCGACTTTAATTGACTTGAGTTTAACCGTTATTCATCTTACAAAATGTGTCATATTCACTATAGTTTTCAAACTACAATATATACAGTTACGTCATACACTTCCTAAACAAAACTAATTAATGTTTTAGACCTATTGTTTTGTTTTAAATAACCTTGAATTTAGCGAAACAATGCAAGAACTATTCTAAATGAACATTTTATTCTACACATCTACTGGTTTACTACTGGTTATAAATTAGGACAGAAAAAATGACCCCTGGGTCGTACAAGTAAATTATAGGTGAGTAACAAGAAGTTACGAGTTTTTTAAAATGTGAATAAATGAAGTGACGAGCTATACCTCTCGGTCATACTAAATTATAGTCACGTATCGAGAAGTTACGATTTTTTTTTCAATGTGAATAAATGACGTGTGGAGCTAGACCTCTCGGTCATACTAAATTATAGTTACGTATCGAGAAGTTACGATTTTTTTTTCAATGTGAATAAATGACGTGACGAGCCAGACCTCTCGGTCATACTAAATTATAGTTACGTATCGAGAAGTTACGAGTTTTTTTCAATGTGAATAAATGACGTGACGAGCTAGACCTCTCGGTCATACTAAATTATAGTTACGTATCGAGAAGTTACGAGTTTTTTTTTTCAATGTGAATAAATGACTTGACGAGCCAGACCTCTCGGTCATACTAAATTATAGTTACGTATCGAGAAGTTACGAGTTTTTTTCAATGTGTATAAATGAAGTGACGAGCTAAACTTCTCGGTCATACTAAATTATAGTTACGTATCGAGAAGTTACGAGTTTTTTTCAATGTGAATAAATGACGTGACGAGCTAGACCTCTCGGTCATACTAAATTATAGTTAAGTATCGAGAAGTCACGATATTTTTTCAATGTGAACTCTCAAATCACATCACACTATCACACTAACATTATAAAGGCGAAAGTTTGTGTGTATGTGTGTTTGTGTGTATGCTTGTCACTGTTGATTTGAAACCTTTTACTTTGATAGATAGATCAACAAATTATAGTACACCGTAAACAAAAAAGTATCAAAAAGAAAAACTTGCTTAGTTAGCTAATACTAGTACAATAGGCGGTCTTATTCCTTAGAGCAATCTCTTCCAGGCAAATCAAATATGAACTGCACTACTTTAAACAAAGCTCTCTAGAGATAGATCTCTTCAAAAATTAGCACAGTTTCAAGCGCAAACCCAGTTTCAAATCAAGTATGAACTGCGATTTTCAACTTTAAACAAAGCTGTCTAGATCTCTTCTCTAAAATTAACACAGTTTCAAGCGCAGAGCTGGGTCTGTGCTGGAACTGCGAGTTTCAACTGTAAACAAAGCTCTTTAGAGATCTCCTCAAAAATGTGCATAGTTTCAAGCGCAGATCCAGTTTCAAATCAAGTATGAACTGCGATTTTCAACTTTAAACAAAGCTCTCTAAAGATCTCAAAAATATAAAAAGATGCTTGATCGCTGAATTAACCGTCCCTATAATCTACCACTGGCTTCCTATAAGTTAGCCTATCTAATGTACGGATGCGCCGAGGTCAAATTCGTCACATTACAAAAGCCACTGGTCTTTTGTTTTTAAAGGTACGGTCAATGGCGACAAGCTGGTTGATTAAAGGGTTCTGCAGGTCTTAAAATTATTTATTTTATTTAACAAAATCTTCAGCTGTCTAATGAAAAAGTAAACAGACTGTAAATCAAATCGTTGAATTGTATCTTATATGTGTTTACAATCTGTCGATTAAATACAATGAAATAATTGTAACATGATAAAATATTAATAAACATTAGAGATGTGCCGAGTACAGTTTTTACTGAGTGAGCGAGTACCGATTAGACTCGGTTTAAAAGTTTTTCAAACTGAGTACTTACTTGGTCGAGATACTACCTACAAAATAAAAACATTTGGACTATATACTAGCCGCAATGACTGTTAAATAGACAGTCCAAATACTCCAGCCCACTATAAATAGAAAAAATAAAAATATATTAAAATACAAAAAAAAAAAAAATTCAATGAATCTCATGACTAGGTCAAAGACATAAATAGTAAATAGTATATTATTTATAATAGTATCTGCCATAGTGCAAAGAAGTTTCATAGCTATAGAAACTCAAGAGGGTTTTGTTCTGCCGCGAAGGACCCCTAAAAACCATTTAAACAAGGCATCTCAACTCAAGCCTCAGGCTGGCGGTGTTCAGCGGAAAATCACAATTTGCTAAATTATCCGGAAGACTTTACAATAATGTTTTGATTGTTTAGATTATTTTGGTATAAAATTCAAGTCTCACTGTGACATTACACCACAAATTATTAATATTTAAGCATATCTTAGAAACGTTAATAGGTTGTCTATAAAGTAAATAGATTTTTCTGTAAAACTTATATACGTAACTTGACTTAGGGAGTAATCTAGTGAGTGCGAACGGAAGCTGAAGTTGGTTCACGTAGATCTCCATTGTCAACATTACCACGTAAAAAATATGTATTGTAATATTATGTTGGTATGTTGGGTAAAATGACAATTTACAATTGTCAAAATGGCATTAAACAAAGTAAAAACAAAGTTATACCGGCCGATAGATGGAGCTAAACTAAAAAAGTTTTACTTCAGTTGTGTGGTCTAAAGCAAACTCGTTTCGTTGTGACCGCAGCTTGGCAACCGTAGAGTAGGACGCCCTCCGAATTCCACTAATACCTCCTTAGTTTTTCTGGTCTCCTGGTACTTCATAGTTTAGCTTGGCCTGAATATCCCAAGCTTAATGGTATGAAATCTTAGGTACTTTGCCTATTGCCTGTTCCTATCTATAATTTCAGTTTCTATTTGTAATGTTTATTAAGATAATCACAATTATTGCATGTGACGTGGTGGTTACTTTTGTAACATATTCATTATCTCAACTGTAATGAATTATATACATTGTAAAAGACGGTAGAAAAAAAATACATCACTGTAAAGTTTCTTGTAGCTTCTTCTTTACAGTTGTAATCGAAGCTTCGGATCGGAGTTTTCTGTTCTGCATTGTGCTGGATTGTTTTTTTCAAACTCATATATTGTAATGGGCTTGCTATATATTAATTGACAATAAGCACTTTGTAATTTTATATGCTTAGTAAAATAACTTAATTTTAAGTACCTAATATAATTTTGGCTTGTAAAAGTGCTAAAAATAGCCTATTTGCAATAAATCTTTTGATTAGAAACAAGTAAATAAAAAAATAACATATTTGTGGATATTTCACTCAGCGCCATCTAACCCCAAACTAAGCAAAGCTGGTATAATGGGAACCAGATAACTGATACAATACTTATATACATTTTGAAGTAAAACCTCTTTACGCACGTTTGATTTGTGGAGTAAGCTTGGTGAATGCGTGACGAGAGCTTTACGGAAATTGATTGGGCGAGGCGAACGGAAGTTAAGAGAGAAATATAAGCTAGTGAAGATAGAAGGAGAGAGCTGCAGTCAATCAGATTATTATGTTATATATATTAATTTTTTTGCCCATTTTTTTATGTTAATTATAATTGACCAATGTATTGATAACATATGGTCTTTACCTATGAAATTGCCGTTTTGTTTGAAAAAAGTTAAAGTATTTTTTTTTCAAACTTATTTATTTCTTTTATTCAAAGTAATCACCCCTGCAATCAATGCATCTTTACCAACGCTGTGGCAGTTTATGGATGCCCTTCTTGAAAAAATCAGCAGGACGGGAGACAACAAACTCTTCAAAGGCGTTTTGTACTGCCTCTCGGGAATTGAATTTTTTTCCCGCTAAAAAGTTGTCCAAATTTTGGAAAAAGTATTAGTCGGTAGGCGCAAGATCTGGTGAGTATGGCGGATGAGGGAGAGCTTCCAAACCCAACTCATGCAGCTTAGAGACGGTCTGTTGTGCAGTATGGGGTCGCGCGTTGTCGTGAAGTAGCAGTGGAGACGACCGATTGACCAAAGCTGGTTGCAGACGTGCGAGTTTCGCCATCATTGTGGTCAGTTATTAAATGTACACATCTGCAGTAATGCTCTCGCTGTTTTGTAAAAAGCTATGATGAATCACACCAGCACTAGACCACCAAACTGTGACCATCACCTTTCTAGGGGTCATTTTTCGTTATGCACATTGCTTTGGAACCGAACCAGGATCTAACCAACTTGCTGAGCGCTTTCGATTGTCAAAAAGAATCCATTTTTCGTCGCAAGTAACAATTCGGTTCAAAATTCCTTCTTTTCTGTGCCTGTTAAGCAGCGCAAGGTAAGTCTCGACGCGTACGTTGCGCTGGCGATCGTTAAGTTCGTGGGGCACCCATCTATCAAGCTTTTTTATCTTGCCAATCTGTCGCAAATGGACCAATATTGTTTTGATGCTAACATCAAAAGCTGCTGCCAGCTCAGCTGTAGATTGAGATTCATCAGCTTCCACAATCGCCTTTAATTCATCATTGTTGACCAAAGTTTCCGGACGACCACGAGGTTCATTTTTCAAGTCAAAATTCCCAGAACGGAACCGAGAAAACCAATAACGGGTTGTATGTTCGTTTGTACAGTTCTCTCCGTAAACGTCGTTGATGTTACGTGTCGTTTGTGCCGCGTTGGTGCCACGACGGAACTCATATTCCATAATTACACGAAATTTCAAAGTATCCATTATGAGGAAAAATGTTGAAATGTAATGAAAATACAACGCTAATCAATAAACAAAAGACTTATATTGTAAATAGAATGTCATATTTTTAAAACAAAATTAATTTGAATTTAGAATTCATAGCCAATCAAAACTTTTTTTTGTTTGAAAAAGTCTGTACTGCAATACGGCAATTTCATAGGTAAAGACCTATTATTATAACCTCAAAATTTATTTATTTATTAATTTCGTATACCTACGAACAATGTAAAAAAAAATATTTAAATCACAGCATTCACCCTATTTACATAGGTCTTTATGATTTAAATGCACTTGATAACAATGTAGGCTATTTTAAATTGTAAGAATTATTTTGACTTATAAATTGACATTTTATGAATAAACTGATTGTGATTATGATTATACTCAGAAGAATGTTGTTGACCTGGATATTCTCAGGCATCCACGGGAAGAGATGGGCTATTCTTAGACCACACGGCACATTCAGGATGATTAGTAAGTATTTAATACTACAGGTACACGCACGCTTACAATGGTCGGATATATTAGGTTTTTGCTTCAAATAAATCCTTTTGAAGAGACAATAGGCCGTGCGTTGAAGTTATCAGGTTATAATCTGCGCGGGGATAGAATTGTATGGATACGCTTTTCCGCCAAATCTCTTGAAATTACTGTACAAGTTTTTGTTTTTTGACAACTTCTGCGGTGTTGTAGTTAAGTAGGTCGGCTCATACGGTCGGCGGGTTCGATTTTCCGCGGCAGGACAAGTATTTTTACACAAAAAATAAAGCGCATTCAGAACAGGCGTCGTCTCCAACTACCCGCATTTGGTCTTGTAAATTTTCACCATCAATATCCCGGCATACAATACTAACAGTATCGGCAGTTTCACGCGAACACAAATCGTGACGCGAACACCTACTTATCACCGGATTCCACGCTGAGGATAACCTATAGCCATCTTCCCTATTGAAATTGCTATACTTCTTAATTTCAATGGCTTGTCGGACAACTCTTGGGTAAAATTGCTTGTCAGTAGCGAGAACTTTAGGGGCATGAAGTTCGATCCAGTGGTTTGGTCCTGACTCAAGCAAGTGCTCGGCGATAGCAGATTTATTGGTTTATCAGTTTTTCACAGCTGCGATATGTTCCTTAACCCTTTCCGCAATGGTATGTTTTGTCTGACCAATGTAGGAACTTTTTTTTTGAGGTGGGGAAATGCCCTCGCACTTCCCTGCCACCACGGGGGTGGTGGCAGGGGGTATGTGGGACTCGAACCCACTAAAACCCCCCCCGTGAGCCCTCGTCCGCCGTACCGGGGCGAGAAGGGGTCGCGACTGCAGTTCAGCCAACTCGCCCCCGGCGGCAGGCCCTTTCGGGCCTCTCCGCGCCATGAATGGGTGACCTTGCTTACCAAGGTCACCCACCAGACGTGTGGGGCCGTGCAAGCCGGCGGAGTCCCCCGACTCTCCACCAGTGGCCCCACTACGGGGGAGGGAGGAGGTGCGCGTAACGCCTCCTCCTCCCTCCCACTCGTCTGCGCCGGAGCGGGTCAACTCCAGCGGTCTCCTCTCTGACCCGCTCCGCGGTCTCCTTCTGCGCCATCACGTACCCGCAGAAGGAGACCACCGCCTCGCTGTCGAGCATGGCTCTCACCACGCTTGGCAGCGAGAGATCGTGGCCTACTGCCAAGGAAAGTGTGTGCCGCTGCGGGACCAATGTAGGAACTACCACAGCTGCAGTCAATCTTATAAAGGCCGGGTGTTTGAAACGGGATGATGTCTTTCACTGACCCAAACTGCTGTGCCACCTTGAATAACGGAGTGTATACAGTCTTGATGGAGTACTTTCTTAGTGCTGTTAAAAAAAAGTGTTAAATAAAAAGTAAGTACTGTGTCAGTTATTTGGTCCCTATAGTACAAGCTATGCTTATTCAATTTTCCGGAGCACCATGATATACCTGGGCTGGGAACTGTCTCTCAAGTAAGTCTGCCACACAACAAAATGTTAAAAAAAAGTAGGTTGATTTAGAGGTTGACATTTTGCTGATTGATTGGCTTGCTTGTACGATTTGGGTTTATGACTGATAGGTACTTAGACGAATTGCGTGCTTGCTCGTTTTGTTTACTTCAGTGAATTGCTGTTTAGATATTTGACTGTTTGCTACTTGGTCGATTTGCCTACTTGGTCGTTTTGTTTTTTCGTTCCGATGCGAATTGTTAGTTATGTCCATATTATGCCACGTACTGCGTTCCATTCACATATAAGCTTATGCCAGACAATGCTACTGTTCAGTCTACCGAAATACGCGGCGTGACCCTGTTGACCTACAAACTTAAAAAAAAACTCGAAAAAAATCGTATGAAAATATCGCGAACGCGGAAAATCAATTACGTTATTGCATGCAATTATATCCTTTAAAAAAAGTGATTTTATTTGTTATTTGTACTATTATGTGATTGTTATTTTAAACTAATAATAAAACTAAAGAATATAAAACTAAAGCATATATGTAAAAAAAATCCTTTTTAACTGACCGTCATTTGTTTAAACTGTAAAAAAGGAATTCGCATTTCAAATATGGCCAAAGCTTACAGAACGTTCTAAAACCCGTAAAGTGAATTCGAAAATTGTCCGTGAGTTTAAGTTGAACAAAGTGTAAAGTGAACAAAAGCGAAGTGTTAAGTGTAAACATGCACAAAAACAAAAGTGATGTTATCGAGTGATGCGAAAATGCATGTGTATGTGTGTGCGTTGTTTATCAGTGTGTGCGTGAGGGATTTGGTCGGGTCTAGAGTGATTTTGGTGGAAAACGCTCCAAGTATGTACAGTTATTATATTATCTACAATAATACAAAGTTTTGTAACAACCAATGGAACTGAGCCTGCGCTCTCCAACTCACCAGATTAAACCTCTCCAATTCACCAGATTAAACGCTCCCTAACTCACCGGATTAAACGCTCCCTAACTTACCGGATTAATCCTCTCCAACTCACCAGATTCAACGTTCTCCAACTCACCAGATTAAGCGTCCCTGAACTCACCGGATTAAACGCTCTCCAACTCACCAGATTAAACGCTCTCCAACTCACCAGATTAAACGCTCTCCAACTCACCAGATTAAACCTCTCTAACTCACCAAATTAAGCACTCCCCAACTCACCAGATTAAAAGCCCTTAAACTCACCAGATTAAACGTTCTCCAACTCACCAGATGAAACGCTGTCCAACTCACCAGATGAAACGCTCTCCAACTCACCAGATAAAACGTTCCCTAACTCACCAGATGAAACGCTCTCCAACTCACCGGATAAAACGCTCTCTAAATCCCCAGATTAAACGCTTTCCAACTCACCAGATTAACGCTTCCCAACTCACCCGATTAAACGCTCTCCAACTCACCAGATTAAACCTCTCTAACTTACCAAATTAAGCGCTACCCAACTCACCAGACAAAAGCTCTCCAACTCACCCGATTAAACGCTCTCCGACTCACCAGATTAAGTGCTCTCCCAACTAAGCTATTATTATATTTTTTATCGAGTTTGACAGAAACATGAAACTTTATGACCTGATCTCATAGTTTAGTAATCTCATTGCTAGACTGCTGATGCCTCAGGATGACGTGTGCAGTGCAGTGCCACGTGGAACTTTATATTTCACAGTTCCGAGTGACACTGCAACTTTTATAAACTGTAACACATAGGTTCGTATAACAGAACGATACACATTCATCGATCAATTCTCAAGCAGAAATTACAATTAAAAAGTGATCAATTAGTGAATGAAATCTCTACTTGAACACCGATCGATGACTGAGCATCGTTCTGTAATGAACCTTAGCATTAGCTAAGAGACTAGTCATAACGTCTTTTGAAAAGAAATAGAAAAAGTTAAGCTGATTCAGAATATTTGACAGTCTCTGTGGTGTGGTGGTCGAGCAGGTTGGCTCATAGCCTGGGGGTTCGATTCCCGTGATTTTTTGCGTCAATATCATAACGGAAAAAATATTTTTTAACAAAACATATTATTTTCATGAAAAACGTTTGTAAGCATAGATTATAATCTATTCAAATGATTGACCCAAAAATAAAGAGGTTTCGTTAAGATTTAGAGAGTGAAAACCATTTTCCCCCGAAACTATAAAATGTAAATAAGTCACTCACAGGATAATAATAATAATAACGCCCAACGATAACATACATAGATCCTGGACCCTAACTAAAATTCCCTGTGTTTAGGGACCCAGGAACTACGAGGACCATAGTCCCACAACACCCAGACTCAGAACAAGTATTTGCGCTTTTTTTTCTGTGTACGAATGCCTGCCGCGAGAATCGAACCCGCCACCTCCTGGTTATGAGCCGACCACCTCAACCACCAAAATACAGAGGCTGTCCTATCCATTGTCCTATCTACTGTCTCTATCACACCTGCAGATAGCGGACCGACGGCAATAGATTTACAAATACCAGCTAGGGGATCACGTAAATTATTGCAACCAATAGAAACACAAATTTGTATGCATTTGACAGTTTCAAAACGCGATTTATGTGCATAGTTAGCAATTTCTCCTGTTGCATAGCAATCAAAATTTCGTGATCACCCCAGGACGATTCTCTTAATTCCTCTGTCAGAGTCAAAGTCAAAGTCGAAAGATTTATTGCAAATTTTTTTTTAGTTGTGGAATGACGTGACGAGCTCACCTATACGGCTGCCTATCAATTGCAGTGTCACTCAGAACTCTAAAGTATAGATTTTCACGTGACACTGCACTACACACGTCATCCTGAGACATCAGCACAATCTAGTAAGATTACTAGACTGTGAGATCAGGTCATAAAGTCTCATTTGCCCAGTAATTTCACTAGCTACAGTGCCCTTCCAACCGGAACACAGCAGTGCTTGCGCACTACTGCTTGGCGGCAGAATAACTGGCAAAGCGGTAGTACCTACCTAGACGAACTGCAACAAAGCTATTTTTATACTATTCCGCTAATCAGCTGAAGAAGCTGATGGCCAATGCATTTTTTAATAATTGGGGAGCTAAGTGGTTGTTGTGTAGAAGTTGTATTTTTTCTTTGTGTGCCTCCGTCTTTCTATGTATAATTATTTGTTTTTTTTTTCGTATCTATGGAAACTTTTAATTGGTCTTCTTTATATGTTTACTTTTCTATACGTGTACCTAGCTGTAAGTTTTCTTAAAATCTTAAAATAAAATAAATAAATATACATACTATACTTATAATAGGCTATTTTTAGCACTTTTACAAGTCAAAATTATATTGGGTACTTAAAATTAAGTTATTGTACTAAGCACATAGAATTACAAGGTGCTTATTATCATTACATAGCAAGCCCATTACAATATAAGAGTTTGATAAAAAAGCAGTTCTCTTTCTCACTACTGGTGTAAGCAAACCGGCACAATGCAGAATTGAAAACTCCGATCCAAACAGAGATGAGACGTGCACAATAGATTGAGTAGGTCATATCTATTTATATCCTTAACGGATTCGCTGAAGGTTATTTTTTTGTCCAGTTGTACTACTGTAGTATAATTTCCGATGAGCTATCAAAATGAGTCACTTTTATAAGTTTAATTATGTTCTTAATACCGTTGAGGTGTAGGAGGTCAAAGGTCAAAAAACAAACGCTTAATCATTTTTGACTGGCCCGATAGCTCAGTAACCCTTTTTTTTAGATACGGCTAAAACTCACGTCAATTAAAAGTCGAAATTACTCCGACCAGGTTTCGGACATATTCGATGTCCTTCTTCTGGGAGCCAGTTACTAACGCAAGCCGCGGCGGCTTTCGCGAGCGTCAGCGTCAGTTACGTGCAGTTAGTAACTGGCTCCCAGAAGGACATCGAATATGTCCGAAACCTGCTGACCAATTCAGAACTTTTCGATAACGAACCGAACCAATTCGATTGGACAGCGTTCTCGTATCGTTCGATAATTTTTGAGCTATTCAGAAGAATCGTCCGGAGTGTATAGTCGTTTTGTCGATTCGGTTTTGGTTACGGTATCGTATTCGATTGTATTACATGCTGCACGCTACATATCCTATATAAAATTATTTGTGTAACCATAGGTAAATTGCTTTCCAATTATTTATAGGTTATAGGTTATGAATCTTACCTTTATTTCTAGACTAATGGCTAAACATTTGCTTCCTCCTGATAAAAAAAAATCCTTTTATTTCCCCTATCAAGGCCAATGCTAAGTCTTGGGAAAGACGATATTTCCCCAAAAACACCGGAGTTGGACTTGAAAAGGGATTGAATGTATCACGGAGTGATTGTAATATACGCCTGCGTGATACTTCTTCTTGGGCACTTCGTCGCTGACTCCATGCTAACACACTTTGCATCTTAGGTTTAGCAAGGTTTTTCAATTTTTCCATTGAATATCGAAGAAAACTTGTGATAATATACTACTTGCAAACGTTATCGGGTGCCTTGCAGCTGTCGACAAAGTATCGACTAGAATAATAGATAAATCGAGTTTATCGTACGGGATGACGTCATCATTCGATTCGTTATGGATTTCGATAAGTTGATAGCATAAACGTCTGTTGTGAATTGCAAATATATATAATCGAACGATACCAAACCGAATCGGTCGACAACTGAGCTATCGTGAGGTTCTGAATCGTGCTGGTCGGAGTAATTTCGACTTTTAATTGACGTGAGTTATAGCCGTTATTTATCTTACAAAATGTGTCATACTCACGATAGTTTTCAAACTAAAATATTTTTCCAGTTAAGAATATTTAAAACCAAACTACTCGGTAATATGACCGAATATTCGGCTTGACAAACTTAAAACCGAGTATACTCGGTAAACGTTGTACTTGGCGGTATTAGATTACTCGGTAAACGTTGTACTTGGCGGTATTAGATTACTCGGTAAACGTTGTACTTGGCGGTATTAGATTACTCGGTAAACGTTGTACTTGGCGGTATTAGATTACTCGGTAAACGTTGTACTTGACGGTATTAGATTACTCGGTAAATGTTGTACTTGGCGGTATTAGATTACTCAGTAAACGTTGTACTTGGTGGTATTAGATTACTCGGTAAACGTTGTACTTGGCGGTATTAGATTACTCGGTAAACGTTGTACTTGGTGGTATTAGATTACTCGGTAAACGTTGTACTTGGCGGTATTAGATTACTCGGTAAACGTTGTACTTGGCGGTATTAGATTACTCGGTAAACGTTGTACTTGGTGGTATTAGATTACTCGGTAAACGTTGTACTTGGCGGTATTAGATTACTCGGTAAACGTTGTACTTGGCGGTATTAGATTACTCGGTAAACGTTGTACTTGGCGGTATTAGATTACTCGGTAAACGTTGTACTTGGCGGTATTAGATTACTCGGTAAACGTTGTACTTGGCGGTATTAGATTACTCGGTAAACGTTGTACTTGGCGGTATTAGATTACTCGGTAAACGTTGCACTTGGCGGATCCAAAATATTGATTTTCTTTGTCCTAAGTTCGTGAAAGTTGTAGGTACTTGTAGTGTCTTTGTTACATGGCGTAACGTAGATTTGTACTAGTAAATGGTTTTTGACTATTCAACCCCTCACAAAGTCAAATGAGGTTTACTTATGAAATGCGGACGAAACCACGTGGGCTGTGGTTTTGACAATTCATAACTGTTCAATTATTTTCATTCCGCAGCATGCTTCCGAAGAGTGCTGGCTGGTCAGCGAGCCTTGCGAAGCTTTGTGAGGAAGGTAGTACCCTGCGAAAGGCTAGAAGACTGCCGGAGGGAATGTGCTTTGGAAAAGAGATTCCATTGCGAAAGTTTTAATTATAGGTAAGTATCATTCCCATACTTATATAATAATAATAACGCCCAACGATCATATAATGTAAGGACGAAAAGAACAAAAATAAATAAATAATTTAACGGAATTTTCACCAATGTATATTTTGAAGTATTTTTACAAGCAATATTATTATTGAAGTTTGACACAATTTTAAAGAATAATTTTAAATATCTTGATTACGTACCTAGTTAAAAGAAGCTTTATATGTAATAACATAAAAGTTTCTACTACACATACATATATCCTGGACCTTAACTAGGATTCCCTGTGTCTAGGGAACCAGGAACTACAAAGACCATGGATCCACAACACCCATACCAAGAACAAGTAGTAGCGCTTTTTATTCTGTGCACAAATACTTGACCTGCCGCAAGAATCGAACCCGCCACCTCCGGGTTATGAGCCGAGCTGCTCAACCAACACGCCACAGAAGCTGTCAGCATTAACGACTTCAAAAAGGAGGTGGTGTTCGATTTGGTTGTATTTTTTATTTGTTACCTTAAAAGGCACAGTTAATTTTGAAGAGTGTGCATTTAAGTTGCATAACCTGATTCCGCCATCACCTTTCCACCATCGGACAATCGACAAAACGCCACCGTTACATGGTTAATATCCCACATGTGCGAACAAAGCGATTTGGCTCCACGTATATCATGCGAACAGCCAAAGAGTGAAACGCTTTACCGGCGCATTTCCCGAAAACTACAACCTTGGAGTCTAAGGTCCGTATTACAGAACGATGCTCAGTCACAAATACTTGTCCTATGAGGGAATCGAACCCACAACCTACAGCTCAGAAGGCAAAGCTACTACCAACTGAGCTATCAGGCTAGTCAAAGTAAAGTACTCGTAAGGTTCTTCTCAGTATGAAACTAAGGCGTTTGAAACCCTTTAAAAAAAGATATTCAGCCTTATTAATAAACACGAACTAGCTTTAGACTAGTTACACCATCTTTTGTCTCTTTCAATCCAGCTAAATATTCCAGTAGCAAAAAAAGGACAAAAGTTGAAGTAGCTAATCCTAGACTAATACCCGTTTATTAATAAGGCTGTAAGTGTCTTTCATATATTTGTGATTTTTCTTCAGGGCGATTGCAATTAATGGGACAAAGCTGAGCGACTCAAAAATCTATGAATTTGTAGAGTGTGTACCAAGTTTTTAGCCAAGATTAGTTTAAAATACGATCCTATAGGTACCAATATACATTCGGACAGATGAAAGCAACATTTCACGGATGGAAGCAGAGACTTCGCACACTCGGTCAAAGTTAAAAACCCTATAAGACCCAATTTCGTGTGCACACGCAAAATCACTTAATAATACTGCGTAACAAATTCATAGTAATATTGTAGTAAATATGAACTTTATTTAGTAACTTTCTCACGGTTTGTTCACACCATTGTGATTTTTCCTGATCTAAGGTTGCTAGCTCCAATGTTTAGTTATGATTAATGGTACCATGGTACTAATTGTAGATAAACTATGATTAATAAACCTGCCAAAAAACCACCAACATTACCAACGACTCGGTGGTAGGACTTTTCTGCAAAGTTCGTCTAGGTAGGTACCACCGCTTTGCCAGTTATTTTGCCGCCAAGCAGTAGTGTGCAAGCACTACTCTGTTTCAGCGTGAAGGCCATTGTATCTAGTGAAATCGCTGGGCAAAATTGTATAGGATATAGGACCAGCCTGATAGCTCTTTTGACAGTAACCCTGCCTTCTGAACTGCAGGTTGTAGGTTCGATTCCGACCCCGGACAAATCGTTGTGTGAAGAAATCGACGTTTGTTCTGTGTCTGGGTCTTATATTGTATTCTATGTATGTATTTATAAACAAAAAGTATATAATTATTGTTTTAATTATCTGGTTCCCATAGTACAAGTTTTGCTTAGTTTGGCGCTAGATGGCGCTTTGTGAAATATCCGCCATTATTTTTTTTTTAACACGGCAAATTGCCTTTATTTTCTAAATACTTCAATGATTTAATAACTAATACTAAAAACTACCTACTACTACTACAAAAAAAAAACATTTGGACTATATACTGGCCGCGATGACCTATAGACAGTCCAAATGCTCCAGCCCACTACCAGAAGGTAGCGTCCCCAACATGCTGGCAGCATTGCCCCGTTGAATTGCAATGATTCATTGTGCCAAATAAGTGCCAGCATTTTGGTCACAAGTCGCGTCAACCAGACGTTCTGATAAAATTATTAAACAATAATAATTATCTAATAACATTATTTTGTTATTTATTTATTTGTTACTTCCAACAAATCCAGAAACCTTCACACGTACAGGTTTTTTTGGTGGAAAAGTACGTAAGTTAGTTTGTAGAATATCAATTTAACTCTAGACAATGTGATAGATAGTAGATACTATCTGATCTCATTCTTACATTGTCTGACTTTGTTTTACAACCATGCGTATGATACCTTTTTACGCACTACGCGAAATTAAAAAGGTAATAATGTAGGTATTCACGATCATATTTATACTATTACTAACTTCTATAAAAATTAATTAATAATTATACTATTACTACTACTACACTATATATAAAAATATATCAACTGTGTAAAATAACAGATGTCACATCATTCCCTTAATATATTCGTCATAACTGTAGAAGTTATGACGTAAAGACTTAATTACCTATCTATAGAACTTGTGGCTCAGAGGTAGCCGATGCGATTATCAAACCGACGCATCCAGGTTCGAAGCCCGTTCAGTCCTGCACTAATGACTTTGATTTTTAATGACTGCACTACGCGAAATTAAAAAGTTAATAATGTAGGTATTCACGATCATATTTATACTATTACTAACTTCTATAAAAATTAATTAATAATTATACTATTATATATAATTATTATTACTAATTCTATTAAAATTTCTATTTATCCAACCTGTGTCCTAACTAAATAAACCGTTTTCCTTTTACCTGTTATAAGTATATATATATTGTATATTTGTGTATATGTGTATATATTATATATCAATGATTTAGGTATATGCATTTTATTATTATGTATTATATTATTTGAGTATTTTTACTAGGTGGTAGGACTTTACTGCAAAGTTCGTCTAGGTAGGAACCACCGCTTTGCCAGTTATTCTGCCGCCAAGCAGTAGTGCGCAAGCACTGCTGTGTTCCGGTTTGAAGGGCACTGTAGCTAGTGAAATTACTGGGCAAATGAGACTTTATGATCTGATCTCACAGTTTAGTAATCTTATTACTAGATTGTGCTGATGTCTCAGGATGGCGTGCAGTGTCACGCGAAACTCTATACTTTAGAGTTCCGGGTAACACTGCAGCTGATATGGGCAGCCGTGTCGTTTAACATCAGGCGAACTCTTAGCGATAAGACCGCCCATTGTACCTATCTTACTATGTGATTCTATTTTCTACATGTTTATTTTTGGTGTCAATAAAGCGTTTTGTATTGTATTGTAACTAGACCAAGTGGTTTCACCTGCAATTTCCCGTGGAAATTTAATTTTCCGGGATAAAACGTACGTTATTTTAATTTCGATACTGTAAACAATCTGTGTCAATAATCTAATCAAAATCGGTTCAGATGTTTTGAATGCGTTGACACGCTAGTCATTTACCGATGTTAAGCGACACGGCCACTCATAACAGTTGCAGTGTCACTTGGAACTCTACTTAATTTAAAGTTTCGCGTGACACTGCACTGCGCACGTCATCCTGAGACACCACTGATGGATCAAATCATACAGTTTCATTGCTCAGTAATTTCAATTGATCATATCAATATACGTATGAGTTTTTTTTTACTTATGAGTGCTTAAGTTTTATTTAAACTGACTAAACGACGCCTGACATAAATGTGGGCACTTATTTGGCACAACGAATCAGCATTGCAATTCAACGGGGCAATGCTGCCAGCATGTTGGGTACGCTACCTACTGGTAGTGGGCTGGAGCATTTGGACTGTCTATAGGTCATCGCGGTCAGTATATAGTCCAAATGTTTTTGAAGCGATAACTTCCTAACGCGCATTGAGCACTTTTTAGGTGAACTAAAAATCATGAAACTCGCGTCATCGTCACCGCACGATTCCCATGAGCTATATGTATACTATGTATATATGAATAAGTTTTGGGTGAACAAAAAGCGTGAAACTCGCGTCATCGTCACCGAACGCTTCCCATGAGCTATATGTATACTGTGATATATGATCATATATGTGTAACTTTTGGGTGAACAAAAAGCGTGAAACTCGCGTCATCGTCACCGCACGCTTCCCATGAGCTATATGTATACTCTGTATATGTGTAAGTTTTGGGTGAACAAAAAGCGTGAAACTCACGTCATCGTCACCGAACACTTTCCATGAGCTATATGTATACTCTGTATATGTGTAAGTTTTGGGTGAACAAAAAGCGTGAAACTCGCGTCATCGTCACCGCACGCTTCCCATGAGCTATATGTATACTCTGTATATGTGTAAGTTTTGGGTGAACAAAAAGCGTGAAACTCGCGTCATCGTCACCGCACGCTTCTCATGAGCTATATGTATACTCTGTATATGTGTAAGTTTTGGGTGCACAAAAAGCGTGAAACTCGCATCATCGTCACCGCACGCTTCCCATGAGTTTTTACTTCTATCGGCAGGCCCCAAAGACTGCTTTATATGTTTTTTGTAGGTAGTTTAGAGTTTAGTAGTAGTTGTTATTATTGTAGTAGTTAGTTTAAAGTATGAATAAAATAACCTTGAATTCCTCAATTGTTGTCAGTTAGTACAATATTTAGGTCGTGATGGTGCGATGCGGATTCTCATCTTTTATGCAAATTTGGCTTAGTGTTGGTCAGAGATGTATTAAGTAATTTACGGTTACAGCCTCTTTGGTGAGGTGGTTGAGTAGGTCGGTAGAAATCCGGAGGTGGCGGGTTCGATCCCCGCGACAAGTATTTGCACACAGAAAAAAAATTGCAAATACTTGTTCTGAGTCTGGGTGTTGAGGCACCATGGTCCTCGTAGTTCCTGGGTCCCTAAACACAGGGTATCCTAGTTAGGGTCCAGGATCTATGTATGTGATAGTTGGGCGTTATTATTATTATTTACCCACGAATTCTTCTTGTTTGTTAAATTTGTGTCAATATACTGTAGGACTTTTCTGCAAAACTCGTCTAGGTAGGTACCACTGCTTTGTGTGCAAGCACTACTGTGTTCCGCTTTGAAGCTAGAAAAATTGCTGAGCAATTGAGACTTTAAGATCTGATCTCACAGTCGAGTAGTCTTATTACCAGACTGCTAATGTCTGAGGATGATGTGCGCAGTGCAGTGTCCCGCGAACCATTTTTTAGAGTTCCGAGTGACACTGTTCTTTTATGGGCGGCCGTGTCTCTTAACATCAGGTGAACGATAAGCTTTCAAGTTATAAAATCCCTGATCCATTTCTTTTTTGTTAGGGGAAAATGCCCTCGCACTTCCCTGCCACCACCCCCGTGGTGGCAGGGATGGGTAGGGTAGGGGGTACGTGTGACTCAAACCCACTAAAACCCACCGTGATCCATCCGCCGCCGGGATGGGGCGAGATGGTGTCGCGATTGCATTCCATTACTTCCGTTACTTTAAGGATATTAAGAAACTTACGGTCGCATCTATGGCCAATTTGAACCCTGTTATCGAATCAACAGATGCATAAATCAAATACCATCTCGAAAACTTCTTAACGCACATTGAGCACTTTTTAGGTGAACTAAAAATCATGAAACTCACGTCATCGTCACCGCACGCTTCCCATGAGCTATATGTATACTCTGTATATGTGTAAGTTTTGGGTGAACAAAAAGCGTGAAACTCGCGTCATCGTCACCGCACGCTTCCCATGAGCTATATTGTATACTCTGTATATGTGTAAGTTTTGGTTGAACAAAAAGCGTGAAACTCGCGTCATCGTCACCGCACGCTTCCCATGAGCTATATGTATACTCTGTATATGTGTAAGTTTTGGGTGAACAAAAAGCGTGAAACTCGCGTCATCGTCACCGCACGCTTCCCATGAGCTATATGTATACACTGTATATGTGTAAGTTTTGGGTGAACAAAAAGCGTGAAACTCGCGTCATCGTCACCGCACGCTTCCCATGAGCTATATGTATACTCTGTATATGTGTAAGTTTTGGGTGAACAAAAAGCGTGAAACTCGCGTCATCGTCACCGAACACTTTCCATGAGCTATATGTATACTCAGTATATGTGTAAGTTTTGGGTGAACAAAAAGCGTAAAACTCGCGTCATCGTCACCGCACGCTTCCCATGAGCTATATGTATACTATGTATGTGTAAGTTTTGGGTGAACAAAAAGCGTGAAACTCGCGTCATCGTCACCGCACGCTTCTCATGAGCTATATGTATACTCTGTATATGTGTAAGTTTTGGGTGCACAAAAAGCGTGAAACTCGCATCATCGTCACCGCACGCTTCCCATGAGTTTTCACTTCTATCGGCAGGCCCCAAAGACTGCTTTATATGTTTTTTGTAGGTAGTTTAGAGTTTAGTAGTAGTTGTTATTATTGTAGTAGTTAGTTTAAAGTATGAATAAAATAACCTTGAATTCCTCAATTGTTGTCAGTTAGTACAATATTTAGGTCGTGATGGTGCGATGCGGATTCTCATCTTTTATGCAAATTTGGCTTAGTGTTGGTCAGAGATGTATTAAGTAATTTACGGTTACAGCCTCTTTGGTGAGGTGGTTGAGTAGGTCGGTAGAAATCCGGAGGTGGCGGGTTCGATCCCCGCGACAAGTATTTGCACACAGAAAAAAAATTGCAAATACTTGTTCTGAGTCTGGGTGTTGAGGCACCATGGTCCTCGTAGTTCCTGGGTCCCTAAACACAGGGTATCCTAGTTAGGGTCCAGGATCTATGTATGTGATAGTTGGGCGTTATTATTATTATTTACCCACGAATTCTTCTTGTTTGTTAAATTTGTGTCAATATACTGTAGGACTTTTCTGCAAAACTCGTCTAGGTAGGTACCACTGCTTTGTGTGCAAGCACTACTGTGTTCCGCTTTGAAGCTAGAAAAATTGCTGAGCAATTGAGACTTTAAGATCTGATCTCACAGTCGAGTAGTCTTATTACCAGACTGCTAATGTCTGAGGATGATGTGCGCAGTGCAGTGTCCCGCGAACCATTTTTTAGAGTTCCGAGTGACACTGTTCTTTTATGGGCGGCCGTGTCTCTTAACATCAGGTGAACGATAAGCTTTCAAGTTATAAAATCCCTGATCCATTTCTTTTTTGTTAGGGGAAAATGCCCTCGCACTTCCCTGCCACCACCCCCGTGGTGGCAGGGATGGGTAGGGTAGGGGGTACGTGTGACTCAAACCCACTAAAACCCACCGTGATCCATCCGCCGCCGGGATGGGGCGAGATGGTGTCGCGATTGCATTCCATTACTTCCGTTACTTTAAGGATATTAAGAAACTTACGGTCGCATCTATGGCCAATTTGAACCCTGTTATCGAATCAACAGATGCATAAATCAAATACCATCTCGAAAACTTCTTAACGCACATTGAGCACTTTTTAGGTGAACTAAAAATCATGAAACTCACGTCATCGTCACCGCACGCTTCCCATGAGCTATATGTATACTCTGTATATGTGTAAGTTTTGGGTGAACAAAAAGCGTGAAACTCGCGTCATCGTCACCGCACGCTTCCCATGAGCTATATTGTATACTCTGTATATGTGTAAGTTTTGGTTGAACAAAAAGCGTGAAACTCGCGTCATCGTCACCGCACGCTTCCCATGAGCTATATGTATACTCTGTATATGTGTAAGTTTTGGGTGAACAAAAAGCGTGAAACTCGCGTCATCGTCACCGCACGCTTCCCATGAGCTATATGTATACACTGTATATGTGTAAGTTTTGGGTGAACAAAAAGCGTGAAACTCGCGTCATCGTCACCGCACGCTTCCCATGAGCTATATGTATACTCTGTATATGTGTAAGTTTTGGGTGAACAAAAAGCGTGAAACTCGCGTCATCGTCACCGAACACTTTCCATGAGCTATATGTATACTCAGTATATGTGTAAGTTTTGGGTGAACAAAAAGCGTAAAACTCGCGTCATCGTCACCGCACGCTTCCCATGAGCTATATGTATACTATGTATGTGTAAGTTTTGGGTGAACAAAAAGCGTGAAACTCGCGTCATCGTCACCGCACGCTTCCCATGAGCTATATGTATACTCTGTATATGTGTAAGTTTTGGGTGAACAAAAAGCGTGAAACTCGAGTCATCGTCACCGCACGCTTCCCATGAGCTATATGTATACTGTGTTGTAACTTTTGGGTGAACAAAAAGCGTGAAACTCGCATCATCGTCACCGCACGCTTCCCATGAGTTTTCACTTCTATCGGCAGGCCCCAAAGACTGCTTTATATGTTTTTTGTAGGTAGTTTAGCGTTTAGTAGTAGTTGTTATTATTGTAGTAGTCAGTTTAAAGTATGAATAAAATAACCTTGAATTCCTCAATTGTTGTCAGTTAGTACAATATTTAGGCCGTGATGGTGCGATGCGGATTCTCATCTTTTATGCAAATTAATGTTTGGCTTAGTGTTGGTCAGAGATGTATTAAGTAATTTACGGTTACAGCCTCTTTGGTGAGGTGGTTGAGTAGGTCGGTAAAAATCCGGAGGTAGCGGGTTCGATCCCCGCGACAAGTATTTGTACATAGAAAAAAATTGCAAATATTTGTTCTGAGGCTGGGTGTTGTGGGACCATGGTCTTCGTAGTTCCTGGGTCCATAACCACAGGGTATCCTAGTTAGGGTCCAGGTTCTATGAATGTGATCGTTGGGCGTTAGTATTATTTTATTATATACCCACGAATACTTCTTGTTTATTAAATCATGTCAATATACTAGGTGGTAGGACTTTTCTGCAAAGTTCGTCTAGGTAGGTACTACCGCTTTGTGTGCAAGCAGAAGCAATACTGTAACCGGTTTGAAGGGCACTGTAGCTAGAAAAAATACTGAGCAATTGAGACTTTAAGATCTGATCTCACAGTCGAGTAGTCTTATTACCAGACTGCTAATGTCTGAGGATGATGTGCGCAGTGCAGTGTCCCGCGAACCATTTTTTAGAGTTCCGAGTGACACTGTTCTTTTATGGGCGGCCGTGTCTCTTAACATCAGGTGAACGATAAGCTTTCAAGTTATAAAATCCCTGATCCATCCCTTTTTTGTTAGGGGGAAATGTCCTCGCACTTCCCTGCCACCATCCCCGTGGTGGCAGGGATGGGTAGGGTAGGGGGTACGTGTGACTCAAACCCACTAAAACCCCCCGTGATCCATCCGCCGCCGGGATGGGGCGAGATGGTGTCACGATTGCATTCCATTACTTCCGTTACTTTAAGGATATTAAGAAACTTACGGTCGCATCTATGGCCAATTTGAACCCTGTTAACGAATCAACAGATGCATAAATCAAATACCATCTCGCCCCAGCGGTTCCCTGATCCATCCCTGCCCTATCGTTATAAGCTGGCAAGGTGATCGTACAGTGTAGTAAGTAGCTAGCACAACAATGTAGATCGACATGGCGATATTGTTCGAGGACGCTTGGACGGCCCTTTTGGTATCGGACGGCGTATGCTGCTAGTATTATCATCTATATATATTATTCTATCTATATATATATTATATTATATATAAATTATATTATTATATTATATTTATATTTTATTTATATTTATATATTTATATATTATATTATATTATATTATATATTATATTATATTATCTATATATATTATTATATCTATATATATATATATAAATTCAAAGTCCTGACTGACTGACTTATATATCAACGCAGAGCCTAAGCCGCTGGTTCTAGACACTTGAAATTTGGAGGGTGTGTTCTTTGTAAAGTGTACATGGTTCCCAGCCGGTTTTGGCCACGGCAACCAATGTTTCTGTTAAGTTTTTTTTTACTTCGAACTTGTCTAGCATTTGACCGCGCTCTCACCTGATGGAAAGTGACGATGCGATCGAAGGTGTAGCATGCTAGCAAGTCAATGCAAGGTGTCGCTCGTGTGCCTTTATATGACTATAGTACACTATTTTGGCTTTAAAAGTACACAAACATGCTACACGTTAGGGTACCGTTGATATAACTATAGATCATATTATATGGCGGCCTATTTTTAGATCGTCATGTTTCGAGTTAAGATCGCGCCTTCTATCGTCCTCAAAAGAGTATACACTCTGCTGCACCAGGCGCCTCCACTTGGAACGATTCTGAGCAAGTACTTCCCAATGAGAGGGCTCAATATTGCATCTTCTCATGCGCCTCTTCTGAACATCTTTATATCTTAGGAACTGGCCACCGTTCTTCCGCTTACCACCCAGGAGCTCAGAATAGAAGATGCGTTTTGTACTAAACACTACTACTTTGTAGGTATCCATTAAGAAAGAGTTATATAAATTACATAAATTTGAAATTATAATTGTTTGCCAAACCAACTTTATTTTGATTTGAAATGGCCAGTACATATACATAGAATGAGTGGATGAGTTGAATAGTTTAGGGATATTAAGGAAACTTACGATCGCATCTATGACCGATCTTTGAGCCCTGGTAACGAATCAACAGATGCATAAACAAAGCCAGAAGATTTAAAGATCGATATCCAGTCCAGTTTATTAAATATATTAATAAATCGATAGATCGATACCGGTTTACAGATCCGGTTTTTATTAATATATTATAATACATTATAATCACAATTTTTTCTTTCAACAAAAATTGAGGCTCTTCAACCAAGATTGCCAAGCAGAAACATTCGCAGAACATGCTTAACTTTGTTAATTTGTTATGTTTCCTTTCTTTCAGATTAGACTCGTCGTTCCGCGGCAAAGGCCTCTGCGAGCTCATGACAAAACCAATCGAAGCGTTCGACCTCCACCGTGATTTCGTCCAAGATAAAGACTATGACTTCTACGAGGTTGACCGGAACAGCTTGGAACCAAACTGCCCCCAAACTCTTCGCGGTCCGGGTCTTTTACATTCTGGTTTTTTAGCCTCTAAAGATCGGCCGACTAAGTCGGACGATCGAAATCGTCCTAACAGACTGGACGACCGAAATCGGCCTAACACGTTAGATGGTTGGAGAGATAGAAATGACTGGGCGGGGGATAGGAATGGGTTTGATGGGAGATATAAAGGTGGTAATAGGAGGTATGAAGACCGAGTGTTTGTGCCATATCAAATTGGTAAGTTTGATGGAATATCTACAACGTAACTTAAAAAGCTATAACGTGAGAACAGTTTGCCCATAATATGGTACTTGGAGTTTATGAAGATTCGTTGCCTTTTAAGTTTCTTACTATAAAAAGCTGTTAGTATCAAAATAAAGCAAATAAATGTATTGTAGTCAAAATTAGGTAAGTATTTATTTGACTGTATCTGTAATTTTGAAAATCGGATAGCTTGTTAAGATTATATTGAGAAAACATTCTAAAATATTGTAGCGGAGAGTAGAGTTTGTAACTCATTATCAACAGGAGTTGCAACAAAAATTGTAATACGACCAATACAGGGTTTTATAAAATAAAGTGCATTTATAATCATCGTGTATTTATTTAACCTCCTCTCCTTTCCTTTCAGGATTAACAAGAGACAACGACCAAGAAAACTGGGGTCAATATGGTGGAATTTATGGTGGCGCCCAGTATTACAAGAACCGTAACGACTATCATAACTCTATAAACCACTGGGGTTTGACTAGTGAAAGACCATCTTATGGCGTTAGGCCTTTCTACAAAGACGAACATAAAACTTTTGATTCTTCTAAAGATATATATTTCGATTATCATTCTGTAGGTAAAGATGATAGAAATTTTGATTATCACGCGTTAGGTAAAGATGATAGGAACTTGCATTATCATAATCTAGGCAAAGATGATAGAAACCTTAACCACCATACCCTAGGCAAAGATGATAGAAATATTAACTATCACACTCTAAATAAAGACGATAGAAATTTTGACTATCATGGTAAAGATGAACACAGAATCCCGTTCGACTATCATGGTAAAAATAGAAACGACTTCAAATATCACAAAGACGATAATAGTAAAAAATTCGACTATCATCCTATTGAAGACGATCACGATGATTTTGACTATCATTCTCTGGGTAATGATCATGGTAGGGAGTATCACTCTTCAGGAGAAGATTACTATGGAGTTGGAAAGACTCAGCATAGATATGGATATGGGGAGTGGAAGAAGGGTAGATGGAACACCTCAAGTGTGTCAAATGGCCTCGATTTTGAAGATGATCATCCAAATACTCATTACGAACCCGCTGATAGAAGTGATGAAGCGGGCGCTAAAGGTAAGAAAGAACAAAAAGGAATAGCGACAATAAAAGCATTTTTAAATAAAATAAACAGGTATTGGAATCTTTTTGATGGTAATCACGGTACCTGTTAATAACAAAAATTGTACAACCGATATAGTATTTCTTCTATTTCAGCACTAAGTTATTTGTACCATTTTGCTTGATAGAAATACTATTTTACCGTCTCATAGTCACTAGCGTAGTTGGTACTTCTAGTCCCCATTTCTCAGGTATACTCTTCGGCACTGGTATAGTAAATCAGAGTAACACAAACCCAGTCATCAACCTCGCCGGCGAGGTCAACGTACCGTCCGTAGATTAGGTAAAGCGTTCACGATTTTCCATAGAGTAGTCTTGGACATAGTCTTCCCGATATGAATCTCCTAGCAACGCGGCTCATACCCCAAGAGTGCCCTTGAGCTAGTTGCTTCCTTCTTTTGACTGCTGGGTGCCTTACATTTTATTTTAATTAGCCAATAATCCTTATGCCAATCCTTATTGGAAGACGAAGAACTGAGATGATGAAGACACTACAAAGGTGACAGGCGACAAAGGTGTAGTGTCTTCATCATCTCAGTTCTTCGTCTTCATTAGCTGAAACGCGTACTCTAATGGGCATAGCTCAAAGGTCAAAGCTATAGGTGTTTTAGCTTACGAACTGGCTAATGTTAAACATCTTACATAAATATTTATAATTTTCCAGACTGTTACTCACGTCGACGTCCTGGTATGTCGCTTAGTACAGGTGCTATAAGAAGGTCTCTTATAGCCAGAAACGTTGTCGCTTGCGAAACAGCTTGTTTCAGCGAAAAGGAGTTCAAATGCGTATCTTACAGCTATAGGTAAGAAGAATTTTAAAATAGATTTTGTTAGGTCTTTTGACTTTACAGCATTTTGATTTCATCATGTTACCTTACCATGTACCGTTTGAAATTGTGTGCAAAGAGTACTCTATCAACAACAACAATATCTATACCACAAATCACATAATACTATAGTAATTATTTGTGTGTGGTTTCCTTCATTGTATTTATTATTGCTTAATTGTATGCAGTTAGTATGTTGAATTTAAAATTCATCGTCAGATCGTTTTGATCGTTGAGACCATTTTGTGATGGAACTATGACTATTGCAAGAATCTCCTACCACCCTCCACTCAAAGATTTCTACTTACGACTTATTTGTATTTTACTATTTCTTTACTATACATCATTACCATCAGACGGAAGACTCCTGTTCCTAAAAATATTCCATCCTCATAGTGACTTTTAACGGCTAATTGCTTCCTGCATCTAACGATTCCCTGCGGTTTTGATCAATCCCGCTCCTCTTAGTGGAGGCCGTTGCCTGTGACGTGTCTTCCCGTTCGCTCCATTTACAGTTTACGGATTGTATGATATGTTTGTCTCTTTTCAGGTATTCGAACTCCCGAGGGTCAGACAACTGCTTCCTAAGTGAACGCCCATTCCATGGGTTAGACTTGTCAACTGACAGCGGTTCTGACGTGTATGGTATGCCACTAGACCAAGGATGCTCTACCATTAGTCATACGCCTTGGATTGAAAGCGGTGAGTTAATTTGAGCAAGAGAGATCATAAAAAAAGAAAAACAAAAAAAAAGAAAAAGTTATTTATTTGCTGAAACAAATTGTAACAAATTATTAGTCAATAGGTGCTGTAGGAGTCTGCGGCAGATGGATTTCTTCGACGTTCAACTATTACGACAAGTTAGTCGTAACAATAAACAACAGAAATAAAACTAGTCATAGACCATTTGTGTGGTGATAATGTGTAAGAGAGGGTGTGTGAAAATGAGTAATTATTATATTTTACGAGCCATATGAACTCGTAATTATATTTTCCAACTTGACACTGCACTGCGCACGTCATCCTGAGACATCAGCACTGTCCAGTAATAAGATTACTCGACAATGTCCTTCAAACCGGAACACAGTAATGCTTGCGTAATCCTGCTTGGCGGCAGAATAACTGGCAAATCAGATATACCTACCTAGACGAAATTTGCACGAAATTCCTTACACCTATTAAACCTTTTATACCAAGTGTTAATATTTTTATAAGATAGAATTAGATTCCCAATTAGATTCAGTAACAATATTTTTTCTCATTGAAGTAAATGGTGATGATAGGAGGGAATCGGAGGAAATGGAAGGGGAGTAAGCTAGTGAGGCGAACGGAAGTTGAGAGAGAGATATATTTATATCTCCTCTCTACGCGAATATAGAAAGAGAGAGTTACGTTTCTTATATAACTATAGGGGCAAGAGACATGCGAGCTTTTGAAGTTTTACTTCAGTCATGTCGTCTAAAGCACACTTTTTTTTTCAGAATGTTTTTTCCACGTCCGTTCAGACACGGCCGTGACCGGTCCTGCTGCCAAATCTTCTTTAACGGTAGCTGGATTGGGTGCTTGCGAAGCAGAGTGTATCAGAGCTCAAGGATTCTTTTGCAGGGGCTTTAGCTTTCGGTAAGATATACCATATTTTATCTGTTCTTTGTAACATGTCCAGTCACAGAGTCCAGCCACACATATTACCCGATAGTCTCTGTGGTGTTCTGGTTGAGCAAGTTGGCTTATGACCCGAAAGTTGCAGGTTCAATTCCAACGACGTTTCATGGGTTTGATTCCCATTCAGAAAAAACATTTATGTGATGAACGTAATATATATTAGTCTATGTCTGGATACTTTACTGCATTGAAAGAGTGTACCTATTTATAATAAAAAAATAAAAACTTGAAATATCTAAATAAAGCAAAAGTATTAAATTTTAAATAACCCGCTGGTGGAAGAAAAAGTGCCAAGAATGCTGGCAGCATTGCCACATTAAATGGCAATGCCTATTTTTGTGCTAAATAAAAGCTAGCATTCTGGTACCTTACACCAGACGTTTGACCAAGTCCCTGCATATAAGTATTCTATAGACTATCCCTACTAGGGTCCCATAGAACAAGTTTTTCTTAGTTTGCGAGATGACGCTGTGTAAAATACTCTCAACAATATTTTTTTGTTAGGTACCTCAATTTTGACTCGTACTTTATCTCGTTTGGTGATCATAGAAGATTTTAATATACCGAGTGAATGCCCATTCTCTGTGTATTCTCTAAGGCTCTTACAGCACCCACGATAAGAGTTGAGGAGGTCCTATTATCACACCGCACAGCAAATCATAAATATTAAAAACTTTTTCTAGATTTGACTCCCCAACTATAGGCGAGGAGTTACATAACTGCATACTCACCTCTTCACCAACCACCTCCCTATCTGAGGGCGCGGTGAGACGTGCGGGCGGACATGAGTTGTACGCGAGGGGGAACTATGGGAGAGGGTGTGAACCACACGCGCAGGATGTTCAAGATAATGGTGGTAAGGGAACTATTGTTACTTTCTACAGAATACTTATAACAGGACGTTAATCAAAGGGACCATGAACGGATAGATGTAGGTCAGTTGAATCGACAGAGTAAAATGACAGACCGAAATGTCACTTGTCAAAAAGTTTTTTGTGTATTGGCTCCACACTTATGTGTATTTAGCTTGTGTCAAGTAATTTATAATTTATCAAGTTAATAATATTTCACGCAGATATGTGTCAAGTCACAGTCCAAGTCATCAAGTCAAGTCATAGTCCAGTCATACTCCTAGTAAAGTGGTGGCAACTTTACTAGAAGTTTCTATGGAGTTTTGGAAACAACACTAAAAGAAACGTTTCACCATCATTACACCATTTTCTCACACTCACGCCTGTAATCCAGCACTTAACGAATAAGACGCCACCAAGTTTATGCACTAACACTGTAAATAGCACAAGTTTTCGAAAATAATACAATGTGGTGATGCGATCTTTCTCTAATTACTTGACATTGGCGAAATACATTACAATATGGAGCCAAAACATTAAAAAAAATAGGATGTAAGGTGGACTTACGACCTTGTCAGAACCACGAGGAACCAATGGATGCAAGAAGCCAACAGCCATTCAAAGTGGCACTTTGGGAGGGAGATCTATGTTCAGCAGTAGAGATCTTCAGGATCATAAAAGGTTAAAGTAAGACACTGTTTTCAGAATGCTATCTCCAATACGAAAAGGCAGCAAAGCTGACGCCTTCAGCTATTCGAGGCCAGGCCAAGGTTAAAGACGAAAAATCTTGCAGTTCAACTTGCACTGACGCCCCGTTCAAATGTCTTAGCTTTTCCTACAAGTAAGTACGTTATTATCAGATTGTAAAAGTGTACTGGCTGTGAACCGCAATAGATTTTGTACATTTGAATAATTTTAGTATTGTGACGTGGTGGATACTTTTGTAATATTTCACTGTAATAAATTATAAATATTGTAAAACACGCTTGACTTGTGGAGTAAGCTGGTGAATGCGTGAGGAAGCAAACGGAAGGAAAGTTGTTGGTTAACGTAGATTTTCATGGTCAACATAATAAAGTTAAAAATTACTTAAAATTTATATTATTATGTTGGTATGTCCGGTAAAATGTCATTTTACAAAGTTATACCGGCCGATAGATGAAGCTAAACTAAAGAAGTTTTACTTCAGTCATGTAGTCTAAAGCACACTCGTTTTTTTCCAGTAATAACGCCCCACCAGGTAAAGACAACTGCTTGCTGTCAGAGATACGCTTGTTTGATCTCCAAAGAGGTGTGGACTACGAACATTCTGATGATGACTGGCTGTTTGCCTTCGACCTCTTCAACTCTCGATGTTGGCGACCAGTTCATAGCGAGTAAGTTTTACCATGGATAATTAAAGAATCAGCCATTTTACTACTACTGGAAATCCTGGGATCTTACTTTAATTTCAACAGATTATGCTCGTTTGCAACAAAAAAAAAACCCTAAGGTTAAGAAACCAATTATGAAGTTTTAAGAGTCAATGGCTATTTCACAGTCACGTAAGGGCATTATTACTATTAGTTATTCTGTGGTATGTGGTGTGGTGGGGTATTTAACGTTAACGGGTCCCTTAAAAATAGAAGCATTCGACGTTAAAAATAGAAGCGTTCTTACACAAATCAGCCATTCGCTCTAAACGTAAGCCTCCCGCATCGGGGAGGGGTTGCCATTATCATAGTTTACGGCGTCTTGGCAATCATAGTAGACCAAGAAGAATGATGCTACCCATTCCTTTAATATTCCCTCACTCAGCTTTTACGCTCCCATGGGAAGAGATAGAGTGCACCTTAGCGTTAAGTGATACTCTGCTTGTGAAAAAATGTACATTAAATTCCACAATCCAGTTCAAAACTCATTGCGTTATATATTTTTTCAGAGAAACATCACCAGAAATACCTCACCCTATCATCCATACGTCATCGGAAGAAGACATTTATTCATCGTCAGGTCCATCTGGACATGATCATTATTCACCTGATCACTCTGGACCCCCATCTGGACCTCCATCTGGACCACCAGGTGAAATCAATAGCTATTATAGTTTCATGGTTAGGCGATCCTTCTATTCAAACTTGCCTGTATGCATACGTTCATTCTAATGTTTTAAGTTTGAAAGTAATTCAGTTTGCTTCTGTCTGTTTGTTACCTTTTGATGACTAAACGGCTGAATATATCTAAATGTTATAGTCTATTAATAAATATAATAATAATATCTCATAAATAAACAGTATATTAATTTTGATGAATATTTAAAATGAAATTATTATTATTACAAAGTAGGTTAAAATGAATATAATAATTGAAAACATAGGTAAATTCGGCAAATAAATCATGGAGTAATACGCTTTTAAAGTTTTTGGAAGGAAAATTGTCTGCGCAAAACAGATCGTGCTTTTCGCAGCTTCTATGATTTTCAAGATTGTTTAATTTTTGAGCAATAAATATTAAAAATATAGTAGTCAAATAACCTAGGGCATGTAAATCTTTTGAGCCCTGGGAAAGAACATAAGGTACTTTTTAACACAATAAATTGTTAGCCACACATACAAAGTCTGGTTAGCTAGTAAGCTTATGAGCACACTGGGTGAATTTTTTTAAAAATCATTCCCTGTTTTACTCACAATATCTTAATAGATAACCCGGTAATCTAACTGTATATATTTTTCCTCTAATGCAAATAACCGGATAGTTTCACTTAAAAGGATCAAAATTGAGAATGAAAGAAAGAAAAGATAGGACCAAAAATGGTTTGTTTGTCCATTTTTTACAAATAATGTAAAGGTCACTTAGCTCTTGGTAAGTTACACCAAGTCTGAAATTTATCATTTCTTTTTTCTCAGACACACCATACTTACCTGGATCTGGTCCTCCAAGCGGGCCTGGATACCATTCTTATGAAGAACCCGATTACAAACCTGAATTCAACCCATCTGATAAACCCTACCCTGGTCCTTACAAACCCGCTGAATCATCCTACCCAGTTCTTAAACCGGGTTCCTACCCAAACGAACCTAGTTTTAAGCCTGGTTACAGACCCGAACCGGATATATACAGACTATCTGGACCAGATGGACCTCCATTTAGACCACCTGATCGTGACGGGTATAAACCTTTTAGACCAGACTCTAGACCGGATTACAGGCCATCACGACCAGGTTTTAAACCACCTGAACCACACCCGGTAAGACCGGTTGATTCTGGTTTCAAGCCAGGTTTTAGGCCGGGGTCTAGCGGTCCAGGTCCAGAGTATGGGGATAAGCCAGGGTATTTACCAGAGGACAAAAGACCAGAATATGGACCTCCGAGGCCAGGGTCACAGGGTGATAAAGGAGGTGGTCCACGTAAGATACACAATGTGTTTTTGAATTATAAATCCAGTGACAAAAATAGATGAGATTTAATAAAAATGTTTAGTCTTATGGATTTCTACATATTCGATTGGACATAATTCTATCTATGTTTTCAGTTGAAGTTTCCTGGCGACATTACACGGTATCTGGCTTTCCTTGTAGAGCCGGTACTACTTGTGCCCAGAACTATATAGTTGGGCATTGGGCATGTGAGCCGGAAGGTGGAGAAATAGGTAAGGAAATTGAAAACGACCAATAAGCCGCTTTTATTTTATTAGGTGGTTGGACTTTTCTGCAGAGTAACTTTATATTTTAAAGTTCCAAGTGACACTGTTCTGTTAGGTCGCCCGTATCGCTTAGCATCAGGTGAACCACTAGCCCGTCACATTATTAATAAAAATTTAAAAAAAATGGTTCATCGGTATAAACAATAAATAAATAAATAGCGCCCAACTATCACATACATAGATTCCGCACCCTAACTAGGATTCCCTGTATCTAGGGACCCTGGAACTACGAGGACCATGCTCTCACAACACCCAGACTCAGAACGAGTAATTGCGCTTTTTTTCTGTGCACAAATACTTGCCTTGCGCGGGAATCGAACTCGCTGCCTTTGGGTCATAAGCCGACCTGCTTAACCATCACATCACAGAGGCTGTCTAAAATAAAAAATAAAAAAATATTCTCATTTAGTCCGATGACAAAGTTCTACAGAATAAATGGGAGATGAAGTTCCAGAAAACAAATGGAACTTAGGTACACGGCAGTTCCTTTCACGACTTACTGTGACTACTAAGCTGGTTGGTAGTAATATGCGAAATAATTATTGCCCTTGTTAATCAAAGTTAAATCAAAGATAAATTTAATTACTACAACTAGTACACGGCTAACATTCACGAGA
This sequence comes from Ennomos fuscantarius, assembly GCA_905220475.3. Classification (NCBI taxonomy): domain Eukaryota; kingdom Metazoa; phylum Arthropoda; class Insecta; order Lepidoptera; family Geometridae; genus Ennomos; species Ennomos fuscantarius. Next base: position 5,275,071 of record HG992050.1, on the reverse strand, counting down.
TATAGTCGTCGAGCTGCCACCGCGCGCCGCCGCGCGTACTCTTTGAGGATGGGCATCTATATTGCCCGAACACCGGTCGAGTTATTCGACTGTATCTCGTGAGTGTTAGCCGTGTAATAGTTGTAGTTATGGATACTACTCACGTCAGTTCCTATAATATTATATTTAATTTTCATTTGAAGGAATCATGTAATTAAAGAGAAGTAGGTAGATAATAATAAAAAATGTATTTGTTCTTTATTTTAGGTTCTTGGGATTACTGCTGCGCTCCATCCCATAGGTGTGGATATAGCGAAGGGTTCCATAAGCCGTGGTAAGTCAAAGTTGTGATTGTGGTAAGTGAGTTGCGCCCCGCGGCTTCACCAGCAGATAAAACGTATTTTAATTATTGAATTAATTACTCATCCCACGGGAAAATTTAACTTTTCCGGGATAAAATGTAGCCTATATGTTAATCTAGTGTATAAGCTATCTTGGTACCGAATTTTATCCAAATCCATTTAGTTGTTTGAGCGTGAAGGAGTAGCAAACATACACACATACAAACTTTCACCTTTATAATATTAGTGTGATAGTGTAATTGACTATTTTAAAAATATTTTTGTTGCGACTGAAGTAAAACTTCTTTAGCTCCACCTCTCTTGCCCCTACAATAATATATGAAACGTAACTTTTTCTTTCATCTTCACGTAGAGAGGGAGATATAAGTATATCTACCTCTCAACTTCCATTCGTCTCACCAGCTTACCTCCAAGTCAATCGTGTGTTAAGAAGTTATACTTCATAAATCTTATAATGTGATCAGAGGTTATTTACTAGGTGGTAGGATTTTTCTGCAAAGTTCGTTTAGGTAGGTACCACCGCTTTGCTGGTTATTCTGCCGCCAAGCAGTAGTGCGCAAGCACTACTGTGTTCCGGTTTGAAAGGCACTGTAGCTAGTGAAATTACTGGACAAATGAGACTTTATGACCTAATCTCACAGTTTTGTAATCTTATTACTAGACTGTGCTGTCTCGGAATGACGTGCGCAGTGCAGTGTCACGCGAAACTATAATATTGTGTTTCAAGTGTCACTGCAACTGATATGGGCAGTCATGTCGCTTAACAAGCGAGCGGCTTGCTCGTCATGTCATTTCGTAACATAAAAAAAGAGGATAATGATATATCTAATTATGGAATCTTTTTATAACATTTTTAATTCCTTGTTTTTGTTTTGCAGGTGTTACGTGGGTCCTAAAGAAGACCAATGGAGGCCTTGCAGTGAGAAGTACTACCCTTATCATCAACATAACGTGCCTCATCCCTCGTCACAGGGTCATAGGGGTAAGAATATATGTTATTAGGTAGTACATAGGGCTTACTATATATTTCCGGAACTGGCCACTAACGTAAAAAATATTTAAAAAGTAATTGCAAAATTCGGAAATAAAACTCTTTGCGAGTTTTGGCGGGAAAGCGAAAAAGATTGCGTCATCGCATTGTATTATTTTCCTAAACTTGTGTTATTTTCAGTGTTAGTGCATAAATTGGTGGCATTCTATTGATTAAGTGCTGAATTACAGGCGTGAGTGTGGGAAAATGGTATAATGATGGTGAAACGTTTCTTTTCGTGTTGTTTCCAAAACTCCATAGAAGCTTCAAGTAAAGTTGCCACCACTTTACTAGGAGTAAGACTTTGACTAGACTATGACTTGATGACTTCGACTGTGACTTTAACTGTGACACATATTTGCGTGAAATATCATTGACTTAATAAATTATCAATTACTTGACACTGGCTAAATACACAAAAGTGTGGAGCCAAAACATTAAAAAAAAAACTCTTTGCCTGCGGAAAACAGTTTGTTTCATCTGTCACTTGTTTTTACTTTTTTTTTGTTTTTGTTTTGGCTCCACACTTTTGTGTATTTAGCCAGTGTCAAGTAATTAATTACTCAATTTAATTATATATATATGTGTCAAGTCAAGTCACAGTAAAAGTTATCAAGTCTAGTCATAGTCTAGTCTAGTCAAGTCATACTGCTAGTAAAGTGGTGGCAACTTTACCAGGAACTTCTATGCAGTTTTGGAAAAAAATGTTAAAAAAATTTGTTATGTTGATAATGGAGATCTACGTAAACTAGTACAACCGCCTTTTTTGCTCCTGCAGTAATATTCGAAACGTAACTCTCTCTCTCTATCTATCTTCACTAAATTATATCTCCCTCTCAACTTCCGTTCGCCTCGTGACGCATTTACCAGCTTACTCTCCAAGTCAAGCTTAAAGAAGTTTTACTTCCAAACGACTAACTGGACTAACCCTGACTGTACATAATTACCGCTTACTTTCAACCGAAAACGACGAGATAGTCGTTTGTTACCTAGTCTGTTACCAGTTACCAGTTACTGTTACCAGATACCAGTTACTGTTACCAGTTGCGAGACAACCAGAGCTCTAAAATATAAAGTTTCATATGACACTGCACTGCGAAGTGCACAATAGAAGACTTTTTAAAATTTGGTCCTTCTCCGTTACAGAAGACGCCAGACCGCCAACCCGTCCCTGGCGAGAGACCCTCAACAAGCCAGACTACATCCCCCACTGGGATAAACCCCCCGGACCTTACCTCTCTCCAGCTGATAAACAATACTGGGACGATTTATATGAAAATGGACCTAGGGCGTATTATGATAAATATGGGAATCCGCTGCCAGGTATGGGAGATTTTGGTCAGGTGGTTTTGTTATCATGATTATGGCAGTTTAAATCTTACTTCTCTTCTTCTAAATATATATAACTCAAAGGTGACTGACTGACTGACATAGTGATCTATCAACGCACAGCCCAAACCACTGGACGGATCGGGCTGTTTGGCAAATTTGGCATACAGGTAGATGTAATGACGTAGGCATCCGCTAAGATAGGATTTTTAGCAATTCCACCCTTAAGAGGGTGAAATGGATGGTTGAATTATTTTTCCATAGGCCACGCCGCGGGCGAAGCTGCGGGCAGAAGCTCGTTTATATATAAACAGCTAAAATTATGATGACTGATGATGGTGCTAATTATGCGAGTGCTCTTAATTTAATGAATGTTTAAAATACATCCATTTCATGCAGTGTGTGTGCAAAATTTTAGCGAAACCAGTTCAGCCGTTTTGGCATGAACACTGACAATATTTCACGTTATATCTTTTAAAACCAAAAACGAATTTTTGAAATCGATTTATAATTGGCGAAAATATTGATAAACATACACAAAAAAATACATACAGACGAACATAGTACCTTATTGAAAGTCGGTTACAAAAGTTTTTTTTTTTTTCTATAGATTCCAATTGAGAACAAACATCGCTACAAAATAATCTTATTTATAATCGATCTCCAATTTTTCCAGGTTACTCCCGGGTTCCGACCGAAAACCGGCCCCGTATAAAGAACCGGTACAACCCGGCCCAGCCTGGTTCCGGGACTTGGCTCCCAGTGGCTCATGAGGACCCTTCGGGCGTCCCTGGCTCTTTGGGAGCTCCTAGGTATTGTATTGTTAGATTAGGAGATTGCTCTTCATTATTTTGTAGGAACTTTCAAAACAAGTAATAACTAAACAATAAATAAAAGGGTAATAAAATTATTTTATGGCGCTGGACCTTTTATAACCTACTAGCTTCTGCCCGCGGCTTTGCCCGCGTGTCCTATCCCCCATACGTAACCTCATGGGCAAACGTGGGCAAACCAACATAGACCGCATCATCACTTTAAATCAGGTGAAACATTGTCTACGTGAGCCCATCCAAATATAAAAGACATGAAATTTAACTTTATCTTTCTCTCTCTATTTCTCTTTCCTACGTTTACATTATAATACAGTTGAAGGGGTGGCAATAAAAAGGGTTTTACTGTTGTTTTTTTTTTCACAAAATGACTTATGGGTATCGTTGGATTCAGCGTGAAATAATCTACAATAATACATTCTCAAAATAACGAAATGAGGCTTAAATCTCGAGATTTTGAGTCTAAAATCGGTTTATCTGTCACAGGAATACAGTTCGCTTAGCATAAAAACATTATTATATTTATTTTATTATATTATATTTTTACAGTAATTGTATGAATTAGTGCTATATTTAGTATTTTAAAATAGAATCAAAACATTTTCAAGCAACTGAAACTTACATAAACCTTTTCTATTACCTTATAAGCACTCTACATTAAAATGACGCCGTTGAAATTTAAAGTCAATTTTTTCGAAACTGTCAATAAACAGTTAAACCCCTTTCATCCTCAACCCTTCAATTACAATCTCATTATAGTACAAGTATAATTATTCATCTAAACAGTAGATTTTTACATGAAAACGTACTCGTAAGAGAATTTCAAAAAGAGATAATCACATTGAGTCCAATGCAATACTTAGTAATAATAATAATATAAATACTAAATAATAAATAAATACTAATAATGATTAATCCTTTACAATCCTTTACAGATACTGGCCAGTAGCGTATCTCCACAAAGACCCACCACCGAACATGACCTACTTCCGATACAATGAAACAAGACAGACCACTACCACAGAAAAACTCGAACGTACTACCACACCCCTTCCCTTATCTAAAAAACTACCACCTGAATCAAGAACTATTGAGAAACCAAACGATTTAGATGCTAAAAGCTCTAGAGACGACAAGAAGATAAATATTAGTAACGCAGATGAAGTATTTAGTGTAGACTTAGATAATGAAACTGTTGCTAATAATACTACAGAAATAATACCCATTGAAAAATCAGTAAATATTTCTGAAGTAGAAGCAATGAAAACAGAAAGTTATAAAGAATTGGATAGAATTGATGGCATCGATGATAAATTAGATGACTTCTCCAAATCGATCGAAGTTTTAGACATAGGAGATGCTAAAGATGATAAATTATCTAATTTTAAAACATTAGAGGCAGAAGAAAGACAAATTGAAGCTATAGGGAGATTGTTAGCATCAAGGAGAGGAACAAAGCTTGTTATAGAGAAAAGATCACAAAAAGATTTGGAAACTAAAAACATAGCTATCGATAAAGATTTGGTAGACTTCAATTTTGGAAATCGATTCCCAACTTCAGAAAGGAGAGCTGAAAGACGAGGTGTTATAAAGAGAATAAGCAAAGATGAAATAGAACGAGACAGAAATATAGATAAAAGCTTAGAAGTGAGCGAGACCACATTCGTTAGGCCTCCAAGAGTTTTGAGTACAACGGAGAATATCAGGAAAGCGATTATAAACGGGAAAGTTTTCTATGATGCCACAATAAGAGAGGAAAGAGATTTATTTCCAAATTCTACTCGAAAACCTAAAAACTTGAGACGTGATGATGTTTCTCCTTTTGTAACTAATAACAGTTTTCGAGAACAAAGAGACTTGTATCTAAATTCAACTAGAAAACCGAAACATTTGAGGCGTGAATCCACAACAATAGGAAATAAAAATAGAGATCTCGCACAAAATAACACAAGAAAAACAAGCCTACGTCCTATAGATGATCTGTTTGTATTGAATACAAAAAATTTGCGAGAAGAAAGAGACGCAAAACAAAATAACACTCGAATACTTAAAACTAGAGATGAGTTAGTTTCTTTTGCTGGTAATTTGAGGGAACAAAAAGATCTAAATTCTACAAGAAGATCCAAGAGTTTAAAACGGTTAGAAGATACAAGTACACCATCAGTGATTGCAAATAATAATTACGGAAGAAGGAAAGTTTTGCAACCGAGAAACGTAAACCCTGTAAGTAGAGTGAGACGGGTGTATAGAAAGAGATACAATCCAGAAGAAGTGAGAAAAAGGTTGCTGGAAAGAGATAGAAATAAGAATATAACAGAATTTAGTAGGAATATTTAGATTATACTCATAAATATTAGTTATTAGTGACTTAAATATGATTCAGAGCTTTTTGTAGTATTGTCTCAGAATTATTTCATAAAGCAATTTATATAAATTTAAGGTTACAATTTTGTATGTAGTTAATAAACGATGGTTAAATTAGGGATTTGAAAATATTGTCAGTTTGACTAAAATCTGGTTTTCGTTGATCTGACGATGCAATATAATTTATATTATTAATAATAAAGCGTATTACTAAAAAAATTAATGATATTTTTTAATAACAAGTGATTCCGTGTGATATAATAAACTAAAGTTACCTATGATGGCGCTATTAAATAAAAAATATTTAAAGTACATTTGGCTTATATTATGTGACCATGTTATATTTGTATTTTGTAGAACAAACGGCATTTCAAATAAAGTTTTCTTAATTTTTATTTATTTATCATCATTTTCATCCATTGCCTTATTGATAGACTCAGGCGTTACTTCGAGGAAGTTCATCTTAAATACAAAATGAAACAAGAATATCTAACAATTTCATTTTCTCTTATTTAATATTCTTTTGATTTGAATAAATATATTGGGTAAATTGTAGGTGTAAATTATTCATTTTATCACATCCATATGATTTTTTTTTATGTTTTGGCTCCACACTTTTGTGTATTTAGCCAGTGTCAAGTAATTGATAATTTATCAAGTTAATGATATTTCACGCAAATATGTATCAAGTCACAGTCGCAGTCATCAAGTCAAGTCAGTCTAGTCAATGTCACACTCCTAGTAAAGTGGTGGCAACTTTACTTGAAGCTTCCATGGAGTTTTGGAAACAACACGAAAATAAACGTTTCACCATCATTATACCATTTTTCCACACTAACGCCTGTAATCCAGCACTTAACGAATAGAATGCGACCAAATTTATGCACTGAAAATAACACAATTTTCGGAAAATAATACAATGCGGTGACGCAATCTTTTTCGCTTTCCTGCCAAAACTCTCCATACGATTATTATTTGACGGCCTCTGTGGTGTGGTGGTTGAGCAGGTCGGCTCATATCCCCGAGGTGGCGGGTTCGATTCCCGCGACACGACAAGTATTTGTGCACAGAAAAAAGTTCAATACTTGTTCTGAGTCTGGGTGTTGTGGGACTATGATCCTCGTAGTTCCTGGGTCCCTAGACACGGGGAATCCTAATTAAGGTCCAGGATCTATGTATGTGATCGTTGGGTGTTATTATATTACTATATAATAATATAATAATAATAATAAATAAATAATAAATATTTGTGGACATTTTACACAGTGCCATCTAGCCCCAAACTAAGCAAAGCTTGTATTATGGGAACCAGATAACTGATACAATACTTAGATACTTTTTGTTTGTAAATACATACATAGAATACAATATAACACCCAGACACAGAACAAACACCTATGTTCATCACACAAATGTTTGTCCTGGGTGGGAATCGAACCCACAACCCACAGTTCAGAAGGCAGGCTTACTACCAATTGAGCTATCGGGCCAGTCAAATAAAAAACAAACAGTCAGTAATCTATTTGAATTATTGATCTCAAAAACTATGATAATGATAATAATATAGGATGGTTCTCTGAATCTAGATGTGCATTGATAGTCTAGAGATAAAGGCATTTTTGAGGGTAACAGACGAGTACAAAAAGTTACCAACCATGCTTTGCCTTACAATTCCTAGCAGACACATAAAAACTGAACGTTATTTGAAAATTATTCGCGTTTGGCCCATTATCCTGGTTTTTACTGCCAAGCGAAGTTTCGATTCCACACACATAAAACTCGAGACCATAGTAGAAAGTAAATGTCATAGAATATGCAAACCGGTGCAGAATTAGCGTTATTCTTGCGAAAGTGACTCTCTTAGGTCGATTTACATTATATTGGGTGACATTTGCATGAATGTGGTTACACACTTTAGTGGAAGAAATAATAGCCATCATATAGGGACTTGGCCAAACGTTTGGTGGAAGCATCCGGTGACCAGAATGCTGGCGATTTTTTTGCACAAAAAATAAGCATTGCCATTCAACGTGGTAATGCTGCCAGCATTCTGGGCACTTTCCCCTCTACCAACGGGTTATTTTAATTTTTTTTATTTTATTTTAAGTTCTTAGGTATAATTTAGTTTTTTAGGTCTAGTTTAGTTTAGTTATTTATATGTTGTATGTTTCAAAATAAATAAAATCTGATATATAGCCATGTAAATACCACGTTAAGTAGTCGCTACCAGCCCAATATTTTCCCACTGCTGGGACCCGTATACTAGCAGTGGGAAACTATTTGCCATTTCACACATTCACACACACACATACGCGCACATACGCGCACACACACATACACACACACACACACACACACACACACGCACACACACATATATATACACACGCACGCACACAAACACACACACATACACACGCACGCACTCAAACACAAACACATATATTAAAATTTGGGATGTTGACTTGACACGACTTTGACATACGACCGAGAAACTGGAGGCTAGGAAGACAAATGCGAAGAAGGTCGGTGAAAGAATTCGAAAATGGCGGTTGTGAATTTTGAATTTTTTCGTAACCCATGTATTTTTGAATTTCAACGTGTGATAAGGGTGGATTATTATTTTTTTATTTTTATTTTTATTTTATTTTATTTGGACAACCAACAGCTTTCTTACAAAATAATATGAATACAGGATAATAAATACTCTAAAGCCAAATACAGGTTATCACTCTTAGAAGTAATAAGTAGGTAATTAGTACACTGAAAAGGTAAGTACTTAGCTCAACATATTGTTTGTAACATTTAAACAAGAGGAAAACTATTATCATCAAAGCCATATAAATATAAGGTAAGAGTAATATTTTAAACGCAAATAATAAGTTATTGATAAGTTTAGATTATATTATTATGATTATTATTATAAGATTCATCCTTAAATTATATCGGTTGTTACTTATGTTGTAACAGAATAATTCTGGTCAAAAAATTCACTGAAAATTATGTTTATGAAAATATTTTGCCTCGTCGTAAATAAGTCTACCAATTTAGAGAATTTCCAGTTAAAGCTTTTAAACGTACGTGGAAAGAAAGAATTTCTACGATAATTTGTACGGGAGCGAGGGATACATAGTCGGAGGTGGCTGGTGCGAGATGAGAAACACGGCGCTACAAGTTTGATCCCGGCCAGAAGAGAAGGACAGTCGATCCTACTCGACACTATATTGTGCAGGAAGGAGAGGTCAGCAGCCTCCCTCCTTTTTTGGAGAGGTAGCAGGTGGTGATGCTTACAACCTTTATCATAGTCAAAATTACGGTTAGAAATTTTAGTCTTAAAATTGATGAAGCGCAGAAACCTTTTTTGAGGCTTTTCAAGCAGAGTTATGTATTTATCGTACTTGGGATTCCAAACCTGGGAGGCATATTCAAGCTGACTACGAACCAGGGAGCAGTATAGGATCTTAAGGGTTTTAACGGTCTTAAAGTCTTTGGTTACCCGCAAGACAAAGCCTAAAGTTTTCATGGCTTTACTTGTAATGCTTTCAATGTGCTTGTCGAACAGGAGCTTAGAGTCGAGAGTCACACCAAGGTCAATAACAGAATCAGTTCTCACGAGGGACTGTTTATTGATACTATAATCATATTTTAGGGTATTGGCAGATCTACTAAAGGTGATACAACAGCATTTAGATATGTTAAGGTCAAGTTTATTTCTTATGCAGTAGTTGTAAAGATTATTTAGATCAATCTGAAGCAGTTCAAGATCCTGCTCACTTCTAATGACTTTGTAGATTTTCATATCATCCGCAAATAATAAGAAGTCAGAATGATTGAAACACTGACTAATGTCATTAACAAAGATGACAAACAGCAAAGGACCAAGTATAGATCCCTGGGGTACGCCAGATGGGATGGGTGACGGAGCTGACGAGAATCCATTTAAGACCACAGTTTGGCAGCGATCTTTGACATAGGAAGTGAACCACCTGAGTAAATCACCCCTTATACCAGCTGCGTATAGCTTCGCTAGAAGAATCATATGATCAATGCGATCAAATGCTTTACTGTAGTCCGTGTAGACCACGTCAACCTGCCCCCCACCCTCCATGCCAGAAGTCACCGCATCAGTGAATGAAACCAGGTTAGTAGTTGTGGATCTTCCTTTTAAGAATCCATGCTGTTGTGGCGAGAAATAGTGTTTAAGAGCAGCGCATAATTGATTATGGACCACTTTCTCGAAAACCTTGGCCAGCACACAAAGCTTAGAAATTGGCCTATAGTTTGATATATCTCGCTTTGGACCTTTTTTATGAACAGGTGTAATTGTAGCAGTTTTCCAGATTTTAGCCATCGACCCATTGGCAATTGATCTACTGAATAGAATAGTAATAGGATATACCAGACTTTCAGCACAATATCTTAATAGGTACGGATGAAGGCCATCGGGTCCGGCTGCTTTATTACAATCAAGTGTCTTAAGTAGTTTCAATAGGCGGATTCACTACAATAGTACATATATCGGCCACTGAACTAGCAGCATTGGATTCAAAAATATCAGAGAATGACGCTCGCGATGAAGACGGCAAGTAGTTAGAATTGAAATAATCAGCAAAAGCGTTACAAATGTCTACACCCGAGTCGAAAGATTTGTCTCTGTATGTCATAGTTGAGGGATAAGAATGATGATGTTTATTCGCTTGAACGTACGACCAGAAAGCTTTGGGGTTATCACGGATAGAGCTTTCAATTTTTTCTATGTAAGTTAGATAACATTCACGTTCAACCCTCTTTACTCGCTCTCGCAAGATACTAAAAGAAATTTTATCAGAAATATTATTATATATTTTAAATTTACGGTGGTATTTATGTTTTTCTTTTAGAATCTTGATTAGTGCAGGTGAATACCAAGCCGGATATTGAGCAGGTCGTACCCATTTGCAAGGTACATATTTATCCCTCAATTCTGACAGTATCATATTAAATACCTCAACCGATTCGTCCATACTACTACATGCGAGCAAAGTTTGCCAGTCCTGTTTGTCTAGCTCACTACAAATCGCTGAGTAGTCACCTCGGCCATAAGAGAACTTAGGTCTTAGCATTGAAGTAAGGGACGTAACATGAATAAAATGTGGCCTGCAGACGAGTGCCGGGTGAAATTTATCTTCTTTCAAGAGCGGGTCCATACTGCGGAATACCGAGACTTCATCATTAGATAGAACTAAGTCCAGGATACTGCCGTCATACATATTAGGAATGTGATTAAATTGTTCTAAATTATTAATGTTCATTAGATCTAAAATTTCCAAATGATCGCAGTTCGTGACCTTTATTACGGGTAACAAACGAGTACTATCAGAGGACACGGTCCATGTTATGTCTCTTTGATTAAAATCACCCATAATTAAAAATTTATCGTTAAGATTGTCAGCCGTAAGCGATAGTACTTTGTCACAGAAATTTTCTAATTGAGCCGATAGCGATAAACCCAAGCTTTGTTCAATAAGGTATAGGCAACATATGTGCAGGTTGACGGGTGGGCTCTTATCAGTCGCTTTAAATGCAATCGAGACCCATAAGTCTTCGGCCGTGGAGTGCCAGTCGGGGCGCGCCCGGGCCGCCAGCCCCCGCCGCACGGCCACGAGCACGCCGCCGCCCCGAGCCTGCCCGAGCGCCGCCACACGGAATACGCGTCACTGAATAGCTCCTCAGTTCTTATCCCGTCCCAGAGCCACGTCTCGGTTAGCACGATAACATCGTAATTACATAATAGTGTACTGTGTTTAAAATCATGAACCTTTGTTCGCAAACCCCTAACATTTTGATAATAAACGTCAAAAACCATTATCACAGTCTGGCCGAGTTATGATTCGGCCAGATAGTGCAACAATAAATAATATGTAAGTGAGACGTTCATTGTTTATGTTAGTTGTTTGCGAACAAAGCCCCAGAGAACAAAAGTAAGACACACAGTACCTCATCAGTATCACATAGAAAATGCAATGTAGCCGTGCCAATCGAGCCCGTTGTTTTATAGTTATAATAATGAGGGCGAAACAAATATATCGTGTTTTTACAAAGTAGATAATTAGTATAAATGATTCACGCAGTTTATAAAGTAGAATGAACCTAAGCACTTGCTCAGCTGCGCCGCGCCGGGCCGGAACAAAACTATATTTTGCAAATAATAACCAGTATGACGTAACAATAATTTTAATAGTAGAATGAATCTGCAAAAGTAAGTATATACGACATTTACGATGAGGCATAACTTTCTGACTAGGATAAACCGATACTCTTTGAAATAGTAAAATATTAGATGTTTTTAGAAACTTACTAAAATAAATGAATGATTGATATGGCTCTGTAACAGAAAAGCAATAACAATTCTCATAGATGTAGGAGAAATTGATATTCTGAGTACAAGTACTAATGTAAATAAAACATATTAATGATAAACATAGTCACTTCAGTTTCAGAAGGTCTTCTTCGTGTTGTATATGAAGTATAGGCGAGGTATCATTTCTTCTTACGAGAACCTTACAATTCTGGACCCATACGAATTTATAACTCTTCTCTTGAGCAAGTTTCTTCGTTTTTGTTAGAAGTTGTTTATTGGCCCTCGTAAGGTGATCATTTACGAAGATCCTACTGACAACTCCGGAGAAGCCCAAGTCATCTGCCGTCAAATTCTTGCGCGAACGAGCCGCAGCTACTAGGTTTTCTTTTGTATATCGTCCTAAAAACCCGACGATGATCGGCTTGGGGTCAGCGGAGGAGCGCGCTCTTGTCACGAAGTTGATGTCGGAGGGTAGGAGGGGACGCCCGACTGTTTCACCCAGCTTACATACAATATTAAAGAGATTTTCATTCTTCTTTAGGGGCACTCCCTTGATTTCTATATTATTAGCACGCTCACGTTGTTCCTTGGAAGCTAACTCGGCTGCCAGCTGAGTTATTTTTTCTTGCAGTTGAGGGTAGTCACCGTCGGAACCACTGCTTCGAGTCTCCAAGGTAGTGATGCGCGACTCCATCGCCTCCGTTTTAGTGATCATCGAATCCTTGAAATGATGAAATTGCTCCTTAATGTCTTTTACCTCTTGAATAAGAGTAGGCAGTGGTTCAAGACGACCGTTGATGCCCCTAATCCCGTCGCGGAGTTCTTGCAACACCAAGTCAAGGGTAGCAGCCGAGGTGATAGATGGCTGCGGTAGAGGAGAACCCGCGGGAGACGAACAGGCCTGAGGCAGGCATTTGCAACTAGGACACAACAGACTCGCCTTCTTTCCCTTACTGAGTTTCCGGTAATTGCCTTCGGTGATGTTGGCGCAGGAAAAACAATACGTCACTGAGCAATTCGAACAACTAGCACCGTCCGAGTGCCCAGCCGCACACCCTGGGCAGTTAAACATGACTCGCGAGTTATTCGGTGCTACGTAAATTAGCGAGTAGTTAACAATGCGACCACCGCTCACAAGCGCAGCGGGCTGACTGAAATTTTATCCCTTAAGTGTTCGTGAACGTGCACTAGTGTTGGCAAATGGTTCAGAGTTTTAAAACCATGCCTTTTCGTTTTCTCTTCAAGGCTTCTTAGCCTTCAGTAGAATATCCACCATTTTACTGTGGCATTTGACTGACAAAATAAGACTTTGATATGACATTACCAAACAAAAATCTACTTGACATTGGTAGAATTATCGCTAAAAAGCGATAGCAGATAGTATATATATATGATAGCAGATAGTAGATAGATAGTAGAAAGCCATTAAACGAAGAGAAGAAGAATACAAAAGCCAACTGGATCTGTCAAACTTTAGTATGGACGGGCTCAAAATATATGACTAAAAAAAAGAAACTATTGACATAACCTTCGGTTATGTATGCAAAAGAAAGTGCAAGTAATAACCTGCATATTAATGAACAATGCATACGTTTATGAGAGAGTGCTACTGGCGAGAGTGAAGTCCCTTGGGCTAAAGGTTAGCGGGAAACCTACTTCTCATTCAAACCTGATTCTCGATGTAAGTATGAAGTGTTGCCGTAATTTTTAAAATAACCACCAAATTGGACACAATTTTAGACTTCGGATTGTGTATAGGAAAAACATAGGAAGTTAAGAATAGTTGTTACTACTTGGATGGGTGACCGCTACTGTGTACTGCACTGCAGGTAGGTACGTAAATAATAATAATAATACGTGTGGACATCTCACACAACGCCATTTAGCCCCAAACTAAGCAAAGCTTGTGCTATGGGAACCAGATAACTGATACAATATTTAGATACTTTTTGTTTGTAAATACATACATAGAATACAATATCACACCCAGACACAGAACAAACACCTATGTTCATCACACAAATGTTTGCCCTGGGTGGGAATCGAACCCAAAACCCACAGTTCAGTAGGCAGAGTTACTACCAACTGAGCTATCGGGCCAGTCATACGTAAGTAAATCGTACGTAAACGTAAAAACAATTTTTTTAAACATATTTCAAGGGTGGTCATTACAGGTTGCCTAATTTAAAAAAAATTATAGTTTAATGTTTCATACCTTTTTTACCGGTACATTGCCTTTATTCTTTCAACTAACTACTACATTGATATAATAACTAATAAACAACAAAACACTACCTACTACAAAAAAAAAAAAAAACATTTGGACTATATATACTAGCCTCGATGACCTATACACAGTCCAGATGCTCCAGCTACCAGTAGGCAGCGTACCCAACATGCTGGCAGCATTGCCCCGTTGAATTGCAATGCTGATTCGTTTTGCCAAATAAAGCATTTTGGTCAAAACATTAGGCAAACGATTAGCTCATCATACGATATACATCATATACGATATCATTCCTTAACATTTAAAACTATTACTTTTACCAAACCTATCGTACAAGAAAAGGTACAATTTTAGTGTAAAGAAAAATATTGAATTCACTAGCGGGATTTGAACGGGCATCCACATCAGTTCCTAAGCTGGCACTTGCATTTTTTATGCAATCGTGACCAGTGAACCTCTTGTTTAAATTTTTCCTCCACCTTTTACCACCAACTGACTGGGTTAACAGCGCCATCAAATAAAGATTCTTGAGAACAACCCAAACGAGTTAAGTTAGGTACAAACGCAGTAAAGAGAACGTTTCCCAAATGTATTGAAGATTAACTATAAACGCAGTATGCGTTGGAAAAAAGCAAATGTGTAAAAACCACATTAAACCTTGTTAACTGACCATAACATTAAATTACAAAACTTTCTCTATGCCGCGCTTCATCGCAAAATGTCGTTATATTTACGTAATTTCTCTCACATAAACATGTAAGTATTCAAGTTAATGTCTTTAGTCACTTTCGCGGATATGGGGCTGAATTACCACAATCTTAAGAATCTCTTTATTACTTAGAAAATCTAGCAGAACCTTAAATATAGAATTAGGTGGTACATTAACAGTTACATTATAGTAATATTAACAACTGTATTAAATGCGGGTGAAACCGCGGGACGCAGCTAGTAAACAATAAAAAAGAAACGTTTATGTCTTATGTGATATATCCACAACAGTACAGTACACAACGTAACAGGCACAAAATTAACTTTAACCATGAAGTTTAACCAACATGTTTTACACCATCATATTTATAGTTAAATTTAACAGTTAACTTCTACATATTCTCTCAAATTTTTAGCAGCTTTTTACCATAACCAAGTGGCCAAGTTAACGTAAATTTAGTTAATTTAACAATGGTTAAGCTTTACATTTTTTTTTACATTTGATAGAAAAACAATTGAAGGGTTGAGAATAAAAAGGGTTTAACTGACAGATTGACAGTTTCGAGAAAATTGACTTTAAACGTCAACGGCGTCATTTTTATGTAGAGTGCTTATAAGGTAATAGAAAAGGTTTATATAAGTTTCAGTTGCTTGAAAATGTTTCAATTCTATTATAAATACTAAATATAATACTAATTCATTTAATTACTGTAAATATATAATATAATAAAATAAAAATAATAATGTTTATATGCTAAGCGAACTGTATTCTTGTGACAGATAAACCGTTTTTAGACTCAAAATCTCGAGATTTAAGCTTCATTTCGGTATTTTGAGAATGTATTATTGTAGATAATTTCACGCTGAATCCAACGATACCCATAAGCCAATTTGTGACAAAAATAAGTTAAACCTTTTTTGTTCTCACCCCTTCAATTGTAATACCAAATTACAACTATGTACTTATAAGCTGTAAAATATTGTAAAATAATAATAATAATTTACTATCCAAAAATATTTAAAAATAATTGTGGTGTTGGATTCCTCGTCAATAAGTCCCTCGCTAACAATGTTTTAGAAATCTCGAGCGTGTCGACCAGGGTAGCGTACCTAGTATTAAAACTCACTAAGAGATACAGTCTCAAGGTTATACAGGTCTACGCACCGACCTCGGCACATCCTGATGACGAAGTCGAAGATATGTATGAAGACATATCTTCAGCGCTTCATAAAACCACGAAGGCGCACTACAACATTGTTATGGGGGATTTCAACGCTAAAGTGGGAGTACACACTTGCGGCGAATCGAAAGTAGGTCCACACGGTTATGGAAACAGGAACAGCCGGGGACAAATGCTTGTCAACTTTTTAGAAAAAGAAGGGCTGTTTCTAATGAACTCATTTTTCAAAAAACAGCCCCAAAGGAAATGGACATGGCAAAGCCCCGATTGTATTACAAAGAATGAGATAGACTTCATCATTACAGATAAAAAGCATATATTCAGAGACGTCTCAGTGATTAGCAGGTTTAACACCGGTAGCGATCACCGACTGGTCCGAGGCTCTCTGAATATCAACTGTAGGCTTGAAAGATGTCGAATGATGAAGTCTACTCTACGCCCTAACATGCTCCAAGCCGTTGTGGGAGCGGAGCAGTTTCAGCTCCACCTACAAAATCGATTCGCCGCCCTGGAAACCTCAGATGACGTGGACGAGGCACTCCAACAAGTGGTGGACATCCTCCATGATGAGGGTGTGAAGTTTTGCCAACAACAACGTACTGGTAAAAAGTCCAAGCTCTCGGCGGAGACACTCCGGCTTATAGATAGTAGACGGCAAGATACCTATGTCACACCGTCACAAATGTGAGCGCTCAATTCTAAAATCATTAACAGGGTGCGGCGAGACCTCCGATGCGCCAACACACAACGCATCGAAAAAGCTATTGAGCAAAATCGGGGGACAAAAGTGTTTGCCCCACAATTGAAGCGTTCGCATATGACCAAATTAAAAACTTCCAGTGGCAAAACCGTTACATCTAAGCCGGAAATTTTCGCCGAGATTGAAGACTTTTATGGCCGATTGTATGAAACGCATGCTACACGCCCCACCTCCTCTAAAGAAGATGTCCGAGCTATACTCACACGCCACTATACCGAAGAGCTGCCAGAGATCAGCATAGGCGAAGTTGAGTTGGCCCTCGGACTGCTTAAAAATGGAAAAGCCCCAGGCGAAGACGGAGTCACTTCGGAGCTACTGAAAGCAGGTGGTAAACCGTTGCTACAGGAGCTCCAGAAGTTGTTTAACTCTGCTTTGAGCTCTGGGAGAACTCCAAAGGCGTGGAACAGGAGTGTTGTAGTTCTATTTTTTAAGAAAGGAGACAAAGAACTGCTAAAAAACTACCGCCCCATCTCACTCCTGAGCCACGTCTATAAGCTGTTTTCGAGGGTCATCACAAATCGTCTAGCGAGGCGACTTGACGAGTTTCAGCCTCCTGAGCAGGCTGGGTTTCGCGGAGGATTTGGCACCATAGACCACATCCACACAGTAAGGCAAGTTATTCAAAAGTCCGAAGAATATAACCAGCCTCTGTGTCTTGCTTTTGTGGACTATGAAATGGCCTTTGACTCCGTTGAAACCTGGGCTGTTTTAGAGGCATTGCAGCGATGCCAAGTAGACTGGCGGTACATCGAGGTGCTGAAGTGTATTTATAACGCCGCTACTATGAGTGTCCAAGTACAGAACGAGCAGTCTAAACATATCAGCTTACGCAGAGGAGTGAGGCAGGGGGATGTTATATCCCCAAAACTTTTCACTAACGCCCTGGAAGATATGTTTAAGACACTCGACTGGAAAGGGAAGGGCATAAATATAAACGGCGAGTACCTCTCACACCTACGATTCGCGGATGACATAGTCATTATGGCAGAGACGCTGCAAGAACTAGAGCAGATGCTGAACAGCCTAGCCGATGCTTCTCGACAGATTGGTCTCGGGATGAACTTCGATAAAACTAAAACTATGATTAATCACCTTGTTACCCCGAGACCTGTAATCGTCAAAGGCGTGCCTCTTGAAGTTGTTCAAGAATATGTCTACCTCGGGCAAACTTTGCAGTTGGGTAAGAACAACTTCGAGAAGGAAGCTGACAGAAGGATCCGGTTAGGCTGGGCAGCTTTTGGAAAGCTGCGTCAAGTTTTCTCGGCACCCATACCACAATGCCTGAAGACAAAAGTCTTCAATGCGTGTGTCCTACCAGTGATGACCTACGGAGCCGAGACATGGCCACTAACAGTGAGGCTGGTCCACAGATTTAAAGTCGCACAGCGTGCTATGGAGAGAGCTATGCTCGGGGTTTCTTTGAAGGATAAGATTCGAAACGAAGTGATCCGACAAAGAACCAAAGTCACCGACATAGCTCAAAGAGTTAGTAGGCTGAAGTGGCAGTGGGCTGGTCACATCTCTAGAAGGATGGATAACCGTTGGGGTAAGCGCGTCCTTGAGTGGAGACCACGACTCGGCAAGCGTAGTGTAGGACGCCCGCCGGCCAGGTGGAGTGATGACCTGCGAAAAGCTGCAGGCAGTAATTGGATGGGAAGGGCTGAAGACCGAGCCCAGTGGCGTTCTTTAGGAGAGGCCTATGTCCAGCAGTGGACTGATACAGGCTGATGATGATGATGATGATGATGATCCAAAAATAAATCAACAGTAATAATAAGATTATTAACATTTCCATAGCTTACATTACTAGATATAGATGTAAAGGTTGCATAGAAGAGATCGCTTTTAGTGATAAGGCCGCCCATTGTATTACCTACTGTAAGTTATTATGTAAAATTAATTAAGCATGTGGTATGCAATAACGAGTTTGTATTGTATTGTATTGTACAAGCTTAATCTGTAGACTACTGCCAGTAGACAACATGCCTAAAACGTGGCGGCATTGCCACGTGGCAATGCTGCCAGCGTTTCAACTTATGACCCCAGTAAAGGCAAGAATTTTGGCCACTTTGTTTTACTAGAATTTTAACTGTGTAATTCGACTGTAGCTCATAACTAATTGAGACCGGTTTAATCCAAAGACATTACCTACTGTTTAAAGCTTTACCACAATCACGCATGTGATGTGCAGTTGGGCTGTCTAATTTGCTAGTTCCATTCGCATTGTGTTATGCAGGCGGACATTTCTAAAGTGAACTCTACCATCTTGGCATAAGACACATGACGTTTCTATGCAAAAATTGTAGAACCAATAATGAAATTCTCATTAAAGTTTTTAACACTCTTAAAATAACCTCTTCCCATTAATAGCATGCCTGTCTACCATCTATAGTCTAAACTAATATTATAAAGATAAAAGGTTTTATTGCTTACTAGTTGCGCTCCGCGGTTTCACCAGCGGATAAAAAGTATTTTAATTATTTACTCATCCCACGGGAAAATATCACTTTTCCGGGATAAAATGTAGCCTATATGTTAATCTAGTGTATAAGCTATCTTGGTACCGAATTTTATCTAAATCCATTCAGCCGTTTGAGCGTGAAGGCGTAAAAAACATACACACAAACACACATACAAACTTTCGCCTTTGTAATATTAGTGGGATTTGCATTGGCGCTTGACCAATTTGAAAAATTCTTTCACCATTAGAATCCAACATTAAACATAATCACAACATAAACATTATTTTATTTCATTAAAACCAGTTATTCTGCCGCCAAGCAGTAGTGCGCAAGCACTGCTGTGTTCCGGTTTGAAGGGCACTGTAGCTAGTGAAATTACTGAGCAAATGTGACTTTATGATCTGATCTCACTGTTTAGTAATCTTATTACTAGATTGTGCTGATGTCTCTGGATGACGAGTGCAGTGCAGTGTAGAGTTCCGAGTGACTGCAGCTGATATGGGCAGCCGTGTCGTTTAACATCAGGGGAACGGCTAGCTCGTCACGTCATTCCTTAATAAGTAGTGTCGCCGAAGATGGCCCGGCTCCTAGGATAGCCCACTTTAAAAAAAATACAGTTATGATTAAACGAAACATTTTAAATTTCGCGGGTTTATGCTACTAGTACCATAGACAATAATGCAAGTGTGTTTTAATTATTATTATTACAACTTCCATTATGTTTTTTCTATACTTTATTTATCTGCAAGATTTCACGAGGTTTTAAAATTAAGTGGGCCTTCATTGGCTCCTGTACATATAAAAAAAAATATACAATAATTTAATACTTAGATGCATGTACAATCCGAGACTAAACTATGGCTTGTATTATCTCTCTATTTTGCCGTGCTTTACTTACAGTAAGAGATCTTGTGTGAGAGTTATGTTTTTCAGCATACCCTACATGTCGTATCATTAGCCATAGCTGACATAGCTCAAGGTATTGGTAAGCTTACATATTTATTTTTCTTATAGTACTCAAATTTGTAACATTATTTCGAAAAGTGGAGTGTAGAGTGAGATGTCGTGTGAAGCCGGGGCGGGCCGCTAGTGAAAAATAGAACTATATCTGGTAGGTACTTAAACAGATCAGCAATGGAAAAAGTTATTTCTTTAAATCCGATGATCATATGTAGACTAATCCTCAATTAAAAATGTAAGGTCTCAAGTAATAAACCAGCGCTTTCTCCAAATATTTACCTACCTACTCCACTTTTCATCCCAATAGTGGGTCTAAAAGGGCCCGGAGAACTGGTTAGACCTGTCAAATATGTCACTCAAATGTCATCGGTGCATTGACCCGCCGTGCTGTGGCGGTCGACCAAAGGTTTGGCTTGTGCAAATAACTTTTACTGAAGTCAGCCGATTGAGTGAAAGCAGGGCTGACACGACGTAGCCTTTTTGGTTAAGCTGGCGAAAGAAAAATGTTTACTTATGGAACCTACATTTTGGAGTATGGAGTGGATTTGGACACGACAGGGCAATTGTGCGCTTGTGGGCTTGTACAAGGCAATTTCTTATAGCCTACTCATCAGCTGATGAATAAAGCGCTTTTCGTACCAAAGCTGGTGCTCTAGGTCCAAAGAAACAAGTAAATGGGGTTGGCCCGTCTTATCGGTTTAGTATATTATGCATAACGCGTCAGAAGAGCTATGCTATAGCGATCGAAAGAGATGCAGCTTGCTTGTCACTATGTGACTAGCTTGTCACGTCATTAATTACCATAAAAAGCTTACGTAGAATACTTCCAACCGCCTGGTTCCCACCAGCATTCTCGGTAGCTTATTGATCCACCCCATCGTTTCCACTTGAGACACGTCTTGAATGACCCGGACGATCCTATAGCATCCGTAGTATCGGCTGCGCTAGGATCACCGCACCAGTCTAGCCCTTCTGGCTCAGGTACCATTTTCGGCACCGGTGTAGGATACCAGCGTAACACAATCAGACACCGACCCCGCCGGCGAGGTCGACCTACCCTCTGTAAGTCAGCTAGAATGGTTGCGAGTTTCAATATGGTCCACTCTTCCAGTGGACGTAGTCTTTTCGATCCTCTTATCCCAATGGACCAAGCCGAGGCTCACACCTCTGGGGTACCCTTGAGCTAGTTGCCTCCCAATTTTGAAGGACTTAAGTACCTGTTCACCCACCGGATGACGCTTTAAAGGTCGGTAGAGACCAACAGATGGTTCAAAGAAGGTAGCCTATGGATATTTGTAATACTGGAGGTGTCACTAATACGTTGCTTACCCAGTAGGACTTTTTTGATCTGATTAAATATTTCACGGTCAGACGTGGCAAGTGGCAACCCTAAACGAAAGCCACTTTCACGTAATCTGAAGGATAAATATTCAATTGGACGCGCCATTTTAACCGTATTATGTATCAGATCGGATTATCATACTAGAAGAGAAATATGAGCAGTGACACACGGGTTTTTTAAGCGGAAAATTTCTTTATTATTGTAAAATGATACTAAAGTGCCACCTGACCTGCTGTTACTGGAGTATGCAACCATAGCTCAGTTGGGAAAGCGTCTGATCTGGTGAGGTGGAAGGAGCAGATTCTAATCCTGCTAGTTGCTAAACAATTAACTGTGTCTATTTTTGTTTAAATAGTTTTTCCGCTGTCTCACTTGCTGATGGTAAGTGACGCTGAAGTCTAAGACTGGCCCGATAGCTCAGTTGGTAGTAACCCTGCCTTCTGAACTGCAGGTTTTGGGTTCGATTCCCACCCAGTACAAACATTTGTGTGATCAACATGTTGTTTGTTCTGCGTCTGGGGGTATGTGTATTTTTTAATTATAATGTGCAATAATGGTGAATTCACTCGTACACGATCACAAACACTTAACGGATCCGTTAAGTGTTTGTGAACGTGTACGAGTGTTGGCAAATGGTTCCAAGTTTTAAAACCATGCCTTTTTGTTTTCTCTTCAAAGCTTCTTAGAACCTTCAGTAAAATATCCACCATTTTACTATGTCATTTTGACTTTGACAAAATAAGACTTTGACATGACATAACCGTACAAAAACTCCTTAATTGATATTAACAGAATTGTTCCTAAAAAACGATAGAAAGCTATTAAATGAACAAATAGAAGAAACTGTGGTTTGAACACGTTTAGTTAAAAAAAGTTTTCTTTAGTTAAAAATACAGCACGAGTAAATTTTTTTACTAGGTGGTAAGACTTTTCTGCAAAGTTCGTTTAGGTAGGTACCACCGCTTTGCCAGTTGTTCTGCCGCCAAGCATTAGTGTGCAAGCACTACTGTGTTCCAGTTTGTAGGACACTATAGCTTGTGAAATTACTGGGCAATTAAGAATTGATGATCTGATCTCACAGTGTAGTAATCTTATTACCAGACTGTGCTGATGTCTCAGGATGATGTGCGCAGTGCAGTGTCACGCGAAACTTTATATTTTGGAGTTCTGAGTGACACTGTTCTGTTATAGGTGGCCGTGTTGCTTAACATCAGGCGAACGACTAGCTTATCACATCATTCAATAACATAAAAAAACGGGAAAAAGGCAATTGCTTATCTATACAAAAAAAATATGGTGCAAATAGCGTATTAGGCATATTTGTTGATAAAGGTTCCTTATTCCTTTAAAAGGCAAAAGCATAATAGATTAAATTTTTAGTTAATATGTCTCACTCAGTTATATTTCGTGACTAGCTTTATAAATAATTAATTACAAAACACTATCTTCGCCAAATGAAAACCAAGCATCCAGCAGAAAGTGATTCGCCCAAGATGGACTGACCCTAGAAAGTCCATCTGACTTTCTTCCCCCATCTGACCTTGCCGACAGGTAGTTTATAGCTTACTCAAGCTGATTCTTAATAAGGTATTGTTGCAAGTGAAAACTTCGCACGGCCTACTATTTCTACTTTGTAGGCTACACGGATGCTAGAAGTGTTGCCAGATGACCATGTGAATTTCCACCAACTTTTATTGAAATACCCCAAAAATTAGCTTATTGACAAATAATCTCCAAAACAGTCTTTATTTCTACTACGACGCCAACTAATAACTAAGTACGATAAGAAAATATCGTTATTAAGGACGATATTAATCAGAATTTAATACTGTCGATACTGTAAACAGTTTTAATTGAATACTGTAAAATACTGTATAAGTTTGCATGTGTGTTTGTGTGTATGTGTGTATGTTTGTTACTCCTTCACGCTCAAACAGCTGAATGGATTTGGATGAAATTCGGTACCAAGATAGCTTATATACTGGTTTAACATATAGGCTACATTTTATCCCGCAAAAGAGAATTTTTCCCGTGGGATGAGCAAATAGTCAAAATACTTTTATCCGCGGATGAAACCGCGGGGCGCAACTAGTGGTTTATACTTTTGATCAAAATTCTCTCCAAAGAACAACGAAATCCGACGAATTTGCAGGAAATTCCCCAATCTGGTATCACTGCTAGATGAGTTTTGCGTTTAATTTTTGCATTGATGTGAGAAATTAGTTGTAACTAACGTATCATTACCAGCCTTATTAATAACCTCGAACTAGTTTTAGATTAGTTACACCATCTTTTGTCTCTTTCAATCCAGCGAAATATTTCAGTAGCAAAAAAGGAGAAAAGCTTAAGTAACTAGCCCGAGACTAATACCCGTTTATTAATAAGGCTGTGTATGTTTAAGTCAGTGTGAAGATAAAGCTGCTAGCATCTTGATAGCGGTTCACTAAAATTGAGTGCAACGAACACGATACGGATAGTTTACTTGCATTATAGATTACTAAACCCTGAGTATCATGAGATGATTTCACTAGGTGGTAGGACTTTATTGCAAAGTTCGTCTAGGTAGGTACCACCGCTTTGCCAGTTATTCTGCCACCAAACAGTAGTGCGCAATCACTGCTGTGTTCCGGTTTGAAGGGCACTGTAGCTAGTGAAATTACGGGGCAAATGAGACTTTATGATCTGATCTCATAGTTTAGTAATCTTATTACTAGATTGTGCTGATGTCTCTGGATGACGATGTCAGTGTCACGCGAACCTCTATACTTTAGAGTTCCGAGTAACACTGCAGCTGATATGGGCAGCCGTGTCGTTTAACATCAGGTGAACGGCTAGCTCGTCACGTCATTCCTTAACATAAAAAAAAAAGATGTTTAATTGAATAAATATTTGTGGACATTTCACACAGTGCTATCTAGCCCCAAACTAAACTAACTTGTATTCATGTGTGTATACAAACAAAAAAGTATACGAGTCAGTTATCTATTTCCCATAGTACGAGCTTTGCTTAGTTTGGGGCTAGATGGCGCTGAGTGAAATGTCCTCAATTTTTTTTAGTATTATTGCTTTAAATTGCCTTTTTTCTTTTCGATATCCAAATCCAGATAAAAACAGAACAATTAAAGAAATTTATTTTTTAAATTTATTATTTCATTATTTTTCTTATTTTTCTTATTTTTAAGTGTACCTTCTACATTAAATACGTATAATATAGTCTACCCTTATTCTTAAGTTTTTTATATAAATTGGAAGAGACTGAATCCCACGACACAGGTCAACTAAAGAAATTCGATTTCAATTTTATATATTAGGTCTTTACCTATGAAATTGCCGTTTTGTTTGAAAAAAGTTAAAGTATTTTTTTTTCGAACTTATTTATTTCTTTTATTCAAAGTAATCACCCCTGCAATCAATGCATCTTTGCCAACGCTGTGGCAGTTTATGGATGCCCTTCTTGAAAAAATCAGCAGGACGGGAGACAACAAACTCTTCAAAGGCGTTTTGTACTGCCTCTCGGGAATTGAATTTTTTTCCTGCTAAAAAGTTGTCCAAATTTTGGAAAAAGTAATAGTCGGTAGGCGCAAGATCTGGTGAGTATGGCGGATGAGGGAGAGCTTCCAAACCCAACTCATGCAGCTTAGAGACGGTCTGTTGTGCAGTATGGGGTCGCGCGTTGTCGTGAAGTAGCAGTGGAGACGACCGATTGACCAAAGCTGGTTGCAGACGTGCGAGTTTCGCCATCATTGTGGTCAGTTCTTCAATGTACACATCTGCAGTAATGCTCTCGCCGTTTTGTAAAAAGCTATGATGAATCACACCAGCACTAGACCACGAAACTGTGACCATCACCTTTCTAGGGGTCGTTTTTCGTTTTGCACATTGCTTTGGTACCGAACCAGGATCTAACCAACTTGCTGAGCGCTTTCGATTGTCAAAAAGAATCCATTTTTCGTCGCACGTAACAATTCGGTTCAAAATTCCTTCATTTCTGTGCCTGTTAAGCAGCGCAAGGCAAGTTTCGACGCGTACGTTGCGCTAGCGATCGTTAAGTTCGTGGGGCACCCATCTATCAAGCTTTTTTATGTTGCCAATCTGTCGCAAATGGACCAGTATTGTTTTGATGCTAACATCAAAAGCTGCTGCCAGCTCAGCTGTAGATTGAGATTCATCAGCTTCCACAATCGCCTTTAATTCATCATTGTTGACCAAAGTTTCGGGACGACCACGAGGTTCATTTTTCAAGTCAAAATTCCCAGAACGGAACCGAGCAAACCAATAACGGGTTGTACGTTCGTTTGTACAGTTCTCTCCGTAAACGTCGTTGATGTTACGTGTCGTTTGTGCCGCGTTGGTGCCACGACGGAACTCATATTCCATAATTACACGAAATTTCAAAGTATCCATTATGAGGAAAAATGTTGAAATGTAATGAAAATACAACGCTAATCAATAAACAAAAGACTTATATTGTAAATAGAATGTCATATTTTTAAAACAAAATTAATTTGAATTTAGAATTCATAGCCAATCAAAACTTTTTTTTGTTTGAAAAAGTCTGTACTGCAATACGGCAATTTCATAGGTAAAGACCTATTATATGTATATAGGCCGACGGGCTGTGCGTAGGTGGCAACTTATATAACTATAGGACTATAGACCTTCAGCATTCGCACCGGGCTGTGTCCAGAGCAAGAATGATCCGTAGTACACTGAACGCACCCTTTTTATAGCCAGATGGGTGGGGGAGCGATGACAGTTACCGGTGTTGCCACTGTAATAAATTTAAATGCTACAGGGTAAATTACAGTACTGCCCACTACATAGAGTATACAATTGGTCGTTGCCGCCATCACATACAAAAATACGAAACCAACAAATAATAAGCATCCAAACAAAAATAAGTGCCTACCTAAATCATTTTTTAACAATCCTTAATATGAAAGTAATGGAAATGACAGCTATTAAACACTTTTCATTCATAAGATTAACCATTTACAGTGATGATAATACACCTGCCTACACCAACTTTAGACAGCTCAAGTTACCGATACATCTATAGAGTTACTTCTCAAGTAGAGTCAACAAAAAAGTTTTATGCTTCAAGAAATACCAACTTTTTATGGAAATGCTATTGACGCATGATTTTTTTGGTAAATATATATTTTTTTTTATATTGTTTCATTTAAGGATATATAGAAGATATATTGTTGACACAATTTTTAAACTTTTATTATAATTACAATATTTATAAATCATATAAAATAATTAAAAATAAAAACAAAATTGTATGTAATGTATGTATGTAAAAAAGAACACCTACATAACACTTCATAATGAGTTTTTGGCAGGAATGCGAAGAAGATAGCGTCACCGCATTGTATTATTTTCCAAAACTTGTGTTATTTTCAGTGTTAGTGCATAATATTAGTGGCATTCTATTCATTAAGTGCTGGATTACAGGCGTGAGTGTGGGAAAATGGTATAATGATGGTGAAATGTAAACATTTCGTGTTGTTTCCAAAACTCCATAGAAGCTTCAAGTAAAGTTGCCACCACTTTTACTAGGAGTATGACTTTGACTGGACTATGATTTTGCTTGATGACTTCGACTGTGACTTGACACATATTTGCGTGAAATATCATTAACTTGATAAATTATTAATTACTTGACACTGGCTAAATACACAATAGTGTGGAGCCAAAACATAAAAAAACACTTCATAATACTTAGTAGTAACATAGTACTTAATAACACTTATCTAATTTTATGTTGAAAATAAAATTTACAACGTTTATTGAAAAAATTTTCTTCATCGGTGCACTTAAATAAATTATTTTTTTTAATATCTCAAAAATCTTTGTTAATCTACAAAAATTGCCATAATTTCTCAGTTTCTTTGGTTCAACCAACCTTAAAGACACAACCATATTTTTTGTTGTTCTAAAAGGTCGTAATTTACTTGAGTGTTCAAATATCCAAACTTTTTATTTAAAAGATTACTAATCATAAAAATCTTTAGCAAGTCTTAGTCATATTTACAGAGTCAACATTAAATAAGAAATTGTTTGCTTTGTCTGCGAACGGTCGTTCTACAAATAAACTTTCTATTGTGCTTGTCTCGCATACTTATCGATAATGGCTAGTGTTGGCTAAGATCGATAAAACCACTAATAAAGTAGATATCGATGAAAACATTAATTCAATCTTATACTGTGAACATCAGTAAAGTTGACAGCATCTTTGGCGTGGTGGTTGAGCAGGTTGGCATATAAACTCACCGCCGGGGCGAGATGGTTAATCCAGTGCGTCTCCATCTCGCCCCATCCCGGCGGCGGTCGGATCGCGGGGGGGTTTTAGTGGGTTTGAATCCCACATACCCCCTGCCACCACCCCTGTAGTTGCAGGGAAGTGTGAGGGAATTTCCCCGATCAAAAAAAAAGGGTTGGCATATAAAATGAAAGCTGCTGGTTTGATCCAGTAACAGGGCAAACATTTGTGCACAGAAAAAGCACAAATCCTTCTTTGTTAGTAGGTATTGTGAGTCCATGGCCATCGTATCAGGTCACTAAATATAGGGAATCCTAGTTAAGGTCCATGTTCTATGTATGTAATCTTTGGCGTCATTTATTATTATATGGTTGTTTAGATAGAATAATATTTTTTTTAATATCCTATATTTCTTCTTAACTTTTTTAGGCGTAAGTAGAGTATAGTTCATCTATAATTTAGGGTTGAGAATAAAAAGGATTTAACTGTCAAATTGATAGTTTTGAAAAAATTGACTTTAAACTTCAACGGCGTCATTTTAATGTAGAGTGCTTATAAGGTAATAGAAAAGGTTTATGTAAGTTTCAGTTGCTTGAAAATGTATTAATTCTAATTTAAAATACTAAATATAGTACTATTCATAAAATTACTGTAAAAATATAATATAATAAAATAATTATAATAATGTTTATATAATAATAATAATAATGTTTATATATATGCTAAGCGAACTGTATTCCTGTGTCAGTGTGACAAAATCTCGAGAAGCCTCATTTCGGTATTTTGAGAATGTATTATTGTAGATAATTTCACGCTGAATCTAACGATACCCATAAGTCATTTTGTGAAAAAATCAGTTAAACCCTTTTTGTTCTCACCCCTTTAATTATTACATTTGATGTTCAGTGATTAAAATTTAATGGTAAGAGGTGACACGGAGTGACACCACATATCGCCTGGATTAAGAACTAACTTTTAAATTTAGTGTGGCTGTCCAAACACTGTGCTTAAATGCTTAGCCACAAACTAGTGTATGAGCGATAGCCGTGCAAACAGTATAAAATACTCTACCAAAAACTTAACTACAGATCGATAAGATATAATAAATTTCTCACTGTCACATCACTATTACCATGACGTGACCCTGAGCGAAAGTCCAAAACGTACCCAACACTAGTCCAACCTTCATCAATAGTGATGTTCTTACGATAACAGTGTTGTGCCTTTATCGTTGATAGAATCTGCTTTTGGTTTGCTAATTAAGTAAGAAATAAATAAAAAAGGTATTTTACAGATAAAGTAAAAACGCGAGTGTTTTAGCAGAATCAGGTTTTTTTAAATTATGCATCGTATTGAGTTTATTAATGACTAGTTGCGCCCGCGGTTTCACCTGCGGATAAAAAGTATTTCAATTATTTGCTCATCCCGCGGGAACATTTCACTTTTCCGGGATCAAATGTAGCCTATATGTTAATCCAGTGCATAAGCTATCTTGGTACTGAATTTCATCCAAATCCATGCAGCCGTTTGAGCGTGAAGGAGTAACAAACATACACACATACAAATTTTCGCCTTTATAATATTAGTGTGATAATGTAACACATATTACGTAACTAGGTGGTAGGACTTTTTGCAAAGTTTGTCTAGGTAGTTGCTTGGCCAGTTATTCTGCCGCCAAGCAGTAGTGTGCAAGCACTACGGTGTTCCGGTTGGAAGGGCGCTGTAGCTAGTGATTTTGGAGCAATGTTCTCTTGACATCAAACTAGGACCAAATGAGCATGAACTTACTTCGACACGGCAATACATTAACAGACGTCCCAAATCTGCGCGAGGACCTAAATTTACTTTTGGAATGAATACTGCATGATTTTTCTTACTTGTAATAATACTTTTTGGAAAAGAACTAGGTGGTAGGACTTTTCTGCAAAGCTCGTCTAGCTAGGTACCAGCTTTGCCCGTTATTCTGCCGCCAAGCGGTAGTGCGCAAGCACTGCTTGCTTTGTTCCGGTTTGAAGGGCACTGTGGCTAGTTACATTACTGGGCAAATGAGACTTAATGACCTAATCTCACAGTCGAGTAATCTTATTGATAGACTATGCTGATGTATCAGGATAATGTGCGCAGTGCAGTGTCACGTGAAACTATGTTTTAGAGTTCAGAGTGTCACTGCAACTGATATGGTCAGTCGTCGTGTCGCTTAACATCAAGAGAATGACTGGCTCATCATGTCATTCCTTAACATAAAAAAAAAACATAAGCCCAAAACATACAACCTTTAATCATTTATCAATTTAGTGCTTACTTAATTATTATCATCACACTAATATTATAAAGGCGAAAGTTTGTATCTGTGTATGTGTGAATGTTTGTTACTCCTTCACGCTCAAACGGCTGAATGGATTTGGATGAAATTCGGTATCAAGATAGCTTATACACTGGATTAACATATAGGCTACATTTTATCCCGGAAAAGTGAAATTTTCTCGTGGGATGAGCAAATAATTAAAATACTTTTTATCTGCGGGTGAAACCGCGGGGCGCCACTAGTAAAGAATAAATATTTTCACACAGCGCCATCTAGTCCCAAACTAAGCAAAGCTTGTACTATGGGAACCAGATAACTGATAGAATACATATATACTTACTGTTTGTAAATACATACATAGAATACAATATAACACCCGACACAGAACAAACACATATGCTCATCAAACAAATGTTTGTTCTGAGTGGGATTCGAACCCACAACCTACAGTTCAGAAGGCAGAACCACTACCAAATGAGCTATCAGGCCAGTCAAATAAATCGATATGTACGATAGGTTAGTTTATTAATGATGCATTATCGAACAAACGTTCCCATGGTGTCAAATGGTCTGACTGACTGACTCCTGACACAGATTATAAATGAGAAATTGAAAGTTTTCCAGCGATGGCACAGATAAAACAGAATTCGTTTTACATGACAGGTGTTATCAGAATGACAATGCGACATCTTGGGAGGTAATTTTTTTTAAACATTCCTGTTTATTGTTTATTTAAAATTCTATGGGAAGTTGCGGTTTTTGTTAGAGATAAGTAATTTTCTTTGTTCTATTGTACATTTAGAATTTGTTGTTTTAGGTAATAGTTTTACATTAATGTGTTTTATTTAAGTACGTGAATAAATGCCCTTTTTAAATGTACTTTTATACATTAATTTATTTAATTTAATTTAAAGTGCACTTATTGAATAAATGCTTTTTGTAAAAGTACTCCTAGTCAATTAAGTTCCTTACCATAAGTACTTACTTTCAGTTAGTTAAGTTGATAATACTCGTACTTAAACCATAATGATTATCTGGGAAATTAATCAAGAACTCTACTTTTATATTTATAAGCATGTCTATTTAGAATAAGGCAATGATTGCAATTTGTTTTGTGTACCTATATAAAATAAATAAATGTGGCCACCATATACAATTTTTTTTTATGTTACTGAATGATTAATTATTATTATTATTGAGAATTTTGGCGGGAAAAGGGAAAAAATCGCGTCGCCGCATTGTATTATTTTCCAAAATTTGTGTTATTTTCAATGTTAGTGCATAAAATTGGTGGCATTCTATTCGTTAAGTGCTGGATTACAGGCGTGAGTGTGGGAAAGTGGTATAATGATGGTGAAACGTTTCTTTTCGTATTGTTTCCAAAACTCCATAGAAGCTTTTGGTAAAGTTTCCACCACTTTACTAGGAGTATGACTTTGACTAAACTATGACTTGACTATGACTTGACTTGATGACTTGACTTGATGACTTCGACTATGACTTGACACATATTTGCGTGAAATATCATTAACTTGATAAATTATCAATTACTTGACACTGGCTAAATACACAAAAGTGTGGAGCCAAAACATAAAAAAATATTATTATTATTATTATTATTTTCAAATTAATATGTATTAATTCATGAAAAAGTGAATGTTGAATATTTGTTTCTTCAATATCATGTTTTATTTTAATTTATTTACAACATTAACATTAATATTAGTAACAATAAAAATGTTGACTAAATATTAAGACAAGTTTATTCCAAAAACAAGTTTTGAATGAAAGCAAAACAAAGTGAAAGTAAAAAAGATTTTTGTTTTAGAATTTAAGGAAAATATCGATTTCTATTACACATTGAACCATATTCGATGATGACTTTTCCAAAATGGCACGAAAACTGTGGCAACAAGGTAGAAAATACTTTGAACAAACTCACAGTATATACCGGTAAGTGGTAATTAGTTTTACCGTTCCCAGTATTGGTCTATCGGTCTAATTATCTTTGCGTGCCGGATGATTCACATCACTAGACGACATCACAGCCTATCGATGGCATAGAAATTAGAAGGAAGTTTTATGCTTTAGGGATGCAATAAGATATTTTTTCGGAATTTCATCACTAAAGTGTGAATTGTCTGGAAGATATCGCTTTAAGTGATAAGACCGCCCATCGTGGCACTTAGTTTTTAAGTTTGTGATTGTCAAATGTATGTTCAATAAAGAGTTTTAGCTATCTATCTAAATTGGTAAAACGTAGTAACGTGGGCGAAACTGAAGAGTTATTTATAATAAATAATAATAATAATATAATAATATAAACAAAAAAAACTGTAATTCATATTTTTTATCACGCCACAAAAATTACATGATTATTTTTATACTGTTCAAATTAGATATTAGTATAATAATGAAATTATATACTTTTGTAAATACATAAATAGAAAACAATATAACAAAAATTATATACATAAAATATATAAAAACGTAAAAAAAAAATGTTTTTAATTTCAATGTATGTGGTACTCTAATTTTGCAGGCCCATGTAAAGTTTATTAATAAAAAATAATTACAAAAAGTTAGTAACAAATTTATCGTCTGATCCTGAAAATATGACAATAAAATTACTAATAAAAACGAACAAAAGCATAATTAGTAAAAGCAAGCTTAGTATTATATAAATAATGGCTACTTTCATGCAAATTGATCTATTCAATAATTAAAATTAACGTTTGTATTCGACTATAAAAAATTAACATGTATCAATCGCACCTGATCAAAAATACTATGTTCACAGCCTTCGCAGTGAAATTATAAGAAATGTCTACCCATCCCTTTCTGACATGCGTTTTGTCTCTCACAATTTCTCATTTCACCGTTCACTTGTTTAGCAAGTAGCCACTAAATGCGACCGAGTTCTATCTACAAATACATCATTACTGCATTCAACCTTAAGCTAAAGTAAAAAAGATGATTTTCAAATGCAAGTGAAAGCGATGGTACTTTCTCGAAGTAGAAGCTTTGTCAGTAATATGTATGTTTCTTATTTTACACTGTTAAGTTGGTCAGTCGGCTAGTAGGTTTCCCGACGCGACGGTAGACACACGTCTCTAGCACACAAATAAAAAAAACTTTCGGAAAATAACGATTTTCAAAAGATGACGAAGAAACCGTTCCGGTGCCGATAAAAATTAAAAAGTAAAATGTGAATGATCATCAAAAATCGAACGTAATATTTTTCGGGGTTCTTAATAAGGTTTCATTTTGCGCGGGAATATAAACGTCAAGATGACAGTTCGAAAGTGGTTCAAATTTGGAAAATCCATGTACCGTAGTGATGTGAGACAGTTCGTTTTGGTGGTGGTGCTGTTATCGATACTGGAGAGTTTTCCCCAAACGTGTAGGGGCGAAAATGATGACAGAGGTTAGTGTATACAAATTGCAAAACTGCAAATCCTTTGCCTTTGTAGTTCGAAGGTTTTTTCTCAGGTAACATAAGCTATTTTGAAGAACAAAGATATATATTTAAAAATAAATCAAAAATTATGATACATACATAAAGGCAAAAATGTATTTGTTAAAAAAATTATCTAAATGGACTCTATTTCAAAAATAATATATAAATAATGAATAATTAATGTTAAATAATAATAATTATTTATAAACTATAAGAAGGATAGACATCAAAAAGGGTTTATTTGATTTTTTTTCACAAAATGACTTATGGGTAGGTATCGTTGGATTCAGCGTGAAATTATCTACAATAATACATTCTCCAAATACCGATAAATATTAACAATAATACATTCTCCAAATACCGAATAAAGTTTAAATCCCGAGATTTTCAGTCTACAAACGGTTTATCTCACACAGGAATACAGTCCGCTTAGCATATAAACATTATTATATTTATTATATTATATTTTTATGGAAATTGTATGAATCAGTACTATATTTTGTATTTTAAAACAGAATTAATACATTTTCAAGCAACTGAAACTTACAGAAACCTTTTCTATTACTTAATAAGCAATCTACAATAAAATGAAGCCGTTGAACTTTAAAGTCAAATTTCTCCAAACTATCAATTTGACAATTAAACCCTTTTTGTTCTCACCCCTTGAATTATAATGTGGTACCTAGTTTGTTTTCTAAAATAAAGTGAAAAGAAATGAAATAATAACGTTTCCCATACCTACACCTAAATGTATGAAATTGCATAGTAATATTATATTTAAACGGCGCAGGCGCATAAATGGTGGCGCCATAACCGTTTTAGTTACAAGTTAAACGTTGGTTAAATATACAGTCCTTGTCTACTTGAGCATAGAGTATTTTATCGTAATAGAGCTAAGTGGTTTGTTCGGTAAAAGCCAGGAATAAAATTTACAGCTCATAAAAATAATATTTTAAAACTGCGGTTTAACTCGTAATTACTCAACTATTATTATATTTGACAGCCTCTGTGGTGTGGCGGTTGAGCAGGTCTGCTCATAGCCCAGAAGCGGCGGGGTCGATTCCCGCAGCAGGACTAGTAATTGTGCGCAGAAAAAAATCACAAATACTTGTTCTGAGTCTGGGTGTACAGCCATTCCTCGTAGTTCCTGGGTCCCTAGATACAGGGAATCCTAGTTAGGGTCCAGGATACATTTATGTGATCGTTGGGTGCTATTTATTTTTAATATTAACTCAAATATAAGTATAGTAATTAAATTCAATAACTGATTTAAAAAAAGTAAAACGGAAACTACAGTTTTTTTTTGTCATCTGTCACACGCGTTGCTTGAACGCTACATTTTCTTTATTAAAATTTTCCGTATAATTAATTTATGTAAATTTACCCGCGGGTAATAAAAGCCTATGTGTTAATCCACCATATCAGCTATCTATATTGTAAATTTCATTCAAATCCGCACAACCGTTTGACAGTGAAAGAGTAACAAACACATACATACAAACTTCCGCGTTTATAATTAAGTAAGCGTAGGATTACTTTTTTATTTTAAATCAAGGTCAAATTCAAGGCAAGTACTTAATTGCAGCTTAATTCTTAAAAAGCTCTTGTAAGATTAAATTGATTGATAAACTAAGTTAGACTTTTAAAGAGATAGCGGTTCGTTTTGACGTCAAGTTTTTCATAACGAGATGTGGTTTACCACAAATTGGCATCAAAACGTCTGCTCATGCTTACCTACTCACTGTTTAGTTTGTACGAGACCGCATCATAGTGAGTAGCCACATCTCATTTATCCCGCTAGGTGATTTTTTTAATATTACCTAATGACATGACGAGCTAGTTGCTCGCCTGATGTTAAGCGACACGACTGCCCATATCAGTTGCAGTGACACTTGAAACTCTAGAGTGTAAAGTATAATAAAAGCGTCATTCTGAGACATCAGCACAGTCTGTCAATAAGATTACTAGACTGTGAGATCAAGTCATAAAGTCTCATTTGTCCAGCAATTTCACTAGCCACAGGTGCCCTTCAAACCGGAACACAGTAGTGCTTGCGCACTACTGCTTAGTGGCAGAATAACTGGCAAAGCGGTGGTACCTACCTAGACGAACTTTGTAAGACTTTACCACCTAGTTAAATTAATGCTAAATTTACCAACTAGGTAAATTTAATTTAAGTTTAGTTTATTCCTTGTTTTGATTATTCAATAAGGCACTCTTTATTAAAAAAATAAATAAACAAATATTAATTCCTTCTAAAAAAAGAGTCCAACCTAACTTATCAATTTAAATTTGATCAAGATCTGACAAGTGGTTTTTGAGTTATCCTTAATAATGCGTTTTCCGATTTGTGAATGAAATCTCGTCTTGGGCAGAAATTCACGACTGAGTGTAGTTCTAAAACAGTTCACATAATAAGGTACAGTGGGCGGTGTTATCGCTAAAAGCGATCTCTTCCAGATAACATTTCAATAATGTTGGAAGCTCACATCAAAAACGATTGATGTTTCAAACTCCGAACAAAAAGATTAATAGTTAATTGAAATAACCAAGCATCATTGTACAAAGAAAAAAACCACTCCTCCAAACCATAACAATTAAATAATTGATTAATTATAAAAACGTGTCTGACCCGAATATACGAGTGCTCGTTCCGGCCAAAATGTTATCGATTACATTTAAATATTCGAATATATCAATTCATAATCGTTGGTCACTTTCTCCCGCTTTACCGGTTCAATGGGCAGCCATCTTGGATTTTTGAATGTCAGTGTCAAAATTGCAATTTTAGGCTGGGTTACACCATCTTCAGTTAAATTTAAAGTACAGTTAAATCTACAGTTGAAACTCTAGTTTAGAGTTTTGGCGGGAATGCGAAAAAGATTGCGTCGCCGCATTGTATTATGTTCCTAAACTTGTGTAATTTTCAGTGTTAGTGCATAAAATTGGTGGCATTCTATTCGTTAAGTGCTGGATTACAGGCGTGAGTGTGGGAAAATAGTATAATGATGGTGAAACGTTTCTTTTCGTGTTGTTTCCAAAACTCCATAGAAGCTTCTGGTAAAGTTGCCACCACTTTACTAGGAGTATGACTTTGACTGGACTATGACTTGACGACTTCGACTGTGACTTGACACACATTTGCGTGAAATATCATTAACTTGATAAATTATTAATTACTTGACACTGGCTAAATACACAAAAGTGTGGAGCCAAAACATTAAAAAAAAAGTACAGTTAAATCTACAGTTGAAACTCTAGTTAAGCGGAAATTTTTCGCATCATTATAACCGTTGTCAAAATAACGGCATAACTTAACAGTAACTTGAACTCCAGATTAACCGCTTAAAGTTAATGTTATGTTTAAAAAACTGTTAAATATAGAATATAATAGATATTCAACATAGCACTGTACCCCGCATAGACAATTACATTTGTTATACCATACAATTTTCTGGGATAAAAGCCTTTTTTTTTATGTTAGTGAATGATTTGACGAGCTAGCCGTTCACCTGATGTTAAGCGCCACGGCTGCCCATAACAGAACAGTGTCAATCGGAACCCCAAAATAGAGTTTCGAGCAACACTGCACTGCGCACATCATCCTGAGACATCAGCACAGTTTGGTAATAAGATTACTCGACTGTGAGATCAGATTATAAAGTCTCAATTGCCCAGTAATTTCACTAGCTACAGTGCCCTTCAAACCAGAACACAGTAGTGCTTGCACACTACTGCTTGGCGGCAGAATAACTGGCAAAGCGGTGGTACCTACCTAGACGAACTTTGCAACAAAGTCCTACCACCTAGTAAAGTCCTACCATTAAAGTCCAAGTAAAATTGCATCAAAATCCGTTCAGCCATTACAACGTTGAATAATACACACATGCATTTACTTAATTAAATCTAACAATAAGGTGGTCTTAAACTAAAATAATCACCATTTTAATTTAATAGCAATTTATTATGAAACTAAACACATTTCTATAATAATCACCAATAAAATTATAATCATCATTATTTAGGTTTACTGTGGATTATTATAAAATGAGAGATTATGGCCATTCCATCTATTCCCGTGGATTCCTAACGGTATATTAAAACCTGCGATCTTTTTTGAGGGGGGAAATGCCTTCACACTTCCCTGCCACCACGGGGGTGATGGGACAGGGGACTGTGGGACTCAAACCCACTAAAACCTCCTGTGATAGGTCCGCCGCCGAGATATGGCGAGATGGAGTCGCGCTCGCATTAACGATCTCGCCCCACAGCGGTAGGCCTTTTCAGGCCTCAGCGCCAGTGGGTGAGTAAACCAGCCCTTTTTTTTTGACCCAGTAATATCCTTTATGGATTCCATCTGCCCTGGGTGGGGCAAGGATATGTGAGAGTCTCTGTCCAGAGTGAACGGCAAAGCCACTAAAAGTCGGAGGCTGTCCAACCCGCCGCATATAGTAGGGCTGACTGGGTAAACCAGCTCAATGTTAATCGTCCAGACGGATGGAGAAGACCTGTATTCAGCAGTGCATGACCTCTTGCAGATGCTTGTATGACTTACAAACTTAATATTTATAATTAACAAGCAAACCCGGCGAACTCCGTTTCGCCACCAGATGGCTTCGTTTTATGTAACAGTAGCTGTCAAACAATGTATCACGCACCGGCGCCATCTACTTAAAATGTTGGTTTGTCCTGAATTTTTCCTGAATTTTCTTTGCTATAAACCTCACGGAGCCCGAGACCTTTCCAACGAATGCAAAACCGTGGAAATCGGTTCGTGCGTTCTGGAGTTATAGCGTCAGGAAAGAAAACCCGACTTATTTTTATATAGTAGATTATTATCATAAATGTGAAATTAGGTACACTTAGTATGTTTTTAAAACTATTATTTATTATACATAAGTATTGTAATTATATATTTCAAGGATGTATGAATGGAAAGAAAATTATTAACCAATTTACTTTCTTCGGAATCAATTATCGATAATTTGACATCACTAAATGCGTATAGTAGAATAAAATTGGGCTTTGGCTCTGTTAAAATGTCAACTATTGCCACAAAAAAACTATGTTAATGACTTGATCTAGACTCAGGATAGCGTGCCAGTTGAAGTGTCAACGAAACTTTATATTTAGGAGTTCTATATGACACTGCATCTGTTAAGTTCGGTCGTTACGTTTTAAGCAAACGTCTAGCAAGTCTATTTATTACTACACTTTTCAGTTTCAAAAAGCCAAACTCGTGAGGTCTATATCTCACAGAGCTGTTAATTGTGCTTATAGATAAACTAGCTACGCTCCGCGGTTTTACCCGCAAAAAAAGAAGCATATGTGTTAATCTACTATATAAGCTATCTATATTCCAAATTTCATCTAAATCCGTTTAGCCGTTTGAGCGTGAAAGAGTAACAAACACCCATACATACAAACGTTTCCATTTAGGAATGGAATGCTCTTCCAACAACAGTGTTTCTTCCTGGGTTCAACCTGGGTATTTTTAAGTCAAGAGTGAATGGACAGCTCATGGGCAAGCGTGCTCCACTTTACACAACTTCGTCACTTACCATCAGGTGAGTTATTGTCAAACGCATGCCTATTTTACCAAAAAAAATATATATTAGTAGGAAAAATAAATAAAAAGAAAATTTACGTCGGCAATGGCAACACAGAAAAGGAATCGTAAATTTTTATCCACACTTCCATTAAACCGAAACGAATGAGCCACAGAACAAAAATGTAATGACATTTTTAACCGAATACCAGCAATAATACACTGACCGTTCCAAAACCGGGTCACTTCCTGACTGTGTGGTCCGACAACTGGTATATTTTGGCAGTATGATGATAGGGTTGGCACGCTAAGTTAATATGCAAGTTGGAATCGAAGTTGTGAATGATTTTGGACTAGATAACATGACCTCGCGGAAGTTCATCTAAGGTAGTATAATTCCCAACTGAACAATCAAATTGATTGTCCTGGTAGTAACCCTGTCTTCTGAACTGTGGGTTATGGGTTCGATTCCTATCTAGGACAAACATTTGTGTATGGCCATTGATGCTTGTGTTGTATCTGGGTGTTATATTGTATTCTATGTATATATTAAAAATAAAAAGCATCTAAGTATTGTATCAGTTATCTGGTATCCATAGTTCAAGCTTAGTTTGGGGGCTAGATGGCGCTGTGTGAAATATGTACAAAAAAGCCTCTGAAAACTACCTAGTTTTTAGATAAAACCTTACCTGTACATTCGTTTTCAAC
Organism: Ennomos fuscantarius; assembly: GCA_905220475.3. Taxonomy (NCBI): domain Eukaryota; kingdom Metazoa; phylum Arthropoda; class Insecta; order Lepidoptera; family Geometridae; genus Ennomos; species Ennomos fuscantarius. The sequence continues at coordinate 5,234,908 of HG992050.1, read as the reverse complement.
TCAACACGTTCCCAGGGCTGAGACACGGTCCTTCTTTCACATGGTGAGAGTGTAAGCCATTTCCACTAGATTCATTCATCTTCTCTCATCTATATCTCTAAATATATATAATTCAAAGGTGACTGACTGACTGACACAGTCTATCAACGCACAGCCCAAACCACTGGACGCATCGGGCTGAAATTTGGCATGCAGGTATATGTTATGACGTAGGCATCCGTTAAGAAAAGATTTTTCAAAATTTTACCCTTAAAAGGGTGAAATGGGTGGTTGAATTATTTTCCCATAGGCCACGCCGCAGGCGAAGCTGCGGGCAGAAGCTCGTCTATACATATGATAAAAATAGGTGGTTGAATTATCTATGAAAAATGTTCTTCGTTTCCTATAGGCCACGTGGGTGAAGCCGCAGGCAGAAGCTTGTATGATCTTAAATATACATGTTTAATAAATAAATAAATAAAAAAAAAAAAAGTTTAAAAAAACTTGATTGCGTCAACCCTAACACGTGGCTGTCTCCATGCCCAAAAGGAGGTTACTTGATTTAAAGCACCCGCAGTTTGATTAATTTAAATTTTGTACTGGATTTCTTGTTTTAATTTCAATGAAACATAAACCATCCACATGGCAATTACAGAGATCCTTCTCTTTATTGTAAAGATAAAACGGGTCTATTCGCGCACAAAAATTATCAAAATATAATTTTGACTAACCTCGACGATTCGACCAAGTTACATTGGCCGTGATCACGAGGGGACAGTCCCCTTTTTGTGCGCGAATAGACCCGTTTTATCTTTACAATATGAGTTCAAGTCGCGAGTTTAAAAAGTGTTATAGCAATCCTTCTCTTTAGCTGTCCTCAAAAAAAATATGTCCCAGTATTAGTGTCCCAGAAAAAGCCTTAGCGTATTTAACCAATGATTGTTTTTGTACCGTTATTATTTTTATTTAGTGATTTATGTATTTATCGGCAGAAACGGGTTGTGCGTAGGTTGCAACCTATATAACTATAGGCCTTCAGCATGTCCACACCGTGTCTGTAACAAGAATGATCCGCAGTACACCGAACGGTCCCCTTCTATAGCCAGATGTGTAGGGAAGCGATGACAAATGCCAGTGTTGCCACTGTAATAAATTTAAATGCTGCCACAGAGTAAATTACAGTACAGTCCGTTGCGCATAGAGTTTATAACTGGACGTTGCCGCCGACATATTGTATGTGTTTGTATTACATTTTCTTGTTTGTGTTTCAAAGATTTTTTTTTTAATTCTTTGATGTTCGTGATGTTGTGACTACGAGTTCCGCCTGAAAATCAGTTTTTTAAGGTCACGCGTTGGCCTTAATCTCATGCTAAGTCGGGACCAGGGGCCTTACCGCGTATGGTGGAGATCGTAATCGTGTTCTCTCTTGCTCGCACTCGTGGACTTGGTATTTGGCGTGCGGGTTGGCAGGCGAAGCCGATTCCCAGAACGGTTACGCGGTAGGGGTACTGCTCATGACGTCACAACGTTACATCTCGTTACATCTGTTAATTAAATGTTATTACGAGGCTGATGGGGAACGCAAAACTTTAGAATGTACTCTCGAATGACACTGTGCTGCCGTGACGCTTTACATCAAGCTAACGACGAGCTCGTCACGTCCTTTGTCAAAAATAATTGTTCTTTAATAAACATAATATTGTTTTTATAAACAAATTATTGTATTTATATTTGGAGCAATTATTCTTAGTTTATCTCGTTGTTGTTTTTGGCATGTTAGTTGTAACAATAACAACCGCAACTCTTGGTTCTTTAATCCCTCCTAAGGTAGCCTGAAAAAAATCGCTAAATGCGATAAGGCTGCTTTTGTTCTTTTGTAATATTTTTAAGTGCATTTTTATATAGGGTAGTGATTTTGTGTTTTGTTTCTCTGTATAAGATTTGAAATAGGCAAAGACAAAATAAGACAAAACATTTTTTTTTTATGTTACTGGATGATTTGACGAGCTAGCCGTTCACCTGATGTTAAGCGCCACAGCTGCCCATAACAGAACAGTGTCAATCGGAACCCGAAAATAGAGTTTCGAGCAACACTGCACTGCGCACATCATCCCGAGACATCAGCACAGTCTGGTAATAAGATTACGCGACTGTGAGATCAGATCATAAAGTCTCACTTGCCCAGTAATTTCACTAGCTACAGTGCCCTTCAACCCGAAACACAGTAGTGCTTGCACCTACTGCTTGGCGGCAGAATAACTGGCAAAGCGGTGGTACCTACCTAGATGAACTTTGCAACAAAGTCCTACCACCTAGTAAAAGTTGGATAGCTATTCGACTATAACATAGTGTTTATTAGTCGTCCAAATTTTTGGATGGATACATCATAGCAGGTAATGATCTGTCAAAAATTCTCTAGTTATCTGTCACAGACAACATAAAGAGTGAGTCAGCCAAGACACAGCTAACGATCTCTCTCCGACGATAATTAAGATACATTTCGGAGATTTGACGGGAAGGAAGAAATATATTTGATATATTTGTTACTATCTTCATTTTAAGCATTGATTTAGTTAAATTGAAGTTTAAAATTAAGGCTGAGTAGAATGTAAAATATAAATAGTATCTAATATCTAAAGGACACTTTTATGCACACCAAAATACACACGAAAGATCAAACGATACAAAATATTGGCGATGATGTAGTATGATGGGCGGTCTTATCGCATTTTTTTTCTACGTCAAACTTGTCTAGCATTTGACTACGCTGATGGGAAGTGACGCTAAAAGTTATCTCTTCCAGTCAACCTTTGAATGGACATAAACGAATCGATAAACTAGAAAGGTCGATGGTGTACAATAAATATAAAACACTAAGGAGACTTAATAGAGACTTAAGGAATATTTACTAGGTGGTAGTACTTTTCTGCAAAGTTTGTCTAGTTTTTGTTTTTTTTTTCTCGTTTAAAACTGTCATTTGTTGTAATATATGCTGAAGATAATGTTGGGAAATTAATTTTAACATCAATTCTTACCTTATCGATTATAGATGAATATTATATAAATTGCCAAAAAATTTAATTTGTAAATTCAATAATGAAATAAAGTTATCAAATTAGTGTATTGTCATCGATCCTTGATAAACCTACAAAGTTTGAATGAAATCTAGCCATTTAAAGTGTGTCAAAATCGCACCCAAAAGAGTCGGTTACAAACATACAAACATACAAGAGAAGCTAATATAAAGCATGTAAAAACATTTGGATTGTATATTGTCCGCGTTGTTAAAGTCCGGCCAAATATCATCTGTATATCCATGACTGCATTCAATACCTTAACAATGCTCGCTAGAAAGCAAGGGCCATTGAAAGTGAAACTTGAACGCTGCTACAACGCGGCATGTTGACTTCTTACGTTACTTGCTACTACTATTGAGTAAATGAGACTTTATGACTTGATCCCACAATTTTTTTTTTATAACTGTTGGTCTTTATTGACATTTAGAGCGTCACCGGGTGAGAGGGCCGGCACTTAAAGTGTCAGAAGTGGGAGGCAACTAGCTGGCGGGCACCTCTGGGGTGCGAGCCTCGGCTTGGGCCGTTGCCGGGATAAGAGGATCGAGAAGAACCTCCAATAGAAGAGTGGATCCTATGGAAAGTCACGACCGTTCTAGCTAACCTACGGGGGGTACGTCGACCTCGCCGGCGGGGTCGGTGTCAGATTGTGTTACGCTGGTATCCTATACCGGTGCCGGAAGCGGTACCTGAGCTAGAAGGGCTAGAGTCCGGTGATCCTAGCGCAGCTGATACTACGGCTGCTATAGGATCGTTCGGGTCGCTCAAGACATGTCTCGGGTGGCGACAACGGGTCCACTCAGGATTAGGTACGCAGTGCTGTATTACCCGAAATTGTTTTTTTTTTCTTTCAAATAAAAATAACTGGAAGAAATTATATGTGGACATCAACCAAATATTTCTCAGTATAAAACTAAAGCGATCGAAGTCAGATTCACTCCTTTTTTTAAGGTAATTAGAGTTTCGTGTGGCACTGAAATGGTATGGGCGATACTTAACATCAGACCAACGACCAGCTTATCAAATCATTTCTTATCATTAAATAACAACTAAATAATAATTATTAGGTAGTAAAAAGACTCTATCGTTAAGTATGGCCGATGTAGCGCGTTGATGTCTTTTATACGACGAAACGGTGTGCAATTTTACTAGGTGGTAGAACTTTACTGCAAAGTTCGTCTAGGTAGGTACCACCGCTTTGCCAGTTATTCTGCCGCCAAGCAGTAGTGCGCAAGCACTGCTGTGTTCCGGTTTGAAGGGCACTGTAGCTAGTGAAATTACTGGACAAATGAGACTTTATGATCTGATCTCACAGTTTAGTAATCTTATTACTAGATTGTGGTGATGTCTCTGGATGACGTGCGCAGTGCAGTGTCACGCGAACCTCTATACTTTAGAGTTCCGAGTGACACTGCAGCTGATATGGGCAGCCGTGTCGTTTAACATCAGGCGAACGGCTAGCTCGTCACGTCAATCCTTAACATAAAAAAATGCGCAAACTTACTAACACTTTATTACCTGAAGAAACATATTTGTGTTATACAAGATTTGTGATTTTTATAACAGCTTGCTTAGTGTTATAAACAGATATGTGAAGAAAAAAATTGAATCACAAAAAGGAACCTTCCTGTTCGTAAAGCTGAGTCACGTTAGCTTAAGCTTAAGTATTTCCATAGTACGCTTTTTAAGCACAAAACTTTTGGTCTTTGAAAAATCATCTTCCATTGCGTGTCACAAGAAATTCAAGGATATCTTTGTTTCATACATAAGTCGCTATCATTACGTTACATTTTTCAGAAGCGCACTATTAAATGCCAGGTTATAAAAAAGTGATATAATTATAATACGTGTGGACATCTCACACAACGCCATCTAGCCCCAAACTAAGCAAAGCTTGTACTATGGGAACCAGATAACTGATACAATACTTAGATACTTTTTTTTGTAAATACATACATAGAATACAATATAACACCCAGACACAGCACAAACATCGATGTTAATCACACAAATGTTTGTCCTGGGTGGGAATCGAACCCACAACCCGCAGTTCAGAAGGCAGGGTCACTACCAACTGAGCTATCGGGTCAGTCGATTCGCTTGTTGATATATCTAGATATATGTAGATTTAACGCATGCTTTCTAATCCAACAGTATTATTAACAAATATTTCACAGATGATTCAATACTGAATAGTGACGTGACCATAATGCTTTAGCAAAATTGGATTTGACAATCAAAATTACCTAATATTGTAAATAATATTTGGACTTTCACTCGTTTCGTGTTTGTCGCAATTGAAGGGGTGAGAACAAAAAGGGTTTAACTGATTTTTTTTACAAAATGACTTATGGGTATCAATGGATTCGTGGTAAAGGTAATCGCTTCTTTTATTGTATTTTAAAGAAACTCCTCTAATTGGTGTTATTAATTGAAGGAGTGAGAACAATGAATTTTTTCACAAAATGACTTATGAGTATCATTGGATTCAGCGTGAAATTATCTACAACAATACATTCTCCAAATACCGAAACGAGGCTTAAATCTTGAGTATAAAAACGGTTTATCTGTCACAGGAATACAGTTTGCTTAGCATAAAAACATTACTTTATATTTATTTTATTATATTATTTTTAACAGTATTTTTATGAATTAGTAATATAATAGGTCTTTACCTATGAAATTGCCGTATTGCAGTACAGACTTTTTCAAACAAAAAAAAGTTTTGATTGGCTATGAATTCTAAATTCAAATTAATTTTGTTTTAAAAATATGACATTCTATTTACAAAATAAGTCTTTTGTTTATTGATTAGCGTTGTATTTTCATTACATTTCAACATTTTTCCTCATAATGGATACTTTAAAATTTCGTGTAATTATGGAATATGAGTTCCGTCGTGGCACCAACGCGGCACAAACGACACGTAACATCAACGACGTTTACGGAGAGAACTGTACAAACGAACGTACAACCCGTTATTGGTTTGCTCGGTTCCGTTCTGGGAATTTTGACTTGAAAAATGAACCTCGTGGTCGTCCGGAAACTTTGGTCAACAATGATGAATTAAAGGCAATTGTGGAAGCTGATGAATCTCAATCTACAGCTGAGCTGGCAGCAGCTTTTGATGTTAGCATCAAAACAATATTGGTCCATTTGCGACAGATTGGCAAGATAAAAAAGCTTGATAGATGGGTGCCCCACGAACTTAACGATCGTCAGCGCAACGTACGCGTCGAGACTTGCCTTGCGCTGCTTAACAGGCACAGAAATGAAGGAATTTTGAACCGAATTATTACGTGCGACGAAAAATGGATTCTTTTTGACAATTGAAAGCGCTCAGCAAGTTAGTTAGATCCTGGTTCGGTACCAAAGCAACGTGCAAAACGAAAAATGACCCCTAGAAAGGTGATGGTCACAGTTTGGTGGTCTAGTGCTGGTGTGATTCATCATAGCTTTTTACAAAACGGCGAGAGCATTACTGCAGATGTGTACATTGAAGAACTGACCACAATGATGGCGAAACTCGCACGTCTGCAACCAGCTTTGGTCAATCGGTCATCTCCACTGCTACTTCACGACAACGCGCGACCCCATACTGCACAACAGACCGTCTCTAAGCTGCATGAGTTGGGTTTGGAAGCCCTCCCTCATCCGCCATACTCACCAGATCTTGCGCCTACCGACTATTACTTTTTCCAAAATTTGGACAACTTTTTAGCGGGAAAAAAATTCAATTCCCGAGAGGCAGTACAACACGCCTTTGAAGAGTTTGTTGTCTCCCGTCCTGCTGATTTTTTCAAGAAGGGCATCCATAAACTGCCACAGCGTTGGCAAAGATGCATTGATTGCAGGGGTGATTACTTTGAATAAAAGAAATAAATAAGTTCGAAAAAAAAATACTTTAACTTTTTTCAAACAAAACGGCAATTTCATAGGTAAAGACCTAATATTTAGTATTTAAAAATAGAATTAAAACATTTTCAAGCAACTGAAACTTACATAAAACTTTTCTATTACCTTATAAACACTCTACATTAAAATGACGCCGTTGACGTTTAAAGTCAATTTTCTCGAAACTGTCAATTTGACAGTAAACCCTTTTTATTCTCAACCCTTCAATTGTGAAAAAAAGAAAGAAAGAAAAGACATTTATCCTTTTGCTTGAGCTATTTATCAATATACAGTTTTATAATAAATATCCTTTATAAAAAAATGGGTTGTCTAGTTAGAGCATCCTGTAGTATGGTGGTTGAGCAGGTCGGCTCATAGATCGGGGGTGGCGGGTTTGGTTCCAGCGCCAAGACAATTATTTGTGTTCAGAAAGCACAAATACTTGCTCTGTGTCGTTATCCATGGTCTTTTATGTCCATGGTTCAGGGAATCCTAGTTACGGTCCCAGAATTATGTATATGATTTTTTGACGTTATAAAAACGCCCCAAACCTAAAAAAGGCAAATTGAATAAAACCTACAAAGATACAACGTAACACTATGTTCAGAAAGTGGAACGAAACTAAACAATTCTCGTGAGAATGAACTTGAGCTACTTTGATCTTTGTCGCACTCATTTCCAAGATAAGAATAATAATTGGTATATATTACTTCCTTCTATACTGTATTATAAAATACATCATAACGTACCAATTGAAGGGTTGAGAATAAAAAGGGTTTAACTGTCAAATTGACAGCTACGAGAAAATTGACATTAAACTTCAACGGCGTCATTTTAATGTAAAGTGCTTATAAGGTAATAGAAAAGGTTTATGTAAGTTTCAGTTGCTTGGAAATGTTTTAATTCTATTTTAAAATACTAAATATAGCACTAATTCATACAATTACTGTAAAAATATAATATAATAAAATAAATATAAGAATATTTTTATGCTAAGCGAACTGTATTCCTGTGTCAGATAAACCGTTTTTAGACTCAAAATTTAAGCCCCATTTCGGTATTTTGAGAATGTATTATTGTAGACAATTTCACGCTGAATCCAATGATACTCATAAGTCATTTTGTGAAAAAAATCAGTTAATTCCTTTTTATTCTCACCCCTTCAATTGGCCAAACATCATTTCTCTTATATATATGTATATATATTACATATATATATATATATATATATATATATATATATATATATATATATATAAATTATTTCATTATAGAATAATAATAATATATATATATATATATATATATTATTATTATTCTATAATGAAATAATTTATTTGTAAGAATTTCGGGTTACAATATTGTAAAGATGGATCAGCACATAATTCCTCCAACAAAACTCTGCCCATAGGTACAGGCGTACAAATAATCGTAATTGGATTTAATTGACCCCATTTAATTTGACTGACCCGATAGCTCAGTTGGTAGTGACCCTGCCTTCTGAACTGCGGGTTGTGGGTTCGATTCCCACCCAGGACAAACATTTGTGTGATGAACATCGATGTTTGTTCTGTGTCTGGGTGTTATATTGTATTCTATGTACATACATAGAATACAATATAACACCCAGACACAGAATAAATACATATTTACAAACAAAAAGTATCTAAGTATTGTATCAGTTATCTGGTTCCTATAGTACAAGCTTTGCTTAGTTTGGGGCTAGATAGTGCTGTGTGAGATGTCCACACACATATTATATTATATATTATTATAATTTAACTGTGTCAGTTTTTAATAATGAGATTAAGCAATATAGTCATTATTGTTAAGAGTTATTATTAGAAAAAAAAATCGAATTGGTCAAATTAATCTGTATCTATAAGTACTAATCGAAGAGTCATTTAAAAAGTCTTTCACAGATTAGTAAAATTAATCTGTATCTATAAGTACTAATCGAAGAGTCATTTAAAAAGTCTTTCACAGATTAGTAAAATTAATCTGTATCTATAAGTACTAATCGAAGAGTCATTTAAAAAGTCTTTCACAGATTAGTAAAATTAATCTGTATCTATAAGTACTAATCGAAGAGTCATTTAAAAAGTCTTTCACAGATTAGTAAAATTTATCCAGTAGGAAGTCAAATATTTTTTTCTTAAGTTCATTAATGTCATATACTTTCAAAGCGTAAAACTTCAGACTTATATGGTTTTCTCATAGGTGCCATTGTCGGAACTGAAAGACTGTTCAGACGAAATTGAAAAGGGGACATACGCACCAGTTTTCAAATAAAAAAAAAAAAGACGTGTGGCACTCGGAGACTGCCACGGTAAAGCTATTGCATAGCATTTTTTATCAACTTATGCAATTACAATTAATATATATTTATATTATAATTATAATACATATATATAATTATATATGTGACTTTCTTCGTTAATAAATGCACTTTGTTTATTCATATTTAAAACACTTTGTATACAAATTATACGAGTACAGATATTCACTGTTGGACATAGATGATAAATACCTATACACCTATATACTTTCTCACAAACAGCTGATTACGGTAGTTTTCCAATACAACCAATGCCACCTAAAGGCGGGTTGTATACTCCTTGGGTTGTTGTACTCCGACCGGCACAGCGGTTCGGAGTGGGGGGTGTTAGGTTTTTTTCGTTACGGAATTTCTGGATTCGGTCCCCAAGCCCAAGGCCCGCGATAAAAGCTATGCAATAGCTTAAAAAGATTAATCAAAATCGGTTCACCCAGTGGCAATGCGGTAACAAATATTTTTTAAAAACATTCGAATTGAGAACTTTTTAAAGTCGGTTGAAAACAAACCAAGCACCGTAGCAAAGTGAAGACCCAGCTAGATTAGAATATGCAGCAAGCTACAAGGCGGAAACCCCACATAGGAAGCAGAGCGTGGTAGAAACGCATACCGGGGGCTAATTGATAAATTCGATCAGCGATATAGCTTGAAGATTATCTATTACGATTGACTTTGTTGCTAGGTGTATATTAAAAACGCACTGATTAAGTCCTTACAAAGGTTTTTGCACACCTTGACATGGCAAAAAAACAAAAAAGGAAGAGAGAGAAAAAAGAGTTTTTTTTCATTGTCATTTTTTTTACGTTTTGCCTCCACACTTTTGTGTATTTAGCCAGTGTCAAGTAATTGATAATTTATCAAGTCATCGATATTTCACGCAAATATGTGTCAAGTCACAGTCGAAGTCATCAAGTCACGTCATAGTCAAGTCAGTCTAGTCAGTAATACTCCTAGTAAAGTAGTGGCAACTTTACTTGAAGCTTCTATGGAGTTTTGGAAACAACACGAAAAGAAACGTTTCACCATCATTACACCATTTTCCCACACTCAAATCCAGCACTTAACAAATAAAATGCCACCAATTTTATGCACTAACACTGAAATTAATACAAGTTTTGGAATATAATACAATGCGGTGACGCAATCTTTTTTGCTTTCCCGCCAAAACTCCCGAGTTGCCATTTTAAAAGGAAAAATGTTGCTATTGCTAATTATCTAAATTTATACCATTTTAAATAGTATTCTATTATTACTAAACTATTATTTAAATGTTTAATATTAATCAAATAGTAGGAAAAGGGGGAATGTAGAACGGCTAAATATCATGATGTTACTTTTAGTTTATAATTTTAAAGTATTTTTTATTAATGACGTAAGTAAATTGCAGGATTTTAATTATTAATAATAAAAAACAAAAAGAAACACTGACTAGATATTCAATTTCTGTTTAAATAGTAAGAAGGAAAGTATATTAAGACGAGCTTGTGCCCGCAGCTTCGCCCGCGGCGTGGCTTATGGGAAAATAATTGAACTACCCTTTTCACCCTCTTAACGGTGGAATTTCGAAAAATCCTTTCTTAGCGGATGCCTACGTCATAATATCTACCTGCATGCCAAATTTCACCCTGATCCGTCCAGTGGTTTGGGCTGTGCGTTGATAGATCACTATGTGAGTCAGTCAATCAGTCAGTCACCTTTGAGTTATATTATATTTAGATTTTAAAAAATACCAAAGTAATTTTATAGATTTAGTACGGAAATAAAACCTCCATAGTTTATGATAGCTTAACGAATAAGTAGGTACTGATGAATGTGCGGCAAAAGACGAAGATTTTTAAAGATTACGAGCATTTTGACATTTGACAGCCTCTGTGGTGTGGTGGTTGAGCAGGTCGGCTCATAACCCGGAGGCAGCGGATTCGATTCCGCGGCAGGACAAGTATTTGTGCACAAAAAAGCGCAAATACTTGTTCTGGGTATGGGTGTTGTAGGACCATGGTTTTCGTAGTTCCTGGGTCCACAGGGAATCCTAGTTAGGGTCCAGGATCTATGTATGTGATGGTTGGGCGTTATTATTATTATTATTATTATTATGCAACACTGGCGTTTTTCGTGAATTGGTCTTTTTCCCTCATACACGTCATATGCAATGTAGACTGATGCACCACATCATTTCGCGTTGTTCCATAGCGTAGCTCGATCATTTGTTTTAACCGATCGCTAAAGTAAAGCGTTTATTAAAAAAAAAAAATTCATTTTTTATCTCCTTCCGGTAGTGAAGTTATCAATGAACATAACACGCAAACTGTTTTGTTCACGCAAAATTGAGATTTCTAATGTAGAATGTCGTAACGCACCGTCAAATGATTAGCGAAAGATTCTTAACTTGACGATGGTAAGTAGCCAGATAAGGACCAAAATTCCATCACCATACTGTGGTCTTCCGAAAGCTTGTTACAGGATTCAAACTCACGACTTACGGATTGCAATTTGACCTTATTAACAACGGGATTGGGTACAAAATCATTTTTACAAATTCAGGGGCATGGCAATACTGAAAATCTATGGCTGGAATCGAAAGTTTCTTTTTGAAAGAAAAATCATCCTTAATTTTAAAGGAGGAAAGGCCGATTCTCTGAATCACCAGCGAAAGCTAGAACAAGTCACCCGCATAAAGTCATAAAATAATCCACTTTCACAAATAACGACGTAATGCTAAAACACCGCCTAAACGACAGCTTAACGCGCGACAACGCAATGACATCACATTCAAGTGAAAGTCACTTTTGTTTTCTTTTAACTTATAGCCTAAATTCGTATTTCACGGCTCGTATTAATCGAATCGCGTTGGATGCTTTCTCTCGTTGCGCTTTTTACGTAATTGCAAACGAAAATTGATGTAAATGCAGTAATGGTTCGTAAACACGATCTTGAGTCATTGAGTTTTGATTGTGTTACGTGACTATAGGGAATCGCTTGCTTAATGTAACCAAAAGATACGTTTTAATGTAAATGAAAAATTTGAATTTCTAGAAGGTTGACAGCCTCTGTGGTTGAGCAGGTCGGCTCATAGCCCGCAGGCTGCGGGTTCGATTCCCGCGGCAGGACAAGTATTTGTGAACAGAAAAAATGCAAATACTAGTTCTGAGTCTGGGCGTTGTAGGACCATGGTCCTCGTAGTTCCTGGGTCCCTAGACACAGAGAATCCTAGTTAGGATCCAGGATCTATGTATGTGATCGTTGAGCGTTATTATGCTATTGACTGGCCCAATAGCTCAGTTGCTAGTAACCCTGTCTTCTAAGCTATAGGTTGTATATAAATATCTATCTATCTAAATATATATAACTCAAAGGTTGCTGACTGACTGATATAGTGATCTATCAGCGCACAGCCCAAACCACTGGACGGATCGGGCTGAAAGATAGATGTTATGACGTAGGCATCCGCTAAGAAAGGATTTTTCGAAATTCCACCCTTGAAAGGGTGAAATGGGTGGTTGAATTATTTTCCCATAGGCCACGCCACGGGCGAAGCTGCGGGCGAAGCTCGTAAATAATAAGTCTTCTTTGTCAACATGAATGGATGATAAAATGTTGTTTTTCGAAACTAAGTCTGAAACTACGAGGCTAATTAAATGGATAGATTCACTCACGTGCCAAACCGGAAAAAATACAAAATAAGGTAGGAGACACACTGCCTACTTACCGAATGCAGGCCGAACATACGCAGGCCGAATACTGATCGATTAATTAGGTGCTACGAGAACAGGTTTCAAGGGCGCTTTCTACTGGAGCATTTCGCGAATTTAGTGAAATTCGGTATGCCACAGATTTGTGTGTGAGAAATAGGTTTGGAAATGAGTTGAACGAAAAAAGACGAAAATGCTTCAGACCACACGGAAGTAAAACTTCTTTATCTCTATCTATCGACCGGTATAATTTTGTTTTTGGTTTGTTTCATATTAGTGTGGCTATCTTGACAATTAAAAATTGACGTTTTACCGCACATACCCACTTGATAATTCAAATTTTTAACGTTGTTAAGTTGACAATGGAGATCGACGTGAACAAACACGAAAAGAAACGTTTCACCATCATTATACCACTTTCTCACACTCATGCCTGTAATTCAGAACTTAACGAATAGAATGCTACCAATTTAATGCACTTACACTGAAAATAACACAAGTTTCGGAAAATAATAAAATGCGGCGACGCGATCTTTTTCTTTTTCCTGCCACAGATTATAAAATACTATGGTACAATTATAGTACATATTTTATATCAAAGTCAAGTCAATGTCAAAGTATTTTATTGCAAATAGGCTATTTTAACTACCGTCCAGAATGAATCCGAAAATGGCGGTTGTGAATTTTGAATTTTTTTCCATAGCCCTTGTATTTTTTAATTTTAACCTGTGGTAAGGGTGGATTATTATCCGTTAAGTGTTCGTGAACGTGCACGAGTGTTGGTAAATGGTTCCAAGTTTTAAAACCATGCCTCTTCGTTTTCTCTTCAAGGCTTCCTAGAGCCTTCAGTAAAATATCTACCATTTTACTGTGGCATTTTGTCTGACATAATAAGACTTTGACATGACATAACCGTACAAAAATTCCTCATTGGCATTGGCTGAATTATCGCAGAAAAGCGATAGAAAGCCATTAAATGAAGAAAAAGAAGAACTATCATCCAAAGACAACCTTTAGGTAACAAAAAATTGTGCCAATGAAATTAAAAGTAATTTCTTAACGGTGCGCCCTCTTTTAGTCTGTAATTGAACTTAGACCGGTGCTCCAGTGAAAGTGATGCGATAATAGTCATGTAACAGGTTTTTTTGTACAACTAGAGGAGTTTGATTCTTGGCGAAACTTCAGGCACAACGTAGAAACGAGTCTCATACAGAAGCGATAGAGTTTGTTTTTGAATATTCCGTACTGAATATAAATCATAAAACTTTGGAATTCGCGAATCGGATGAGTTATGTATATTGCAGACAAAGCTCTCAATCATTGTTTTTTTTTTTACATTTCACACAACGCCATCTAGCCCCAAGATAAGCAAAGCTTGTACTATGGGAACCAGATAACTGATACAATACTTACATACTTTTTTTGTTTGTAAATACATATAGAATGCAATATAACATCCAGACACAGAACAAACATCGATGTTTATCACACAAATGTTTGACCTGGGTGGGAATCGAACCCACAGCCTACAGCTTTGGCAGTGTTGTTAGAGAGCTATCGGAGCAGTCAATCAGTGATGATTATGAATTGATGTATCATGTACATTAATGTTGCTATTTCCAAGTAGGGTTATAATAAGCTAAGATTTTTTTCATTTTAATATGCTAACTAAGATTGGCATATTTTAAATGGTAAGACTTTTTTAAAAGTTTGTCTAGATACCACCGCTTTGCTGGTTTAATGACCTAATCTCACAGTCTAGTAGTCTTAAAAGGCTGGCACACACCTCGGCCAATCAGCTTAGCTATTCAACGAGGGAATGTTGCCAGCTTATTGGGTACGCTTCCCGCAGAAGGTGATCTAAATTCTATGTTTTATTTATAACCCTTTTTTTTCTATTTTTTTCTCTATTTTAGTATTTCTTTTTTTTTAAATATATATTTGCTACTAAATTAAGTAGTTTGATCCAGTTACGAAATATGATGCTATTTAATAAATGCGTATACAATACTTTTTTTTTGGAATTACGCATAATTCAATTAATCTATTTAAAACTAGCTATCATACACTAAACTGAAAACCTAAATAGTAAACCAAGTATTTAAAGGTATTTTTAAGCCAGCAAATTACCTTTATTCTTCCGACTAAATACTACAATGATATAATAACTAATAATAAACACTACCTATTACAAAAAATCTAGTAAGATTACTAGACTGTGAGATCAGGTCATAAAGTCTCATTTGCACAGTAATTACACTAGCTACAGTGCCCTTCAAACCGGAATACAGCAGTTCTTGCGCACTACTGCTTGGTGGCAGAATAACTGGCAAAGAGTTAGTACCAAGTATTAAAAGGCTAATATTAAATCTTATTACGCACTGTCTAACAGTCTTTGCTAACGTTACGCCTACCAGTTCGCTTAGCATAAAAACATTATTATATTTACTTTATTATATTTTTACAGTAATTGTACGAAATAGTACTATATTTTGTATTATAAAATAGAATTAATACATTTTCAAGCAATTGAAACTCACATAAACCTTTTCTATTACCTTATAAGCACTCTACATTAAAATGAAGAAGTTGAAGTTTAAAGTCAATTTTCTCGAAACTATCAATTTGACAGTTAAACCCTTTTTATTCTCAACCCTTCAATTGTAGGTTTTACGATTGTAAATGAGAGAGAGAGAGAGAGGAGAGGGGAGAGAGAGAGAGAAAGAGAGAGGGAGAGAGTTAAAATCTCAAAATTAGAGTTGTTAGTTGTACCATTCTGTCTGCAAGATTTCCATTATCAGCAGAAAGACGTCCACTGATGAATATTGTTGGTGACGACTAGGCTTAGGCGTTTCCGGAAAATAATATGTGCGAAATATAAAGGAGCGGCAGAGTTGGCGAAAAATATATTAAAAAATTGTAAATTTTACATGAAAATAAACAGACATTATTTTCCTCGCTGTCAAAACACAACGTTCTTAAAAAAACTAAATACATAAAAAGCAACGAAAAAAGAGGCCTTATGTTTTTTTCTCCGTATCGCTTACAAATATAGACCTCTCGAATCCCTCAACCCACGATAATAATTGAAATAATTTTCACTTAATTAAATTATTTCAATTAATATACATTTTCAATTTTTAGTGAAATTATATAATTTGAATAATATTTAATTAAAATGCTGTTTCGTCAATAATTGAAATAATGTTTATATTTATAATATTTGTAATCATACGAATAAGTTTCAATATTGTGGTTACTGGGTTCCAGGATTCGAAGCATTACTTGAAACATAACAACAAAAACAATTTATCGTTTTCATCAATTTATAATTTTATCATTCAATAAACTTTATATTCTTTAACTTTATATTTTTTAACTTTATATATTTACTTTCATTTTTTAATTTTCTTTTAGTTGTATTGTTTATAAATTTTATTTACTTATTTTAATTTCACAAAAATAGAAATCTCTAAGAGTTCCCGTGCAAATCTCGGGAAATATTTATTATAAAAACAATCAGACGCATAACCTCGTCGCTAATGTGCTGTGGATTTATCTTACATAACCTAATTCACACGACTTGATTTACGACAAGGTTTTACTAGAATAATCTTGACACTGTCTCAGTGTCGTTCTGGAATACTCAAACATTTTATGAGTCATTAAAACCGAACCATACAAGGATTTCTCTCTGCATTTCAAAGAGAAAATCCACAAAAAGCAAGTCATCTAAAAGCCCGGTGAAACTGGTAGCTTGGGAAAGCTGACACGCTATTGCGAAACTCGAGTACATGCTGGTTATTGGAAGAAATCCAATAAACAGAAATTGGTCGAATAATCAATTCAATTCAATCGAACAATCATTAATCGATTATGAGATCAATTCAGTTACTGTTGAGAACGAGAGTTGCTTAACGATATACCTCGTGCAATTTGATTCATATCACGCTCAGCCCAAGCATATAAAAATATGCGAGTATATAACTCAAAGGTGACTGACTGACATAGTGATCTGTCAACGCACTGCCCAAACCACTGGACGGATCGGGCTGAAATTTGGTATGCAGGTAGATGTTATGACGTAGGCACATTTTAGAACGTATTGGCATATTTTAGTGCTACCCTCAAGTTAAATATCTGACATCAAACCCTAAATAGTGTGTTTCGGTAGCTTCACTTACGAGGCAATACGGGCGAAGCTTGGCGCTAGGAAAATTTCTTGGTTTTTTCATGCTAACTTCGCCCCGATTTTTATAGGTCCCGTAAGTTGGTTGTATAAGGTGAATGATTTTGGACATGAGATCACTAAATGTCACGCTAGCTTAATAAAAACATTTCCCAGGGAAAAGGTTGGCTGGATTAAGGTCAAATCCCCTTCTTGATTAAAACATTTTTCACTTTGGTTCTCAATTACGTATACCTCTTAACCTTAACTTTTTCTTTTTTCAGAATCTAGAAAATTGTTCGGTGGCTACAGAATAACGCCTACATACTGCAAAGCAGCCAGAGCAGCCAAGTTCAACAGAGGGAATACAATCTGTATGTTCAACCATGAATGCGCGCAGAGAAATGGAGAGGTAATCATTAATATTATTATCCATCCCTATTCCATCACTATCTAGTCACTATTCCGTCCCTATCCCTTCTCTATGCCGTCTCTATCTCGTCCCTATTCCGTCCTTATCCCGTCCTTATTTCGTCTCTACCCGTCCCTACCCCGCCTCTATCCCTTCCTTATCCCGTCCCTATTCCATTCAAGTCAAGATTCTAATTTTCAATAAATATATTTTTTCAGGTGGTTGGCACTTGCATGGATGGCTTCCTATTTGGTGCCTGCTGTCAGCTGAAATCCGACAGCCAGTCTCATATACCAAAAGGTCCAGGAGTTGTCATGACCAGCTACCTCGATTATCCCGACCCAGAGTCCGACACTGATGATTATGAGGTAGAACAGCTCAATTCCTGGCATAACAGCTTTAAACCTGTAGTTACGCCTGGTTACAAACCAGTCAGTCAGTCGTCAACTTATTCTACGGGTAAACCAGAAGACTTGAGTACCGAAGCTGAGATAATTAACGAAGGGATGAACCAAATTACTAATACCTTACTAAGTACACCTCCTAAAGATAATGGACTAATTTATATTAAACCAAAGCCTGAATATACTCATAGTACAATCAACCATGGAGGACCAGATACAGTCTTAGTACATACAAATGGGTCTATAGTTGATACAGTGGTTCGACCGTCAGATTTCAACGTGCAAGTATCGTCGATGCAAACTAAACCTACTGTCCCACCTTCAACAACAACCACAACTCAAAAGACTGTATCAACTCACCGTCCAGTCAAACCAGTCTTCAGACCTAAGCCCACAAAAACAACAACTGAAAACTATGTAATGGTTTCTACCGTAACAAAAGAAAGTCAAAAAGTTACTGAAGGATCGCCAATAGATAGTATCATTCAAATGCTCAACGAAAGCACTCCAAGCTTAAAAGAAGACGTCACGTCTCCAGGATATTTAGATGTTTTAGAAACTAAATCATCACCATCACCCATGATTGTTTCACCTGCATACAGCAGCACGTTTTCATACTACCCAACAACAGGACATTATGTAACTCTAAAGCCTTTCTCAGCATCAACTTCATTTTCCCAACAACCTTCAACGTCAAAGAGACCTCTGTATGATTACAATCATTTACATACGTCTTCAAATAGTATACCAGATGAGTATTCATCGCCAAGCCCTAGTCAGTTTTCTAGTCAAGCTATTGAAGCGTTTAATAAGTATCCCGCAGTTCCAAATGATTTTGGAGACTTGACCACGTTTAGCTACGTTAGCTCCAGTACCACTTCAAAGCCTTTAACCACGAGGAAACCACCTTCGACAAGTTATGTAACTGGATCACACCTTACAAGAAGACCTGTTACTCCACCATCGTCAAGCTATGATGTCGTTCCTGATACCTTCTCCAGCGCTACACCAACAGTTATTGTTCTCAACGGCTTTCAAACTTCCAAACCTGATCAAACAGAAGAAACTCAATTTGTAGAAATTTCTCAAGAGCCCTTCAAGAAACCAGTCAGCACGATTACTGTCAACAATAATATTGCTTCAACGAACAACATTTATATGGGGAAACCTCCATCAACTGCGAATAATGAGAGACCTTCATCACCAACAGTAGTCATCACTCCTAAACCATCACCTGTAACAACTCCTTATCCTGTCAAGTCTTCAACCAGACCAGTACCAGTAACGACAAGTCCAAACCCAGCCTTTGATATCTACACTGACTATTCACCAACAACCTTTAAGCCTGAGCTTCAGACATCTCCTGATGACTGGATCAACTTCCCTCCAGTACGAAATCCGATGCTCAATGCTACAGGATCAAACCCCATGTTTAATTCTAGTATATCTGTATCAGACAATGAACTCAGTGATTTAGATATGATTCATGAACTAGAGTTTACTACGCCTGTTTGGCAAGAAGATGAGGAGTTAAAAAAGAAAATGGGAATCTTTGTCAACAAAATAGTAGGAAGTCTTCAAGGTACCTTCCAAGAATTGCACGATGTAGTGATTTTGGATAAAAAAGTCAATACAACAGCAACGACTACGCAAAAGCCAAGAAAACCTACAGTGACGACAAAAAAACCGTTGTTAACGACGAAAAAGCCGGTGCCTAGGCCAACAAAACCACCAACGAGATTAACGACTTCGACCAAACGACCACCGTTGACAGTAAAGTCTACTAAAAAGCCAGTGCTATTGACGACTGCAGTAAAAAGAACGACAACGACCGCTGCTCCAACTACGACCACGAAAAAATCGGTAAGTAATTAATCAGACAATTGATCAATGTAAAATCTTTCTTAAAGTTTCATTTCAAAAATGTATAGTCAAAACTATTAGTATCTGTTGCAGTAAAAATATCCTATTTGTATGCAATTTAATACAAAAACCGAGTGTGCTTTAGATCGACGACTGAAGAAAATATTTTTAACTTAGCTCCATCTATCGGCTGGTATAACTTTATTTTTGCTTTGTTTAATGTTAATGTCGCCAATTGTAAATTGTCATTTTATCGGACATACCAACATAATGATATAAATTTTAAGTAATTTTTAACTTTTGTTATGTTGACAATAGAGATCTACGTTAACCAACAACTGTAAACTTCCGTTGGCTTCATCTCGCATTCGCCAGCTCACTCCCCAAGTCAAGCGCGCTTAAAAAAGTTTTACTTTGAAAATTCTTTATTGAACACCAATAACACAAATGTCAAGCAGCTTTGTCACTGCCAATTTAATTTATTTATGTGTTAGATGATTTATAACAGTTGATGTGGCAGGATGAATAAAAAAAACAACTGGTTACAGGTTAGTTCAGAACTGACCTTTTAGCCGACTTTAAAATAAATATAACTGATAAAAAAGTATACATAAGCAAAAGTATTCAGTTATAAATATAACTCTATTCATAACTGATTTAATAAAAAAGAAGAGAGACAATATGATATAAATTAATGATGTCACCACATCAGTTACGTAAACGTGTCGCTTCATGACCATCTCCAGGACCAGGGGCGCTGATGATACGTTGCCAACCCATCTACTTACGTACTCTGCTGACGATCAGGTGAAATGTCTTAAAAAAAATCATACGAAAATCGCACCTTAACATTTTACCATACAGGCACGGCCTGACGAACTTAACTGAACTTAGACGCTAAACACGCATTGGTAATCCAAAATGTATCGCTCACATTTAAATTTATCCAAGAACTGCATACGTCGGCCTTTACTCCATCTTCTTCCAGGTCACGACCACGAAAAAACCCAGTCCCACTAAGAAAGTCACTACCACCACTCAAGCCGCCACTTCTACCACTGAACTGGAAGAAGTGACCACTGAAAACTACTTGGACCAGCCTATCGACTATAATAACAAAAATTGTAAGTAAATTTTAAGTGAATCCGCAAATGGAGTCAATTTTTAATTCGATGATGCACTCCATATCTCCACTAATTTGCCAACCGACTTTGATGATTATTTTATTTCGATACCTCCAGGATGGTCCCACAAAAGCGGGACAAAGTAAGCGAGATTCTCGCCTCTTCGCTTTCTCGTACTCCATCATGGAGTACGAGACAGAACACAAAAACTACTCAGTGGATTTTTGCAAACCCATACAATTCGGTTATTATAATTGAATATCACTAAGAATACCTTAGGGAATATCAGTGATCAGTGATCAGTGATAGGCCTTTAAAGAAACGGAACTCCTCAGTATGAAGTTCCGCAGTCACTTCAACTTCATTTTTACAGGATATTTATTTATTACTGTTTCATTTTGCCGCAACATCATCCAATTTTATAACTACCGGTACACACGTTTGTTTTTTAGGATAACATATATTGTCAATCATATAATTCACGTCTACAATAAATTTGTAAAACTGCTTCGTGACGACACTGAAACGGTCTCAACGGAATACCAGCGCTAGTTGGCACAGTGCTGAGTTGGGTCCGATTCGTGGCAACTGACAATCACGATGTTCTTAAATTTTGTAACGTATTTTTTATCGTTTTTTAATGCCATGAATAAAAAAAATTCTTTCTTTCTTTCAATATTGTATTCATTCTCATTCCAGTATGTGGAGTCCGACCTCTAGTCAAGTCAGGACGTATTGTTGGCGGGAAGAACGCCCACTTCGGAGAGTGGCCGTGGCAGGTACTAGTCAGGGAATCCACTTGGTTGGGGCTCTTCGTGAAGAACAAGTGTGGCGGTGTGTTGATTACCAGCAGATTTGTAACTACTGCCGCGCATTGTCAGCCAGGGTAAGTTATTCAAGCAAAGTTGTGTATAAGGTATATAAGGTATGTTTTCAAGAAGCAAAAAATTCCATAAGCCAGCCAATAAGGACATACCGGTCTTTTATTTTTTTAAACGGACTTATTGCTGTTGGTCTCTAGTGACATTTACAGCGTTACTGAATGGGCAGGCGCTTAAGACGCCCAATTGTCAAAAGCGAGAGGCAACTAGCTAAAGGGCACCTCTGGTATGCAGGCTTCGGGTTGGGCCGTTGCCGAGATAAGAAGACCGAGAACACTACGTCCACTGGAAGAGTGTGATATTGAAATTCGCGAACGTTCTTGCTAACCTACAGGGGTACGTCGGCCTCGAGTTGTATTAGACTGTGTTTAACATCAACGTCCACTAGTAAACACAGAGGGCGTCACTTTAAGTGGCTGCTTGCGTCTTTCATCTAAAGGTTTCCTACGGTTTTGACCAGGCTATCGGTCCACCTAGTAATAAGCCGCTGCAGCTTCCAGCTTGGTCACGTCACCTTTCTCCCCTATTGGCAGTTCATTCCGCGAGCGATGTGATCTATCATAAATCAGCATTTGTATATTTCTTTAACTTTCTGAAACATTTTTAGGTTCCTCGCATCTCTCTTAGCAGTCTTCGGTGAGAACGACGTATCAAATGACAAAGAGCCCAAACTGCCAGTGTCCAGGAATGTGAGACGGGTCATTGTACACCGGGAATACAACGCAGCTACGTTTGAAAACGATCTAGCGCTTTTGGAATTAGAGACACCAATCAAGTTCGATGCTCATATTGGTAAGCAAAGAATTATTTTCTTTACAATCATTATTGTTCCATATGTATAGAACTTTGTGAATAAACCTTATTAGCTTGGCTTCCAACAAAAGCATTATCGTGATTCTTGACATAGATAAGACAGGTCATGTTATAACACTTTTTAAACTTTTGCTACTTGAACTCATATTGTAAAATAATGTTTTGATAATTTAGTGCGCGAATAGACCCGTTTTATCTTTACAATATAGATCATGTTGACCATGCAAGGCAAAGGATGCATTCCATCAAAATAACAATGGTGCAGTTTAAATAAAAGACAGATATGTCAAGGTTTTCTCAAAATGATAATTGTCATGTCTGAATTTAATTTTTTACATCAGATTTATCTGACGTTTGTCTCCGAAAAAATCAAACTCCTATTTGATGGGTGAGAATTCGCCCTAATTACATAGGTCATACAGTGCTATGAGTAAACTGATACCAGAGAAAATTTGCCCTAATTACATAGATCATACAGTGCTAAGAGTAAATTAAACCTGAGATAATTCTTCCTAATTACATAGGTCATACAGTGCTATGAGAGATATGATACCACAGAGAATTCGCCCTAATTACGTAGGTCATAAAGTGCTATTTGTATTGTGCTGTAGTGGATCTCAATTAAATTGTTTTTATTTAATGTTTGTTACCTCAGAACTTTCGAGTGGGTGAACCGAATTTGATAAAAAAAACATTTGAAAGCTGGTGCTTCCGTGTAAGCCCATTTAAATTTGATCAAGATCGGACAAGTAGCTTTTGAGTTACCTATACATATAAAATTCAAAGTCCTGACTGACTGACTGACTTATATATCAACGCACAGCCTAAACCGCTGGTCCTTAGTTCTTGAATTTTGAAGAGTGTGTTCTTTGTAAAGTGTAGGTATCTACTAAGAAAGGGTTTTTCAAAATTCCACCCCGAAGAGGGTGAAATGGGTGAATGAATTTTAAAAAATCCTTCTTCGTTTCTTATAGGCCACGCGGAGCCGCGGGCAGAAGCTAGTCCTTAATAATGAGGATTTCGACTTTGATTACATTGATGATGTTCTCATTGGGATTCAAATCGGCTATAGCCCTTTCTATAGAAGCAATTATTAAATTGGGAGTTTTGGCGGAAAAACGAAAAAGATCGTGTCACCGCATTGTATTATTTTCCAAAATTTGTGTTATTTTCAGTGTGAGTACATAAAATTGGTGGCATTTTATTCGTTAAGTTCTGGATTACAGGCATGAGTGTGGGAAAGTGGTATAATGATGGTGAAACGTATCTTTTCGTGTTGTTTCCAAAACTCCATAGAAGCTTCTGGTAAAGTGGCCACCACCTTACTACGAGTATGACTTGACTAGACTATGACTTGACTTGATGACTTGACATACATATAACACGAAAAATTATCCATTACTTGACACTGGCTAAATACACAAAAGTGTGGAGCCATACCAAAACAAAAAAAATATATTAAATTTCAGTTCCAATCTGCATGCCGTTTGATGACGTGGAGTATGACTTCACGGGCCGTATGGCTACGGTGACTGGATGGGGGCGGCTCAAGTACGGCGGCGGCGTGCCGGCAGTACTTCAGGAAGTAGAGGTATCACTCACTCTTTTCAATAGCATTCTATCTCACTCTATAACTAGGTGGTAGGACTTTTCTGCAAAGTTCGTCTAGGTAGGTACCACCGCTTTGCCAGTTATTCTGCCGCCAAGCAGTAGTGCGCAAGCACTGCTGTGTTTCGGTTCGAAGGGCTGTAGCTAGTGAAATTACTAGGCAAATGAGACTTTATGACCTGATCTCACAATCTAGTAATCTTACTAGGTTGTGCTGATGTCTCAGGATGACATGCGCAGTGCAGTGTCACGCGAAACTCTATACTTTAGAGTTCCGATTGACCCTGCAACTGATATGGGCAGACCTGTCGCTTAACATCAGGCAAACGGTTAGCTCGTCACGTCATTCAATTACATAAAAAAAAAAACTCTATCTCTCAAATGTAGCCTGGGATATGAACAAGATACATTTCAGGAAGAAACATAGCTATCGTTTTGTTGGTTGAGCAGGTCGGCTCATAACCCGAAGGCGGCGGGTTCGATTGCCGCGGCAGGACAAGTATTTATATATGTATTTGTATATGTATGGACATCTCACACAACGCCATCTAGCCTCAAACTAAGCAAAGCTTGTATTATGGGAACCAGATAACTGATATAATACTTAAATACTTTTTGTTTGTAAATACATACATAGAATACAATATAACACCCAGACACAGAACAAACACCTATGTTCATCACACAAATGTTTGCCCTGGGTGGGAATCGAACCCACAACCCACAGCTTAGAAGGCAGGGTTACTACCGACGAGCTATCGAGCCAGCCATTTGTTCAGGAAAAAAAGCTCGAATACTTGTTCTGAGTCTGGGTGTTGTGGGACCATGGTCCTCGTAGTTCCTGGGTCCCTGGACACAGGGAATCCTAGTTAGGGTCCAGGATCTATGTGATCGTTGGGCGCTATTATTATTATTATCATGAAAGAGTACTACTTTTCCGTGCATTGATACATTACACTTTTCATTTTTCTTTCCAGGTGCCAGTGATCGAAAACACTGCGTGCCAAGAAATGTTCCATACAGCTGGACAGCCGAAGAAGATCCTCGACTCGTTTATCTGCGCAGGATACGCTAATGGACGAAAGGATTCTTGTGAGGTAAAGTAGAGTAAAAAAGCTATATTATAGCTAGTTTATAGCTTTCCAGACGCCTGGTTGAGCTGACGCTCGGCCAAAAGGCTGACACATACCTCGGCCAACGAATTAGCCTTATTCAACGAGGGAATGATTGGCTCGATAGCTCAGTTGGTAGTAACCCTGCCTTCTGAACTGTGGGTTGTGGGTTTGATTCCCACCCAGGACAAACATTTGTGTGATGGACATAGGTGTTTGTTCTGTGTCTGGGTGTTATATTGTATTCTATGTATGTATTTACAAACAAAAAGTATCTAAGTAATTGTATCATTTATCTGGGTCCCATAATACAAGCTTTGCTTAGTTTGGGGCTAGATGGCGTTGTGTGAAATGTCCACACACACATACATATAAAATGTTGCCAGCTTTTTGGGTACGCTTCCCGCAGAAGGTAATCTAAATTTTGTGTTTTATTTATAACCCCCTTTTTAACTACAATATTACTTTTCCTTCAATTATTATTATATATTTTAAGGTCTACTTTGTATAACTTGAGAACTACAGTAAAAATAGAAAACATTAATTATAAAATATACAATTTTTATATAAGTAAAAAGAAAACAGACAACAATACAAAGAAAACTTAATGTTACCAACCACTACCAGTAGGTAACGTGCACAAAATTCTGGCAGCTTCAATTCAATTAGCCCCACAACAGCAAATTTAAAAAATCTATAAATTTAAACATTGCATTAAAATAAAAATAAAAACACGTGTCTGTTATATTTTCAACTAACTTATATTAAATCCAATAAATATGTTAGTGGATCAAAAAAATTTGAAACGCCCATAAATAAAAATTGTACATAATTGCCAAAAAAGTACGTAAGTAAAAAGTATAATGTGAACCAAAAAGTACGTCAACAAAAAAAACGAGTATGCTTACACACAACTGTAAAAAAAACTTCTCTACGAAACGTAACTCTCTCTCTTTCTATCTTCACTAACTTATATCTCCCTCTCAACTTCCGTTCGCGTCGCCTGATCAATTCCCTAACGTCTCTCGACATTCTCGTCACGCTTTCACCAGCTTACTCCCCCATGTCAAGCGTGCGTAAACAAGTTTTACTTCAAAAATAGGTCTAACATAAAATTACCCAATTCTAAATGTTTTTTTTTTTCACTAACAGGGTGACAGCGGGGGACCCCTAGTGCTACAAAGAGAAGATGGCAGATGGCAACTCATAGGCACTGTATCTCATGGAGTCAAGTGCGCGGCACCTTTCCTTCCAGGCGTGTATATGAGGACTACCTACTATAAGCCTTGGTTAAAAAGTATCACTGGATTGCACTGAACAAATTTTAGGTAAAAAGTTTCCTGTTTTGAACAACATTATTATGAACAAGAAAAATCTCAGCTACTTTTGTAGTGGACAACATTTTTTTTCATGTTCATGTCCACTTTTGTTCTGAACAATTTTTGGTTTTGAACAGGTATAAATATTCAATAGCTTCCTATCTTTATCGAAAATCCTGTTGAGTTAAATTAATAAGAAGTTATTTTTTTAATTAATTTTTTTGTGTGGCTTTCACGCTAAAACGGTAAAACCGATTAAATTGTAACTTTTCACATAGATTGCTTACACTAAGAAGATAAACAATGAATACTTTTATTTCCGAAAATAAGTTATATCCACAGGAACACTGGATATTTGTAGGGAAAACCGCTAACCGCTAACGCATCTTTTTAGTGTTTGAGTCAATAATCACATCAAAAATATTGTTATTAATAATTATTGATTACATAAACATACATTATTATGAAAATGTTCCATTGATTGGCGAACAACAAGCCCGATTTTGTTTATAATAAATACTGAATAATTCATCTTAATAATAATAATTCAATAGCTCTCTATTCAGAAAAAATAATAATTTATTTTAGAGCTTATATAAAAATAATATAAAATGTAGATAAATATACATAATGTGTATTTAGAATAATTGTAGAAAAAATGCATTTATATTTATTGTTATAATAGAGTTTTAGTTTTAAGACTGAATATAAGAAAAATGTAAATTTATATCCTTTTGTTTAAAAATAATTAATTGTTCAATTAAATTTGAGTTGTATTTTGCTCAAAATAGCAAATAGGTATTTCAACTGACGTTTACCATAAAATAGATAAATGTAAAAATGCTCAAATGTTGAATAAATTAATTAAATAGTTGTTAATTGTTGATAATAATAGTAAAAGATTTGCGCATTTATTAAAGAAATTAAGTATTTATTTTGTATTTTTTATTTTGGGGACATTTCACACAACGTCATCTAGCCCCTAACTAAGCAAAGCTTGTATTATGGAAACTTGATAACTGATAGAATTCGGATATACTTTTTTTAGATACATAGAATACAATATAAAAACCAGACACAACAAACACCGATATACATCACACTAATTCTTGTCCTGGGTGGGAATCGAACCCACAACCCACAGTTCAGAAGGTAGGGTTACCAATTGAGCTATCGGGCCAGTTATAATATATATAACAGTTACCTTGGTAGAGATAGGTGTGCCGCGGTTAAAAGAAGCCAAACTTTGCACTGTGTAATATATTTTATTTATTGAACGTAACATTTCTATATCTAAGTATTTTTTTACAATTTTACTGTAAAAATCATCATTTTCAATATAATATTTCAATATTTGGTTACTACAATATTCATTCTAGCCAAACATTTAAAAGATTAAATATATTTTTTTATCATAATTCTCACAAACTATCAACCATTTTTACATACACAAGTTATATTTTGTTTTATTGATAGCACAGCAGTTTTTAATAATTTCTTTATTTCTAAAATGAATACATTTTTTAAAGCTAAATATAGGTTTTTGTGCGCCAATCACTTCAATATTTGAGATAAATGGGTGGTTTTTCCATAGCTTTTCATTCAGTTGAGATTTTGACATAATAACTTTATAACCTCACTTTTTATTAATAATGTGTCGAATACTCACACAACGCCATCTAGCCCCAAACTAAGCAAAGCTTGTACTATGGGAACCAGATAACTGATACAATACTTAGATACTTTTTGTTTGTAAATACATACAAAGAATACAATATAGGTTTTAATATTGGTTTGGCTTTAAGCGATTAGCCCATTTCACCAGTTCTTATAGTGTTTTTTTTATTATAAGCAAGTTTTTATTGTTTTGGCGGTGCATGATTGATATTTGTCTTACCAAACTTTATCATTATTAATTTTTACATCGATTCCCCCCTTTCAAATTAAAAAAACATTGAAGCCGTAAAACACATAAAACATGTTAAGGTCTAAAGCACACTCATTTTTTTGTACGGGCTAATGCTGTTGGTATCTACCGACCTTGACAGCGTCACCGGGTGGGACACACAACTATGTTTTTTTAATGTTTTGGCTCCATACTTTTGTGTATTTAGCCAGTGTCAAGTAATTGATAATTCATCAAGTTAATGATATTTCACGCAAATATGTGTCAAGTTACAGTCGAAGTCATCAAGTTAAGTCATAGTCTAGTCAAAGTCATACTCCTAGTAAAGTGGTGGCAACTTTACTTGAAGTTTTATGGGGTTTTGGAAACAACACGAAAAGAAACGTTTCACCATCATTATACCATTTTCCCACACTCACGCCTGTAATCCAGCACTTAACGAATAGAATGCCACCAATTTTATTCATTAACACTGAAAATAACACAAGTTTTGGAAAATAATACAATGCGGTGACCCAATCTTTTTCTCTTTCCCGCCAAAACTCCCACAACTATGTTAAGAATCACATAAAGGATAGGAATCAAAGAGTAAATTACAATACCTTTTAAGAATATGTAGAATACTCGAAGATTAGAGAAAAAAGCAATTAATGGAACCATTGAGTATAAATTAATAATGATAGTGAATGCATGGCATTGACAAACAGAATAAGAATAGCATAATAAACACTATAAACAACGAAAATCTATGTAGAAAATTAACGAAACCTAATTTTAACTCCCAGCTTCATAAATCCTTGATATTTTTTAAAAACCACAATAATATTACATGAATAGAAAACACGCATGGCATGTCATTTCTTTTTTAAGAGAGGGTAGGTCAATTTTGCCAACGTTCTTTCGAGAATTTGTCCTATAGCCGTGTCATTTAAGATAGTAATGGTGTCGATTCTGTGTCGCATTCTAAAATAAAACTAAAGTAAACTTAAAGTATCGCGGTACTCTTCTGATAAAGGGGAAATGAAAAAGACGGAAATATGTTAATTTAGTTTAGCTTTAGAGTATGCGACACAGAATTAACACCAATACGTACGAAGCAAATTGCGCACTGTATTATATTTCTGACCACTGCGATTCACGCACAAAAATATTGTCTACACTCTACAAAACTAAATTAACTCTAAAAGCTTGATTACATATTTCATTGTGCATATTGTTCTATCTACAACTAAAAATACTATTTTATAAGATTGCTAACTACCTGTTGGAAAATATATATAATGTTTTGTAAGTTTCATCAAACCCATTACTTCATAAGTAGGTAAGTAAAATATACCGTATCAACAATATTTTATTTGTAACTGACAAAATCTTTACTTAACTGGAAACTTTAGAAACAAAGATAGAGAGCGCTAGAAAAGGCTTTAGAGCTCACTCTCTGTCTTCTAACTCTCTCTTTAAAATCGTCTTTTATAGTTATTTTCAATGATGCTAATTCTATTTCGTACATTTTCCGTCTCATGTTTAGACGTTTCTTTAGATGACAATCATTAAAAACATTAACATCTTGAATGTTATACACTTTAAAAAATAAAAAATATACATCTCTAACTTTAGTATCTACATCAAAATATATATTTTTAATTACATACATAATTTTTATTCACATTTTAAGCATTTGCACGTTATTTTTACTACATACGTCGTCGTCATAAACATTGCCAATCTTATTTATTATTGCTCGAATACACTTTACTTTGACACATTTCCCTTATAGTGAAAACATTTCTTACATATCGCATCGGCTTTATCCTTTATAGTTTGCGTCGACATTGCCCTTTCCGATTCTGGTTTAGGATCTTCAGCTTCAAACGGCCCTTCACTAAATTGCTGAATCAATTTCTTAATATAACTCCCCGGTCCTCTAATAGTAAGCTTTGTGTCATCATCTCTACCATCTTTACCTTCTACTCTATCTTCAACAGCATTAGATCTATATTCACTTAGCATCTGCAATCCATCTTGAAAATTTTCAAACGCTTGAGTAATTTTATTTCCTATGTTCAGCTTTTCTTCCAAATCACTGAAATGTACAGCTTTTTCTACTTCAGGAGCTTGGTCTACAAAATTCTTAGTGCCAGTAGGTGTAATGGTGATTTCGTTGTTTTTCATATCAATGGTTATTTTAGCGTCATCCAGGCATAAGCCGGTGAGTGAGACGTCGACGGATTTCGATCTATATTGCCTAGATGGCGTTGCTGGTACTAGCAGTTGATGAGAGTCAGTTGGTTCTTGTTTGGTGGTTCCAATAGATGTCACTGGTGAAGCTGATAAAGACGATCTCTCTCCTGGGCTTGATCCTGCTAATGAGACACCTGTTAATGTACTTTTAATATAAGATAAAAGTAAGAGAAAAATTATTGAAGATCATAAATGCATTGCAATTGGATTTAAAATGTCTATTGTCTGTAGAAACAAGGGAAATGTTAAGTTTCGATTATTTATAGCCCACCACCTAAATTATCAATTTTTTTTTACCTTACAACATTTGTGCACCAAGCGCTTCATTGTTCATTCCTAAAATAGACCAAACTTATTAGTGATGTTATCGGGAAATTGAAATCGACATTAATATTTTTATTAAACCAATAAAATTTTTGATATGTCTGACTTTAAAAAAAATGAAAAACAAGTTGCAAAATCTTAAGATAACTTAGTAATTAGTTTTATGCAACACCCACAAGCTTGTGTGGCAGCTGAGAATGTCATAATAATAATTAAGCCTTCTAGTAAAATAACATATATATATGTAAGATATCGCCGCACTTCTGTGACGTGACAGAAATCATTACACGCGGCGACCGCGCCGCTTTGGCCTCCTCAGTAGTCTCTCAATCATTACCATGTCATATTTTAGTTATTCAATAGCTTAAATGTATACCGCCTCAAAATATATATTTGTTAGTTTTCGTGAGTCCCCCGCACCATGAATAGGAACACGCCTAACAATAGAGATCAGCAACGAACACCTCTAAACATATTATGGCGTGAAAAGTTAAGTAACTATGTTTGTAGTATAAGGTCTGTATTATAGAACGATGCTCAGTCATCGATCGGTGCTCAAGCAGAGATTTCATTCATAAAGTGATCAATTATTGAATGAAATCTCTGCTTGAGCACTGATCGATGACTGAGCTTCGTTCTATAATACGGAATTACGGACCTAAGTGGACAACAGAAGCTAAACTAGATAAATGCTTACCAATTTTCAACGCTTTGATCTATAATAGTAATTTGAGTTTTTGAACTACTTTTATGCAAACTTGGTAATCATTTACACTGATAGGCAGAAGAGTCAGCGATAATACGCCATCTATCAGATCAAAGAACAGTGTGGCTATCAATTAAGAGTAATAACTTTAAAAGTTTGTCCAGCTGGACATTCTCAGCTGCCCCACCCCACGCACCATTAGAAGCATCTTCTACATCCTCATGGCATAAAGGAAGCTGCTCTGCCATCATACCCTGCACCATATCCATGCAGGAGTCCAAAGAATACATCTTCCCGCACATCTTGATACCGCGGATGCGTCGCCGCATCTCTGCGAGGTTAATTGGTTAAAGAAAGTTAAGGAAGTAAAAAAAACAGTGCGATCTATTACTTTGATATGAAACTAGATGGCGCTGTTATAAATAGTTTTTTCTTTATTATTAGCAAAGCTGTGATTGAGTGTTCCTTTTTTTGTGTTGGAAATCTATTAACCACCACGGCACAGCACTACGCTACGCTTTGATTAGTAACTAGTCCTCGAGTGCATCGTGACGAGTGATGGCTAACCATATGAGGCCAAGGATTCCTTACTACAATTATTTTCCTTCACCAAAAGCCAAAGCACGTTGTCTG
Organism: Ennomos fuscantarius; assembly: GCA_905220475.3. Lineage (NCBI taxonomy): Eukaryota > Metazoa > Arthropoda > Insecta > Lepidoptera > Geometridae > Ennomos > Ennomos fuscantarius. Next base: position 5,202,423 of record HG992050.1, on the reverse strand, counting down.
ATTTGAACCCACAACCCACGGATGACAAGTCAACGACATCAATAATGATAATAATGTCGTACGATCACATACATAGATCCTGGATCCTAACTAGGATCCTCTGTGTCTAGAGACCCAGTAACTACGATGGTCATGGTCCTGCAACACCCAGTCACACAACAAGTGTTTGCGCTTTTTTCTGTGCACAAATACTTGGCCTGCCACAGGAATCGAGCCCGCCACCTACGAGTTATGAGCCAACATGCTCAACCATATCCACAATCTGAGAATTACTCCATATTAGCTAGAATGATTTTAGATCTGTAGATATACTTCCTATAAACATACCAGGGCTATCCTTCGGCTCCATCTTCAACTGAGCGAAGGTCTGCGCGCATGAGGTTAGGACCTGTTCGTAATCACAGATAGCGGCGTGGGTGCCATTCACAATCTTTGGACTCATGGGACTGTTCGCCAGGAGGAGACTGGTTCCAAAGGTGGCGTTCAGCTCGCGAGTTTCTGGAGGTGGAACAAGTTATAGATTTTTAAATATCTGCCGATCTCTTCAACACTACACCACAGAGATTGTCAAAAATTACTGAATTTATTTACGGACAAATTCGGTTAAACTTGACCTTTAAGCATAACATGAACGGCGCTGAAACTTTAAAAGCGTACTACTCCGAAATAAATTTACCAATTTTACTTATCTTATCAATTATTTCATTAATTTTTAAGTAGTTTTATAATAATAATATTTGCTTGTTCATTTTTAATCGTAGTCAAATAGTCTATTCACTACCCTCTCTTTCCCAATACTATAAACAACAGATTGGATTATTAATTCAACTATTATAGTGTACATGCATTCAATTAGTGGATTGGTTTTCTTTCAACATTTAATCAACTTTATCTTTTACTTTTACTTTATCTTTTACCTTTCAAGGAGATCCTGGGTCTCTTAGGCACGTCGATATTTCCGTTCTCGGATCCGAATACATCCAATAGAATCTCAGATGCTACTGTTTTGATCTCGTTCCAATCATCTAAAAATAAATCACGTATAAGCCGGTTGTTGAATAAATAAATTACAATAACAAACGAAAGATATCTGTCCAGTTCAAAATATTTTAAAATACGCTGCTCTAGCAATTATCAAACCTTTCACTACAATTATTTGACATTGTAATCTACATAATTGCCATCCTCCCCTCGAGCGTTCGGGTTTTACTCCTATTAAGTATTGAGAGTAGAAAGGTCCTTGAAACTTTCCAACTATGAATCAGTATTATTTTGTCTTTCTTTCTCACTACTTTGTGATTTCGTGATAGCTAGATAATCAAATTATTTAAACTTAGTCTCTATAAGGTATTCTCTAAACTCAGAGGAACTTCGCTTTGATTCGTACTTTTCCAAAATGCTTTTTAGTATTACTTTTTTTATCATTGGCTTTAGCATCATCTTATTCTTATTCTTATTCTTATTCTTATTCTTATCATCGCCACCATCAACACCACCACGTAAACAGCTATGAAAGAATTAAGCGTGCTAACGAGGACTGCGCAAAATGCCCCAAGCGTAACTTTAGCACATAACTATATTGCTTCCATTTAGAAAAGCTGACGTACATAAGAAGTTATGAATAAATATCAATTTTACCTAAAATATCCTGGTTAGTGGTCCTCGAAGAAGTGACAGTAAACCTGATGACGTAAATTCCCTTGAAGCATGCTGGAACTGCATGGATAAAGCCGCGGCCGTTCAGTCTCTTCAGGAGGCGCTCCGTAAGAGTGTTGTCTCCACGCAGCCGGAAGGCCACCATACCTTGAAGAAGTGCACCGACAGCATAATTAAAGATATAAAGAAAAAGAAAATAGAACATTAGAGACAAAAAGATAAGATACATAAGTATAAGTGTTTAAAAAAAGGTAAAAATATCGTCAACCTGGCAAATATTCAGGTAACAAAAAAATTGAGGAGTGAGATAAAGTTAAAAATTAACCTAGCATTATACGTTGCAAAATTAATGATTGAAAGTTGAAAAGCAGTTTGAGGACATAGAAACTGAAAATCTAGAATTTGGGTTTTATCAAATTAAACCAAGTAATCGTTCGTGAAGTGTCGGAGCTTAATAATGTATTTATTAATCAAAACAGCACAAACAACATTATAAAGATTAATAATAGCTACAATTAACATATATGAAACAGCATAGTTTAGCACGCGCATCGTCGCAAGTCGTAAGTTAGAATGGTGGTATGATCACACACTTATTTTTGTCTCATCACTATGCAATAAACAAATTAATCACAAAGGCACTTACCAAGATTTCGTGGTTGAGGTATTTGAAATCTCTGATCAGCCAGAACTAGTGCCTCAAACTTCTGAGCTAGACGCACACCCTGCGAGATAGAGATAGAAAAAATCTAAACCTTTTCACAATCAAAATCATCGTCATTAGTCACCTAGTTAAATTATTTATCATTAATAAATAATTTTTCAGACTATATAACAACAAATTCATAAATTAAAACAATACAAACGCCAAAAAAATGACACAAAAAACTGATATGTATTAAACAAACATGAAAACATAATATGCATAAATGCTAATCATAGTATGTTTTATATTATGAAATCTAAAGCTCTTCAAACGAAAAAGAATATTTGTAATTAAGGTTGCATAAATAAACGCAGATATACCTCACGAATGTGCTTTTGAATTCCAGTGACACCATAATTTCTCAGCACAAACCAAAGTTTCAACGCCCTGAAGCGGCGGCTCAATGGGATCTGCCAATGCTGAAAACCAATAAACGATAATATTAATATGTAATAACATAAAAAACACGCAAATAAGTACTTAAGAGTTATATAAAAAATGATAAGGTTAAAAGAGTGAACTCTGAAATGACAATGCACATAGAAGACTGGAAGAACAATTATTCACCAACTTCCCATTGAGATAAGAGTATTTTGAAGATGACTGTAATCAAAAGATCAATGTCGAAATAGCCAATAATCTGATATATTATATGATCAATAAGTTTAGTAAAAATCCTACACCAGGTCATTAAACTAATGTAAAAATAGCTCAAAAGCTCCGACACCATGTTAAATATTTTGCTATGGAATAAAATTTATTTGATCGTCTACTTTTGTTATGCCATCACCAAAATCCCAACAATAGAATCATAAACTCTTACAAGCAGCTCTTTTTTATCAGGATCTTCAAGTTGTATCTTATTCCCACATCCAGGGGATATTTTGTGGTAGCCATGAAGATTTGTTTCATCTTTGTCTTCATAAAGATCATTGTAGTCAATTTTGACATTTTTATTTACGTCTTGTTCTATTTTACCATTCATAAGTTTACCATGACCGTGTGTATCTCCATTATTAATGTCTACACCATTTTTTCCATTAATAGAGAACTCCTTTCGATTTTTGTCTCTGTTTATCAATGCTTCTTTACCATTGGTAAGTTTTTCTTCATTTTTGAAACCATTCATGGAAGTTTTAATTTTGTTTTTTGAATTATCTTTGGTGATTATAGTCCGCAGCCTTTTTTCAATGTATGTATCTTGCGATCCCATCTAAATTCGATTTGGTTATTAATATTAATCTAAAATATTTGTTATGAATAAGTAAATCCGTTTTTTAACTTACCATGTAGTCGATAGCCTTTCCTGTAATAAATATAATCAACATTTTAATTTTAATTCATTTTCATATTTATAAAAAGGAGTAGTTTTATATTTTAGCTAAGAGAGAAATCCGAAACCACAGGAGACACAGAAAATGTCGTTATAATTACGGAACATTTTTTTTTCTTATACAATGAAACGATCCTCACATGAAACTGAATCGAAACGCATAATTTTAATAACACAAAATAACCCTTTTTTACAGAACAATCAGACTTAATCACAAATAATAACTACGCCATAATGATTTTTATACAGTATAAGTAAATCTTTCTTAAGACAGTTTTCCCGTATCTCATAAAGATTCGGATATGGCCATACTGTCCAGTTAAAAAAGTCAACTGTATAATATTAGGTCTTTACCTATGAAATTGCCGTTTTGTTTGAAAAAAGTTAAAGTATTTTTTTTTCGAACTTATTTATTTCTTTTATTCAAAGTAATCACCCCTGCAATCAATGCATCTTTGCCAACGCTGTGGCAGTATATGGATGCCCTTCTTGAAAAAATCAGCAGGACGGGAGACAACAAACTCTTCAAAGGCGTTTTGTACTGCCTCTCGGGAATTGAATTTTTTTCCCGTTAAAAAGTTGTCCAAATTTTGGAAAAAGTAATAGTCGGTAGGCGCAAGATCTGGTGAGTATGGTGGATGAGGGAGAGCTTCCAAACCCAATTCATGCAGCTTAGAGACGGTCTGTTGTGAAGTATGGGGTCGCGCGTTGTCGTGAAGTAGCAGTGGAGACGACCGATTGACCAAAGCTGGTTGCAGACGTGCGAGTTTCGCCATCATTGTGGTCAGTTCTTCAATGTACACATCTGCAGTAATGCTCTCGCCGTTTTGTAAAAAGCTATGACGAATCACACCAGCACTAGACCACCAAACTGTGACCATCACCTTTCTAGGGGTCATTTTTCGTTTTGCACATTGCTTTGGTACCGAACCAGGATCTAACCTACTTGCTGAGCGCTTTCGATTGTCAAAAAGAATCCATTTTTCGTCGCACGTAACAATTCGGTTAAAAATTCCTTCATTTCTGTACCTGTTAAGCAGCGCAAGGCAAGTCTCGACGCGTACGTTGCGCTGGCGATCGTTAAGTTCGTGGGGCACCCATCTATCAAGCTTTTTTATCTTGCCAATCTGTCGCAAATGGACCAATATTGTTTTGATGCTAACATCAAAAGCTGCTGCCAGCTCAGCTGTAGATTGAGATTCATCAGCTTCCACAATCGCCTTTAATTCATCATTGTTGACCAAAGTTTCCGGACGACCACGAGGTTCATTTTTCAAGTCAAAATTCCCAGAACGGAACCGAGCAAACCAATAACGGGTTGTACGTTCGTTTATACAGTTCTCTCCGTAAACGTCGTTGATGTTACGTGTCGTTTGTGCCGCGTTGGTGCCACGACGGAACTCATATTCCATAATTACACGAAATTTCAAAGTATCCATTATGAGGAAAAATGTTGAAATGTAATGAAAATACAACGCTAATCAATAAACAAAAGACTTATATTGTAAATAGAATGTCATATTTTTAAAACAAAATTAATTTGAATTTAGAATTCATAGCCAATCAAAACTTTTTTTTGTTTGAAAAAGTCTGTACTGCAATACGGCAATTTCATAGGTAAAGACCTATTATTATGACAATTTTATTGTGGTTTTATTTATAACCAATTTTTACCTACTTATCTTTCTTGTATAGGGCTTTTTTAAATATTTATCTATTACAAAATTAAATAGTTTGTTCGAGAATAAATAAATATATAGTAAAATCAATATAAAAATGTTATCTTACCTGAGTTCTCATGTCTCAAGTAGATGGGATTCACATTGAAAGTTCTGTGTAAGGCTGTGCTGTCTCTTACCCTGAGAAGAAAGACCAAACAATAATATACGATGGCACTTATTTGGCACAACGAATCAGCATTGCAATTCAACGGGGCAACGCTGCAAGCATGTTGGGTACGCTACCTACTATTTTTTTTGTAGTAGGTAGTGTTTATGTTATTATATCATTGTAGTATTTAGTTAAAAGAATAAAGGCATTAGCCGGTAAAAAAATGATATATCACCTCATTCATTTTTATTTTTGGAACATTGAACTCTATTGCAAACCATTATGATTGTATGCGGCCATGGGCATAAATAAATAAATAAATACTTGTGGACATTTCACACAACGCCATCTAGCACCAAACTAAGCAAGCTTGTACTATGGAAACCAGATAACTGATACAATTCTTATATACTTTTAGTGATAAGGCCACCTAATGTTACACTTTATATAAATAGTTGTTTTTATTTGTTATTTTTATTATTTGGTGTGTACAATAAAGAGTTCATCTATCTATCTACATAGAATACAATATAACACCCAGACTGAGTTTAGGCGGGAAAACGAAAAAAATTGCGTCACCGCATTGTATTATTTTCCAAAACCTGTGTTATTTTCAGTGTTAGTGCAAAAAGTTGGTGGGATTTTATTCTTTTAGTGCTGGATTACAGGCATGAGCGTGGGAAAATGGTATAATGATGGTGAAACGTTTCTTTTCGTGTTGTGTCCAAAACTACATAGAAGCTTCAAGTAAAGTTGCCACCACTTTACTAGGAGTATGACTTGACTAGACTATGACTTGATGACTTGGACTGTGACTTGACTAGACACATAATATATAATATTAATTAACTTGAGAAATGATTAATTACTTGACACTGGTTTGATACACAAAAGTGTGGAGCCATAAAAAAAAACACCCAGACGGAACAAAAGTTGATGTTTATCACACAAATGTTTGTCCTGGGTGGGAGTTAAACCCACAACGTATAGTTCAGAGGACAAGGTTATTACCAACTGAGCTATTGGGCCAGTCGAATAATAACAAGCCTTACCACATAGCAGTGCAGTCAAAGTTAACCATTAGCCACTTGGAAGGGTTGAATGCAAATGAGTCCGCCATCTCTACCCCGTCCAACCAATGCCTGAAAAATAAGAACAGTTTCGATATAAAAGCAGATTCATGTAACCATCTCAAACGACATATGAGTTTAGATTTACGCATGTTTTTTTTTATGTTACTGAATGATTTGACGAGCTAGCCGTTCACCTGATGTTAAGCGCCACGGCTGCCCATAACAGAACAGTGTCAATCGGAACCCCAAAATAGAGTTTCGAGCAACACTGCACTGCGCACATCATCCTGCGACATCAGCACAGTCTGGTAATAAGATCACTCGACTGTGAGATCAGATCATAAAGTCTCAATTGCCCAGTAATTTCACTAGCTACAGTGCCCTTCAAACCGGAACACAGCAGTGCTTGCGCACTACTGCTTGGCGGCAGAATAACTGGCAAAGCGGTGGTACCTACCTAGACGAACTTTGCAACAAATTCCTACCACCTATAAAGGCCAAAGTTTTTATGTGTGTTTGTGCGTATGTGTGTATGTTTGTTACTCCTTCATGCTCAAACGGCTAAATGATACCGAGATAGCTTATATACTAGATTAACTTATAGGCTACATTTTATCCCGGAAAAATGAGAGTAAATAATAAAATAATTAAAATACTTTTTATCCGCGGGTGAAACCGCGGCGCGTAAATAGTTAAGTCATAAGGACCAATGTCGAAATAGGCAGTAATCTGATATAATATGTGATCAATGATCAAAAAGTTTAGTAACAATCCTACACCAGTTCATTAAACTAATGTAAAAATTGCTCAAAGCTCCGACACCATGTTAAATATAATATTTTGCTATGGAATTAAATTTATTTGATCGTCTTATTTTGTTATGTAAGCTAGTCACTCGCCTGATGTTAAGCTACACGACTGCCCATATCAGTTGCAGTGACACTTGAAACTCTAAAGAATAGTTACGCGTGACAGTGCACTGCGCACGCCATTCTGAGACATCAGCACTAACAGTCTAGCAATAAGATTACTAGACTGTGAGATTAGGTCATAAAGTCTGATTTGCCTAGTAATTAAACTAGCTACAGTGCCCTTCAAACCAGAACACAGTAGTGCGTAAGTAGATTTGGCGGCAGAATAACTGGCAAAGCGGTGGTACCTACCTAGACGAACTTTGCAGAAAAGTATTCTAAAAAAAAATTCCTTTAAATTTCCGTTCGCCTCGCCTCAATTTCCGTTCAAAAAAGGTTGGAAAGAGAAAGCAGTAGTCTATTCTGAAAGAGCTGACTCACCTATACTCAGGGCATACGAACGCGCTGCCAGCGTACGCAGCGTCCACGTGCAGCCATGTTGAATGTTTCTCACACACCTTGCCAATCTCCCGCAGATTGTCGAACGCTACCGATCCGGTCGTGCCTAGGGTTGCGCATACCTGGAAAATTATAATATAATAATATATGTGGACAACGCCATCTAGTCCCAAACCAAGCAAAGCTTGTATTATGGGAACCAAATCACTAATAATAATAATATGTGTGGACATCTCACACAACGCCATCTAGCCCCAAACTAAGCAAAGCTTGTATTATGGGAACCAGATAACTAATAATAATAATAATAATAATATGTGTGGACATCTCACACAACGCCATCTAGCCCCAAACTAAGCAAAGCTTGTACTATGGGAACCAGATAACTGATACAATACTTAAATACTTTTTGTTTGTAAATTCATACATATAATACAATATAACACCCAGACACAGAACAAACACCTATGTTTATCACACAAATGTTTGTCCTGGGTGGGAATCGAACCCACAACCCACAGTTCAGAAGGCAGGGTTACTACCAACTGAGCTATCGGGCCAGACATAACTGATACAATTATTTAGATAATTTATATATTACTAGCTGACCCGCCCCGGCTACGCACGGGTTAACAGTTTTACACCCTAACCCTATCCAAGGGAATACTTCTTCTTTTCTTACCTTTTAAACCAAACTACAAAAAACATTTCAAAATCAAAATCAACTGAATCGGCCCAGCCATTCTTGAGTTTTAGCGAGTCTAACGCACAGCAATTGATTTTTATATCTATAATAGATAATAGATGAAAAAAGGGGGGTTAACCCAACTTTAGATGATCTATATACATATAAAAATCAAATTCCTGACTGACTTATACAAGGTGGAATTTAATTCGTTCTTTTCCTTTAATGTAGGTATTCAGTCCATGCTATAGAATGGTCCCATATAACTAAATAAATGAAATAAAACTTAAATCTAGGTATTATCAAATTTAAATTCTAAAGAAAAGCCTTGTGACATTGAACAAAGCAGGTGTTTTATTTCCCACGAAACATTTACAAAGCACTCAGCTGGTGTACCGTTAAATAGACATTTCGGCTGTCATGCAGTTATTTTAAGAGGCACTAAATACAAAAACAAAATCTTTTTTTTAATTGGACCTTGTACTAATATTCTATAGCATGGTCTGAGTACATACATTTAAGGAAAAGAGTGAATTAAATGCCACCTTGTATGTCAACGCACAGCCTAAACAGCTGATCCTAGAGACTTGAAATTTGGAGGGTGTGTTATTTGTAAAATTTAAGTATCCACTAAGAAAGGGTTTTTAGAAATTATATCCCTAAGGGGGTGAAATGGGTGTTGTTTGAAATAGGCCACGCGGGCGAAGCATTCATATCGCGGTGACAGTCAAAGTTGAGCTGCTCATTTTGAATCTAGGGCATCAACCCTAAAATATTTACCCTAACTAGCCCTGACTTGTCTTTTTTAATGTGAAAAATGTTTATGATAACTGTTATCTATAAAGTCAATTTTATCACAATAAATAAATTAAAAATAATCCTTAAAAGCAAGCTCAGCCGTTTTTAACAACCTTTCCATTTAATAATAAAAAATATGATTTAAACGATACGCAATATTGGAGAAAATTTAATTCCCAAAAGTCCTTTATAATATAAAAATAAAAACGATCTCCCATAAAATCTGTTCCTACAATAATCTCTGGTGTCTAATAAACAAAAAATATTGCTCAAACCTCTTAAACAAAATTGTTCATTACGGAATCTCTTCATTATAAAGAGATAAAAATATTGTTTAAACATTTTAAACGAAACTGTTCGTTACTCAGGATTGGCTTGTTCCACTTGGGTCCGTTTTAAAATAACCACTGGACTATTCCCGTTGGGGCCAATTTGTTGACTCGAAGATTAGACGGGAGGCTTTGTCAAGTCTAGATGGGGTACAAGTAAAAAGCGATGAAGGGATTGTGCGGCATTTTAAATTGTAGTGAACAAAGAATCGGTATTTCGTATAGTATTATTGTGTGGTGTTTGAACATGTCGGTTTATTTATTTATTTATTTAGATACACAAAAAGCTTACAGTACAAACCAAACGCTTTAGGGTCATAATACCGGGTTGGACACATAGTATATATAGGTACTTGTAAATTTGAAATTCGTTATTTGAACGCCTAATAAATAACAACATTAGTGACTTAACATATTCATATTCATATTCATTTATTTGCATTCATGTACAATTTATATATTATGTCAGGCCTTAACAACTAGTTTGGTAGGTACATGAACCCTGTAAGGGCGCTTGCAACTGAGTGCGATTAAAAATAAATTTATTGATTTCAACTACATAATAGATATATCGTCAATATTTAATAATATAATATAATATTTTCAAGCATTTCATTACTTAATTATTTGATTATTCAATTAATTACCTATTGAAGATGGCAAATCAATAGGTAATATGCAATTAATCTAATCAATCAATTTATTTTAGTCTTTTACTAGATACTCTACTCTATCATTACTAGATACTTAAATATTTGATACACATATTAATGAACAATTGCCTATTAGTAAAAAAAAAATGTACAACTCTGGCTGGTGTGCAATCAAGTCATTGAGCATATAGCATTATGACCAAAAGATTGTAGGTGCGATTTCTGACGGAATAAATATTTGTGTACATAAATTGTATAGATATTGTGAGGCCACGGTCTTTATAGATCCTGGTTCCTTACATACAGGGAATTCTAATTAGGATTCTAATGCCCGTCTATACAAAAAAAATACAACTTATATTGTAAAGATAAAACGGGTCTATTCGCGCACAAAATATGCGTTCAAGTCGCGAAAGTTTAAAAAGTGTTAAAAATACAACTTAGCTACGCAACACTTTCCCGGGGGTTCTCGTGTACGTTTTTAAATTCGTTTTAACTTGACAGACAAAATACTGAATGCTCATTGGTTGCTTGTTGACCATCAGCTGTGTCAACCAATAAGCGTACAGTATTTGTCATGTTGACTTGACATGAGTTTCACTAAAACTTTTTCTGGTCTGAAACCTGGGGCTAGTTTTTTGGCGGGAAAGCGAAAAAGATTCCGTCACCGCATTGTATTATTTTCCAAAACTTGTGTTATTTTCAGTGTTAGTGCATAAAACTGGTGGCATTATATTCGTTAAGTGCTGGATTACAGGCGTGAGTGTGGGAAAATGGTATAATGATGGTAAAACGTTTCTTTTCGTGTTGTTTCCAAAACTCCATAGAAGCTTCTGGTAAAGCTGCTACCACTTTACTAGGAGTATGACTTGACTAGGTTAGACCATGACTTGACTTGATGACTTGGACTGTGACTTGACTCGACTTGACACTATATAATATTAATTAACTTTAGAAATTATCAATTACTTGACACTGGCTAAATACATAAAAGTGTGGAGCCAAAACAAAAAAAAAGATAAGTGGGAATTTTAAAGCTGTCAAACTTTAGTTTTGTATACTATCGCAATAAATAATTTGGATTTGACGTTGAAATATTGATTTATATAAAAATAATGCCACAATTTTCTTGATCCATTAAAACGCCGCTAAGCGTAAAATGTTATTTAAAAACCTCTACAGCTTCTGTCATACACCAAATTTATTTTGTTGGTTCATTAATTAGTTAATGCAACTTTTAAGCCCTATAGCTCACTAGTAACCCTGCTTTCTAAACTGCAGGTTGTGGGTTCGATTCCCACACAGGACAAACATTTGTGTGATGAATGATGTTGGCTGTGTCTAGGTGTTATTTTTTATTCTATGTATGTATTTATAAACAAAAAGTATCCAAGTATTGTATCAGTTATCTGGTTCCAGTTAGACGGCGCTGTGTAAAATGTCCAGTAATATTATTTATCTATCATGGGTACTATTATTTCGTATTATAAATTTTGACAGCCTCTGTGGTGTGGTGGTCGAGCAGGTCAGCTCATAACCCGGAGGCGGCGGGTTTGATTCTCGCGGCAGGACAAGTATTTGTGCACCGAAAAAAAATCACAAATACTAGTTATGAGTCTGGATGTTACGGGACCTTGGTCCTCGTAGTTCCTGGGTCCCTAGATACAGGGAATCCTAGTTAGGGTCCAGGATCTATGTATGTGATCGTTGGGCGTTATTATTATTATTAAATGAAGGCTATTGCGAAGCTACGCTTTGATCATCTAATAATATTTCACCCATTAGATATATTGATGAAAAACCATAGGATTAAAGCTAAGATCATCGTTGCTGCTTTTACCTATTTTATATCTCTTGAAAATCCTACTTATCTGTTATGAAATAATAAAGCAATTATTTTAATGTCCACATAAACATATTGGTCCTAGATGGTGCAACCAATTTTTTATTATTTTGATTATATCATATGCTTCTTCCACAATACAATGATTAACTGCGAGACATTAAATTAAGTTCGTCTATGTACCTACAATAATTACACTTTATAATTTTTTTTTTATGGTTACATTTCTCACTGAGTGTATATTTATTACTTCGCGTTATTATATGAACCTAAGAATAACATACTTTTAATTTTTTTGAATGACAGTGAAAGGTTTTTTAATAATAAAAGCTTAAAATAATAACCAAAATTAAGTATTATTTTCTACATAAAACAATGAAAGGGAACTTAATCAAACAAACCACTACCAGTAGGCAACGTGCCCAGTATGCTGGCAGCATTGCCACGTTGAATGGCAATGCTCAATCTTTCTTTATAATTATAATAACACAACTATAAATACGTAAGTAGTATATTAAAAAAGAGTAGTGATTATTATATTATTATTACTATTAATGATGCAATAAAAAAATCTCTCTATGCTCAAGACAAATGACCTATTAACTAAGTAATTAATCAAACTAAGGTAACTTTATGACACACGACTGAAGCAAAACTTTAACTCCATCTATCGGCCGGTATAACTTTGTTTTTGCTTTGTTTAATGTTAATGTCCCCATCTTGACAATTGAAGGGGTGAGAACAAAAAGGGATTAACTGATTTTTTTCACAAAATGACTTATGGGTATCGTTGGATTCAGCGTGAAATTATCTACAATAATACATAATCTACTCAAATAACTCAAAATGCCGAAATGTGGCTTTAATCTCGAGATTTTGAGTCGAAAAACGGTTTATCTGTCACAGGAATACATAGGTTAGCATAAATGCTAAGCAAACCGTATTAGAAGAAAAGGTTTATGTACTTAAGTTTCAATTGCTTAAAAATGTTTTATTTCTTTTAAAATTTAATTCTATTTAAAAATACTAATTATAGTAATTTATTAACATTTTTAAGCAACTGAAACTTACATAAACCTTTTCTATTAACTTATAAGCACTCTACATTAAAATGACGCCGTTGAAGTTTAAAGTCAATTTTCTCGAAACTATAAATTTGATAGTTAAACCCTTTTTATTCTCAACACTTCAATTGAAAATTATTATTTTACCGGACATACCAACATAATAATACAAAGTTTAAGTAATTTTTAACTTTGTCAAAAACTAATAACACAAAAATTACTGAGCAATTGAGACTTTATGACCTGATCTCACAGTCGAGTAATCTTATTACCAGACTGTGCTGATGTCTCAGGATGATGTGCACAGTGCAGTGTCGCGCGAAAATTTATATTTGAGTTCCAAGTGACGCTGTTCTGTTATGGGCGGCCGTGTCGCTTAACATCAGGTGAACGACTAGCTCGTCACATCATTCACTAACATAAAAAAACTATGAATATCTACGTTAACCAACTACTTGCAACTTCCATTCGCCTCGTCACGCATTCACCAACTTACTCCCCAAGTCAAGCGTGCGTAAAGAAGTTTTAATTGAAACATTTTTTGATCTAGTTTCCTGCCATAAGAACCCCTTCCAGTATCCCAACGTCTTTGTCAATCACGACCTACGTGCGAGCTGATCCTGTATTAGCACCGTTTTTAATTGGATTCTAATACGATCCGATCGTTACTCGCGTATCAAGGACACAATGTGAAGGATACAATTTTCAATGAATTTAACAAGTTTTAAAATGTTGTGTTTGTTAAATATAGCTCAAATAAATAGTTGAAAATAGACAGGAACAGAAATATCATGTTAAATATTGTTGATCACGTTTTCCAAAGTTTTCCAGAGGGTTTGGTCGATGCGTGACCAAATTACTGGAACTTATTTGGCACGACGAATCAGCATTGCAATTCAATGGGGCAACGCTGCCAGTATGTTGGGTAGGTGTAATTATACCTAATGTAATGGGCTGTAGCATTTAGATTGTCTATAGGTCAACGCGGCTATAATAGGTAGGTACAGTCAAATATTAGGTAGGGTAGTGGTTAGAGTAGTGGGTATGGTAGTGGGTATGGTAGTGGGTATGGTGGTGGGTATGGTAGTGGGAGGGTGGTGGTTAGGCTAGTGGATAGTGTAGTGGGTAGGGTAGTGGGTAGGGTGATGGGTAGGGTAATGGGTAGGATTTTAGGTAGGGTAGTGGGTAAGGTAGTGTGTAGGACAGTGGATAGGGTAGTGGTTAGGATTCTGGGTAGGTTAGTACCTAGATAGGGTAGTCGGTAAGGTAAGTATAGGTAGTAGGTAGGACAGACACATTTTCCAAGTACCTAATCTTCTATAAAGTAAAATCTATCATAATGTATAGTGGTTTTTGTAGGGCAAACAATCTGTGTCCAAACCTGCATCATGGGCTCGTTATTTTGACAACAAACATTCAAACAAACACCGTTTCTTTTTTATACAAAAGGATAGAAAGAGTTATGTGATCCAATCTCACATGATTCAAACCAATTTCACTCGTATTACGGCGGATTATGGCGTATACATCTGTCCCATTGAGAGATAGTGTCCAAGAAATTGGCACGTACGAGTTGTTGGTGATAAAAGATCCAACTTACCCAGAACGGCACTAGCCCTTTCTCCGTATCGGCTGCGATGGCTTCTTCGAGCTTGTCTCCTCTCATGCTTTGATGCTCATCTGACTCTATGTAGCGCATCCTCACCAGACCTTAAAGAAGGAAGGTCTTTGTTAGGACTTTCATCAAAATGGCAGCATGGTCCAGTTTCATTTGCAGGTTTTAATAGGACGTTATGACTTTTCTACAAGAGTTCGTCTCTTTGCCAGATATTCTACCGACAGGAAGTAGATTGTGCAAGCACTATGGCCGATTTGAAAGGCACTGTAACTAGAGAAATGACTGGCCAAATAATATGAAACTTTGTGATCCTGATCATAGTGTAGAAATCACTGTACTGATGTTATATGATGTGCTCATTGCAGTGTCAGGCATGTTTTTATAATTTAGAGGTCGGAGTGTTACTACTACTGCTACGGGCAGCCATGATGCTTACCATCAAACGAATGACAAGATCATCACGTCAGTAAATTATATAAAAAACAAAAATTCGAAGCATTATGCTGTCATTGATTCTATCGAAGATGGAAAAGCTATGAAGGAGGAGATTCGGTAATTAGATTGTAAGTCTACATGCTAAGACAAAAAAGTCTAAATAGTTCTAAGTATGGATATGATAGCTTCTATGCGTTAATACCATAATATAGGTAGAATTAGTCACATCAAAGTTCGTCTAGGTAGGTACCACCACTTTGCCAGTTATTCTGCCGCCAAGCAGTAGTGTGCAAGCACTACTGTGTTCCGGTTTGAAGGACACTGTAGCTAGTGAAATTACTAGACAATTAAGATTTTATAATCTGATCTCACAGTCGAGTAATTTTATAAACAGACTGTGTCTCAGGATGATGTGCGCAGTGTAGTCTCACGCGAAACTGTATATTATGGGCGGCCGTAGTGTTGCTTAACATCAGGTGAACCACTAGCTCGTCAGATCTATCACCGAAATAAAAATAAAAATTTGATTGAGTTTTACAGATCTAGTATACTTGGAAAGGTACACCTTGCACCTGATTGAAATTAGGGTTATTGACACATCTTCAGAACACAATTTACCCTTAAACATTCAGAGACTTACCAATCAGCCCAGCTTTCTCTACCGAAGAGTGCGCCTGATCTGAGCAGTAACAGATCAGGTGACCGAGCAGTTCCGCTGACTGCATCTCAGGGTTCAGCTCAGCCAGCTCGATCAGAGCTCTGGTGCGAGCTGCTAAAAGGCTGACGAGAGTTGCTTCGCTGGCTGTTGTCTGAGGAAATTGTATTTATTTAGCAAAACATGGGTTCACTTGTAGTCATGAATTACTGGCTTAATTTTTGTGTTGACTGAAATAATAGGTCTTTACCTATGAAATTGCCGTATTGCAGTACAGACTTTTTCAAACAAAAAAAAGTTTTGATTGGCTATGAATTCTAAATTCAAATTAATTTTGTTTTAAAAATATGACATTCTTTTTACAATATAAGTCTTTTGTTTATTGATTAGCGTTGTATTTTCATTACATTTCAACATTTTTCCTCATAATGGATACTTTGAAATTTCGTGTAATTTTGGAATATGAGTTCCGTCGTGGCACCAACGCGGCACAAACGACACGTAACATCAACGACGTTTACGGAGAGAACTGTACAAACGAACGTACAACCCGTTATTGGTTTGCTCGGTTCCGTTCTGGGAATTTTGACTTGAAAAATGAACCTCGTGGTCGTCCGGAAACTTTGGTCAACAATGATGAATTAAAGGCGATTGTGGAAGCTGATGAATCTCAATCTACAGCTGAACTGGCAGCAGCTTTTGATGTTAGCATCAAAACAATGTTGGTCCATTTGCGACAGATTGGCAAGATAAAAAAGCTTGATAGATGGGTGCCCCACGAACTTAACGATCGCCAGCGCAACGTACGCGTCGAGACTTGCCTTGCGCTGCTTAACAGGCACAGAAATGAAGGAATTTTGAACCAAATTGTTACGTGCGACGAAAAATGGGTTCTTTTTGACAATCGAAAGCGCTCAGCAAGTTGGTTAGATCCTGGTTCGGTACCAAAGCAATGTGCAAAACAAAAAATGACCCCTAGAAAGGTGATGGTCACAGTTTGGTGGTCTAGTGCTGGTGTGATTCATCATAGCTTTTTACAAAACGGCGAGAGCATTACTGCAGATGTGTACATTGAAGAACTGACCACAATGATGGCGAAACTCGCACGTCTGCAACCAGCTTTGGTCAATCGGTCGTCTCCACTGCTACTTCACGACAACGCGCGACCCCATACTGCACAACAGACCGTCTCTAAGCTGCATGAGTTGGGTTTGGAAGCTCTCCCTCATCCGCCATACTCACCAGATCTTGCGCCTACCGACTATTACTGTTTCCAAAATTTGGACAACTTTTTAGCGGGAAAAAAATTCAATTCCCGAGAGGCAGTACAAAACGCCTTTGAAGAGTTTGTTGTCTCCCGTCCTGCTGATTTTTTCAAGAAGGGCATCCATAAACTGCCACAGCGTTGGCAAAGATGCATTGATTGCAGGGGTGATTACTTTGAATAAAAGAAATAAATAAGTTCGAAAAAAAAAATACTTTAACTTTTTTCACACAAAACGGCAATTTCATAGGTAAAGACCTAACCGATGGATTTTAAATCACATACATATTATATGAAAGAAGCTAGCGGAATTAAAGAGGAGTGCTTTCAATCCCAAATATAAATATGACTAATTTATTAACATTATTATTTTTGAGAAGAAACAAAGCCAATTTTTCATTTGCCATGGTAAAAAAATTTATGAGCCAGTGAAATTAAAGAAGAGCAGTTTTGATTGCAACTACAAGAACCTTATGAAGATATGTAAAATAACAATGTTTGGGTAAATTATAATTGAAAACTATGCTTCAAATTTCTGGAGCATATTCTTCGTAATTTTTAATTTGCCTGGGATGTTGTAAAATAATTCTAAAAGAAGGACCGTATTCGGTTTATTACCTGTATGACTCCACCACCAGGGCTATTGTTCTTCTCATTAAGGAAGCATTCTGGAAGACCAAGGAGCTTTCCCAGCCAGTTCATCGCAATAGTCTCCAGTTCAGTACCCGCGGGAGATGATGCCTATATGCAGAAAAGTATAAGAAGTATATGTTATATAATTTGGATCTTAAGAAGTATATTTTTAGTTGTAATTAACCAAATTATTCATTTACCATCGCTATTCATTCTCAATGTTCCTTTACTTTTTTGTAGCATGATTTATATCAATAGCAATGTGGAACACAATTAACCAAATTATAGAATCCTCTTACCCAAGTAAAACATAGGACGTTAAGCGCGCTGGACAGCATTTCTCCCATGATGGAAGGATATGAGGTCAGGGCTGGGAAGTACGCGTGCATGTGAGGAGACTGCCAGTGCACCAGCTAGGAGCAGAAATTACATGTATACGTTAGTATAATCATTCCTTTTAAAAAAAAGTTTGAACCATCTTCAATACCAATGAGAATATCATCAATGTAGTCGAAATCGAAATACGCATTATTAAGGATAACTCAAAACCAATCTAATCAGATCTTGATCACATTTCAACGAAACTATGCGGAAAGCACCAGCTTTCAAATAAAAAAGGAATCATCAAAATTGTTTCACCCAGTCGAAAGTTCTGAGGTAACCAACATACATAACATTTAAACTGTCGAATTGAGAAACTCCATTTTTGAAGTGGTTTAAAAAGATTTCGTGATTAATTCTTAACTTTATTCATTCTCTAAAAGATTGAATCAGAAATGAGGTGATCTGACAGAGAACCAAGGTTACCGACATAACCATTAGCCACAGACCTTATAACCGTTGGTCGAAAGTACGGCGTGCCAAAAAGCTCATTGACGACGATACTTTGGTTGGTGAAAGGCTCCAGACCCTAGCACATCGACGTAAGGTGGCAAGTCTGTCAGTCTTTTACAGATTACACCACGATGAATGCGCACAAGAACTGAATCTCATTGCCCCATCACCATTCCACTACCGAACTACTAGACGCTCGGCTAAGCGCCATCCTTTCATGGTCGTAATACCTTTTTTTTGTTTTTTTACATCAAACTTGTCGAGCATTTGACCGCGCTCTCACCTGATGGGAAGTGACGGTGCGATCGAAGGTGTAGCATGCTAGCCAAGTAAATACCTATTCACTCTTCTGTTGAACACACATTCCAAATTTTTTTTTATAGTAGTAGGTAGTATTTAGTATTAGTTATTAGACTTAAAGCCATCTTACCCCAGGCATGATATGCTTCTCCACATCGTTGAAAATGTCATCCCACTTTTCAGGAGCTTGAGGAGCTTCTGCCGGCAGCAGCTTGTGCAAGTAGCCGGGCTGTACGCTCGGGTAGACTCGGCGTTCCCGGATGTTTTCTAGATAGTCCGCTATGTAGTCCACCATCTCCTTGGCTGAAAAAGAAATACTTACCTAATTTTTCACACTCAATAATTGGCTGGAACTACGAGGTCTAACAACAAAGCCAAAGTCAAAATATTTATTGCAAACAGGCTAATTTTAGCACTTTTACAAGTCAAAATTATATTAGGTACTTAAAATTAAGTTATTTCACAAAGCATATAAAATTACAAAGTGCTTATTGTCAAATTATATATAGCAAGCCCATTACAATATATGAGTTTGAAAAAAAAAAACAGTTCTCTTTCTCACTACTGGTGCAAGCAATCCGGCACAATGCAGAATAGAAAACTTTGATCCGAAGCTTCGATTACAACTGTAAAGAAGAAGCTACAAGGAACTTTACAGTGATGTATTTTTTTATTCTTCTTTCTACTGTCTTTTACAATGTATATAATTCATTACAGTTGAGATAATGAATATGTTACAAAAGTAACCACCACGTCACACCGGTGCAAGAAAAAAAGAACTCTCACACACACACACAACAATTGCACTTTTTGGTACGCTGCTAGTAACTAATAAAAAATAAACAAAAATTAAAAAAAAGATTTTTTTTTTATTAATTTGAAAGTATGGCAGTTAATCGTTCTAAATTAAAAATAATAATTTTCCGATTCCAATAAATTACGGAGTTTTGAGGCATAAATAAATGTTTAAAAAAATGAAAGCGAATTAAAAAACTGGTTTAACCATCTGTTATTCTTGGTAATGTAAGAAAACTAAAAGTACATCCCATTGCCAGTTATTCCGTCACCAAGCAGCAGTGTAGAAGCACTGTTGTGTTCCGGTTTGAAGGGCACTATAGCTAGTGAAATTACTGGGCAAATGACACTTTATGACTTGATCTCACAGTCTAGAAATCTTATTACTAGATTGTGCTGATGTCTCAGGATGACGTGCGCAGTGCAGTGTCACGCGAAACTCTATACTTTAAAGTTTCGAATGACACTGATATGGGCAGCCGTGTCGCTTAACATCAGGCAAACGGTTAGCTCGTCACGTCATTTCTTAACATAGACCAGTAAAGACTTTTAAATATGAAATCCGCAAAAACAAACGAACAGGAAAAGGTCCGATTTTATAGGTAAAAAAGGTATTTGATGCAAAAATCGTTAGAAATACAAGGAAAAGCCTGGTTATAGGGGATAAATCCCTTACCGTGGCTATTACGGACGTGACGTGATATCATCTCTATTAATTAATATTCTGAGATAATTAAGTATATGATGAGTTTTGGCGGGAAAGCGAAAAGGATCGCGTCGCTGCATTGTATTATTTTCCAAAACTTGTGTTATTTTCAGTGTGAGTGCATAAAATTGGTGGCATTCTATTCGTTAAGTGCTGGATTACAGGCGTGAGTGTGGGAAAATGGTATAATGATGGTGAAACGTTTCTTTTCGTGTTGTTTCCAAAACTCCATAGAAGCTTCAAGTAAAGTTGCTACCACTTTACTAGGAGTATGACTTTGACTAGACTATGACTTGACCTGATGACTTCGACTGTGACTTTTTTTTTGTGAACATTTCACACAGCGCCATCTAGCCCCAAACTAAGCAAAGCTTGTACTATGGGAACCAGATAACTGATACAATACTTAGATATTTTTTGTTTGTAAGTACATACATAGAATACAATATAAACACCCAGACATAGAACAAACACCTATGTTCATCACACAAATGTTTGTCCTGGGTGGGAATCGAACCCACAACCCACAGTTCAGAAGACAGGGTTACTACCAACTAAGCTATCGAGCCAGTCGTGACTTGACACATATTTGCGTGAAATATCATTAACATGATAAATTATCAATTACTTGACACTGGCTAAATACACAAAAGTGTGGAGCCAAAACATGAAGAAAAAAAGTAGATGATATTGGCGGAGTTTTCCGATATTTTTATTATTTAGGTCACAACCTAGATTATGCTTTCTAGCATAGATTATAATTTCATTGATATTATTATATTTAATTTAAAAAAAAAACAATTTATGATTTTCATTAGCGTGGCAAAGGCGACGGGTTTAATTCCCGCGGCAGCTTTTTTTGTTCAAACTCTAGTTGCAAATACTTGCTCTGTGTCTGGATGTTGTGGGACCACAGTCCTCGTAGTTCCTAGGTCTAAATATAGGGAATATTATTAATGGTCTAGGAACAACGTATGTGATCGTTAGGCGCTTATCACACGGCACCGCGCACCGCTTCGGCAGGCGGTGAGGCGGAATTCACGTTGCACTGGTCTCTTAGTAATCCGTTGATGCCTAACACGTACACCGCCCGACCGCGCGTTTGAGCGGTGCTCTCGCCGCCACCGCCCCTCCGCGCGGCCGAGCGGTGAGGCGGTGCTTCGCACACGGGGCGCCGCGTAGCCACTCGGAACATAGTGGGAGAAAGACATGCTATAGTTTTAAAAAAAATGGATTCAAGTCGAAAAGTTAAATTCATCCGCGCAGTCGCGTAAACCGCCTCCGCAAACCGCGGCGGCGCGCGGTGTTATATGATAACCGCGTAAGGGTGGATTCGACCAAACTTGGATTTATACACGAGTAACTATACCAGAATAAATCTATTCCACGATATACTCGAGTAATTCATTCTTCGTTTTTCCACGTAATACTAACTTTAGCTACGCTTAGAATTACTATACGCGAATAGCGGAATAAATGATGAACGAATCTATTACCCAGTTAACAATTGTTGTTCTACAACGACACGGTATTCAAGCTTATGTCATATCAACTCGCTTTTGTCGTATTATAGTGTAGGAAAGTACCTAAACGTCAAAATACATGGTCGGACGTCTTTTTTTATCTTTGTCTATTTTGAATTAAAATATTCTCGGAATAACTCTGTTATTCCACCAAAAACGGTAGTCTAGTAATAATAAAAATAATAAAAAAATAATAAATAGTAGAAAATTGTATATTTACCAATGCATTCGCAGGTACCACCGCACAGTTGTTCCTGCGCTGCAAGATATGCACAAGAGAAGAAATCGATGCTTCGTTCCGTATTTTAAAAGTGACACAGCACGTAGGCATTACGATTATATCGCACCAAAACTTTATAATAAGATAGAAGCAACATATAAAATCAGGGCATTAAGCAACTTTCAAATAAAAAGGACAATATTGGAATGGTTAAATTCATATGACTATAAAGATACAGAAGCTATACTAGAATTAACATAATTATACTAATGTAAAAGTACTACATAAATATTTATAAATATATGTATGTATATAAGTATATAATACATAATTCAAAATACGCAATAGCCAAAACTTACATCCTTCTAAACACATATACAATAGAAATAAACTTCAATATTATCTATACACATACACAAACATAATAGTATATTAGAAAATAAGCATTAGTTATACTTTGTATATTTTTTGTATGTAAAAAAAATATAATTTAAAATAATGTTTTACCTTTATAACGTAGTAGACTTTAGTGAAACGAATTATTATGCTTATTAGACTTAATTTTGAGGGTGAACTGCCTCCTGGGCCACAGCTAACGCTTTTCCAGGAGACAGGGTTACATTAAAACTGTATAATGTATATTAAGGCCAAATAAAGGTATTTTCATTTTCATTTCATTTTCAATACTCAAATAGACTTGCTATTCTTAGAATTGTAGATGGTAAAATGTGAAATTGATTTACTCTCGAACAAATTGCGATTTATTCTAAGAATAAAATTTACTCTCGTTTGGTCGAATCCACCCTAATCATTTATTTACATATATTACTTGTTTGTATTTTTCTTATTTCACACATGCACACATCTTCAAACGCAATCAATTCAACAAGTGCGACCTTTCTTTACACTCAAAAGAACTCTTTGCCTTTGTTAGAATTCTTGAGTTAAATTGTTTTTTGTCACAGTTCCTTTGAACAGTGCATCTGTCCTTAGACAGAAAAAACTATAGACGGCGTGTATCTCAGTATTACTTCCACAAGTGAAGGTATAGAGCATATATTAATAGATAAGTATTAAATAAGTTTCTTATTGCTTCTCCTTTAGAGGTGTAATTGAAACTTTGGATCGAAGTTTTCTTTTCTGCATTGTGCTGGATTGCTTGAATTAGCAGTGGGAAAATGAACTTTTTTGAAATTCATTCACTCACTTTGTAATAGAACTGTATTTTTTTACTTTTTAAGTAAGACTTATCAGTATCTATTTTTAATAAATTATTTGAGTTTGTGTGTTTTCCGTACATTCCGTAGACGCGTCTCAAACACTCACACAAACAAAACTGCATTGTTCCATCTAAGACTAAAAGAAATGATAGACAAAGCGTCGTTATAACGCTGTTGTTATTGATGTTGCTTATTTAAAGCTTTTTTTAAGACTTACGTACATTAAAATGTGGCTTTAAAGTAAAAGAATAGGATTTAAAAGAAAAGGAAAGATTCTAAGCAACAATTTAAATAATCACATACTATTTATGCTGGATAAGGCAAATATAAGGCAAATATATTTGTGTAATGTTTCCAATAAACGCCCGGACAAACCATAAAAGAGCTTTGCCGATCCGGATCAAACCGGTATAAACTGGTGAACGATTCAATATACACGGTTGCAAATCCTTACAAGCGATTATCATGTTACTTTATTTGTTACTGTATTGAATGTAGATTTGGATACAGCAGCTAAAAATGTACGTTACTAAACTTACCCATTGTTTTATCACTAGTTGCGCCCCGCGGTTTCACCCGCGGATAAAAAGTATTTTAATTATTTGCTCATCCCACGGGAACATTTCACTTTTCCGGGATAGAATGTAGCCTATATGTTAATCTAGTGTATAAGCTAAGCTATCTTGGAATTTCATCCAAATCCATTCAGCTGTTTGAGCGTGAAGGAGTGACAAACATACACACAAACACACATACAAACTTTCGCCTTTATAATATTAGTGTGAATAGTGTGAATGTGAATATTATTTTGAAAAGGGGGTTTAGCCGATAGTACCATCATCTATATATTTTTCTAGTTATCTTAATATTTCCATTCATGTGCTTTGTCTCTCTTCATTAAAAAAGGTAGTATCAATAAGACAGTATCAATCTAAATATATATAACTCAAAGGTGACTGACTGACTGACATAGTGATCTATCAACGCACAGCCCAAACCACTGGACGGATCGGGCTGAAATTTGGCATGCAGGTAGATGTTATGACGTAGGCATCCGCTATTAAGGATTTTTCGAAATTCCACCCTGAAGAGGGAGAAATGGGTGGTTGAATTATTTTTCCATAGGCCACGCCGCGGGCGAAGCTCGTACATACATAAAATACAATATAACGACCGGTGTGAAGTTGGCAGCCATATTTAGCTGCCATATAATCCGAACAAATTAAGATGGTAATTTTTGTCACGGTAAAAGCTACAAATTTCATGCCTATTTTACAGGGATAACTGCTGAAAAACTAATAACTGAGACCGTGCATTTCCAAAGATAGATAATAATGATTAACAACACTAAAACATCAGCTCATGAGAGAAATAAATAGAAACATTCACCATACCGGCTGCTATAACATTGCGGATCATAAACCCCTGATTTATGAGAAAAAAACGATTGAAACGTAAAGGCGTATAACCTATGTTCCATATCTATGCCTTTTCAGAGCGGAAGAAAGCCTATTTAACCCGAAAATAGTCACTCAAACATGACATGGATTTTTTTACCATGCTCTTTGAACAAGTGTTGGGTGCTGGTGTATTACGATGTCTTATCCCCTGATTTTTGAGAAAAAAACGAATGAAACGTAAAGGTATATAACCTATGTACCATATTTATGCCTTTTCAGAGCGGAAAAAAGCCTACTTAACCCGAAAATAGGCACTCAAACATGACATGGATTTTTTTACGATGCTCTTATCTGGTGAACAAGTGTTGGCTGCTGGTGTATTACGATATCTTATCCCCTGATTTTTGAGAAAAAAATGACTGTAACGTAAAGGTATATCACCTATGTACCATATCTATGCCTTTTCAGAGCGGAAGAAAGCCTACTTAACCCGAAAATAGGCACTCAAACATGACATGGATTTTTTTACGATGCTCTTATCTGGTGAACAAGTGTTGGCTGCTGGTGTATTACGATATCTTATCCCCTGATTTTCGAGAAAAAAATGACGGTAACGTAAAGGTATATAACCTATGTACCATATCTATGCCTTTTCAGAGCGGAAGAAAGCCTACTTAACCCGAAAATAGGCACTCAAACATGACATGGATTTTTTTACCATACTCTTATCTGGTGAACAAGTGTTGGCTGCTGGTGTATTACGATATCTTATCCCCTGATTTTTCAGGAAAAAACGACTGAAACGTAAAGGTATATCACCTATGTACCATATCTATGCCTTTTCAGAGCGGAAGAAAGCCTACTTAACCCGAAAATAGGCACTCAAACATGACATGGATTTTTTTACCATGCTCTTATCTGGTGAACAAGTGTTGGCTGCTGGTGTATTACGATATCTTATCCCCTGATTTTTGAGAAAAAAACGACTGTAACGTGAAGGTATATAACTTACGTACCATATCTATGCCTTTTCAGAGCGGAAGAAAGCCTACTTAACCCGAAAATAGGCACTCAAACATGACATGGATTTTTTTTACCATGCTCTTATCTGGTGAACAAGTGTTGGCTGCTGGTGTATTACGATGTCTTATCCCCTGATTTTTCAGGAAAAAACGACTGAAACGTAAAGGTATATAACCTATGTACCATATCTATGCCTTTTCAGAGCGGAAGAAAGCCTACTTAACCCGAAAATAGGCACTCAAACATGACATGGATTTTTTTACCATGCTCTTTGAACAAGTGTTGGCTGCTGGTGTATTACGATGTCTTATCCCCTGATTTTTCAGGAAAAAACGACTGAAACGTAAAGGTATATAACCTATGTACCATATCTATGCCTTTTCAAAGCGGAAGAAAGCCTGCTTAACCCGAAAATAGGCACTCAAACATGACATGGATTTTTTTAACATGCTCTTATCTGGTGAACAAGTGTTGGCTGCTGGTGTATTACGATATCTTATCCCCTGATTTTTCAGGAAAAAACGACTGAAACGTAAAGGTATATTACCTATGTATCATATCTATGCCTTTTCAGAGCGGAAGAAAGCCTACTTAACCCGAAAATAGGCACTCAAACATGACATGGATTTTTTTACCATGCTCTTATCTGGTGAACAAGTGTTGGCTGCTGGTGTATTACGATATCTTATCCCCTGATTTTTGAGAAAAAAACGACTGTAACGTGAAGGTATATAACTTACGTACCATATCTATGCCTTTTTAGAGCGGAAGAAAGCCTACTTAACCCGAAAATAGGCACTCAAACATGACATGGATTTTTTTACTATGCTCTTATCTGGTGAACAAGTGTTGGCTGCTGGTGTATTACGATATCTTATCCCCTGATTTTCGAGAAAAAATCGACGGTAACGTAAAGGTATATAACCTATGTACCATATCTATGCCTTTTCAGAGCGGAAGAAAGCCTACTTAACCCGAAAATAGGCACTCAAACATGACATGGATTTTTTTACGATGCTCTTATCTGGTGAACAAGTGTTGGCTGCTGGTGTATTACGATGTCTTATCCCCTGATTTTTCAGGAAAAAACGACTGAAACGTAAAGGTATATAACCTATGTACCATATCTATGCCTTTTCAGAGCGGAAGAAAGCCTACTTAACCCGAAAATAGGCACTCAAACATGACATGGATTTTTTTACCATGCTCTTTGAACAAGTGTTGGCTGCTGGTGTATTACGATGTCTTATCCCCTGATTTTTCAGGAAAAAACGACTGAAACGTAAAGGTATATAACCTATGTACCATATCTATGCCTTTTCAAAGCGGAAGAAAGCCTGCTTAACCCGAAAATAGGCACTCAAACATGACATGGATTTTTTTAACATGCTCTTATCTGGTGAACAAGTGTTGGCTGCTGGTGTATTACGATATCTTATCCCCTGATTTTTCAGGAAAAAACGACTGAAACGTAAAGGTATATTACCTATGTATCATATCTATGCCTTTTCAGAGCGGAAGAAAGCCTACTTAACCCGAAAATAGGCACTCAAACATGACATGGATTTTTTTACCATGCTCTTATCTGGTGAACAAGTGTTGGCTGCTGGTGTATTACGATATCTTATCCCCTGATTTTTGAGAAAAAAACGACTGTAACGTGAAGGTATATAACTTACGTACCATATCTATGCCTTTTTAGAGCGGAAGAAAGCCTACTTAACCCGAAAATAGGCACTCAAACATGACATGGATTTTTTTACTATGCTCTTATCTGGTGAACAAGTGTTGGCTGCTGGTGTATTACGATATCTTATCCCCTGATTTTCGAGAAAAAATCGACGGTAACGTAAAGGTATATAACCTATGTACCATATCTATGCCTTTTCAGAGCGGAAGAAAGCCTACTTAACCCGAAAATAGGCACTCAAACATGACATGGATTTTTTTACGATGCTCTTATCTGGTGAACAAGTGTTGGCTGCTGGTGTATTACGATATCTTATCCCCTGATTTTTGAGAAAAAAATGACTGTAACGTAAAGGTATATCACCTATGTACCATATCTATGCCTTTTCAGAGCGGAAGAAAGCCTACTTAACCCGAAAATAGGCACTCAAACATGACATGGATTTTTTTACGATGCTCTTATCTGGTGAACAAGTGTTGGCTGCTGGTGTATTACGATATCTTATCCCCTGATTTTCGAGAAAAAAATGACGGTAACGTAAAGGTATATAACCTATGTACCATATCTATGCCTTTTCAGAGCGGAAGAAAGCCTACTTAACCCGAAAATAGGCACTCAAACATGACATGGATTTTTTTACCATACTCTTATCTGGTGAACAAGTGTTGGCTGCTGGTGTATTACGATATCTTATCCCCTGATTTTTCAGGAAAAAACGACTGAAACGTAAAGGTATATCACCTATGTACCATATCTATGCCTTTTCAGAGCGGAAGAAAGCCTACTTAACCCGAAAATAGGCACTCAAACATGACATGGATTTTTTTACCATGCTCTTATCTGGTGAACAAGTGTTGGCTGCTGGTGTATTACGATATCTTATCCCCTGATTTTCGAGAAAAAAATGACTGTAACGTAAAGGTATATAACCTATGTACCATATCTATGCCTTTTCAGAGCGGAAGAAAGCCTACTTAACCCGAAAATAGGCACTCAAACATGACATGGATTTTTTTTACCATGCTCTTATCTGGTGAACAAGTGTTGGCTGCTGGTGTATTACGATGTCTTATCCCCTGATTTTTCAGGAAAAAACGACTGAAACGTAAAGGTATATAACCTATGTACCATATCTATGCCTTTTCAGAGCGGAAAAAAGCCTACTTAACCCGAAAATAGGCACTCAAACATGACATGGATTTTTTTACCATGCTCTTTGAACAAGTGTTGGCTGCTGGTGTATTACGATGTCTTATCCCCTGATTTTTCAGGAAAAAACGACTGAAACGTAAAGGTATATAACCTATGTACCATATCTATGCCTTTTCAGAGCGGAAGAAAGCCTACTTAACCCGAAAATAGGCACTCAAACATGACATGGATTTTTTTTACCATGCTCTTATCTGGTGAACAAGTGTTGGCTGCTGGTGTATTACGATGTCTTATCCCCTGATTTTTCAGGAAAAAACGACTGAAACGTAAAGGTATATAACCTATGTACCATATCTATGCCTTTTCAAAGCGGAAGAAAGCCTGCTTAACCCGAAAATAGGCACCCAAACATGACATGGATTTTTTTACCATGCTCTTATCTGGTGAACAAGTGTTGGCTGCTGGTGTATTACGATATCTTATCCCCTGATTTTTCAGGAAAAAACGACTGAAACGTAAAGGTATATTACCTATGTATCATATCTATGCCTTTTCAGAGCGGAAGAAAGCCTACTTAACCCGAAAATAGGCACTCAAACATGACATGGATTTTTTTACCATGCTCTTATCTGGTGAACAAGTGTTGGCTGCTGGTGTATTACGATATCTTATCCCCTGATTTTTGAGAAAAAAACGACTGTAACGTGAAGGTATATAACTTACGTACCATATCTATGCCTTTTCAGAGCGGAAGAAAGCCTACTTAACCCGAAAATAGGCACTCAAACATGACATGGATTTTTTTACTATGCTCTTATCTGGTGAACAAGTGTTGGCTGCTGGTGTATTACGATATCTTATCCCCTGATTTTTGAGAAAAAAACGACTGAAACGTGAAGGTATATAACTTACGTACCATATCTATGCCTTTTCAGATCGGAAGAAAGCCTGCTTAACCCGAAAATAGGCACTCAAACATGACATGGATTTTTTTACCATGCTCTTATCTGGTGAACAAGTGTTGGCCGCTGGTGTATTACGATATCTTATCCCCTGATTTTTCAGGAAAAACGAGTGAAACGTAAAGGTATATAACCTATGTACCATATCTTTGCCTTTTCAGAGCGGAAGAAATCCTACTTAACCCGAAAATAGGCACTCAAATATGACATGAATTTTTTTACCATGCTCTTTGAACAAGTGTTGGCTGCTGGTGTATTACGATATCTTATCCCCTGATTTTTCAAGAAAACACGACTGAAACGTAAAGGTATATAACCTATGTACCATATCTATGCCTTTTCAGAGCGGAAGAAAGCCTGCTTAACCCGAAAATAGGCACTCAAACATGACATGGATTTTTTTACCATGCTCTTATCTGGTGAACAAGTGTTGGCTGCTGGTGTATTACGATATCTTATCCCCTGATTTTCGAGAAAAAAACGACTGTAACGTGAAGGTATATAACTTACGTACCATATCTATGCCTTTTCAGAGCGGAAGAAAGCCTACTTAACCCGAAAATAGGCACTCAAACATGACATGAATTTTTTTACCATGCTCTTATCTGGTGAACAAGTGTTGGCTGCTGGTGTATTACGATATCTTATCCCCTGATTTTTCAGGAAAAAACGACTGAAACGTAAAAGTATATAAGTCACGTACCATACCTATGCCTTTTTAGAGCGGAAGAAAGCCTACTTAACCCGAAAATAGGCACTCAAACATGACATGAATTTTTTTACCATGCTCTTTGAACAAGTGTTGGCTGCTGGTGTATTACGATATCTTATCCCCTGATTTTTCAGGAAAAAACGACTGAAACGTAAAGGTATATAACCTACGTACCATATCTATGCCTTTTCAGAGCGGAAGAAAGCCTACTTAACCCGAAAATAGGCACTCAAACATGACATGAATTTTTTTACCATGCTCTTTGAACAAGTGTTGGCTGCTGGTGTATTACGATGTCTTATCCCCTGATTTTTCAAGAAAAAACGACTGAACGACTGGTTAAGCAGGCTTTCTTCCGCTCTGAAAAGGCATAGGTATGGTACGTAGGTGATATACTTTTACGTTTCAGTCGTTTTTTCCTGAAAAATCAGGGGATAAGATATCGTAATACACCAGCAACCAACACTTGTTCAAAGAGCATGGTAAAAAAATTCATGTCATGTTTGAGTGCCTATTTTCGGGTTAAGTAGGCTTTCTTTCGCTCTGAAAAGGCATAGATATGGTACGTTGATTATATATTTTTACGTTTCAGTCGTTTTTTTCTCGAAAATCAGGGGATAAGATATCGTAATACACCAGCAGCCAACACTTGTTCATCAGATAAGAGCATCGTAAAAAAATGCATGTCATGTTTGAGTGCCTATTTTCGGGTTAAGCAGGCTTTCTTCCGCTCTGAAAAGGCATAGATATGGTACGTAGGTTATATACCTTTACGTTTCAGTCGTTTTTCCTGAAAAATCAGGGGATAAGATATCGTAATACACCAGCAGCCAACACTTGTTCACCAGATAAGAGCATCGTAAAAAAATCCATGTCATGTTTGAGTGCCTATTTTCGGGTTAAGCAGGCTTTCTTCCGCTCTGAAAAGGCAAAGATATGGTACGTAGGTTATATACCTTTACGTTTCAGTCGTTTTTTCCTGAAAAATCAGGGGATAAGATATCGTAATACACCAGCAGCCAACACTTGTTCACCAGATAAGAGCATCGTAAAAAAATCCATGTCATGTTTGAGTGCCTATTTTCGGGTTAAGTAGGCTTTCTTTCGCTCTGAAAAGGCATAGATATGGTACGTCGATTATATACCTTTATGTTTCAGTCGTTTTTTCCTGAAAAATCAGGGGATAAGACATCGTAATACACCAGCAGCCAACACTTGTTCAAAGAGCATGGTAAAAAAATTCATGTCTTGTTTGAGTGCCTATTTTCGGGTTAAGCAGGCTTTCTTCCGCTCTGAAAAGGCATAGATATTGTACGTAGCTTATATACCTTTACGTTTCAGTCGTTTTTTCCTGAAAAATCAGGGGATAAGATATCGTAATACACCAGCAGCCAACACTTGTTCACCAGATAAGAGCATTGTAAAAAAATCCATGTCATGTTTGAGTGCCTATTTTCGGGTTAAGTAGGCTTTCTTCCGCTCTGAAAAGGCATAGATATGGTACATAGGTAATATAACTTTACGTTTCAGTCGTTTTTTCCTGAAAAATCAGGGGATAAGATATCGTAATACACCAGCAGCCAACACTTGTTCACCAGATAAGAGCATGGTAAAAAAATCCATGTCATGTTTGAGTGCCTATTTTCGGGTTAAGCAGGCTTTCTTCCGCTCTGAAAAGGCATAGGTATGGTACGTAGGTTATATACCTTTACGTTTCAGTCATTTTTTCCTGAAAAATCGGGGGATAAGACATCGTAATACACCAGCAGCCAACACTTGTTCCAAGAGCATGGTAAAAAAATCCATGTCATGTTTGAGTGCCTATTTTCGGGTTAAGTAGGCTTTCTTCCGCTCTGAAAAGGCATAAATATGGTACATAGGTTATATACCTTTACGTTTCATTCGTTTTTTTCTCAAAAATCAGGGGATAAGATATCGTAATACACCAGCAGCCAACACTTGTTCAAAGAGCATGGTAAAAAAATCCATGTCATGTTTGAGTGCCTATTTTCGGGTTAAGCAGGCTTTCTTCCGCTCTGAAAAGGCATAGGTATGGTACGTAGGTTATATACCTTTACGTTTCAGTCATTTTTTTCTGAAAAATCAGGGGATAAGATATCGTAATACACCAGCAGCCAACACTTGTTCACCAGATAAGAGCATCGTAAAAAAATCCATGTCATGTTTGAGTGCCTATTTTCGGGTTAAGCAGGCTTTCTTCCGCTCTGAAAAGGCATAGATATGGTACGTAAGTTATATACCTTCACGTTACAGTCGTTTTTTTCTCAAAAATCAGTGGATAAGATATCGTAATACACCAGCAGCCAACACTTGTTCACCAGATAAGAGCATGGTAAAAAAATCCATGTCATGTTTGAGTGCCTATTTTCGGGTTAAGTAGGCTTTCTTCCGCTCTGAAAAGGCATAGATATGGTACGTAGGTTATATATTTTTACGTTACAGTCATTTTTTCCTGAAAAATCAGGGGATAAGATATCGTAATACACCAGCAGCCAACACTTGTTCACCAGATAAGAGCATGGTAAAAAAATCCATGTCATGTTTGAGTGCCTATTTTCGGGTTAAGCAGGCTTTCTTCCGCTCTGAAAAGGCATAGGTATGGTACGTAGGTTATATACCTTTACGTTTCAGTCGTTTTTTCCTGAAAAATCAGGGGATAAGACATCGTAATACACCAGCAGCCAACACTTGTTCAAAGAGCATGGTAAAAAAATTCATGTCTTGTTTGAGTGCCTATTTTCGGGTTAAGCAGGCTTTCTTCCGCTCTGAAAAGGCATAGATATGGTACGTAGCTTATATACCTTTACGTTTCAGTCGTTTTTTCCTGAAAAATCAGGGGATAAGATATCGTAATACACCAGCAGCCAACACTTGTTCACCAGATAAGAGCATCGTAAAAAAATCCATGTCATGTTTGAGTGCCTATTTTCGGGTTAAGTAGGCTTTCTTCCGCTCTGAAAAGGCATAGATATGGTACATAGGTAATATAACTTTACGTTTCAGTCGTTTTTTCCTGAAAAATCAGGGGATAAGATATCGTAATACACCAGCAGCCAACACTTGTTCACCAGATAAGAGCATGGTAAAAAAATCCATGTCATGTTTGAGTGCCTATTTTCGGGTTAAGCAGGCTTTCTTCCGCTCTGAAAAGGCATAGGTATGGTACGTAGGTTATATACCTTTACGTTTCAGTCGTTTTTTCCTGAAAAATCGGGGGATAAGACATCGTAATACACCAGCAGCCAACACTTGTTCCAAGAGCATGGTAAAAAAATCCATGTCATGTTTGAGTGCCTATTTTCGGGTTAAGCAGGCTTTCTTCCGCTCTGAAAAGGCATAGGTATGGTACGTAGTTGATATACTTTTACGTTTCAGTCGTTTTTTCCTGAAAAATCAGGGGATAAGACATCGTAATACACCAGCAGCCAACACTTGTTCAAAGAGCATGGTAAAAAAATCCATGTCATGTTTGAGTGCCTATTTTCGGGTTAAGCAGGCTTTCTTTCGCTCTGAAAAGGCATAGGTATGGTACGTAAGTTATATACCTTTACGTTTCAGTCATTTTTTTCTGAAAAATCAGGGGATAAGATATCGTAATACACCAGCAGCCAACACTTGTTCACCAGATAAGAGCATCGTAAAAAAATCCATGTCATGTTTGAGTGCCTATTTTCGGGTTAAGCAGGCTTTCTTCCGCTCTGAAAAGGCATAGATATGGTACGTAAGTTATATACCTTCACGTTACAGTCGTTTTTTTCTCAAAAATCAGTGGATAAGATATCGTAATACACCAGCAGCCAACACTTGTTCACCAGATAAGAGCATAGTAAAAAAATCCATGTCATGTTTGAGTGCCTATTTTCGGGTTAAGTAGGCTTTCTTCCGCTCTGAAAAGGCATAGATATGGTACGTAGGTTATATATTTTTACGTTACAGTCGTTTTTTTCTCAAAAATCAGGGGATAAGATATCGTAATACACCAGCAGCCAACACTTGTTCACCAGATAAGAGCATGGTAAAAAAATCCATGTCATGTTTGAGTGCCTATTTTCGGGTTAAGTAGGCTTTCTTCCGCTCTGAAAAGGCATAGATATGATACATAGGTAATATACCTTTACGTTTCAGTCGTTTATTCCTGAAAAATCAGGGGATAAGATATCGTAATACACCAGCAGCCAACACTTGTTCAAAGAGCATGGTAAAAAAATTCATGTCATATTTGAGTGCCTATTTTCGGGTTAAGCAGGCTTTTTTCCGCACTGAAAATGCATAGATATGGTACGTAAGTTATATACCTTCACGTTACAGTCGTTTTTTTTTTTTTCAAAAATCAGGGGATAAGATATCGTAATACACCAGCAGCCAACACTTGTTCACCAGATAAGAGCATCGTAAAAAAATCCATGTCATGTTTGAGTGCCTATTTTCGGGTTAAGTAGGCTTTCTTCCGCTCTGAAAAGGCATAAATATGGTACATAGGTTATATACCTTTACGTTTCATTCGTTTTTTTCTCAAAAATCAGGGGATAAGATATCGTAATACACCAGCACCCAACACTTGTTCAAAGAGCATGGTAAAAAAATCCATGTCATGTTTGAGTGACTATTTTCGGGTTAAATAGGCTTTCTTCCGCTCTGAAAAGGCATAGATATGGAACATAGGTTATACGCCTTTACGTTTCAATCGTGTTTTTCTCATAAATCAGGGGTTTATGATCCGCAATGTTATAGCAGCCGGTATGGTGAATGTTTCTATTTATTTCTCTCATGAGCTGGTGTTTTAGTGTTGTTAATCATTATTATCTATCTTTGGAAATGCACGGTCTCAGTTATTTGTTTTTCAGCAGTTATCCCTGTAAAATAGGCATGAAATTTGTAGCTTTTACCGTGACAAAAATTACCATCTTAATTTGTTCGGGTTATATGGCAGCTAAATATGGCTGCCAACTTCACACCGGTAATATAACGTCCAACGTATTATCATGATTAATTTTCTAGTACAAAGTCGTTATTCATTACTTTATTTATTTGTTTACCCTAATTAATATTCCGCTTGCGTATCCAACAACCATGAATTATTATTTCTGTTATTATTTGATATAATTATATATCGATTAAAACATAGCCTTGTTGTTCTAGAAACCCATGTATTGGACTAATTGTACCCGTAATGTCTTATTAAAGGTCGTGACATATTGTCCATGATAGATAT
Organism: Ennomos fuscantarius; assembly: GCA_905220475.3. Taxonomy (NCBI): domain Eukaryota; kingdom Metazoa; phylum Arthropoda; class Insecta; order Lepidoptera; family Geometridae; genus Ennomos; species Ennomos fuscantarius. The sequence goes on along the minus strand of HG992050.1, from coordinate 5,166,768 downwards.
ACTACTTAAATATAAATTAAATTCATTATTTGCCTGAACATGGGTACATACAAAGATAATAAAGATAATAATTTGTTTTTTTTTTTTACTTCAAACTTGTCTAGTATTTGACTCCGCTCTCACCTGATGGGAAGTGACGATGCGATCGAAGGTGTAGCATGCTAGCCAAGTAAATACAAAATGTTTGTTTACATTCTACCGGAATGGCATGCAAAAATATTTAAACCTAATAAATACAGAAGATATTTAGCAAGTAACTAAAATAAAAAACGAGTGTGCTTTTTATTTTAGTTACTTGATTATTATTTTACTTCAGTCGTATGGTCTATACGGCTGAAGTAAAAATTTTTTTAGTTTAGCTCCATCTATCGGCCGGTATTACTTTGTTTTTGCTTCGTTTGCTTCTTAACATTAAAGTTAATGTCGCCATCTTGATATTGTAAATTGTCATTTTACCGGACATACCAAATAATCATATTTCTATTTTATTTTGTTGATAATGAAGATCTACCTTAACCACCAACTTTCAATTTCCGTTCGTCTCGCATTCACCAGCTTATTCCCCAAGTCAAGGGTGCGTAAGTTTTACTTTTCTTTTTTTTATGTTAAAGGGAGCAAAATACTTCAATTATTTAACCTAAACATCAATCACATTTTATCTTTAACACTTACCTACTTATGTTAAACAAAATATAAAGTCATTAATAAATATCCCCAGAATTGTATGAATTTAAATTACAGTTTTTGTCACTTAAGTATTTTTTTAATAATAATAGTAGTTTATTTTTATTTATTAATTTAAAATATATACATGAATAATGTTGCCACATCTATATTAATAGTGTTGCCTACAGAAGTTAAACTTAATTCACGTAGATCTCCATTGCCAACATAAAAAAGTTAATAATTTGTATTACGAGTATTATGTTGGTATGTCCGGTAAAACGACAATTTACAATAGTCAAGATGGCGACATTAACATTAAACAAAGCAAAAACAAAGTTATACCGGCCGATAGATGGAGCTAAACTAAAGAAGTTTTACTTCAGTCGTGTGGTCTAAAGCACACGCTTTTTTTTAGACTGTGAATCAGTTCTGAGCAATTTTTCAGTAATCGTGACCTCCTAAAGCATGATCGTAATAAAATAGCTAGCTTAAGAATTAAATTTTGGCGGGAAAACGAGAAAGATCGCTTCACGGCATTGTATTATTTTCCAAAACTTGTTTTATTTTCAGTGTTAGTGCATAAAATTGGTGGCATTTTATTCGATAAGTGCTGGATTACAGGCATGAGTGTGGGAAAGTGGTATAATGATGGTGAAACGTTTATTTGCGTGATGTTTCCAAAACTACATAGAAAGTTATAGTAAAGTGGCCACCACTTTACTAGGACTATAACTTAGACTTGACTATGACTTGACTTGATAACTTGGACTGTGACTTGACACATATCTGCGTGAAATATCATTAACTTGACAAATTATCAATTACTTGGCACTGGCTAAATACAAAAAAGTGTGGAGCCAAAACATTAAAAAAAGACATTATAATAATAATAATAATATGTGTGGACATCTCACACAACGCCATCTAGTCCCAAACTAAGCAAAGCTTGTACTATGGGAACTAGATAACTGATACAATACTTAGATACTTTTTTTTTAAATACATACATAGAATACAATATAACACCCAGACATAGAACAAACACCTATGTTCATCACACAAATGTTTGTCCTGGGTGGGAATCGAACCCAAAACCCATAGGTCAGAAGCCACGGTTACTACCAACTGAGCTATCGGGCCAGTCAATTGGCATTGACCGCTGGTGTAGAATAATACGGGAGAAATAGTACGAGAGCTAAAAATATTTTGGTATTAAAAGCAAATTGCCTAGAATAATGTCTTACCCTTTACACGAAACTCGGCGTGCTCCATTTTGAGTGACGTTGACCTGAAACCAAATTAGAAATTAAAACCAAGGAATGTCAGATTAACAGGCACCCGTGCGTAGATACAATATAGTTTTCAATTTTTATGCAAGACTTGAACATTCTACTGGTGATTTTGCAGTAAATAATTGCGATTTGACTCAACGTTCTTAATTATAACGGCTAAGGAATGGAATGCCCTGCCAGCGTCTGTGTTTCCGGCGAAATATGACCCGGGCGTGTTCAAGAGAAGAGTGAATAGGTATTTACTTGGCTAGCATGCTACACCTTCGATCGCATCGTCACTTCCCATCAGGTGAGAGCGTGGTCAAATGCTAGACAAATATGAAGTAAAAAAAAAAACAGTTTTCAGAGCCGACTCGAACCTCTAACGTTCCATAGTTCATATAGATTGTTTATCAAGGTTAGAAGATTTCAGGGGGTTTTTAACTACTTCTAATTAATGCTCCAAATGTATTTTTGTAGTACGTAATGTTTAGTAGTAGTTGTTACATCATTGTAGTAATTAGTTAGTTGAAGGGCACTTTCCGGTATAAAAAAAAACAATTTCCAGAGGAAAACGAATAAATTAAGGCACCATCAATTATTTTATAAAGATAGTGGTGTCGATTCTGTGTCGTATTCTCTAAAACTGAAGTAAACTTAAAGTATGGCGGTACTCTTCTGATAAAAGGGAAATGAAAAAGACGGAAATATGTTCATTTCGTTCAGCTTTAGATTATGCGACACAGTATAATCGACATCAGTAGCAGTATTAAGACTAAGCACTTCATAAAAGGTTTAGCGTCTGCTTAAACTTAAACGATTACCACAAAGCACATTATAAAGGCTACAGTAGTCCACAATGTAGTATTATAAACAAGAACAGTATCTCAACTCCACACATGGTCATGTTTTAAATTCTAGAATTTATAATCTGTAAATTTTCAATTTTTCTAGGTGGTAGGACTTATCTGCAAAGTTCGTCTAGGTAGGTACCACCGCTTTGCCAGTTATTCTGCCGCCAAGTAGTAGTCCGCAAGCACTACTATGTTCCGGTTTGAAGGGCACTGTAGCTAGTGAAATTACTGGGCAAATGAGACTTATCACCTAATCTCACAGTCTAGTAATGGCATTGCTAGACTGTGCTGATGTCTCAGAATGACGTGCGCAGTGCAGTGTCACGAGAAACTATACTTTAGATTTTCAAGTGTCACTGCAACTGATATGGGCAGTCATGTTGCTTAACATCAGGCAAGCGACTAGCTCGTCATGTCATTTCATAATATTAAAAAAATAAAAATTAAAAATTATGAAAGTTCTAGTATGGTAAGCTCGTCTTAACAAATCACATATACCAGTTTGTACTAAACTTGAATAGCTTCTAAGTACGCACTTATTTCGCTGTGACATACTTGGGCATGCATTGCAGTAGGTGTGTCGTATATACTTATTGAAAAATAACAGTTAAAATATAAAACATTTTTTTTTTTTTTTTTTAAGGTTTTGGCTCTACACTTTTGTGTATTTAGCCAGTGTCAAGTAATTAAGAATTTATCAAGTTAATGATATTTCACGCAAATGTGTGTCAAGTCACAGTCGAAGTCGTCAAGTCATAGTCCAGTCAAAGTCATACTCCTAGTAAAGTGGTGGCAACTTTACTTGAAGCTTCTATGGAGTTTTGGAAACAACACGAAAAGAAACGTTTCACCATCATTATACCATTTTCCCACACTCACGCCTGTAATCCAGCACTTAACGAATAGAATGCCACCAATTTTATGCACTAACACTGAAAATAACACAAGTTTTGGAAAATAATACAATGCGGTGATCTATCTACGATAATCTTTTTCGCGTTCCCGCCAAAACTCCAATAAAACATTTTTTGGAATATTCAAAATAGTTTTTTTTTTAAATAGTTATAAGCAAAGTATTTGCCCACTGTCTCACTTGACGTTAAGCAATGGCATGATCTACAATGGGGCATGCCTTAATTTTGGATATAATTAGATTAAATTAAAATGTTAGCTAAAAATTAGAAAGAAAAATAAATAAACGCCCCTTGTTAGTCTTTTTTTGTGTTTTGGCTCCACACTTTTGTGTATTTAGCCAGTGTCAAGTAATTGATAATTTTCAAGTTAATGATATTTCACGTAAATAATGTGTCAGGTCACAGTCGAAGTCATCAAGTCAAGTCAGAGTCAAGTCATAGTCTAGTCTAGTCAAGTCATGCTCCTAGTAAAGTGGTGGCAACTTTACCAGAAGCTTCTATGGAGTTTTGGAAACAACACAAAAAAAAACGTTTCACCATCATTATACCACTTGACAATGCTTTTGTGGCAAAGATGACATACTGACTATATTACTCTTTGGTGGTATCGACGTTTCATATCATTCATATGGCTTCCTACATGCCCTAGCTGTAGACAAGGAACTAGCGTATTTTGTGATTAAAATTAACAGCCCAATTTTCCTTAAAAATTTATTGAAACTACTTTAAGACAAACTTTTTGACAGCCACTGCGGGAAGTCTTACTTAGCAAAAAGGTAAAGGTCTTATTGGTGACGTCAATGACTGTCATTTGTTATTAAAAATGTATAAGAGTTTTGGCGGGAAAGCGAAAAAGATCGCCTCACCGCATTGTATTATTTTCCAAAACTTGTGTTATTTTCAGTATTAGTGCATAAAATTGGTGGCATTCTATTCGTTAAGTGCTGGATTACAGGCGTGAGTGTGGGAAAATGGTATAATGATGGTGAAACGTTTCATTTCGTCTTGTTTCCAAAACTCCATAGAAGCTTCAAGTAAAGTTGCCACCACTTTACTAGGAGTATGACTTTGACTAGACTATGACTTGATTATGACTTGACTTGATGACTTCGACTGTGACTTGACACATATTTGCGTGAAATATCATTAACTTGATAAATTATCAATTACTTGACACTGGCTAAATACACAAAATTGTGGAGCCAAAACATTAAAAAAAATGTATAAGATGGATTTTTATTGTAAGGATTAGTTTTTAAATCATTGAACTCGCGTCATCGTCACCAAACGCTTTCTATGAGCTATATGTCACAAGTTATTTAGTTTTCATTTCTATTGGCAGTCGCCAAAGATTGTCTCGCACTTTTTTATTATTACACTAGTAGCGCCCCGCAGTTTCACCCGCGGATAAAACGTATTTTAATTATTGGCTCATCCCACAGGAAAATTTCACTTTTCCGGGATCAAATGTAGCCTATGTGTTAATCCGGTGTATAAGCTATCTTAGTACCGAATTTCATCTAAATCCATTCAGCCGTTCGAGCGTGAAGGAGTAACAAACATACACACAAACACACATACAAACTTTCGCCTTTATAATATTAGTGTGATTATAATAAGAACAAGACTAAAAATAAAAAAAATGCTTAATTTCAATTCGTATAGATTTCATAACTATTTTTAGCATAGGTACAATCGTTTTCAGTCAAACTATCTCGTATAGAAACGCAATTAACTTTTCATGTAGCTATAATCTAAATGCCTTATTAATAAACGGGTATTAGTCTCGGATTAGTTACTTCAACTTTTGTCCTTTTTTTGCTACTGGAATATTTATCTGGATCGAAAGAGACAAAAGATGGTGTAACTAGTCTACAGCTAGTTCGCGTTCAAGTGTTCAAAGTAGAGTGAAATTGTTTCTTATAAGTGAGCGTGCTACCTCGTCAATCACATAGTCACTTAACATCAGAAGAAATGTGGTCAAACGCTACCCTTTGCCTAGTATTAAAAAGTCTTGTAGTATACCATTTAGTATTAAAAAGGTCGAATCAACCATTGACCCTGAATTTCCACTCGCACCTTTCTTTTCAAACATAACCTATATTTTGTCCTTAGATCAAAGCAAATAAAAGCGTATCAAATGAAATAGGTGTAATAACTTCTTTGACAGTGATACATTGTGTTTACAGTGATATGGTACAAATAACTGTATTGAACCTCAGACTAAAAGACCACTGGACTGAGCGCTCAGAACTAGACAATACATATAAATAAAAAAAGGGGAGTTTTGGCGGGAAAACGAAAAAGATTGCGTCACCGCATTGTATTATTTTCCAAAACTTGTGTTATTTTCAGTGTTAGTGCATAAAATTGGTGGCATTTTATTCGTTAAGTGCTGGACTACAGGCGTGAGTGGGGGGGAGTGGTATAATGATGGTGAAACTTTTTTTTTCGTGTTGTTCCCAAAACTCCATGGAAGCTTCTGGTAAAGTTGCCACCACTTTACTAGGAGTATGACTTGACTTGATGACTTGGATTGTGACTTGACTTGACATATATGCTACTTAACTCGAGAAATTATCAATTACTTGACACTGGCTAAATACAAAAAAGTGTGGAGCCATACCAACACAAAAAAAAGGATTTGTTAGCATAAATTTACGTTTTAAAGATATGTATTTTTGAAGTATCTGGCAATTTTAGGTAAGTCTCGTTGTTTTTATGTCGATACCAAACAGAATACTGTAGCTCGATTCGATAGGTGTCGTTGGAAACCTACCATTATAACTTATTTAATCCACGACAAAAGTCAAAGTCAGTTTACTGGAAATAGACTACTTTTAGCACTTTAAAAAGTCAACATTAAAATAAAACAATCCAAATTTTTGTTTTGAGCAAATAATAATCAAAGTGCTTTTTTTTTGTTTTGGCTTCACATTTTTTGTATTTAGTGTCAAGTAATTAAAGTGCTTAATTTGACTACCAATGCTAATGACACAACTACTTTTTTATTTAATTGCTAGCTTACGTCTGACAGCTAGGCCGATTACCGATCTGCGGCGTATTTTATTACTAGTTGCGCCCCGCGGTTTCACCAGCGGATAAAAAGTAATTTAATTATTTGCTCATCCCACAGGAACATTCCGGAATAAAATGTAGCCTTTATGTTAATCCAGTGTATAAGCTATCTTGGTACCGAATTTCATCTAAATCCATTTAGCCGCTTGAGCGTGAAAGAGGAACAAACATACACACATACACGCATACAAACTTTCGCCTTTATAATATTAGTGTGAAGACGTTGCTTCTGATCGCTGGTCAAAAATAATACGAGTATGATATTGCTATTTCATTTCTTAAGCTTGAATTTCTAGTTCTGAGCGCTGGCTCTATATTTTTCTTCTATTCTAAGTATTTATTAAGACTTCTGATAAGTAGGTGGGAAGTACCAAACTACATAAAGATATATATGTATAAAAATACAAAATCTTATTTACATTCATGTGTTTTGTCTCTTTTCATTTAAGAAAGGTTATATCAATAAGACGGTATCAATCTAAATATATATAACTCAAAGGTGACTGACTGACTGACATAGTGATCTATCAACGCACAGCCCAAACCTCTGGACGGATCGGGCTGAAATTTGGCATGCAGGTAGATGTTATGACGTAGACATCCGTTAAGAAAGGATTTTTCGAAATTTCATCCTTAAGAGGGTGAAATGGGTGGTTAAATTATTTTCCAATAGGCCACGCCGCAAAAGCTCGTGGAAAATATCGGACTTAATGCAATACGCACCTTAGGTTGGACTTCTAGGCTGATCCATTAGAATGTCGTTGGTGCAGGGTTGATCAGGATTTTTGTGGCTCTTACGGAACCCACAGGAAGAGATGGGTGGTTCAATTCTTACGACCACACGAAAAATAATTCGTTCGATATTACTTTTTTTAAATTTTTTTTTTATATTAGTAAATGATGTGATGAGCTAGTCGTTCACCTGATGTTAAGCGACACGGCCACTCATAACAGAACAGTGTCACTCGAAACTCTAAAATATAAAGTTTTGTGTGACACTGCACTGCACACATCATCCTGAGACATCAGCACAGTCTGGTAATAAGATTACTCGACTGTGAGATCAGATGATAAAGTCTCAATTGCCCAGTAATGTCACTAGCTACAGTGCCGTTCAAACCGGAACACAGTAGTGCTTGCACACTACTGCTTGGCGGCAGAATAACTGGCAAAGCGGTGGTACCTACTACTAGTGGTACTAGATGAACTTTGCAGAAAAGTCCTACCACCTAGTAAAACTATACACTAACTACTATATACTAAAATAAAATATAAAAAATATTTAAATAAAGCGTTCCTGCGGTTCGGACTTGGCCGCTACTTTTACTTTTCTTTGATAGGGGCAAATGAGATAACCCGAGTCAGTAAGCAAAATAAAAAGAGGCGGTGACTTACTTTTGGGGTCGAAAATGTTAAATCATTATTAACTTCATGAAAAAGGTAGGGAATTGGAGGTCACAAAGTTTTAATGAGTCAAAATGTATTGTTAAGGTATTTATACTTTTAAAAACTATGCTAAATTTATATAAATCTGTACTAATATTATAAAGAGGAGAGATTTTTATGTAAGTATGTTTGTAACGTATTGGCTCAAAAAGTACTGGACTGATTTAAAAAATTCTTTCACAGTTTAAATGCTACATTACCATTAATATAGGCTTTAATTACATTTAACTTTGTTTGGATACCGTCACCAGATTGCAAGAAGAAATAAAAAATAAAATAATTATCAAAAATAAATAAAAATGATCATACAACCCTCATCTACCTGATTTTGAAGCAACTGTTTTTTCTTGAATAAAGAAAATTTAGTTTTCAAACAATAGATATGCATTATTAGAAATTTTAATTAAAAAATTGAATTTTGTATTTTTTTTAAATCTGCATTTCCACAGACTCCGTGCTTTGTGTTAAATTATTTTTATATTTATAAATTTAGCCTATTATTAACATGAACAATACAAATGACTTTTTGTATTAATTATATATTAATTTGGATGGTAAATTTATTCAAATTCATTTTAGGACGTTATTTTAATTTTAAAACAAACAATTTATTATCTTGCGAAATAGGTAATACAAAAAATTGTGGTCTTATTCTAATGTAATGTAATAATATAGTCTCTCTATTTCCGTCGTTAAGACATGCAAGCATTTAGATTTGTCAAAAATCCAATATTTTATTAATATTTTGAATTTGTATTTTGTAAATTAATATTACTTTTGATAGATTTTTATGTCACTTGCACGAGACTTTAAATTTTACACATCTCTCCCCATTTGTATCCTCTACGGGGGTGAATAAGACTTTTTTATTTATTAAATCTTATTTCATTATATATTTAACCATAATTTAAAAAGAAAAAAATAATCTCATCTTTAAAAATGCTACGAAATCCGGATTTGTTTTCTATATTTCATTCCTGCTTTCCTTTTTAGGTTTGTTTGTTGATAAACCATAAATTAATAATAAAAATCACATAATACTCACTGGAACTGGACCTGTAACTGCAGCTAGCACTGTATGCAATTAAATTCAATGCTTGCGAACCGGAAACAGTTCGTATACAGGGTGGCGTTACACTGTCGCGTCTTTAGTTAGTTTAACGTTTATATAGGGGTTGGTGCGCGGCAGAGCGTGGAGTAGTTGACAAGCGAAGCGGGAGCGTAGGCGGTAGCGGAATGAAAAGTGAGTATGCGTCATGTGAATAAAAGGAGGCAGGTTTTTACCTGCATCCTTTTCTTCTTATTTTATCTTTTCTTGAAAATGGTCTACTAAAATTAGGCGCAATGTCGTAATTGCGTAATTTTCTGTCTGACAGAAAAAGACAGCTATTTGCGTCTTGAAAGACAAGAAGAGAGCAATGCAATGTTTTTGACTAACTAGTAAAATCCTAGAATTATCTCTTGGTATATACATTCAGCGGTAGCCCGTGAGACTGTCAAATCGATGCCAGGTTCAAATCAACTTTAATGCTTCTTCAAGCTATGTTTGCTGAGTGCTAATTACGTTAAGTGAAACAAAAAAATTGTGGAAGCCGGCGTTTTAGAGAATCACAAAATTGGAAACAAAATGAATTGTGGCTTACATTTCTCCATGTGATAGTAGGCCCGTGTCCAACAGTGGGAACGTTGGACTGATCACGATACGTTTTATGTATGTTTTAATACAAAACCAGGAAGAGTAAAAGAAAATTCAAGGAATTCATTAATGTAGGAAATGTTAGAAAAGTAATAAGAATATTGGTTATTAGAGAAATAAAGGCGATTTGCCAGTATACCTCATTATACATTGCGTCCCAAAATCTTGTACTACAAAATCGCTATCGCTTATACACTAAGCACACAAACAGCTGGAGGACAGTTTATACTGGAAAAATGTTCGAGCTACATTTTTAATAGTTTTTCCGGGTGGACTTCTTAAAGATCTTATCTGTAAATATTATATTAATACCATTCAAACGTACTTGATGTATAATAAATATGTTTACATTAGCTCATTTCTAAGACTGTACTGTTAATTAGTTATTAATTAATGATATCTGATCGATTACCTACGTCCTGACTGACTGACTTATTATATCAACGCACAGCCTAAACCGCTGGTCCTAGAGACTTGAAATTTGGAGGGTGTGTTCTTTGTAAAGTGTAGAAAGGATTTTACGAAATTCTACCATTAAGAGGGTGAATTGAGTGGTTGAATTATGTATGAAAAATTTCTTCTTCGTTTCCTATAGGCTACGCGGGCGAAGCCGTAGGCAGAAGCAAGTCTAAGTATAACATGAAAACATGAATGGGAAAACAGTTATAAAGTTAGTCATTATAAACCTTTAATCAGATGGAAAGGTGGAAGGACTTTTCTGCAAAGTTCGTCTAGGTAGGTACCACCGCTTTGGCAGTTATTCTGCCGCCAAACAGTACTGTGCAAGCACTACTGTGTTCCGGTTTGAAGGGCAATATAGCTAGTGAAATTACTGGGCAAATGAGACTTCATGATCTGATCTCACAGTCAAGTAATCTCATTACCAGACTGTGCTGATGTCTCAGGATGATGTGCGCAGTGCAGTCATGCGAAACTTTACATGTTGGAGTTCCGAGTGACACTGTTCTGTTATGGGCGGCCGTGTCACTTAACATCAGGTGAACGACTAGCTCGTCACATCATTTAATAACATAAAAAAACCTTTAGGAGACAAATAAGGACAAACAAAAAGAAATTATTACAGAATGGTTTCTAGTGTTAGGATTTTGATAAAACGTAGCCGTGGGTACCCATAATAATCCGCTAAAACTTAATGCTTAGTATATGATCTGTAATCTTTATATATTCTGTGGTTTTAAGTCGGTGTATCATTTTCGATATACTGTGGTAGAAAAATGTAAAATAAGGAGGGTACGAAGAGTTTTGGCGGGAAAACGAAAAAGATCGTGTTGCCGAATTGTATTATTTTCCAAACCTTGTGTTATGCAATTGTTTTCAAAGTGTTATGGCAACTTTACTTGAAGCTTCTAATGAGTTTTGGAAACAACACGAAAATAAACGTTTCACCATCATTATAACATTTTCTCACACTCACGCCTGTAATCCAGCACTAAACGAATAGAATGCCACCAATTTTATGAACTAACACTGAAAATAACACAAGTTTTGGAAAATATACAATGCGGTGACGCAATCTTTTTCGCTTTTCCGCCAAAAAACCCTATGTCTAAGTCATTAATAAGCCTAGCTATTCAACGAGGGAATGTTGCCAGTTTTTTGGGTACGCTTCCCGCAGAAGGTGATCTAAATTCTGTGGTTTATTTATCACCCTTTTTCACCTACATAATTATTATATTACTTTTTCTACATGCATAGATGTAAAATAAAAAGTTATTAATAATAGGTCTTTACCTATGAAATTGCCGTAATGCAGTACAGACTTTTTCAAACAAAAAAAAGTTTTGATTGGCTATGAATTCTAAATACAAATTAATTTTGTTTTAAAAATATGACATTCTATTTACAATATAAGTCTTTTGTTTATTGATTAGCGTTGTATTTTCATTACATTTCAACATTATTCCTCATAATGGATACTTTGAAATTTCGTGTAATTATGGAATATGAGTTCCGTCGTGGCACCAACGCGGCACAAACGACACGTAACATCAACGACGTTTACGGAGAGAACTGTACAAACGAACGTACATCCCGTTATTGGTTTGCTCGGTTCCGTTCTGGGAATTTTGACTTGAAAAATGAACCTCGTGGTCGTCCGGAAACTTTGGTCAACAACGATGAATTAAAGGCGATTGTGGAAACTGATGAATCTCAATCTACAGCTGAGCTGGCAGCAGCTTTTGATGTTAGCATCAAAACAATATTGGTCCATTTGCGACAGATTGGCAAGATAAAAAAGCTTGATAGATGGGTGCCCCACGAACTTAACGATCGCCAGCGCAACGTACGCGTCGAGACTTGCATTGCGCTGCTTAACAGGCACAGAAATGAAGGAATTTTGAACCGAATTGTTACGTGCGACGAAAAATGGATTCTTTTTGACAATCGAAAGCGCTCAGCAAGTTGGTTAGATCCTGGTTCGGTACCAAAGCAATGTGCAAAACGAAAAATTACCCCTAGAAAGGTGATGGTCACAGTTTGGTGGTCTAGTGCTGGTGTGATTCATCATAGCTTTTTACAAAACGGCGAGAGCATTACTGCAGATGTGTACATTGAAGAACTGACCACAATGATGGCGAAACTCGCACGTCTGCAACCAGCTTTGGTCAATCGATCGTCTCCACTGCTACTTCACGACAACGCGCGACCCCATACTGCACAACAGACCGTCTCTAAGCTGCATGAGTTGGGTTTGGAAACTCTCCCTCTTCCGCCATACTCACCAGATCTTTCGCCTACCGACTATTACTTTTTCCAAAATTTGGACAACTTTTTAGCGGGAAAAAAATTCAATTCCCGAGAGGCAGTACAAAACGCCTTTGAAGAGTTTGTTGTCTCCCGTCCTGCTGATTTTTTCAAGAAGGGCATCCATAAACTGCCACAGCGTTGGCAAAGATGCATTGATTGAAGGGGTGATTACTTTGAATAAAAGAAATAAATAAGTTCGAAAAAAAAATACTTTAACTTTTTTCAAACAAAACGGCAATTTCATAGGTAAAGACCAATAGTAACAAAAAAAAAATGGATTTATAAAAATAAAGTACTTCTATCAAAAAAAAACTACGCACGTGATAAAATATATATAAAAACAAACAAATCATATTGAACAGGATCAATTATTTCTAAAGTAAGTGATTAAATGTATTAATAAGCTAATATTTATGGAGAAAGATGACCTTCGTAGATTATAAATATAATGGTTTTCAAATATAATATGACGATGTTACGAATCGCTTTACAATGAATCATTCTCCTGCGTGTATTCTGCGAGCTCCAGTTTTAAGGGGGTAAGGTTAGGTTTTAAGGGGGTAAGGTTAGGTTTTAAGGGGGTAAGGTTAGGTTTTAAGGGGGTAAGGTCAGGTTTTAAGGGGGTAAGGTTAGGTTTTAAGGTAAATTTACGGGTTTTTTTTTTCTTTTACAAAATAGTCACTCATTGCTTTTAAGACTCAAATTAAGCACTTCTATCTCTCTAGTTTGACTTCGAAATAAACCTTCATTGTTTCCTTAGTATTTGTATATTATGTATTATTTGTGTATGTTTATGTATAGTAGTATTGTATTTTAAGTAGTATATAATTTTATATTTGTCTTAGTATTTATGTACACAGTAACTTTTTAGCACCACCATCCTTGCTCGTTGATCTATCTCTGTCCATCCAAAGGTTGTCTGGAAGAGATCGCTTTTTAGCGATAAGACCGCCCATTGTTACCTACTCATTAGTTATTTCCTGGTTTTGTATTTGTTGCCTTGGTGTCAATAAAGAGTTTATCTATCTATCTATCTATCTGTTGATTAAGTTAAACAGGCGATATTACAATCACACTAATATTATAAAGGCCCGGATTGACTGGCCCGATAGCTCAGTTGGTAGTAGCCCTGCCTTCTGAGCTGTGGGTTGTGGGTTCGATTCCCACTCAGGACAAACATTAGTGTGATGAACATAGGTGTTTGTTCTGTGTCTGGGTGTCATATTGTATTCTATGTATGTATTTACAAACAAAAAAGTATCTAAGTATGTGTACGTAGTACGTGATGACGCAGAAGGAGGCCGCGGAGCGGGTCAGAGAGGAGGCCGCTGGAGTTGACCCGCTCCGGCGCAGACGAGTGGGAGGGAGGAGGAGGCGTTACGCGCACCTCTTCCCACCCCCGTAGTGGGGCCACTGGTGGAGAGTCGGGGGACTCCGCCGGCTTGCACGGCTCCACACATCTGGTGGGTGATCTTGGTGAGCAAGGTCACCCATCCATTGGCGCGGAGAGGCCCGAAAGGGCCTGCCGCCGGGGGCGAGCTGGCTGGACTGCAGTCGCGACCCCTTCTCACCCCGGTACGGCGGACGAGGGCTCACGGGGGGGCTTTAGTCGGTTCGAGTCGAGTTCGAGTGGGTGGTGCGAGGGCATTTTCCATTTTCAGTGCGTGGGGTGGTGCGAGGGCATTTCCCCCCCTCAAAAAAAAAAAGATGTCCACACATATTATTATTATTATTATTATTAAAGGCGAAAGTTTGTATGTGTGTATGTTTGTTACTTCTTCACGCTCAAACGGCTGAATGGATTTGGATGAAATTCGGTACCAAGATAGCTTAAACTCTAGATTAAAATAAAGGCTATTTTATCCGGGAAAAGTGAAATTTTCCCGTGGGATGAGTAAATAATTAAAATACTTTTTATCCGCTGGTGAAACCGCGGGGCGCAACTCGTAAAAAATATAAATATTGACAGCCCCTGTGGTGTGGTGATTGAGCAAGTTGGCTCATAACCTAGAGGACCATGGTCCTCGTAGTTCCGAATCCTACTTAGGGTCCAGGATCTATGTATGTGATCGTAGGGCGTTATTATTATTATTATTATTATTGATTTCGGAGGTGTTATCTTTACAGCATTTGTTTTTATGATAATGGATGATATGACGAGCTAGTTATTCGCCTGATGTTAAGCGATACGACTATCTAAATCAGTTATAATGTCACTCGGAACTCTAAAGTATAGTTTCGTGACACTGCACTGCGCACGTCATAAAGTTTCATTTGCCCAGTGATTTCAATAGCTACAGTGCCCGTTATTCTGCCGCCAAGAAGTAGTGCGCAAGCACTACTGTGTTCCGGCTTAAAGGACAATGTAGCTATTAGTTAAATTACTGGGTAGATGAGACTTTATGATCTGATCTCTTATTGCCAGACTGCACTGATGTCTCAGGATGATTTGCGCAGTGCAGTGTCACGCAATTTTGGAGTTCCGAGTGACGCTGTTCTGTTATGGGTGGTCGACTAACGACCAGGTGAACGACTATATCCTCACATAAAAAAAAAGTTGTGCTAAATCGAAGTCAATTGAAGCTATCGTCAATCCTAGTCGAGACCTACACTGCGTCTTCCAATTCGCAATTCGAGAACGTTTCTTCGGTTCACAGTTTTGTTGTAATCATACCAATTATTGCCAGCATTGTGGGCACTTTTCCCTCCACCAACGGATTATTATAAGGTTTTTTTTTTTTAATCTACCTAAGTCTTTAGTTTAGTGTAGTTTATGTGTGAATTGTACCCATGAAACACTAAAAATTGCAAAATTTTCGAATAATATGTTACAACGAGCTTCTGCCCGCAGCTTCGCCCGCGGCGTGGCATATGGGAAAATAATTCAACCACCCATTTTACCTTCTTAAGGGTGGAATTTCGAAAAATCCTTTCTTAGTGGATGCCTACGTCATAACACCTACCTGCATGCCAAATTTCAGCTCGATCCGTCGAGTGGTTTGGGCTGTGCGTTGATAGATCACTATGTCAGTCAGTCACCTTTGAGTTTATATTTAGATATCCTACTAAGCATGTCAACACAAAAATTTTGAAGTAAAACTTCTTTACGCACCCTTGACTTCGGGAGAAGTTGAAGTTGGTTCACGTAGATCTCCATTGCCAACATAACAAAGTTAAAAATTTGTATTATCATATTGGTATTTGCGGTAAAATGACAATTTACAATTGAAGGGTTGAGAATAAAAAGGATTTAACTGACAAATTGACACAGTTTCGAGAAAATTGACTTTAAACGTCAACGGTGTCATTTTAATGTAGAGTGCTTATAAGGTAATAGAAAAGGTTTATGTAAGTTTCTGTAGCTTGAAAATGTTTTAATTCTATTTTAAATACTAAATATAGTACTAATTCATACAATTACGGTAAAAATATAATGTAATTAAATAAATATAATAATGTTTATATGCTAAGCGAGCTGTATTCCTGTGACAGATAAACCGTTTTTAGACTCAAAATCTCGAGATTTAAGCCTCATTTCGGTATTTTGAGAATGTATTATTATTGAAGATAATTTCACGCTGAATCCAACGATACCCATAAGTCATTTTGTGAAAAAAATCAGTTAAATCCTTTTTGTTCTCACCCTTCAATTGTCAATATGGCGACATTAACATTTAACAAAGCAAAAACAAAGTTATACCGGACTATAGATGGAGCTAAACTAAAGAAGTTTTACTTCTGCTTTGTGCAGAAGTGCAGACGTAAACAAACAAAAACGAGCAAAGCACTCTTTTTTTGGTGATTATTATAAACGTGTCATATTTGCAGCTAATAATCATAATTCTCAATGTAATAGCTAATTGATCATTTTAATAGCTCTTCCGCCTGGTAATTTGTGTAATACGTAGCTATTACATGATTTTAATTAAATTATTGTCAATAAAAATGTATTAATGTGGCGGACACTCAATTTGGACATAGCGCCATTACTAGCTATAGTGTCAGAGTACCATCGGGTTCCGTGAAATTTTTAATTCTATTGCCTTTTTTCTTTTTTTTGAGAGAGGGAAATGCCCCTGCACCCCCCCTCCTCTATACCCCATACCACCACTGCCACCATGGGGGTGGTGGCAAGGGGTATGGAAGGGGGGTGCGAGGACATTTCCCACCTCAAAAAAAAATCACACGTGGAACTCTAGCCCACTAAAACCCCCCGTGAGCCCTCGTCCGCCGTACCGGGGGCGAGAAGGGGTCGCGACTGCAGTCCAGCCAACTCGCTCCCCGTTGATTCAATTGCTTTGGCTAACCTAACCTAACCATAAGGGAGTTTGCCATAATCGGTACACTTAGCAGGTGGCTTGGTGCAGAAGATTTTAATATACCGATGAGAATGTTCTTGCATTCCCTGGATGTTTCCTTATCCATCTCTTACAGCATCCACGGGAAGAAATGGGCGGTCTTATTATCAAATATTTATACTAGGTGGTAGGACTTTGTTGCAAAGTTCGTCTAGGTAGGTACCACCGCTTTGCCAGTTATTCTGCCGCCAAGCAGTAGTGCGCAAGCACTGCTGTGTTCCGGTTTGAAGGGCACTGTAGCTAGTGAAATTACTGGGCAAATGAGACTTTATGATCTGATCTCACAGTTTAGTAATCTTATTACTAGATAGTGCTGATGTCTCTGGATGACGTGCGCAGTGCAGTGTCACGCGAACCTCTATACTTTAGAGTTCCGAGTGACACTGCAGCTGGTATGGGCAGCCGTGTCGCTTAACATCAGGCGAACGGCTAGCTCGTCACGTCATTCCTTAACATAAAAAAAAAATTATCAAATAGAACTATTTCTACTTCACTTCTCTTCACTTTAGCTGAGATAATAAAGGCTCTGTTTATACCATAAAATACTATTTTTTTACCGTCGTAAGTATGACAAATTTACTACAACTATTACTGTACTAATTATTATATATTATATATTATACTTATTATTAATAGTTATGATGACTAACATCAGTTTCTATAAAATTATATGACAATTTTGTAAAATTAATAACGGCTAAACTCACCTCAATTAAAAGGAAACGTCAAAAAAATAGTGACACTGTAACTGATATGGGCAGCCGTGTCGCTTAACATCAGGTGAACGACTAGCTCGTCATGTCATTCCTTAACATAAAAAGACTCCATCCAAGATTGAATCACAAACAAGCCTCCTTGGATGTCATTTTTATCATATTTCCGGTGATATCTATGTGGCCGGTATTTCACAGCCTTATTAATAAACATAATAGACTAGTTACACCATCTTTTGTCTCTTTCGATCCAGCTAAATATTCCAGTAGCAAAAAAAGGACAAAAGGTGAAGTAACTAATCCAAGACCCGTTTATTAATAAGGCTGTCAGAGTTCAGAGTGACACTGAAACAGCTATGGGCGGCCGTGTCGCTTAACATCAAGCGAATGACTAACCTGCCACGTGATAATATAAAAAAATACCTTCTCAGTGGAACAGTTACAAGAACTCACAGAATTTTACGATATTATTGTAATTTTTTCTCAAACACGGTAGCGTTTAAAAGAAAATACACACAATAGTAATTTCCATAATCAATTATTTTTTGTTCGCTAATTCTTTAGACTGACAATAAAAGTGATTGGCACTAAATCTAAATGGATTCAATCTAGGCTTTAACAGTTTGGCTTGTCATACCTTTTTTTGATTATTTTCGTGATTATCTACATTCATTTTTTTGGATTTCTGTGACTGTCAAGGTCGAATAAAGGTTGTCGACATTTTGAAGGTCGTATGGCGCATGCAACAACAAAAATCATCAAAACATAGCTTAATTAAGTCATCGTAATTTTTTCCGTTCACGTAATAGGATGACTTGACTAAGACTATAGGTAAACAATATACAGGTTGTGTCCTAGGAATAAGTGTCAAACGAAAGTCCATAGGTAGATCAATCAATTTAATATATAGCTCAGTTGGTAGTAGCCCTAGCTTCTGAACTGTGGGTTGTGGGGTCCATTCCCACCGAGGAACAAACATTTATGTGATGAACATAGGTGTTTGTTTTGTATCTGGGTGTTATATTGTATTCTATGTATTCAAACAAAAAGTATCTAAGTGTTGTATCAGTTATCTGGTTCCCATAGTACAAGCTTTGCTTATTTTTGGGCTAGATGGCGTTGTGTGAGATGTCCACACATCGAGAGCGAGTTGGCTGGACTGCAGTCGCGACCCCTTCTCGCCGCAGTACGGCGGACGAGGGCTCACGGGGGGGTTTTAGTGGGTTCGAGTCCCACATACCCCCTGCCACCACTGGGGTAGTGGCAGAGAAGTGAGAGGGCATTTCCCCCCCTAAAAAAAAGATGTCCACACATATTCTTATTATTATTTAATGGATCTTAATCTGATGATCTCTGTCAAAGTTAATAAGCTATTAATATGTTATAACTTTTTGCTGCGTAATAACACAAAAATGTATTTAGGAAATAGTTTGGCATTTACTCATAACCATTATTGTGTATTCTTGTTTTAAATGTTACGATTAATGTACCGTTATGACAAAAAATATTTTTTTAATAATTATATAGTTGTGCTGCGAATTCATTACTTGTAATTTTTTACATCCGTTTTGGTTAATTTTATAGTGCGAACAGCCAATGAGTGGAAGTTGTCGGTGTCCTTGTTTCCTATAATCTGGGAGTTTAGAAGTGAATAGGTATTTTTAGAGCTATTGTATATAAATATTTATAGCTTTACTAGGTGGTAGGACTTTGTTGCAAAGTTCGTCTAGGTAGGTACCACCGCTTTGCCAGTTATGCTGCCGCCAAGCAGTAGTGTGCAACTGCTGTGCACTACTGTGTTCCGGTTTGAAGGGCATTGTAGCTAGTGAAATTACTGAGCAATTGAGACTTTATGATCTGATCTCACAGTTGAGTAATCTTATTACTAGACTGTGCTGATGTCTCAGAATGATGTGCGCAGTGCAGTGTCGCGCGAAACTCTGTGTTTTAGTTCCGAGTGACACTGTTCTGTTATGGGCGGCCGTGGCGCTTAACACCAGGCGAACGACTAGCTCGTCACATCATTCATTAACATAAAAAAGCTATAGTATTATATATACAAGGTGGAATTTAATTGGTTCTTTTCCTTTAAAGTATGTATCTAGTCCATGCTATAGAACGCTCTCACATCACTAAATAAAAATAGTACTTATGAAATAAAACTTGAATCTAGGTATTATCAAATTCCTGCAAATTTAAATTCTAAAGAAAAGTCTTGCGACATTGAACAAATCAGGTTTTTTATTGCCTACGACACATTTACAAAGCACTCGGCTGGTGCCCGCGCCGTGTGTACCGTTAAATAGACATTTCGGCTGTCATGCAGTTATTTTAGGAGGCACTAAATACTAAAACAAAACCATTTTTTTTTAATTGGACCTTTTACGAATATTCTATAGCATGATCTGAGTACATACATTTAAGGAAAAGAGCAAATTCAATTCCATCGTGTATAGCTATTGTATTGTATTGTCGTAATTTCCATAAGATGACACAGTGGTCAAATGATTTGTCTAAAAACAAAAGCGTGTGTAGACCACACGACTGAAGTAAAACTTATATACGAAACGACAACTCTCTCTTTCTATCTTCACTAACTTATATCTCCCTCTCAACTTCCGTTTGCCTCGACCGATCAATTTGCTTGTCGTAAGCGCCGCGCTGAAGTTCAGACTGAATTGATATTTACGTCTACAAGTCAAGGTCAATGTTTGTTTGTACAGATTTTGACCAGCTTATTTTGCCATACTCTTCGCCTGTGAAGCCTGACGAACATTTTTATTTGCGACATCTTACGACATTTTATAGAAGTAAAAGGTGCCTCCTTGTTTTGGTTTACTGTATCTTTCTTGATTGTCTTGAGAGTGTAAGCTAGAACGTTATAAGTTCCAAGAAATATCGACAGATGGCGCAAATATAAATTTTAGCACTAACAGCCGTTCGAAGTCGGACTGCACCTCAAAGGCTTATATCCTAACTATGATCTGTATATTCTAAATTTGATATTTTTATGGACCTAGATGTCTATCTGTTACGACAAAATTCTCTCGGGACAGCTAAAATAGAACATAAAAGTAACCCTGTGTTGATTTTGGTAGTGTAATCAACTTGTGTGCAAAGTTTTTATCCAAATCAGCTCAGTGGTTTCGACGTGAAAGCTATATGTTCACTTCTCAATCTATGCTACGTCACCAACCTTTCTAGGGCTAATGGGCTGTGTCTCTACCGATCTTTACAGCGTCACCAGGTGCGAGGGCAGGCGCTTAAGGCGCCCAGCCGTCAATAGTGGGAGGCAACTTGCTCAAAAGGGTGCGAGCCTCTGGGCCGTTGCCGAGATAAGAGGATCGAGAAGACTACGTCCACTGGAAGAGTGGACCCTATTGAAAGTCGCGACCGTTCTAGCTAACCTACGGGGGGTACGTCGACCTCACCAGCGGAGTCCTAAGCATTCGGGTGTTTGCTCCGAATTACTAAGACGGCAATTTTACTCGGATCACATTTTAAGTCAATTATAATGTAGCATTTTAAGGTCCGTATTACAGAATAATGCTCAGTCATCGATCGGTGCTCAAGCAGAGATTTCATTCATAAAGTGATCAATTAGTGAATGAAATCTCTGCTTGAGCACCGATCGATGACTAATCATCGTTCTGTAATACGGACCTTAGTTCGTACCTTCATAAAAATCTGCGTCAAGGGTATGTTTATTGAACTATTATATCGTCAAAATATACAAACTAGGCAGGATGGTCGCAAGGCCTCAATAATTACTAACATTACCAACTACACAAGTTAGCGTACCGTAAAGGGTCAAGGTAATTGACAGCCTCTATGGTTTGGTGGTTGAGCAGGTCGGTTAAAAATCCGGAGGCAGCGGGTTCAATTCCCGCGGCAGGACAAGTATTTGTGCACAGAAAAAAAACGCATATACTTGTTCTGCGTCTGGGTGTTGTGGGACCATAGTCCTCGTAGTTCCTGGGTCCTTAGACACAGGGAATCCTAGTTAGAGTCCAGGATCTACGTATGTGATCGTTGGGTGTTATTATTATATAATTATTACTATATTCTATGTGTTAAATATTCTACCTATAGTTAAAAGAAAATACCACATTTTTCGTCTGCCCATAACTTCCATTTAAGACGGACTTAAGACGAATGATCTAAATAAATAAAAATGAAATGCTGTTCCTTGGTAAACGCATCGTTGGAGAACGGTTAGCCCGACTGGCCCGATAGCTCAGTTGGTAGTATCCCTGCCTTCTGAACTGGAGGTTGTGGGTTCGATTCCCACCCAGGACAAACATTTGTGTGATGAGATGTTTGTTCTGTGTCTGGGTGTTTATATTGTATTCTATGTATGTATTTACAAACAAAAATTATACAAGTATTGTATCAGTTATCTGGTTCTCATAGTACAAGCTTTGCTTAGTTTGGGGCTAGATGGCGCTGTGTGAAATGTCCACACATTTATTATTGTTATAATTTGGTTATGTTTTAAAATATTCGTAACTAGTTGCGCCCCGCGGTTTCACCAGCAGTTAAAAAATATTCGTATAGTGTTAAAGCAGCGTAAAAACTATCTCCGTTCTGAATTTCACTCAATTTCCTATTTATTTTAATTATTTGCTTATCCCACGGGAACATTTCACTCTTCAGGGATAAAATATAACCTATATGTTAATCCAGTGTATAAGCTATCTTGGTACCGAATTTCATCCAAATCCATTCAGCTTTTTGAGTGTGAAGGAGTTACAAACACACAGACATACAAACTTTCGCCTTTATAATATGTGTAAAAGTTACGTATCTAGTCAGAATTGGATTTATGAAATGAAATAATAGTAAAACTGAACATGTTTATACCGTATGAAGACCATAAAACGACAGCACAACGTCTTTAAGTCATTTAGTATCTACTTAACTCCAATACATAAGTAAGTACATTATAATTTATTTGATAGTTTCATATAAATGTAAAATTGGTTAAATAAAGTCTAAAACTAAAAAGTATTGATCAATTTCTTAATCATATCCACAGAATCATTCTGCCCTATGCTCTCTATATATGCAGTCGCTTTTTTTGCATGATCTTCATGCAACATCTTAGTTTTGTCAACAGCATCAGTCTTTAATATATTAAACTTGAGATCTTCATAATCGACATCCTTTACATCCTTTTTAGCTTGGTCTATGATCTTGTACAATTCGGGATTGTTTTCTAAAGCGAAGAGTACCGGCGCACTGGCTAAACAAAACTGTTCTTTGCTTTCGGATGTAATTTTTTGGAGTTCTGTGGCCGCTTGCCATGCGAGCCCAACGTGACATCCGAAATGATATGCGTAGTTTTGAACGTCACGACTTTGCTTCCCTAAAACCATCGCCGATTGGCAGCCTCTTCCTAGTAAACTAACGCCATTAAAAACTGTCCTAGCGGTCCATTCTTTCAAAGCTTTCCCTAATACTTCATCAACTGTAATTGATGTTGTATCGAAGGTGATTTTGAAATCGTCTTTAGTCATTTTCGGTTTCCCAGGCAAAGGCATGTTCTGTTCGTCTCTATCTCCGAAAAATTCTCCTTCAGATAAATCTTTTAGTGCAGTAGAAATTATATACGATACATCAGAGTTCCTCAGACCAGCAAGCATAGCATTAGCTGTCACTAATAAATAATCTCCAAGTAAAATTGCAATTTTATTCCCAAATATAGCAGATTCGGTATCTTTGGATCTTTTTGCAAAAGGTACGTTGACAATTCCTTTGTGGATCAGGTGTCCTGTTCTGATCATCTCGGTAAGTTCTGCTAGGATTCTTGTCTGTTCTTCAGATTTCTTTGCGTGAGTGGTGGTTGTTGTTTTGACGGACTTTGAGAGAAGGAGGATGATCAGGCCCCAGGGTTGCAGGTTCTTGGAGTCTCCGTACAGGACGTTTTTGGCTGTTTGCATAACGAGATGATTGCTGCCGACCTGGAAAATAGTTTCAATTAAAACCACAGGTAGTTTAAACTTTTTTTGCAGCTTCTGTGGTGTGGTGGTTGGGTAGGTCGGCTCACAGCCCGAAGGCGGCGGGTTCGATTCCCGCGACAGGACAAGTATTTGTGCATAGAAAAAAAAGCGTTAATACTTGTTCTGTATCTGGGTGTTATAGGACCATGGTCCTCGTAGTTCCCGGGTCCCTAGACACAGGGAATCCTAGTTAGGGTTCAGTTTCTACGTATGTGATCGTTGGGCGTTACTATGATTATTATTATTATATTCTTTTGAATTAAAAATATTAGTGCAACGATCATTAAACTTTTTTTTTGTTGTAACAAATCGATAAATCGGTTACTTATTAACTTATCATGTTAACTTAATTAACTAGGTGGCGTCATTGAAATCAATGAGATCGGATACCTACTTTCTCGCAGCGATGTGTGTTAAGTATGTGAGTAACTGTTACGAGTAAACGAAACTTCTTAATCTTTTGGGAAAACCTGACATCAATATATTAGTAGCTTCTGCCCGTGGCTTCGCCCGCGTGTGGATAATCTGATGTCAATAAAGAAATTTCAAAATCAATCAATCAATGTAAATGAGCCGTAAAGAATATTAATTCATGGATATTTTTATAAGTAGTTAGCAATTAGCATAGCATTAAAGATTTGGGATATATAACAGTATTATCTGCTTAGATGCGTGACAATGGTAAGAGATTTGACGGAATGCTTCTGGTTCCCTGGAAAATGGGGCGTCCTTTAGTGTGGTAAGCTACTTGTGTCGACAATATGGCGCCGTCACATCTTCCTGAGGAACAGCTAAAACGGCGCAAATATAGTAATATCGATAGCGGTTACATTTTTTTTATTTGGTTTGGCTCCACACTTTTGTGTATTTAACCAATGTCAATAATTGATAATTTTTCAAGTTAATTAATGTATATTATGTGTCAAGTCAAGTCACAGTCCAAGTCATCAAGTCATAAACTAGTCAAGTCATACTCCTAGTAAAGTGGTGGCAACATTACCAGAAGCTTCGATGGAGTTTTGGAAACAATACGAAAAAAAACGTTTCACCATCATTATACCACTTTCCCGCACTCATGCCTATAATCCAGCACTTAACGAATAAAATGCCACCAATTTTATGCACTAACACTGAAAATAATACAAGTTTTGGAAAATAATACAATGCAGTGACGTGATCTTTTTCCCGCCAAAACTCTAAGATATTTGAGCTGTTTGGTGTGGAGGCCCTGGGTCCGTTGGGACCGAGATCTGATAGCGTTTTTTAAAGTTTTTCAGAGCGCCTGGTCGAAGCGATGCGGGACCCAAATGCTGGCACTTATTTGGCACAACGAATCAGCATTGCAATTCAACGGGGCAATGCTGCCAGCATGTTAGATTCGCTACCAGTTGAAACATTTGGACTGTCTACAGGTCATCGCAGCTAGTAAGACATTTTTTTCAAAGTAGGTAGAGTATTTAATAGTAATTTTTTTTTAATTAGTAGTTGTAATATTATGCACGAGCCCGTTAAAAAAAAGATATCTAATTCTATTTAATCAAATTTACTTTAAAAATAGCTACACATTTTTAGAGAGACGTTAAAGAAAGAAAGATAAATAATTAATAAAGTGCTCACCAGTTTTCTCAAATACAGCGCCATATTAGCAAACTCATCGCTCAGCAGACATCTCAGGTTCATAAAAGAGGTCGGATAACCGACCACTTTCTCCGCATCTCTGATAATGTCGCTCCAATTCGTAAAAGGAGGCCGCAACAGTATGAGTATCTCATCCTTCGTGAAACTGGCCACGGTCGACTCGTACCTTTTTTGAAAAAAGAACGGCGACCCGCGGCGTAGTACGCGGGAAACGGCATAGGATACCGCCATTTTGGTTAACTTTTAAAAATTTTGACAGATGAGTTTTTCTTTTTTTAAAGGCAAAGGAATGTGAACCGGACAGTCGCCCGCGCCGACTGCCGGTGAAATGTTCCTAATGCTAGTTAGGTGTTGCCATGTTGTGTGCTCGGTTTTGCCGAGTCGTGTCGAGGTAATATCAATTAGCAGGCATGACTTCTCATAAATAGGCATTGTTGTTACTTTGATGACTCTTAAATATAAAACAAGACAGTGACATGATGTAATATTTTATGACAGAGTTAGAGTTGTGTTTTATTGGCGTACTAGACGGGCTTTGCGGGTTCACCCGGTAGAGTTTTAATTTATTCAAATCTTTCCTTAGTTACCTTAATTACCTTAATAATAATAATAATAATATGTGTGGACATCTCACACAACGCCATCTAGCCCCAAACTAAGCAAAGCTTGTGCTATGGGAACCAGATAACTGATACATAGCTCAGTTGGTAGTGACCCTGCCTTCTGAACTGCGGGTTGTGGGTTCGATTCCCACCCAGGACAAACATTTGTGTCATGAACATCGATGTTTGTTCTGTGTCTGGGTGTTATATTGTATTCTATGTATGTATTTACAAACAAAAATTATCTAAGTATTGTATCAGTTATCTGGTTCCCATAGTACAAGCTTTGCTTAGTTTGGGGCTAGATGGCGTTGTGTGAGATGTCCACACATATTATTATTATATTATTATTATTATTTATTATTTACTAGATGCACCCGGTTTCATCCGCGTGGTGAAAATTTTCTAACTTTCCGCTTAACTTCCTTAATTTTTTCTTTCATAAGAACCTTCTCCTGACGATAATAAACACAACAAAAAGAATTAGCGAAAATGTTCCATACTTTCACGCGTGATGCGGTGACCAAGAGATTAATTTTTATATAGGTTATTCAGTCACTCAGGCAGAGCGAGTGTGGCTCAGCGGTAAATTGCTTTAAACCAATGCTCCTAGGTTCAAATCCCATTCAGACCTACACCAATAACTTTTTTTATAACGGTGAAAAAGTGAGGAAACCGCATATTCAAGAATCACAAAGTTCAAGATCATATGTTATCATCCAACCTGCACTTGGCCAAAATTATTAACTACACTCTATGCGAGAGAATGTCGAGTGAAAGTCCCGACAATGGGAATGTGTTGAACTGATGATGATAGGTCATCATGATGTCAAAAAGTATTAGATGAAAAAATGTGTTGCCATTTCCACGCTGAGTAAAAAATAATCTACCTACTTACATTTATTGAACAACTAACATAGAAATGTGTTTGTTTATGAGATATGAAATATTAATATGAGTAAATATAATTAAAGTAAAGATAAAACGAAAACTTATGCTGACAATAATTAAAAATAACATGAACTCAGACCTATTTAATTTTACCACTAAAACGGGTAATATTTATATCCTAGCAACACTTGTGTTCTTGACCGTGAAGTGGAAAGCTGCATTGAACTAGTATCACAACAAACCAGTTCCACATTTGCTGTCATTTCTAACGCATCACCTTGTAATTACAACCCTAATCACATACACATAAGAGCTAATACCAATTTTACTTAAAGCATCATAAGCATTTGTCTGCTTTACATGTAGCCAATGAAATGAGATCTCTGATCAGTCCACAATGTATTAACAACTATTGTACAGAGGAAGGGTCTATTTAAATTGGATTTTTTTGAAAGCACTTTTTTTCATGCTTTCTTTCATTTCTTATAAGCCAGTATTATGTGGTCAAGAGTGAATCAATATTTTTGATTATTTTCTTTTACTCGAGTGGCCGCTTTACCGGTTATTCTACCGCTAAGCAGTAGTGTGCAAGTATATGAGTTACTCGTAAGTATGGTAAACATAAATTATATTAAATTACTTATGCAAACAGTTCACGTCATTGAATTGTACATGTGACCTGTAAGTCATTTCTATGTAAATGATGCTAACTCAAGCATCATTAGACACTTAGCTAGTAATCTTCTATCTATTTTAATAAAAAGGCTTTGTTTTTTTTGTCATGAAAACGAAAAAGATCGCGCCAATAGCACTAACACTGAAAATAACACAAGTTTTGGAAAATAATACAATGCGGCGACGCGATCTTTTTCGGTTTCCCGCCAAAAAAAATTTGCAAAATTCAAGTGAGTAATGTCACAAAACACGGAGGTCTACTAGGTGGTAGTACTTTTCTGCAAAGTTCGTCTAGGTAGGTACCACCGCTTTGCCACCAATCTGCCGCCAAGCAGTAGTGCGCAAGCACTGCTCAAAATTATTGGGCAAATGAGACTTTATGACCTGATCTCACAGTCTAGTAATCTTGTTACTAGATTGTACTAATGGCTCAGGCTGACGTGCGCAGTGCAGTGTCACGCGAAACTCTATTATACTTTAGAGTTCCGAGTGACACTTCAACTGATATGGGCAGCCTGTCGCTTAACATCAGGCCAACGGTTAGCTCGTCACGTCATTTCTTACCATAAAAAGTACATATATTGATTCTGATATACTTGTCTAAATTGGGTACCAAATGTTTCCATGAAGGCCGCGTCATAGAACGTTTTTATGGCGTCTCTATAGCACTTCTCTTAAAGTTGAAAATCGCAGATCATTATTGGACGCCAGACTGGGTCTGCGCACGGAAATGTGTTAATTTGGCGGTTTTTTTATGGATTACGTGAAATATGGATATCAAATAAATATTTAGTAATGTATTTATATCACCAGTCTGGCTATTTAATTATTAAAAAGTAGTGGGTGAGTGACTGGCTTTTAAGCAAATGTTTTTATAGTGTCAAAGAATATTTAATAGGTAATAACAAATGTTAAGTAGTAACAAAAATATTATTTTTAATATTTGCACGCTTGCATGCAGGCTGAATGCACGTATCTACTGCTTATACTATGTGACCTTGTATCCAAATTGTATATTCTTGCAAATAAACAAATGATTGATAGATTGATTGAAAAAAAAATGTTATCCTTATAAAAAATTTGAGAGCCTCTGTGGTGTGGTGGTTGAGTTGGTCGGCTCATAACCTGGAGGCGGCGGGTTCGATTTGTGTACAGAAAAAAGCGCAAATACTTGTTCTGAGTCTGGGTGTTGTAGGACCATGGTCCTCGTAGTTCCTGGGTCCCTAGACACAGGGAATCCTAGTTAGGGTCCAGGATGTGTGTGATCGTTGGGTGTTATTATTATTATTATAAAGGTTTTTTTGGGAAGCACGGACCCAGGAAAAATGTTTTTTTGAGTCATTAGAATGATTTAATTTTATAACACTATTCCTTTTTTTTCGTTTTATTTTCACACAATTTTCGTTTTCTATTTTGATAAATCACGTCGCATTAATGTGTTCAAAAAGTATTTTGTTAATTTTGGGCTTACACCGCGCCTAAAATAATATCAAAAATGGCAGGTAGCTTCCCCCTTATTTGGGGGAAGTACCCTGACAATAAAAAATACCGGTAACAAAATTTGTAGTACCTGTAAACCAAGCTTACATACAGCTATAATACAACCTGTACGGAAGTATCAACATTCAGACAAACGAAAGCATATTTCGCTAGTAAAAGCAGAGACCGCTCGCAATAGGACAGACTCATATCATGTCAAACAAACTGCATCCCGCGATTTTGCCAAAGTATTTCTGAGTATGCGTGACCCATCGTCGGCTTCATCTGCAATTATCATCAGGCGAGATGTGGCCAAACGCTAACCAACCCACAATGAATAGACCACGCGACTGAAGTGAAACTTCTTTAGCTCCATCTCTCTTACCCGATACCTTACCCTATATATATATATATATATATATATATATAAATATATATATATCAAACTAAAGACCTATAGGCCTTCAGCATGTGCACCGAGCCGTGTTCGGAGAAAGAATGAATCGTAGCACACCGAGCGTTCCCTTTTTATAGCCAGATGGGTGGAGGAGCGATGACAGTTACCGGTGTTGCCACTGTAATAAATTTAAATGCTACCACAGGGTAATAAGGTAAAAATAGCTTAGTTTCAATTATGAAACAATAATTCTTTATTTCTTCATTAATTGACACATTTTCTACAGTATCTCTCGCCTATCTTTTGCCAATATTTGATGATGACAGAGCTGATACAAAACTGTCCATAGTACAAGACCATAGAGTAAATTAATGTAAAACCTAGAAACGTTGGCAGGCACAAAGTACCGTAAAGTTTTCCAAAAATTGGATACACCCAAATACCCGTAGTTTTGTGCGCGTACAATAACCTGGAAAAGAAATTAAAACTGTCACATGCTAAAAGTACGTGGTTAAGAATATTAGTGATGGGATCAGTCGATGGTTTCGTTATCGATAGATTTGTAGATCAAATACAAAATCGAGTGACACTTACCAAAGGTAAAATAAAGTCGGAATTTTATAAATTACCCTTGGATGAAGAAGAATGTAATAATAATCAAAAGGTTTACTTTTGGTATACTTAACATTATTTTTATTAGCGGTGTTAGCTTATCAAACACCGTTCCTCAATATACGGATACATCATATCATCATCATCAGTAACGAGGTGTCTTCTGCATTTAAAAAATCAAATGATAAATTAAAGTTTTTTTTGAACGAGCTAATGCTGCTGATCTCTACTGACCTTCACAGTGTCACCAGGCGAGAGTGCAGGCGCTTAAGGCACCCAGCTACTGAAAGTGGGTAGCTCAAGGGCAGCCTCTGCTTGGGCCACTGCCGGGATAAGAGGATCGAGAAGACTATGTCCACTAGAAGAGTAGACCCTATAAAAGTAGCGATCATTCTAGCTAACCTCCGGGTAGCACGTCAACGTCGCCGTTGGGGTCGGTGTCTGTTTGTGTTACGTTGGTAATCTATACCGCTGCAGTAATTTGACAGATTTCTTTAACGATAAAAGTAAACTTCTTTAAAATTAACTTTGCCCAATTGTATTTGTAGATATATTGTTTATTTAATGGATCGGCCTGGT
The DNA here is from genome assembly GCA_905220475.3 of Ennomos fuscantarius. Lineage (NCBI taxonomy): Eukaryota > Metazoa > Arthropoda > Insecta > Lepidoptera > Geometridae > Ennomos > Ennomos fuscantarius. The sequence continues at coordinate 5,136,128 of HG992050.1, read as the reverse complement.
CTCCACCTAACCTGTTGCTCTACCCTAATGGGGTCATATGTTTCGCAAACACATCGATAACACCTATGTAATAGAAAATAAGTACATATGTTGGCAATAAATAATTGAGTATTGAGTAGTACCCGAGCCAGAAGGGCTAGACGGGTCTGGTGAAACTATTAGTGCAGCCGATACTACGGCTGCACTAGAATCATTCGGTTCGCTCAAGACGTATATCGGGCGGCGACAACGTGGTGTGTTTTATATCACATTAATATTATAAAAGCGAAAGTTTGTATATGTGTGAATGTTTGTTACTCCTTCACGCTCAAACGGCAGAATGGATTTGGGTGAAATTCGGTACCAAGATAGGTTACATACTGGATTAATATATAGGCTACATTTTATCCCGGAAAAGTGAAATTTTCCTTTAGGATGAGCAAATAAATAAAATACTTTTGGTCCGCGGGTGAAACCGCGGGGCCCCACTAGTACCCTTAAAAACAATTATCCATAACCATACTTACGTTGATATATAAACAACTTGAAGTCCAGTGATACAGCATAAATTAAATATGTGGCTCTCAGGTTTTCTTTTCGGGTTCAGCACCAACTCCAGTACTACTATTGGAATAATGAGCGTATGCATGATATGGTTGGACAAGGGCGTGATTACAGCATCTATGTATTCTGGATAGAATAGATTTCTATCGTAGGCATAGAACCCCCAGAAGTAGGTTGATACCAACTAAAAATAGAAAATAAAATATAATAAATTACTGCAAATAGTAGGCTGAGTGGTGTTGTAGTGGTCACCGCAAATTTTTATCGATAGTATCGGTTTATCGATATTGAATTTATCGATAGTCTTAAAACTTAGTAGTATTGTATGTGCACCTAATCGTTAAGCCTATACATAGTATTTCATACAATTATCGATATACCCTCGATAGTATTGTAAGAAAACTATTGGCATCGATACGTTTGTCAGTAGACAAACCATCGATCGTCGGCTATTTAAAGGCATATCTATTTATCGATAAAACTTTCGGCAACACTATTCAACTAACAACCCGCACGGGCCAACTCGATAGACGGCTTTCTTTCTCTAAGATACACACTTGCTCACTCTCTCTTTCTCTCTATAAAAGATAACAAACAAATGCTTTATAACTTATACTTACTAGAGAAGAAGGCCAAACAAGGGCACCAAATAAGATATTTCGAAATTTCGTTGCGTTTCCAATAAATGCTGAGGTCTTTTCTGAAGTATTTACCAAAACCATCCAATCACAGAATATTGCGAATGACGCGTATAACATCTGGAAAACCTGAAATGAATGATATAATTTTTGGAACGAAGTTCTTTATCGCGCGTTGCGAAAGGGGGCTAGACGGAAAAAATTAAGACCAAAAGTTGTAACGACACTTTTTGCTATAGTTGTAAGCCGTGCGGCGTGCGCGTGTTTCTCTGTCTCTCTCTCTCTCTGTGTCATAGAAAACAAGCCAAATATTTTCGTCTCGTCTTTCTATTTCGCATTGAACAGTATGGTGTCGCGACGATTATTTTTGTTGAGTGTATACAGGTTTTTTGTACATAATAAATAAAAGTTTCTCTCAAGTTTTTTAAATTATTTTTATACATTTTATCTGAAACGCGACCAAAGGGCTTGGCCCACGCTTGGCCAACGCTTGCCAGCTTATTGGGTACGTTTTCCGCAGAAAGTGATCTAAATTCTGTGTTTTATAATCTCTTATTACCCACAATTTTGCTTATTTTTTCAAAATAATTAATTATAGTTTAGATTTATTCAAAATAGATTTTAGTACTGTAAATAATAACATTTAAATTTAAATACCAATCATCATAATCATCAGTTAGGCATCCCACACTTGCCATCGTAGAGGATTATGGACTTTATTCTCTTTCCGTAAGACATGGCCCTTGGCCCATGGCCCAACTGTGGACAGACTTTTGAATTTACAAAAAATAGTTTTAAAGTTATGCTACTGCATTGTTATTTATTTTATTTTAAAGTGCTATCTTAATTTAACGACAATAATACATTAATAATTTACAACCGAATTTCGTTTTGGCTAAATAAGCCAACAGTGATAAGCCAAACTATGTAAAATACTTACAAAAGTCCAACAAGTGAAGAAATACATCTGCATCCGACTAAAATTCTTCACTCCTTCAACTTTCATGGGTTCCCCTTGGAAAGAGTTGAGCAATGCTACAATGTTGTAAGCATGCAAAACTAAAGTGCCAAGATACACAAGTATGCGCGTGTACAATAAACAGCGATGACAACTCATTTCGGAAAGTTCTGGAATTGGCTAAATTAATTCAGTATTGAACATTGACATTTATAATTAATATACAACCTTATATATACTTAAGTGTTGTTATGCTAAACTAGTTGCGTTGCGGTTTCACCCGTGGATAGAAAGTATTTTAATTATTTGCTCATCCCACGAGAACATTTCACTTTTCCGGGACAAAATGTAGCCTATATGTTAATCCAGTGTATAAGCTATATTGGTGCCGAATCTCATCCAAATCCATTCAGCCGTTTGAGCGTGAAAGAGTAACAAACATACACACGTACAAACTTTCGCCTTTATAATATTAGTGTGATAGTGTGAAGTAAACTATACAATAAGCTGAAAAAAAAAAAACAAAAGACGAAAACAAAAAAAACGCGGTCTTTAGTCTGCAAAACATTTTTTTTTTTTAATTTTGGCTCCACACCTTTGTGTATTTAGCCAGTGTCAAGTCATTGATAATTTATCAAGTTATCGATATTTCACGCAAATATGTGTCAAGTCACAGTCGAAGTCATAGTCAAGTCAGTCTAGTCAAAGTCATACTCCTAGTGAAGTGGTGGCAACTTTACTTGAAGCTTCTATGGAGTTTTGGAAACAACACGAAAAGAAACGTTTCACCATCATTATACCATTTTCCCACACTCACGCCTGTAATCCAGCACTTAACGAATAAAATGCCACTAATTTTATGCACTAACACTGAAAATAACACATGTTTTGGAAATTAATACAATGCGTTGACGCAATCTTTTTCGCGTTCTCGCCAAAACTCCGTCTGCACTGTATTGTACTTACGTGAATAATTATAATAATTCAAATCGAATAAAAACTTTTTACAAAACAATAGATTAAATTAGAAACATAATTATTGTATTGCTATAACTTGAACGGAGTTTTGGTGGGAAAACGAAAAAGATCGCGTCACCGCATTATATTATTCTCAAAAACTTGTGTTATTTTCAGTGTTAGTGCATAAAATTGGTGGCATTTTATTTGTTAAGTGCTGGATTACAATCACGATTGTGGGAAAGTGGTATAATGATGGTGAAACGTTTCTGTTCGTGTTGCTTCCAAAACTCCATAGAAACTTCTGGTAAAGGTCACCACTTTACTAGGAGTATGACTTGACTAGACTATGACTTGACTTGTGACTTGATGACTTTGACTGTGACTTGACACATATTTGCGTGAAATATCATTAACTAGATAAATTATCAATTACTTGACACTGACTAAATACAAAAGTGTGGAGTCAAAACATAAATAAGTTGCCTTAACAAACAATTTTAACACTCTTGTCAGAAGATATATTTTAGGTTGCTTTAAGCATATTCTTAAGAACCAAATCTATGTAAGCAATAAATAAATAAACGGAGATTGTGGAGATAAGTTAAAAAATCACAAAAATTTACCTGATCCACCAAAAAGACTGATCTATTTATTAAAACAATATGAACTTTTCAACAGGACCGCAAGTACTGACGATTGGAAGTAATAAATAATTTGTATAATATCGTTGTAATGCTTACATTAACATATTATGGTCAAGTGGGAGTCACGGCGTCCCAGAACACAGTAGGTAGGCGTGAATATCTTTCACGAAGCAGGTAGGTATATTAATATAATATACTAACACCAGTAAAAGAGTTTTGGCGGGAACGTGAAAAAGATTGCGTCGCCGCATTGTATTATTTTCCAAAATATGTTATTTTCAGTGTTAGTGCATAAAGTTGGTGGCATTCTATTCGTTAAGTGTGTGTGTGAGTGTGGTAAAATGGTATAATGATGGTGAAACGTTTCTTTTCGTGTTGTTTCCAAAACTCCATAGAAGCTTCAAGTAAAGTTGCCACCACTTTACTAGGACTTTGACTAGACTATGACTTGACTTGATGACTTCGACTATGTCTTGACACATATTTGCGTGAAATATCATTAGCTTGATAAATTGTCAATTACTTGACACTGGCTAAATACAAAAAAGTGTGGAGCCAAAACATAAAAAAAAACACCAGAAAATATAAGTATACTTACTAAACTTTTTTTAAATATAAATAATAACAGTATTATATTAACGGCCAATGATCACATACATAGATTCTGGACTCTAACTAGGATTCCCTGTGTCTACTACGAGGACCATGGTCCTACAACACCCACAGAACATAACACTATTAAACTTTCGCGACTTGAACTCATATTATAAAGATAAAAACGGCTCTATTCGCGTACAGAAATTATCAAAACATTATTTTGACTAAAAGCCGACTAGCTTAGCTAGCCTTTCGAGCATTTAGAGAAATTTGCTAAGCTTTAGCCTCATTTTTTTATTTCAATAATCGTTAATACAAAACTAAACTAGACCTAAAAAACTAAACTATACCTAAGAACTTAAAATAAATGAAAACTAAAAATATTGGGACTTGGCCAAACGTTTGGTGAAAGCATCAGGTGACCAGTATGCTGGCTTTTATTTTGCACAAAAAATAAGCATTGCCATTTAACGTGGTAATGCTGCCAGCGTTCTGGGCACATTCGCCTCCACCAACGGTTTATTTTAAATTTTTAGTTTTCATTTATTTTAAGTTCTTTGGTATAGTTTAGTTTGTTAGGTCTAGTTTAGTTTTGTATTAACGATGATTGAAATAAAAAAATGAGCCTTAGCCTTAGTAATGTTTGAAGTAAAACTTCTTTACGCACGCTTGTCGTAGGCAAGTGGTTAGTTGAAGTGAAAACACATAGAATGCTTCTCTCAAATACATGTTATTAAAGATAAAATGGGTAACTATTTGCGCACAGAAATTATCAAAAAATGTTGACTAACCTTAGCCCGACTTAACAAAGGTTAGTCAAAATGATTTTTTGATAATTTCTGTACGCGAATAAACCCGTTTTATCTTTACAATATGTACCCACAGAACATGTATTTGAGATAAGCATTCTATGTGTTTTCACTTGAGCTGACCACTTGCCTACACGACCACTAGGTGGTAGTACTTTTCTGCAAAGTTCGCCTAGGTAGGAACCAGCCAGCCAGTTATTCCGCCGCCAAGCAGTAGTGCACAAACACTGCTGTGTTCCGGTTTGAAGAGCACTGTAGCTAGTGAAATTACTGGGCAATGAGACTTTATGACCCGATCTTACAGTCTAGTAATCTTACTGGATTGTGCTAATGTCTCAGGATGACGGTGCACAGTGCAGTGTCACGCGAAACTCTACACTTTAGAATTCCGAGTGACACTGCAACTGATATGGGCAGCCGTGTCGCTTAACATCAGGCGGACGGTTAGTTCGCTACGGCATTAATTAACATTAAAAAAAAACCAGCGTGCGTAAAGAAGTTTTACTTCAAATATAACTAAAGCTAAGGCTTCGAGAATTTCTCTTAACACTCGAAAGGCTAAGAACGTATCATGATATGAAATAATGAATACTAAATAAAGAGTAAAAGGAGAAGTGATCGAAAAGGTTTCCATTTCATAAATGTGTACTTTTTTTTATATATGTGTGGACATCTCACACAACGCCATCTAGCCCCAAACTAAGCAAAGCTTGTACTATGGGAACCAGATAACTGATACAATACTTAGATACTTTTTGTTTGTAAATACATACATAGAATACAATATACTCGTAACACCCAGACACAGAACAAACATCTATGTTCATCACACAAATGTTTGTCCTGGGTGGGAATCGAACCCACAACCCGCAGTTCAGAAGGCAGGGTCACTACCAACTGAGCTATCGGGCCAGTCAGTTTTACTTGAGTTTTGTGGTTCGCCGAAGGGACCTTAAAAAGGTCAAGTCAAAAGGTCTCCTAGTTCAGTCATCGTTGAATAAATTAATGAATGAATTATTTACTGACTTTTTTATGTTAGTGAATGATGTGACGAGCTAGTCGTTCACCTGATGTTAAGCGACACGGCCGCTCATAACAGAACAGTGTCACTCGGAACTCCAAATTATAAAGTTTCTCGTGACACTGCACTGCGCACGTCATCCTGAGACATCAGCACAGTCTGGTAATAACATTACTCGACTGTGAGTTCAGATGATAAAGTCTCAATTTCCCAGTGATTTCACTAGCTACAGTGCCCTTCAAACCGGAACACAGTAGTGCTTGCACACTACTACTTGGTGGCAGAATAACTGGCAAAGCGGTGGTACCTACCTAGACGAACTTTGTACAAAGTCCTACCACCTAGTTGTACTTCACTACGAAGGTTGTTTATTCCAGTCTTTTCTATTATTGTTTCCTAAAGAAAACGATTCGCTTGTTATGGTTTTAACTTGAAATTAGGGTACAGCATAAACTATTATTATCAAAATTTGCACATTTCTCTTCGGTTAGGGTCACCCAACGATAACGTCATATGTCAACTTTAATTTTGACGTCGTTGATGTGACAACCAAACGTGACATTGACATTTCGTGTCGGAAAGTTATGGTTGTTGTTGAGTTTTTGAGACTGACTTGTGCCGGAGCATTATTTAGCCAGCCACTGGTTAAGAAAAATGAATCGAACCAATCTCAATTAAATTATCATAAGAATGAAAAACAAGCCGTTACATAGTGACTTATGTCAATAACTTTCATTCCTTGATAAGTATTCCGGATCAGGGCTGTAGCTAGAGTCGAATTCGAGGTAGGGCAACATTGATTACAGGTAGAACGGAAGTAAAAAATGTATCAAATTGTATTCGTAATATTCGGAGACAAATAATTTCTGTGACATAAGATGAGCATGGATCTAAGTTTTTTTTTATCTCATGCTTATAACATCACACTAATATTATAAAGGCCAAAGTTTGTATGTGTGTATGTTTGTTACTCCTTCACGCTCAAATGGCTCAATGGATTTGGATGAAGTTCGTTACCAAGATAGCTTATACACTGGATTAACATATATATGTGTTGTCGCCATTTTGTTTTAGACATATGTATATAGTTAATTTGTATTTTTTATTTATTTAAATAGACATGATACCTATATAAAGATAAATATTGATTAATAAATTATAGTAGAAATTGTAGAGGGCGCTGGCATAGTACCATCGACCAACTGACAAACCGTGTCCATCACCAGTAATCGTGGTGGGGATAAACATGGCGGACGGGGCTAGGACGGCGGCCTGCACTCACTTGGATTTTGCCAGCGAAACGAATAAGACGTGTAAAATTATAATAATAGCTATCGAAGAATGAATTTATCTGTACAAATTATATGTGGGTATATATTTGGAATCTAATTCAGTTGAGCTTACAAAAGTCTACATTTTATCCCGGAAAGTGAAATGTTCCCATGGATGAGCAAATAATTAAAATATTATTTATTCGCGGCTAAAACCGCGGGGCGCAACTAGTTTTATATATAATAATTTTGTTTGGTATTTTTAAGGTAGGGCATTGGGCATTGCGATTTCAAGGTAGGGCATTGCCCCACATTGGGAATATAGGTATATATTACTTATAAAAAAAAAGCCTATATAAATTTATTAAAAAATATTTTAATTATTTACTAATTGTTTTTAAACCTTTACCAATAACAACAATCATTCATTTTGTTTTACTCTTAACCGGAGATCCATGAATTAAATGATTTAAAAACCATTGCATGTAATAAAACGAAATAAACAATACTGCTAAGCACACATGCAGTAATGCAAAGTGTATGGAACCAAAGGTCACCTTAAATATTGGGTACAGCCATATACCTTCTTGTAAGTATGTGTAGTAAATCCTGAAATCAAATAAATAATAATAATAAAACACCCAACGACATACATAGATCATGGACCCTAACTAGGATCTCTAGATACCCAGGAACTACTAGGAACGAAAAACAACTTGTTCAAGTATTTTTTCGTTTTCCCACCAAAAAAACCAAAAGTATATTTTGAGCAGTTTACTGAACACTGAAAAATACTTACACAGATAAATAAACCACCAAATGGACTGTCAGTTGCACCAAATTCCTTGAATGAGACTTAGGTTGTATCCTACGTCTAAATACCGACTCCCAAAGCACTATGGGCACTATAATAGTGTGTAAAATATGGTTCGACATAGGACTGACGACCTGGTCTATAAAATCTGGGAAAATGAGATTTCTGTCGTACAGGAATAAGGACCAGAGTACTGTGAATACAACCTGAAAATAAGAGACATATAATTTTAGTATTCTTACTTTTCTATAAAATTTTCTTCTAAATTATTTTCATTATTTTAATGAAAAGAAAGAATACTACAATAAAATTATTAATGTATATGACGGCAGCAACGTCCAGTTATAAACTCTATGCGCAGCGGGCAGTACCGTAATTTACCCTGTGGTAGCATTCAAATTGATTACAGTGGCAACACCGGCAACTGTCATCGCTGCCCCACCCATCTGGCTATATAAATGGAGCGCTCGATGTACTACGATCATTCTTGTTCCGGATATAGGTTACATCCTACGCACAACCCGTCATCCTATATACTTATTATATCCGCGTGCTCTTTGGGGTTCTAAAATGCTATCTTTATTTATTATTATAACCTTTCCTTCATTCCTCGAATCCTCGATTCACTCATCACAGCCGCGTCATAGCGTCACGGCGGTTGGTGCTGATATAGTCGTACCTACATCGACGTATATAAAAGAAAGTCGTATTTTATCTTACTATAGTGCAATGTCAAACTACTACGTCGGTATTCTTACCATAGTGCAAGGCCAAACTCTACTGTATTGGTATTCTTACCATAGTGCAAGGCCAGACTACTATATCAGTATTCTTACAATAGCCCAAGGCCAAACTCTACTATATCAGTATTCTTACCATAGCCCAAGGCCAAACTACTATATTGGTATTCTTATCATAGTGCAAGGCCAAACTCTACTATATCAGTATTCTTACCATAGCCCAAGGCCAAACTCTACTATGTCAGTATTCTTACCATAGCCCAAGGCCAAACTCTACTATATCAGTATTCTTACAATAGCCCAAGGCCAAACTCTACTATATCAGTATTCTTACCATAGCCCAAGCCCAAACTCTACTATATTGGTATTCTTACCATAGCCCAAGGCCAAACTCTACGATACTGGTATTCTTATCATAGTGCAAGGCCAAACTCTAATGTATTAGTAATCTTACTATAGGTCAAACTCTACTATGTCAGTATCCTTACCATTGTGCAAGGCCAAACTAAAGCAGGAAACAGTATATTTATCATCTCCTTTAAAGGTGTTAACAATAGATTATTCCTGTTATTGGAATTCTTTAGTATTGAAACATCACAGTACAGTGCTAGGATAGCATACAGGATTTGAATCATCTGAAATAAGAGAAAAAATTGATGATGCTTCTTTCTTAAATAAAATAAAAATTACCAACGGAGCTAGCTGGTAAAAATCTTAGGCACACAACCTTGCATTTCTTTAAAAAGTAAAGCGCTTGTAACGAGATTCCCCCTAACTGGTGATCAGGGAATGGGGGAGGGAGTGCGTTTGACGCACCGGGGAGGGGAGTACACGTGCATGAAAACGTGCAACATTTTTTTTCATTTTTTTCTGCTTTGCAGCAGCAACGAAGAAGTTCTAAGCCGGCAACCGCTGGGTGACTTAAGGTTTAACTAGGTGGTAGGACTTTTCTGCAAAGTTCTTCAAGGTAGGTACCACCGCTTTGCCAGTTATTCTGCCACCAAGCAGTAGTATGCAAGCACTATTTTGTTCCAGTTTGAAGGACACTGTAGCAAGTGAAATTAATGGGCAATTGAGACTTTATCATCTGATCTGACTGTCGAGTAATGTTATTACCAGACTGTGCTGATGCCTCAGGATAACGTGCGCAGTGCAGTGTCACGCGAAACTTTATAATTTGGTGTTCCAAGTAACACAGTTCTGTTATGGGCGGCCGTGTCGCTTAACATCAAGTAAACGACTAGCTCGTCACACACACGTACATTAACATAAAAAAACAGCTTCCGCACTACCTACACTACGCAGACGCACCTACGTTTGTCCATATGGGCTCACAATGGCCGTTTAAATTGGATCAGCCTTAGTCTTAAAGCTTTAAGCAGTTTTGGCTGCACCCTGACTCTCTGTCTATCACTGTCTCCCTTCCTCGCCACCTATTACCTATATTTTGACTGGCCCAATAGCTCAGTTGGTAGTAGACCTGCCTTCTGAACTGTGGGTTGTGGGTTCGATTCCCACCCAGGACAAACATTTGTGTGATGAACATAAATCTTTGTTCTGTGTCTAGGCGTTATATTCTATTCTATTTATGTATTTACAAACAAAAAGTATCTAAGTATTGTATTAGTTATCTGGTTTTCCAATAGCACAAGCTTTGTTTAGTTTGGGGCTAGATGGCGTTGTGTGAGATGTCCACACATATTATCATTATTGTAATCATTCCCTCTTCTCTATGAGAAGACTTGTCCGTACTTACAATGTTCCAACCACTGAAGTACCGGTACAGCATTCCCTTGAACACCTTAATATGAACATCAACAGACAGTTCCTCCTTCATTTCCAGCAGCGCTGCGAGGTTTGTGATGTGCAGTGCCAGGGTGGTGATATAACCCAGGATACGGAAGTGGATAGCAGCCATGGTGCCTGGAAGATTTAGGTGACTTTCCAACTTATATTTTCAATTCAGTGCGTAATCCTGCCAGCATATTTGGCTACCTGCTATGCGCTGGCAATGGGCTGGAGTATTTGGAATGTCTTCCAGACGTCGCCACTGCAGGCACGTTTTAGACGACCTGGACGATCCTAACGAAGTCATAGTATCAGCTGCGCTAGGATGTCAAAGCAGTCTAGCCTTTTAGGATAAGGTGACGTTTTCAATACCGGTATCCTATACCTATACCAGCGTAACATAATCAGGCACCGACCCACTAGTACTTTTGCATATACTATAACACTGACCTCGCCAGCAGAGGTCAATGTACCCTTGTAGGTTAGCTATAACGGTTACCCTATAGAAGACCATAGGGTCCACTCTTCCATTGGACGAACTTTTGTAAAGTTTTTTTGGTCCGGGGGTGTATATGTAATATTTTGGTTAAATTAGAGATAAATTATATAAAACAATAATGAACGATCTCTTTATAAATGGGAAATTAATTTGACAGCCTCTGTGGTGCGGGGGTAGAGCAGGCTCATAGCCCGGAGGTGGCGGGTTCGATTCCCGCAATAGGACAAGTATTTGTGCACAGGAAAAAAGCTCAAATACTTGTTTTATGTCTGTGTTGTGCAACCATGGTCCTCGTAGTTCCTGGGTCCCTAGACACAGGGGATCCTAGTTTGGGTCCAGGATCTATGTATGTGATCGTTAGGCGTTATTGTTTAGTTATAATGTTAATTATTACGGTGCAATTTCTAATATCTAACAGCCTTATTAATAAACGGGTATTAGTCTCGGATTAGTTACTACAGCTTTTGTCCTTTTTTTGCTACTGGAATATTTAGCTGGATCGAAAGAGGCAAAAGATGGTGTAACTAGTCTAAAGCTAGTTCTTGTTTATTAATAAGGCTGTAAATGTCTAAATACGGTACGTAAATCATAACGAAGTAATAAATAAGAATAATTTGACAAGAAGGCCTCTTTATTTAATGATTGAGTGTTTGAACATATGCTCATTATTATTCTAAAATTAAGAATAAGATATAAGAACATATTTATCACTTTGAAAAAACAAACAAAAAAATTAAAGCATGAAGAGAGATACTTGAACGTACGAGTATACTCGAAGATTCGTTGTCTGATGTAATCTATATAATATAATCTGTGTTCCGGTTTGAAGGGCACTGTAGCTGCTGAAATTACTGGATAAATGAGACTTTACGATCTGATCTCACAGTTTAGTAATCTTATTACTAGATTGTGCTAATGTCTCAGGATGACGTGCACAGTGCAGTATCACGCGAACCTCTATACTTTAGAGTTCCGAGTGACACTGCAGCTGATGATATGGGCAGCCGTGTCGTTTAACTCAGGCGAACGGCTAGCTCGTCACGTCATTCCTTAACATAAAAAAAAAACTGAAATGTAGAGATCCGTATGAGAATTAAAGCTGCTGATAGCTCTCTGTTTATTTGTTTGTGGAACTGTAGTTAAAATAAAAAAGGTGTTTAAGACATCCTACTTCCTACTTCCTAGTAATATTATAAATGCTAAACTTTGACAGCCTTATTAATAAATACGAACTGGCTTCAGACTAGTTACACCATCTTTTGCCTCTTTCGATCCAGATAAATATTCCAGTAGCAAAAAAAGGACAAAATCTGAAGTAACTAATCCAAGACTAATACCCGTTTTTTTTTTTTTTTTGATCCCGATAGCATGTTCCCATGGAACAATTATCATTAAATAAAACTACCTTTAATCCGCGGGGCGCCACTAGTCTTGTATATATATTATAAAAAAAATTATAACTTATATATAGATAGATAGATCAACACTTTATTGTACATTGTACAAAATTATAACTTATATATAGATAGATAGATCAACACTTTATTGTACATCGTACAAAATTATAACTTATATATATTATAACATGAAATCCCGCTACTCTCTCAGGGAACGATTTAAGGAGATAAATATTCTTACAGTGGCTTGTAAATACATTTACGAAAATTTGATGTACACTCGCAAAAACATTACCTCTTTTCCCAGATATTGCGCCTTTTTTTTTACTTCAATCTTGTCTAGCATTTGACCACGCTCTCACCTAAATAATCTCTCGACATTCATAACTTTAATACTAGGAATAAAAATAAATTGAAAGATCCAAGATTCAAACTATAGAAAGTTAATTCAAAGTCAATTAATTCATGGGTAACTGTATACGCTTTTATAACAAGTTGCTTGACGGTATCGAACAATTATCAATGCGTAAATTTAATTTATTCGTAAAGTCAAACTTAATGAAACAAGTCTATTACACAATAAATGATTATGCGTCAGACAACAAAACTTGGCCTGAATATCCTAAGCTCAATTTTATGAAATCTTACGTACCTTGCATATTTCCTGGTGCTATATAATTTCAGTTTCTATTTGTAGTGTTTATTAAGATCATTTTGATATTCTTCTTGCACCGGTGTGAAGTGTAGGTGGTTACTTTTGTAATATATTCATTATATACTCATCATCATCATCAGCCTATATTAGTCCACTGCTGGACATAGGCCTCTCCCAAAGCACGCCACTGAGCCCGGTCTTCGGCTCTACTCTTCCAGTTGCTACCAGCTACCTTGCGTATGTCATCGCACCATCTTGCCGCAGGGCGTCCTACACTACGTCTGCCGGTTCGCGGTCTCCACTCTAGAACACGTCTACCCCAATGGTTATCGGTTCTTCGGCAGATATGACCAGCCTATATTTTCAGGAGATAAATATTATATATTAATATATATTACATACTCATCTGTAATAAATTATAAATATTGTAAAACACAATAGATAAAAAATACATCACTGTAAAGTTTCTTATAGCTTCTTCTTTACAGTTGTAATCGAAGTTTCGGATCGGAGTTTTCAGTTCTGCATTGTGCCGGATTGCTTGCACCAGTAGTGAGAAAGAGAACTTCTTTTTTTTTTATCAAACTCATATATTGTAATGGGTTTGCTATTTTGACTTATAAAAGTGCTAAAAATAGCCTATTTGCAATAAAATCTTTTGAATTTTGACTTTGATCTCACAGTCTAGAAATATTATTAATAGAATGTGCTGGTGTCTCAGGATGAAACGTTTTTTTTATGTTATTGAATGATGTGACGAGCTAGTCGTTCACCTGATGTTAAGTGACACGGCCGCCCATAACAGAAAAAATAAATATAATTTTTTTTTTTATGTTATTGAATGATGTGACGAGCTAGTCGTTCACCTGATGTTAAGTAACACGGCCGCCCATAACAGAACAGTGTCACTCGGAACTCCAACATGTAAAGTTTCGCATGACTGCTGCAATGCGCACATCATCCTGAGACATCAACACAGTCTGGTAATAAGATTACTCGACTGTGAGATCAGATCATAAAGTCTCATTTGCCCAGTAATTTCACTAGCTACATTGCCCTTCAAACCGGAACACAGTACTGCTTGCACACTACTGCTTGGCGGCAGAATAACTGGCAAAGCGGTGGTACCTACCTAGACGAACTTTGCAGAAAAGTCCTACCACCTAGTAACGTTTATTTATATATTATTTATTAATTTTAATAAATACAAACTATTATCGTGGATAACCAAACTAAATAATTTAAATAACACAACGTATTTTATAGCAATTTCTATTCTGAACAGACGTATGGATAACACAAATAAACTTACCACTAGTTAACGTAATTTACGGGCAAAGCTGTTGTTCTCTACAGAGCCACCGGGCGAAGAATTGAGTGACAAGTGATTGCTAAAGTATATATATACAGCTAAAATAAATAAACTTGTCATCGGTATTATGTCCAATCTACATTGAACCGCACGTAGAATTAGTTACTACGCAAATGTGTACCAAGCTTATCTGGAGATTTTCTCTGAAGGAGGATATAATAGCGTTTTAGTTTGATGCAGCTGAAAAGTGTCCCAAGCAAGACTGGATACAACTTTTAACTGAAACAATAATATGTACAGGCACTCTATAAATAAAAAGTTACAACTAAAAATACAATTACAATAATTATAATCAGTTAGTAATTCTAGACCACATATATAAATACAATATGTTGAAACAATAAATAAATTTGAATTTGAATTTTATGCATCTTTTAGTAAAAGCAAACGCCAGTTAACTATTTTAAATTGTAACGAAAACAAACTTATTAATGACGCGGTGCTGGTTAAGAAGAAAGTGTATATATAGCCTCGATCACAAATGGTATCGACCAAATCGACCGACAAAAGGTAGTCTGTATATCAAATTTCTTCAGTTGCATTTAGGAGAATGTGCACAAGAGCTATAAGTCATCTATATTCCGAGTTAGGACTACAAGGCGCGGGGAGTAGTTTCACCTACTCTAACTCTGAGTTTTCAAACGTGATAAAATAAAATGCAATTTATATCAAAAGCACTAAGGTGTATTGATATTTACTTCGAAGCAAATCACCGCTAAATTAACTTTCTACCCCTTTTTAACATCATTAGGGGATGAATTTTAAAAATACGAATCAAGTCTTCCACCAATTCTGAAATGGTTTAAGCAAAAACAAAAAAATTGAAGCAGATTGGACCAAGAAATAACGTTGTCCTATACAATTTTTGATATTTGCCTAACATTTTCCCCCGTTTTTCACTCTTTAGGGGTACAATTTTGAAAAATCCTTTCTTATCGGATGCCTGCGTCATGCAAAGAACACACTCCTAGTTTCCAGTCTCTACGATTAGTGGTTAAGGCTGTGTGTTGATCCGTCAGTCAGTCATTCAGGACAAAGCATTTTATATGTATGCATTTTTTCAGATTCCATTTGTAATGTTTATTAAGATCATCTTAATATTTTTCTTGCACCGGACGTGTGAAGTGATTACTTTTGTAATATTTTCATTGCATACTCAACTGTAATAAATTATATATATTGTAAAACACAGTAGAAAAAAATACATCACTGTAAAGTTTCTTATAGCTTCTTCTTTATAGATGTAATCGAAGCTTCAGATCGGAGTTTTCTGTTCTGTATTGTGCCGGATTGCTTGCACCAGTAGTGAGAATGAGAAATTATTTTTTTTATTACTCATATATTACTCATAATATTTGACAATAAGCACTTTGTAATTTTATATGCTTAGTACAATAACTTAATTTTAAGTACCAAATATTATTTTGACTTGTAAACGTGCTAAAAATAGCCTATTTGCTATAAAGATCTTTTGACTTTGACACCAGCCGTTTCGCTGACTCTATTATCATGCGAACTAGGGAATGGAACTTATCCAGATTTTTTGTTTACTGACAAATATTTGGGTAAAGTGAACTGTAAACTCTTACAATGCTTGAATGCCACCTGTCCTATCTCGAACCAATCAATCAACCTGTCACCATCATTTAACACTTGTTCAGTAATCCGAGAGACGTATAAAGACATGACTGTCAAAGTTAACTTCTAATCGGCCTTTCAAACGGCCTACTTCAAGCGGCAAATTAAATTAAAGCTAGAAATATTAGTGGAATACGCCAAACCTTAATCCTCCGTTTCATATAACATCATCATCTTTCATGAAACAATAACAACATAATAATAATAATAATATGAATGGACATTTCACACAGCGCCATCTAGCCCTAAACTAAGCAAAGCTTGTGCTATGGGTACCAGATAACTGATACAATACTTAGATACTTTTTTTTAAAATACATACATGGATTATTTAACACCCGGACACAGAACAAACACCTATGTTCATCACACAAATGTTTGTCTGGGTGGGAATCGAACCCGCAACCCACAATTCAGAATGCAGTGGTACTACCAACTAAGCTAACTGGCCAGTTAAGCTATTATTTTCAATCACTCCATTTTTCGTTTCAGTCAAACTATGTAATTGATCATAGGGCGTTATTATTATTATTTCATAATGCCAGTCATGCTACAATAAAATACTTCACTATATTTTTTGACTGACCGACCAGTGGTGGGTAAAGTTTCGGCTATCACATATCTCATGACAATTCTACAAATCGTGGTAATTTTGCTAATAGGTAGTAGAACTTTTCGTTAAGTTAAGTTCAGAAAAGTTCGTCTAAGTGCTGCCGCTTTGCCAGTTATTCTGCCGCCAAGCAGTAGTGTGCAAGCACTACTGTGTTCCGGTTTGAAGGGCACTGTTGTTAGTGAAATCACTGGGCAAATGAGACAATAATCAGGGTGATCACGAAACTTTGATTTCAATGCAACAGCAATTTCTATACTAACTATGCACTTAAACTGCGTATTCAAACTGTCAACTCCATACCAATTTGTGTTTCAACAGGTTGCAATCGAGTTACGTAATCGCCAAGCTGATCTCACAGTCGAGTAATATTATTACCACACTATGCTGATGTCTCAGGATGATGTGCGCAGTGCAGTGTCACGCGAAACTATATTTTGGATTTCCTAGTGACTCTGTTTTGTTATGGGCGGCCGTGTCACTTAACATCAGGTGAACGACTAGCTCGTCACATCATTCACTAACATAAAGAAATAAAAAAAGAAAAAAGGTAGGTACCACCGCTTTGTCAGTTATTCTGCCACCAAGCAGTAGTGTGCAAACACTACTTTTTTTACGTAGAGGAAATGCTCTTACGCACACCCGTGGCTGGGTGGGTACCTACGGGTAGTGTCGGACTCAGTGCCAGAAGGGCACCCATACCGACTAAAAACTCCACGATGTTCCACCATCTCAGCTTACAGCAGGGCCTCCTCGGGTCTGCTTGTGCATTCTCCGCTGCACGCCGCTTCTCGTCGCTTTCACCCCGTCGTCGCCGCCCGAGATACGTCTTGAGCGACCCGGATGATCCTATAGCAGCCGTAGTATCGGCTGCGCTAGGATCACCGGACCCTAGTCCTTCTGGCTCAGGTACCGCTTTCGGCACCGGTATAGGATACCAGCGTAACACAATCAGACCCCGACCCCGCCGGCGAGGTCGACGTACCCCCCGTAGGTTAGCTAGAACGGTCGCGACTTTCAATAGGGTCCACTCTTCCAGTGGACGTAGTCTTCTCGATCCTTTTATCCCGGCAACGGCCCAAGCCGAGGCTCGCAACCCAGGGGTGCCCTTGAGCTAGTTGCCTCCCACTTTTGACGGCTAGGCGCCTTATGCGCCCGCACTCCCGCCCGGTAACGCTGTAAAGTTAGCTCGTTCAAAAAAAAAGCTGCATAAAAAATAAAGACAATAACCCAAAAAAATAAAACAACTTTTTAAAAAATAATATTTTCTTTTTTATTTCATCTTGATTTTTTTCTCTTTCCTATTTTCTAGACCCCAAAAAAGCGAGTGCAAGAACCATTGCATGTAGTATACACCAATCGTCAGCAAAAATATATATGCGTGTAATATGATATTGTAAACCGTTCCATATACAATGCCCATCAGTGGGTATGGCCAAAGCCCACGCTGCTGGTATGTGTAGAACAGGCTGTAAACAAACATAATCATACGATAATCTTGTAGTAATAAAAAAATAAGTGTGCTTTAGACCACACGACTGAAGTAACACTTCTTTAGTTTAGCTCCATCTATCGGTCAGTATAACTTATTTTAGCTTTGTTTAATGTTTATGTTGCCATCTTGACAGTTCTAAAATGTAATTTTACCGGACATACCTACATTTTTTTTTAAACTTTGTTTTGTTAACAATGGATATCTACGTGAACTAACTTCAACTTCAGTTCGCCTCACATTCACCAGTTTACTCCCCAAGTCAAGCGGGCGTAAATAAGTTTTACTTCAATAATAATAATAACGCCCAACGATTACATAGACCCTGGACCCTAGCTAGGATCCGGAGCAAGAATGATCCGTAGTACACCGAGCGCTCCCTTTTTATAGCCAGACGGGTGGGGGAGCGATGACAGTTGCCGGTGTTGCCA
The DNA here is from genome assembly GCA_905220475.3 of Ennomos fuscantarius. Lineage (NCBI taxonomy): Eukaryota > Metazoa > Arthropoda > Insecta > Lepidoptera > Geometridae > Ennomos > Ennomos fuscantarius. The sequence continues at coordinate 5,117,251 of HG992050.1, read as the reverse complement.
CTGTAATAAATTTAAATGCTACTACAGAGTAAATTACGGTACTGCCCGCTGCGCATAGAGTTTACAACTGGACGTTGCCGCCGTCATACATATATCCTGGACCTTAACTAAGATTCCCTGTGTCTAGGGACCCAGGAACTTCGAGGACCATGGTCCCACAAACACCCAGACACAGAACAAGTATTTGCGCTTTTTTCTGTGCACAAAGACTTTCCGTGCCGCGGGAATCGAATGAGGGAAAGACGTCAATATTATTACCTGTTTAACTACCACATCACAGAGGTTGTCAAATTTCACTAGGTGGTAGGACTTTTATGTAAAGTTCGTCTAGGTAGGTACCACAGCTTTACCGACTATTCTGCCGCCAAGCAGTAGTGTGCAAGCACTACTGTGTTCTGTGACTTTATGATCTTATCTCACAGTCGAGTAATCTTATTACCAGACTGTGCTGATGTCTCAGGATGATGTGCGCAGTGCGGGAATCTTTAAATTTTACTCTATAGGCGGCCGTGTCACTTAACAACAGGTGAACGACTAGCTCGTCACATCATTCATAAACATAATATATATATATAAAGAAACAATACTCACGCTTCCTGCAGAAGGTGATCTAAATTCTGTGTTTTATTCATGATCCTCTTTTTACGTACAATATTACTTTTTCTTCAATTATTATTTATTTCAAGTTCTTATGTATAGTTTAGTTTTGTTTTTCTTTTTCCTAAGTTCAATTATATAAGTAACCTTTTTTATGTATTGTTGTGTAAATTAAATAAATACTCACTAGCTATTATAAATTATGAAGTACAGGATTATGACGGTCAGGTAGGGTTTATGGCTCTTAGGCCTTTCCCTAGGCTGAAAAGCCAATTCCCAAATCACAGCTGGAACTATTCCTGCAATGAAAATATTTTTAGATAGATAGCTAGATGAAGTCTTTATTGTACACGCCAAAAAATATACATATTAAAAAAAAAATTAGATTTACTGGCCCGATAGTTCAGTTGGCTGTAACGCTGCCTTCTGATCTGTAGATTGTGGGTTCGATTCCCCCTCAGTACAAACATCTGTGTGATGAACAACAATGTTTGTTCTGTGTCTGGGTGTTATATTGTATTTTATGTATGTATTTACAAACAATATCTAAGGTCCGTATTACAGAACGATACTCAGTCATCGATCGGTGCTCAAGCAGAGATTTAGTTCTCTAATTGATCACTTTATGAATGAAATCTCTGCTTGAGGACCGATCGATGACTGAGCATCGTTCTGTAATACGGACTCAAGTATTCTATCAGTTATCTGGTTCCCATAGTACAAGCTTTGCTTAGTTTAAGGCTAGATGGCAGTGTGTGAAATGTGTATGTAGGCAGACGGGTTGTGCGTAGGTTGAACCTATATAACTATAGGCCTTCAGCATGTCCACACCGCGCCGTGTCCGGAGCAAGAATGCCCCCTAGTACACCGAGCGGTCTCTTTTTATAGCCAGATGGGTGGGGCAGCGATGACAGATGCTGGTGTTGCCAATGTAATAAATTTAAATGCTGCCACAGGGTAAATTACGGTACTGCCCGCTGCGCATAGGGTTTATAACTGGACGTTGCCACCGACATGTACAAACATTTATTTATTTAATTCAATTTGTTTACACCAACGACCTCTATCTCTCCAATAAATCTTTCCATCCAAAGGTGGCTTTTAGCGATCACTTCCAACTTCCATTCTATATAGTTATAAAGCTATAAATTTCATCATCTGTATCTGTTTTTATGCCCGGTATACAATAAAAATTGTATTGTACATAAAGTACAAATAACAATAGGCGACCTTATCGCTAAAAGGTGAATTGAATGCGGTGAATGCGCTCAAGAACTGCATGATCTCATTCCCCCATCACCATTCCACTACCGGACTACTAGACGCTCGGCTAAGCGCCATCCTTTCGTGGTCGAAATACCACCTATTCGTACCAAGCGATTTGACTCAACGTTCTTAATTAGAACGGCTAAGGAATGGGATGCCCTGCCAGCGTCTGTGTTTCCGGCGAAATATGACTCGGGCGTGTTCAAGAGAAGAGTGAATAGGTATTTACTTGGCTAGCATGCTACACCTTCGATCGCATCGTCACTTCCCATCAGGTGAGAGCGCGATCAAATGCTAGACAAATTAGAAGTAAAAAAAAAGCGATAAGGTCGCCTATTCGCCCCGTTCTGCGCGATGCTGGCACTACTCCAGTCCCCTCGTGACTACGGCTAATGTAACTTGGTCGAAACGTCGAGGTTAGTCAAAATTATGTTTTGATAATTTTCGTACGCGAATAGACCCATTTTATGTTAAAATACGTTTTCAAGTCGCGAAAGTTCAAAAAGTGTTATATCAAGAAGAAACTTTGAGCTGAAATTGGAATGTTTACTGGCACGAGGTATAGAAATAAATTGAAGGGTTGAGAATAAAAAGGGTTTAACTGTCAAATTGATAGTTTCGAGAAAATTGACTTAAAACTTCAGCGGCGTCATTTTAATGTAGAGTGCTTATAAGGTGATAGAAAAGCTTTATGTAAGTTTTAGTTGCTTGAAAATGTATTAATTCTATTTTAAAATACTAAATATAGTACTAATTCATACAATCACTGTAAAAATATAATATAATAAAATAAATATAATAATGTTTTTATGCTAAGTGAACTGTATTCCTGTGACAGATAAACCGTTTTTATGCACAAAATCTCGAGATTTATTCCTCATTTCGGTATTTTGAGAATGTATTATTGTAGATAAGTTCACGCTGAATCCAACGATACCCATAAGTCATTTTGTGAAAAAAAAACAGTTAAACCCTTTTTGTTTTCACCCCTTCAATTAATAACACTAATTAGAGGAGTTTCTTTAAAATACAATAAAAGAAGCAATTACCTACCAATATGCATGACGTAGTTAGACTTCTGCGAGAAGATCTTGTCGATAAACTCGGGGAAAATTAAACTTCGGTCGTACAGATACAATGGCCAAAACACTGTGAACACCAGCTGTAAAAAAAAACCAGTGTGCTTTAGACCACACGACTGAAGTAAAACTTTTTTAGTTTGGCTTCATCTATCGGATGGTATAACTTTGTTTTTGTTTTGTTCAATGTTAATGTCGCCATCGGAGTTTTGGCGGGAACGCGAAAAAGATTGCGTCACCGCTTGTATTATTTTCCAAAACTTGTGTTATTTTCAGTGTTAGTGTACAAAATTGGTGGCATTCTATTCGTTAAGTGCTGGATTACAGGCGTGAGTTTGGGAAAATGGTATAATGATGGTGAAACGTTTCTTTTCGTGTTGTTTCCAAAACTCCATAGAAACTTCCGGTAAAGTTGCCACCACTTTACGTATGACTTAGACTACACTATTACTTGACTTGATGACTTGGACTGTGACTTGACTTAACTTGATACACATAATAGGTCTTTACCTATGAAATTGCCGTATTGCAGTACAGATTTTTTAAAACAAAAAAAAAGTTTTGATTGGCTATGAATTCTAAATTCAAATTAAATTTGTTTTAAAAATATGACATTCTATTTACAATATAAGTCTTTTGTTTATTGATTAGCGTTGTATTTTCATTACATTTCAACATTTTTCCTCATAATGGATACTTTGAAATTTCGTGTAATTATGGAATATGAGTTCCGTCGTGGCACCAACGCGGCACAAACGACACGTAACATCAACGACGTTTACGGAGAGAACTGTACAAACGAACGTACAACCCGTTATTGGTTTGCTCGGTTCCGTTCTGGGAATTTTGACTTGAAAAATGAACCTCGTGGTCGTCCGGAAACTTTGGTCAACAATGATGAATTAAAGGCGATTGTGGAAGCTGATGAATCTCAATCTACAGCTGAGCTGGCAGCAGCTTTTGATGTTAGCATCAAAACAATATTGGTCCATTTGCGACAGATTGGCAAGATAAAAAAGCTTCATAGATGGGTGCCCCACGAACTTAACGATCGCCAGCGCAACGTACGCGTCGAGACCTTGCCTTACGCTGCTTAACAGGCACAGAAATGAAAGAATTTTTAACCGAATTGTTACGTGTGACGAAAAATGAATTCTTTTTGACAATCGAAAGCGCTCAGCAAGTTGGTTAGATCCTGGTTCGGTACCAAAGCAATGTGCAAAACGAAAAATGACCCCTAGAAAGGTGATGGTCACAGTTTGGTGGTCTAGTGCTGGTGTGATTCATCATAGCTTTTTACAAAATGGCGAGAGCATTACTGCAGATGTGTACATTGAAGAACTGACCACAATGATGGCGAAACTCGCACGTCTGCAACCAGCTTTGGTCAATCGGTCGTCTCCACTGCTACTTCACGACAACGCGCGACCCCATACTGCACAACAGACCGTCTCTAAGCTGCATGAGTTGGGTTTGGAAGCTCTCCCTCATCCGCCATACTCACCAGATCTTGCGCCTACCGACTATTACTTTTTACAAAATTTGGACAACTTTTTAGCGGGAAAAAAATTCAATTCCCGAGAGGCAGTACAAAACGCCTTTGAAGAGTTTGTTGTCTCCCGTCCTGCTGATTTTTTCAAGAAGGGCATCCATAAACTGCCACAGCGCTGGCAAAGATGCATTGATTGCAGGGGTGATTACTTTGAATAAAAGAAATAGTTCGAAAAAAAAATACTTTAACTTTTTTCAAACAAAACGGCAATTTCATAGGCAAAGACCTAATATATATGTATGTAATATCATTAAATTAAAAATTATCAATTGCTTGACACTGCCTAAATACACAAAATATTAGAGCCAAAACTACAAAAAAAACTTTGTCATTTTTTGAAATTTTTGACTGTTTATTTATTGACGTATATTATTTACTAGTTGCGCCACGCGGTTTCACCCGCGGATAAAAAATATTTTGATTATTTGCTCATCCCACGGGAACATTTCTTTTTTCCGGGATAAAATGTAGCCTATATGTTAATTCAGTGTATCAGCTATTTTAGTACCGAATATCATCTAAATCCATTCAGCCGTTTGAGCGTGAAAGAGAAACAAACATACACACATACACACAAACACACATACAAACTTTCGCCTTTATAATAATAGTGTGATATAAGAATAGTGTGATATAATAATAGTGTGATATAATAATAGTGTGATAGTGTGATTAGCAGTTAAATAACTTATTAGGCAGTTATCTTACCAAAGTGCCAGGGAATACGATAGAAGAGAAGAAGAAATCTCTTATCTTCTTGATAGACTTAGGCAGAAGGTGATCTCGATTTGTTACGGTGAGGACGTCACAGGTTAATGCTAGCGAGAAGTACACCAGCTGGAAAAACTGAAAAAAAAAATACATAGTCAGACCGACTTCTTTCTTAATTTCATGCTTTTTTATGTTAGTGAATGATGTGACGAGCTAGTCGTTCACCTGATGTTAAGCGCCACGGCCGCCCGTAACAGAACAGTGTCACGCGGAACCGCAAAACATAGAGTTCGAGCGACACTGCACTGCGCACATCATCCTGAGATATCAGCACAGTCTGGTAATAAGATTACTCGACTGTGAGATCAGATTATAGTCTCAATTGCCCAGTAATATCACTAGTTACAGTGCCCTTCAAACTGGCATACAGTAGTGCTTGCAGATTACTCGACTGTGAGATCAGATTATAGTCTCAATTGCCCAGTAATATCACTAGTTACAGTGCCCTTCAAACTGGCATACAGTAGTGCTTGCACACTACTGCTTGGCGGCAGAATAACTAGCAAAGCGGTGGTATCCAAAGTCCTAACACCTAATAAAAAAAGGAGTAGTAATGAAAAAAAAACAAGTCTGCTTTAGAAACCACATTACTGAAGTAAAACTTCTTTAGCTCCATCTATCGGTCGGTATAACTTTGTTTTTGCTTTGTTTAATGTTAATGTCGCCATCTTGACCATTGTAAATTATCATTTTACCGGATATACCAACATAATAATACAAATTTTAAGTAATTTTTAACTTTGTTATGTTGGCAATGGTGAGGTGAATCAACTTTCGTTAGCCTACGCATTCATCAGCTTACTCCCCAATTCAACCCTAAGCGTGCGTAAAGAGGTTTTACTTCAAAAAGAGAAAACTCACGATATTCCAAACGGTCAGGAACCGTCCCTGCATGGAAACCATGACCTGGATCTGAGGATCCTTCATGATGACCTCGTCCTGCATGGAAGTCCACATCACAGCTGAGTTAATGGAGTGCATTGCCAGCGTAGCTGCATGACCGACGATTCGGAAGTAGATTGGGGGTGGCATGACTGTAAAAGATGAATTTACAACGATGATAGCACTGATACCTGGGGCCGATGGTGAAGAAGCCAAGAGAATTCAGCTGTTTGCATTCATCATATTGAATTAAATAATAAATCCTGAATGACACTTGTTTTATTTCTTACGAGCTTCTTCCCGCAGCTTCGCCCGCGGCGTGGCCTATGGGAAAATAATTCAACCACCCATTTCACCCTCTTAAGGGTGGAATTCCGAAAAATCCTTTCTTAGCGGATGCCTACGTCATAACATCTACCTGCATGCCAAATTTCAGCTCGATCCGTCGATTTGGGCTGAGCGTTGATAGATCACAATGTCAGTCAGTCAATCAGTCAGTCACCTTTGAGTTATATATATTTAGAAGATTAACCTAAAATTAAAATATATAATCAATTATTATAACCTTGACATTTATGTAAAAAAAACCTGTACAGACCTACCTTTTTATATCTAAGATCTCCATTCAGTGGTGGCAAGGTACCAGGTAAGAAAACTACCAAAAAACGAGATAACATTAATAATTACAGACAATAAAATTAAACACTAAACTTATTGTAGAGGTCTAATTAAACAAGTGACAGAAATGATGTCCATATTTTTTTATCGTTAATCATTTAGACATGCGTATGCGCATGATTTATAGGCTGCGGATGCAATAGGGCATAGAATTGAGGATAATAATCCAGAAGCTTGAACCGTTTTTTTTAACGGTCCTGTCCTACCACCTAGTAAAACCAACTTTATGAATGTAATAATAATACACAGCCTCTGTGGCGTGATGTTTGAGCAGGCTGGCTCATAACCCGGAGGCAGCGGGTTAGATTCTCGCGGCAGGTCAAGTATTTATGCCCAAAAAAAAAAACGCTAATGCTTGTTCTGAGTCTGGGTATTGTGGGACCATGGTCCTCGTAGTTTCTGGGTCCCTAGACACAGGGAATATTAGTTAAGGTCCAGGATATATGTATGACGGCGGCAATGTCCAGTTGTAAACTCTATGCGCAGCGGGCAGTACCGTAATTTACACTGTAGTAGCATTTAAATTTATTACAGTGGCAACACCGGCAACTGTCATCGCTCCCCCACCCATCTGGCTATAAAAAGGGAGCGCTCGATCGTTGGGCGTTATTATATATTTGACAGCCTCTGTGGTGTGGTGGTTGAGCAGGTCGGCTCGTAACCCGGAGGTGGCGGGTTCGATTCCCGCGACAGGACAAGTATTTGTGCACAGAAAAAAGAAGTGCAAATACTTGTTCTGAATCTGGGTGTTGTGGGACCATGGTCCTCGTAGTTCCTGGGTCCCTAGACACAGAGAATCCTAGTTAGGGTCCAGGATCTATGTATGTGATCGTTGGGCGTTATTATTATTATATATTATATTATTATTTATTTAATAACAATGCATCCATTTTTATGTAAACTGTATGGCTAATTTCCTAGTGCGTCCTAAGCCTAATTATAGCTACGATAATTTATATCAACACTTATGTAAGTGGCGATAATTTACGATTATAAAGTAATAACTTGTAATAATATAGTAACCAGCATATTTTAATTTCTACATATTTCTGTCGGCGATTTTACACGCTTTGTAATATATATAATACTAGCTGCGTCCCGCAGTTTCTACCGCGTTGGGATTTTTTGTAACTTATATTTTTCTTTCATAAGAACCTTCTCCTGACAATAAACACAATAAAAAAGAATCAGCGAAAATGTTCCATCGGTTCACGCGTGATGCGGTGACTAAGGGAAATGAAAATGAAAATGAAAATACCTTTATTTGATAATAGATATGGATAATACATATATATATATATTATCCATATCTATTATCTATCTATATATATATATATATATATATATATATATATATATATATATATATATATATATATATACTTAAGTTATTGTACTAAGCATATAATATAACAAAGTGCTTAGTACAATAACTTAATTTTAAGTACCTAATATCATTTTGACTTGTAAAAGTGCTATAAATAGCCTATTTGCAATAAATCTTTTGACTTTGACTTTATCCAGGGTAGGACGAATTCCTTTCGGACAAGTTGACTATTATAGACTAGATCGATTCGCTCCGCACAATATTGTTATACCCAAGCTGGGTCATTATATAACATACTTAAATATGCTATTATTAACACCTGCATGTAACCAATAATGTTTGCAATAATTGAGTATTGAGCTCCCCGATCCAACCCAATGGAACCCGCTTAATATTTAAGAACTTAAGCAAATTGGCTGATAACCTGGAGGTGGTGAGTTCGATTCCCGCGACAGGACAAGTATTTGTGCACAGAAAAAATACGCAAATAGGTACTTGTCCTGCGTCTGGGTTGTTGTGGGACCATGGTCCTCATAGTTCCTTTCTTTATTCTATTGATAGATTTGCCGAGCTACTCGTTCACCTGATGTTAAGCGATATGACTGCCCATAACAGAACAGTGTCACTCAGAACTCTAACATATAAAGTTTCACGCGACACTGCACTGCGCACAGCATCCTGAGACATCAGCACACTCGACTGTGTGATCAGATCATAAAGTCTCATTTGCCCAGTAATTTCACTAGCTACAATGCCCTTCAAACCGGAACACAGTAGTGTTTGCACACTACTGTTTGGCGGCAGAATAACTGGCAAAGCGGTACCTACCTAGACGAACTTTGCAGAAAAGTTCTACCACCTAGTAAAACTCTCATCCCAGAGTTTCATATTATTACACTGTTTGGGATATTGTTAGTTTGTATAATATAGTGTTAATGTTATGTCTATGTATGTGATCGTTGGGCGTTATTATTATTATTATTAATGTTTGTTTCGGCAGAAAATATGCCATTCGTTTCATATAGGCCACGCGGGCGAAGCAGCGGGCGGAAGCTTGTACATAATAAAACACTAGAAAAAGAGATAAACTATAAATGGTTAAGTATGAGATGAATAAATAAAAATAAATCATAAATAATAATATTTATTATTACTCTTAAAGGAGTATTTCTTATTATCTCTCTCATTATCTTGATTATTTAATTGTTTAGTTTTTTTTATTTATTTAAATTACATACAGTTTAGTATCTAAATTTTATAAGCGTATATTATCTAATATTATACAGAAAAGACAGAAAGAAAGAAAAGACATTTATTCAGGACACCACACAACATTGCATTACATTATAAGAGAATACAGTATAATTTAGAAACAAAGAACAGATAAATAAACAAATGTAACGTTGTGTGATGTCATGACCAGGTCCCGACTCAGCATGAGATTAAGGTCAACGCGTGACCTTACAAAACTGATTTTCAGGCGGAACCCGTAGTCATGACATCACGAACATCAGAGAATTTAAACAATTTTTATATATCTTTTATAAGAATTTTGGAACACAAACAAGAAATGTAATACGAACACATACAATATATAAATAAAAATAATATAATACAGAGGCATAACGGCACAAAAACAAAAACAATAATTGGCTAAATACGCTAAAGTATGTATTACCTTATCGTATTTTATACAGGAGTAACCTTAACCTTAACCTAAAACTATTTGTAGTTATCTAGTTTTAATCTGTAATATTTTCTTCATGTTAAGGTATGACGAGCTAGTCGTTCACCGGACCAGACTGGCCCAATAGCTCAGTTGGTAGTGACCCTGCCTTCTAAACTGCGGGTTGTGGGTTCGATTCCCACCCAGGACAAACAATTGTGTGATAAATATAGGTGTTTGTTCTGTGTCTGGGTGTTATATTGTAATCTATGTATGTATTTACAGTATCTAAGCATTGTATCAGTTATCTGGTTCCCATAACACAAGCTTTGCTTAGTTTGGGGCTAGATGGCGTTGTGTGAGATGTCCACACATATTATTATTATTATTATTACCTGATAATAAGCGACACAGCTGACCATATCACTTGCAGTGTCACTCGGAACTCTAAAGTATCGAGTGACGAGCGCAGTGCAGTGTCACGACACTACACCGCGCACATCACGCGCGCGCTCGCTCTAGAATGATGAAAAATGCGATGCGTTTGGTGCGTCGATCATTACACTCCCGGTTATTAGATACATTGTGCTCGCAGAATATTACCTCGAGTGTAATGATCGACATAGCACATTTATATCATAAACGGGCTTCTGTACGCAGCTTCGCCAGCGGCGTGGCCTATGGGAAAATAATTGAAACACCCATTTCACCCTCTTCAAGGTGGACTTTCGAAAAATCCTTTCTTAGCGGATGCCTACGTCATAACATCTACCTGCATGCCAAATTTCAGCCCGATCCGTCCAGTGGTTTGGGCTGTGCGTTGATAGATCACTATATCAGTTAGTCACCTTTGAGTTATATATATTTGAATGAATGTGACGATTTAACGTTACGTCAATAGAGTTTGAGTCAAATAAACGAATGTGTTTATTGATTCGTAATAATGAGAAAAAAACATCCTTATCGATACAATAGTTTTGGCGTAAGCGTTACACACACACAGACACCGTTTTTGCTTTTATAAACAGGGCTTTAAGTAAAATTAATTGCACGATTAGTGCCAACAATTTGAACTAGATAGCGTTGTACCGCGTCAAATAACGCAAGTGCTTGTCACATTTTACATAGGTACACTTTTTATGGAAGTATTGATAAGTTTGACAGCTTCAAAGTGAATGTCACATTTACACATAACTAGAGGTTAACCTTACAAATTATTCTGAGGTTTTTGTGATGTTGTTTTGAAATGTTAAGTTTTAGTTACCTAACTCAAGTTAAACGAAAAATAATCTATATATATAAAACTCAAAGGTGACTGACTGACATAGCGATCTATCAACGCACAGCCCAAACCACTGGACGGATCGGGCTGAAATTTGGCATGCAGGTAGATGTTATGACGTAGGCATCCGCTAAGAAACGATTTTTTTTTCGGTGGTTGAATTATTTTCCCTTAAGCCACGCCACGGGCGAAGCTGTGGGCAGAAGCTCGTAATGTAATACAATAATAATAATAACGCCCAACGATCACATACGTAGATCCTGTACCCTAACTGACCTACTCTTTCCCTGTGTCTAGGGACCCAGGAACTACGAGGACTGTGGTCCTACGACACCCAGACTCAATACATGTATTGGGCTTTTTTCTGTGCACAAATACTTGTCCTGCCGCGGGAATCGAGCCCACCGCCTCCAGGCTATGAGCCGACCTGCTCAACCACCACACCACAGAGACAATAGTTTTCTACAATAGCTTTCAGACGGTATTTAACAGCGACAAAAAAAGTCAAAATTCAATTCCGACGTAAGTTTTGTGTATGTTACAGATTGAGGCTATCTATCGTTTCTTTTTTTGGTCTCTACCGACCTTTTACAGCGTCACCGGGGTAAGACTAACGTGTTTGGCGGTAGCCCAACAGCCAACAGGTAGCCCATTTCATAAGACATTTTAATAAGGCAACAATGATGTCGTAAGACATATTTTAAATTTAAGTAAAGGTTTAATTTTACTTTAATTTATTCCATTTTAAACACCGATGTCAAACAACAAGTGTGTTGTAAGTTTGACACGTGTGTCCATAGATAAAAACCTCTAATGGTTTTTTTTTATTTAAAATTAATACTGATTAATTATATAATATATCCATAATTAATACTGATTAATTATATAATATATATCCGTGGCTGAGCTGCAGGCTAGCGGAGGGGTCCACAGGTGGCGGATAGTGGAAACGGCCACCAGATATGGTGGTTAGCTGCGAATAGCGACAATAGAAGCTAGAAGAGGAAAAATGTTTGGCCACCTTATACGACATGACAACCTTATGAAAAACATCATAGAAGGAAAGATAGAAGGGAAGAGAGGAAGAGGCAGACCTAGAAGGGCTTACACAGGTCAAATAAAAGAAAAAATAGATGTCATGTCGTACAGGGAGGTTAAAACGTTGGCCGAAGACCGAGAACGATGGCGATTACTCCACCGACAAGAGCTGGACTCTTAAATAAGAAGAAGAAGAATTATATAAGTCAAAGGATGACGATGCTTTGGCTCCTGAAATACAGTGTTTTTACTAGTTCGGGAGTCTATGATTTCATGAACATGTACTATTGCCGTCTTATTACAAAACATTGACTAAGCGTGGACCAAAGTTAGTACTAGGTTTAAACCTAGACTAGTTAAAAACCTTATTACAAAAACAAGTTAATCGCTGATCCGGGGATCGTCCATGGTCTAAAATTAGTCCTCCAATGACCCTAGTTTAACTGATAATGATAATGATAAGTTTATTGATAATTATAAAAAATTACAAGTCTGAAATTATTAAATAAGCCAGTTATTCTGCCGCCAAGCAGTAGTGCGCAGGCAATGCTGTGTTCCGGTTTGAAGGGCACTGTAGCTAGTGAAATTACTGGGCAAATGAGACTTTATGATCTGATCTCACAGTTTAGTAATCTTATTACTAGATTGTGCTGATGTCTCTGGATGACGTGCGCAGTGCAGTGTCACGCGAACCTCTATACTTTAGAGTTCCCAGTGACACTGCAGCTGATATGGGCAGCCGTGTCGTTTAACATCAGGCGAACGGCTAGCTCGTCAAATCATTCCTTAACATAAAAAAAAGAAAAAAAAAAAAAAAACAAGCATAAAAAATACAATAATAAATGCAATAACATACTTATTGTGTAAAATAATGTTATTAAAATAGTAGGTATATAAAAATTAAAAATTAAATTGATCATACCAGTTTTGGAATGAATTCCTCGACGCTGTATGGCGCCATATCTATAAGAAAACTCTTTATTTTATTTTTAAAAGTCTGAACATTTTCAACACTGCGTATAGAGTCTGCAAGAGCGTTAAAAATTTTGACACCAGCTACCCTAGTACATTTCCCAGACTTAGCAAGTCTATGTCTCGGTAGTATAAGATCGTGAGCTCTTCTTGTACTTAAGTTGTGAACATCTTTGTGTTGTTTATACAAGCTCATATTTTTATACACAAATAAGCTCGCCTGATACATGTATAAAGCAGTACCTGCTTTATACATGTATCATTCATTAATCATTAATCTAAGATTTTTGAAGACCAGTTTTGCAGGTGTGCAGGGGGCGACTTTTGCAACTATTCGCACTGCCTTTTTCTGCATCACAAACACTCGGTGCCAATCTGCAGAGTGACCCCACAGATCGACACCGTAAGTGAGCAAAGACTGTATTGTTGCGTAATAGCAGTCGCGCACCGCTTTTTGCGATAAGACACTTAGCGAAACAAGCTCGTCCCAGCCTGTCGCATAGCGCATCGAGGTGATTGCTCCAGGTGAGACATCTGTCAATATTGAATCCAATCAACGTGAACACATCAACTTGCCGCAAGGTTTCCCTTTCTATCATAATGGACAGCTCGGGGTAACGCCTTCCTGACAAATTGAAGTGTATCACGCTGGTTTTCTTCGGATTTAAAGCGAGCCCGTTTGCCCTGAACCAGCGAGCTAACTGACCAGCCACAGTATTTAACTTATGCTCCAGTGATGTTACTAGCGGTGCCGTCACGATTGCAGCTACATCATCCGCGTACATGAGCAGCTGAGCGTCAGGAACGGATTCCGGAAGGTCGTTCATGAGAAGGCTGAAAGTGAGGTTTGATACGCACGATCCTTGAGCCACTCCTATCTTCAGCTCTATTGGTTCGGATTTTACCTCACCTCCAGCCGTCACAACTGCTTGGACCCTGCCCTGCATAAACGCTTTCATCAGTGAAAGAGCAGGCCCCCTTACGCCATAGTGGTCTAGTTTCATTTCCAGCAGATGATGGTCGCAGACGTCGAAAGCGCGCGACAAGTCACAGCTGATCACCGCGACCTGCAGCCCTGCCTCGCGCGCCTGCAGCACCTGCCAGACCAGCTCACGCGTCAGGTCTGATGTGGAGCGTCCTGCGCGGTATGCGAATTGCTTCTCTGACAAAGCTCCAGTGTCAGATAAAAATTTTTGTAGCCTGGTACATATGCCCATCTCGAGCACTTTAGCCTATGGCACTAACTCGCTAAACGAAACAAGCTAACAACCCCGTGGGATGAGTAAATAATTAAAATACTTTTATCCGCGGGTGAAACCGCGGGGCACAACTAGTTGTGAATAATTTGACTAACTGTAGCAATTCTTTATTGGTAACAGTTTGGAGCTAGATGGCGTTGTATGAAATGTCCACAAATATTTGTTTTTATTTATTTATTTTGTCTTATACAATTATAAATAACGTGTACGGGATTCTCAGTGTGCTAGCCAACTCACACTTAGCTCGCTCTTTAATTGCTTGTAATTTAATGTAAGTACCAATAGTATATTTATTTATTTAATTATTTAATACTTTATGCACATAAAAAGTACAAAGGAGGACTTAATGCTAACAGCATTTTCTACCAGTCAACCACGGCGTGCAGAGAAACAATTTGATTAGGCGTGCATATAAGGAAATGAGCATAATTTTGAACATTCATTTTGACCATCAAATAAATTAAAATAAAACTATAACAACGATACAACTATTAAGGTATAAAAATACATATTTTACAAATTTAATAAAATACAAATATTAATGAATACTACAATATAGATAATATATACATAATTAAATAAAATACAAACTACATAATAATAAATAATTCTATGTTCTGCTAGTTCAAGTTTAGAGACTTTTTAGCAAATATTCCTTTACCTGGCGTTTAAAATTGTCCTTGACGTTGCACCTCTGGATCTTATCTGGTAACGAGTTCCAGAGATGAACCGCTGTGACTTGGAAAGAGTTGTCTAAGAAAGATGTAGTATGTCGTGGAGTTGCAAGCACAAGTGTG
Source organism: Ennomos fuscantarius (assembly GCA_905220475.3). Lineage (NCBI taxonomy): Eukaryota > Metazoa > Arthropoda > Insecta > Lepidoptera > Geometridae > Ennomos > Ennomos fuscantarius. The sequence goes on along the minus strand of HG992050.1, from coordinate 5,102,085 downwards.
TTTGAAGAGCGGAGTTGTCTTTGGTGTGTGTCAGATAAGTAGGTAAACATGTTTTTAAGGTAAGTCGGAGAATTAGGGTCTTTTAGAACAGAAAAAAGGAGACAGAGAATTCGTAGGTTACGTCGCTCGCGGATTGGGAGCCATTTGAGCTCAGCTCGGAATTTAGAGACGTGATCATACTTCCTGAGGCCATAAATGAAACGAATGCAGTTATTAAGTAAGCGGTCGAGTTTGTTAAGCTGGTCTTCAGTTAGATCCAAGGAACAAACATCAGCGTAATCGAGAATCGGAATAAGGAGGGAGTTAACTAGTGAAATTTTTGTTTGGGTGGGGAGAAAGTTTTTGAGACGAATAATAGAATGGAATGATGCATAAAATTTACGAGAGATTTCTTTGACATAAGGAGTCCAATTCAGATTCGAGTCAATTAAAATACCTAGATTTTTCACTGTTTATATTGATTATTTTAAAAGCTAGTAACGTCTACATTAATACCTAGCTACGACTTTGATGGTAGAAAAAAATTGAACGTTGGAAGGTCATCGGTTAGCTCTTGCCATTTTTTGTTTTCATCACACATATAAAGTATCTCATATATAATTATAAAGTATCACACATATATAAATAATCACATATATACATGTATATCACACATATATAAAGTATCACATGTATACATGTATAAGAAATGTTATTCAACAGAAACATTAATATTTACAGGCTATCTATAAATAAAAAATTACAACTACTAAAACATTATTTACAAAATAAATATGCTATCCAACTCACCACCGCGTGGAATGGTTCCCAGAATACTGGCAGTATTACCTCGCTGAATTAGAAGACTAAGCTTCTGAACGAAGTATGTGCTTCTGGGATCAGAAGGATACTTATCACACATATATAGAGTATCAAAGATATACATGTATATCACACTTATCACACATATAAAGGCAAAAATTTGTGTGTGTTTTCCTTTTCACGTCACAACGGCTGAACGAATTTGGATAGGTTATACGCTTTATTACATAGGATACTTTTTAACCACGGGTGCAACTAGTTTTAGACTGTGGCGTAGCTACCGGTGGACTAGACGGGTCAGTGCCCCGGGGCCCCAAGCTCTAGGGGCCCCTTTAACTCTGACTTACAAACTATACATATAATTCAGAATATTTATACACACAGAGTATACATATTCTGAAGGAACCGACGAATCTCGATTGTTTTTATGTTAAGGTAAGACGTGACTAGCTAACCGTTCGCCTGATGTTAAGCGCCACGGCTGCCCATAACAGAACAGTCTCATTCGGAACTTCAAAATATAAAGTTTCGATTAACACTGCACTGCGCACATCATCCTGAGACATCTACTATCCCTGAACTAACATACTCTGTGATTTATTTACCGATTTTACCTTATTTTTCAATTATTACATTATTAAATGAATAATATTTCATGTTCATTTTTTATAGTAATCAACTTACCGTTTTACATTAACCAATTAAACTTTAAACAAAAACCAATTAAAACTGATACCGAAACTTTTTTAAATGAATAATTATAGCAAAACACATGGTACCACTTGCGTTCCTCACAGCATTTGTTAGGTCACTGCGCGTGGCGCTTTATTGTATTCGCAGTAACCTCTGTTACTTTAATACAGTAAAACCAAGCTAAGACGATTTCTTATACATTATCGAAATATTCTTAGCTTTCTTAGTTACAAAACTGAAATGAATCAGGCGTGATATTGCAGAAATTAATTTTAAATATAAAAAAACATTCCGTTTTAAACGAACATGTTTTTTAAAATAAGTATAATTCTTACAATTTAATTTTTATTGTTTGAACAGTTGTAATTATTTAATATTTGCAACTGTGTACATAATGTTGATAACCGTAATAAATAAATGAGTCGTGACTTCTATCACATTTTTTTATCTTAGTGAATGATGTGACGAGCTAGTCATTCACCTGATGTTGAGCGACATGGCCGCCCATAACAGAACAGTGTCAATCGGAACTCTAAAATATTAAGTTTCACGCAACACTGCACTGCGCACATCATCCTGAGACAACAACACAGTCTGGTAATAAGATTACTCGACTGTGAGATCAGATCATAAAGTCTCAATTGCCCAGTAATTTCACTAGCTACAGTGCCCTTCACACCGGAATACAGTAGTGCTTGCACACTACTGCTTGGAGGCAGAATAACTGGAAAAACGTTGGTACCTATACGAACTTTGCAAAATATTCCTACCACCTAATATCGATTATAATCACGATCACAATCAGGGTCATTGCTCGAACACAATCTTGGTAATAGCTCGGTCACAATCATGGTCTTAGGTCTATCACAATATTGATCATAAACTCGATCACAATTTCCTCCTACCTTACCTCCTGTTGGCGACGCGCCACTATCAAGCGGTTTGCCCGACTTTAAAAAGGGAGGGTCACATTTTGTTTCAAATTGTTAAAGGCAACGCGCGGGGTGCGTGCTGAGGTGGGGGGCAGCTACCTACCCACCTTTGGAACAGTCAGTCGTCGTTTGCGCCACCTCCACGCACGACGCGCGTTGCCTACTATAATATGTTTTGTATCTACCTCCAGTTCAATAAAACTCAGTGAAAGTGCAGTTTTTGAATTTTAATTTAACTACTTTCGGGTGTTGCGGCATAGTCGCCAATAAATTCCTACGAGCCCGATAAATGTTTACCACTCCGCCGCCGAAGAAAACAATGGTTAATACCCGGAGCACGACGAAAAAACTGGGACAAGATCAAGCAACGTCACAAACGGTTACCGGAGTACAAGACGTTCCACCGCCTACACATGGACCTGCAACAAAGAAAGATGATGGAACGAATTTGGGAAAATCTTACGCCGGCAGCATTGTGAAGTCGGAACAGCTGGTCACCAAGCCGCCTTCACAAACCTCGCGTCACTCTGCCAGGTCGAAGAAACTTTCATCATCCCGTTCTGTAGATGCGCAGAAAAAGCAGCTGGAATTAGAAGCAGCTAAGGCGAAGGCACGGATTCAAATGGAACTTATAGATAAACAATTAGCGGCGGACCTTGCGAACATAGACGAAGAATACAGTCCACCATCAGAAATATCGGAACCGAATGATCGAGGTAGTGATATCCAGAAATGGGTGGAGCGTAGCCAACAAGAGCTGGAACTGCAGCATGCCACGGTAATTGGAAACGACAAAGGCATGCCGCAAACGTCGGGTCAAACCGACACAGATGGACCAGTTCAACAGCTGGCCAGCGCGCTCAAACAATTGGTCACCTCCTCAACTATCCAGCAGAACACTCATCTGCTCAGCCGTCTCAGTACGCCACGAGAACTTCCCGTTTTTACCGGGAACCCTATGGATTGGTTACAGTTCAAACAGGCTTACCAGGAATCCACTGAAGTGTGCACCTTTACCGAACAAGGAAACCTGTGGCGGTTAAGGAAGTGTCTTCGTGGTCCCGCACAGGAAGCTGTGTCAGCGCTACTGGTCAGTGGTACCTCGCCTGCAGCAGTTATGTCCACGCTTGAACTACAATTTGGAAACTCTGACGTCATCCTGTCGCAGATAATGACAGACATAAAAAGGATGCATAATTTATCAGCTGATTACTGTCGCGAAATAGTGCAATTTTCAATCAAAATAAAGAATTACGTGGCTGCGGTACGTGCCCTTGGCCGCGAAGAGTACCTACAAGGGATGGAAGTAGCTACTATTGTATTATCCAAGCTACCTACTACTCTGCTGTCCAAGTGGGCGGATTACAGCTATCCGCTCATCACCGCCAGTTCACCCAAGCCTAGACTAGAAGTGCTATCAGACTTTCTAACAGAAGAAGCAGTGAAAATTTCTACGTGTAGTGCTACATTAATTCAACCAAATAAAACAGACTATTTTAAACGTAAACATTATGATAAAGTGAACAATATACAAACAGTTTCTAGTGTAAACGAACTAAGTGAGAAAAAGTGCCGTTATTGCCGTACGCAAATACATAAATTACCTGACTGTAAAAAGTTTAAAAAATCGTTACGCAAGGACAGATGGTCACACGTTAAACTTTACAGTATTTGTTATAAGTGTCTTGTGGGGCATCATAACCGAGAAACGTGCCCCGCTGAAAATTGTGATGTAAACAATTGTGGACAATCGCATCACCGCCTACTGCATTATGAACCGCGAAAGGACATAAGTGAATCTATGCCAGTGCAAATGATAGAAACTGAAACCGTGAATCATATAAACAATAAAAGTTCAGTGCTATTGAAAGTGTTACCTATAAACATTCACGGACCTCGCGGAATCGAACCTGTAGCCGCTTTACTCGATGACGGCTCGACCGTGTCACTGATAAGCGCCTCGCTCGCCGCACGGGTGGGGCTGCGCGGCCGCCGGGAGTGCCTTCGTGTGCGTGGTGCATGGGACAATACGGAGCTTGTGTGCGACACTCAGCTGGTGAACCTGTCTTTGACCGGCGCTGATAACGAACTATTTACTATCAGTGCGCGCGTGGTAGATGAACTTAACTTACCTAAACAAAACTTAACTACAGTGAATGTGAAAGACTTTACGCATTTAAATTGCATCAGTAATGATTTATGTACAAAGCAACTGAAACCGCAAGTTTTAATTGGCCAAGATAATTATCATTTACTCTTACCTTTGGAAACGAAGATCGGCCAACCGCACGAACCCTGTGCCACCCGGACTCCTCTGGGCTGGTGCCTGCATGGAAGGGTTCCTGCTGACTTACCTGGTTCTGCACATCACTCCACGCTGTTCGTCACCACCCAAGGTGATGGAGACGTGGTGGAGACTGAAGAAACTCTGCGCGAACTGCAAGAACAAGTACGAAGGTCGTTCTCCATTGAGTCCATGGGCATATCCTTGAAGCCCAGACAGAACTCCGAAGATCTACGTGCCGAGAAAATTCTAGAAAAAACTTCTACGCTGGTTGATGGTCAATGGCATGTTGGCTTACCCTGGAAAACTGAAGCAAGTATAATGCCTAATTCTTATCCGATGGCTTTATCCAGACTCAAGGGAGTCGAACAGAAGATGAAGAAAAATAAGGATTACGCACAGAGATATATGGAACGCATAAACCACCTGTTTAATAATAATTATGCTAGAAAACTTAACGGCTTAGATATAGAAAGTACACCAAAGACTTGGTACTTACCGCATTTCGGCGGTGACAACCCGAACAAAAGAAAACAGCGATTGGTATTTGACGCGGCTGCAAAAACAAATGGATTATGCCTCAATGACTATCTATTAAAAGGGCCTGACCTACTTAAGTCATTATTTGGCATTATGTTGCGGTTCAGAGAAAACCCGATAGCCGTGACAGGAGATATAAAAGATATGTTTCTGAGAGTCAAGATAAGACCAGAAGACCAGAACGCTTTCCGGTTTCTATATAGAGACGAACCGGAAGGACCCTTGAATGCCTGCGTTATGACGTCATTAATTTTTGGCGCCAACTGTAGTCCGTTTATAGCTCAATATGTAAAAAACAGAAACGCTCAGCTATATGAAAACACGATGCCCGCTGCAGCCGAAGCTATATACACACAGCATTATATGGATGACTACATAGACAGCCTACCTGATGAAGAAACAGCTATAAAGCTAGTCCATGACGTCACATACATCCACAGTAAGGGCGGTTTAGAAATTTGTAACTGGACTAGTAATAGTCGACAAGTGCTAGATAGCATACCTAAAGAAAAACTTGGAGTCGCGGCTGTAAAGTTCAAAGATGATCAACAATACAGTGGCGAGCGAACGCTGGGTCTTATATGGAACCCGAGCGATGACACCTTAAGATTCGACGTGTCCTTCAAAAAGATTCCCGAGTCTATAATTAATGGCACGCAAAGACCGACAAAAAGAGATATTCTACGCGTAATTATGTCTATTTTTGACGTCTACGGTTTTTTATCCCCATGCACTATCAATGGAAAACTAATATTGCAAGAAACATGGAAACTACAGATCAGCTGGGACACACCCGTACCTGACATAATATTTGTTAAGTGGGTCAAATGGATAGCACTGCTTGAATCAGTACGTCACCTAAGCCTACCTAGGCACTATCCAAGCGCAGCTGCATATCCGAGCGCGAGCGAGAACAAAGCAGAACCGGTTCCCAGTCGGCCGGCGCAGGAGCCACAGCGCAGAGCTCCGCTACGAAATGGTTATACATGCTTACAGCTACATATGTTTTGTGACGCTAGCATACAAGCGATGTGTACGGTCGGGTATTGGCGCTGGAAAAATAACAATCGTGTGCACGTAGCGTTTATAACTAGCCGCTGCCGTGTCGCGCCTGTCAAACCAGTTTCTGTACCGCGTCTGGAACTACAAGCAGCAGTGATGGCAGCCAGATTATCTGCAACTATAATAAAAGAACATAAAATTAAACCCGAAAAAATATTTTATTGGTGCGATTCAAGTACTGTACTCACCTGGATACGTAATACGGCTCGAAATTACAAACAGTACGTTGCTTACCGGCTCGGTGAAATAGACGAGCTAACCAATATACAAGACTGGAGATATTTGAATACGACCTTGAATGTCAGTGATCTCGCTACAAGACCATGCTACGACTATTCATTATTAGAAAAAGAATGGATGCACGGACCTACCTTTCTCCGCAGCGAGGAAGACCAGTGGCCGCGAGACTTCCTGCTGGAACCTGAAAGAAAAGAAATACAACTAGATTTGGAATGCATTAATATTGTACAGACAGAAAACAAAGATATAAATAAAAATATAGACTTACCTGTACCTGACGTTTCTCGATTTTCTTCTTGGCTGCGCTTACTTCGGGCTACTGCTATGGTCCTGAAATTCATAAGTAAATGTAAGAAGCGTAATTACACGTTCGACGACACCATGGAACGAGCCGAAGTACTGCTACTGAAACAATCACAAGCACAGTCATTTGAGAAAGAGATACATGAAATTAAAAACAATAGATGTGTACCGAGAACAAGTAAAGTACTTACCTTATCGCCTTACCTGGATGAACACGGTGTCCTGCGTGTCGGTGGCCGCATCGGTGCTGCCTCTGGGGTCCAACCTGAAACAAAAAACCCTATAATATTAGATGGAAAGAGTCACGTAGCTAGACTAATAATACAATATTATCATCACTGTTTTGCTCACGGAAACCAAGAGACGGTAGTGAACGAAGTGAAACAAAAATACTGGATCACAAAATTAAGACCAGTTACCAAGACTATTACATCACAATGCATGTCATGCAGAATAAAAAAATGCAAACCGGATGTACCCAGAATGGGAGACTTACCTGGCGCCAGAATGGCCCATCACCAACCTCCTTTTACCTACTGTGGAGTAGACTTATTTGGGCCCATGGAGGTTACCATTGGACGAGGGCGTGGAAAAAGATACGGAGTTCTTTTCACATGCATGACGGTGCGCGCCATCCATATAGAAGTTGTGACGTCTCTTACCTCAGACTCACTAATAATGGCGTTACGACGAATGGCCGCCAGACGTTCTTGGCCTAAATTCCTCTTCTCAGATAATGGGACTAACCTGAAGGGCGCCGACACCGAGCTGAAAAGGTCGATTCAAGGTTTAAATGAGGAGTACCTGAAGAGTGAAGCCCTGAACCATGGCACTAAATGGACTTTCATACCACCCGCGAGTCCACACTGGGGTGGAGCCTGGGAGCGCCTAATTCGGAGCGTGAAGACCAGTCTGAAAGTAGTACTGAAAGAACGTGCGCTCCGAGATGAGACCCTGAATACTCTCCTGGCTGAAGTGGAGAACATTGTCAATAGCCGACCTTTGACTCACGTGTCGGTGGACCCCACCAGCCCTGAAACGCTAACTCCAAACCACTTTCTACTGGGGTCAAAGTCTAGCTTACCAGTGATCGGGATGTTCGATGACTCAGACCTGTACCTACGGAAACAATGGAGAATCTCGCAAAGATTAGCGGACATGTACTGGCGCAGATGGGTAAAAGAAATATTACCGGACATGTTACCACGCCCGAAATGGCAAGAAGAGCAGAGAAATCTACAGGTCGGTGACCTTGTACTTGTTGTAGACCCTGATAGTCCCCGCAACCTGTGGCCAAGAGGCATAGTCGAAGAAGTTTTTCCGAGTACCGATGGTCGAGTAAGAAAGATACGGATTAAGACGAAGTCTGGTGGTCTTATTAGATCTGCTGCGCGCGTCGCTCGAATACCCGTTGAGAATGAGTGCCGCTGATGCGCCACTAAGGTGGAGAATGTTGGCGACGCGCCACTATCAAGCGGTTTGCCCGACTTTAAAAAGGGAGGGTCACATTTTGTTTCAAATTGTTAAAGGCAACGCGCGGGGTGCGTGCTGAGGTGGGGGGCAGCTACCTACCCACCTTTGGAACAGTCAGTCGTCGTTTGCGCCACCTCCACGCACGACGCGCGTTGCCTACTATAATATGTTTTGTATCTACCTCCAGTTCAATAAAACTCAGTGAAAGTGCAGTTTTTGAATTTTTAATTTAACTACTTTCGGGTGTTGCGGCATAGTCGCCAATACCTCCTATCTCCAGTATCTACTTAAATATATATAACTCAAAGGTGACTGACTGACATAGTGATCTTATAACACACAGCCCAAACCACTGAACGGATCAGGATAAAATTTGGCATGCAGGTAGATGTTATGACGTAGGCATCCGCTAAGAAAGGATTTTTCGAAATTCTACCGTTAAGAGGGTGTAATGGGTGGTTGAATTATTTTCCCATAGGCCACGCCGCGGGTGAAGCTGCGGGCAGAAGCTCGTTGTATATATGTTCATTATTAATAATAAAGTAAAGTGATAAATTTCGACATAGCCCTTGTCGAAATTTATATTATTATTTATACCTATGTTGGCAGACAATCACTAAAATAAATTGACAGCCTCTGTGGTGTAGTGGTTGAGCAGGTCAGCTCATAACCCGAAGCCGGTGGGTTCGATTCCCACGACAAAACAAGTATTTGTGCACACAAAAAAAGCCCAAATACTTGTTGTGTGACCATGGTCCCGGTCCTTGTAGTTTCTGGGTCGCTACACACAGGGAATCCTAGTTAGGGTCCAGAATCTGTGTATGTGATTGTTGGGCGCTTATTATTTATTTTCTTATTATAATCTGACTAAAGTGGTTGCTAATAAAATTAGCACTTTGATCAGGAGGGTAATCACGAAACAATGATTGCAATGCATCAGGAGAAATGTCCATACTAACTATGCACATAAACTGCGTATTCAAACTATCAAATTCATACAAATTTGTGTTTCTATCGGTAGCAATCGAATAACGTGATCGCCCAGCAGGTTAAAAATACTACTGTTTTATAAGAATAACACGCAAGTTTATTAACCTTACTAGGTCAGCGAATAAAGGCTATTATTATAATTATTATAATAAAGTAATCAATTTAAATACTGTAGTAATGCAGCTACAAAAAAAATGTTTCCTGGTTTTTTGGGTCATCGTCCAAGACTCACTTCCATACAAAGCAATGCAATGCGCGTCAGGTGTTGTAGTCAACACGGCGCACGCTCCGATTCCGCTCTAGTGCTACCACACGGCTCGATTTAAATAGTTCCAACGGTAATTCATAATCTTAAGTATACAGGGTTACAGGAAAAATCATGCTAGATCTTTGTAAGATAAATAACGGCTAAAACTCACGTCAATGAAAAGTCGAAATTACTCCGACCAGGTTTCGGACATATTCGTGAGTGAACGTGACGTGAGTTTTAGCCGTTATTTATCTTACAAAAATGTGCCATACTCACGATAGTTTTCAAACTAAAATCATGCTATATCCATTAAGGGCGTGGAGTACCTATCATTTCTGACTTATTTCACTATGAAACACCCTAGCCTAAACTTAACCCTTTTTGAGATATTCGACTTTTAATTTTTAAATAAAAATGCCGATTTTTAGGCTACAAAATTGAGTTAGGTTTATTTTGTTTGGAAGCGAGTTGGCTGGACTGCAGTGGCGACCCCTCTCGCCCCCGGTACGGCGGACGAGGGCTCACGGGGAGGTTTTAGTGGGTTCGAGTCCCACATACCACCCCCGCGGTGGCAGGGATATACAAGGGCATTTCCCCCCTCAACAAAAAAAAAGGTGTTTAATAGTGAAATAATTCAGAAATGATGGGTACTCCACGCCCTTAACGGACCTAGCACAATTTTTCCTGTAACCCTATATTTATATAACTCGGCCTAGATGTGTTTATTAATGAATGGCACTTTTCCTGATGGTAAGCGGCACAGGCATTCATAGCAGCTGCAGTGTCACTTGAAACTATAAAACATAAATTTTTGCGTGATTCTACACTGCACGCGCCATCCTGAGACACCTGCAGAGAATTTGATTTGATTAGAAGATTACTACACTGAGTCAGGTAGTGGCGGTACTAAGTGGTAGGACTTTGTTGCAAAGTTCGTCTAGGTAGGTACCACCGCTTTGTCAGTTATTCTGCCGCCAAGCATTAGTGTGCAAGCACTACTGTGTACCGGTTTGAAGGGCACTGTAGCTAGTGAAATTATTGGGTAATTGCAACTTTATGATCTGATCTCACAATAGAGCCGTGGCGCTTAACATCAGAACGACTAGCTCGTCACATCATTCAATAACATAAAAAAACAGTAATAGTCTCATTCACTTAGTAATTTCACTAGCTACAGTGCCCTTCAAGCCAAAACACAGTAGTCTGTATTTCGGCTTGAAGAGCACTGTAGCACTCTACTACTTGTAGGCAGAATAACTGGAAAAACGAACTTTGCAGAAAAGTCTTACCACCTAGTAATATATGTATGTATATGTGCTACTCTACAACATGGTCCGTGGGGACAAACAAACCCCTCAAAACTCTAACGAGAATTGAAGGGTTGAGAATAAAAAGGGTTTAACTGACAAATTGATAGTTTCCAGAAAATTGACTTTAAACTTTAACTTTAAACGTCATTTTACTGCAGAGTGCTTATAAGGTAATAGAAAAGGTTTATGTAAGTTTCAGTTGCTTGAAAATGTTTTAATTCTATTTAAAAATACATAATATAGTACTAATTCGTACAATTACTGTAAAAATATAATATAATATAATAAATATATATTATGTTTTTATGCTAAGCGAACTGTATTCCTGTGTCAGATAAACCGTTTTTAGACTGAAAATCTCGATATTTAAGCCTCAAATCGGTATTTTGAGGATGTATTATTGTAGATAATTTCACGCTGAATTCAAAGATACCCATATGTCATTTTGTGAAAAAAATCAGTTGAACCGTTTTTGTTCTCACCCCTTCAATTCTTATTTCGGTTTTACTATATCTTTTTTACTAGTAAAACAGGTTTTCCGCTATACCTGTACGAGCTACATGAGGAACGGACAAAAAATATCTGACAGTATATGCGAAGATAAATTATATATGCCTTGTTTTATTGGTTTTTTTCCCCTACATTTTTGGGTTGTCTGGAAGAAATCGCTTTAAGCGATAAGACCGCCCATTGTGACACTTAATTCTTAAGTTTGTGCCTGTAAATTGTTCCTATAATGTGGTGTTTCAATAAAGAGTTTTATCATCTATCTATACCTGATTTTATCATTATCATAGGTTTACTATTTTAATAGACAGACGTAGGAGTTATATATCTACATAATTATATTATATATACGAGCTTCTGCCCGCAGCTTCGCCCGCGACGTGGCCTATGGGAAAATAATTCAACCACCCATTTCACCCTCTTAAAGGTGGAATTTCGAAAAATCCTTTCTTAGCGGATGCCTATGTCATAACAACCTGCATGCCAAATTTCAGCCCGATCCGTCCAGTGGTTTGGGCTGTGCGTTAATAGATCACTATGTCAGTCAGTCAGTCAGTCACCTTTGAGTTATATATATTTAGATAAAAATGAATCTGTATTTCCCTTGGTCACCGCATCACGCGTGAACGGGTGGAACATTTTCGCTAATTATTTTTTTGTGTGTATTATTGTCAAGAGAAGGTTCTTATGAAAGAAAATGTTAAGAAAGTTGAGTGGAAAATTAGAATATTTTCACCACGCAACTGAAACCACGGGACGCATCTTGTTAAAAATAATTTGTGAATAATTTGACTGGCCCGATAGCTCAGTTGGTAGTGACCCTGCCTTCTAAACTGTGAGTTGTGGGTTCGATTCCCACCCAGGGCTAACATTTGTGTGATGAATATAGGTGTTTGTTCTATGTCTGGGTGTTATATTGTATTCTATGTATGTATTTACAAATAAAAAGTATCTTAGTATTGTATCAGTTATCTGGTTCCCATAACACAAGCTTTGCTTAGTTTGGGGCTAGATGGCGTTGTGTGAGATGTCCACACATATTATTATTATTAATTGCATTACACCTTATGGAAAACTGACCGAGCGGGTTAAACACGGTAATTTTTTTTATTTATCAATAAATAAGCAAAGGGCTTGATCATCCGTCATTTCTATTACTTCAATTGAAAATGTTGAAAATAATGAAAATGTCATAGGTATCAATATAGAATCGCCATCACGTAACTTTATTGCAACCGAAAGAATCACAAAGTATGGATTTAACAGTTTGAATACGCAGCTTATGTGCATAGTTAGTGCTGCGTCTATAGCTCATGGTCATAATTGAAGGGGTGAGAATAAAAAGGGTTTAACTGTCAAATTTCTAGTTTCGAGAAAATTTACTTTAACCTTCGACGGCTTCATTTTAATGTAGAGTGCTTATAATGTAATAGAAAAGGTTTATATAAGTTTCAGTTGCTTGAAAATGTATTCATTCTATTTTAAAATACAAAATTTAGTACTAATTCTTACAATTACTGTAAAAATATAATATAATATAATAATGTTTTTATGCTAAGCGAACTGTATTCCTGTGTCAGATAAACCGTTTTTAGATTGGAAATCTCGAGATTTAAGCCTCATTTCGGTATTTTGAGATTGTGTTATAATAGATAATTTCACGCTGAATCCAACGATATCCATAAGTCATTTTGTGACAAAAATCAGTTGACGTGACAAAAACCCTTCTTGATCTCGCTTTTTCATTTATTTAGACCGTAAAAACAATATACTAGTATTTCCCCCAACTCAACCGCCGCATCAGCTCCAAATCCTTGTGTCGCACTTAGACTATATTTGGTTGAAGAAAAGTGTTTTTAGATGATAGATAAAAGGTTTTAGATAATATTTTATTATTTCGTACGGAGCTCACACGCATAGATCGCGTTATTCTCTTGTTACATTGCAATTTTTACTAGGTGGTAGGACTTTACTGCAAAGTTCGTCTAGGTAGGTACCACCGCTTTGCCAGTTATTCTGCCGCCAAGCAGTAGTGTGCAAGCACTGCTGTGTTCCGGTTTGAAGGGCACTGTAGCTAGTGAAATTACTGGGCAAATGAGACTTTATGATCTGATCTCACAGTTTAGTAATCTTATTACTAGATTGTGCTGATGTCTCAGGATGATGTGCGCAATGCAGTGTCACGCGAACCTCTATACTTTAGAGTTCCGAGTGACACTGCAGCTGGTATGGGCAGCCGTGTCGTTTAACATCAGGCGAACGGCTAGCTCGTCGCGTCATTCCTTAACAAAAAAAAAAAAACAAAAAAAAAAAAACAAAGTTTCGTGATCACCCGCCCTGATGATAATTGAAACATAAGCCATTTTATTTTAATAATGTCTACCATTACAATTTTTTATAGATTACCTATTTACACAATACTTTAATACAACAATTAATAACAATGCTGTTGATAATACACAATGATTATCATCTATAATTTTTTTTACCGGCAAATAGCCTTTATTCTTTCAACTAAACAATTATATTATAACTAATACTAAACAAAAAGGAAAATTAAAGAAACCAAAAATATATTTATATTTTACAGTTACCATTTTTATACTTATATATATATTTATTATTTATAATTTTTATACCATTTTTTTTTACTCGTCTGTCTTATAGACGAGTAAAAAAAATACAAATAATTATTAATCTTTTATATTATTTTTATATATTGTATAGTAATCTTTTCTACCTACTACAAAAAAGCAGACTATATACTGGCCGCGATGACAAATATTTTATATTTATAATTATAATTATATAGATATTAGATATAACTATATAAAATTATGTTATGAACGGGACTCGATCCCTAAATCCGTTTCTAAATCCGGGACATGATTTTCTTAAGCTACAGTGAAAAATGATCACATTTTACAACCATCTACTTTTTCGTTTACATTAAAATAAATCTATTGATTAAGATAAGAAGGCGATACTGTTATAAATTTTCAAATGTCAAAAACTTTTGAGCTTATTTACTGATTATGACATCTAAATATTGTCAGTGTTACTTATACCACAGATAAAATAATACTTCACTGAAACTTACACATAGTAAATTAGTGTTCTGGCAAATTAATATTGGTTATTGTATGACTGAAAAATATATGATTTATGATGCCTGTGTGGTGTGGTGGTTAAGCAGGTCGGCTCATAACCCGGAATCTGCGAGTTGAATTCCCACAACAGGACAAGTATTTGTGCACAGAAAAAAGCGCAAACACTTGTTCTGTGTCTGGGTGCTGTGGAACCACGATCCCTAGATACAGGGAATGCTGAGTCCCTAGATACAGGGAATCCTAGTAGGCTGCAGGATCTATTTATGTGATCTTTGGGCGTTATTTATTTATTTCCCAATATCAATACTAAGGCAGTTGTAGTTGGTGTAACTCCTTTTTAAAAAAGAACTATCACACTAATATTATAAAGGCGAAAGTTTTTATGTGTGTATGTTTGTTACTCCTTCACGCTCAAACAACTGAAGGGATTTGAATGGAATACGGTACCAAGATAGCTTATACACTGGATTAACATATAGGCTACATTTTATCCCGGAAAAGGGAAATGTTCCCGTGGAATGATCAAATAATAGGCATGACGAAAGATTTTGAAATCCTCTTCCGTAATGTGGGTACATTTACTATTTACGAAAAAACCTTTATTTCGGCAATAAACTTAATTTAAACCAAGATTAAAGCCATTTTCGTAATATTTTTTAAATGCGGCGCGAAAACAGCTCGCAGGTGTCATGGCGTCGGCTCTGACGTCACGCCTAGGTAAACATGTCATTGTGTCTACGCGTAGTGAAGAAAGTAAACAAAATATTAAATTAATTCGTGTGATTAAAATGATTGCCAAAATACTTTTTATCCGCGGGGCACAACTAGTTAATTATATAAAGCCTCATTTCTTCACTTCAAGACGACTTAACACGTTCACTGTCAGCCAGTAAGCTGCTAACGTGCCACTGTCCGAAGTAGTATATCGGCAACCACGAGAGAACCAGCACCAGGAATATGAAGAAGTAAACGGAACCATACACCATCGCCATCAGGGGATAAGGAAACACACCCTTTTCGAAGAAATTGATGAAAACTCTGAAATAAAATAAAAAATTGAAAGAGGAAATTAAAATATACAGAGACTTAGCCAAACGTTTGGAGGCATCAAGTGACTAGAACGCTGGCTTTTTTGTTTCTCGTTTGGCTCCACACTTTTGTGTGTTTAGCCAGTGTCAAATAATTGACAATTTTTCAAGCTAATTAATATATAATATTGTATGTTTCAAAAATAAACAAAAGATATAATATTATAATTGATAATTTTTGACTGGCCCGATAGCTCAGTTGGTAGTGACCCTGCCTTCTGAACTACGGGTTGTGGGTTCGATTCCCACCCAGGACAAACATTTGTGTGATGATCATCGATGTTTGTTCTGTGTCTGGGTGTTATATTGTATTCTATGTATGTATTTACAAACAAAAAGTATGTAAGTATTGTATCAGTTATCTGGTTCCTATAGTACAAGCTTTGCTTAGTTTGGGGCTAGATGGCGTTGTGTGAGATGTCCACACATATTATTATTATTATATTATTATTATATATTGAGTCAAGTCAAGTGCAGTCCAAGTCATCAAGTTAAGTCATAATCTAGTCTAGTCAAGTCATACATATATGATAATTCATCAAGTGATATTTCACGCAGATATGTGTCAAGTCACAGTCCAAGTCATCAAGTCAAGTCATAAGTCTAGTCGAAGTCGGACTCCTAGTAAAGTAGTGGGAACTTTACCAGAAGCTTCCATGGAGTTTTGGAAACATAACGAAAAGAAACGTTTCACCATCATTATACCACTTTCCCACACTCATGCCTGTAGTCCAGCACTTAACGAATAAAATGCCACCAAATTTATGCACTAGTCATTACTCTGTCGTGGACACACATCCCTCTATAACAGCTGTGATCTACTGCAATGCATTTGGGTATGTTATAGTGGGATAAGTGTGAACTTAGGAGCTGTTAATCGTTGGTACAGACGGAAATTAATGTCATAACTCACACAATTAGGTAGACAACAACGAATCCCATCATCAAAGTAACGTTCTGCGTGTGTGATGCTGGAGGCTTCCGGGGCTGGAATCTCATCTCCCAAAGAGTAGCTGGAACAAGGAAGGTTTCATAAATATAGGCAAAAACTACTGAATGGATTTGGATGAAACTTGGAACACAGATAGTTTGACCTGGATTATAACATAGGATACTTTTGATCCCGATATCATGTTCCTGTGGAACAATTATCAATAAATAAAACTACTTTTTATCCGCGGGTGAAACCGCAGGACGCAACTAGTACATTTATACGCTTTGTGGTACCTGGTATGATGGCGGTATGCATCACATGGTTTGAGAGACTTCCAACGATCTTCGTGGTGAAGACTGGGAGGATCAGCTCTCGGTTGTAGAGGAATATCGGCCAGAAACATGTCGGGATCATCTGAGAATGTTAAGATTCTTTTGATTTCTTTTTGAAGTAAAACTTCTTTACGCACTCTTGACTTGGGGAGTACTGGTGAAGGCGAAGCGAGTGGAAGTTAA
The DNA here is from genome assembly GCA_905220475.3 of Ennomos fuscantarius. Lineage (NCBI taxonomy): Eukaryota > Metazoa > Arthropoda > Insecta > Lepidoptera > Geometridae > Ennomos > Ennomos fuscantarius. Next base: position 5,085,053 of record HG992050.1, on the reverse strand, counting down.
TGTTGGTTCACGTAGATCTCCATTGTCAAAATAACAACTTTGTATTATTATGTTGGTACATCCGGTAAAATAACAACTTACAATAATTAAAGGGGTGAAAACAAAAACGGATTTTTAAAACTGATTTTTTTCACAAACTGACTTATGGGTATCGTTGGATTCAGCGTGAAATTATCTAAAATAATACATTCTCAAAATTCCGAAATCAGTCGTGTGGTTTAAAGCACACCCTTTTTTATAATTGGTTCATTAAACCGTGGTATAAACCTCCAAGGCCTCGCCTAATGGAAAGTGACGACTCGTTTTACTAACTAGGTAAATACTGCGGATAGTTTCGGATTCGTATTTAGAACGTCGTCCAACGACCACTATGGCCGTTGTCTCTATGACTCAGTACATAATGTGACGTTTCGTAGGGCCTAGTCCCTCAGTACATTTAATGACGTTTCGTACACTATGTACATTATGTGACGTTTCGTAAATTATGTACATTATGTGACGTTTCGTACATTATGTAACGTTTCGTAAATTATGTACTATATGTGACGTTTCGTACATTATGTACATTATGTGACGTTTCGTAAATTCTGTACATTATGTGACGTTTCATACATTATGTATATTATGTGACGTTTCGTAAATTCTGTACATTATGTGACGTTTTGTAGAGCCTGGTCTCTCCCAGGCTCTACAAAACGTACATACAGTACGTACTAAGTCAATGTCAATGACCTGAGAACAGTACATTAAAACGTCGTTAAAACTTGGCTAACACCTTTGCTCGAGAACTGGGGTATGCTGAAAAACAACCCTGCGTAAAGCATTTCTACGTAGCACAGTGCTAAGCCTATTCCTGTTGCCAATAATTATAATTATGTTAAGTGTAATATTATTTATTACCCAGTTCATTTATTTTAATTTGGCAATAAATACTATTTATTATTATTATTATTAGTAAATAGTAACTTATTATGATTATGAGACGTTTCGTAAATCCTGGTCTCTAAGTACATTATGTGACGATTCGTAGAGCCTGCTCTCCCAGTACATTTTATGACGTTTCGTCGCTCTAGTACTCAATGTGAAAGAGACAATGCTCTATGAAACCGAAACTCGCCGATTATCTCCCTCCTTATCCCACCCTCGATTTGAATTATTCACTAGTACCGATTAGTGAATAATTATAAATATAAATAGTGAATAATTATTATAATAGAATTATATAAAATAGTATAAGTATTGACTTATACTTACAAAAGTGTAAGGCACCACGATGCTGGCAAACAGCACATCCCTGGTCTGTTTCATGAACTTTAGAAAGAAGTGTTTTTCCTGGTCACCCATCCACAAGGTCAAAATGTCACAGAACAGGCCAAAGCCTGCGTGGATGGATTGCGCCAGCTGAAAACAGAAAAAAGAAAATATATAGACTCTTATGCCAGTTTGAACTAAAATTACAGCTCCTAAGTTCGCACTTTATGTCATACCTGCAGCAATACTTTTGGGTGCGTCCTAAAGAAATAAATGCGAACTTAAGAGCAGTCTAATTTTAGTGCAGACGGCCATAAATCTAAAAGGGGTAAGTGCACGTGTTTTACGGCAATTTCTGCTCCTACATACAAAATCGTGTTTGCTTTACTCTACATAACATCGCCAGTTCTGTGCTAATGGTGATGTGGTGTGATGAAAATAAATAAATATATATTTGGACCAAGCAAAGCTTATAGAAGCTAGCACAAATTATATTTGTCCTTGGCTCACTAAGGAATCGAACCTTCAACGGTTTAAAAAATTAGAGCTACTACCAACTATGCTATGAAGCATGTCATAATTATATTATGTGATATGTAATGTGGTGTGATAGGGTGTGTACGAGCGTGTAAATAGCCCGTCCAGGGGTGTAGGATTACTACGTGATTTTGTAGCGTAAGTAGGTACCTATCTAAATGAAAATTAACTATGAATTACATGGGAACACAAATGCCGGTCGATAATGAGAAGCTCGAAGACTGCACTTACCTCAGATGCCCTTATACAGATCCTAGGTCCTCCTGAGGGAGCAGCGTCAGCCGATACAGTTCGGGTGCGAGTTTTGAAGAAATTCCTCAGCACGGCTAGCTAGCAGGTCACATCGACACTTCACCGTCACAGTAATCACAGTTTGAAATTATGCGATAGGTTTGCGCAAATAAAAAAGAGTCCATCAGGGCAAAAAGAAAATCACCAGAATCAGGAACTCGAGCGGTTGACGTTCAAAAGTCTTAAGTGTTGCGTCATTGACAGCTGACGCCATCTAGCGGATTTCCAAGGATATCCGTGGACGGACACCATTGGCTCGTGCAGAGCTAGCGGTTTCAAATCATCGACCGGTAAAGCGGGTGAATTTAAATAATAAGAAATGGATATTTGAAATGAATAAATTAATTAATGTATAAAATAACTTAATATTAAGTGATAGCGCTTCACCATGCACCCCGCCTTGGAAGGTCACGAGCTTTCAAAACGAACTATTTTCATGACTGGTCCGAGTACATGTAAAATTGAATTGAATTGAAAATAATATAGTTTAGAAAAAATTGAGGCGTGAAATTTAGATGAACATTATATTTGTATCATTATTTATTATGATTAATTGCGTAGTGAATAGTAATATTATTGCGTTGGAATGGGATAAAGTTTTGTAATAGCGCGCTTGTATATTCCAGATTTTGTTTTGACCATCGCCACACGGGCGGTGTCATTAGAGCCCTTGTAGACTTCGGTGATTATACCTAGCGGCCAGTACAAGGGAGCGGTATTCTCCTGCTCAACGAGAACAACGGTTCCAATTTCTACTGGATTTTCTGGAGTAGCCCACTTTTGCCTAACTTGCAACGTATGCAGATACTCTAAATGCCACTTTTTCCAAAACGATTGAACCATACTATCCAGCAACTTCTTTCGTTCGTGTAAATTCACGCGTTGTGCGGACAGATCGGCAGCAGGTATGTACTGCAACGGCGTGGACATTAGAAAATGTGCGGGAGTGAGCACCTCAGGGTGCGGATCCGAAGACAACACACTCAAAGGGCGAGAGTTCATGATAGACTCTATTTGCGTCAGAACAGTTTGCAGCTCTTCATACGTAAGTAGCTGACTTCCTATCACTCTATACAGGTGAGTCTTCATGCTTTTTATATTACTCTCCCACATAGCACCGAAATTGGGTGCTCGCGGAGGGATCGTCTTCCACTGTATGCGTCGTGACAACAGCTCATTCGAAACTGCAGATTTAAAGTTCGACATTCGTCGGTGCGAAAGCGCATTTAGATGAGCTTTACAGTTTTTTGTTGAGCTCGAACTTTAAATCTGCAGTTTCGAATGAGCTGTTGTCACGACGCATACAGTGGAAGACGATCCCTCCGCGAGCACCCAATTTCGGTGCTATGTGGGAGAGTAATATAAAAAGCATGAAGACTCACCTGTATAGAGTGATAGGAAGTCAGCTACTTACGTATGAAGAGCTGCAAACTGTTCTGACGCAAATAGAGTCTATCATGAACTCTCGCCCTTTGAGTGTGTTGTCTTCGGATCCGCACCCTGAGGTGCTCACTCCCGCACATTTTCTAATGTCCACGCCGTTGCAGTACATACCTGCTGCCGATCTGTCCGCACAACGCGTGAATTTACACGAACGAAAGAAGTTGCTGGATAGTATGGTTCAAAGTTGTCCGAATAAAGACATGAGACAGGACCACGGCGTGAAATAAAGCGTTTATAAGCGGCCAGGAAAATATCCGAAGTCAAGTCAGAGACAAGTTCTATATGTACGGCCTTGGTGACCATGCACACAAATAGGCAGATATATGCTTTTTGCGAGTGTTGACCTCTACGGCGGGAAAGGGTTATACGGATCGGCCCAGCATAGTCGACACCAGTGTGAGTGAAGGCTTTAGCTTCCGAGACACGATACGTAGGAAGATCGGCCATCATTGGCGTTGGATGCGTCGGGTTAGTTTTGAAGCATGTGTTACACTTTCGCAACTTGGCCCTGATTACCGTTCTAGCATCCAATATCCAATAGCGTTGGCGTATGATGGACATAAGAAGGCCAGGTCCTGTGTGACAGTTAATATCATGGAAATGTTTTATTATCAAGTCCACGACATGGTCACGTTTTGGAAGAAGAATAGGATGTTTCACTTCGAAAGGTAGCTGTGACCCAGAGAGTCTTCCACCAATGCGTAGAATTCCATCTTTATCCAAAAAGACAGCGAGACTTCGTAGTCTTTTAGCGGGCAACTTCCCAGCTTTGATTAGCTTTATGTCATCTGCGAAATGTACAGCTTGGACTGCATGCAAGAGAGCTTTCTCTGCTGCTGCCATTCCTGATACAGAACGTGGTACGAATTTAGCGCTAGGCACAGCAAATTTTAACACATATGCAATGATGCGGAGCAACTTGTCCCACGAGGAGACTCGTTGTGCCAACGCACACAATAGCGGTGGATCTGTATGCGAAGTGACAGTCATGACGCTTGCCTTGTGCTCTGGCAGGTGATTGCAGTTGGCAGGAGAGAATGGTTGTATCGGCCATTCCTCTGGAGCTAAGCGTATCCACGGTGGGCCGTTCCACCACAGATCATGAGATAGGAGCTGCGATGGAAGCATCCCACGAGAAAGTCCATCACTGGGATTTATGGCTCCGGCCACGTGGTAAAAATGTTCAGCGGCCAAGTTCTCCTGGCATTGTGCGACGCGGTTGCCCACGAAAATGGACCAACGGTGTGGCGAAGAATGAATCCACGATAATGCGATCGTGGAATCAGAAAACGCGTATATTCCTGCAATGGGAATACGCGTTGCATAAATGTCGCGTACAGTCTTCACTAATTTTGACATTAGCAAAGCGGCGCATAATTCGAGGCGAGCAAGCGTTGTAATTTTTGCCGGCGAGACCTTTGACTTTGCGCAGAGAAGGCGGGTTTTAATTCCAGTAGGATAGGTACAATGGGCGTAGATGACGCAACCCAGACCATTCAAACTTGCATCGCAAAATGCAACAAGACGCAGCTCACAACCTGCTTGAACGCCTACATGTCGCGGAATCCGCAGGGTGTCGAGCAGGTGGAACTCTTGTGCTAGAGCGGTAAATCGTGTGCGTATGTGCTCAGGAGCAGGATCATCCCAGTCACTCTTACTCAGCCACAACTCCTTAATGAGCAACTTGGCAAAGAGAACTACAGGGGCTACCAGTCCGAGTACATCAAACAAACGCGCAACTACCGAGAGTATATTTCTCTTCGTGCACTTGTCAGTCATCGCAGCGGAAGTGAAGAAGAAATTGTCTTCACATGGTTCCCACGAGAGGCCTAGCACCTTCGAAGCAGCATTGCAGACGTCAAATTCAAGTGACTTGCGGTGTGAGTCCGGAAGACTATTAAGTAGAGCTGGCGAGTTGCTTGACCACTTCACCAGTTCAAAGTCACCTTCTTTGAACATCCTTATCAGTTCTTGTGCAAGCTGTACGGCAGTTGTCTCATCAGGAGCTGAATGGACCAAATCGTCCATATAAAAGGAAGTCTCAGCCACTTGCGCTGCTTCCGGGTATACTTGACCCATATCTGAAGCCAGCTGTCGCACAGTGCGCATAGCTACGTAAGGGCTAGACTTCAGACCGAACGGTTGTCTATTGAAGGCATAAGTGCGTACTTCTTCGGATTCATCGAAGCGAAATAAAATGCGTAGGTATTTACGCTGGTCCACCGGTACACCAATGCGTAGATAATGTTGTTTTATATCAGCGTTCATAGCAATCGGAAACAATCGGAAATCTAATAGCAGCAGAAATAAATCCGTTTGTAAATTAGGGCCGATGTGCAATACATCGTTTAGGGAGAATCCAGTATGGGTCTTGGCACTAGCGTCCAGAACGATTCGCGGCATTGGCTTGTCTGGCCTCACCACAGCACTATGATCGATATAATAACCATCAGTAATAAGCTCCGACTTGTCAACAGGACTGAGGTAGCCGTTATCAATATAGTCTTGTATCACCTTATTGTAGTTCGCGCGCAAACTTGGCAGTTGACGAAGCTTACGCTCGAGCGTCATTAAGCGGCGATAAGCAGCAGCGTGCGAATTTCCAAGTACCGTGGGGTCCTTACAAAATGGCAGTGCAACGGTGTAACGGCCTACATTATCCCGGGTCACAGTCGACGTGAAAATATTTTCACACTCTGTCTCCTCTGGTGATAGCAAGCGTTTCGTTGGCACTTCCTCAAGTTCCCAAAATTTTTGAACTAAGTCATTGAGCGCTAAAGCGGTGAAAGAAGCAACGGTAGGTATAACGTCTTTGCGTGGAAAATCCCCCATTAGGACGTACCCTAATGTTGTCGATAATGCAGGTGGGGCTCGCGGACCACATTCGACCCTGTCCCCCAAGTATATGTACGGGAAGAGCTGAGCACCTAGCAATAAATCGATATTTCCCGGAATGTTCCAATTTAAATCAGCGAGGGGAATATCATGGAAATTAATATCACTTTCCCACTCAATGAACTGCGTCGGTAATTTATCTGTAATGCATTCGACAACTAAAGCGTGAATAGAATACTTTTGCTCAGGATAAATGCGTGACTCAATGTCGAGATAAACGAATCCTATAATAGGGCGAGAAGCGGAACCGACACCTTTGACAAAGGAATTGCTCAAAGGCGTTATTGGCAGGTTCAGTATACGGCAGCAATCAGTTGTAATTAAATTATTCTGGCTGCCGTTATCAATGAGACATCTCACTACAGACTTATTCCCGAAGCCACCCTTAGGCCGTGCATACACTTGGGCGGTTGAAAGCAGAATCGTTGCCTTTGATTTCGTTTCGGTAGAATGCAATACAGTATTTTGATTAGAAGACAGCAGCAGTGAATTAGCGCTTGCAACATTTTGTGATGCGGCTGTCATGCTAATATAGCCCTTATGATCAGGCGCACAAGGCTGATATTGCAGAGCGGGTTCTGTATTATATAAAAGCTCGGGAACGTTCGGAGCGGAGAGCGCGCAGGCACCCGAGGAGGCGGGCGCGGGCGCGGGAGCGGGGCCAGGCAACAAGTGCAGGTTATTATTTAACAAAGCGGTATGTGAATGCGTATTATTTTTCTTATCATTATTGTTGCTACTAAAATGCAGGAGCGTATGATGTCGCTTTTTGCATAACTCACAGACAGACGTCGAGTTGCAATTCGAAAGGTTGTGCGATGTACTAACACAGTTGACACATCCATGCTTCGATTTTACGAATTGATACCTACTACGTGAATCAAGCTTTTTAAATTGTATGCAGTTATATAACCGCGCGTGATCAGTACTTCCGCACAAAACACATTGCTGCGCTGCATTCGAAGATGCAGCGAGCGCACAAGCAGGCTGCGCGGGTGCAAGCGCTGGCACAAGTTGTTTACCTCGCCCCAGCGTTTCCACCGCGGGCTCGCTCGCTACGAACGACTTGTAGGTATGCTGTTCCCGTGCGTTACGATTACGAGTCTGTGTATTAGCGGGCGTTTTATTTAAGTAATTACTGCGCGTATTAGAACGTTCAAGTATTTTAGCTTGATCCTGCACAAAGGCAATCAGCTGTTGTGAAGTAGGTATTTCAATATTTCGCACAGAAAGTTCAAATGCTTGGATTGTTTGTGCATCCATTTTTCTAAGTGCGCATTGCAAAAAAACAAAGTCGGTCAGATCAGGTATCTCCAGCTGTTTGAGAGCCGATAAGGAAGCGGAATAATTACTGATAAATAGGTCGAGGTTGTTTGCACTGTGCGAGCAATTCTTCAAGTCGAGAATATTATTTAAATAAAATGTACCTAAGACACGTTTGTCTTGATATTTTTTTACTAAAGTATCCCACAAAATATGGTAAGTTTCACCAGTCGGAACAATACCCGCGGTGAACTTTAGTGCATCACCTGTTAACTTAGATAAGAGATATTGCACACGTTGCGAGTCAGACAATTGTGCATTCGAATGAATATTAGCTTTAAATGTCTGATAGAATAAATTCCAGTTTTCGGGGTGACCGTCAAAACTAGGTATCACCAAAGGCTGCAATTTCACCACCGATTTAGTCGAGTCACTCGCCTCATGCAAACGCTCCTTGTAATCGGCAGTCAATTTCATTCGCGCGCGTTTTACTCGCGAGTACAAATCTTCAAACGAGTCAAGACTAGCATAATCAGGAATAGCGGTAGGCTTCGATGTGAGCGTTATCCTATTTATTTCATCTACACAAACCTCAAACTTATCCCGCAAATCATCTATTGTCTCAGACTCAGCCATGAACGTTTCCTTCGAACGTGAATCAAAGGAAGAGATATTTTTTGACGAATTATACAATCGATTTATGCGTTGAAATATGCGTTCTTTCTTTTGATTCAACAGAACTAACATAACATCCTGATCTTTTGTCGATTTTTCCGTCATATTGGAAAAGATAAATTAAGATTAAACAGAAAATGTGGGTAGTTTGTAAATAAATTACAGTTAAATTACAAGGCAAAATACTTGATGAAGCGAAAATATCCTACAATCGGTATTTATTTACCTAGTTACAATTAAATTGAACAACTAATATGACATAACCAATTAATACGTTAGCAATTAGTATTACAATTAATTGAACTTCTACGAGAATTGAACTGCTAAAAAAAGCGTAATGAATTGCAGATTTTTACCGAAAAATTACGTAAAAACCTGGAAAAACATTGATATTCGAGAATTTACCAATAATTACGTAAATCTGAATGTTAAAGGGGGGCGTTACAAGAAGAATTCACCGAGAAATTACGTGAATCTTTACAACGGATAGCGGTAGGTATAGTTACTTATGGAACAGAATTCACCAAAAAATTACATGAATCTGGATTCGCGGATCTATCCGTGACTCGAAAGGACCAAAATTATGTACGAGCGTGTAAATAGCCCGTCCAGGGGTGTAGGATTACTACGTGATTTTGTAGCGTAAGTAGGTACCTATCTAAATGAAAATTAACTATGAATTACATGGGAACACAAATGCCGGTCGATAATGAGAAGCTCGAAGACTGCACTTACCTCAGATGCCCTTATACAGATCCTAGGTCCTCCTGAGGGAGCAGCGTCAGCCGATACAGTTCGGGTGCGAGTTTTGAAGAAATTCCTCAGCACGGCTAGCTAGCAGGTCACATCGACACTTCACCGTCACAGTAATCACAGTTTGAAATTATGCGATAGGTTTGCGCAAATAAAAAAGAGTCCATCAGGGCAAAAAGAAAATCACCAGAATCAGGAACTCGAGCGGTTGACGTTCAAAAGTCTTAAGTGTTGCGTCATTGACAGCTGACGCCATCTAGCGGATTTCCAAGGATATCCGTGGACGGACACCATTGGCTCGTGCAGAGCTAGCGGTTTCAAATCATCGACCGGTAAAGCGGGTGAATTTAAATAATAAGAAATGGATATTTGAAATGAATAAATTAATTAATGTATAAAATAACTTAATATTAAGTGATAGCGCTTCACCAGGGTGTGATATCGTGTGATGTGGTATGATGTGGTGTGATATAATGTCACGTGATACTCACACAAGTCCAAATAGTAATGAACTTGTCCTGGAATGTAGCGAACAGCTGAATCTTGGGGTCCTTCAGAACGTCCCCTCGGAAGCCGACCAGCATTACATATGAGTTCACAGAATGCATCAGTATTGTGATGATGTAGCCAGCTATGCGGTAGTATACAATATTTGTTGATGACCTGGAAAAAATTATTTCTATGCGATTAGTTTGACCTTCATTATCCTAACGAGCTTCTGCCCGCAGCTTCGCCCGCGGCGTGGCCTATGGGAAAATAATTCAACCACCCATTTCACCCTCTTAAGGGTGGAATTGCGAAAAATCCTTTCTTAGTGGATGCCTACCTCATAACATCTACCTGCATGCCAAATTTTAGTCCGATCTATCTAGTGGTTTGGGCTGTGCGTTGATAGATCACTATGTCAGTTAGTCACCTTTGAGTTATATATGTTTAGATAGTTGCGAAAAAAAAGTACTAAAGTACCTATGTAATTCAGCGTATAGGCTATCTGCAGTCCAAGTTTCATTAAAACCCATTTAGTAGTTTTTGCGTTAAAGAGTAACAAACATCTATACATCTATCTATACATGCAAAGTTTCGTATTTATATTAGACACACGCGCCTGATTCAAGCTTGCTTCTAAGGCGTTATACAAGGTTTTTGGCAAGTCTTTCATATTTCGTAAGACAAAACCCAATCGTCGATAGGACTCTTTGGCGAGACTAGCTATATGATTATGGAAGGTCAAAGTGCGATCGAAGGTAATTTCAAGGTCTTTAATGCATGGGCAAAATTGACTGGCCTATAGCTCAGTTGGTAGTAACCCTGCCTTCTGAACAGTGGGTTGTGGGTTCGATTCCCACCCAGGACAAAAATTTGTGTGATGAACATAGGTGTTTGTTCTGTGTCTGGGTGTTATATTGTATTCTATGTATGTATTTACAAACAAAAAGTATCTAAGTATTGTATCAGTTATCTGGTTCCCATAGTACAGTTTGCTTAGTTTGGGGCTAGATGGCGTTGTGTGAAATGTCCCCACATATTAATATTATTAAAACAAATACGAAAAATTGTGATGTATGTTATAAATTAGAGAACGTGTTTCATATTATTATGGAATGCACCAGAAACGAGGGTCTGCGTCGGAATTGTTCCCCGCTGACCACGTTTACTGGCAGGTTGGAGGCTGAACCAGATATTTCCATCATAGAACTACAAGACTTGGTGATTCGTCACACCCTTACATTGTTAGTGTACCCCAAGTCCGCACTAAGCGTTTTGCTGACTCATTTATAGTCCGAACGGCCAAGGAATGGAATGCTCTTCCAAAAACAGTTCCTTCAAGGTATAACCTGGGTCTTTTTAAGTCAAGAGTGAATGGGCATCTCATAGGCTAGCGTGCTCCACCTTAGACAACTTCGTCACTTACCATCAGGTGTGTTGTTGTCAAACGCACGCCCATTTTACCATATTTTTTTTTTTATCTCAACCATAATCGGACGATGCCAAAAATCTTTACAATCTGTACCAAGCAGCCGTTAAAATTAGATTTAATTGATTTGTTAAAATAATTGTACTTAATTAAATAATCTGATTAAATATAAGGGTGCCATATTCTGTAAGAATAAACTTTGTTTAAAATAAATATAAAAAAAGGTCTTTAATATTATTTTTTCTATTAATATATATGATGATCAAATTATAATTAAAATTAATTGGTTTCTACGGTTAAAGGTTTAATTTTATTATATATTTAATATCATTAATTATATTTATTACATTTAATATTATAATTTTGTTATTTTTTATATTATTTCATTTATTTATATTCGTTTTTATTTTATTTTTTTTTTTTTTTGCATTAATGAGCATTTTATTTGTCAAACTCCATTCATACTACATTTTGTCAATATCATATTGTAAAGTACCTAAAGGCAGTCGCTGAAAGATCGTATTTCGAGATAATGGCTTACACATAAAAAAAATCGCAACAAGCCCGCGGCGTCGCCCTCGTGGTGTTCGATAATCGTCCTACAGGAACATAACATTGGGATAAAAAGTATCCTATGTGTTAATCCTATGTGTGAACTACATGTGTTCCAAATTTCATCCAAATCCGTTTTGTAGTTTTTGTGTAAAAGAGTAATAAACATCCACACATCCATTCTCACAAACTTTCGCATTTACATCGTAGAGTTTGAAAACCAGTTTGAGTCACCAGTGATGAGTTATGGCACTGAGACTTAGTGCCTTGCTTAGGGTCCAGGATCTATGTATGTGATCGTTGGGTGTTATTATTATTATTACGTCATCCGCAAAACAACTAGTGAGCCACCTGTGATGAACTTATTGATAGAGATTCATAATCTATACATATTAAATTCAATGTCCTGACTGACTAACTGACTTATACATCAACGCACAGCCTAAACCGCTAGTCCTAGAGACTTGAAATTTGGAGGGTGTGTTCTTTGTTAAATGTAGGTATCCACTAAGAAAGGATTTTTCGAAATTCCACCACTAATTGGGTGAAATGGGTGGTTAAATTATGTATTAAAAAAATCTTCTTCGTTTCTTATATGCCACGCGGACGAAGCCGCGGTCAAAAGATAGTGTAAGTATAAATAAACAAGCTTTGTTTATGTCCTTGAAAACCTACCTACAAACAAATGTCAAATGCGTCACAAGGTTCTGATTTGGTAAACGGCATTGAGTAATTTTAACGATTCAGGAACTAGAAAGCCGTATTCTATTTTAAAATATAATAATTAAAAAAAAAACTGCTGTAGGATTTAGTAAAATTGTAGCTAGCAACTGGAGTATATGGTATTTAATAAATCTAAAAAGTTACTAATACACCACAGCAACGCTTCTACTTGGTAATGCTGCCAGCATTCTGGACCCTTTTCCCTCCAAAACGGGTACTTTTAAGTTTTTTGGTTATATCTATTTTTAGTTTTTAAGTATAGTTTAGATTTTTAGGTCCAGTTTAGTATTATTATTATATGTGAATTGAAGAATAAACTAAAAACAATGTTTTTATAATTATATGTATATATATTATTAACATTCTTATTTTATAAATACTACAATGATATAATAACTAATACTAAACACTACCTACTACAAAAAAAAAACTTTGAACTATATATGAATAAGCATTGCAATTCAACGGGGCAATACTGCCAGCATGCTGGGTACGCTACCTTCTGGCTGGAGCATTTGGACTGTCTATAGGTCATCGCGGCCAGTATATAGTCCAAATGTTTTTTTTGCAGTAGTACTAGTAGTAGGTTGTTTTTAGTATAAGTTATTAAATCATTGTAGTATTTAGAAAATAAAGGTAATTTGCCGTGTTAAAAAAAACTATATACTGGCCGTGATGACTTATAGACAGTCCAAATTCTCCAGTCACCAGTAGGTAGAGTCCCCAATATGCTGGCAGCATTGCCCCGTTGAACTGCAGTAGTAATAATAATAGTAATTATTATATGCGACGCTCGTTAGCGAAGTTTGACCTCGACTTAACCAGCGCGTTGGTTAAGGATAGCCATAAACGCATGCACATTGCAACATCCGTGACCAGAGAGGTACGAGATTATATGTATAATTATGTAATTATGTGTCTAAACGTTATCCAATTTAGATGGTTTTTTTTTTTTTTTAAGATTTGGCTCCACACTTTTGTGTACTTAGCCAGTGTCAAGTTATTGATAATTTATCAAGTTATCGATATTTCACGCAAATATGTGTCAAGTCACAGTCGAAGTCATCAAGTCAAGCCATAGTCAAGTCAGTCTAGTCAAAGTCATACTCCTAGTAAAGTGGTGGCAACTTTACTTGAAGCTTCTATGGAGTTTTGGAAACAACACGAAAACTAACGTTTCACCATCATTATACCATTTTCCCACACTCACGCCTGTAATCCAGCACTTAACGAATAAAATGCCACCAATCTTATGCACTAACACTGAAAATAACATAAGTTTTGGAAAATAATACAATGCGGCGACGCGATCTTTTTCATTTTCCCGCCAAAAAACCCCCTTTTAGATGGTTTTTAGTATATTATTAGTCATGTTAAATTTTTGCGTTGTTTATTTTTTTTTTTTTGTTGTAATTATGACGAAAGCAAAAAGTTTCAATAAGAAATCAAAACGATCTGAAACGTTTTTTTAGTTTTTATTAGGAAGTGTTTTGTAGTAGGTGTTATTTAATTTTATTATTTAGTATATAGTTGAAATAATAAAAATTTGTGGGAGTAAAAAAAATATTTAATGAAATAATAATAATATATTAATAATATGTGTGGACATCTAACACAACGCCATCTAGCCCCAAACTAAGCAAAGCTTGTGCTATGGGAACCAGATAACTGATACAATACTTAGATACTTTTTGTTTGTAAATACATAATATATAGAATACAATATAACACCCAGACACAGAACAAACACCTATGTTCATCACACAAATGTTTGTCCTGGGTGGGAATCGAACCCACAACCCACAGTTCAGAAGGCAGGGCTACTACCAACTGAGCTATAGGGCCAGTCATTAATCAAAACGTATTATCATAGTTAATTTATTAAAACGCTGAAAACCTTAAACAATTAAGAATAGCCCAATTTACTTGAACATGTTTTCTTAAAGGGAGAATATTACTTAATACTCACTGAGACCCTTACGTGAGATTAGGTGAGATTTCGATCCCTTCCCCCCTAAATGCCCCACGTTATTTGTGGGGCATTTAGGGGGGGAATGTTTTTATTTAAGGTGATGTTGGTAAACAACGTTTACCTTTTAAATATAAAAAAAACCCTTTAAATAAAAACATTGCTATTTATATTTGCATCAGCACAGTCTAGTAATAAGATTACTCAACTGTGAGATCAAATCATAAAGTCTCAATTGCCCAGTAATTTCACTAGCTTCAGTGCCCTTCATACCGGAACACAGTAGTGCTTGCAGACTACTGCTTGGCGGCAGAATAACTAGCAAAGCGGTGGTACCTACCTAGACGAACTTTGCAACAAAGTCCTACCACCTAGTAAATTATGTACCTGCTGAGTGTTGTCGTAATTCCTGGATCCCTAGACACAGGGAATCCTAGTTAATCGTTGGGTGTTGGTATTATTATTATTAAATATGTACGTGTATCACTGAACTTCTATACGGCTTGGCCAATTTTGATGACATTTTTTGAAGAGTGGGAGAGTGGGAGATAGATTACCCATGTGAAGACGAGACATAGATATAAAAAGGGACAAAAATTATTCAATCTTACCTGCTTATCTTGAAATCCATTCTGAAAGCTGTCCCACTAATTTTATTAAAGAATAACAAATAATTAAAACATAAAATGCAACGAGCGGTTATTGAAGTCAAAAAATGATTATCAAAAGTTGGTATTTTAAGCAATAAATTTTAATAAATTGGTATTTTAATTTACAGTTAATCAATTTAAAAATCCGTACTATTTTAAGTTAGATAATAAACTGGGTTGGTCTAACCCGTCCTCGGTAGCTTCTATAAGACCAATGCCAACATTCTACGCAACATAAAAATAAAAAAAACATAATAACATAGTTTATTTAAATTATAAAACTCGTTTTTGGAACCTGATTTGCAACTACGTCTCTAGTGCTATATGTGCAGTGATAAAAAAATTTTGCTATACACCTCCCGCGGGTTCACCTGCGATTTTCCGTTTTCCCGCGGGTAAATAATTTTTCGATATAACGTAAGGCGCTCAATGCATTATAACAAAATAAATTTTTCCCGTTTTTGATATAACGGGATATGGAATAGAAGTAATATTTTATTGCATATCTTTTGTATACTGTATGTTGACAGCCTCTGTGGTGTGGTGGTTGAGCAGGTCGGCTCATAATCCGGTGGCGACGGGTTCGATTCCCGCGACGACACAAGTATTTGCAAGAAAAAAAAGCGCAATTACTTTTTCTGATTCAGGGTGTTGTGGAACCATGGTCCTCGTAGTTCCTGGGTCCCTAGACACAGAGAATCCTAGTTAGGGTCCAGGATAAATGTATGTGGTCGTTGGGCTTTATTATTAATATTATTTTATTATTTTATTTTATTTTTATTTTTTATATTATACTTTTTATTTGTAAATACATATATAGAATTCTTCATAACACCCGGACCCAGAATAAATATCGATTTTCATCACAGAAATGTTTGTCCTGGGTGGGAATCGAACCCATAACCTGTAGAGCTTATTACCAATTTAGCCAGGAGGCCAGTCTGGTCAAGTCAGATTTTAACAAACAAACGTACGTTTCAATTTTATAAGTATTAATATATTATAAAACCTATGTTTATATTTAATATAGAAAGGAAACGAGAATAAACTTGAGAATTCAGACCTTCAATTATTATGAATGCAGTAAAAATAATAATAATAAAAATTATCTAAATTTAAATATTGGCGAACTATTCGCCAATATTTAAATGTAAAAAAATTAAATTAATTTAAAAAAATACAATCGCGACCCGTGGCCAAAAAGCTGGCACTTATTATGACAGCCTCTGTGGCGTGGTAGTTGAGCAGATCGGCTAACCTGGAAGCGTCAGGTTCGATTCCCGAGGCAGGACAAGTATTTGTGCACAGAAAACTATAGGTCATCGTAGCTAGTATTCAGCCCAAATATTTTAGTTAGCAGTATAGTATATAGTATATTTATATATGTACGAGCTTCTGCCCGCAGCTTCGCCCGCGGCGTGGCCTGTGAGAAAATAATTCAACCACCCATTGCACCCTTTTAAAGGTGGAATTTCGAAAAATCCTTTCTTAGCGGATGTCTACGTTATAACATCTACTTGCATGCCAAATTTCAGCTCGATCCGTCCAGTGGTTTGGGATGTGCGTTGATAGATCACTATGTCAGTCAGACAATCAGTCAGTCACCTTTGAGTTACATATATTTAGATTAATATATTTTAATTTATGTATTTATTTTGTTATTATTGTAATTTGCATTAAGTATAGTTTGTATAGCTTTTCCTGTATCTTAAAACCACCGTCCTTGTTTTATTGTTTTTTTTCCCTACATTTTTGGGTTGTCCTAAGACCACCCGGTCTTCCATACAACCCAAAATTGTGACACTTAATTCTTATGTTTGTGCCTGTAAATTGTTCCTACAATGTGGTGTAGTGGGGTTTAGTGGGTTCGAGTCGCACATACCCACTGCCACCACCTTCGCGGTGGCAGGGAAGTACGAGTGCATTTCCCCCCCTCAAAAAAAGGGTGTTTCATAGTGAAATAAGTCAGAAATTATGGGTACTCCACGCCCTTAACGGATCTAGCACAATTTTTCCTGTAACCCTGTATTGCCCGAACACTGATCGAGTTATTCGACTGTATCTCGTGAGTGTTAGCCGCGTACTAGTTGTAGTCATTAATTAATTAGTATATTTAGTACAAATTATTGTACCAGTTTATTATGAACTTTTTTTGGCCTATTTGAGTTTAGTCAGTTAGAGCAAGAAATTAAATCTACGAAGGTTTATGGATTATCTTTTGTTTAAATCTATTTACAAGGAATTTAATTCATTCTTTTCCTTTAATGTATGTATTCAGTCCATGCTACAGAATAGGTTTAAAGAAATGTATTCTCAAATAAGACAAAAAAGTCACGTCCATGAGAACATAGTTAGACTTAAAAAATTCAGTACAAGTACATTCGTCGTCACTTTAAATAATGTATATGTAATAAATAAGTAATGTATAGTAACATAAATATAAATACGTGCTTAAGTAATACATTTCAACCCGACACAATTTAAAATGCTCCTATATAACTGAAGAAAAAAAGTACTTAGAAAATAAAACTTAAATCTAGGTATTATCAAATTTAAATTCTAAAGAAAAGCCTTGCGACATTGAACAAAGGTGTTTTTTTGCCTACGAAACATTTACAAAGCACTCAGCTGGTGCCCGCGCTGTGAGTTACCGTTAAATAGACATTTCGGCTGTCATGTAGTTATTTTAAGAGGCACTAAATACTAAAACAAAACCCTTTTTTAAAATTGGACCTTGTACGAATATTCTATAGCATGGTCTGAGTACATACATTTAAGGAAAAGAGTGAATTAAATTCCACCGTGTATATATAAAGAAAGTCGTGTTCGTTACACTATTTATAACTCAAGAACGGCTGAACCGATTTGGCTGAAAATTGGTGGGGAGGTAGCTTAGAAACAGGAGAAGGACAAAGGATACTTTTTATCCCGTTAATAAGATAGAGAGATATATAGAGCGATATATCTAGACGGTACGCTTTAATAGGTGGAAGGACTTTACTGCAAAGTTCGTCTAGGTAGGTACCACCGCTTTGCCTGTTATTCTGCCGTCAAGCAGTAGTGCGCGGACACTGCTGTGTTCCGGTTTGAAGGGCACTGTAACTAGTGAAATTACTGGGCAAATGAGACCTTATGATCTGATCTCACAGTTTAGTAATCTTATTACTAGATTGTGCTGATGTCTCTGGATGACGTGCGCAGTGCAGTGTCACGCGAACCTCTATACTTTAGAGTTCCGAGTGACACTGCAGCTGATATGGGCAGCCGTGTCGTTTAACATCAGGTGAACGGCTAGCTCGTCACGTCATTCCTTAACATAAAAAAAAACGCTTAAAACTGAAAAATTAAAATATACAATAGTAATATGTAATTAATTTGTTCTGAAAATAACTATTGGGTAACCGAACAGTTAATAATTCCCTACTAATATTATAAACGCGAATGTTTTATAGGATTTGGAGGAAATTTAAAATATAGATAGGTTATATAGTGGATTAGCACATATGCTACTTTTTGTGCAGTTAGTTCAAAATTTAGAATATAGATAGGTTATATAGTGGATTAGCACATATGCTACTTTTTGTGCAGTTAGTTCAAAATTTAGAATATAGATAGGTTATATAGTGGATTAGCACATATGCTACTTTTTGTGCAGTTAGTTCAAAATTTAGAATATAGATAGGTTATATAGTGGATTAGCACATATGCTACTTTTTGTGCAGTTAGTTCAAAATTTAGAATATAGATAGGTTATATAGTGGATTAGCACATATGCTACTTTTTGTGCAGTTAGTTCAAAATTTAGA
The DNA here is from genome assembly GCA_905220475.3 of Ennomos fuscantarius. Classification (NCBI taxonomy): domain Eukaryota; kingdom Metazoa; phylum Arthropoda; class Insecta; order Lepidoptera; family Geometridae; genus Ennomos; species Ennomos fuscantarius. The sequence goes on along the minus strand of HG992050.1, from coordinate 5,066,330 downwards.
ATATAGATAGGTTATATAGTGGATTAGCACTTATGCTACTTTTTGTGCAGTTAGTTCAAAATTTAGAATATAAATAGGTTATATAGTGGATTAGCACATATGCTACTTTTTGTGCAGTTAGTTCAAAATAAAACACAGTACCTTGCAAGTGATTTAAGAATAATAATAAAACCACGTTTATTTACTATTGGTTCTCAAACTCCATCATAAACTACTAAGGTACAATGTTTTTGTAATTTCTTTATATAAATTAACGAAGCTTATATACATGCCGATTGAAAAACCCAGCCACAGGTTTTTATATAAAAACCAGAAAATATCTAACAGCCTTATTAATAAACGGGTATTAGTCTCGGATTAGTAACTAGTCCTTTTTTGCTACTGGAATATTTAGCTGGATCGAAAGAGACAAAAGATGGTGTAACTAGTCTAAAGCTAGTTCGTGTTTATTAATAAGGCTGTAAGGGTTTTATTTGTCTCACATTTATACACCGATTTTCAATCGGCATGTATATACAAAATATGTTTGTATATATTCTGATTTATTTTTACATAGATATATGATTTTTTATATTTGTTACTCTTCAATATGTTCAAGTAATGTGTAAAAATACTTTAATTATATAACAAATCAATATTTATTTTAATAAATAATCTTATACAAAAACAAGACATACAAAAGTTTTTTTTTCAGTTTTTCACTACTTTAACGATACCCGTAACAGCTTAGGTACCATTTTACAAAATATAAAATTTTTACAATAACAAAAAAAAAATTTTTTAAAAACAAAATCACGCAAAATTAATATAATTTAAAACAACACACAACACTCATAAACCAAGTCCAATCCAATCAAGCTTGCTTTTCCAAAAACCTTTTTTTCCAAACTATACGTTACGTGTCCAAATCTATATAATATTTATTAAGTTTTAGTGAAAATTTAGCAAAACATAGTACAAAAGTTTAGATATATCTACGAAACTACCCAGCAATCAAAAGTTTTTACCCTATATCTATCACTATCGCACTATACTTCCCGCGTGAGGGTGCGAAAGAGACACGTACAAGTCTGATCGTCTCTTGTTCTGCACCAATGGTAGTCTACGATTGCAAAAAACTGGACACTGTTGAAATGAGAAATTCGAAATTTGAAACATTATTTCTTTAAATAAATTCGTTTTGCCACTTGATAATACGTGTAAAATAACATACAATTATATTACAATATAATAATTGTGTTTATACAGGAGTCTTATTTCGGTATTAATTTATTTTTATCGGCGCTTAACAATCAGGTGAACGACCAGCTCGTCACATCATTCAATAACATAAAAAAACGTCCAATTGGAACCTAGAGGCATTACAATTGAAGGGTTGAGAATAAAAAGGGTTTAACTGTCAAATTGATAGTTTCGAGAAAATTGACTTTAAACTTCAACGGCTTCATTTTAGAGTAGAGTGCTTATAAGGTAATAGAAAAGGTTTATGAAAGTTTTAGTTGCTTGAAAATGTATTATTTCTATTTTAAAATACTACATATAGTACTAATTCATACAATTACGGTAAAAATATTATATAACAAAATAATTATAATAATGTTTTATGCAAAGCGAACTGTATTCCTGTGACAGATAAACCATTTTTAGACTCAAAATCTCGAGATTGTAGCCACATTTCGATATTCTGAGAATGTATTATTGTATACAATTTCATGCTGAATCCAGCGATACCCATAAGTCATTTTGTGAAAAAAAATCAATTAAACCCTTTTTGTTCTCACCCCTTCAATTAAAACTCTATCGTAAAAGTTTTAGAGACAATTTTAAAAAAACATTATAGTCATTTAGGAATGTGGTGAATCAGAAAGAATACATATATCGAAGTTATTTGTAATGTTAACTGATAAATTTAGTTAGATAAAAAAACGTAAACTGAATGAATAAATTTTATTCAGCCTACTACAGAAGATTGAAGATTTTTACAAAAAAAAATGTATATAATTCCAACATTTCCAACATTCAGATATTGTAGAGCTTTCAGCGTTTTGAAAAATATATAATTATACAAATATTAATTAAATAAAACCGTCAAAATCAGTCTTTGCGCGCATTGTCTTAGCCGTAAGCGTCGCGCTGAAGTTCCGACTGAATTGACATTTAAGTTTTGAAAAGAACCTGAAAATGCCGCATTCGGATTTTTTTTTCTCGTGTATTTTTGAATTTAAATGTGTGATAAGGGTGGATTATTATCCGTTAAGTGTTCGTGAACGTGCACGAGTGTTGGCAAATGGTTCCAAGTTTTAAAACCATGCCTTTTCGGTTTCTCTTCAAGGTTTTTCTACAGCCTTCAGTAAAATATCCACCATTTTTCTGTGGCATTTTTTTTGACATAACCATAAAGGTACAAAAAATCTCAGTTGACATTGGCAGAATTATCGCTAAAAAGCGATAGAAGGCCATTAAACGAAAAGAAGAAGAAATCAATGTTTCTTTAAATTGACTTTGACTAGCTTATTTTGCCATACCTTAAGATAGTGCCTGGAAATTCTTTCATAGTACCTACGATCAATCTACTGATCACTTTGCTCTACCAGAAAAACCAACAGCAACTTTCACATTTTTCAAACTAAACCTTTTGTAGAATAAACATTAATCTAATAATGTAATCAGTTATCACAGACTAGAAGAATGTTGATTTAATAAATAAATCATCGTCAAGTGCGAGTCGGCCTTGCGCTCCAAGGGTTCACTGTACTTAAATATGTGATAATAACAAATAAATTAAGTTCCTAAATAGAATAGTGATAGCAAAACGTTTTTTCGTAAGTCTAACTTGCACTTGGCCAGTTTTTAGTTACTAGTTGTTGTTGTTACTACAGAATTTGCACTATAATTGTGATAAGTTTAAGGCTTCAATCAATACTTATAAAATTAAAAGTCCTGGCTGACTTATATATCAACGCACAGCCTAAGCCGCTGGTCCTAGAGACTTGAAATTTGGAGGGAGTGTTCTTTGAAAAATGTAGGTCCATCCACCGAAAGAAAAGAAAGGTTTTTTCGAAATTTCACCTCTAAGAGGGTGAAATGGGTGGTTGATTTATTTTCCTATAGGCCACGCGGGTGAAGCCGCGGGCAGAAGCTAGTATCTAATAAAAACAAATTAGCGTTTGTTACACTAAATTTAGGAAGTTAAGCGAATAAGACTCCTGTTTATATTAAAAAAACGCTTTAGATTAAAATAATAAACAATAATACTAATAGTATATTTAGTACATATAAATATAAATAAATAAATTATTATGTGCGATAAGATATAGTCTTTTTTTTTTTCAAAATGATACATAAAAGAATAATTTTAAATTACAAAAATAAATATGGTGGGAAGTGATAGATTTTTTTTTATAATTTTTCATATTTATATCAAAATTTCCAAAACAGACAGATGGTGTCTATCGGGCAGCTGTGAGCTGATGCTTGAATTCAATGATTTGGAAACCTTTTTAAGCAAAGGTTAATTTTTCAGCCAATTTCAGTCTTAACCTTCTAATTTTTTTTTAATTTTATCGAATACTCCTTTATCGTTTGGTTGTCTTTGCTAAATGGACATGTCCAATTTTAACTTGTTAAATAAAAAAATTGATACATATCTGTATCAAAAATTTTGTAAGATAAATGTATCTTACAAAATGTGTCATACTCACGATAATTTTCAAACTGAAGTATCAAAAATGATTATTTGTTGGACATGAATTTTATTATATATATTTTCAAACTAAGACCTAATATGTGCGTCCTAATACATTTACATTTATCATTTTATATTCAAAATAACATTATCGTTTATTGCAATTTATATTAACATTATCATAAAACAATACTATTTAAAATGATATTGGAACGATATATATTTTTAAATAAATAGATATATTTCTGAAATAATAATGTACTACCCGTATGTCTATAATATTATATTTTTATAATTATTTATGGTCTCACTATTTATGAAGTAACCCTATTACATTAAATATATATTAATATATAAAAATAAAATAATGAACGTAAGGAACTCAAAAAATAAAAATAAAACAAAAAACATAGACAATAACAGATTGCTTTATTTAACAAAAAATATATAATATATAGAAAGGAAAAAACAATATTTTTCACATGATCTTTAAGATAACATCTCGCAGTCCATTATGGAAAATTTGTTTCTCGTTTTTAATAGAATGTAAAATTAATAATAACCCATCGAACCTTATGATATAATATAAAATACATATGATTAATAACTATTTACAAAATACGAGTTAAGATTTTTATAATGTACTTTAAAATTTAATATAAACCAGTCTATAGTAAAAGGCTATCCGATAAACTTAGCGTAAAAGTTAAAAAACTGATTATTATATTTTTACTCTAAATATAGCAGGCAATTTAAAAAAAATGCGAATGGCTGGAGAAAAATATATTTATAACAAAAAACAACAGACGTTTATTATGCATTGATATTGTGTTTTTATATTTTTCATTTTTATTATGCGATTATGTGAATACTCCGGATGGCACCAAAGCGAAAAATTGTGCATTGAATGAGATCAAAATTTCCTTTCGAAAAATTGCCTGCTAGCACGTAATTTTGTCCGCATCGAATTATATTAAAATTCATGTTCGTGAAATTTTGTTCATCACCGCATTAACAGTAACTCAACTTAAAATTATATTACTTTATTCAGTTTCTATGGATATTTATCTCTGTTACAGATTTAAAAAAAACACTAAGAATATTACAATAAAACGGGCAGTATCATTTTATTTATCCTATATTACAACTTATTGAAAAATCTACAGTGAAGTGAAAAACATCAATAATAATAATCATTTGAAATAAATAACAAGTATTCTTTAAAAAAAAACTGTTAAAAATAATTAAAAAAAGACCTAAGTATATAAAGGTTTCGTTTGAAGAAACTCATGTGATCTTTACTTCACTACAACTTTATAACTCCTTTATTTTCTTAATAAAAACTCTATTACTATTATTTTACTTTTTTATATAATAATCATTATTATTTTCCTTCATCAAAGTTAGATACACTTATATATAAAGATTAGCCTTTATATAATACATAATAGAACATATTATAATGTATCATTATGTATATATATACAGGTACACAAGTCAGGTTTCATGCAAGTCATAAATTTATATTTTATGAAAGAAACAAAACCGCAACTATTAAATAAAAAAAATGATTACAAATATAAAACTAAACTCATTTTAACACCTACTAGAGTCGAATTAAATAAACTTTTCTTTTAAATATTAATATTGTACGTACGTACTAAATACGTAAATATCATAACAGTCTCAAAGTACATACATACAATTATAAATAGTATAACAAAGATTTAAATGAATTTAGTTTTATATTATACAAAGAAAATATACGAAAAAATACGTTAGCTGTCAAGTCTTTAAAAAATATACAGTCCTTTCTCCGCCTCGCGATTTTTCGGGCTTCAATGAGATCGGGCTTTAAAGAAAAAAATATTGGAATAAATTTTCTTTTGTCGTCTCTTTTTAACCGTGCGTGTAGTCCAGCACACTGTCTAAAGAGAACAGTTCCTTGTATAGAGCTGGAAACACGTGATGTGGGTGTGCTGCCTTGAAACGGCACAGGGCTTCCAGATGCAGGACCGAGAGTTCTCTGGAAAATAAAAAATATAGTTTTAACAAAAGAACATATATAACTATCCGCGCCTCGCGGTTTCACCTGCAGATAAAAAATAGCTTATGTGTCAATCCACTATATAAGCTATCTATATTCCAAAAAAAAATCAAACTCTATTCCGCCTTAAAAGCAATAAATAAGTATTTGGAATTTATTAAGTTCAATTTTTTTATTAAGAAATATACATTAAAAACTTGAGTGTTTTATTTATTCTTTATTTTTCATTTATTTTCGTGCATAGATTTATAAAAAAAAAGAGAAAAAAACGGGATAAAGAGTATCCTTTGTCCTTCTCCTGGTTCTAAGCTACCTCTCCACCAATTTTCAGCTAAATTGGTTCAGTCGTTCTTAAGTTAAAATAGTGTAGCTAACGCAACTTTCTTTTATATATATAATAGACTAGCTTCTGCCCACGGTTTCGCCAGCGTGGCCTATAGGAAACGAAGAAGATTTTTTTATAGATAATTCAACCACCCATTTTACCCTCTTAGGGGTGGAATTTTGAAAACCCCTTTCTTAATGGGCCTACTAAACCTACGCTTTACAAAGAACACACCCTCCAAATTTCAAGTCTCTAGGACCAGCGGTTTAGGCTGTGCGTTGATATATAAATCACTCAGTCAGGACTTTGAATTTTATATGTATAGATAGATTACACAGACACAGATTTATAATTACACTAGTGTAATTATAAATAAAATTCTACAAAATTTTACTACTAATATCGAAGTACGATAAATTTGCATATACATTGAGGGACAAAATAACAATAATCACACGATGTGTGTGTGTGTGTATGTGTGTATGTTTGTTACTCCTTCACGCTCAAACGGCTGAATGGATTTGGATGAAATTCGGTACCAAGATAGCTTATACACTGGATTAACATATAGGCTACTTTAATCCCGGAAAAGTGAAATTTTCCCGTGGGATGAGCAAATAATTAAAATACTTTTCATCCGCGGGTGAAACCGCGGGGCACAATTAGTGCTTTATAATTATTTTATATCATTCTTCAATTCCATCAAAGTTACATGATATAGATCAACGTTAAAATTTCTGTAGAAAGTATCATCACCAAATTGTGAAGAGTGTGGGTCCATTGAAGATGTACAGCATGTTCTGTCGGAATGTGTCCGGAATGGAATGTAATGAAAATATAATAATAATAATGAAATGTAACAGAAGGACAAGTGTTCTAGGAACCGAGAATTAATAATAATAATAATAAATATTTGTGGACATTTTACACAGCATCACCTAGCCCCAAACTAAGCAAAGCTTGTATTATGGGAACCAGATAACTGATACAATACTTAGATACTTTTTGTTTTTAAATACATACATAGAATACAATATAACACCCAGACACAGAACAGACACCTGTGTTCATCACACAAATGTTTGTCCTGGGTGGGAATCGAACCCACAACCCACAATTCAGAAGGCAGGGTTACTACCAACTGAGCTATCGGGCCAGTCAATTTGTTTAATATAGGATTATGCAACAGTATTTTATTATCTCCCTTGTCAAAAGAAGCCTGTAGTCTGTATACATTACTTAAAAATCACACTAGAACATAAGAATGTTTGTTGTAAACCGATTGGGCGATGTGGTCGCACAACGACAAAACCCTGTTTTTTATGTGTGTAATAAATTTAAAAAAAAAATTCTGTAAAACTCTCACCTGAATGTGGGTATCTTCGTGAGCAGTGTGTCTAGAACTGTGACGTCACCCTTGAGAGGGGCGTGGTTTGTTTCTATCTCGTGTCTCATCGCGTCCATGGACATGTTAAATAGGCAAAGGATTGAAGGGTTGCCACGCACGCCGTGTCGTTCTGTAAATAATATATATTGTTATATTTGTTTTTGATTTGGCTCCACACTTTTTTTTATTTAGCCAGTGTCAAGTACTTGATAATTTTTCAACTTAATCTTAATATATATAAATCTCGTGTCACAATGTTTGTCCTCAATGGACTCCTAAACCACTTAACCGATTATAATAAAATTCGCACACCATGTGCAGTTCGATCCAACTTGAGAGATAGGATAGTTTATATCTCAATCTATAATAGATATATATATTAAATACCCGTGCGAAGCCGGGGCGGGCCGCTAGTTAATATATATATTAATTAAGTAATATATTAAATAAACAAAAGTATGTATATATAGTCAAGTCATAGTCCTAGTAAAGTGGTGGCAACTTTACCAGAAGCATGAAATTTGGAAACAACACGAAAAGAAATGTTTCACCATCATTATACCAATTTCCCACACTCATGCCTGTAATCCAGTACTCAACGAATAAAATGCCACCAATTTTATGCACTAACACTGAAATTAACACAAGTTTTGGAAAATAATACAATGCGGCGACGTGATCTTTTTCGTTTTCCCGCCAAAAACCCCATATATTATTATTATAACTGACAATAACTTGATACTTTCGACAGCCTCTGTGTTGTGGTAGTTGAGCAGATCCTGGACCCTAACTAGGATTCCCTGTGTCTAGGGACCCAGGAACTACGAGGACCACAACACCCAGACTCAAAATTAGTATTCGCACTTTTTTCTGTGCACAAACACTTGTCCTGCCGCGGGAATCGAACCCGCCACCTCTGAGTTATAAGCCGACCTGCTCGACCACCACACCACAGACGCTATCTTACTTCAGTCGTGTGGTCAAAACACGCTCGTTTTTTTACCTTTCTGCAGAGTTCATCTAGGTCACCGCTTTGCCAGTTGAAGGGGTGAGAACAAAAAGGGTTTAACTGATTTTTTTCACTTAATGACATGGGTATCATTAGATTCAGCGTGAAATTATCTACAGTAATACATTCTCAAAATACCGATTTGAGGCTTAAATCTCGAGATTTGGAGTCTAAAAACGGTTTATCTGTCACAGGAATACAGTTCACTTAGCATAAAAACATTATTATATTTATTTTATTATATTATATTTTTACAGTAATTGTACGAATTAATACTACATTTTGTATTTTAAAATAGAATTAATACATTTTCAAGCAACTGAAACTTACATAAACCTTTTCTATTACTTAATAAGCACTCTACATTAAAATGACGCCGTTGAAATTTAAAGTCATTTTTTTCGAAACTATCAATTTGACAGTTAAACCCTTTTTATTCTCAACCCTTCATTTATTCTGCCACCAGCAGTGTGACTTTATGACCTAATCTCACAGTCTAGTAATCTTATTACTAGCTTAAGATAATTTGTAAATAAATACTCATATATTATTATATATACCTAATATATGCAAACATAATAAATATATAATTACTAAAATATGGAAACACAGTATGGTTATACCATACTTACCTGGCCACAGCAGTACGAGGCTCTGGTACAGAGCGAGCTCTGTTTCCGTCAGTTTGAGGCGCGCGATGCTCTTGGCCGCGTCGAATATTCCCGCCACAAGAGACATGTCACGGGGATCGCTGGGAAAGGAAAAAACAATAAAGAAATTATGTTAACGGTGGTGATGACAATGGTGAAACAATAACAAATGATGATGTTGATGTTGATGATGGTGATGACAATGGTGAAACAATAACAAATGATATGTTGATGTTGATGATGGTGATGACAATGGTGAAACAATAACAAATGATGATGTTGATGTTGATGATGGTGATGGCAATGGTGAAACAATAAAAAATGATGTTCACGGTGGGTGATGACAATGGTGTTGATGGTGGAGAAACAATAATAAATGATGTTGACGGTGGGTGATGACAATGGTGTTGATGGTGGAGAAACAATAATAAATGATGTTGACGGTGGTGATGACAATGTTGTTGATGGTGGAGAAACAATAATAAATGATGTTGACGGTGGTGATGACAATGGTGTTGATGGTGGAGAAACAATAATAAATGATGTTGACGGTGGTGATGACAATGGTGTTGATGGTGGGGAAACAATAATAAATGATGTTGACGGTGGTGATGACAATGGTGTTGATGGTGGAGAAACAATAATAAATGATGTTGACGGTGGTGATGACAATGGTGTTGATGGTGGAGAAACAATAATAAATGATGTTGACGGTGGTGATGACAATGGTGTTGATGGTGGGAAAACAATAATAAATGATGTTGACGGTGGTGATGACAATGTTTATGAAGGGGAAACAATAAAAAAATATGATGTTAATGATAGTGATGTCTATGATGTTGATGGTTGTGAAACAATGAAAAAAGGTGATGTTGATGGTGATGATAACAATGGTAGTGATCAGCTAAACGATCACGTAATTCGATTGCAACCTATAGAAACACAAATTTGTATGGATTTGACAGTTTGAATACGCAGTTTATGTGCATAGTTAGTGTGAAATTTCTCCTGTTGCATTGCAATCTAAGTTTCGTGGTCACCCTCCAGGTGATACAATAAAAATGATGATGTTGATGGTGGTGATGGCGATGGTGGTGATGGCAATGGTGTTGATGATGGTCAAGCAATAAAAAATAATATTCTTCTTCTCTTCGTTTAATGGCCTGCTATCGCAAAAATAATATTGATGGTAGATATGATAATGGTGTTGGTGATGGGGATATAATAATAAATGATTCTGACGCTGGTGATGACAATGTGGTTTATGATGGTGAAATAATAAAATATGATGATGTTGATGGTGGTCATGACAATGGTGTTGATGGTGAAACAATAATAAATAATGATGTTGATGGTGGTGATGACAATGATCTTGAAAATTCGGAAGTATTCTATTCAAATAATTAAATTGATCCACACACTGTATACGATCCCGGTGTGCGAATATGACTACCCCATTTCTCATCTCGTCTGATCAGGATCAGATGATGATGATGCTGATGATTGATACAATGATGATGATTAACTTACCGTGCATGAACACATTCTCTGATGGGCAGTACAACGTCGCCATACAAAACCAGTTCTCTGTTCACATCGATGAGCCGCGAGAGGCGGACTATGGCCAACTCGAATGAACCTAGAAAATACAACAGGAACAAATTAGGAGAGAAGAAAAAATTATATAGGACGTCTATTGGATGTAATCCTTTTTAACCGATGTCAAAAAAGGAAGAGGTTTGAATTCAAAAACAGTTGAATTGTTTTGACTGTTTTTGAAGTCAAACTTCTTTATCTGCGCTTGACTTGGGGAGTAAGCTGAATGCGAGGCGAACGAAACTTGGTGTTGGTTCATCGCTATTATCAACATAACAAAGTTTAAAATTGTTTTATTATGTTGGTATGTCCTGCAATTAACAATTATTGTCGAGATGGCAACATTAACATTAAACAGCAAAAACAAAATTATACCGCCGGCGGATGGGGCCAAACTAAAAAAGTTTTACTTCAGTCGTAACTAGTAACCCATATGCTGGTCTATCTATATAGTTAATTTGCTTACCAGACTTGAGCAGCAAGATTTGATCGTCCTGTGTCAACTTCATGAACCCGGGAATGAGCTTGGCGAACTCAATGATATTCTGGATCATCCCGGTCAGCTTGTCCGCGCAATCCAGCCACATCTCTTCATATGTCATCGAGTTGTACAGGAGCAGTCTAGAAGGGAAGGTTGCTTTAGAACAGGATTTGGGGTAAAGATGGTACTTGAAAATCTTAAGTGAGAGAGTTACGCTAGAACTGGTTTGTACCAATTGTCCTTTCTCATTTTTACGTATGAATTTGTAATTGAATTTCTTTGGTTGTTTGTTGTTTGGTTTGTATATGATTAGTAGAAGGCAATTTAAAGCGATATAATTTGAAACGTGAAAAATATCTTCTGCTCCATTGCCATTTAAGTGTTTGAAAATGAGTGGAAATTACAAAAATGCTTTTTCAATAAAAAATTAAATTGTGACACAAAAGTATATGTTCCGTTAGCAGTAAGTGAAAGGAAAGATGTATTTATGTCAGTACTTATGCTAAGTACTTAAGTCAGACTGTAATGTACTTAAATCAGCATGTTAAGTACTTAAGTCAGTGTTATGTACTTAAATCAGTATGTTAAGCACTTAAATCAGTATTATGTACTTAAATCAGACTGTACTACACTTACGTCAGCATATTAAGTACTTAAGTCAAAGTGTAATGTGCTTAAGTCAGCATGTTAAGTACTTAAGTCAGGGTGTAATGTACTTATGTCAGTATGTTAAGTACTTAAGGCAGTATTTAAAACCCTTAGGTCTGTATTTATGTTAAAGAGTTGCATTTAAATGTCAAAAAGGATTTTGCTTTAAATTAATTACCCAATCAATAGTTTATCAATCGTGGTTAGGAGACAACAGCGCTTCTAGTGATCGATTGATATACATATTATTTTTAAAATGATATCAGGTTTTATTTTATTTCAAACTAGTGTCTTAAATGTAATGAATGCAATATTTTAAATCGTGCTTAAACATTACGACACAAGGTCCTCTTGCATCACACGATGATGGCCGATAATGGCGGATGATGGCCGATGATGGACGGTGATGGCAGATGATGATGGTGGTGGTGGCTGCTAAACTGGGCCAAGGCCCGATGATCTAGTAAATGTAATGGTTTAACGGCTGATATGCAATCTTTGGATACTCGTATATCAGTGATAGAATCACTTATCTGTTAAACAAGAAGTAAAATATGACGTCTCTCTCCCACAGATATTTAAATCAATTGGTGTGAGTGAGAAGCAACGCTGAACGTCGTTATTCTTTATATTATATTTTATTTGTAGCTCAATAAGTAATTATATCTAATGGATAAATACACTGATCGATGTTAAAATATCCAAAAATTGATAAACACAAAAATAAGATAAATTTTGAATTTCAAACGATATGCCACAGAATATAAAACAATTACCCAACTATAAAATTTATCTGAGCTTTAAAACTCATTGGTATATTAAACAATTAAAGTGTTATAGGATATGTTTTTCCAACAGATTAGCTTAACAAGCGATTATGAGAAAATTAGTTACAAAATGAATACCATCCAGCTTTCCTTGGCTTTCCTTGGCATTAAAAAAGCGCCATCTCTCGGCCAATCTCAAGCAACTCTGCCACATACTTACTTAGGCAAGTCCTGTGGCTTCCTGAACATCTCGTGTATAAACTCCAGTTTTGGGTTTGTGTTCGCGTGTGCTTCGGCTAGACTCTTGACCAGAACCTTGCTGATGTCGCCTTCAGCTGAAAAGAGGTAAGAGGGAAATTAGTTCATTCTAATTGATACTAGGTGGCGGGAGTAGTTTGGTAAAAATAATTCAAAAACATATCAATAAATATAAATAATAAACGAAATAAAAACAAAATAAACCGACTAATTAAATAGAAAACAATATAACAATAATAAATTAAAGGTAAAATACATCCAAATAATACTAATTAACCCAATCACATTATTTCTATACTACAACATTATTTTAAAAGACTAGACATAAATATTTTATTATAACTGGCACTAATTTTAATCAGAAAAAAGATTTAATTGGTCTTATAAGTAAAAACTTTAAGGAAATTAGAAAACCATTTGCTTGCCACCCAAAAAGTTTCTTCTTTTATTATAAAACTCATGTTCAGAAATTAGTTTTGTAATAGACAATTTTGAGAATCGTACACAAAGAAGTATTTTTTTGGCGGGAAAGCGAAAAAGATTGCGTCACCGCATTGTATTATTTTCCAAAACTTGTGTTATTTTCAGTGTTAGTGCATAAAATTGGTGGCATTATATTCGTTAAGTGCTGGATTACAGGCGTGAGTGTGGGAAAATGGTATAATGATGGTGAAACAATTCTTTTCGTGTTGTTTCCAAAACTCCATAGAAGCTTTAAGTAAAATTGCCACCACTTTACTATATATATAGTATGACTTTGACTAGACTATGACTTGACTTGATTACTTCGACTGTGACTTGACACATATTTGCGTGAAATATCATTAACTTGATAAATGATCAATTACTTTACACTGGCTAAATACACAAAAGTGTGGAGCCAAAACTAAAAAAAAAAGTATCTCTTTTACATTTCTTTCAAGTACCTGTCAATGGTAGCAATACTTTATAATAATACTCTTTGCTTTCATGTTAACCAATGACAGAAATTTATACGCTCTTTGACAATGACAAGTAACGGCAATTTTCGTGCCGTAATATTTGAGTGTATTTTCGCTTTAGTTATATCCTAGAAAATGTATTAAATTAACGTAATCATGTGTATGACTCCATTAGCTGCTTTTATGCTTGGTGCTTGTATATTTTCTTGCTGGTGTAAGTAAATGTTAATAAAGCAACTAATATTAAACTAAAAGAACAGTAGGTAAAGCTGAACTCAAATCAAGAAAATTAAGTTTAATAGTAATATGAAATTGCAAAGTTAAATACACTATACTATCGAATCTCATTAAAAATAAACTCAAAAACCGGTGCTCTAAACCAAAAGTTACGTATCAAATCAGATCTGTGACGCGTCTATCGCGTAAGATAGCATGAATGGCTATAGTCAGGGATTAGAACTACCACGGTGCATGGATTACTAATCAAGGATTATAACTGATATTCATCTGTCGGGTAAGACTGTGCATTAGTGATTAGTCAGGGATTAGACCTTACATGGTTCTATCGTAAAGATTGTGCATGAATGACTAGTCAGGGATTAGAACTGACACGGTTCTGTCTGGTAAAATTGTGCATGAATAGCTAATTAAGGATTAGAACTGACATGGTTCTGTGGGGTAAAATTGTGCATGAATGACTAGTCAGGGTTTAAACTGACACGGTTCTGTCAGGTAAGATTGTGCATGAATAGCTAATTAAGGGTTAGAACTGACATGGTTCTGTCGGGTAAAATCGTGCATGAATGACTAGTCAGAGTTTAAACTGACACGGTTCTGTCGGATAAGATTGTACATGAATGATTAGTCAGGGATTAGAACTGACACGGTTCTGCCGCGTAAGACTGTGCATGAATGACTATTCAGGGTTAAAAACTGACACGGTTCTATGGAGTAAGATTGTGCATAAATGAGTAGTCAGGGTTTAAAACTGACACGGTTCTGCCGCGTAATACTGTGCATGAATGACTAGTCAGGGTTTAAAACTGACACGGTTCTATCGAGTAAGATTGTGCATGTATGACTAGTCAGGGTTTAAAACTGACACGGTTCTGCCGCGTAAGACTGTGCATGAATGACTAGTCAGGGTTTAAAACTGACACGGTTCTATAGAGTAAGACTGTGCATGAATGATTAGTCAAGTATTAGAACAGAGGCTAGTATATCGAGTAAAACTGGACTGACTGATTAAATTCACAATTTTTAGCGTGTCTTCTCCCATGTTGCTTGGTGTCGCCTTTCATACCATTTCCAGTTTTAATTGTAAGGGACAAGAATGGAAATGTGGAAACTGGAAAAACTAAGGAGGCAAAAACATATCACATGGTAAGAAATAATTATAGCAAACGCAAAGCGTAAAACTACTTATATGGTTTTCTCATGGATGCAATTATCAGAACTGGACCAAATTGAAATAGGACGACACAGGAAGCACCAGCTTTCAAATAAAAAAGAATCGTCAAAATCGGTTCATCCAGTCAAAAGTTTTGAGGTAACAAAGACGAAAAATAAAGTCTAATTGAGAACATGCTCCATTTTTGAAGTTGATAAAAAAAAATTGTGTATTCTTGTATAAAAAATTTAATGAAGTTCTAGGAAGCAGATCACTTGTGAACGATTTAACTATTTTTCGAATTATATTTTTATGTAAAAAGTAACTGGTAAAGTGTGCGTTATATTTGCTACAAATTTCTTACACTACCGAAATTAACATAGAGTACTTTTTATCCCGGAAAATTAAAGTTTTCGCGGGAAAAACCCTAAGTTGTGGGTGCTAAGAACCCAGTAGCATATGTAGAAACTTTTTTTTTCTAATGTGTAATTACATGTGGTAGTGTGTATTTATTTTCATTTTAATTTATTAATGTTTTTTGATATCGATCTTTCCTTTTTTTTTCAGAAAAATGCTATGTTCCGTGTCTATGACAGTTACTTGAATAACAACAAAATTCCTTAAGAAAAAGAAAGCAACAAAACCACAGTAATTAAACATAACATGATAAAGTAAAAAAAGAGTTGTTTTATCTTAAATAAATAAATAAACAGAACAAGCATTTCAACTAACTTCAAAAGCTAGTTGAAACATTTGTTTTGCTTACAACAGTCAAAGTTTAACAATTGTAGCAAAAAACATAAGTGCAAAAAATACAGTGCATCTACGAAAACATTTGAAAATAATAAAGTTTAGCGTTTAACAACAAAATATATCCTAACCTCAACAACGAACAAATCAATATTCAATCACATTTATAAGCGCAAAATAATGACTAAAATACATAATAACTAAACAAACTTTTCAACTAATTTTTACAAAATAATTATAAACATATACTTTTCAACTACAAACAACATTTGAACATCTTTTTCAACAGACATTATCAACTATCTTTCAACTTACAAGGTAAATCCTCGCTGCTGTGGCTCGGTTGATGCCGCCTGTTCGTCACAGCATTAGGATTAACCATGCCCATCCCACTCATATTAATATTCAACGGATCCATAAGCCTTCCATGCCCACTGCTGGACGTCAAATCATCTGGGCTTAAGTCTTCGCTCGTCAAAGAAACAGAACTCTGCCCACTAACAAGAACCGAAGTCTGTATATCCATTGGACTGTGTTGAAGCTGAGACGGGCTGTGTAGGAATGTTGTTGAATCAACGCTGTAGCTTGCAACAAGATTGTCAACTCCCATTGATGTTTCCGGTTTTATTTCTTGTTTTATGTTGATAACGCCTGGTGATTGGATGCGGTCATCGTATCGGTCAAAGTCGAGGCGCCGTGGGTCCGTGATTGTTGTTTGGCGGAGAGTTGACGATGATGTTGTGGCAGTTGAAGTTGTTGTTGAACAGGATGGTCGCACGATTGTTGTTGTTTTTTGCGGCTCGTCTATAAGGTTAGTGTTTGCTTAGAGTAAGTTAGTTGTACACTAGGGCTTATTATTCATACCTATCACTTTTTACTAATATATATCTTGATACGTTTTCCGAATTTACTTTGATGGGAAGAAATACAATTTTATGATTGCACTTCATATAAAAGATAAGAAAGAGTAAATATTTTAATTAATAAACCTGAGACTAAAAGCTCCAATAAATATGAAGACGCAGCGCAGCAGGTTAAGTGCCATTTTGTGTGTAATATTTATATTAGATAAGTTGTTTAAAAAAAATAAACCGAATTCAAAACCACTATGCAAAGTTTCAGCTCAATTGGAAACCGGGAAATGGGTCAAAAATTACTTCTAAGATTTTATTACATTGTTAGTTAGTTTTTCCTCGATTTCCTCCACATTCCATCATCAAATCCTGACTTTATGATAATGGGACCACCTCTCAAGTATATCCACCTCGGGAGTATATACCCTTTCGAACTAAAAATTTCTTTTTACTCGGTTTACAATTGGCGAAAATTAACATACACAAAAAAACAATAGATACAGACGAACATATTTCACTCATTTTTGGAAGTCAGTTTAAAATTAACTTCATTCATATAAGACATATGAAAGATTAAATATTGAAATTTAGTAAACCTTAGACTAAAATCTCCAATAAATATGAAGACTCAGCCCAGCGGGCTAATTGCCGTTTTTTGTGTGTAATATTTAAGAAAAATAAGTGTCAATGCTCACCATGGCTGATGAACTCTGTATCCATAAACCCGGCGGGTTGTTTAGGCTCGTACGTGGTGGAATCGGCGCCGTTCATATCTGGCACTTCGTAGGGCTGTGGCTGAGGTTGCTGTGCCGGCATCGACATCGCTGGACCAGCACTGTTGTATGGGTACGGCGACATCGGCGAACTGTAGTTCGGGTAGCTGGAAATCAGAAAAATAATTCTCATTATATCATGAACGAGCTTCTGCGCGCAGCTTTTGAGTTACAACATAGAGTACTTCAAAAGGAGGGTCAAAAGAGTCCTACAGGGTAAGCAATGCATTGGTGACGCCTCCTCCGGTGTTACAGATGTCCATAGGCTACGGTGACCACTTCCCATCAGGTGGGCCGTATGCTTGTTTGCTACCTTTAGCATAAAAAAAGCTTCGCCCGCGTCGTGGCCTATGGGAAAATAATTCAATCATCCATTTCACCCTCTTAAGGGTGGAATTTCGAAAAATCCTTTCTTAGCGGATCCTGCATGCCAAATTTCAGCCCGATCCGTCCTGTGGTTTGAGCTGTGCGTTGATAGATCACTATGTCAGTCAGTCACCTTTGAGTTATATGCGTATATATTTAGATATTATTATTTACAAACAAAAAGCTTTGCTTAGTTTGGGACTAGATGGCGCTGTGTGAAATGACCACAGATATTTATTATGATTTTTCCGTCTAATTGATATTCAATTATTCCTTAATAATCGAGCCGTTGGATGCCAGCTATGCTATTATGGAATTTGATTTTAATAGATACAGATTTTGTATGGTTTTGACAATTTCAATACGTAATTTATGTATATAGTTATTATGGAAATTTTAAAATCTCAATTGCCCAGTAACTTCACTAGCTACAGTGCCTTTCAAACCGAAACACAGTAGTGCTTGCACACTACTGCTGGTGGCAGAATAACTGGATAAGCGGCGGTACCTACCTAGACGAACTTTTCAGAAAAGTCCTACCACCTAGTAGTATTTCCATACATATTCCATACATATATAATGTAAATCCCGACTGCTTACATAAAAAAGAAAAAAATGTGTTGCTAACACAATGTTGACTCCTTTGGATGCCTTAAACATGACGTTTACTTATAAATATAAATGAAATAAAGATCATTATAAATATATGTTTTTTTTTATGTTAAGGTATAACGTGACGAGCTAACCGTTCGCCTGATATTAAGCGACACGGCTGCCCATACCAGTTGCAGTGTCACTCGGAACTCTAAAGTATAAAGTTTCGAGTGACACTGCACTGCGCACGTCATCCTGAGACATCAACACAGTCTGGTAATAAGATTACTAGACTGTAAGATCAGGTCATAAAGTCTCATTTGGCCAGTAATTTCACTAGCTACAGTGCCCTTCAAACCGGAACACAGTAGTGCTTGCGCACTACTGCTTGGCGGCAGAATAACTGGCAAAGCGGTGGTACCTACCTAGACGAACTTTGCAGAAAAGTTCTACCACCTAGTAAAAGGTTAAGGGTAATAATGGATTTGACAGTTTTAGACGCCTCGACTCCTACTATACGCCTTACAGAACCTTCCTCATTCTATGCGCGTTACAGAACCAAAAAAAAAAAAAATTTATGTTGAAGGGAGCAAACAAGCATACGGCCCACTAGATGGGAAGTGGTCACCGTAGCCTATGGACATCTGTAACACCGGAGGAGGCGTCGCCAATGCATTGCTTACCCTAACAATACCTACATTTTCCTATAATAATCCAAAGGGAGATTTTCGCAGGTCCGGTAACTCCAATGGTATTATTATTAAGTACCTACGGTATATTTCCGTACGAATTAAATATTTATAAAGCTCTCACAATCTCAATATACGTAGCTTTTAACTCTGCTACTAAACTTTTTACTCTAAACTGCAATAGTGAATGATTTTCTAATAAAACTCCATTGAATTTCAAAGCAATATCAGATGGTATTGATTTAGTTTGAAAAGGCAAGACAAGTGCTGTTAGATTCCCGTTTAAAGCAAATTAAATAAAATTCATGACATTCTTATTATTCGATGGATTGTCAGGCCTTTCAAAAACGCCATCTATCACGTTTAATGGTAACTGTTAGTACCGCTACCCGTTACAAGGTGGCGCTATTCTCAATGCCGTTAACTTGCGGTACTGTGTGACGATTCCGGCATTTCTAACCGCAACTGATGTAAAACCAGATTGTATAGACCTCTCGTGTTTTACTAATCGTGAGGCATTAAAGGTCAACAGTAATAGTTCTTTTAGTTCATGAAAGCACTACTGAGTACTGAGTTTACTGTTAATGGTGTGCTAGTGACACAATGAAAGGTAATATAATTTATTTAATGAGGAAAACGGTAAATTACTATTCTACGAGAAACTTAAACTAAAAACTTAGGTAGTTAAATAAAAACAACAGTTTATCGCTAGCGTTTCACGAGGCTCTTTTTAAGTACCACACCTTTATTATTTTAGATTCATAATTAATCTAAAATAATAAAGGTGTGGTACTTAAAAACCTTTCACACTTTTATTATTTTAGATTCATTAATCTAACTACTAACTACTTAAGTTTTTAGTTTAAGTTTCTCGTAGAATTAATTAATTTACCGTTTTCTTCATGGAAACTAGTACTAGTAATAAAAATATAATTAGTAAAATAATTACTAATGATTAATATTTTAATAATTATATTTTTATTACTAGTTGACCCGCCTCGCCTTCACACAGAATCTAATATTAAAATTAAATTCACGCCTTAAGTCTACTTCCTCTGCTCCCCCCACCATCCCACTCCATTTATGCTCTTTCCACTCTATCTTCACTTCTTCCCTATACCTTTTCCTGCTCTCCCTTTATTATACCTCTATACCTCCGCTAGGTAGCGACTCTACTTTCATAGGTACGTTTTGTTTTATTATCCGTGGATACTGAGGAGTGCTATAAAGTTTATCTATCTGTGTCTATTTTGACCTCAAAAGGGATAGATTTAGATATTTCTTCTTTATTTAAAAAGAACAAAAATTATAATAATTTGGAGTACATACACATGTCATTTTTATTCCAAAGAGTTTATTTCTAAAATATTAATTAGAAACTAGATAGTAAGTTGACAATTGAAGTTTATAAAAATTTGTTACGTTGACAATAGATGGCGCTAATGCAAACCTTCAAAAAATCGACTAACTGAAGGTAATCATTGTGAACGATCTAAACAATCAATAGAGCGATCTAGCAAAATGATACCATTTACATAAGAATTTTAGTGCCTAATTTAACCATGTTAATTTAGATCCGTATTGCATTTTACGTCTATATCAGTGGTATTAGAAATATGTATAAAAACGCTTTCGTTCACTTACCAAAAAGTTGTTGACCCATAGATGTCAGTACCGCTAATTACAGAAACTCAACAATAGATGGCAGTACTTACACATTGTAATATCCTGAAAACTGGTCGGTAGAAGGTCGCGGCTGCTGTAATGTGTCGTACACGGAATCTGGTGCAACGTCAGTCTCTTGAGGTGTCATAGCTGCTTTTCGACGATCAGATAGTATTTGAAAGGCCTGTATGTTGAGGTTGTCCATGATAAGAATTTCGCTATCAAAACCATTTTTCAGCACAGCTATCGAAATTTTCTTTTCAACAAGAACCATCTCATGTAGAGGTTATAAAGATTTTTTCACAACAGTCTTGCGACTGTGCATTTCTTATTATCGATAGCTGTACTCATTTTGATTATTCTTACCATGGACATAAACCCGTTGAACCCACCTGACTCCATTTATGAGCAATTCTGTTTGGAAAGGGACCAAAGCAAGCTGAAAATCTGTCACATGTGACAGCAGGTCATACGGCACGTAATTACAAGGCCACGCAACGACATCTGTTGTCGAATAGGCGTCAACAGAACTGTAGTGACATACTTTCAAACAGTTGTCGAAAGGGATCAACAGAACTATAGTGACATTTATTTTAAATCCAATTGATGAATTACAGGATTAATGTTGGTTTTCTCTCCGTTTCTATTTGTTATCTCCGCGATCAATTTACAGTGATCGAACAAAAGATGTCGCTACCATCCTGTATTTTAGTTTCAAGTTTTCAACAACAGATGGCGCTACTTACTTGTATTGGCCGGACTGAGAGAACTGAACTGTGGAGCTTGATATCTCATAAGCGGGGTCAGGTATGGTTTCAGCTCTCTTTGACTCCATTTCGGCAATCCTGCGATATTCAGCGAGCTGCGGGCGGTATGTCCGTGGTAAGAAATATTCAATTCATTTTGGAACCAATGTTTATGCTTTCTACTTAGATATTGTTTTTATTACTTAGCTGTGTTTTAAATATTAATAAGACGTCATTTTTAATTAACTTCGTTTTGTGCTATTTAGGTTTATCTTTCAGGTAAGGGTCATAGCTTATGTTTTCTTTCTTACGGTTTATTATCTATAGCAGTTTGGCCCGCTTAGAGCAATCAATGGATTATTATTTTTATCAGAGAAAAAGATTTTTTTATACTATAGAATGCATAATCAGGTTGATATAATTAGATTGACATTCTTTGATAAAAATTTTACACGTTTAGATACCTAAGACAAATCAATGGGTAAGCATTAAGCAGCAACATTGGTCACAGAGTTTTTGTATTTGAAACCGATACCGCCCCAGAATACACAACATAACCGCCTTAACTTTATAAACAACGAAACAAAGAGACAAGAAGCCAAGCGAGAAAAATAAGTCTCTATATTTCTATCCTGCTCACTTAAGCTTGCATCGCAATGCCTCGCGAAACAAAGTTTTACCTAGCGACCATATCCATATAACGCTTTTCTAATTCGAAAATATTTTCATTTTGAATAACCGTTTTTCCATTCTGAAAGCAAAACTTTTAAGCCAGTGCAAGTAGCGCCATCTGTTGTTCAAGTGTAGTGTACAGGGAACAGGACATACTTACAAAGTAACCGCATCTCGCCGATAGACGTCGTAACATTGTAGACTAGGGAACCCCGGTAGCATTTTGTAAAACAGTGATTTTTGAAAGTTTTAAATTAATGAATGAATGCTTTCAACCATTATTGACTAATCACGAAACAGAAACCCATTTATTTATCAAACAAAATATCTGATTTCAGATATATAGTTGTTAAAGGTTGATAAAAGTTAGGCCAAACAAAAACGTGGAAATATAAAATTACCAAAGAGGTGATATGCTACGGGGTTTCCTTGTCCATGACCTGTATCTACACGACACTAGATGGCGCCACTTACTTGTAGTGATGGAACTGGTCGCTAGATGACGGTGTTTGTTGCTGCGTGTCATACACAGAGTCTGGGGCGGCGTCGTTCTGCGCCCTCATCTGGGCCTGATGGTAACGCACCTCGTTCTCGACCTTCTCGCGCTGTTTCTTCGACATCCGGCCGAATTTCACCGCTGGAAAGAGAGAAAAGATTGGTCAATATTTTTGAAGAAAGAGTTCTTTACTAGTCAAGCGTGCGACTTGGGGAGTAAGCTGACGAGGCGATGGGAAGTTGAAAGTTGTTGGTTAACGTAGATCTCCATTGTTAACATAACAAATTTAAAAATTTGTATGACTATGTTGGTGTGTCCGATAAAATGAAAATTTATAAGTGTCAAGATGGCGACATTAACATTAAGACAAAGCAAAAACAAAGTCATGCCGGTCGATAGATGGAGCTGATTTACTTTAGTCGTGTGGTCTAAAGCACACTCGTTTTTTTTGTACTACTCGTAATAACCAAACACATAAATGTGCAAATTCCTAAATAACCTGAGTATTGAAACTGTCAAGTTCAAAAGAGTTTCAATTCATTATCAACTTAGTCTGAAAATGTAGGCAGCGCGTTTTGAATGAATGGGGGAGATGAGGAATCTTTCACACACTGACTGCAGAATACAGGCCTCACCCATAAAACGCCACTTTAGCTTATCATAGAGGGCTTTGCCTAATCACAACAAATGGCACTTGGCTTGATAATCTAATTTTTCACAATAATTCTAAATTTAGCCAACGTAGTTTGTTTTAATACAGCTAAAAGCTAACGACCGAGGTCTGAGATAACAAGATACGGAACTATCAAACTGGCCTACTTAACCACTACGCCACTAAAGTTCACACAAGGTGAAACGGTCAACGTGTAAATTTTTTGCTGGATTCTAAAACACTTCAATAGATGTCGCTAGCTATTGGTGCCGCGGCCGTGACGGCGACGAATATATATTCTCACAGTAAAAAAATTGCATAAATATAATTTAATTTTAATAAAAATAAAATCGTTAATCATTTTAAAATCGGTTACTGTAATTTCCCATAGGCCCATAAATTTAATTACATTGACACATTAGTT
Source organism: Ennomos fuscantarius (assembly GCA_905220475.3). Taxonomy (NCBI): domain Eukaryota; kingdom Metazoa; phylum Arthropoda; class Insecta; order Lepidoptera; family Geometridae; genus Ennomos; species Ennomos fuscantarius. The sequence goes on along the minus strand of HG992050.1, from coordinate 5,042,465 downwards.
CCGCTACTCGACGCAGCGAGCGCTACCATCGCAAAAAAATCAATGACTGTGAATCCGACAACACCATCATTCTCATGGTGTTACAATGCGAAAAAACGCTTCTAAATCGGTAAATACCTTACAAAGATGATCTACACTCCTTAACGAACCTAAGAACACGTATTACTCAATAACTACACACATAGACGCGCGGATGTGTGCGAAAGTACCACCGACCAAGCGAGTTCTGGTGCCTGTGTGAGTTGAATACTTCGAGGCGTTGTATCTGTGTGCGTAGTTGTTCGTGTGTGCGTTGTACGGCCGTTGGCACACTGCCGACTAGAACAACGAACTCGCGAACTCTGACGTATGTATATAGTATGTGTATAGCAAGTGTATAGGATGTAATGACGTGTGCAAACGTAACTTTTAGTACCGTTGCGTGCCGCATGAGGCTTCGTGTTGATTTTTTAGCGATTTAGGTCTTGTTATAAGTTAGTATGTGTTTTGAAAGCTCTACATAGAGTAGAGATTAGGTACCGTAGAGTAATGTAGGTAAAGATTACATGTTTTGCGTGAATGTAACTCGGACTTTTTAAGGTGATTTTGAAAAGATGTTAAGTTAAAATAAATACCTGAACCCTTAAGGGTCAGAATCCGAAAGAATGCAAATTATGAATTAAAACATTATTTTTTTTTAGGAGTATCGCCTGCTTGGAGTGTTTCCTAGATTAATTTGTATAATTTATCTCGGCTCCAGGGACGAATGGATGCGGGTTCAAATACCATTCGATTAATATTTTTCTCTTACAAATTAATTGGCTCTGTGGTGTGGTAGTTGACTAGGTCGGCTCATAGACCAGAGGCAGCGTGTTCAATTCCCGCGACAGTACAAGCATTTGTGTAAAAAAAAGCGCAAATACTTGTTCTAAATCTGGGTATTATGGACCTCGTAGTTTCTGGGTCCCTAGATACAGGGAATCCTAGTTAGGTTCCAGGATCTATGCGTTATTATTATTATTATTATTTGTGTTGTAAATTAATAAATTCTTACAGCGTTTTAAACTATGTAGTAGGGTAAAACTGCCCGACAAACCAAAAAACGAATGTGCTTTAGACCACACAACTGACGTACAGCTTCTTTAGTTTAGCTCCATCTATCGGTTGGTATAACTTTGTTTTTGATTTGTTTAATGTGATGTCGCCATCTTGACTTTAAATTGTCATTTTACCGGATATACCAACATAATAATACCAATTCTTAACTTTGTTATGTTGGCAATGGAGATCTACGTGAATCAACTTCCGTTCGCCACGCATGCGCCAGGTTACTCCCCAAGTAAAGTGTGCGTAAAGTTTTATTTGTATGAAAATCCCGGTCTAGTGCGAAACACTCCAACACCATTCGAATTAGAACATCCGCTGAAATTTCGGCGCGGGTTCGATGAACCATAACCAAATCAACTAGAGCTCTAATTTCGTTCAAAATCTTTAATAACTAGGCCTTTAATTTTTGGTACCAATCTCTTTGAGCTGTGATTCCTTGCTGATTACATAAACCAGTAGCTCTGAAGTTTTCGGTTGTAATGACCAGTGTAACGTGAGCTGTATTTATTTAACAATGCGTTAATAAGTTAGGTCTTCAAGAATTTGTTTCTATTATAGAACAGAGAACCGTAGTGTGTGGGTCTATTCAACGCATTTTGTTCCACAAAGAGTTTTGTTTAAAACAACAAAATCTAATACAATAGTTCACTGTTTGTTAGGAAACAAAGAGGCCAATGTGTTTTAAATATTTCTGTTGAATAGTTACGATAGTTTTTCATTTAATTTAGTACGTAATTTGAACTCAAACAGTATTTTTTTAAGCACTTACTTTACTAGGTGGTAGGACTTTGCTGCAAAGTTCGTCTAGGTAGGTACCACCGCTTTGCCAGTTATTTTGCCGCCAAGCAGTAGTGCTTGCGCACTACTACGTTCCGGTTTGAAAGGCACTGTAGCTAGTGAAATTACTGGGAAAATGAGACTTTATGATTTGATCTTATTACCACTGTGCTGATGTATCATTGTGATGTGCGCAGTGCAGCGTCACGCGAAACTTATAACTAACTATATTTTGGAGTTCCGAGTGACACTATTTTGTTATGGTCAGCCGTGTCGCTTAACATCGGGTGAACGACAAGCCCGTCACATCGGTAGCCCATGCGACTTTCAAACCGACGCCCCAGGTTCAAATCCCGCACGGCCTTGTACCAATGAATTTTCAAAATATATGCAGAATTAGCAATCACTCTTACAAAGGTGAAGGAAAAAATTTTGAGAAACGGCATATTCAAAATCAGAACATTCGTGAACATGTAGCATTTACCAACCCGCACTTGGCCATTTTGGGATTCTTTCGTACACTCTCTGTGCACCATGTGAAGACCCATCCTCAAGACTCCTTTGAGAATTTTTTACAACTCAAAGGGTTTTGAATTTAGCCTTTTTATGTTAAGGAATGACGTGACGAGCTAGCCGTTCGCCTGATGTTAAACGACACGGCTGCCCATATCAGCTGCAGTGTCACTCGGAACTGTAAAGTATAGAGATTCGCGTGACACTGCACTGCGCACGTCATCCAGAGACATCAGCACAATCTAGTAATAAGATTACTAAACTGTGAGATCAGATCATAAAGTCCATTGCCCAATAATTTCACTAGCTACAGTGCCCTTCAAACCGGAACACAGCAGTGCTTGCGCACTACTGCTTGGTGGCTTACACTCGCAAAACTCTCTAAACATTTTTGTTAAGTACATAACCAATACTAATGCTGGAAGCTGGTTTGCTCGGTGGTGTACGCACAATTAGAAATAAGTAATTATGTTTATGTTTGTGTTTAAGTGTTTTTTTTTTTTAGTTTTGGGTCCATACTTTTGTGTATTTAGCCAGTGTCAAGTAATTAATAATTTATCAAGTTAATGATATTTCACGGAAATATGTGTCAAGTCACAGTCGAAGTCATCAAGTCAAGTCATAGTCAAGTCATAGTCCAGTCAAAGTCATACTCCTAGTAATGTGGTGGCAACTTTACTTGAAGCTTCTATGGAGTTTTGGAAACAACACGAAAAGAAACGTTTCACTATCATTAAACCATTTTCCCACACTCACGCCTGTAATCCAGCAATTAAGGAATAGAATGCCACCAATTTTATGCACTAACACTGAAAGTAACACAAGTTTTGGAAAATAATACAATGCGGTGACGCAATCTTTTTCGCATTCCCGCCAAAACTCTTTATGTGTTATTGGCTGTATTGTCCGCCCTGTATTATATATATGTTCATGTTAATAATAGGCTTAATTAATAAATATAAAAAATAATCTAACAAAAAGCACGGACACAGGTGTCTGTGGAAATGCAGTATAAAAAAAGTACTAATGCTCACACGTAATATACTTACTTCACTATTTAGTACATTACGTGTCGTACAAAAACACGAGTGTTACGCTTCACGCCTTGCGTTGCACAATTGGTAGTGATGTGACAAATTAATAATTTATATCGATAACTAATAAAAGTAGCGAATATAATATCGATAAAAATTAAATGCTGCTCGTTGGCAAGCGCATCACTTGACAGCAATCGTCCGAATCAAGTCTTTACGGAGTCGGAAAGAGACGTTAAAATTGTCTGTTTGAAATTTTGGAAAAACTTTAACGTGTTTTTTATGTAGGATTATTGTATAGGTTTGGACGGGACTTCTATCGGGTCTAGCTTGAAATGAAATTGTAAATATTTTTTATAACTATATTATGAAACGAAAAACCGAGAAGCTAAACAAAGAGAACTTTTTTTTTCAAATTCAGTTTCGTTGCGATTTCTATACATTTTGTATTTTGACATTAAGCTATTTATGATTTGGTTTGCATAAGTCATACCTACCTAATTTATATTATTTTTAGTATTCTATTATTGTATTATATAAGCTAAAAATAGCATATTGCAATAAATTATTTGGCATTAATTCTATCGATAGATCATCGTATAGTTTTACTGATTAGCCACATGAATAGCTAAATTCTAATAAAAATGAAGTTATCAACAAAGCGTGTGAACCGAAAAAGAAAATATTTAAAAATATTAGGTTATTAGTTAAAAGTTTTATTAGATATTTATTATTTACCAATATTTTATATATACCACTTTATTTTTATAATGCAGAAGTTTCATAGTCCATCAACATTGTGCTAAATAACACGCCAAAATGATTTTATATCTTTTTAGAGCAGAAACAAATGACTGGCATTAAACACGGACAATTTTTTCTTTTAAAAGCATTACTCATTCGAATTTAGAACATTTTTAGGCCACACGAGCACCACGTGTATGTAATTGTCAAGATATAAACGTAGGGAGACGCATGATGTATGGCGATCTAGAAGAAAGTGCGCATGTGTGCGTATTTGTGTACTTTTCTTTGAAATGTAGAGCAGTTGTTGACCTTTTGCGCGAAGGCGAGAGTGAAATTGTTCTCATTAGAATGGTTAATATGAAACTTTCTTGATTGTATTTACACATTTGACAGCCTCGGTGGTGTGGTGGTTAAGCAGGTCGGCTCGTAGCCTGAAGGTGGCAGGTTCAATTCCCGCGACAGGACGAGTATTTGCGCACAGAAAACAAAAAGCGCAAATACTTATTCCGAGTCTGGGTGTTGTGGGACCATAGTCCTCGGAGTTCCTGGGTCCCTAGACACGAAATCCTAGTTAGGGTCCAGGATCTATGTATGTGATCGTTGGGCGTTATTATTATTATTATTTAATTTAGTGTTGACAGTTACAAATTTTCCAAATGTCAAAAATCCTCAAAAACTTGACAGTTGTGGAAACAAAAATTAAATATCTCAAAATATATCAAGGCGACAGGCATTTTAAAATACAGGCATAGAAAGAGACAGCTCAAACACTTAGTGACGTCAGTTACCAGTCCACCATAGTACCTCATTAGTAAGCTGTGTACCTCTATGGTAGCTTTACATACAATATAGTTGCCTTGTCAAGCTAAGCCTTCATTGTAGCTGTGAGGAAGCTCCACACGATACTTGTTTTGCGAGAAAAGACCGTATGTGTACAGGCACAGGTACAGTTTCAAGCATGTTCTATAATAATAATAATAATCAACGAACACATCTATGTTTGAATGTGAAAGTCACGACAACAGTCAATACATTCCTACTGCTGGAAAAAGGGGCTCCTCACATATGGAAAGAGTGTAATCTATAACCTACCACTTCAGCCAAATATGGGTAGATGGATGTCACAATATGTTTTCGATATTTGTTATTCGAACATCCCGATTTCCTCGTCGTTTTCCTTCACCTTTGTTAGAGCTAGTGAAAAAATAAAAAGGGGCTCCTCACATATGTGCGGATGTGGAAAGAGTGTAATCTATAACCTACCACTTCAGCCAAATATGGGTGGATGGATGTCACAATATGTTTTCGATATTTGTTATTCGAACATCCCGGTTTCCTCATCGTTTTCCTTCACCTTTGTTAAAGCTAGAGCAAATTTTTAACAACTTAAAAGTCATTGGTGTAGGTTCAAGCGGAATTAAAGCCTAGATGCGTCGTTTTGTGGCTGAGTTACTCAATTTTTTTCATTAAAACTTAATTGTATATTAGTTTTCGTGTCGTGCGTGATATTAGCCTTAATTTTTTTACATTAATATATACCTTGTTATTATACAGTATTACTTCTAATGAAAATGTGTAAGAAAGTGTGAAATAATATAATTAAATTATCGATAAAAATATACTTTGCACGCATGACATTCCCATCACTACACGTTACGTAGTGTTGCGCAATCATCGTCACCGCATGCATCGTTCGCACGAGATGTTACAATGCAAACAGAATGACTTGTTGCATTATGCTATTAGTATTATTACCGCATGACAACTAGCATAAGTTTTAGATAGATTGATAAGCGAGAAGTTGCACATGCGTCTAAAGAGATAACGGTATTGATGCCGATTTCCGTTTTTTGAAGTAAAACTTCTTTACGCACGCTTGACTTCTGGTGAATGCGAGGCGAACGGAAGCTGAAGTTAGGCATGTAGTGAGTTTGGGTGTTGTGGGACCATGGTTCTCGTAGTTTCTAAGTTCCTAGACACAGGGAATCTTAGTTAGGGTCTATGTATGTAATCGTTGGGTGTCGTTATTATTATTATTCTAGAGTTGGAGATCGAATGATCCACTAAGCAAGATCTTCAGCGCTTTTTTGGTTGCTTAATAGCTTTGCTTGAAACCAACACTTCTGCCACGCAACAATCAACAAAGAAGAAACTCGTTTGGACAACAATCAGAATTCCTTTAAGACATGCAACATGCATCGACTGCATTACTTGACGTCGACCATGCGTGCGGTGTGTTGCGTAACAACACTACGTAACATAGTGATGGGACACACTGATACACTGGATAAAGGATATAAAGATTTATGATTTATATCAGTATCCCGTTCGTGATTTAAATGTACTCTACGTTAATAATATGTTCATTTCGAAAAAAAAGAAATTCGAAACTTTTTTTTAAATTCTTTTATTTAAAAAAGAAGAAAAATAACTCACTCGTGTTTAAATTTTTTCCTGTACTTGTTGACAAGATGACGATCTGTTACAGATCATGAAAATTCCTGAATAATAATAATAACGCCCAACGATTACATACATAGATCCTGGACCTTAACTAGGATTATTTGTGTCTAGGGGCCCAGGAACTACGAGGATCATGCTACATGCATATTTTCACTCTTTTTCTGTGCACAAATACTGATCGTGCCGCGGGAATCGAACCCGCTGCCTCTGGGTTATGAGCCGACCTGCTCAACCACCACACCACAGAGGCTGTCACACACGTACATTTATTAAACGCACGTCAAGACTTTTCGCTTATACTTTACCCTGTAACTATTATTAGATCTGAGGTATAACTAACCCCACCAAAATATAGAGGCCTAAATATCCAATATATTATTGTAATAAGTTAACATTTGTCGGTATGTTTATCTAGATTTCTCGTATTTAAAATGGTTACAGGGAAGTGCATAGAAAGTTTCAACGTCGGAATATTAGTCATTAAAAAAAAACCTTTAAATAACCTTATTTTTTTAGTATAAAAAAACCTGAATCAATTTTGAATTTTTTCCGCTCTTTCAAAAAAGGTGATGGCTATAACCGCTACCGCTTATCGCGCCGCTCGCACTGCAAGCACGCCCGCAATTGTATAAACATAACGTTATCACCGCTGATAAGAGTACGTTGACCCCTCGCTCGCTTCCTCATACTTTTACCTTTTGCTATTGTTTTATTTTGCTTCTATGTTTGATGTAGCGATTGTAAGTAATTTATGTTTGTGTAATTTATACTACGTTGACCTCACAGATCCTATGAAAAAAGGTTGACCCGCAGTTTTAAATTGGGTTCTTAACGAAGTGCAGAAATTAATTTATTGATTAATATTATAATTAATTAATTATAATTACATATAGATATGTATTATACAAGGTGTAATTTAATTCGCTCTTTTTCTTTAATGTTTAAACACTCAGACCATGCTATAGAATAATATACAAGGTCCATTAAAAAAAAATTGTTTTAGTATTTAGTGCCTCCTAAAATAACTGCATGACAGCCGAAATGTCTATTTAAGGGTACACACAGCGCGGGCACCAGAGTGTTTTGTAAATGTTTCGTAGACAATAAAACAGCTGTTTTGTTCAATGTTGCGACGGCTTTTCTTTAGAATTTAAGTTTGCAGTAATTTGATAATACCTAGATTTAAATTTTATTTCACAAATACTTTTTTTATTTAGTTATATGAAAGCGTTCTATAGCATGGACTGAATACATTAAAGGAAAAGAACGAATTAAATTCCACCTTGTATATATTGTGTGTTTAAAACGTTTAATAATTTGGTTAATTACCTATCGATTTACATCCCTTAAGATAAATAAGATGGCAACTCAATAGGTATTATGTAGTTCATGAAATCAATTTATTAAAGTATTGTATCAGTTCATCAGTATAAGTATCTAAGTATAAGTACAAGCTTTGCTTAGTTTGGGGCTAGATGGCGTTGTGTGAGATGTCCACACATATTATTATTATTATTATTATTACTAAAGATGAAAATGGTATAATGATGGTGAAACGTTTATTTTCGTGTTATTTCCAAAACTCCATAGAAGCTTCAAGTAAAGTTGCCACCAATTTGCTAGGAGCATGACTGACTAGACTGGCTTGACTATGACTTCGACTGTGACTTGACACATATTTGCGTGAAATATCGATAACTTGATAAATTATCAATTACTTGACACTGGCTAAATACACAAAAGTGTGGAGCCAAAATGTAAAAAATAAAAAATCCAATAAAATAACCACACATATTAAAAAAGAAATGTAAAGCACTTACCATCACGGCTCATGCCCAGCTTCAAGCATTTCTGCAGCCGACAGTACTGGCAACGGTTCCGGTTGACACGGTCCACCACGCAGGCCTTATTCCGCGGACACTGGTAGTTCACCACTACTGAAATACACCACTGTGTTAATAACTTAAACATAGTTTAAAATACACCACTGTGTTAATAACTTATACATAGTTTAAAATACACCACTGTGTTAATAACTTAAACATATTTTAAAATACACCACTGTGTTAATAACTTAAACATAGTATAAAATACACCACTGTGTTAATAACTTAAACATAGTTTAAAATGGACAACATATGGACGTGGGTTCTAACTTGTCTCTATTTTTTATTATACATTTATTATAGCCAGCGTCTGTGTTTCCGGCGAAATATGACCCGGGCGTATTCAAGAGAAGAGTGAATAGGTATTTACTTGGCTAGCATGCTTCGATCGCATCGTCAATTCCCATCAGGTGAGAGCGTAGTCAAATGCTAGACAAGTTTGAAGGTAAAAAAAATCGAAATTAAGTAGGTTGATTTCATTTTATTTCTGTTTGGCAACACTGACTAGGTTTGACTTTAAAGTTCCGAGTGACACTGCAAATGGTGGCCAAATCGCTTAACATCAGGTGAACGACTAGCTCGTCGCGTCATTCATTACCATAAAATAAAACTTAGGGTGAGTCGGTCAATTGAGCAGAAAAAGTGTCTCTTGTCTTTGGTTTGCTAGTAAAAAGTTACCATGCCTAAAAAGTTAAAAGCTGCCAAATCTGTGCATATATGAAGTTTAAAAGGTGCTGGATTTTATTTTTGGCAAGGTACTAAAATTTGAAAGACGACGTATGAAACCAAAGTACAATGTCCATCACAAAAAGAAAATAAACGAAATGCGTTTAATTTTTAAATATTTTTGTTCCATCACAGAATACTTAATGGTATTGAAATATTGATCATTTTATATTCAACAGTAAATAGTATAAAAAGGAAAATAAACTATAACAAGGAAAACCAAACAAATGTGTTTTATATTGGAATATTGCAAAAGTGAAGTAAACCTAATAAAATATTTTATAATAGTGAATAACTACAATCCGAGCTTTTCCGCACCTCCTGAGGAAAATCTCGGATATGCTCGAAACATGGTAGAAAATCTGACATATTATAAAAAAATGGACTAAATTAAGAAAGATGATGCCGACCTGTGCTCTGCGACCGCCTGAAGAACCCTTTGCATCCTTCACAAGTGATGACTCCATAGTGAACCCCTGAAGACTTGTCTCCGCACACCTTGCATGGTATTATCTCGATTTGAGCTGGAACAATCGAGAACAATATGTTAAAATAGAATTTATATCATACTAGCTGCGCCCCGCGGTCTCACCCGGGATAAAATGTAGCCTACATGTTAATCCAGTGTATATCTTGGTACCGAATTTCATCCAAATCCATTCAGCCGTTTAAGCGTGAAAGATACACACAAACACACATACAAACTTTCGCCTTTATAATATTTTAGTGTGATGTGATTAAATCTGGCAATTTAACAAAGACACGTCATCACATGAAAAAGGTCCTGCGAAATAGACTCCGTTTTTTTCAAAATTACCAAATTTTTTTGTACACAAGAATTACCTATTTCCTTTAGACAAGGTATTTGAGTTTGATCACACATTAAGCCATGATGATGATGATGATAAAAAACGGAAATGACACCACGCTTCAGCTGTGTTAGGATCTCTCTTAAATCAGGTTTCCAAAATACACTTTTACGTAAATTACTAAAATGTTTATCTTACTCAATACAATAATTCATCACAGTCATAACGGTGTGGAGTCACCGTAAATTTTACTAGTTAAGTGGCGCGTGGCCCTATTGGGCCATTAACACTAATTAATTCTTAGAAATCTACAGAATTTCGTGACACGGCTGCTCATGGAATTAAACAGTTTTACAAGTTATATAATTACCTTTTTGCCTATACGATAAGAAAGGAAGGCAAAGTTTAATTAAAGTCACAATATTAAAAAAAATATAGATTAGGCATGTTAGCAAGATCTCATATAAAAGATATGCTGGTCTAAATCATAAAAGTGAAACGTTGTCTGTGTGTTTGTGTGGCTTTCACGCCAGAACGACTGAACTACTTTGCACGAATTTTGACACACAGGATGTTTCTATCACGTGGATCAACTTAAGATACTTTTTATCCCGGACATTTCGAGTTGGTGCAGTAAAACCGTTAAATTGCGGACAAACTTTTACTAGGTGGTAGGACTTTTTCTGCAAAGTTCGTCTAGGTAGGTACCACCGCTTTGCCAGTTATTCTGCCGCCAAGCAGTAGTCCGCAAGCACTACTGTGTTCCGTTTTGAAGGGCACTGAAGCCAGTGAAATTACTTGGCAAATGAGACTTTATGATCTGATCTCACAGTCGAGTAATCTTATTACAAGACTGTGCTGATGTCTCAGGATGATGTGCGCAGTGCAGTCATGCGAAACTTTATATTTTAGAGTTCCGAGTGACACTGTTCTATTATGGGCGGCCGTGTTGTTTCAGGTGAACGACTAGCTCGTCAAATTTATTAACATAAAAAAAAACCCCTAAAACTTTAATAATAAAGAACAAACTAAGTTTAAAAAGAGTTTTCTTATTGTTTTACTAGGCAAGCTATTTATAATTCTAATCAATAGACATGGCCGCTGTTTTTTTAATCAGCCTATCCCACAGGACCGGCTGACATAACCGGCATTATATATAACCAGAGAGACGCCATTTTTGGTCGAAGCAGTTCGTTCACCCTGGCAAGGTCGAAACGCGGCTGACGCCGTTTTGCGCCTGTGTGCGTGTGGCTTCCATGTAGATTGTAACTGTGTTAGTCCTTGGTACTAAGGGTTTGTATGTCTGGGTGATAGTAAAACATTTGGCTTTTGAGTTGATTAGAAAAACCATGTCCCGTCCCGTAATAGAGTATAACTGACGTTCCTTTTTCGAATTGAGCGGTCAAAAATAAGTGATGTTCTAATTATAAAATCACTTGTTTTGTTGTTTTAAAAATTGATGCTATTTTTTTCTTTAGACTTCACACGTTGGTTGTATTTAGCCACTGCCATGTTATGATTATAAAATTTAAAAAATCTAGAGTTTGTAATAATGAATTTTGTAAGATAAATAACGGCTAAAACTCACGTCAATTCAATTCCCGTCAATTGACGTGAGTTTTAGCCGTTATTTATCTTACAAAATGTGTCATACTTACGATAGTTTTCAAACTAAAATTGTAATCATGAATGTAACAATAATAACCTACTATACTAATAGTACATTTACTATAAGTATATACTATACTAATAGTACATTTATACCACTCTACGTTCTAAATCTAGAACTTTTCTGAAGTAAACTTCTATAACGCACGCTTGACTTGAATTACCTATGATTTTTTTTGACATATTTTTCTTAGATAATTCATCCACCCATTTCACCCTCTTAGGGATGGAATTTCCAAAAACTCTTTCTTAGTGGATCCTACACTTTACAATGAACACACTCTCCAAATTTCAAGTCTCTAGGACCAGCGGTTTAGGCTGTGCGTTGATATATAAGTCAGTTAGGACTTTGAATTTTATATGTGTAGATGGCATTGTTATGACATTTTGTTGGTAACAGCAGCGGTGGAACGTCTGGTAAGGTTTGAAAGGTTGACGAGTGGCGATCACGAGCCGGAAGGTATGGGTCTCGTTAGGTGGACCGACAGGGTGGTAAAAACCGCGGGAGGCGCTGGATGCAGGAGACCTGCAGCCACTCAAACCTGAGCTCTAAGGGGAAGGCATATGTTCAATTGTGGATGATGATTTACTAGGTAGTAGGACTTTTCTGCAAAGTTCGTCTAGGTAGGTACCACCTCCTTGCCAGTTATTCTGCCGCCAAGCATGTAGTGTGCAAACACTACTGTGTTCCGGTTTGAAGGGCAATGTGGCTAGTGAAATTACTGGGCAATTGAGACTTTCGATCTGATCTCACAGTCGAGTAATCTTATTACCAGACTGTGCTGATGTGCGCAGTGCAGCAGTCATGCGAAACTTTACATGTTGGAGTTCCGAGGGACACTGTTCTGTTATGGGCGGTCGTGTCGCTTAACATCAGGTGAATGACTAGCTCGTCACATCATTAAATAACATAAAAAAGATGATTACGTAAGCCAACTACAAGACATCGGTTGATAAATCTAGATATATTTTGACCTCTACTCTTATTCCACGGTCATTAAGAAAACTATCCTTGTAACAAAACAAAAACGGGTTTTCCGAATGATACAATACGAAATTATTACTTTAAATTATCTTGACTTGTGTCTAAATCGTAATTAAAATGTCATCATCGTTATAAATGAATTAATTGACTGATATTAAAAAATTATACGACAGAATTTGGGAAGGGATAAAAATTTGTGGTTAAACGCTCGATGTGATTAAATTTAACATAAAACATAATTTTGCCATTTTTTTAAAGTATTTTTTAGTTTTTTTAGAAAGTTAAATTATATTATATTACAATAATAATAAAGTTGTCAACAAAATTGCAATAAATGACTTCATAAAATCAATCTTAATAATGTGGTTTATTAATAATAAAACATAAACCTGTTACATAATATTGTGATAGTTAAATTTCAATAAATGTCATTTTCATCACATAAATTATTATTAATATGTTATAACAATTATTTATAATGTTAATTAGACAACCATTGTCAAAATCAAAGTCAAAATCAAAAGATTTATTGCAAATAGGCTATTTTTAGCACTTTTACAAGTTAAAATTATATTAGGTACTTAAAATTTAGTTATTGTACTAAGCATATAAAATTTGTGGTGTGCAGGCTCGGCCGGAGGCGGCGGGTTCGATTCCCGTGGCAGGACAAGTATTTGTGAACAGAAAAAGAAGCGCATATACTTGTTCAGTATCTGGGTGTTGTGGGACCATGGTCCCCGTAGTTCCAGGGTCTCTAGATACAGGGAATCCTAGTTAGGGTCCAGGATCTGTGTGTTCGTTTGGCGTTATTATTATATTATTATTACTATATAAACGTTTTTCAAAAAGTGGTCTTATCACTGTATCTAAAGAGTAGATATTGTTTTGTAAAAAACAATCCCTTAAGCTTACTAAATCCGGAAAAACACACCCATCCCTAGCCCAAGATAACTGCACTGTATCACAGCTTACATATCAGTTACTACGTGTTGCACATCCAGCTGATCGTGACGTCACGGGTCGACGACCTACACAGATTGCATCACAGTTACTGACGCACTTTTTACAGTGTGTAAGCTGTGGTGACCTGGACACAGATTGAGTGCGAGTTTGAATTGATGCAGCTAGTGTGACGAGGGCGTTGTTTGATAACTTTTTGCTAAGCTGTGGGACTCTCAAGGTGTTCTCAGGACGGAATCGATAATGTTTCTTACGCTTATTACTTCAAGAATTGTTTTTCTATGATTTATGATTTTTCGAACGATGTCATAAAAATTAAATTAACGCAGTCAATTTCTAATATTTTTATTAATAATATTAGTTTAAATGTTGATGATAATGACATGGGCAACCCTAATGGGGAAGTGGATAGACTCTAGCGTGAGGGTTGCCGGTTTGATTACCGTAACGATAAAATTGGTAGAGTAAAGAAAAGAACTGCGAGGTATGTTCGCAATATATCGTAAAGTATGCGCTTTGAAATTGACATTCTTTATCTCCTTCATCTACATTCAAAAAGAAAGAGACGGACAGTCTATCAAAACCTTTCCGATTCAGAACCTACTCTACGAAACTTTAAAAAGAAATAGAGCTTTACTTCGAATGCACCGTTTGAAATTCGAACACCACAGAGTGTTCAATAGTTAACAGACCGTTTTGTGACGTCACATGGCCGTGATATAAATTCTTACCACCACGGCACGATTTGGGTGAACTTTAATGCGTTTGGACTACTTCGGTCGGAAAGTGGTGCAACGAATAACGGAATAAGTAGGTTTCGTTCTAATTAAATAATACTGGCTGAATGAGAAACACATGAGCAAATGTATTTGTGAAAAAAAATGTTCTAAGAAGGTTTGTTGTTTTGGCGGGAAAACGAAAAAGCATCACCGCACTGTATTATTTTCCAAAACTTGTGTTTTTTTTCAGTGTTAGTGCATAAAATTGGTGGTGATTTATTCGTTAAGTGTTGGATTCAGGCATGAGCGTGGTAATGTGGTATAATGATGGTGAAACGTTTCTTTTCGTGTTGTTTCCAAAACTCCATAGAAGCTTCTAGTAAAGTTGCCACCACTTTACTAGGAGTATGACTCAGACTAGACTATGACTAAGACTGTGACTTGACACATATCTGCGTGCAATATCATTAACTTGATAAATTATCAATTACTTGACACTGGCTAAATACACAAACGTGGTGGAACCAAAACATACAAAAAAAGGTTCGTCGTGTAACAATGGCACTGGCAGACGAGTCGCAATACTGGCTGAATGCACAAAAAGTTAGCCATCAAAAAGTTCGATAACATTTTTAATTTTAAATGGCCAGTAACGTCACCTAATTCACGTATAAAATTTACATTTGCCAAATTCGCACCAGACATGGCTCACACCCACAAAACGTCACGGGTCAACGCCCCGAGGCCTTCGCAGGCTCAACTTCCAAAATCGTAAATCTAACGGCGCCATACGTCAACAGTTCAACGACCGCCGGTGGCCGAATAGACAAATCACTAAACTAAATCCAATGACATCGGCGGATTATAAATAGTTTTTATCACAACGGAAGAGGGTTTGCTTTTCGCTGATTGTTAATTTACTGGTGGCAGATTTATTTTTGCGAAATCCATGGTCGGAGTTAAATAATTGTGGATAGACATTTTTATTGGAGAGTTTCAAGATGGCTTCCTAGTTTTCTTGTTTTCAGTGTACATACTTTATTACCTAGTTAATAAGCACCAATTTTTCTATTTACAATTCCATTAGTTTTCCATTAGCTAATCATATTTTGTCTCTTTCGATCGATTTCAATATTCCAATGACAGAAAAAGACAAATGTTGTGGTAACTACTATATATATTGCCACACGCTTATTTAATACGGACGATCGATGGTGTTTTGTTTTTAGTTCTATATTTTTCGGAAATTTAACTTTTAACGAAGAGAAATTACGTCCATAATAGATAAAGCCTCTCTAGTGTGGTGATTGAGCTAGTCGGCTCATAACCCACCGGCGGCGGGTTCGAATACCGCGAGACGACAAGTATTTGTGCACAGAAAAAAAGCGCATATACTTATTCTGAAACCGTATCAAACGCTTAAACGATATTAAAGTTTTAAACGAAACTTCTCGCTCTAACAATATTTACAATTTTATACTCGAACCGAATTACAAATATAGTTGAACAAAATATTTAAGTATTGGTAACTTTCTGTCGATTGAAAAAGAACTGATTGCAAAATACATACATAACGTATATTTATCGGTCAAATGATGGCAATGAACGATATTATCGGTCAATATACAGATTTATCGTTACGGAATCTGTCACGTAACATTAACTATCTTGTGACATTATGAATCTATTTAAATGGAATGATATCTTTGGTAACTTTTTTTTGTTGATAGGCTTGCGTTTGACCACTAACGCACCTGATGGTAAGTAACGACGCGGTCTAGGATGTAACACACTTGCCTAGAAGATACCTGTTCACTCTTTGATGACACCAAGGTTGTAGCTATCGGGAAATACGGACGCCGGTAAAGCGATCCACTCTTTGGCTCTTCGCATGATAAATGGAGCCAAATCGCTTTGTCCGCACATGTGCGATATTGATCATGTAACGGTGGCGAAATAACCTAACACTAATTCTTTACGCTCGGTTCGTTTCCCGCCTGTTTGTCTGTCAAAGATACAGTTTCTTCAATATAATTAAACATGATATTGGCTAAATACGAAATGTTATTGCCGGAGCTTAACTAAAAAAAACAACTTGTGCTGTTAGGAACCTCTATTTACATTTAAAACCTTTCTTGAAATTAAACCTGTCATAAAACGCTATCAATTGCTTTTGTTTTCGCATGTCCAACTTTCTCAGCAGCAAATCAGGTACTGTATTGTACATGAAACTTTTAACCAAGTGCAAACACAGTTATGATTAATCAAAAACATTGCATCATGCCAAAAAATCGACGGACAAAGCGGTTTTATCATCTTTATTGGCTGGTAATAGCCGAAAATATCGGTCAGTGACTTTGAAATTGCGAAATCTGAATTAGGTACAAAGATTGGATTACAACTGTATTCAAACTTGATTATACTAAAATTCTATTCGAAAAAAATCCTCGGTTTTATAAACGGCTGCCCAAAAAAAAGGGCTTCGATTTATATAACTCTTATTTATTCTGTGGTAACTTTTGAGTTTCTGATTCCACTATTACTTTTGAACGTGACCCCCTAGCACGGACTGCAAGCCAAAACCTTTATCCCTTATTTCCTTAGAAGTGCAATAAACTGAATTTGATGTGATATTTATCGCTAAAATCCCTCACTATAACTCTAAGAAATATGATGTATGTCTTTGCAATAAACTTTTCTTTTATTTTTATTTATTCATAAACAGAATTGTAGCATCATTACAGACAAATGCAACTGGGTGAGATTTGGTACAGATGGTGAATATTAGCGAGACCCCATCTCGCCCCATCCTGGCGGCAAAAATAGCCGCTAGTTCTCGAAATTTGGTTGAATATGGCAGCTATCTTTGTGGCAACACTGGGCTGCAGGCCTCGCGCTCAGGGCCGTTTCCGGAGAAAGAGGATCGAGAAAATTACGTCCATAAAGGATCCCGCCGTATTTCAAATGTTTTTACTGTGACACTCTTTACTTGACCGTTTTGCGTCCTCCGTAAAAAATGAAAGTATATTTCAACCAGTTACAACTTTACCGTAATAATTATACAATTCTAAATGATCGCATTAAAAATGTCTGTGACTAAAGGTCAGTACCCAGAATGACAAATATAGGTGTTAAGTGTAGAGTACGTATTCGAGGTCATTGCCCCCTGGCGTCACGTCGTCTTATATTAAAAGTGACGTAATGTGTTTCATCGGTTTATGGTATATGGCACCAGTATTACAGAATAAATCATAGTAAGAGCCAGCATACACTATGTTCTATAAAGTGCGTTTCAAATAAGAATAGGGCTACGAAGATGTGATCACGTCACAAATCTGTACAATTTTTGAGAGGGGAAATACCCTCGCTCTTCCCTGCCACAACGGGGGTACTCAAACCCACTAAAACCCCCGGGATCCGTCCACCGCCAGGATGGGGCGAGATGGGGTCTCGCTACACCACGGTCACCATCTGTACCTTTTTTTAAGGGGGGAAATGCCCTCGCACTTCCCCCGTGGTGGCAGGGAATATGTGGGAATCGAACCCACTAAAACCCTCCGTGAGCCCTTGTTCGCCGTGTACCGGGGGCGCCTACTCGTCCCCCGTCATCTGTACCAAATCCAACCCAGTTGCAGTTCTTATTATTACATTCCTATTTTTGAAACGCATTGTAAACACTTTCCTATTCCATGGTGTACATGGTGTCATAAATAAATAATATGATTAAACAATAATAACGCCCAACGATTACATACAAAAATCCTGGAACCTATCAAGTATTCCCTGTACCTAGGGACCCAAGGACCTACGAGGAAAATGGTCCCACAACACCCAGACACAACAAGTCTTTGCGCTGCTATTTCTGTGCACAAATACTTGTCCTGTCGCGGGAATGGAACCCACCTCTGGGTTATGAGCCAACCTTGTCAACCACCACACCACAGAGGCTGTGATAAAAGTATGCATATTTAACTTTCTTCTTGAGTATTTTTAAGATCTTTTGAGTTGTGAAATTGTCCAGTTGGTCTGTTTAGTTGCTGCGAAGTATTTTTTAGGGCTGTAGGCAGGAAAAAGCATACTTTCCGAATGGAAGAGATAACCGTAGCCTATGGACGTCTCATATGTAACAGTAGACGTGTTAATGCTTTGGCCTGTACCTTGTGATAATACTCTTTAGACCCTCCTATTAAAATGTTGTATGTAACTCTGGAGAAAGACCGTTGGTGGAAGCTCACTCCACATCTCACATGTGTAAGAAAGTATTTTTTATTGGTGAACTGATAGGAATGAAACGTTTTATCAATTCCCCTCCCCCTCCCTGTAAGCAACGGTATATTTCAATAGAATATTTTCGATTGGTGAAAGTTCCGACTGTGGCCCTATATAGGATTCTTGTATAGGACAGATAAATGTGTTTTGGGTTTTTTTGGCGGGAACGCGAAAAAGATTGCGTCACCACATTGTATTATTCCCAAAACTTGTGTTATTTTCAGTGTTAGTGCATAAAATTAGTGGCATTCTATTCGTTAAGTGTTGGATTACAGGCGTGAGTGTGGGAAAATGGTATAATGATGGTGAAGCGTTTCTTTTCGTGTTGTTTCCAAAACTCCATAGAAGCTTCAAGTAAAGTTGCCACCACTTTACTATGAGTATGACTTTGACTAGACTATGACTTGACTTGATGCCTTCGACTATAACTTGACACACATTTGCGTGAAATATCATTAACTTGATAAATTATCAATTACTTGACACGGGCTAAATAAACAAAAGTGTGGAGCCAAAACATAAAAAAAAATGTTTTGTCCTTCTATCCCCCAGAGAGGAGAGTGGGGTACAAATAATATACCCAAGTGAACCACAAAAGGTCATTGCACCGTGACGTCACATCGTCATCGTGAGGGCGTCACCGCGATTACGTTAGATTTCGCAGTGATAAGCCATCATACTCCGTTGTGGGGAGCGTTGACCGATAAAATGTGTTTTTTATACACATACATTTTTGTCATCTACTGACGATTTTAGCAGTATTTGTATTGCGAAAGACACTTCCGTTGATGATTATATGGATTTCATAAGCTGGTTAATCTCTAACCAGTTATTCAAAACTCACCAATAATTATTAAATTTATTTTTTTTTACATTTTGATACAAAATGAAATAATATCTGATTCTATCAATTATACTAAACCTGTAATGCAAAAAAATGTTTTATAATTTCAAGCTAATATTCGCGCAGTGGCTTTGCACTGTACATCATTAGCATTTTTGCATCCACAGTTGAACGTAGGCCGAACCAATATGGTGGAGTTAAAAAAAAAACAAATACAACGGGCAAGCGTCTTGGTGACTTTTAGATATTTTCACAGCCTCTGTGGTGTAGTGGTTGAGCAGGTCGTCCCATAACCCGGCGGCGGCGGGTTCGATTCCCTCGGCAGGACAAGTATTTGTGCACAGAAAAAAAAGCGTAAATACTTGTTCTGAGTTGTTGTAGGACCATGATCCGCGTAGTTCCAGGGTCCCTAGACACAGGGAATCCTAGTTAAGGTCCAGAATCTATGTATGTGATCGTTGGGTGTTATTATTATTACTTTCGTCAGCAAAAAAATCAGTATTTAAGCTTCTTTACATAATTTTAGTTTACAAACAGTATTTCAGCTTAAGTTTTTCCCGTTACCAACTATAGGGTCAACGACTGGAAAGGTACATAATTCCAGTGAACTCTTATGATTAATTTAATTAAATGAATCATATTTCCATTCACGTTAGTTACTAAAGATGAAAAAGAATTGGTTTTCTTTGTATAATACGGTCTATCGAAAAAGGTATGTAACCAAATTATTTATTTGTATTTATTTTTGTATTTGTTTCTTAAAGTATACCTGAACTAATTACCATTATGATCTTTGATGACATACTTAAAATCATTGAAAGACTTTTTAAGGTTCCGTGGTACATTTCCTTCGCTGTTAGTTATTTCAGAAGAAAAAAAAGCGCAAATATTTGTTCTGAGTCTGGGTATTGTGAGACCATGGTCCTCGTAGTTCCTGGGTCCCTAGACACAGGGAATCCTAGTTAGGGTCCAGGATCTACGTATGTGATCGTTAGGCTTTATTATTATTATTATTATTTATCATATTAGATTTAACGCATTTATTGTTCAAGTATTTAAAAGAGTTTCTTTATTAATACAGGTTTCAATAATATTTATATACCCTGTTTTTTAATATTTAAAGTCTTAAAAAAATACTATAATGAAAATAAATTTAAAAATGTTTTTTTAATAATTTGTACTAGTATAGAAAACAATATTTTTTAAAATACAGTTTTGTATTTTAGGTACAAACGATTAATGAAAAGAAATTAAAGGATGAATTATTTATAAAGTATAATATGAAATAATATGACATAATTTTTATTTAAACAATTATTTTTTTACGAAACAGAAACCTATTCGAAAAATGGAAAATGGGATGATAATATTATTTATTTATATTTATTTTTGTATTTGTTTCTTAAAGTATACCTGAGCTAATTACCATTATGATCTTTGATCACATACTTAAAATCATTGAAAGATTTCAAGAATTAATCACTCAACAAGTTGGAACAAGTGACGAGTGACGTCACTTGAGTGACGTGCCACAGGCCACTGATCCCGAGAGTGAGTCGGGATTTCGAGAACGTTTATTTCATTAATTTAACTACATTTTTTTCGAATAGACCATATCTCAAATTATTGACCCTAACTATTTACATAGGTTTTACTAAAAGTTACTTGAAAAATAATTACTAAGTATTTATATATAACTTATACTAGAAGTTAGAAGAAAAATAACCAACACTTTTTTATTGTTTTGTGATGTCCTGAATACATATTAAAAATACATATAAAAATAAATATTAAATAATTTGACAGCCTCTGTGGTGTGTTGGTTGAGCAGGTCGGCTCATAACCCCGAGGTGGCGGGTTCGATTCCCTCGGCAGTACAAGTATTTATGCACAGAAAAAAAAGCTCATATACTCATTCTAAATCTGGGTGTTGTAGAACTATGGTCCATGTAGTTACTAGGTCCCTAGACACAGGGAATCCTAGTTAGGGTCAAGGATCTATGTTTAATGAATGACGTGATGAGCTAGTCGTTTACCTGTCGTTAAGCTACACGGCAACCCATAACATAGTTGTTGTATTATTTTAGTAATTATTTAAAAGAATAAAGACATTTTTTTCAGAATAAAAACATTTGCATACATAGTGTAGTGTGATATAGCTCGAATAAACCTGGCTCATCTTTTTAGACGACCTAGGCAATCAAGCCGCACTAGACTAGACTAGTATTTTGTCATCCAGAGTTGAACGTATTCTAAACTGCGTCAGCCTTAAACCCGAGAGTTTGAATTTAAACCAATTTATAAAGACTCTACAATTGGACTCTATATATTATAGTTATTTTGTAATTAATCATTTAAATGGTACAAAAATTATGTTATTGTTATAAATTATGTACCTAATTATATTAACAATTTGTGTACCTAATTCTTTATAATTTTAATTTCTATCACGCTATCTAATCACGCTTATTTATATAATTTAATAAATGATACTTGCTTCACTTCACAAAAATAGCTTGGTTTAAAAATAGAGTTATTGATGTAAATATTATTATAAAGTAATATATAAAGTATCTAGAAGTTATTTATTTTAACTTTTACTCTATTTCATAATCGCAAATAAATATTACAAGACTGTACCAAAATGAATATTAAGTGATTTTTATTTACTTTTAATGTAGAGATAAAACCTAGAGCAGAGCATTGATTGATACCTATTTTTTATAATTTTTTCTTAATTTCTTCACCTTTTTTTCTAAATTATAGAGAAGATTAAAGTTGAATGATTCCTAAACTGTAACGACCTTGAACCCGAGAGTTTGAACCAATTTATATAACTCTAGTCGGCGGGACTCTACCAAAATGATTAAGTACCAAGTTTTCTAGTTTCATGTAGAGATAGAATTTTATACTAGGTTTAGATTTATTTAGACAGTTTTTTCAAAGCCCTATATTAATATTTATTTAGACTAATTTTAAATATCTAAACTGTCTAATTTAAGCTGAATTCTTAATTGCAAAAATGTATAGTAGCAAAGAATTTTTTTTTATTGTGTTTGATAAATCCAAATAATTCATTAAATAGAGTTCTATTAGTAACTAGTTAGTTACAATACATAGAAAAAAAATACAATACATAAAAAATAACTTTAAAAAACAAACGCCCATCAATTAAGTTAAGATTTTATTTACATAACATCATAGACCCGTTAAAATTCCCAGAACAAAAAAGCGCAACTCACAAGTCAAAGTGCAGTAGCGTTGTGTCAAGTGCATTCACCCCTTAAATATGACACGTGCACTTTACGCTCTATTACAAAACGGAATAAACTCCATTATAATGCAAACAAGCTTACACTTTCACGACACACGTTCAGGGGTGCAATTGCATAGCAGAGAAAATTTACATAAGACAAGTTTTGCTGTATAAACAAATGTTATGAATTGGCAATACTGTAGGGTATGCAGTAATTTTACTTGATTTGATTTTTGAATTTTGTCCAGTTCTTAATACTAGGAATCGGTTTATAGGATATTTATTTTGTAGTAGGTATACCTATTTATTAATTAATACCTAATGAATACTTTATTTTTATTAAGTGCGTAATAATGATTTAACAGAGCGTCGCCTTCGTAAAAAATATTTCCTTTGTTAAGTCACATGCCTTAATATAATTAGGACCAAGAAACGAACGTAGATTTATTAAGCGCTTTAGTTTCTTACGAACCATTCGACCGATGTCTTTAGGGTTCCGTACCCGTATAAAAACGGGGCTCAATTTTCTATCCAGGTCGGAAAAGGAGAAATTAAAATTCTAGCTGTTTGTTTCTAGTTGTGTAGCTATACGTAATTAAAATGGCTGTATCGGATATTATTCTTTAATTAAACCAATAAAAATATTTTGAAATAATCCTGATTAAGTATTGGTTCAAAAACAATTTAAAAAGAAAACAAAAAACTTGGTTTTAAAACCTATTTGTGAAGTCAGGTGTATTATTTTTTATTGGCTCTAACTGCGATTATTGATAATTTAGGATAAACTATAAAAGACAATCTTGAGAGTTTCGCTTCAAATTAGACCTTCATACGTAAAAACTGTTTTTTTATTTATTTGTAATTTTTTGTTTTTGACAGTTATTTGTTTTGGTATTATTATTGTATAATTTAATAGAAACAATATAAATATTTTTCGTAAATTATTCTGACACATACAAGTTTATCTTGAACGTCCCAAATTGAGTTTAAATGTTTGTGTCCCAGTTAATAAAATTCCGCAATTAACCTAGGTTTTTCTTTGTCCCTTATTCGGGTTAATTATACAAAAATTCGGGTCAACATTGTACTCGATTTTACTAATAGCAAAATACAGTATAACTTCTTCATTTAGCAGTCATTTATATAAATGTAAACAAAATATAACAAATAAAAAAACTATATTACATATTTTTTTAACAAGACTTTATATTACGACTTTATTTACGGTCGTTCATTAAATCTTGAAACTAACCTTATTAATAAACACGAACTAGCTTTAGACTAGTTACACCATCTTTTGTCTCTTTCGATCCAGCTAAATATTCCAGTAGCCAAAAAAGGACAAAAGCTGAAGTAACTAATCCGAGACTAATACCCGTTTATTAATAAGGCTGTAATTGAGCATCTTTCGTTAAAACAGTCAAAGTAAACTAATTTATGGACAATAAAAAAGCTGCTTTTGCACTTTTATACTTCAAATTATTATAAATCATAGTTTCATACATCAAATTAACAAGTGCTTAATGTCAAAAAAAGTTGCCTAAAGTTAATTTATATAATAGGTCTTTACCTATGAAATTGCCGTAATGCAGTACAGACTTTTTCAAACAAAAAAAAGTTTTGATTGGCTATGAATTCTAAATTCAAATTAATTTTGTTTTAAAAATATGACATTCTATTTACAATATAAGTCTTTTGTTTATTGATTAGCGTTGTATTTTCATTACATTTCAACATTTTTTCTCATAATGGATACTTTGAAATTTCGTGTAATTATGGAATATGAGTTCCGTCGTGGCACCAACGCGGCACAAACGACACGTAACATCAACGACGTTTACGGAGAGAACTGTACAAACGAACGTACAACCCGTTATTGGTTTGCTCGGTTCCGTTCTGGGAGTTTTGACTTGAAAAATGAACCTCTCGGTCGTCCGGAAACTTTGGTCAACAATGATGAATTAAAGGCGATTGTGGAAGCTGATGAATCTCAATCTACAGCTGAGCTGGCAGCAGCTTTTGATGTTAGCATCAAAACAATATTGGTCCATTTGCGACAGATTGGCAAGATAAAAAAGCTTGATAGATGGGTGCCCCACGAACTTAACGATCGCCAGCGCAACGTACGCGTCGAGACTTGCCTTGCGCTGCTTAACAGGCACAGAAATGAACGAATTTTGAACCGAATTGTTACGTGCGACAAAAAATGGATTCTTTTTGACAATCGAAAGCGCTCAGCAAGTTGGTTAGATCCTGCTTCGGTACCAAAGCAATGTGCAAAACGAAAAATGACCCCTAGAAAGGTGATGGTCACAGTTTGGCGGTCTAGTGCTGGTGTGATTCATCATAGCTTTTTACAAAACGGCGAGAGCATTACTGCAGATGTGTACATTGAAGAACTGACCACAATGATGGCGAAACTCGCACGTCTGCAACCAGCTTTGGTCCATCGGTCGTCTCCACTGCTACTTCACGACAACGCGCGACCCTATACTGCACAACAGACCGTCTCTAAGCTGCATGAGTTGGGTTTGGAAGCTCTCCCTCATCCGCCATACTCACCAGATCTTGCGCCTACCGACTATTACTTTTTCAAAAATTTAAAAAAACTTTTTAGCGGGAAAAAAATTCAATTCCCGAGAGGCAGTACAAAATGCCTTTGAAGAGTTTGTTGTCTCCCGTCCTGCTGATTTTTTCAAGAAGGGCATCCATAAACTGCCACAGCGTTGGCAAAGATGCATTGATTGCAGGGGTGATTACTTTGAATAAAAGAAATAAATAAGTTCGAAAAAAAAATACTTTAACTTTTTTCAAACAAAACGGCAATTTCATAGGTAAAGACCTAATATTACGTATATTCATTATTAGGTATAGATAATAATGCTTTTTTGGTTTGGCTCCACACTTTTGTGTATATAGCCAGTGTCAAGTATTTGATAATTTCTCAAGTTAATTAATATATATAATTATATGTCAAGTCAAGTCACAGTCAAAGTCATCAAGTCAAGTCATAGTCTAGTCTAGTCAAGTCATACTCCTAGCAAAATGGTGGCAACTTTACCAGAAGCTTCTATGGAGTTTTGGAAACAACACGAAAAGAAACGTTTCACCATCATTATACCACTTTCCTACACTCATACATGTAATCCAGCACTTAACGAATGAAATGCCACTAAATTTATGCACTAACGCTGCAAAATAACACAAGTTTTGGAAAATAATACAATGCGGTGACGCAATCTTTTTCGTTTTCCCGCCGAAACTCAATAATGCTTTTATTTCGCAAATAATCTAAAAGTTAAATATAGAATTGGAGTATCGAAATTCTCTTTTCGAATTAAAAAGTATAATTACGATGCAAAGTTGAAAGTAAATTTATTAACATAGATAATAAAAACAATTGAACGTTATGTAGCAAACTCTACGGACCTTATAAAAGCAAATATTATTTTTATTTATCTAATATATTTTAGCTTCTTACTTTAATTTTGTTTAATTGTTAATGATATGTTGATATTTGCACAGCATATCGCGCAATAAGGGTCTTATTTCATTGTGCTATGTTCAATATGGAAATTTAATTCTTATTGGAATTATGTATGTAGATGTCGTAAGAGTCAAAACGTAAAAAAGTAAAATCGACTCTTTTTACTACAAACTAAGGGTTTGTAATAAAAAACTATTTTCCTTTTTGCCTGTGCCATTTTTCAACTGTATAACGGAGTCGACACTGTGGTACATCACCGTAGAGTTCTTTTTTGCTTGTTTCAAAATCTGTGTGTCAAACTTAGGTAGTTTTTTTTTAAATATGTGCAGAACTTTCTCTATCACAGTTTTATAATAGTAGAGATAGGTATCAAAATTTAAGTTGTAAAAATGTAACGTTGTGTAACTTTTTAGAATTTTTTTATTTAATATATAGTTATAACGTTAAAGTTATATTTTTCCTCTATCATATAAATAGATTATACTCAAATATTAATAAAAGGGTATGGACTGTCCTGCTACCTTTTTTTTAATTGTTTGATAGGCTCGCGTTTGACCACTATCGCCCCTGATGGTAAGTAACGATGCGGTCTAGGATGTAACACGCTTGCCTAGAAGATACCTGCTCACTCTCGATTTGAAGACTCTAAGGTTATAGTTATCGGGAAATACGGACGCCGGTAAAGCATCCCACTCTTTGGCTGTTCGCATGATAAATGTGGAGCCAAATCTCTTCGTTGGCACATGCGGGATATTAACCATGTAACGGTGGCGCTTTTTCGTACATCTGGTTGTCCGATGGTGGAACGGTGACGGCGGAATTAGGTTATGCAACTCCAATGCGCACTCTCCAAAATGCACTACCTTGACCCAGTAACAAACGTTGCAAACATTTGTTGAATTTCTATGTTGTATCAGCGCCATCTATTAAACTAAACGAAACTACTTTTTTAATCGTGTCCTTCAAATGACCTTATTCTTAATTTAAGAAATTGTGTTGTATCATTTTATTACAAAAATGTCGAAATTGAGTACGCCGTATCACACAGAGCAGGAAAAAAATTAGCTCAAGCCTCGATAGAGATCTTTCTCAGCACTTTTCATATAATTCAAGAGTGTCACGTTTAAGA
Organism: Ennomos fuscantarius; assembly: GCA_905220475.3. NCBI lineage: Eukaryota > Metazoa > Arthropoda > Insecta > Lepidoptera > Geometridae > Ennomos > Ennomos fuscantarius. The sequence continues at coordinate 5,015,107 of HG992050.1, read as the reverse complement.
ATAAAGCTTTTGGTGTACCTGCGCAAATGACATAAAATGTATCCAGTTTTGTCATTAGAGTTTGCGCTCAGCGCCTATTGCTCGGCACGAATATTGGTTTTACTTTCGGCTCTATCGAGGCGCGACCGTAATTTGTTTTTCTACTCTGTGGTAGATAATCACTAAAGTCCTGCTCCTGTCTGGGTGATGTAGGAGCATGGTCCTTGTAGTTCCTGGGTCCCTAGATACAGGGAATCCTAGTTAGGCTCCAGGATCGTTGGGTGTTACTGTGATATGACATGGTCCGTCTCAATAATTCCCTTTGAAAAAGGAGTTTTTTTTAATCAACTGCGATTGCTTTAATTTCTCACTACAAAGTAATTAGATGACATATTTTGATTTAAAATCCAAATTACTGAGCCGATTTTGACGTAATTTCTATGGAACTAATCTGAAAGTCTACCGTTTCAAATAAAAAAAGAATTAATAAAAAACTATAGAACAAATAGAAAAAAAATACAACCGAATTCGGAGCTTCATTTCGAAGTTGGTTTGTGAGTTTGTTGAGTTTTGAAGAACCACGCGTTTTTATACTTATACAAATATAAATAAATAAATAATAATAAATAACGCCCAACGATCACATACATAGATCCACCCTAACAAGGATTCTGTGTCTAGGGACCCAGGAACTACGAGGACCATGGTCAACACCCAGACTCAGGACAAGTATTTGCGCTATTTTTCTGTGCACAAATACTTGTCCTGCCGCGGGAATCGAACCCGCCGCCTCCGGGCTATGAGCCGGCCTGCTCAACCACCACACCACAGAGGCCGCAAAAAAATTAAAGTAACAATACCTCTTATAGAGTTCGCCGATTTCTTGTCCATGTACATCATGGAAGGTCCATATCTTCCATCACTGCTGCCAGGTGGCGGTGAAGTACTGTCAGCCACAGATCCTGACGTGATGTCCATTCCCATCAGGCCAGTCATGACCCTCGAGACTTCGGGCTCCGTCTTCATCATCCCCTGCATCTGGTGGCCAGGATGCAGCATAGTCGGGGCTGACGAATGGCCTCCGTGCGGATCTATAGGCCACTGGCTCCCAAGCAACTCTTGAAACTGGCTGTTATTCATTTTTCTTTTTTAAAAGTTTTTTTTTGTCTAAGTTATTTTCTGCCAATGACTTTGATTAGCGAATTGAATTCGCATTTTAAATATCACTGTTCGATTTTGGTGGATTTTTTTTGTTCCGCGACTATGTCGTTAAGGCAATGTTTACCATAAAATCTTTGAAATTCTATGGCACTCTCCAATGTGGTTTCAACTATGTTGATTTAAGCACCAGTGTTTTGTTTTAACTGATAAATATGTTCCGGCCAAGCGGTGATGTAAGGTTTCTTTTTGCGAAGTTTATTTCTGGTATTACCTTTTTGAAGAGTATTGAGTTTTTTGGCATTTTGTCTCCGTGATTGTGTTTTGTTTTCCTCTGTCTCTCTTAAAACATTATATGTAAGGCACTGTTAAGTTTTATGGTTTTATTGTAGCTATTTTTCACTTGTTCCCGGATAATGTTCTTTTTACAAATAATTTCTAAACGAAAATCTGTAAAGAGAAAATGCGGAGCAGAGAGATTTATTTGAATTTAAAAAATCTTTATTCCAAAAAAAAAAAAACTAAAACACCAATCTAGTCGATTTTAAATAATCGAACAAGGATGCTCAATTATCTAAAATCTCGAATTACATCCAACACGAATTTATTTCAACCAAGTTGTTATTTTCCACGTTTCATTTTCGTATCCAAATTCACTGATTCACTTGAAGGCACTGTCACTTTGTAAAAAATAACCAGATGCGTTCACCTCACTGCAGGAAGATTGTAAATTTGTACGTTATTTCTTTGTACTATAGGTTGTGCACAACTCGGTGTGTGTCGGCAACTGGCTGGATCAAAGATGTTGACGCCAACACGGCCCGAACGTAACTGACGCATTGACGAATCTTCGAGGCAGGCCCACGAAAAATAAAATATTTTTTCCGAACGAATAATCAACTTAGCTCCTATGATAGTTCAGCGCCCTGGCTCACCGTATAGAAAAAACTAATTTTTTTTCTCTACAATTTTTTTTTCTAAAGAAAAATTTCTACACGTGAGGTTTGCGACATTCCCGAATCTCCCGAATTCCAAATTTAAAGTAGAAAAATGTGTGTAATTACCGAGTAATTAGGGGTTAAAATTGTACGTCGTAGCGGGCACGGATCATGTTTCTATGTGTGCGTGCGTGGTTGTCATGTAGCAACGCTGCGCGCGCACACAGACGCGCCGGCGTCACGGAGGGTCGTTGACCCGAGGACCCAAACAAAGTAGATTTCGGTTGAAATGCTGTTGAACTCTAGTTTTGAATGTGGAATCTCTGAGCGGTGTTACGTTGCTTTCCTGCCGCGAATTTTGGCAACTTTCGAAATTTAAATTGGGAATTGCGTCAACTTATTCCGTTTTTGTTTTTGATGTGGCCTTTGCGTAATTCTTTTTTTTTTACTAAAGTTGCATAAAATAATTTAAATATTGGAATTTATATTATTCGTGTGACTCATTAAACTGTATTATTATATATTGAATAGATGTAACATTATTTCCTTTTCTTTTTAATGTATTTTTCAATATGACGTTAAATAAACGCGTACAGTAAGCAGTGACAGGCGATGTTAACCGGTCATTGACCCCGGAAAATTGGTGTTGTCAACCGCAAATATTTATTTAATTATATTATAATTATTGTCTATGGATAAGAATGGATTTAATAAGGTTATGCGTGTTATTATTTATTTATTTAAAAATATTATAATTTTTTAAAATTTTGACTATAAAAAAATTTATATAGTTAAAGTTTTAGGCAAAAATAAGCTTAAATATATGTTTGAATTTATCTTTCATACTTCAAATAAATACAAATAAATTATTGATAGCGCTTAGATAGTTAATACCTATTAATAATAATAATAACTCCCAACGATCACTTACATAGATCCTGGACCCTAACTAGGATTTCCTGTGTCTAGGGACCCAGGAACTACGAGAACCATGGTCCTACAACACCCACGTGAACACGTGACTGCGCTTTTTTTCTGTGTACAAATACTTGTCCTGTCGCGGGAATCAAACCCGCTGACTCCGGGTTATGAGCCGACCTGCACAACCAAAACACCACAGAGGCTGTGACATATTAAATTTATAAGATTACTCAGTTACTAAAATACTTGTTACATTTTAATGAAATCTCTACCAAATTTATGATTAAGTCATGTCAAAAGTGTCTCATAAATTCCTAATGTAGAGTATGTCCAGAATCAAGAATCTTATCAATTGGCATCTTCTTAAATTTACTAATTCAATGCCAATATATTGGCAAATAATATATTTAAAAAACACTTTTTATTTGTAATGTTTAAAAATATTTGTCAGCCTCTGTCGTGTGGTGGTTGAGCAGGTCGGCTCATAACCCGGAGGCAGCGGGTTTGATTCCCGCGGCAGGACAAGTATTTGTGCACAGAAAAAAAGCGCAAATACTTGTTGTGAGTCAGGGCGTTGTGGGACCATGGTCCTCGTAGTTCCTGGGTCCCTAGATAAAGGGAATCCTAGTTAGGGTCTAGGATCTATGTATGTGATCGTTGGGTGTTTTTATTATTATTATTATATTTTATTTTAATTTATTTTATTTGGACAACCAACAGCTTTATTTGCTTTAAAATTAACCAGTTTTTCAATATTAACTTTAAATATTTTATGATTTACTCTTATTCTAAATTGTTATTTGTTTATACATAAAACTACAAGCAAGCACGGAGATATTAGTTTTTGTGATTGCCTTTTATAAAAAACTTTTAGGTGATAAAGCGGTTGCACGCCCCATTCTCGACATATTTTTATTTCCTTATATAGTTATAAAAAAAGATGCAAAATATGGTTTAGTAATAGTAACTAAACCATATTTTGCATCTTTTTTTAGGTATTGTTAAATATTAAGTCAAACTTTAAATAAAATTATGTTAAGTCACGAGACGCAGTGTCGTAAATGTCGTAATGTAGAGCAAGCCACGATTTGTCCTAATACTCTAGAATCTTATCTATTAGTATCGAGTTAGATTTACCAGTTCAAGGGTTTTAAGCCACTAGTTTAACCAATACATTATTATGTAAAATGAATCATACACTTTTAAGTAGAGTAGGTTAAAGGTAGAGTAAGAAGATTAATTCTATGAAAAGAGTAATCTTCACAGTATTTTCTTTACATTATGATTTATACATGAATAAATATAAAATTTTACTAGACTGTTTGTACCAGAATGACGTGCGCAGTGCAGTGCTACTAAAAACTTTATAATAATTTAGAGTTTTAAGTGGCACTACAATTGTCACGCTTAGCGACATGCGAATACGTACTTAATTCGCCTAAACGTTTTGTTGGTCATCATCATCTTATATTAGTCCAGTTTTGTTGGTATAAAGCAAAATTCACGTATATATGACCCGGTGGAACGTCGTGGATTTATGAAGGAAAAATGTTATGTGTTTTGAATTAAAAGCTAAAGTTTAGCAAAACATCACTAAACAAAGTAAAACACTAAAGCGGTACACCGAGACCTAGACTTGCTAAATCTGGGAAATATACTAAGATAAGGTCTCAATTTTTTTCTTCCAGACTTGACAGTGGTGAAACTATTCAGATTACAAAAAAAATAATTCATTCCGGAACTGCTTTGTTTTTTATATATACTTTTCCATTTTAACGAGTATTATTATGTATATTAATGAATTAAGACTTATTTATCATTATCATTATGATTACAAAATATCTATTTCGCAGCCCACAATGAAAACAGAAACCTAAATTGTGTAAAATTTAGATTCTAGACTTCTAGAGCAATGTTCCCAAGGTCATGTCATCGAAACCCGACGAACTATCGACGCAGACTTCCCTAGCACAAGCGCAATGGCTCTACATTTAAAATACTGCCAAGTTAAAATGGCTTAAGAGCCAACTACAGCTCTACATTTTAATTTGTATGGACTAATTTAAAGGTTTAAGAGTCAGTTTTATTGATTAATTATGTTATTTTGATAGCGTAATGGTTAGTTTTTAATTGAAACAAAGCGTGAAAATACAACGTTTTCGAAGCCTAACAAAATTTAGGATAAGCGTAATTACAGCTCTACATTTGAAATAATATCGACTAGAGACTGATGACTGATGAAGATGACTTAAGAGTCATTGATAGCTGTACATACCAAACAGAATTTCAAGTTAACTGGCCTAAATTAAGTAACAAAATTGAATATAAAAAATCACCTGAAGTAAAACATCATGAGGAAACATGTTTAAGAATCACAAAATTCGAAAACATGTGTCATCTATCAACGGCCAACCTGCACTTGGTTAGATTAATAGATTATGACCTCTCTATGTGAGAGAAGACCAGTGTCCATGGACCTATCTCGAGTCCCAGCAGTGGGACGAAAAGTAAAACATCAATAAGAAACAAAATCCTAAAAATCAAGAAATTTTCCCGAAAAGTGGAAAAGCTAACAACCTACGAAGAAGCCGGCGACCTTGCTATAGAATGGGACGGAAGACGTGACGTCACTTACCGTCAGATGTCTCCCTCACTCCTATGGGCTAACGACCTATCGATTTCGGACCACGTGGCCCAGTACTTTTCATTTTATTATCTTTTTAATTACAGTCATTAATTATATTAGTTTCGAACGGAGTTGTATGGTGACAACCAACGCAACGGTCGAATTTTTACGACATTTTCGACTGTTCTTTTTACAAATTATCCATTTTGAATGTTTTTTTGTTTTGTTTTCATGATTCTAGTAAAAAAGGTCGGAAACATAAGAGGTTCAGACATAAATATTAATTTTAAAATGGCAATAATGTTGAACTCAAATCGCGATTGATTATCACAGTTAAAAACTGTCTTAAGGGCTTCGTCGAGGTCGCCAACGATCACATACATAGATCCTGGACCCTGACTAGGATTTCGTTGCGACCCAGGAACTTCGAGAGTGGTCCCATAACACCTAGACTCAGACCAAATATTTGCGCTTTTTTTTCATGAGCAAATTGTTCTGTCGTGGCAATCGAACCCGCTGCCTCCGGGTTATGAGCCGACCTACAGTAGTAACCACCACGTCACAGAGGCTGTCAATTAATGTATTACATCTTTTTTCTAAATATATATAACTCAAAGGTTGACTAACTGACTGACATAGTGATCTATCAACGCACAGCCCAAACCACTGGACGGATTGAGCTGAAATCTGGCATGCAGGTAGATGTTATGACGTAGGCATCCGCTAATAAAGGATTTTTCGAAATTCCACCCTTAAGAGGGTGAAATGGGTAGTTGAATTATTTTCCCATAGGCCACGCTTGGGCGAAGCTGCGGGCAGAAGCTCGTTACTCTAATATAAACTATTGTTCCAAACAAAGTCGTAATCAATACAAAAAATGTCGACTGGGCGTTGACAGGTTAATTGATTATTATACATTAATGTACTCGGGCATCTTCTTAGAATTAGGTGCTTGTTATGAGTAAGGTGTCATTGACCCACACTTTGCATTGTATTGAGTTGAGGCAAAGTGCATGAAATATAAACTCTTTGGAGGGGCATAGAAAAATCACGGATAAATAATAATAGTATGTGTGGAAATTTCACACAGCGCCATCTAGCCCTCACACTAAGCAAAGCTTGTACTATGGGAACTAGATAACTGATACAATACTTAGATACTTTTTGTTTGTAAATACATAAATCTTCTATACATATAAAATTCAAAGTCCTGACTGATATATCAACGCACAGCCTAAACCGCTGGTCGTAGAGACTTGAAATTTGGAGGGTCTGTTCTTTGTAAAGTGTAGGTATCCACTAAGAAAAGGTTTTTCGAAATTACACCCCTAAGAGGGTGAAATAGGTGGTTGAATTATTTATAAAAAGAGCTAGTAGAATATAATATAACACCCAGACACGCCTATCATCACACAAATGTTTGTCCTGGGTGGGAATAGTTACTTAGAGTCAATTGTTGAAGTAAAACTTCTTTACGCACGCTTGACTAGGGGAGTAAGCTGGTGAATGCGTAACGAGGCGATCGGAAGTTAAAAGTTGTTGTGCATAGGTGGCGGGTTCGATTCCCGCGACAGGACAAGTATTTGTGCATAGAAAAATGATGATGATGAAAACGCTATATCGGGTAATTATTACTAAAATAACAGTTCAAAAATAGCATTCAAAATTAACATACGTTTTAATATTATTAATAGCTCTGTTGCAACACTTGCAATGACAGCGTGCTATTTTTAGCACCTTGTTATGTCAAAACATTGCCATTTTCGACACTGCAGTGATATTACACCAAAATGAATCATTCGGTGTAAGAGATTTATGGGGCGATGACTACGTGACCTATATATACATTTGACAGCCTCTGTGGTGTGATTGAGCAAGTTGGCACATAACCCAGAGGCAGTGGGTTCGATTCCCGCGGCAAGAAAAGTATTTGTGCACAGAAAAAAAGCGCAAATACTGGTTCTGAGTCGGGGTGTTGTGGGTTTAGGTCCTCGTAGTTTCTGGGTCCCTAGATACAGGAAATCTTAGTTAGGGTCCAGGATCTACGTTATCGTTGGGCGTTATTATTATACATAGGTATTAAAGTGACCCTAGGGGCACGGTTTCCTCCCGCGTTCCATAAAACTTTTAACCAAAGTTAAAAGAAATAAGTTATTGCTTCAAAATGTCTAATTTCAAATTAACATTTACGTTAACACTCTTGTAACATATGTAAAAGGCTAACGGGATAAATGTACTGCCCAGGATTACGTGATCTGTACATAAATTAATGACACTAAAGGCAGACCGCGGGTTTACCCGCGTTTCTGGGCTGGCTTTTATTTATAACGAGCTTCTGCCCGCAGCTTCGCCCGCGGCATGGCCTATGGGAAAATAATTCAACCACCCACCAAATATTTCACCCTTTAAGGGTGGAATTTTGAAAAATCCTTTCTTAGCGGATGCCTACGTTATAACATCTACCTACATGCCAAATTTCAGCCCGATCCGTCCAGTGGTTTGAGCTGTGCGTTGATAGATGTCAGTCAGTCAGCCAGTCAGTCACCTTTGAGTTATATATATTAAGAAGATTAAATAACATTTAATTTTGAGTAAAAGCCAGTCCAATTCGTTCCCACTGCTGGGATAAATGTCTTCTTTTCAGAATTAGAGCGGGTTGGTGAATGAAACATCTACAGTTTTTAAATTCTTAAATATTTTTAACATAGTTTCCTGAATGTTTTTACCTCTACCGTTATAAGAGCTAGACCAAATTCCGCACATAACTTGAATATACATTGATGCAGTGCCGAGAAATTTGAATCTGGATGCGTTTAGTTTTAAAGTGGCTCAACTTGCCGCTTAACCACACTTTTTTTTTGTTTTGGCTCCACACTTTTGTGTATTTAGCCAGTGTCAAGTAATTGATATCTCAAGTTTATTAATATCATATAATGTGTCAAGTCAACTTACAGTACAAGTCATTAAGTTAAGTCATAGTCTAGTCTAGTCAAGTCATACTCTTAGTAAAGTGGTGACAACTTTACCAGAAGCTTCTATGGAGTTTTGGAAACAACACGAAAATAAACGTTTCACCATCAATATACCACTTTCCCACACGCATGCATGTAATTCAGCACTTAACGAATTTAATGCCACCTTTTTTATGCACTAACACTGAAAATAACACAAGTTTCGGAAAATAATATTATGCGGCGACGCAATCTTTTTCGTTTTCCCGCCAAAACCCTAACCACACTTGCTCCCGCTGAAGCTAAACAACATCGATTTCAAAAATGGATTATTTCCATTAAAAAATTTACTATGGCCTTTGTTTTTATACTATAAAATGCCAAAATTAAACCATAGTTTCCTTTCCTTCATATTGTTTTCTTCATATGAATACTCAAACTGGCAAGATCCAAACTTACAACCAACGAATCGCAAGACGGCGCTTCTACCACTGAGACATGATCGCGTCAAAATATTTGAATTTAAATCAATTTTTGTAATGAATACCGCCACAGAATAATAAAAAGTACAACATAATTTTGGAGTCTGCGTTCGAAGAAACTTCTTTATATGCATAGAAGGATCAAATAAAAAAAACTTTTAAGTCCCATTACAAATTCAAACATGTAATTGGAGTCCTAAATTTAAATTTTGACAATTCCTGATTTAAATTTCGACATTCGAATCGAGCCACCGTAATCCTGTATTTAAATGAGTCAGCTGATTTTTTGTTGAGGCAACAATGACATATTTCAGGTCATTGAACCCGATTGCAATAAGCGTGTTGCAATTATGATTAACTGTAATCATGTGTTATTTTAATTGTTATTTTAGAACCGAATTGTTATACTGGTTAAATTCGAAATGGTTCGGATTTGGTTCCTGCTGTCATTTAATCAATACTCAACTTTATTGAATAACATTAGAGTTTAATTAGCATATTCAAATGTGTTCCATAATGACCCTGCTTAAGTATAGCAACATTGTGTGAAGCGAATCTATTCAATAATCAGTAATGTCTAAGGAATCTAATGCATAGTAACTTTTAATCAGTAGGAAAATGTTTAGAGCTACGCTGAATTCTTTCTCCTCTTGTATTTATTTTAGATGCAGTTTGTTTTATGTTTTTACAAGTTGCGGTTTTACCCGCGGAAAAAAGTATTTTAATTATTTCCTCATCCCAAGGGAACATTTCACTTTTCCGAGATAAAATGTAGCCTATATGTTATTATCAGCTATCTTGGTACCGAATTTCATCCAAATCCATTCAGCCGTTTGAGCGTGAAGGAGTAACAAACATACACACATTCACTGAGTAAGTACGCTTTTAAAGTTTTATCGCCAGTTGCTTTGTGTTTGAGTTGTCTTTTTCTGTTCCCATATATTAAAATGCCTGTAACTTTGTAATTTTTTGAGATATGCAATTTTTCTTTTCACGGCAGTCTATTTTTTGAGTTATATTATTTATATATAATTATTATATTATAGTGGCTTTCTGCAACTATAATATTTTTTTTTTTGTAAAATTCCTTTGATTTGTAATTTGGTTAAGTATTAATTATCAGGTATATTTGCATGCTGTGTTTCCTTTGAATAGACTATGCGTTAAGCAAAATATAATAATAATAATATAATAACGCCCAACGATCACATACATAGATCCTGGACCGTAACTAGGATTCCCTGTATCTATGGACATAGGAACTACGAGGACCATGGTCCCACAACACCCAGACTCGGAACAAGTAATGACACCAAAAGGTCAACTGACATAAGTGTTGACGCATCGTAAAAGGAAAAGGGTCATTCTAAGTTCAAACCGATAGTTCATAGTTCGTTGGACGGGTGCCATTCCCCGCGCCAAATCTGAATTTAAAACTTTTTGTATTCCGAATTTTTATTTCCGCCGCCAATGATTTGAATTAATTTAAATTTTCAAACGTAATAAAACAGATATAACGATTTTATTGCAGTCCTAAAATAACTTTAAATATTAAGTTGTCATCGTGTTATTTTGAATGATTTAGGTCCTGACATCCGTCTTTCCAGCCGTTTTATAACTCATAACTTGTTTCAAAATTGGAATTAAAAAACTAATGAGAGCGGACTTTAATGTTAGTTAAAATAACCTGTTCTAAATTCAAAGTTATTTTTTTAGTAAAACAGTGCTACATAATAATATATACTTGCGAAGTTTTGTGTTTATTTTTCTTGTAGGTGTTATTTTCTAGTAATATTTTTTATTGGCGAATCGCATTACAATTTGATTCTTTTTACATTTAAAATTAAATACGCTGTCGTTTGTTTTTCTTTCTATAAGCCTTAAATTTTCAGTGCTTTTTCTGAGATGCAAGCGATCACGTACTCCGACCAAAGCCACTTTCTACTTTCAAAAAAGGCTGGATTTCAAATCCACTTATTCCGAACTCAAATTGGCGATGGTGGATTACGTCGGCGAGTCGGTGGTAACTGCGGCCGGCTTAAATTGGGCATTTCTATAGGCAAGTTGACTGGAAGAGACCTCAAATAGGCTGTAGTACTGTGTATCCAATGTTTTTTAACTGAAGATTTTTTTTTCGTTTAAGGGTTTGTGCTCCAGTTTCATTCAAATTATTATTAACATTGAATATTAATTTTATTTAAATCTAATATCTAACAAAATAAAATGACTAAATCTAAATTAAATCTAAACTAAAATAAACAAAGTATCTAAATCTAAAACTAAAACGGTTTAATCACAAAATATGTAAACAAGGCTAAGACAGACGTCAAACGTGTGTTTGACAACACAAAACAGCATTTTAACACTAGTTTATCAAGGCCTAAACTAGTGTTAAACTGCTGTTTTGTGTTGTTAAACACATGTTTGACGTCTGTGTAAGCCTTGTTTATGTATTTGTGTCAGTACGGTATATATACTAAACTTACAAATAAATAACCGCGCCTAAGTCCCTGTCTACAGTTAAGGTGCCTTAAAAATTGACGACATGACCTCTTTAAAAGACAGCTAAAAACATTTCTTTTAAGCCACAGGTACCAATTACTTATTTAATTTCACTTAATCTTAGCGTTAAGTTACAAAAATTAGGTCAATTCAATTCCCTTTTGTTTTAGTCTTCTGCGGTAGCGTGAAACAGCCTAAATTCTAAAATCGGGCTGGTTCTAATAACGCTTAGAATATCTAAATATATAAAACTCAAAGGTGACTGACTGATACAGTGATCTATCAACGCACAGCCCAAACCACTGATCGGGCTGAAATTTGGCATGCAGGTAGATGTTATAACGTAGGCATACGCTAAGAAAGGATTTTTCGAAATTCCACCCTTAAGAGGGTGAAATGGGTGGTTGAATTATTTTCCCATAGGCCACGCCTCGGGCGAAGCTTTTTACTAATATATATTTAAAATTAGAACATAGCTAACGTCCGTTACATAATCAGCGGGCGAGATTCCGAATTCAAATTCGCATGGATGCAGTGTTACTGGCCGCCTAGACCATGGGCGTTGAACCCGCGAATTCGGCGGTTCGATGACCGACCGCACCACGAACCTGGCCATTCTGAGATAGCTTGGTATTGATCGATTCGATGTTATAGATTTGATGTCACTTAGAATTTTTTTGATGGCATTCATCATCACTTTCAATAAAAACAAGTAACAAACAGACTTCAAACTTATATGGTTTTCTCATGGATGCTGTAGATGACGCGCCTCTTTGGAATTATATTTTTTTATAATTACTAGTTGCGCCCCGCGGTTTCAACCGCGGATACAAAGAATTTTAATTATTTGCTCATCTCACGGGAAAATTTTACTTTTCCGGGATAAGATGTAGTAGTATGACCCTAACTAGGATTCCCTGTGTCTAGGGACCCAGGAGCTACGAGGACCATGGTCCCACAACACCCAGACTCAGAACATGTAATTGCGCTTTTTTTCTATGCTCAAATACTTGTCCTGCTGCGGGAATCGCACCCGCTGCCTCCGGGTTATGAGCCGACTTACTCAACCACCACACCACTGAGGCTGTCATAACCCAGAATTAGCTAGTTCGAGTCAAGTTGGCATAAAGTGAAACTTTTCTTTTTCACATTCGATAAATTGACAGATGAAATGGTTTTTATTTTAATTAATTCAAATACTGAAAAAATGCCACCTAGCCCCAAACTAAGCAAAGCTTGTACTATGGGTATCAGATAGCTGATACAATATATATTTACTTTTTTGTTTGTAAATACATACATAGAATACAATATGACACCCAAACACAGAACTAACATCGATGTTCATCACACAAATGTTTGTCCTGGGTGGAAATCGAACCCAAAACCTACAGTTCAGTAGGCAGGGTTACTAGCAACTGAGCTATTGGGTATAAATTTGATATTATGATTTGATGTAAGGTAGTGTCGCCGAAGATGGCCCGGCTCCTAGGATAGCCCACTTTAAAAAAATACAGTTATGATTAAACGAAACATTTTAAATTTCGCGGGTTTATGCTACTAGTACCATAGACAATAATGCAAGTGTGTTTTAATTATTATTATTACAACTTCCATTATGTTTTTTCTATACTTTATTTATCTGCAAGATTTCACGAGGTTTTGAAATTAAGTGGGCCTTCATTGGCTCCTGTACCTAGGTTTTCGTGAGGACGCAATTTTTTCCATTGTAAGTTTTGTTTTGTTATTTTGACAAAATTCGGAAGAGTATTATTTCTCTTGCGGAGATCTCTCTCTCTCTTTCTTACGAAATAATTTTATAGCGCACAAAAAAAATTACAAAAATATATTCTATAAAAGTATCAATAAAATAAACATCAAATTGCATTATAGCAGCATTTTACATTTAGAGATGCACGCGATTTGAAAATAACGGTTTTGACATGAAAAGCTTTTTATTAGATTTTAAACGATAAAAAGCTGTTTGTAACGCGATAGTGTTTTGTTAAATATTTTTATGGTAATGGAATAATATGAATGTAAGTTACACAACAAACAATGTTAAAAAGTCTTTATAGTTAGAGTTCTTAAAACTGTTATATATAAAGCTGAAGCTATTTTCGCAGCTTTTTAATCGCACAGGAAATATCAGTTAAAATAAAACGCGAATCTTCCAAAGCAAATTAAACATGACTTTTGTCGGGAAAACCTTAATTTAACGGCGTCGGTGTAAACACACACGGCCTGGTTTCTTTTTTGTAAGTCTTTGACTTGCGCAATATAAAAACAGTATGGGCTTGGACGCTGCGTGTAATATTGCCTTTAATTAGATTTTTTTTGTCACTGACGTGACGTGATAGTTTTTTGCTCGATGTTAAGCGTCACGGCTGCCAATAACAGTTGCAGTGTCATTCGGAACTTCAAAATATGAAGTGCGCACGTCATTTTGAAAAGTGAGCGCAAGATAAGGTCATAAAGTCTCATTTGCTCAGTAACTTCGTTAGCCAAAGTGCCCTTTAAAACGAAATATGGTAGCGAGCACACACTACTGCTTGGCGGCAGAATAACTTTCAAAGGTTGAGCGACAAACTCTACATTATAGTTACCATTGCATTATAAATGGCTGTCATTAAAGTATATTTTTTATTGCTATTTCAACTTACAAATTAATTTTAAAACCAATTAATTACTTATTCATTATTAATTGGGCAAAAAGTAAAATATATTTTTGTTATTATTCTAGGTGGATAAAACAGTTTCTCTCATTTTACGATATCCAAAAACAGTATTGTTATTTTACATTAGTGGCAATAATACATTAATATTTTTACGTCATCGTATATGTTTTTATTATTCCGTTACTCAACTGTCATATACACTTTTTACCAACTTTTAAAGGTTTTTAAAAGTTACATTGGTAGGTCTGCAATTTTTTTTTTTTATTTTTTTTTTTTTTTTTTTTTTTTTTTTTATGTTAAGGAATGACGTGACGAGCTAGCCGTTCGCCTGATGCTAAACGACACGGCTGCCCATCCCAGCTGCAGTGTCACTCGGAACTCTAAAGTATAGAGGTGCGCGTGACACTGCACTGCACGTCATCCAGAGACATCAGCACAATCTAGTAATAAGATTACTAAACTGTGAGATCAGATCATAAAGTCTCATTTGCCCAGTAATTTCACTAGCTACAGTGCCCTTCAAACCGGAACACAGCAGTGCTTGCGCACTACTACTAATACTACTACTAATTAATATTAAAAGGTAAAGCAGATTATGTTTTTGTTTTTAAACGTACTGTACTTTTTCCACAATGCTCTTCCAGTACGTTGCATTGCCCATACTGAGTTTATACTGTGACACAGTTTGATTGTTCGGAAGTCTTACATTCCCGCGTCATGTTTGTGATGAGCCTAAACTGAAGAAATGTAACACTTTCTTTTATTACACCGACAACACGGCGCCTGCATTTTACATGCTACTGATGCCCTGCGGTTTCACCTGCAACTTATACCCATTTTCCCAAAAACTGTAAATTTTCCGTGTTAAAATGTACCCTATGTTAAAAAAACTCTATGTAAGGAAGGATAACTTTTTTTACTTTTTTATTAAAATAGCCTTACTGTATTTACATCACACATTTGATTATTTTATATGATTAGAACAATAACTCTGATATTGACTTGTAAAGGTGCTTAGATTAGCAAATAAATTATTGTTTATTTTTTATGTTAAAGAAAGAGGTGACGAGCTGACCGTTCGCCTGATGTTTATCACTCAGAACTCTAATGTATAGAGCACTGCACTGCGCAGGTCATCCTGAGACATCAGAGATCATGTGAGATCAGATTGTAAAGTCTCACTTGCCCAGATATGGAGATTTTTAAGCCTACAGATTTGGATAAAATTTAACACACAGATCTGTTTATAAATTTTGGTACGTCTCGTAATAACACTTTTTAAACTTTCGCGACTTGAACTCATGACCACGGCCAATGTAACTTGGTCGAAACGTCGAGGTTAGTCAAAATAATGTTTTGATAATTTTTGTGCGCGAATAGACCCGTTTTATCTTTACAATATGTCGTCTCGTAATGCCAACATTGAAATAGCCAAATTACAAGATTGTAATATTGCAATTAATAAATTTAATTAAAACATTTTTAGTCAATTTAATACAGTTTAATAAATAAATAGGTATAATATGTAGGTACAAAAAAAATTGCTACCACATATTTATTATATATTTTTATTGCGTGGACCCGTATTACGTGTACTATTAATCCGTGCTCATAAATAAAACTCCGTCAAAAATGTATAGGAATAGCTTAGTAAATGAAAGTACGGCATTTTGTATGCGGTAATAATTACCAATTATACTATTTATCATTTGCTTCGAATATACAATAAAAAATAAAAAGGTTTTTTTATTATTATTTGACAGTCGTGTTTCAGCAATAAAAACGGAAGTACTCAAAAGCGCGTAAAGACGCGTCGTATAAAAATACTTAAGCACATGGCTTCGCACGTCTCACACATTTAGCCAACAAGTAATTATGAAAATTCCAAAAATTGACATTAAATCTGAACATCATTAAAATCCTATATAAATATTTAAGCACATGGCTTCGCATGTCTCACACATTTAGCCAACAAGTAATTTTAAGTAAATTCTAAAAATTAAAAACCTCATTACAAGCCTATACAATTAGTCACCTGTGGTTGCGAACGTGTGTGTGCACACACACAAGAGTTGTGTAGTGTGCGTTTGCATTATGTGCGTGGTTCAGCGAACCCATGTGCGGAGTGGGCCAGACGTTGACCGACCACGTGGGATGGCAAGGAACCGGCTAGCGGAATACAAGCGGAGCGAGTCTTATCTGCCTACTTACTTCCCGGTTCGAGAGAAAAAAGTACGCGGAATCTTAAGAAAAATAAAGAATATTACGAAGGATTTTAAATACGTTCAATTTAGACAGCCTCTGTGGTGTGGTGGTTGAGCAGGTCCACTCGTAACCCGGAGCCGGCGGATTCGATTCCCGCGGCAGGACAAGTATTTGCGCTTTGCGCGAAAAAAATAAACGCAAATACTTGTTCTGAGTCTGGGTGTTGTAGGACCATGGTCCTCGTAGTTCTTGGGTCCCTAGACACAGGGAATCCTAGTTAGGGTCCAGGATCGTTGTAATCGTTGGGCGTTATTATTATTAAATTTAAGTACATAATTGTAAAGCTATTTATTGACAACAATAAAAATGACATGTAAAAATATTTGTGTTACTAAACAACTAAGCAAATTATGCACATACTATTATTTATTCTTTGTACTATTCATTTATAGGCCAAATGGATCTAAGGAAACGTATTCTATGGTATACTAAAAGTTAGCATGAATGAGTTCCACCAACCATAATTCATTGATAGAAGTACTTCCGAGGTCATTAAACGGACCCCCGACCTGCAGGGTCGTCGTTCGTACAGGGGTAGAGACCTCTGACATTATATGTAGGTAACTTCGATCTACCCCCACTCTACTTTACGAAAACCTCTTTACTGTGTCATTTACACCTGTAAAGAATGCGGGGAAAAAGTATTATTTTGTGGTTACGTATTCTTTATTTGACTTCACTTTCTAGTTTTGAAGTTTTCTTCTTCTAGCTAGTCTAAGCTATAAATTCATATATGTGACGGCGGTAACGTCCGGTTGTAAACTCTATGCGCAGCGGGCAGTACCGTAATTTACCTTGTGGTAGCATTTCAATTTATTACAGTGGCAACACCCGCAACTGTCATCGCTCCCCCACCCATCTGACTATAAAAAGGGAGCGCTCGGTGTACTACGGATCATTCTTGCTCCGGACACGGCCCGGTGCGCATGCTGAAGGCCTATAGTTATATAAGTTACAACCTACGCACAACCTGTCAGCCTATATATGTATATATTATTATTGTTATATTCATTCCCATTCTCATGCTTTTATGCTGGTATGTACTAAAGTTTGAAAGCTCCTAAGCTCGCACTTATTCCTCTGTCACATACTCACATGTAGTACGTGTGTCATAGAGTTAAGTGCGAACTTAGAAGCTGTCAAATTTTAGTGCAGACGGCCATCATGCCTCTCCTCTCCTCTCTAGGACGTACCCAAATGCTTTGCAGTAAATACATCATAGATTCAAGAGATAAATGTGAACTTAGGAGCTGTTCCACTTAAGTACTGGCAAGAAACATTGTGTAGCGGAAGATTATTATTTTGTGTTTTGTTTTTCTTTACCAAATTAGAAATAGGCAATTTATTTTTTATATTTTTGAATGATTTGATGAGCTAGTCGTTCACCTGATGTTAAGCGCCACGGCCACCCATAACAGAACAGGTCACTCGGTACCCTAAAATATATATATATTAGGTCTTTACCTATGAAATTGCCGTTTTGTTTGAAAAAAGTTAAAGTATTTTTTTTTCGAATTTATTTATTTATTTTATTCAAAGTAATCACCCCTGCAATCAATGCATCTTTGCCAACGCTGTGGCAGTTTATGGATGCCCTTCTTGAAAAAATCAGCAGGACGGGAGACAACAAACTCTTCAAAGGCGTTTTGTACTGCCTCTCGGGAATTGAATTTTTTTCCCGCTAAAAAGTTGTCCAAATTTTGGAAAAAGTAATAGTCGGTAGGCGCAAGATCTGGTGAGTATGGCGGATGAGGGAGAGCTTCCAAACACAACTCATGCAGCTTAGAGACGGTCTGTTGTGCAGTATGGGGTCGCGCGTTGTCGTGAAGTAGCAGTGGAGACGACCGATTGACCAAAGCTGGTTGTAGACGTGCGAGTTTCGCCATCATTGTGGTCAGTTCGTCAATGTACACATCTGCAGTAATGCTCTCGCCGTTTTGTAAAAAGCTATGATGAATCACACCAGCACTAGACCACCAAACTGTGACCATCACCTTTCTAGGGGTCATTTTTCGTTTTGCACATTGCTTTGGTACCGAACCAGGATCTAACCAACTTGCTGAGCGCTTTCGATTGTCAAAAAGAATCCATTTTTCGTCGCACGTAACAATTCGGTTCAAAATTCCTTCATTTCTGTGCCTGTTAAGCAGCGCAAGGCAAGTCTCGACGCGTACGTTGCGCTGGCGATCGTTAAGTTCGTAGGGCACCCATCTATCAAGATTTTTTATCTTGCCAATCTGTCGCAAATGGACCAATATTGTTTTGATGCTAACATCAAAAGCTGCTGCCAGCTCAGCTGTAGATTGAGATTCATCAGATTCCACAATCGCCTTTAATTCATCATTGTTGATCAAAGTTTCCGGACGACCACGAGGTTCATTTTTCAAGTCAAAATTCCCAGAACGGAACCGAGCAAACCAATAACGGGTTGTACGTTCGTTTGTACAGTTCTCTCCGTAAACGTCGTTCATGTTACATGTCGTTTGTGCCGCGTTGGTGCCACGACGGAACTCATATTCCATAATTACACGAAATTTCAAAGTATCCATTATGAGGTAAAATGTTGAAATGTAATGAAAATACAACGCTAATCAATAAACAAAAGACTTATATTGTAAATAGAATGTCATATTTTTAAAACAAAATTAATTTGAATTTAGAATTCATAGCCAATCAAAACATTTTTTGTTTGAAAAAGTCTGTACTGCAATACGGCAATTTCATAGGTAAAGACCTATTATATATAAAACTGAGTTTCGAGCGACACTGCACTGCGCACGTCATCCTGAGACATCATCACAGTCTGGTAATAAGATTACTCGACTGTGAGATCGGATCATAAAGTCTCAATTGCCCAATAATTTCACTAGCTACAGTGCCCTTCAAACCGGAACACTGTGATGCTTGCACACTACTGATTGACGGCAGAATAACTGGCAAACCGGTGGTACCTACCTAGACGAACTTTGCAACAAAGTCCTTCCACCTAGTAAATTATAGAAGAAGAGGAAACACTCAGTAGCCATTCGACATGTGGCAAAATTAACGGAGTTGCTAAGCTTCGATCAGTTCTAAAACGTTGGTGAATCGCGTGACCACACGCTGCCCAGGGTCATTGGTCTATGAAGGCCATGGAACCCAAAAAGTAGGTAGCACCAATCCTCAATAGGTTTTTAGTCTTACAATAGCCCAAAAAGCTGTTCCAGCTTAGGTTTTTGTACAATAGTACAATAGAGGGTTGGAATTGGGGCGAGTTTCTTTTTGAGGGGGTGGAAAGTTCGTCTAGGTACCACCGCTTTACCAATTACTCTGCCGCCAAGCAATAGTGCGCAAGCAGTACTGTGTTCCGGTTTGAAGGGCATTGTAGCCAACTGGGCAAATGAGACTTTATGGTCTGATCTCACAGTCGAGTAATCTTATTACCAGACTGCTGATGTCTCAGGATGATGTGCGCAGTGCAGTGTCACGCGAAGCTTTATATTTTAGAGTGACGAAGTTCTGTTATGGGTGGCAATGTCGCTTATCATCAGGTGAACGACTAGCTCGTCATATCATCTATTAACATATTTCTCTGCCACCAAGGGGGTGATGGCAGGCGTATGTGGGACTCGAACCTACTAAAACCCCCCAAGACTCGTCCGCCGCCAAGGCGGGGTGGGATGGGGTCGCCCTAGCCTTCACCATCTCACATTTACTTAGCTCAAGTCTCCAACTTCTCAACAAAACTTCAGCAAAGTGTAACAATTGGAAGTCTTATCGCTCAGAGCGCTCCAAACAACCTTTCACTGGAAGCAATAAAAATGTGAACGGCGCATTTATAAAAATATTGGATCATATTTTGCTAGCTTCTGTGGCGGTTGAGCAGGTTGGCTTGTAACCCGGAGGCGGCGGGTTTGATTCCCGCAATAGGACGAGAAAAAAGGAGCGTATTTACTTGTTCTATGTCTGGGTGTTGTGGGACCTCGTAGTTCCTGAGTCCCTGGATACAAGGAATCCTAGTTAGGGTCCAGGATCTGTGTGTGATTGTTGGACGTTAATATATTACTACTAGCTTCTGCCCGCGGCTTCGCCCGCATGTTATAGGAAACGAAGTAGAAAATTTTTCGTAGATAATTCAACCACTCATTTCACCCTCTTAGGGATGGGGTTTCGAAATTCCCTTTCTTAGTTATATATATTCGATACCTTCACTTAACAAAGAACACACGCTCCAAATTTCAAGTCTGCGGTTTTGGCTCTGCGTTGATATATAAGCCAGTCAGTCAGGACTTTGAATTTTTTATGTATAGATTATATTAAAAAGAAAGTTTTTTTGAGACAAATCTTTAAAAGAAAGTTTCACTGTACTCGAAAGAGACAGCAAAATAAAGCAAAGTTTATTCCGTGTCAACAAACTGGCACAATTTGGCAGATTCGGTCACCGACCCTACGAGACGAATGACCGCTGATCCAACTACGCCTTACTAACTATCATGTATTCTGCCTATATACATACCTGACCTATACTATGGTTTATTGATCTGTGGTATAACAGACTAGCTTCAGCCCACGGCTTCGCCCGCATGGCCTATGGAAAACGAATGGCATATTTTCTGCCGTAACATTATAAACTCACTCACGTAACCATCCATTTCACCCTCTTAAGGTGGAATTTTGAAAAACCCCTTCCTTAGTTGATACCTGCACTTTACAGAAAACACACTCTCCAAATTTTAAGTCTTTAGGACCAGTCAAAGCTGTGCGTTGTGTATATAAGTCAGTCAGTCTGGACTTTGAATTTTACATGCATACAGTTTATGGAGAAGAAAAAATTAGAAGGAAAAATACCAAAAATGTAGCTACCGAGCCCATAAGTTGCTTCTGAAGGATTTGGACCTGAGTCCATGAGGCGTCACGTGTCAGCTTAAGTAAGGCAAGTCCTGGCTTTAGGGACGGATGAATAATAATAACACCCAACGATCACGTACATATATCCTGGACCCTAACTAGGATTCCCTGTGTCTAGGGACCCAGGAACTACGACCATGGTCCCACAACACTTAGACTCAGAACAAGTATTTGCACCTTTTTTTTCTTGCCCAAATACTTGTCCCGTCGTGGGAATCGAACACGCCAACTCTGGGTTATGAGTCACCCTGCTTAGCCAACACACCACAGAGGCTATCAAATCCCAATCATGATTTTTCTATTTTCATTAAAAATTAATCTGTTGAAAGCCGAAGCGTTGATTTTTTTTTATGTTGAAGGGAGCAAACAAGCATACGGCCCACCTGATGGGAAGTGGTCACCGTAGCCTATGGACATCTGTAACACCGGAGGAGGCGTCACCAATGCATTGCCTACTCTATGATTACTCAGTTGTTGGTTGGGATTACTTCGGCAGATTCGATTCCTACCATAAGTTTTTTTTTATGTTATTGAATGATGTGCCGAGCTAGTCGTTCACCTGATGTTAAGCGCCATGGCCGCCCATAACAGAACAGTCACTCGGAACCCCAAAACATAGAGTTTCAAGCGCCACTACACTGCGCACATCATCCTGAGACATCAGCACAGTCTGGTAATAAGATTACTCGACTGTGAGATCAGACCATAAAGTCTCAATTGCCCAGCAATTTCACTAGCTACAGTGCCCTTCAAACCGGAACGCAGTAGTGCTTGCACACTACTGCTTGGCGGCAGAATAACTGGCAAAGCGGTGGTACCTACCTAGACGAACTTTGCAACAAAGTCCTACCACCTAGTAAAAGTTTGCGCTTTCGGTGAAGAAAAACTTAGACGTAGTATTATTGCTTTGCCAGTTATTCTACCGCCAAGCATTACACATTTTTCATTTTATTATGTTGACAATAGATATCTACGTGAACCAACTTCATCATCCGTTTGCCTCGCATTCACCAGCTTACTCCCCAAGTCAAGTGTGCTTTACTTTACTGTAAAAAATCAAGTTAATGAGAGCATTTTTAGAGCTCTTTGGAGCGCTGCTCTGGCTTAATGGTGGACACCATTAAGCCAGAGCCATATTAAGCCAAAAAAACTAGATTCGTTTCTGACCTTAATGACGGTACGTAAACTCCATTTTCCTCTTCGGTAACCTCAACCTTGGCCGTAAACTTCAAACCCATACTAATTATAAATTCGGAAGTTACTTTCTCTATTTTGTTTAATGTAATATATGTGTGTGTGTGTGTATGTGTGTATATCTCACACAACGCCATCTAGCCCCAAACTAAGCAAGGCTTGTATTATGGGAACTAGACAACTGATACAATACTTAGATACTTTTTGTTTGTAAATACATACATACATAGAATACAATATAACACCCAGAACACCTATGTTCATCACACAAATGTTTGTCCTGGGTGGGAATCGAACCCACAACCTACAGTTCAGAAGGCAGGGTTACTACCAACTGAGCAGTCGAGTCAGTCTAAGATAAGATGGATGGAAGATAAGTCAGAATAAGATTTTAGTGTAGTGGTTGAGCAGGTCGGCTCATAACCCGGAGGCGGCGGGTTCGATTCCCGCGGCAGGACAAGTATTTGTGCACAGAAAAAAAGCGCAAATACTTGTTGAGCCTGGGTGTCGTGGGACCATGATCCTCGTGGTTCCTGGGTCCCAAGACACAGGGAATCCTTAGGGTCCAGGATCTATGTATGTAATCACTGGGCGTTATTATATATTATATTATCCTATTCCTGACGAAGATCAATCCAAAAACACAAACCATAAAAATTGGTCCAGCCGTCCTTGAGTGGTGTAACAATGCTTTGTTTTATTTATATATAGTTGTAAAATTTTGAATAATACGGTCTGTAAATGGAGTCGTTGAGGTCGCAGCGTAAGAATACGTCTCGCTATCTCTTCCCGTGGGTGCCGTAAGAGCCGACAAAGGGAATATCCAGCGATTTGGTAGCAGTATTCTCCTTGGTCTGGATTATATATAGGGATCACCGGGACGCCTGTCAAGGTGGTTATGACCTCTAAAAGGAGTTTCTAGGTTCAGTGGGATCATGTGAATTGAGTTGAATGGACCTAGATCATCATAGTAAGGGTCACATCATTCATACACACTCAAATTACAAGGTCAGTAATCTGACCTCTACGTTGACCCCGACTGCTATAATTTAATCTGTGACGACAGGGTCACTACTGCGTAATCTGCGTCACGCCCACATGGTCCAAGGCCGTGATCGTTGACGAATTCCAGGCTGGATTAGGTATGACGCATTCCTTAAATACATTTTCCCAAATTAAGAAGGCCATGGTCTGGTCATTCACTCCAGATGTAAATGCACAATGACCCTAGAAATTGAGTAAGAATTCTGAAAAATAGTTTTCTTGGAGATAATTTTTGTTAGCTAGACGCTTCAAGGTTTTTAGGCATTTGGACTCGGGGACACTGGGTCCAAAAGCAAAAGACCCAATTTTACTCTCAGAAAATTGTTCTCGTGAGTGAAAACGCAGGGCGCAGCTAGTACATACATACATAATATTGACCAAAACCTAGTGTTATCACAGTGATAAAGACCGAATTCAAAGTTCATTGACCAGACAGAGTTGAATGAGCTAAAATAACGTCCAGTTTATCTTGACCCCTCACTTTTCTTTTGGCACACTTCCTCGAATATTTTACGCATAATTATTAAACTTTGAAGTCAATTATAAAAATAATTAATTTAATAATCCATTACGTACTTTATTTTTATAACAAATAGAATAATTATAATAGATTGTAGACTGGTTATAAAGAGATTGTTTGTGGAAAGATCTAAATTCTCACGTCCAGTGAATAAAGACCTATCCAGTGATGCCATCTATTTATTTAAAATACTTCCGCGTTTTATAAGTTTAATGTTGTCTTAGGTTCTTTTTTGTACATTTTTTTTTAAATTATTAATTTTAGATATTAACATTAATCCAATGAATGTTTTTCTTCTATATTAAAAGCTTTATAATAATAATGAACGCCCAACGATCACATACATAAACTGAATCCTAGGATTCCCTGTGTCTAGGGACCCAGGAACTACAAGGACCATAAAGTCAAAGTCAAAGTCAAAAGATTTATTGCAAATAGGCTAATTTTAGCACTTTTACAAGTCAAAATTATACTAGGTACTTAAAATTAAGTTATTTCACTAAGCATATAAAATTACAAAGTGCTTATTGTCAAATAATATAGCAAGCCCATTACAATATATGAGTTTGAAAAAAAAGCAGTTCTCTTTCTCACTACTGGTGCAAGCAATCCGGCACAATGCAGAATTGAAAACTTTGATCCGAAGCTTCGATTACAACTGTAAAGAAGAAGCTACAAGAAACTTTACAGTGATGTATATTAGTACATAGTCCTACAATACCCAGGTACAGAACAAGTATTTGCGCTTTTTTTCCTGTGCTGTGTTTTTTTTGCCACGGGAATTGAAGCCGCTGCTTCCGGGTTATGAGTCGACCTGCTCAACCACCACACCACAGAGGCCGTCAAAGGCTTTTCCCTAAGTAATTGACTGACAAAGTACAGTACCGGTTTTCCTTCCATAGCTTAGCCGTGAGATACGAAAGTGTTTTTGAAAAATTGAGTTTTGAATAAGTAAGTCAAATGAGGTGAATTAAAACTCCGATCTAAGACTTCGATTAAATGAAAATTAAACAATATTTACAGTATATAAAATTATGTTAAATATTAAACAATTTCTACCTACTGTTAGTGGGTTGGAGCATTTGGACTGTCTATAGGTAATGGCAGCCAGTATATTAGTCCAAATGTTTTTTTGTAGTAGTAGGTAGTATTTTAGTATTAGTTACTATATCATTGTAGTATTTAGTTGAAAATAAAGGAAATTTGTCGTGTAAAAAAAACAATATTAAATGTATAAACCTTTACATTATATTGTATTAAATTATTTAACAGCGCAATATTTTATTATTAATTAAAATATGACGTAGATATCGCTCACGTGCGGTAAGGCCGTCCGTTCACCCCAGGGCGTTGACACCCCGGAAATTGTCAATCAACCCTCAACTCGGAGAACTTTTCGTAAGGAAAATGCCGCTTTATCGGTAAATAAAACTAAATTCTTAAATTGCTTTTTTTATGGTACAGCTGGGCAATCACGTAAATCAAATGCAACTAATAGAAACACAAATAAGTATGGATTTTACAGTTTCAATACGCAGTTTATGTGCATAGTCATATAGTATTGAAATTTCTCCTGTTGCAGTGAAATTAAAGTTTCGTGATCAACTCAGTTTTTTTTTTTTATAACATAGGCAAACAAGCTGGCTGCCCGCCTGATGGTAAGCAGTTACCGTCGCCTATAGACACCTGCAACACCGGGGACGCTGCCGATGCGTTGCCTACCTTTCAAGACTCTATTTACCCGACAGTTGCAAATAAGTAAGCACCGTCGCTTAAGGACATTCCTGCCCGGCGGCGCTGTAAAGGTCGATAGAGACCAAAGGTATTAGCCCGTTAAAAAGCTTATGTACATCTGCAACGGTAGACGTGCCACTAATGCATTGATTATTATATAGATAAAAATTGCAAATACTTTTTTTTTATGTTAAGGAATGACGTGACGAGCTAGCCGTTCGCCTGATGTTAAACGACACGGCTGCCCATACCAGCTGCAGTGTCACTCGGAACTCTAAAGTATAGAGGTTCGCGTGAAACTGCATTGCGCACGTCATCCAGAGACATCAGCACAATCTAGTAATAACATTGCTAAACTGTGAGATCAGATTATAAAGTCTCATTTGCCCAGTAATTTCACTAGCTACAGTGCCGTTCAAACCGGAACACAGCAGTGCTTGCACACTACTGCTTGGCGGCAGAATAACTGGCAAAGCGGTGGTACCTACCTTTTTTTTTTTTTTTTTTTTTTTTTTTTTTTTTCGTGAAGAAAAATGCGTTTACGCACACCCGCGGCTGGGTCGGCCACGGGTAGTGTCGGACTCTGCGCCAGTGTGCAATGGCACCCCTACCGACTAAAAAACTCCACGATATTCCTCCCTCGTCTATGTGGAGGAGGACTGGGTAACCGGCGGAGCCTTGACGTCCAGTCCTCTTCCGACGATTGCCCGCTTTTACAGCGGGGCCTGCACGCACCTCCTTTCCAGGAGGGGCCCGGGAACAACCTTAAGGTCGCTCCCGCCCGACGGTGGTGGTGATCAGTGCAATGCGGAAGGAGGCACCCCCGTGCCTCGTTCCCGCTAATCACCACCAGGGAGGAGGCGGCGGCCACGTATCCCGGTCCTCTCTCTAAGGTCGAGAGGGGAGGGGAGTCTGAGGAAGACCGCATCACCGGTGCCACCAGGCCGTCCTGATCACCCAGCCAACGACCGGGGACCGAATACGGCTCGGCGACCACAGCACGTCCACCAACCACTCAGCCACGGTCTGCGTCAGCAAATCCTGGGCTGCTCCGCAGTGGTTGGTGTTCGCCTGGAGGATGCGATGTTGGACTTAATCGGACATCGCACCCTCCTCCGCGGCCTCCGAGGTTCCTGTTTCAGGAACGGTGGTGGCAGCGGCAGGCCGGTAAAGTGCCTGCACTTTGCCCTTCCTAAGGGGAGGATTACAATTGCTCCCCTTCATTACGTGGTCCGCCGGACGACCACTGGCGGCACACACCGCACAGTGCGGCCTGGTGGCCTTGCAGGAGGCGGACATGTGACCCTCTTTGCCACAGCGGTAGCAAAGGCCCTTCCTGTCCACCTTGGACGGGCAGAGGGCCCGAGTGTGGCCGATGCCGAAGCACTTGAAGCAGCGCAGAGGTTGCTCTGCAAGTGCCCGGACCACACTTGACCCGAAACCGACGGAAAGCCGTCCTTTGGTGAGGACAGCTTTAGCTGCGGCGACTGGGCACTCAAGGCGGATAGTGCCCATACCACCGCGGCCGGGCCTGATGGCCCGCCCTTGCACCGCTGTGACGTCGCAGCCCCCTATCGCTGCGATCGCCGCCACCACCTCCTCTTTGGTGACCGAGTCGTCAAGCTCGGTCACCTCCAAGGCTGCGGTTTTGGTGGGTCTAGCCACCTTGGCCGCATCCGAAATGACCTCTTTCAGCTTCGCTGCAAAGAGGTCTGCGTGTGCACCACCCTGAGTTCCTGGGAACTCGAAGATTCGAGCCCCCGTTTGGGTCCGCCGGCACGTAATTTCGCCGATCCCAAGCTGAGCGGGATCGGCGTTAGTGCGGGCCCGCATCAGAAGAGACATGTATGTCTCCCCACGCTCCGCGGCCTCCGTGGTGAGCGTCACCACAACGGCCGCAGACTTGGGAAGAGCGAGTCCCTTCTTCGCGCCAGTCGGGGCCCTTTTCGCTGTAGGAGCAGCGGTATAGGGCTTGGGGGCCGATTTCTTCCCCTTCCCTTTTCCCTTGATCGTTGGCTGAGCCGACGGGCCGGGGGCAGGGACGGTAGGGGGGGTGGCCACCACCTTCTTCTTCGCCTTCCCTTTTCCCTTAACCACTTTCGTCCAGCCATGCTGGTTGGACGGGGTGGTAGAAGGGAGGAGGGCGTCCGCCTGGGTGAGCGGGGATGGCCCCGGCTCACTACTCCTCTTGTCCACCGCGGGCGGCGGTCGGAGGCGCTGCGTGGACGGGCCCGGCTCGCTCTGTCTCCAGTCCGCCGCGGGCGGCGGGCGGGGACACAGCACCGGCGGTCCCGGCTCACTACGCCTCTTGTCCGCCGCAAGCGGTGGGCGGAGGCATCGCACCGGCAGGAGCCGGTCTTCTATTCCCGCGAAGCAGGCCCTAGTGAAGGCCCTCTCCTCCATCACAACCTTGCGAATGATATCCTCAAGGTTGGAGGGAGGGAGGCCCCCAGCTTCGGGCCTCAGCAGCGGTTCGGCCGGGTGAGACGTGGCCTCGGCCAGCTTCTTATGAAGCTGGCCGACTTCCGCCTGCAGGCGATCCACTTTCGCCTGCAGCTGCCTCGTCTCGTCCGTTGCCGTACGCTGCGCCAGCTCGCTCACGATGCTGCGCATACTGGCGGCCCTGCATTTTAGGGACTTTTGGAAAGTCCCTTTCAAGTTAGAGGACTTCGAGACGACCTCCACAATCTCCTCCTCGTCCTCCTGCGCCATCCTCTCGAGCTCCGCCAAGGAGTGGTCCGTATATAGGATGCGGGACGCGCCGTACCCGGACTTAGCCCGGGCGACGCGCGTCCGCTGCTCCTTGGCCGCGACCAGCTCCTCCAACTCTTTCGGGACTTGGCTCCGCCGAGCCAGGTCCAGCTGACGCTGGGCGTCTGCCAGACCCACGTCATGGCTGTCCGCCGCCAGCGGCTTAGCCTTCTTGGCCCCCGCTTTCCGTTTCGGCTTCCCCGTATTGTCCGAGGAGCCTTCCGAGCCTTTCTTTAGAAAGGCTCGCTTGCGGGACTCGGTGCGGCCGTCGACCGCCATCGAGTCTGTGTCCGAGGTGAAAATCACGGATTCGTCGGAGTCCGACGGCACATCTGCCCCGCAATAAGCCCGCAGGAAGCCAGCCGCGGACGACGCGCGGCTGGCCTCCGACCCCGAAACTCGTTCGGACGTGCCCTGAGAAGGGGCTTTAAATTGGCCCTGAGAAGGGCATGAGTCCTTCTCGGGGTCCACCGAAACCGGTGGGCCCAGAGGAGGACCCCCGGCCTGGCCCTGACAAGGGCCTTTCGAAAATCGCCCGGAGGCGTTACGTAGTGGCTTGGGCATAGCCAAGCTCCTACGTGGGCTGCTCTGCGCAACAGCACCCGCTATATACACATTAATATATATATCCTAACACTATATACATGTAAACAATTAAACAAAAATTTAAATATTTACATATATACACAACCTTAATCCTAGCAGCTTAAAAACTAACTTAAGAACTACCTTAAAGCTAGCTTAAAAACTACTTAACCTAACTATATAGAGTTCATACACCTTATAGTCCTTATCCAGAGGCGTAGACTCGTCCCCGCGCGCCGCACTCCGCGCCGTGGCCGACTGGATATCGGCCCGCCCGCGGACTACTCACTTCCTCGAAGTGGCCGAGCGAATTTTCGAATGTTCTGGAAGGAATATTCTTCCTTCCCGAAAATCACTCCCACTTATCCCTGCGGAGAGTTCCCGCAGGAGAAATCCACAACCACCAAACGGTGCATCACACCACCACGACACTTCCGGTGTAAAATTTGTACTCCGGAACAAACTTTTACCACCACGGCGAATTTTTTGCGCGGAGCAGACATAAACGCAGCGTTCTCGACCGCAGACAGAACGCCACTCCGGTGGTACCTACCTAGACGAACTTTGCAGTAAAGTCCTACCACCTAGTAACTTGTTCTGAGTTTGAGTGTTGTGGGACAACTGTCCTCGTAGTTCCCGGGATCCTAGATACAGTGTATCCTAGGTAGGGTCCAGGATCTATGTATGTAATCGTTGAGCACATTACTCTGTACAAAGGCGTGAATGACCTAGGATATGAACCTTGGTCACCTCTTTCTAAGCCGACGACTTAACTGACTAGTCATGGGTGCCTTGAACGGTCATTGAACTTTAAAACGTAGTAAATTTAGTTATTACCGCTTCCTGCTTGCGAAATTTTGATGAATTGCGAATTTGTTTTCAAATGGGAATTGCTAAATTTTTATTGATGGTTGCTTAATCGAAATTGGCTAAAACTGATGGAGATATTGCAGGAAAGAACTCGCTGTACCAAGTTCTAAGCAAAAATACATAATTCAGGTCCCAAAACAATGGAAGTAGAAATATATAATGTATAAAAATAAAATTCAAAGTCCTGACTGACTTATATATCAACGCACAGCCTCAACTGCTGGTCCTAGAGACTTGAAATTTTGGAGGGTGTGTTCGTGAAGTTAGGTATCCACTAAGAAAGGGTTTTTCGAAATTACAGAATGAGTGGCTGAATTATCTATGAAAATTGAAGGTTTGAGAATAAAAAGGGTTTAACTGTCAAATTGACAGTTTCGAGAAAATTGACTTTAAACGTCAACGGCGTCATTTTAATGTAGAGTGCTTATAAGGTAATAGAAAAGGTTTATGTAAGTTTCAGTTGCTTGAAAATGTTTTAATTCTATTTAAAATTACTAAATATAGTACTAATTCATACAATTACTGTAAAAATATAATATAACAAAATAAATAAAGTAATGTTTTTATGCTAAGCGAACTGTATTCCTGTGACAGATAATCCATTTTTAGACTCAAAATCTCGAGATTTAAGCCTCATTTCGGTATTTTTAGAATATATTATTGAAGATAATTTCACGCTGAATCCAATGATACCCATAAGTCATTATGTGAAAAAAATCAGTTAAATCCTTTTTGTTCTCACCCCTTCAATTGTGCTTCGTTTCCTATAGGCCACGCGGGCGAAGCCGCGAGCAGGAGCTAGTATTTAATAAAATCCCAAAAGTAATTCTCGCTCAAAGAAAAAACTCCGCTTTTAATATGGCTTTAAAAGATTTTTTGATCAAGAAATGTTACTATAATTTGACAGATTTTTTAAAATGACAAAGTAAGCATTAACTTTGCCCAATAGCATCCGTAGAGATTTTTGTTTAATGGATCAGCCTGTACTTGTGTCGTGTGATTCAGTTTCTTCTTAATGTAAAAAAAACAGTCTAGTAATAAGATTGACTAACTAGACTGTGAGATCAACTGGGCGATCACGTAACTCTATTGCAAATGATAGAAACGCAAATTTGTATGGATTTGACAGTTTGAATACGCTGTTTATGTGCATAGTTAGTATGGAAATTTCTCCTGTTGCATTGCAATAAATAAATATGTGTGGACATTTCACAGAGCGCCATCTAGCCCAAACTAAGCAAATCTTGTACTATGGGAACTAGATAACTGATACAATACTTAGATACTTTTTGTTTGTAAATACATACATAGAATATAATACCCAGACACAGAACAGACATCAATGATGTTCAAAGTTCCATTTGCCCAATAATTTCACTTGCTACATTGCCCTCCAAACCGGAAAACAGCGGTGTTTGCTTGTCGGCAGAAGAACTGGCAAAGCGAAAAAAACATTAAAAAACACTTAGAAATGTGAAACCAGACAAAAATTGGCAAACCTACCAAAAAACACAAAATCATAAACCACCCACTACCATTTCAACTAAAATTCTATTAAAAAAATTATTTACAATCACATAAACCAAAAATAAAAAAATAGATTTAAAAAAAACTTGCAAAAATACTAGCGAATTTGCCGCGAAAAACGACACCTGATTCCATCTTTCCATTCGTGCGTTGAACTTTACGGCCGTTCGTTGACCTCGTAGAATTTTGGCAGGTCAACGCCCGCCGCCGCACTAACTGCTACACATTCTACGCCCCGGTCGTCGATCGGAACATACTTATTTTTGTTAAGTACAAGCATGATATTCTCGTGTTGTGCGAATGCTAACTGATGGATCGTTTTTGACCGGATTTTTCATGGTTAGGTAATTTAAAAACTAAACCATGTGGGTGACCTCGAAATTTTATCAAACTGGGCTAAAAACTCTTTTTTTTTTTGGTGATTTTGGTTCGTTCACGTTTTGGTGAGCAAGTAGGCCAACTTTGAAGGTTATGAAGGTCGGGGTTTGATAAGACAAAGTAAATTATCTTTATTGAAGGAATAATCTCCGCTTTTGGGATAAAATCTTATCCAACTAAAAAAATAGGTCAGTAAAAAGGGTCACGGTACTAAGGTCAGGTGAAACATTTAATAAGAAAAGAAATACTTTGTAGATATTGTGGCTATGTGCTTCGTTTATTTATTTTATTTATTTATTTATTGTTATAAAAATGACAAAATCAATAACAATTATCACACAAAGTATTTCATACATTAACAAAAAACAAATCAGGGTTATAAAATAATAAAAGAATCCAATGTGCTATTACAATAATGTCAAATAAAATAAAATAATGTCAGACTGTGCTGATGTATCAGGATGATGTGCGCAGTGCAGTGTCGCTTGAAACTCTATGTTTTAGGGTTCCGAGTGACACTGTTCTGTTATGGGCGGCCGTGGCGCTTAACATCAGGTGAACGACTAGCTCGTCACATCATTCAATAACATTAAAAAAAAGAGTTAATTAGATAAAAAGAAAAATTATTCACTATCGCTACAGTCGGGATTACCCGTATAATTCGTTGATTCTCTCTAGATATAGAGTTCTAGATAATAGGAATCAATTAATTTTTTTAAAGACTATTTGTTTGCTTAAATTGTCTGATGTAATTACTTTTTTTTCTGGCATTTTATCAAAATTCTTGGTAAACAATTTCTCATCTTTCTGATTGTTTTTCTTTTACTTTTTATACTTTTTTATATATATAGTCAAACAGGCTCGTGTTATTTGGTTTAAATTAAAAAAAGAAAACCTTTGTTATTTTTTTAATAACCACTAAATGAGACTTTATCAACATGAAACTTAGTCCCGTATTACAGAACTATGCTTAATCGTTGATTGATGCTCTCAAGTAGAGATTTCATACACATATGATTTTGTGAATGAAACCTCGTCTTTAGCAGAGATTCACGAGTGAGTGTAATTCTGTAATACGGGACTAAGACATGATAATACTTGGACAATTGGATTTTGGAGTTTGACAAAATGTAATTGACAAAAAGCCTTAAACTAAAATTAACCTTAAATGGAAATTTCAAAGTTTCCTGTAATGTACAATTAAGTTGCAGACAATAGAAAAAGAAACAATCTAACCTCCTTGAATAGAAAACATTATTATTAAATATTTAAAAGCAAATAAAAAAAGTGTTATTGGTGATGGCTATATTGCAATATGGCGGCATCCGACCAAAGCGTTTCGTTTTTTTGGTTTGGCTCCACACTTTTGTGTATTTAGCCAGTGTCAAGTAATTGATAATTTTTCAAGTTAATTAATGTATATGCGTCAAGTCACAGTCTTAGTCATCAAATCAAGTCATAATCTAGTCTAGTCAACTCCTAGTAAAATAGTAGCAACTTTACCAGAAGCTTCTATGTAGTTTTGGAAACAACACGAAAAGAAACGTTTCACCATCATTATACCACTTTCCCACACTCATGACTCCAACACTTAACGAATAGAATGCCACTAATTTTATGCACTAAAACTGAAAATATCACAAGTTTTGGAAAATAATATAATGCGGCGACGCGATCTTCTTCGTTTTCCCGCCAAAACACCGTTGCTGGACATTGGTAGGAGGTAAATAGAGTAACTTAATACTGAGTCTGACAGTCATCTCAAACTAGGTCAGTGACCCAGAAAAATAGACGATCACTGGAATTCAAATACGTAAATTATTTGTAAAGGAAATCTATAAAGGAAAAGATGATTCCAATAAATCTAATTGGGACATGAGTTGTCTCGAATTCCAACTATGTCCTTTTTTCTAGGTAAAACCTAAAAAAAACCCAAAAAACAATTTTTGGGGTTTTTTTAGGTTCACCTCACCGCTCTTTTATTTGAAGGAAATATTTAGAAGGAAACGGGCATGGCGTATTGGTGGAAAGAATAATAAATATGAAGAAAAAAACAATTATTTATTAAAAAACATTATTTGCGATGTGACTGTGATCATTTGCGAATCGGGAATATTTTTTTTTTTTTTTTTTTTTTTTTGATTTGGCTCCACTCTTTTGTGTATTTAGCCAGTGTCAAGTTATTGATAATTTATCAAGTTATCGATATTTCACGCAAATATGTGTCAAGTCACAGTCGAAGTCATCAAGTCAAGCCATAGTCAAGTCAGTCTAGTCAAAGTCATACTCCTAGTAAAGTGGTGGCAACTTTACTTGAAGCTTCTATGGAGTTTTGGAAACAACAGGAAAAGAAACGTTTCACCATCATTATACCATTTTCCCACACTCACGCCTGTAATCCAGCACTTAACGAATAAAATGCCGCCAATTTTATGCACTAACACTGAAAATAACATAAGTTTTGGAAAATAATACAATGCGGCGACGCGATCTTTTTCGTTTTCCCGCCAAAAGTCCATCGGGAATATTAGTTTTATTTTATTACCGCATATGGTAATTTTTGCAAAATGGGAATCAAAAAATTTTTCCCGCTGTTTAGTAAAGGTGGACCTTTACCAAACAGCGGAAAAAGATTTTTAGAAACTATAATCTCTTTGTAGATATATCTTAAGTATGAACTATGGTTCCCTGTACTAGATACAGGGTCTCTCAACGGGGTCCCTAGGGACCCAGGAGCTACGAAGACCATGGTCCCACAACACCGAGACACAGAAAAGGTATATGCACTTTTTTATTGCGCACCAGTATTTATCTTGCCGATGTCCAAGCTTTAACAGCCTTATTAATAAACACGAACTAGCTATAGGCTAGTTACACCATGTTTTGTCTCTTTCGATCCAGCCAAATATTCCAGTAGCAAAAAAAGGACAAAAGCTGAAGTAACTAATCCGAGACTAATACCCGTTTATTAAGGCTGTAAGAGTTCAAGCATTTTCTATGGGTACTTACTTAATTATACCTAGTTAATCAACACAAGCAATTTTATTTCTCATTTAAAATATAATTAAAGCGACGCAACGTTTTCCTTCTATTTAAAAATATATTTTCCTCGAGGTCCAATAACCTAACGAGAGAGCATTGGACTCTGTCGTGAATATAGCGCCACTTAATGCCCTTGCGGTGGAAAACTAAACTAACGTTTTCATCCTTTCAGCGGATTTTCCAATCCCACATAGCTGATCGTATGAAAACTATGACTAAAAATAGGTCTGGACAATGTATTAAATATGATATAATAGTTATACTTCTGAACCCTTAGTAAAATTCAAAGTTATGGCGTATTTTAACATAAATTAATACGCAAAGGATTTCGCATTGGAATGTTCGGCAACTGACTTCCGGGAAGCGCCATCTTTTGTCAAGTAGCGGAACTAGAGGTCAATTTATAGTATCAAAGGTCGTCGAACTGCCGATGTATTAAGATTCGATTATAGATGATTCTGGTTCTATTTTTGGTACTTATGGTTGATGATGTAGCAGTAGGTACGTACTTACAGCCAATTTTAGCCATTTCGTTAAGATATTTCACAATCGGATGAGAATAGTTGCAATTTTTAGTGTTGTCTGAGTCACGAGTCATTGACCTATATTATAGGTACTGATCAATTCTGCAATGTACTACTCATTGATAAAATATCATGTGGTCAATGACGAAACTGTATTGTAATTTTTATACCTATTCAAATATGAAGACTACGTAAATAGTAATAAAACGTTTCAGCACAGTAAAAAGCAAGGGTTTTTCCATTTTAATATTCTACAATAATATCATATGGTCATTTTCTTATGTGACACTGTTTTAATATGTAATTAGGTACTTAGTTAAAATATACAGCCTCAAAAACTAGAAAAACATTACATAATTAAGGTCATAAATTTTCGTCCTTCATCGTAGCCATCTGTGATCGAGTGGCGGTACTAAAGTTCAAGCAACTGCCAAACTCCGAGCGTCGACCCCGCCGTGAGCTCTTATCGAAATGACGCATGCTTTGTTTTTATTTAGCATTGTATATTGTTCTATTAATATTCAAAGGGTTAAATAATTACTATAAAATTTTATTACAGATGCATTATAATTTATTTATTGTAGATTACATGTTTAATAATTGACAAGCGTGGTAATTATAACAGTGTCTATACCTACATGCGTGGATACCTATATAGACATACCCGACGGTCGCCCGGTGACGCTGTAAAGGTCGGTAGAGAACAACAGCATTATCCCGTTCAAAAAAATGTAGACCTACCTACCTCTTTAGCTATAATTGCATACCTTTAACTAGGTGTAAGGACTTTTTGCAAAGTTCGTATAGGTAGGCACTAGTGAGTACCAACGCTTTGCCAGTAATTCTGCCGCAAAGCAGTAGTGCGCGAGCACTACTATGTTCCGGTTTGAAGGGAACTGTAGCTAGTGAAATTACTGGGCAAATGGGACTTGACATAACCTAATCTCACAGTGTTATAAGATTACTAGACTGTGCTGATATCTCAGAATGACATGAGCAGTGCAGTGTCACGCGAAACCCTACACTTTACGAGTACCGAGTGACACTGCAACTGATATGGGCAGCCGTGTCGCTTAGCATCAGGCGAACGACTAGCTTGTCATGTCATACCCTAACATAAAAAATCCAATTAATCTATACCTTTAGAGGGTGTAAGAAGGTATTTATTTAAGTCAAACAGTAAATATAGGAATGTATATTAATGTATTTTTATATTTGGTAGGTTAGGCCAAACCCTGAGATTAAAAAAAGCTTTTTGAGCGGCCATCTTGTAACCACAATGCAGGTAGACACTTACATACCAACCTTATAGGTTAAAGAAATATTTCATTGTTATCTAGGTTCATTACATAGCAACAGAGAGGAAAGAACTCACAATAAATACAACACATTCGGTCAACGTACGATTAAATACACAATACTTGTATTTAATGCCTATTGTAGTCTTTTACGTACCTTGTTATTTCACGATAAAAAATTATGTACGGTAAATAGGTACCTAGGTTATAGAACGCTTAGATTAGAGTAAGGTTTATTTTAGCGCCATCTACTGGGTACTTTTGAAGCTCGTCGTCGAAATCATTTACAACTTGAGTACTATTTGCGCTAAACTTATAAATTCATCACTGTAAAATATATTAGGTTAACAGAAAATGTTAAAAAGATATCATCATTTCACCCCAGTCGTTGGAATACGTAAAAATATATAAGGTAACGAAAAAGCACGCACAAATATTGGTACTGCTACTCCGCGCTAGATGGCAGTAAAACAAAAATATTCAAACAGTGTATCATTTGTGCAGCCTTAAAAACGCTAATTGAGTGAATCGTACTAATAAGCCAATAGAACTGGTATTGCAGTCGTTGCGCAAATATAATCAGTTTTGTAATACATCTTGTTAGTTATCTAACGTTGAGTACGAGCCGAATACGTAATACGGTCGTAAGACTTGATAGCGGCGCCACCGTCGCAAAACTTTCTTTAAATAAAATAAGCAAGAATTTTTAGATAATAAAATGGCAAACAAAGGCGTTCTAAGCTATAAATTTTTGAGTACAAAAATCCCCTAGCCTAAATGCGAAGACATTCAAGGTCAAGTGGGATTACAACGCAAATTTCAATGTAAAAAGGACCCTTTCCACTTTACCTTTACAAAACTCAAGACATCTTGACTTGACCGCATGTTACACCGTAAAGTAAAAAGTAAATTTAAAATTGAATTAAAATAACTGTACTATGAATGTCAAACTTTAGATATATATTATTAAATAAAACGAAATGCAAAATCCAGGCAAACTACCTGATGACATATCATTTTTATTTATCGCCTAAAAATTTAAGACATCATTAATATTGTGTAATCTTTGTATTGTGTACGTTTACACATTTTGCATTCACTTCACCATTCCAATACAATATAATTACAGTAATTTTTACATGGTTTTAAATAGCATATTATAATATTCTTCATTCGATTAAGAGATGACATGACGAGCTAGTCCTTCGCCTGATGTTAAGCTGCTGCCCATATCGGTAACAGTGTAATTTGGAACTCTATAAAGCTTCGCGTGACACTGCACTGCGCACGTCATCCTGAGACATCAGTAGTCTACTAATAATATTACTAGGTTATGAGATTAGGTTATGAAGTCTCATTTGTCCAATAATTTCACTAGCTACAGTGCCATTCACACCGGAACACAATAGCGTTTGCACACTACTGCTTGGCGGGAGAATGTTTTACTGTTCTATGTTGTATTGTTTATAAAATATTTGTGAAAGCTTTTAAGTAGCTTTCCGTACTTACTAGTGTGATATTTATGTGTATGTATAACTAGCTAGTGTTTTCCTTTGAGAATAAAATAAAATAAAATAAAGTGGTATTACCAGACGAACTTTGCAGAAAAGTCCTACCACCTAGTTTTACTTTGTTAGTTTTAATTTGAGTCACGGATCAGTACAATTATTATTTTATATCTTTGTTAAAGGACACACTATAAACGTTGCCTATGCAATATTAAAAAAATGATGTCCGGGCCTCCAACTATCTCTATACCACATTTCATGATAATTAGTTCAGTCTAGTCAGGAAAAGGCAACAAAAAGATTAAGACTGAAAACTTTCGAGTATAATAAAATATTAATGTGATATTTAGAACTTTGATTTTCTTAAATAATTCAATCATTTTTAGTCTATTTTTTGAAGTAAAACTTCTTTTCGCGCGCGCTTGACTTGGGGAGGAAATTGGTGAATGCGAGGCGAATGGAAGTTGAAGTTGGTTCACGTAGATCTCCATTGTCAACACAACAAAGTTAAAAAATTGTATTAATATGTTGGTATGTCCGTTAAAATGACAATTCACGATTGTCAAGATGACGACATTAACATTAAACAAAAAACAAAGTTACTCCGGCCGATAGATGGAGCTAAAGAAGTTTTACGTCAGTCATGTGGTGTAAAGCATGCTCGGTTTTTTAAATATTTTACACCGTTTTGGTGAAAATTTTCAAAGTTTGCAACATTTTCACTGACCAATAAACAACATGGCGTCACAGACTACTAAATATGTTACTACGTAGTTTCCTTTAGTATCCATCATTGCGTAAGTCTCACAGTCTGTGTTGTCCCATGTCGTGCATATTGTAACGTGCTAGTTTGTATGCGAGTCGCGGTGCTATTGCTAAAGTCTACTTGACTACTTGCTAGATCGACCGGGATTCCAGATAGTTTAAACATGCGTTTTGCCATTGTTCTAGAAAGGATATTAGAGGCTTCCTTTCTACATTTGACTATTACATATTGATGAATGGTCTGATAGCTCAGTTGGTAGTAGCTGCCTTCTGAAGTGGGTTGTAGGTTTGATTCCCACTCAAGACAAACATTTGTGTGATGAACATCGATGATTGTTTTGTGTCTGGGTGTTATATTGTATTCTATGTATGTATTTACAAACAAAAAGTATCCAAGTATTGTATCAGTTATCTGGTTCCCATAATCCAACTTTGCTTAGTTTGGGACTAGATGGCGTTGTGTGAAATGTCCACACATTATTTTTATTGATATTGGTCATTTGGATATTGTTTTTTTTTTGGCTTCATGGAATTTTATTTAATTATGGATATGCATGCATTATGCAGGTCGGCTCATAGCCCGGAGGCAGCGGGTTCGATTCCCGCGGCAGGACAAGTATTTGTCCACAGAAAAAAAACGCCAATACATGTTCTGAGTCTGGGTGTTGTAGGACCATGGTCCGCGTAGTTCCTGGGTCCCTAGACACAGGGAATCCTAGTTAGGGTCCAGGATTTATGTGATCGTTGGGCGTTATTATTATTATTAATATTGATTATGGATGATTATGTTATTAATTATTATTATAATAACAGAAAACA
This sequence comes from Ennomos fuscantarius, assembly GCA_905220475.3. Lineage (NCBI taxonomy): Eukaryota > Metazoa > Arthropoda > Insecta > Lepidoptera > Geometridae > Ennomos > Ennomos fuscantarius. The sequence continues at coordinate 4,975,161 of HG992050.1, read as the reverse complement.
AAACAAGAAATATAAACAAAGTAACCGCGAATTCGTATACAACTTTGACCTCGAAAACCTGAGGTCCAAGGCCGCGGAGGTCAAATTAGGGCGTTCGAGAGCTAGCCAAAACGTGTCAGGCTGCGACCTGACCTACATACGTATGATTCAAGTTTCGAGGTCAAATCTCTGAACCGATTTCGCGTAACCCACTGACTGAGTCGGGTTTGAGTGCGGTGATGATGGAACTGATGCCTAACTGCGAAGTCTGGTGGACATCGTAATCGTGTTCTCTCTTGCTCACACTCGTGGACTTGTTAATTGGCGCGTGCAGGATGGCAGGCAAAGCCCATGTCCAGAACAGCTTCGTCTGCCATCCTGCACGCGCCAATAAACAAGTCCACGAGTGCGAGCAAGAGAGTACACGATTACGATCTCCACCAAACTTACGCGGTAAAGCCCCAGATCTGCAGCGAGCGAAGTAAGTTTTACTAGGTGGTAGGACTTTTCTGCAAAGTTCGTCTAGGTAGGTACCACCGTTTTGCCAGTTATTCTGCCGCCAAGCAGTAGTATGCAAACACTACTGTGTACTTCCGGCTAGCTAGTGAAATTACTGAGCAATTGAGACTTTATTATTCGATCTCACAGTCGAGTAATCTTATTACCAGACTGTGCTGTCTCAGGATGATGTGCGCAGTGCAGTGTCACGCGAAACTTTATATTTTGGACTTCCGAGTGACACTGGTCTGTTATGGGCGGCCGTGTCGCTTAACATCAGGTGAACGACTAGCTCGTCACATCATTCATTAACATAAAAAAGTCTCTTTTCAACTTGCGAAACTTTCATCTGTCAGAAAGTATTTTCAACTAATCTTGACGAAATTTGTTGAACAGGTTTTACAATTTTATAGTTTTTTTTTTGTCCATTGTTAAAGGGGAGAGATTTCTGTGGCGTCATTTACCGGGAAATTTTGATAATATATTTCGTACTCTATAATCTATTCTCAAACCTATAAAGTGTGAATATAAAATTTCATTTTCGTTTGTTTTGCCGTTTAGGAGGAGTATGGTAACAAACACTGTGACACGATTATTTTTTTATATATAGAAGAATTCGTATGCTAGATCAAGATTTTTTTATATATAGATAAATTCGTACGCTAGATTGACTGTACGCTTAAACAGCAATGTTAAATACTAAAAACAGTTTTTTTTTTTTTTAAATATCTGCGGACATCTCACACAACGCCATCTAGCCCCAAACTAAGCAAAGCTTGTACTATGGGAACCAGATAACTGATACAATACTTAGATACTTTTTGTTTGTAAATACATACATAGAATACAATATAAACACCCAGACACAGAACAAACATCGATGCTTATCACACAAATGTTTGTCCTGGGTGGGAATCGAACCCACAACCTGCAGTTCAGAAGGCAGGGACACTACCAACTGAGCTATCGGGCCGGGCAAGTTTATAAATTAAATACGAACAAAGCCAAAAACTGTTATATAAAAAGGGGCCGGTTTCACACAGAACTGTGCATTCACATGAAACCAGGGCTTTGATGACATATTTGACGTCACAGACAATTGTTCACTCCCTCACGCGTAGAAACCTTACACCCTTCACCTCTTTATCACCCTTCGGGAAACGGAGGCTTTTGAAAACGGCCACGTGGCTTGAAAATGGGTCATCCTTTATAGGCTTTTGTTTTGTCCCGCTCCCCCACGTTAAAACACAATAAGTTAGAAAGGGATGGTTGGTCTTGATGTGTTCCCTACGTCTTTTCCAAAACTGGACATGACTGTTTGTTTGCATTATTGTTAGGATAGTGACATAGTGACTGTTTGTTGTGCGGAAATGAGTTTTGTAGAATGTACTTGGTTATCTGTTACATGGAATTCAAGATTATACGTATTTTATCTATTTTGTGCAAATAAATTTGTTTTATACGATACTAGCTACGCCCCGTGGTTTTTCCCGCGGATAAAAATATCCACTATATAAGCTATATAAGAACTGTATAAAAATTATCCTATGTCCGTCTCCTAGTAAGCTATCTCCTCACTAATTTTCAGCCAAGTCAGTTCAGTCGTTCTTGAGTTATAAATAGTGTAACTAACACGACTTTTATTTATATATATAGGTGTAGCCACACTGACACACAGATTATACGAACTGGACAATTAAATAGGTAAAATAAACTTTTTACCCGATTGCAAAGGTCAGTGAATTTGCGTACATTACCTACTTTCTATTATCTCTATTACGTGGCAATAGAAAGTAAGGTTATATACTAGGTGGTACTAACTATTAACAAGGAGAAGTTTCTTTAAAAGCCATAAAAAATTAAGGCTGGCAAAAAAGCAATTAAAGTGGCATATCGTGAGTATGACACATTTTGTATAAAGTATAAGAAGTATAAGTATATAAGTAATAATAAGATGAGAAGAACTAAAGGGTAACTCACGTTAATTAACTAGCTGGTCAGAGTAATTTCGACTAGCAATTTCGACTTTTTTTTCTTCATGTTTTGGCTCCAAATTTTTGTGTATTTAGCCAGTGTCAAGTAATTGATAATTTATCAAGTTAAAGATATTTCACGCAAATATGTGTCAAGTCACAGTCGAAGTCATCAGGTCAAGTCATAGTCTAGTCAAAGTCATACTCCTAGTGAAGTGGTGGCTACTTTACTTGAATCTTCTATGGAGTTTTGGAAACAACACGAAAAGAAACGTTTCACCATCATTATACCGCTTTCCCACACTCATGTCTGTAGTCCAGCACTTAACGATTAAAACGCCACCAATTTTATGCACTAACACTGAAAATAACACAAGTTTTGGAAAATAATACAATGGTGACACGATCGTTTTCCCGCCAAAACTCAACGATCCTCTTTGTAGCCCTTCTCTCTAATTTAGATACTTACACAGACTAACTGTTATATTCTGTGCCTAGACTAGAAAAGGTTTCACTGTTGCTAAGCCGGCTGTCACTGCAGCGCGAGTCACTATGTATGTAATAGTAAGTAAAATAATAATCTATGGTTGAAATTTTAAAACTGTATAATGCGTAAAGTTTTTTAGTTTGATCTGTTTTAAGTTTCTAAGTATAGTTTAGTTAAAATTGCGTAAATAAATAATTTGTGAAAAATATCGATTTTATTTACTTTTTGATTAGATTAAGTTTTGCTAATGCATAGTTTTTAATTTAATTTAATTTTTCTTGTTTAAAATCTTATAATTTGTTCTTGAGTAAATCTTTTCTAATTAATTTCTACGATAATATTAACCATCGACATTTTTACCACACCAAATTTTTGTTTTGAGTTTAATGAACCCTTTTTTTGTAATTTGAATCTAAAATATTGGCGAAGAGGAAACGATGGCGTTCCGAGCACCGACAATGGCTCTCAAATAAAAAAAAACTATAAAGTTTTAGCATTCATTGCTAAAATTAAGTATAGTTTAACCAGCCGAACGTTGACGTTTACCAATTGATTAACAATTAAAAGCTTCATCTGACATTCTTAAATTAAACTAAAAAGGTAGGTATTCTACTGTACAACTATAAAAAGCTTATTTTAATAAGCACAAGAGCTTAAAGTCAATTTCATTTAATGTAATCCGTCTAAATAGACTTGGTTGAAGAGCCTTTCTCTATTTCTCTTATGTTTAAATATTGTTGTCTGATTCATAACTGGCATAACTGTAAATAAATACAGTTAGATTTTAGTTTACCGTTAAAATATGTGAACCAACTCTTAATTCACACACAAACTTCGCAATTAATTCATTTAATTAAAAAAGAAAACGTAATTAGTAATTACTTTTATGATTTCATTAAAATTTCGCACATCGTTACCGCAGTTACATCACAAACTTTCATAGTGAGTAATGAAATTATTAAAAAATGGATTAATAAAAATTCCGAGCTGTGCCACAACCGATGAATAAAAGAAATAACAAACCTCTAAACATTCCAAATACAAAAAGTATCCAAACACCGAAATCACTGACACAGATCACGTGACTACAACTCGCCACTTGTAATTCACAACACAAAAACAACGGTACGCAAAAAAAGATTCTAATTTTGAAAATGCGCGCCGAATTTTTTAAAGAGTAAGGACCCGCTCACACTGACATGTTGCAAGCGGGCCATCGGGGGAACAACTAGGAAACGAACGGGCATCCGCGCACACTGACAAGCGCTGATGCACACACACGCACTCTCTCCCTTCATATACGCTTGTGCATGTATTGAATATGCGTTTTTGACATGAGAATTATTTATAGGCCTATGACGCAGCATTTTGTAATTTCGTCTCTAACAATGTTATGTACAGATTCTAATTTGAATTAACAAACATTTTTTTTTTTCAGTGTAATTAGTTTAATTTTAGAACTGCATCCTAAATGGTAGATTTAGAAAAAATGCAAAGCATATAGCGGATCTAAGAAAAAGGTTATAGCCGCTAAATCACAACAACCGTTATTGCATAACAGTCGGAAAGAAAGAGATAAATAGCTTCATGTATAGTGGATCAGAAAGAGAGGCATGCGAGGTTGTGTAACGCAACACAGAGAAAGCTTATACGTACCTACTTTCTTTACACAGTCATAACAACACGCTTACGTCTTTTATGTCACGTAAGTGTGCGTGGGTCTTTACATTTACGAGCTTCGAACGAAAGAGCGTAAGGCACAGCTTCGTTTTTTGAAAATGGACTTTTTTCAGCGTCTTCCTAGTACTGTTTTGGACTTTGACACCAGAGATTTTAAGTCTATTTTAGTCTAAAGTGCAGTAGGCTTGGCAGCTTTTCGAAAGAGTTCAATGACACAATGTTTGGCACGCTTGGGCCTACCGATTTTTTTTCTTACGTACAAAAGAGGACATTTCTACAGAACTGAAACTGGGACGCGCGTAATTTAAAACAGTTTTCCTCGAAATAAGAGGATAAGAGTTTAAAATGTATTTATGTATTCATTTGTCGGCTTGTTACAAGCAAAATTAGGCCGAACTTGATGGACAATACATTTTCGGAAGTGTCGCTACCCGACGATAGATGGCGCTATTTTAAAGGTTACTTTTTTATAATTTAAAAGTTAAAACATTCTTCCTAATAATTATTATTATGTCCAGTCACTTTAAATAATTATATTACTTTCTATAATTGATAATAACATATAGAAAATACACTAAAATAATGTAGCTAATTTATGATGACTAAAACATATTTTCAAATAAAAAGAATATGCAAATTTAACAGATGATTTAAATTATTGAATAAAAATTTACGTTAAGTACAAGAATTTACTTTTTTAAGATTTTATGTATTTGGAATATGTAAGTAGGTACTGATAATTATAAATTATTAATCATTAGAATCCTAAAAATAAATCGAGTTTTATCTCGAAATAGACAGTTTACTGTTAAATGGCTGTTGCATCACAACGCGGAGGAAGTGAAATAACAGCCATAATATTTATACAGCTATCTCCCTCCCCCGCCATGTCATCGTCCCTGTCACTCGTGGAGATATCTCCGATTGATGCGCGGAAACGATGATGTATACCTGTCTCGCTCGCACTAGTACGCTATCGTGTATAGCGACTATATTCGTGCAAGGCAACGGAGTGCATTGACCTGTCCTTGTTATGAATGTGTGCAGCCTTGCTTTACAGTTATACAACTTGTCTATGTGTGTGGCGTGCATCGTAAGGCGCTGTTCACACTCATGAGTTTTTTATGGATCAATAAAATGTATGTAGGGAAAATTGTTTTTATAAAACAATTCGTTGTTTATATACAAACCAGAAATAGATTTTTCCTGAATCATCGTCGGGATGGTGGTTTGGACCTTACCTGAAATAAGAAAAGTTACTGTTTAATATTACAAATATCATTTAATAAAAGGTTACTAACCCCTTAGTTACTTTAAACAAACCCATCGCCAGGTGCAACCAACTATTTTAGTCAATTATTGTTTTTTAAATTTAGGTGTATGTATATCAATTAATATTGAAAACTATGCCATCGGTAGATGTTAAAATATTTACAGCTTAAGATATTTTATACTTTATCCCCTTAAAAATAACTATCGGCCTAATTTTCGTATATTTCCAGGTTAGGGTACTTATATGCATAATACACAAACAAAATAGTAACGAAAAGTCGAAAAACACAAAAAATATGCCATACTGAACTCTCCACAACAAAATAACGCATAAAAATCGCATGAAAAGCGGCCTAACACCGCTACGCTTATAAAAAAAGTTGCGTCAGAGTCCATAAAAAATGTCTGCGAGTCGTCAACTAGCGTTACATCACTCGCCTCGCTTGTGTGCGTGCACCAACACAAGCGCAACGACACGTGCTTCACGTAAGCTTCATGCATGTGTGCGTGTAAGGCCTAATCTTTTGAGGAATGTGGGTTTCATACGCCTAATGAGTACTTTTTTAAAGCAGAAAAGGGAAACTTCAGCTTTCAGCTTTTTCGTTTTCATTTTAAATTCGCAAATGAGATGGATGCAGGTCGTTAGTGCATTTATATATGTTAAAACGGACTTTGCGCTAGTTATTTCAATTAGTGAAATGGAGAAATTGACGGGAGCGGAGTTTTGACTTTTTCAACGGACTTAAATGATCGATTTTTTATTGCCTTATATTTCCGTTGATTATGTAGTCATTTTGAAGTAAAACTTCATTACGCACGCTTGACTTAGGAGTAAGCTGGTTAGGCAAACGGAAGTTGAGAGGGAGATATCCTTATATCCCCTCTCTACGTAAAGAAATAAAGAAAGAGTTACTAAAGGGGCAAGAGATGGAGCTAAAGAAGTTTTACTTCAGTCGTGTAGTCTAAAGAACACACGTTTTTTTTTTAATTGATATTAACCTCATTCTTCTTTGAGTTAGACTGACTTCGGGTAAAGAGGGCAGCCTATCTGGTTGTCTTATTTACTTTGTATTTCCTTTTGTTACGATTTCTTGTATTTATGGTATCATAACAATGTTATCTTTCACGATAATAGAAAGTTCTGTACAAATACCGAGTAAAAGCAGGTTTTATGAAGTCAAACGTATATTTTTCACGACAATCAGCATTCCATTCAGAGCACACACAACGCAACATAGACAATATCTCACAGACCAAATTGAGCAGCTAGAGGATACTATATACCACAGACTACAAAACATAGATGTAAATATATCAGCTAAAATATTAAATTGTTAAATCTACATTCCTAACAAGTTCCACTTTAGTTCTAATACGACTTATATTATACAAGGTGGAATTTAATTCATTCTTTTCCTTTAATGTATGTATTCAGTCCATGCTATAAAAAGCTACCGTATAACTAAATAAAAAAGTACTTATGAAATAAAACTTAAATCTAGGTATTATCAAATTACTGCAAACTTAAATTCTAAAGAAAAGCCTTGCGACATTGAACAAAGCAGGTGTTTTATTGCCTACGAAACATTTACAAAGCTCTCAGCTGGTGCCCGCGCTGTGTGTACCGTTAAATAGACATTTCGGCTGTCATACAGTTATTTTAGGAGGCACTAAATACTAAATCAAAACATTTTTTTTAATTGGACCTTGTACGAATATTCTTATAAGCATGGTCTGAGTACATACATTTAAGGAAGAGTGAATTAAATTCCACCGTGTATATATTAGCAAGCCAATAAAAAAAATACATTAAATAAATAATACATTTAGCGGTGGTTACGAGTCAAAGGCTAAGTCGTGAAACAAGCCCGTAACAGCTTTTACATGATGACATGACAGCGGTAGCTCTGCTTGCTATTTCGTGTATAATTTTTAACTGTATAAAACACAGTTATATGAATTATATATGACTACGGCTCAAGAACTGGCTGGCTTTGGCTTTACTAGGGGGTAAGACTTTCGTCTTTCGAACGTTCGTCTAGGTAGGTACCACCACTTTGCCAGATATTCCGCCGCCAAGCAGTAGTGCGCAAGCACTAGTGTGTTCCGGTTTGAAGGGAACTGTAGCTAGTGAAATTACAGATCAATTGAGATCCCACATTCTAGTAATCTTATTATTAGATGGTGCTGATGTCTCAGGATGACGTGCGCAGTGCAGTGTCACGCAAAACTACACTTTAGAGTTCCGAGTGACACTGCAACTAATATGGGCAGCCGTGTCGCTTAACATCAGTCGAACGGTTAGCAAGTCATATCATTACCAGAAATTTCTCAGCTACCGCTTCTATAGGCATTATTAAGACAAAGAATCACGAAATTATTTGGAAAATAAATACTTAATTAAATATCAACTTTGATATGAAATACAAATTAATTCTTATTATATATTAATTTGGAACTAACCTACCACCATGCGAATCTCTGTAGCGCTTTGCATCCGGTTGGGTTATTTTAGATATGAAAACTTGTTTTTTTACGCTTTTGAAAACAAAAACCTAAGCATTTAAGTAGGTACATAAACATCTTTTTTTTTGGCTTCACACTAAGGATTTATCCAGTGTCAAGTAATTGATAATTTCTCAAATTAATATTTCATATAATATATATGTGTGTCAAGTCAAGTTGATTCCCGACTGAGCGTAATTCTGTAATTGTTAGCATAGATTTTAGATAAAATGGTTTTGTTTTAGCTTCACTCTTTTGTCAAGTAATTGATATAATTTCTCAAGTTAATGATATTTCACGCAGATGTCAAGTCATCAAGTCAAGTCATACTCTAGTCTAGTCAAGTCAACTCCTAGTAAAGAGGTAGCAACTTTACCAGAAGCTTCTATGGAGTTTTGGAAACAACACGAAAAAAAACGTTTCACCATCATTATACCACTTTCCCACACACATGCCTGTAATCCAGCACTCAACGAATAAAATGCCACCAATTTTATGCACTAACACTGAAAATAACACAAGTTTTGGAAAAAAATACAATGTGGTGACGCCATCTTTTTTATTTTCCCGCCAAAACTCTAAAATAATAAATTAAGGGCATCAGATATGCATCAAGGCTGCAATCATGAACTACGTCTTACTTCACAAACGCATTTTTCCTTACAACGCTAATTTAAGTCACGAATGTACGTAATGAGTATTATTTGTTTCCTTTGTCTGTAATATTAGCATGCCGCTCGAAGTGAGTTATCGAATGTATGTACTAAAATTCTTGTTCTGTGTCTGTTGTGGGACCATGGTCCCTAGATACAGGGAATCCTATTAAGGGTCCAGGATATATGTATGTGTAAAAAAATCACAAGCATATTTATGAATATCAGTTTAATAAATAGATAAAAAATAATATATTTATACACATTTCATACAGCGCCATCTAGCCCCAAACTAATCAAAAATTGTACTATGAGGACCATATAACTGATACAATACTTCGATGTGCCTGGGTGTTATATTGTATTCTATGTAACATACATAGAATACAATATAACACCCCAGACACAGAACAACACCTATGTTTATACCAAAAAAAATTAAATAAAAATAGCGGAAATACTTGTTCTGTGTCTGGGTGTTGTGGGAGCATGATCCTCGTATTTCCTGGGTCCATAGCCACGGAATCCTAGTTAGGGTCCAGGATGTATGTGATCGTTGGGCGTTATTATTATTATCATAAAAAATGTTAGTTTTGGGTGGGAATCAAACCTACAACCTACAATCCAGAAGGCAGGATACTACCAACAGAGCTACAGCTATGTTATTTGAAGAGCACTGCGCTTAGTAATTGTACGCCTATCGTGGTGATGACGTCATAATACGGTGCATTAGGTCAGTATACTCGGTAGCTGCACTGATTCGGAGCGAACTTGTCACACTTACGCCACAGTATATTTAAATTATAAATAAACAAATTGTGACTTTCTGCATTTTGCGTTGGTAATACCAATAATATTATTTGCATTTAGATAGCGGTTATTAGATCACGTTATATTTGTTTGTTGTTGCTATTGTTTTGTATTTGTTGTTGTTGAATTGAAAGTTGAATTTGAGTCTCAAATATCGTAGGTATAATCTTTATCTCAAAGTCCTGACTAACTGACTGACTTATATATCAACGCACAGCCTAAACCGCTGGTCCTAGAGACTTGAAATTTTGAGAGTGTGTTCTTTGTAAAGTGTAAGTGTATCTATTAAGAAAGAAAATTCCAACCCTAAGAGGGTGAAATGGGTGGTTGAATGATCTATGAAAATTTTTCTTTATTGTTTCCTATAGGCCACGCGGGCGAAGTCGCGGACAGAAGCCAGTAGGTAATAAAATAGTTAACCATCTACTCAAATTTTGCCTATTACCTATTCTATTTCCGAAATAAATTTAATTTCATTTCATTTGTGTATTAAAGACAGTCTGTTATCTGATTTTTAGTACCAATTTTCATAATTTATTTTTTATCTTCCTAAAACAACTACAATTTAAATTAAAGTTTAAGAATAGGCACTTATTTTAAATACACTTAGGTATAGTTTTTAAATCAACCTAAATAAAATAATGAATTCAACTATATGAAATTATGAATTTAGAACATAATGAATTCATATTAAAGTTCATATTTTATCACTACAACTGTTTTTTAGATTAACCATTACGCAATTATTCTAAGACAGAACTGAACAGTTCTAGTTAAATGATAGCTTCGTTCTCAATTACAAACTGGCCCTGATGATTCTGAATACGGAGAAATGTAGACTGTTCTAGTAATGGCAACACTTAAATTAACATAGACAATAAAGACAATATCAAATAGGAGTTTTGGCGGGAAAACGAAAAAGATCACGTTACCGCATTATATTATTTTCCAAAACTTGTGTTATTTTCAGTGTTGATGCATACAATTGGTGGCATTTTATTCGTTAAGTGCTGGATTACAAGCATGAGTGTGGGAAAGTGGTATAATGATGGTGAAACGTTTTTTTTCGTGTTGTTTCCAAATTCCATAGAAGCTTCTGGTAAAGTTGCCACCACTTTACTAGGAGTATGACTTGACCCTGACTTGACTTGATGACTTCGACTGTGACCTGACACATAATTTACGTGAAATATTATTAACTTGCTAAATTATCAATTACTTGACACTGGCTAAATACACAAATGTGTGGAGCCAAAACACAAAAAAAGTCAATATCAAATAACTAACAAAACTTCTTGGCAATAGATTGTTTTGGGCGCATCTCCTTTTGTCTTCTAATCTTTTTATATATAAAAATTAATCTCTATTTCCCTTGGTCATCGAATCACGCGTGAACGGATGGAACATTGTCGCTAATTCGTTTTTTGTTGTGTTTATTATTGTCCGGAAAAGGTTCTTATGAAAGAAAAAACTAATAAAGTTGCGAAATTGGGGCGCAGCTAGTTATTTATATTTCATAATTCATTTTATTTCTTTTAATACCTGGTGGCTTTTTCTTGATTTATAATTATTTTATTACGGTTTTGTGATATAAAATTATGCGATTCTCAACTTTAAATAGACCGCTATAGAGACCCCGTCAAATAAACGTTCTATAAAGCTTTTATGTAATAATGTTCTCTTCCAATACAAATAAATATAAATTCAAAATCATCGATATTTAAAACCATTTTTGTTCATAACACAACTTTGCCCTTGCTTCATTAAGTAACTTAACACTTAAACGCAGACCTAACCTCAGAGAAGTCAGCTCTAAGTACGAGCTAAGTGCTAAGTTATAGCTAGAAACCTACCCAAATGGAATATCTAATAGACAAATACTAGTTTGGCCAGGTACACGTAATTCTCACGGACATCGAGAATCTATTGGTGTGTAGTCGTACCTAGTATATTGCGTTGCGGCTGGGTTTTACCACAGTCGTGTGGTTTGTAATTTTTATGCACAAAACGACGTTGTAGGCCTAATGTTTGAGTAATGTTGCGTTGCATTCATAAAAATAATCTGTAAAATGAATTCTAGAGTTGTGTGAGTGGACATTGACAACGAGGAAAGTCTATTGGAAAATATTGCATTGTTTTTGTTTATATTACGTACTCATTATGAAATATAATTAAATTGCATGATAAATTGAATTTTTTAAATATTATTTTTAATATAATCAGTATTATGCTTAACAAATGAATTCTAGAAAACGAGTTAATTACTTAGAGATATTTTGTCTCGTTTTATTTTGCAACATTGAAAATAATACCTACATGTACATTATGTATGTACTGAATTTTTTATTTAATTTTGAATTTAACAGAAAGAAAAGGGCAGTTTTTTGACTAAACAAGAAACTGAGACAATTTGTTTGACAACACAAGAAACTAGCTCATGATTGTTCAGTTCTAAACACAAAATAACCTAACTTAACACTTGAACATACACATATCGCCTTGAATAATTATCCCCTAGCACTAACAAATAATAGTGCGAAACATAACTTGGATACTTGCTTAACAAATGAATTCTAGAAAATAACAACTTACTACTTAGAGATATTTTGTCTCTTTTTATATGGCAACATTGAGAATATTGTAAAGATAAAACGAGTCTATTCGCGCATAACAATTATCAAAACATTATTTTGACTAACCTCGACGTTTTGACCAAGTTACATTGGCCGTGGTCACGAGGGGACTGATCCTGGGGGACTGGGGGGAAACGTCGAGGTTAGTCAAAATAATGTTTTGATAATTTTTGTGCGCGAATAGACTCGTTTTATCTTTACAATACTATCAATGTTGCCATATAAAAAGAGACAAAATATCTCTAAGTGTAAGTTGTTATTTTCTAGAATTCATTAGACCCGTTTCATCTTTACAATATGAGTTCAAGTTGCGAAAGTTTAAAAAGTGCTATAACATTGAGAATAATACCTACGTGAACATTGTTTACTGAATTTCAAAAGTCAACTGGACTAGAAAGAAACGGGCAGTTTTCTTTTGACAAAACAAGAAACTAACTTATGTTTGCTCAATTCAAAACACAAAATAACTCTAGGTACACATAGCGCCTTGAATAAGTATTCCCAAGCACATCTAATGATAGAAATAATAGTACTAAACCTAACTTGAATTGTACTTAGCATGTCTACATAACTTATCTTAATGACTAATTATTAAAATTGGCCAATGCCACCTCTTTAGTACTTATGTTATGAACACTAAATGACATAATATTTTTAGTTTAATCTTGGAAGTTAAGTGAACCCTTTACTTGACCTTGCTAAGTTAATATTATGGTTATTCACTCTAACTTGGGTTATGACTTATGTTACTGTTATATACTCTATGGTTAATCCAGATTTGCCAAGGTTGGTATAATGACAGCTTCTGTAGTGTAGTGGTTGAGCTGGTCGGCTCATGACCCGGAGGTGGCAGGTTCGATTCCCGCGGCAGGTCTAGTATTTGTGTACAGAACATAAGCGAAAATACTTGTTCTGTGTGGGTGTTGTGGGACCAAGGTTGTAGTTCTTGGGTAGATGCAGGGTACCCTAGTCAGGGTCCAGGATGTATGTAATCGTTGGGCGTTATTATTATTATTATAATGTGATTTAACTAAATATTAATAAATGTGTGTTGTTTTTAGTTTTAGATGTGGCTTTTGTACTATTATTTATGCCGTGGTGTGGCTTAAATGTAAAATGGCTGAATATTTCGCACACATTGCTATTATGAATGTTCATTTTGCGGTTCTTGGGAGAAAAATCTATGACAACACAGGAGGTGAAACCATAGCGCACAACTAGGCAACTATTAACACGTACATATTATTTCACAGTAATATTATTTAATAAACATTACGAAAAATCATTAAGTATTACAAGCAGGAAAATCCAAACCGAGTTAGAGAAGAGGTTAGGAACGTTAAAATTGTTGGTAACAATACGCACATTTCCTTACCTACACTACAATTACAAATGATCCGCATAATCAAAACAAGCCAAAAAGGTAGATAAAAAAAACACCGCGAAAACACCACACGTAAACTCGTCCAGTGTGTCACAGCCCGTACACGAAAAAAAAACATTTCGCCTGTAATCGCTAGGAGCGTTCCGCGTCGATGTGTGCGTGTGTCCGTGTGACCCACTTACGAACGACGTTCGGGAGACTTCGTACGTTTCCGGCGTTCGGAACATGTGTCTGCCGCCATGTTGATTATTGACTGCACTACCCATTAAACGAAGACCTACCCCATGTTAGCAATTGCTAAGATGATGCTTAGAACTGAGGGCTCGAGAGAATTTGGACGTTTGGATTACGTAAAATCTGTCCGCTGTTTACAAAATTCGTTTTATCTCTTCATTGTGGCAGTGATAAGCTGTTTACTTCCGAACTTGTGCTCTGGAAATGCTGTTAGATACTGAAATATACCTGTGACCTTAAAGGATATATAATAAGGCACCTAGAAATAAACATTATCCTCTGTGTATGAGCCTAAATATTTATTGCAAATAGGTTAGTTTTAGCACTTTTACTAGTCAAAATCATATTAGATATTTACAATTTAAATAAATAATAATTTGACTTGGAATTTCTGTGTATTATCTACCTATTTTTTAAGTTGTAATCTACATAAGAACCTCGTAGTAAGTAGGTACCTAATGTTTTACGTTCTAAAAAAATGCATTTTCCAGATTTTCTGTAGAAATTCCCATACTTTAATTACATTTTTCATTGCGTTTATTTACACATTAGTTAATATATAAAATGAAACTAATAAAATACGCAATTACTATTTATTGGAAATTTTGAAGACTCTACATAATGCTCTACATGGCTTTTTCGACTCTAGATACTTTTAGGTTTAGGTGTATAAATTTCCGATATTCATATTTACAGAAAGGAATATTAGAAAATCTTTGCGGAAAATTTTATTTTCAAATCCGTGAATAGGAACGAACGATCTTTTTAATGAGAAATTTGGATATAATTTTGGAAAAAAAGTTTATTCGAGATTAAAATGGTTTAGAATCCTGTTTTCATTGTTTTATTTCTTCGCTTCCGCGCTTCTATCAAACCGAATACAACAAATTTGTTGTTTTTTCCCTTTTTGTTGTATTATTTATTCATATTATGATTTTTTACAATATTAAGCTTTATTACAAACATATTACATTTACAATTAAAATAATCAGGAAATGAACTTTAGAAAGAAAGGGAAAAATAACATGTTACATAAACGTTACAACGAAACACAAACGTTACTTATACCAATTAAAATATTCGTTATTAGCTATTGCATAACGTTATAACTGCCGACGTGTGAAAAGCTCGAGCGTTTCCGATCACTTCCTGTATTGATTTTTAGAGATCCGTTGTTTATAAAAGTATCTTTCGAGTGTATATAAAATAGTAATAGATAAAAAAGTATCAGCACAGTCTAGTAATAATATTACTCAACTGTGAGATCAGATTATAAAGTCTCAATTGCCCAGTAATTTCACTAGCTACAATGCCCTTCAAACCGGAACACAGTAATGCTTGCACTACTGCTTGGCGACAGAATAACTGGCAAAGCGGTGGTACCTACCTAGACGAACTTTGCAACAAAGTCCTACCACCTAGGTATCCTTTAAGTGAGTATTAGAATTTAAAAAAAAATAGTAGTACAAAATGACTGGGCCGATAGTTCAGTTAGTAGCAACCCTGCCTTCTCTACTGTAGGTTGTGGGTTCGATTAATTTTTTTTTTAGTTCAAACTTGTCTAGCATTTGGCCACGCTCTCACCTAATGGGAAGTGACGATGCGATCGAAGATGTAGCATATTAGCCAATTAAAACCCAGGAGAAACATTTGAAACATGAATATGGATTCCTAATGACAATTAGTTATTAAGGTCTTACGCGCAAAATTATATTTTTAATTATTATTAAAATAAATTATATATAAATAAATAAATTATATATATTATATTATAAATTAACTCTCTTTTTTCGTGAGAATTGTCTGGTGTAAGTGCCTATTTGTAAAAATATAATGTTGTGTGATGAACACAATAATAATAATATAATAATTAATGTTACTATTAATTAATTAATTATTATTATTTGTGTGAAGAACACAATGTCATGTGTCTGGGTGTTATATTGTATTCTTTTACAAACAAAAAGTATATAAGTATTGTAACAGTTATCTGGTTCCCATAGTACAAGCTTTGCTTAGTTTGGGGCTAGATGGTGTCAAACGTTTACAAATATTTCTATTTTTTTTTTATTGTAAGGAATGTCGCGACGAGCTAACAGTTCGCCTGATGTTAAGCGACTCGGCTGCCCATATCAGTTGCAGTGTCACTCGGAACTCTAAAGTACAGAGTTTCGCGTGACACTGCACTGCGCACGTCATTCTGAGACATCAGCACTACTGCTTGGCAGCAGAATAACTGGCAAAGCGGTGGTACCTACCTAAACGAACTTTGTAGAAAAGTCCTACCACCTAGTAGATTATTTAGTATATTTATTTTATTAATAAAAAAGTGTTAAGTATTAAAAGATTTAAATGTTTTTAACGGGTATTTAAATAGCCTTTATTCTTTAAGATAACTAATTTAATGATACTAAAGACTACTACTAAATACTACGCACAAAGCTACACTACCTCGCGTTGACGTCTACAGTCCAAATGCCTCAGCCCACTACCAATAGGCAGCGCACCCAATACCATGCTGCCAAAAAAAACTCCCCATTTTACCATGACAGCGCCACACGCCATATTTTTTCACCCCACGAACCAATATTCCCCTATTTCCTACGGAACCCCTGTTTCAGAAATGGTATCACACATGCAATCGCACTTACACATGGACACATTTTTGGTGACTTTCACCATTCAATGGAAAGTTACGCACACAATGACAACTTTATGTCACACGTTGTAATTCTTTTTTATAATATTCGTGCGAAAATTTTAAATATCTATGAATACTCTTAATTAAGTTTTTGATGGCACCGCAGATTGTATTTTATACTGAAGACCCCACAGTTTCACGCACGTGTTTCATACCGTTTTTACATGTATTTTAATAATAATAAATATTAAATTTAGATTTAAGATTCTAATCAATAAGTGAATAATAATGTAACTTGACATATATCTGCGTGAAATATCATCAACTTGATTTAATTATCAATAACTTGGCACTGGCTAAATACACCAAAGTGTTGAGCCAAAACATAAAAAAATGTCACCATCTTGACAATTACAGTTGTCAAGATGGCGATTGTCATTTTACATACCAAAATAAAAATACAAATTTTTTACTTAATTTTATTTTACGTAATGTTGATAATGCAATGGAGATCTATGTGAACCAACTTCAGCTTCCTTTCGCCTCGCATTCATCAGCTTACTCCCCAAGTCAAGCGTGCGTACTATGCTAAATATTACAGAATTACGATCAGTCGTGAATTCATCACTCAAAACGAGATTTCATTCCCAAAATGAACAAATAGTTAATGTACTCTCTACTTGAGCATCAATCGACGACTGAGCTTCTGTAATATGGTCTTAAGTCTCATTTAGTGGTTATTAAAATAATAATAAAAAATTTAAAGAGAAATCTTTAAATTTCAACTTTTTTTTTGATGTTTTGGCTCCACACTTTTGTGTATTTAGTCAGTGTCAAGTAATTAATAATTTATCAAGTTAATGATATTTCCCGCAAATATGTGTCAAGTCACAGTCGAAGTCATCAAGTCAAGTCATAGTCTATTCAAAGTTATACTCCTAGTAAAGTGGTGGCAACTTTACTTGAAGCTTCTATGGAGTTTTGGAAACAACACGAAAAGAAACGTTTCACCATCGTTATACCAATTTGCCACACTTACGCCTGTAATCCAGCACTTAATGAATAGAATGCCATCAATTTTATACACTAACACTGAAAATAACACAAGTTTTGGAAAATAATACAATGCAGTGACGCAATCTTTTTCGCGTTCCCGCCAAAAAACCAAAATTTGAACTTAATAGTACGTGCCTGTATAATTTTTTTTAAACTAAGGTAAAGGTACAACTAAGAAATACTACAATAATTGACGACATCATCTTAATATATATAAATCTCGTGTCACAATGTTTGTCCTCAATGGACTCCTAAACCACTTAACCGATTATAATAAAATTCGCACACCATGTGCAGTTCGATCCAACTTGAGAGATAGGATAGTTTATATCTCAATCTATAATAGATATATATTAAATACCCGTGCGAAGCCGGGGCGGGCCGCTAGTAATCTACTATTCCACTCTACTACTAATTCGGGACTACGTATACGCTACGTAGCTTACGTAGCTGGTCTACGACGCCGTACGCGCCATATCGTTTGCGTTTTATTTTTTTATGTTGTCTTTAATACGGTAAAGGTTCAAATTCCGCTGGTTTCTAAAAATTTTTATTAATTATATTATAACAATGAATAACGCCCAACGATCACATACATAGATCCTGGACCCTAACTAGGATTCCCTGTGTTTAAGGACCCAGGAACTACGAGGACCCACAACACCCAGACACAGAATAAGTATTTAAGGCCTATGTTCAACAGTGGTCATCTATAGGCTGATAATGAGTTTGAATGGAGAGAGAGAGAGATAGAAAGAGGAGAAAGGATTTCTTCGGGAGCAAAGAAATCCTCTCCTCTTTCTATCTAAAAAATGTAAATGTAAAACTAAAAGGCGTAACATAATAAACTCAAGTATTTTCACCTTTATCTTATCTGTGACGCATTCGCACGCAATGTAATTTCGCGAATGGTTTTTAGGGTTGCCAAATTCTTTGAGTAAAAAGTACCTAATTTTTGTTCTTTGGGTATTGTATTATTTATACATCATCATCATTATCATCATAATTAGAGAATTATTTAGAAATACCATATTTTTTAAAGATATTAAAAACCTTGGATAAGTGAATCAATCCTAATTCTTATTTTTCACACCTCGGAGGCAATATCATCCTCTAATCAATATGTTTTATAAAGTAAAAGGTAATAAAAAAACGAGTGTGCTTTAGACCACACGACTGAAGTAAAACTTCTTTCTTTAACGAGTAGCTCCATCTATCGGTTGGTGTAACTTTGTTTTTGCTTTGATTAATGTTAATGTCGCCATCTTGACAGTTGTAAATTTTCATTTTACCGGACATACCAACATAATACAAAATTGTAATAATTTTTAATTTTGTTATGCTTTCAACTTCCGTTCGCCTCGTTACGAATTTACCAGCTTACTCCCCAAGTCAAGCGTGCGTAAAGAAGTTTTACTTCAAAAACATAGTGAAGAATACAAAATTAAGGATGTAATTAATTAGTGAAAAATCATGCACATGGCAACCCTGACAAGTATAATTGCATACGAAATTCGAGAGTGCCGAAAAGTCGTGAGCAAACTTTCACCAGTTAGATAATGTACCGGTCTGCCCACTACTGTTTGGAGCGAGAGAAAGGATCGCGGGAAAAATTATAAATAGGCACTTATAAGGCAACTTACATAGCAACTAATTTATGAAAAATATTAATGCAGGCAGCTTATAAAAAGAAAAAGTTACCACCCACAGGTTAGGAAAACCAATCGTTACTCTGTTAAATCAAACTTAAAAAATAAAGAAAATTTGAAACGAATCCGAAAATGGCCGTTGTGAATTTTTTTTTCCATATACCGTGTACTTTTGAATTTTAACGTGTGATAAGGGTGGATTATTATCCGTTAAGTGTTCGTGAACGTGCACGAGTGTTGGCAAATGGTTCCAAGTTTAAAAACCATGCCATTTCGTTTTCTCTTTAAGGCTTTCTAGATTCTTCAGTAAAATATCCACCATTTTACTGTTACATTTTGACTGACAAAATAAGACTTTGACAGGTTTTTTTTGGCGGGAACGCGAAAAAGATTGCGTCACCGCATTGTATTATTTTCAAAAACTTGTGTTATTTTCAGTGTTAGTGCATAAAATTAGTGGCATTCTATTCTTTAAGTGCTGGATTACAGGCGTGAGTGTGGGAAAATGGTATAATGATGGTGAAACGTTTCTTTTCGTGTTGTTTCCAAAACTCCATAGAAGCTTCAAGTAAAGTTGCCACCACTTTACTAGGAGTATGACTTTGACTAGACTATGACTTGACTATGACGACTTGATGACTTCGACTGTGACTTGACACATATTTGTGTGAAATATCATTGACTTGATAAATTATCAATTACTTGACACTGGCTAAATACACGGCGGTGTGGAGCCAAAACATTAAAAAAAAAAAAAAAAAAAATTTGACATGACATAACCGTACAAAATTCCTCACTTGACATTGGCAGAATTATCGCTTAAAAGCGATAGAAAGCCATTAAACGAAGAAGAAGAATAAAAAATAATAGACTTTAATGCGCGGGAAAATTTGAAAATATTTTTTTTTATGTTAAGGCATAAAATGTTTTGACTAGACTAGTTAGTGGCTTATGCGGCAATGTTGCCAGTGTCTTGTAAACTAAAATAGACCATAAAATATTTTTGTTGAAATATATTTATTAACATATTTAGGAGATTTAAAATATATAAAAATACTCAATTACAGCTTCCTTCCTTCAAGTTAATTATCAAAAACAATGATTATAAAGATAAAAATCATACATCGCCATAAAGTATGATTAGTTTGGTATAATTTTGCAGGTAAGGCCTTCGCCTCTTTTTCGCAACACGCAATTAATTTTATTTGTCTTTATATTTATTTGCAGCTAAAAATAAATTATATACTTAAAGCAAAGGGTATACAAACCAGTTTAATCATGTTTTTATATAAATAACGCCCAACGATCACATACATAGATCCCGGACCCTAACTAGGATTCCCTGTGTCTAGGGACCCAGGAACTACGAGGACTCCGGATGGGAATCGAACCCACAACTCAGAAGGCAGAGCCACTACCAACTGAGCTATAAGTCAGAATTATGGATTACATGATAAAGACTTAAATTTACAGCTCTACATACTCTTCATTGCCAAAGACTTTTTGAAAGCCTCTGTGGTGTGGTGGTTGAGCA
Organism: Ennomos fuscantarius; assembly: GCA_905220475.3. NCBI lineage: Eukaryota > Metazoa > Arthropoda > Insecta > Lepidoptera > Geometridae > Ennomos > Ennomos fuscantarius. The sequence continues at coordinate 4,954,173 of HG992050.1, read as the reverse complement.
GGTCGGCTCATAACCCGGAGGCGGTGGGTTCGATTCTCACGACAGGACAAGTATTTGTGAAAAAAAAAAGCCTCAATACTTGTTCTGAGTCTGGGTGTTGTGGGTCCATGGGATAGTTCCTGGGTTACTAGACACAGGGAATCATGGTTAGGGTCCAGGATCTATGTATGTGATCGTTGGGCGTTATTATTATTATTATTACGACGTTAGCAGAATGGGCAACATTTCAAGATTTATCATCCATTGTGGTATGGTGGTTGAGCAGGTCGGCTCATAGCCCAGGTTCAATTCCCGCGGCAGTACAAATATTTGTACATAGAAAGCTTAATAATTGTTCTATGTCTGTACAGAACTAGTACAGAAGATTCACTTCGCGTAGTCACTTAAATAAATATCAACTCTTGTGACAACGCAATAAAGTATAGTTCAGCTCGCACAGCGCTACAAGCCTTTCCTAAATAGCTGCCTCTCTTTCTGTTGCTATAGCGCTGCTCTTCTGTCGCATTACGCATAATGGACTGACCCGATAAGTTGGGCTGGTCCCATGTACTTGTGGCTTCGTGTCTAAAGCGCTAGGTTGGCTGGCTGGCTAGGTTACCTAGTACATGTGACGTAATATTCGCGTGCGCAGCGCTAGCCTTGGAGACTAGCATCCATAATGAGTACCAAACGCAGGCTTTAAATGGAGAATCGGTTGCCATTCTGCCGCTCCTTAAACGATTTACTTGGTCGATGTCAAACTTAGACCAGATGCTAGCCAGACAATCTAGTCTCAAATTAACTAGTCTTAGGGGTCATTTTTCAATAGCTGGATAGGCGAAATTCCTTTTTTATTTTCAGTGATTGTTTGCATCATATTTTAATCTCAGAAGTGCCATCTGTATGCGAAATTTCATCCAATTCTGTTGAGCCGTGATTTCACGTGAAAGCCTCAACTAACAGATATTGTTTCACTTTTAAACCAACTTTAAAAAGAAGTTCTGAATTCAGTTGTATTTTTGAAGTAAAACTTTTTTACGTACGCTTGACTTGAGAGAGTATGCTGGTGAATGCGTAACGACGCGAACGGTAGTGGAAAGTCGTTGAAAACGCAGATCTCCAGTGTCAACATAACAAAGTTAAAAATGATTACAATTTTGTACTATGTTGGTGTGTCCGGTAATATGTCAATTTACAACTGTCAAGATGGCGACATTAACATTAAACAAAGCAAAAACAAAGTTATACCGGCCGATATACTCACACTTGTTTTATTAAATGTTTGTTTGTTTGTACTCCGTCATTTTCATCGCACCGTTAACCGATTTCGGAAACTCTTGTTTTAGTTAATAATTTTGGTAAAATAACTGGAAAAATATGGTAAAATAATAATAATAACGCTTAACTAGGATTCCCTGTAACTCAGGACTTCCACAACACCAAGACACATAACTAGTACCTATTTGCCCTTTTTCTGTGCACAAATACTTATGAAGCGATGACCTTTTTTTATGTTAATGAATGATGTGACGAGCTAGTCGTTCACCTGATGCTAAGCGACACGGTCGCCCATAACAGAACAGTGTCACTCAGAACTCTAAAATATAAAGTTTCGCGCGACACTGCCCTGCGCACATCATCCTGAGACATCAACACAGTCTGGTATTAAGATTACGCGACTGTGAGATCAGATCATAAAGTCTCAATTGCCCAGTAATTTCACTAGCTTCAATGCCCTTCAAACCGGAATACAGTAGTGCTTGCGCAATACTGCTTTGCGGCAGAATAACTGGCGAAGCGGTGGTGGACCTACCTAGACGAACTTTGCAGAAAAGTCCTACCACCTAATAGACCTCCGTGTTTTGTGACATTACTCAGTTAAATTGCAATATTTGCAATGCTGATAAGTATACCGTAAGGAAATGTGTAGTTTCAAGGACTTGAAAAGTTCTAACAAAACTTTCTACACACAGACCGCTGTTATTTTCCGTGTTGCAATATTATGACTATGTCCATGTAGAACTGGTGGTTTATCTGTGGCCGTGTTCAAGGGAAAGCTATGACGAATAGGAATTTTTATTAGAGGTAAATGAGCGGACGATACATTGAAGGTAAGCAAGTGGTCTTTTGAAGTAATACTTCTTTACGCTCGCTTGGCTTGGGGAGTAAGCTGGCGAAGCAAACGGAAGTTGAAAGTTGTTGGTTAAGGTTGATCTCCATTGTCAACATAACAAAGTTAAAAATCTGTATTATTATGTTGGTGTTGTGCTAAAATGACAATTTACAATTGTCAAGATGGCAACATTAACATTAAACAAAGCAATTACAAAGTTATACCGGCCGATAGATGGAGCTAAAGAAGTTTTACTGCATTTGTGTGGTCTAAAGCACACTCGTTTTTTTATGTTAACGAAAGACATGACGAGCTGCTCGTTCGCCTGATGTTAAGAGACACGGCTGCCCATATCAATTGCAGTGTCACTCGGAACTCTAAAGTATACAATTTCACGTGACACTGCACTGCGCAAGTCATCCTCAGACATCAGCACAATCTAGTAATAAGATTTAGACTGTGAGAGTAGTCTGATTTGCCCAGTGATTTCACTAGCTTCAATGCACTTTAAACCGGAACACAGTAGTGCTTGCACACTACTGCTTGGCGGCAGAATAACTGGCAAAACGGTGGTACCTAGACGACCTTTCCAGAAAATTTCTACTACTTAGTGTAATCGGGAAATAATATGTTTGGAAATGTAGGTCCGTATTACAAAATGATGCTCAGTCATCGATCGGTGCTCAAGCAGAGATTTCATTCATAAAGTGATTAGTTATGAATTAGTGAATGAAATCTCTGCTTGAGCTCCGATCGATGACTGAGCATCGTTCTGTAATACGGACCGTAGTACTTAGGTGAAACCCTATATCTTCCCGCGGATACCGGGATAGCCACTAGGTGGTAGGACCTTGTTGCAAAGTTCGTCTAGGTAGGTACCACCGCTTTGCCAGTTATTCTGCCGCCAAGCAGTAGTGTGCAAGCAATACTGTGTTCTGGTTTGAAGGGCACTGTAGCTAGTGAAATTACTGGCCAAATGAGACTTTATGATCTGATCTCACAGTTAGTAATCTTATTACTAGATTGTGCTGATGTCTCTGGATAACGTGCTCAGTGCAGTGTCACGCGAACCTCTATACTTTAGAGTTCCGAGTGACACTGCAGCTGACATGGGCAGCTGTGTCGTTTAACATCAGGCGAACGGCTAGGTAGTCACGTCATACATTAGCATAAAAAAAAAAAACTATTTAAGGAAATATCTATCGCATGTATAGCTGCCAAATGTTAGTCCTAGGAGGGCAATGAACCCACAACCTATAGTTCGGAAGGTAGAGATACTACCAACTGAGCTATCAGTCTAGTCAAACATTATAACATGCTCAATATGCCACCTACTAACCGTTTCGTATAGTGACGTAACCTTTCAGATAGTAAGTGTAAGCGCCAACAAAACCCTGCGCTTGCGCAACGAAGGGCCTAGCAATGTGTGCGGTGAATTTAAATGCTTGGCTGATAACGTAGCATGTTACATTGAGTTTGATTCTCGTCTACTCTAAGTTTAACAGCTCCTAAATTCGCAATTATTCCTCTGTGACATACTCAAATCATTGTAGTTTGTGTCATAGATAAGTGCGAACTTAGGACCTGTGAAAGTTAGACGGGCAAAAAAGTACATCAGTGTAACAACACCAACCGCAATTTTGGGTCTTTAATTCGTGTCCGTCCTAAGGTAGCCTGAAAAAATCGCTTAATTCGATAAGGCCCTTTGGTCTTACATTCTTTGTAAGTTTTTTTAAGGTGCGTTGTTATGTATTAGTTGTTGTTCAATAAAGTATTATTGTATTGTATTGTATTGTATTGTATTGTGTTGTATTGTATTGTATGGCAAAGCGGTGGTACCTACTTAGACGAACTTTGCAACAAAGTCCTACCACCTAGTAAAACCACCAAACTAGGAAAAGCTTGTACTATGGAAACCTGATATAATACTTAAATACTTTTTGTTTGTAAATCCATACATAGAATACAATATAACACCCAAACATAGAACAAAATATTGATGTTCAAAACACAAATGTTTGTCTTGGGTGGGAATCGAACACACAGCCTACAGTTCGCAAGGCAGAGCTATCAGGCCAGTTTAAAATAATTTACCGCCAAAATCCGATACATTAGCCATCTACACGATCTCTTCGAACTGACGCAGAAGAGATTCGCCGCCGTAGCCATCTTCATTATATGAAAACTATTATCTTGGTAGAGTCTAGTTGAAGGTTATTTATATAGAAAAATAATATTTTCCTAATATTCTAATCATTTAATTCTGGTGCTTTAACCCAGTGTCATTTTCTCACATCATTAATCCATTTATAACCTGTATCACTAAAATAAAAACTAATAATGAAATGAAAACTAATAAAAACCCGCCAAATTCGAAACACAAATTTCGAAATTCGCGATAGGACGCGCTGTGCGTTGTCTCAATTAACTGTCAATTTAAACAAATATCAACCGTAAATGGGAAAGGCTAGGGTTGTTTTTAGTTTGTATACCGCGAAGGCGTATAGCCAACTCAAAAGTGTGTCACTGAGTTGAATGCTCACGCAAGGCCGAGCTATCTGTGAGCGCGCGCGCAAAACCGCTTATGTGCGCGCGTTCATCAAATCTGCAGCTATAATATTATTTTTTTGCTTTTCTAATTCATTTTTTATATTAATTATCATTTATCAATTAAAATACACGGTGTAACTAATAAGTTACAGTTAATAACAGTGTAAAAGTTTAGGAATTTCATGTAATAGCGTAGGAAAAGGTCAACCTATCTATAACAGCGCGCGCAAAAACACCGAAGTGCTTGAAGTTTTGTCAAATCGTCAACTCAAGAGTTGCAGTTCGCTAAACGTTTGTATACGCAGTGAGGGGCAAACAGGTTGACCTCTGGAGAAGCACCAACGTGACTTCATAGAGTAACTCCCGTATCCTACTATTCAAATATCTCTTGGATGAATCTTTCTGTCAGTCTTTGACAGCTAATGGCTAAATTAAACTGAGAAAATCGTCGTTGAAAAGAATCCAAAAATGGCGGTTGTGAATTTTGTTTTTTTTTTTCCAAAACCCGTGTTTTTTTTTCAATTCAATTTATTTGCTTAATCATGGGTACATATGAGAATGATAACAATAATTTGTCTCTAAAAATGAATCGAAATGAATCGAAATGGCGTGCAAAAAAATATTTACACGAAATACACACAGAAAACTAAAATTAAAATTTCTATTTCTATCTTAAACACTTACAGCCTTACTAACTTAAACAGACACAGCCTTATTGATAAACACGAACTAGCTTTAGATTAGTTACACCATCTTTTGTCTCTTTCGATCCAGCTAAATATTCCAGTAGCAAAAAAGGACAAAAGCTGAAGTAACTAATCCGAGACTAATACCCGTTTATTAATAAGGCTGTTACAGTCTTATGTCAAATAAAATAGAAATTAATTAACCAATCATAATTAATTATCCCCAGAATTGTACAAATTGAAATTACTGTTGTATGTAAACGTAAATATTCATCAATTGTATAATAAATAGCCTTTTATCACTAAAAAATTAAACAGTTTACTTTTAAATCTCAATACACTCCCCGAATTCAATATTGGCTTTAGTAAATATTTTTTAATTTTAACGTGTGTAAAGTGTGGACTATTATCCGTTAAGTGTTCGTGGACGTGCACGAGTGTTGGCAAATGGTTCCAAGTTTTAAAACCATGCCTTTTCGTTTTCTCTTCAAGGCTTTCTAGAGCCTTCAGTAAAATATCCACCATTTTACTGTAGCATTTTGACTGACAAAAAATGACTTTGACATGACATAACCGTACAAAAACTCCTTGCTTGACATTGGCAGAATTATCGCTTAAAAGTGATAGAAAGCCATTAAACTAAGAAGAAGAAACTGAGGAAATGGTTTTCCCAGTTACACCATTATGCAGAAAGTGTAGAGTTTTGGCGGGAAAACGAAAATGATCGCGTCACCGCATTATATTATTTTCCAAAACTTGTGTTATTTTCAGTGTTAGTGCATAAAATTGGTGGCATTTTATTTGTTAAGTGCTGGACTACAGGCATGAGTGTGGGAAAGTGGTATAATGATGGTAAAACGTTTCTTTTCATTTTGTTTCCAAAGCTCCATAGAAACTTCTGGTAAAGTTGCCACCACTTTACTAAGAGTATGACTTGACTAGACTAGACTATGACTTGACTTGGTTGACTTGGACTGTGACTTGACTTGACATATATATTAATGAACTCAAGAAATTACCAATTGACACTAGCTAAATACACAATAGTGTGGAGCCAAACAAAAACAAACAAAAAAGTGTAAAATAAAGGAGACAGCAATAAAAATCTCTGCCTTTTTCGGTTCTTTGCTTGGTGCGTTCAGTACAAAAATTTTTCGGTAATCACTTTAGATTCTACGTCATAATTTCTAATTTATAAACTAGATAAAATCGATACACAGAAACAAAAAAGTAATAGAATACAAACACTGGTATCTAGTGACAAAGTCCACGCTTAGACACTAAATCACTGGGATCGTATCGCTTTTAATAGGACCTAGGTCATTGATAACAACCTAACTAATGTGTAGGTACTAAAATTGGAAGCTGATAAAATTTCAACGGTTTGAAATGGTAGAAGATAATTGAAGGGTTGAGAATAAAAAGGATTTAACTGTCAAATTGATAGTTTTGAGAAGACTTTAAACTTCAACGGCGTCGTTTTAATGTAGAGTGCTTATAAGGTAATAGAAAAGGTTTATGTAAGTTTCAGTTGCTTGAAAATGTATTAATTCCATTTTAAAATACAAAATATAGTATGAATTTTTACAATTACTGTAAACATATAATAAATATAATGTTTATATGCTAAGCGAACTGTATTCCTGTGATAGATAAGCCGTTTTTAGACTTAAAATCTCGAGATTTAAGCTTAATTTCGGCATTTTTATAATGTATTATTGTAGATAATTTCACGCTGAATCCAACGATAGCCATAAGTCATTTTGTGAAAAAAATCAGTTAAACCCTTTTTGATCTCATCCGTTCAATTATTTAAAAAAAGAGTGTGCTTAGACTACACGAATGAAGTAAAACTTCTATACGAAAAACTCTCTCTCCTTCTATCTTCACTAACTTATATCTCCTTCTCAATGTCCGTTCGCCTCGCCCGATCAATTTCCGTAACGCTCTCGTCACGCATTCACCAGCTTACTCCCCAAGTCAAGCGTGCGTAAAAAAGTTTTACTTATAAAAAACAGTAAAATCGAAAACCTTTTTTTTTCATATCGGTTAAAAATTAATGCTATCTATGGAAGTGAACAGCCGAGTTTTGGCGGGAAAACGAAAAAGATCGCGTCTCCGCATTGTTTTATTTTCCAAAACTTGTGTTATTTTCAGTGTTAGTGCATAAAATTGGTGGCATTTTATTCGTTAAGTGCTGGATTACAGGCATGAGTGTGGGAAAGTGGTATAATGATGGTGAAACGTTTGTTTTCGTGTTGTTTCCAAAACTCCATAGAAGCTTCAAGTAAAGTTGCCACCACTTTACTAGGAGTATGACTTCACTAGACTAGACTATGACTTAACTTGTTGACTTGGACTGTGACTTGACACATTATATAATATTAATTAACTTGAGAAATCATCAATTATTTGACACTGGCTAAATAAACAAAAGTGTGGAGCCAAAACAAAAAAAAAGTAAACAGCCCGACATCTGGGTGGTGATCACGAAACTTGATTGCAATGCAACAGGAGAAACTTCCATACTAACTATGCATATAAACTGCGTGTTGAAACTGTCAAATCCATAGAAATTAGTGTTTCTATCGGTTGCAGTCGAGTTGGGTAATCGCCCAGCTGCTGGACAGTCAGACTTAGACAGGTAGCGAAAAATCTTAAATCGTATGATTTAAGATTTTTCGCTACCATGCTACAGCATGCTAGTGAAAAATCGTAAATCGGAAAGGTGTACCTTCGATCGTATCGTCACTTCCCATCAGGTGAGAGCGTAGTCAAATGATAGACCAGTTTCTAGTAAAAAAAAATACGAAATCATTTTTGTCTGAGCTGAACTAGAGACGCTTGGCTCACTTTAGGTCTTATATTTTTTCAATTATGTACAGTAATTCGACACCAATGCCCTATCAAGGACTTCGAATAATTATCTTTGTCATTCGAACAATGACAAGAGAAATCCAACCTTCCGATCTGTCGACACCCGCACCGATTTTACTTTTCGCAACTGCTTGGTCCGCAAGGTGACGATTTTTTTCGGTTGTTAGCTGTAACTGGGACAGTCCTTGGTCTCAGAAATCTGAATTAGCTATAGTACTAGGTGGTAGGACTTTTCTGCAAAGTTCGCCTAGGTACCACCGCTTTCCGGGGCGAGATGGTTAATCCGGGGCGAGATGGTTAATTCAGTGCGTCTCCATCTCGCCCCATCCCGGCGGCGGTCGGATCACGGGGGGGTTTTAGTGGGTTTGAGTCCCACATACCCCCTGCCACCACCCCCGTGGTGGCAGGTAAGTGCGAGGGCATTTCCCCCCCTCAAAAAAAAAAAAAAAGATACCACCGCTTTGCTTTTCTGCCGCCAAGCAGTAGTGTGCAAGCACTACTGTGTTCCAGTTTGAAGGGCACTGTGGCTAGTGAAATTACTGGGCAAATGAGACTTTATGATCTGATCTCACAGTCAAGTTGTCTTATTACCAGACTGTGCTGATCTGAGCTGTCTCAGGATGATGTGCGCAGTTTCACGCGAAACTTTATATTTTGGAGTTCCGAGTGAAACTGTTCTGTTATGGGCTGCCGTGTCGCTTAACATCAGGTGAACGATTAGCTCGTCGCATCATTCACTAACATAAAAAGTACTTAGGCTTTAGGAAGCTTAGGCTGTGTATTCAGGGTACCATAAATCATCATCATAATATCAACTGGAAGACAACTGCTGAAAATAGACCTCAATTAAAAGTCGAAATTACTCGAAATAACGTGTCATACTCACGTTTTCAAACTAAAGAGTTTTACTTCAAAATTAAATAGGTAAGGTTAGAGTTTTGGCGGGAAAACGAAAAAGATCGCGTCACCGCATTGTATTATTTTCCAAAACTGGTTTTATTTTCAGTGTTAGTGCATAAAATTGGTGGCGTTTTATTCGTTAATTGTTGGATTACAGGCATGAGTGTGGGAAAGTGGTATAATGATAGCGAAACGTTTCTTTTCGTGTTGTTTCGAAAACTCCATAGAAGCTTCTGGTAAAATTACCACCATTTTACTAGGAGTATGACTTAGCTTGATGACTTGGACTGTGCTTATCTTGACTTTTGACTAACTTGAGAAATTATCAAATACTTGACACTGGCTAAATACACAAAAGTGTGGAGCTAAAAAAAATAGTTAAGGTGCTTATTTCAAATGTAGATAATATACCTAACATCAACTCAGGAGTTTTGGCGGGAAAGCGAAAAAGATTGCGTCACCGCATTGTATTATTTTCAAAACTTGTGTTATTTTCAGTGTTAGTGCATAAAATTGATGGCATTTTATTCGGTAATTGCTGGATTACAAGCATAAGTGTGGGAAAGTGGTATAATGATGGTGAAACGTTTCTTTTCGTGTCGTTTCCAAAACTCCATAGAAGCTTCTGGTAAAATTTCCACCATTTTACTAGGAGTATGACTTGACTAGATTATGACTTGGACTGTGACTTGACTTGACTTTTGACTAACTTGAGAAATTATCGATACTTGACACTGGCTAAATACACAAAAGTGTGGAGACAAAAAAAAACTGAAGTAGTTATTTCAAATGTAGATAATATACCTAACATCAACTCATGCACACACACATACAAGCTATGCGGCCCAGCTAATATTATCATATCAGCGAGTACAGTATACTAAATACTATTAGTACCTGAGAGCATGTTCTACGCACGCGCATAAAGTTAATGCATGATTGCGATTACGCGAATTTGATACTTGACGACTTGCAAACGATACACGAGTTAATTCAATATTTTTCAAGAGTTTTAAAAGTGCCTTTTCTATGGTAGTTATGGAAGAAGAGGATATGTTGATTTGAGCTTACGTAGCAGAAAAGGGAGGAGTGGGACTCGAACCCACTAAAACCCCCCGTGAGCCCGTGAGCGAGAAGAGGTCGCGACTGCAGTCCAGCCAACTCGCGCCCCCCCCCCCCCCCCCCCCCCCCCCGCGCGCCCCCCCCCCCCACCCAACAGATTTGAGAACCATAATTAACTAAAGCTAACTAACAAAATGATCCTTATTACCTACAATTTTGTTTTTCTCAAATAATTAATTATCGTTTCGTTTTATTAGTTGGAGTAAATAAATATATTTCAAATACAATTACAATCAAATGAATACTGGTCAAAAATGTTAAAGTAACGCTAAAGGTAATCTTTTTATGTTAAGTAAATGTTGAAACCGACCTCTTGTGGTTTCCCGCCCGGTGACGCTGTAAAGGTCGTTAGAGACCAACATCATTAGCCCGTTAAAAACATCTTGTAGTTTGACAACAGATATTTATCAAGCAGAAATATTGTCATTAACTGCATCTCTGACCTTTGCACCTGCATTTTGAATGAAGGAGCCTATTACATAATTCACAGTCATAATAAATTATTTTCAGCGAATATCTTGAATACAATGGGTGCCATCATAAACGATAGTGTTGCGTGTAGCTATGGGCGTTGGACGCGTTTATGCTAGAGATGAGGTAGTGATTTAGCCGGATAGTGAAAATAAAATTATATGTTTTATTGTTAACTAGTTGCGCCCCACGGTTTCACCCGCGGATAAAAAGTATTTAAATTATTTTCATCCCACAGGAAAATTTAAATTTTCAGGGATTAAATGTAGCCTATATGTTAATCTTGTATATAAGCTATCTTGGTACCGTTTGAGCGTGAAGGAGTAACAAACACACATACAAACTTTCGCCTTTATAATATTAGTGTGATAAAAAGTATTTTATAATACTTAAGAATGAACTGTGTAGATATTCTAAAGAATCGAAGAGTATGGCATTAGCTAGATTGTCACATGTACTTTCCTTAGGGTCCACTCTTGCAGTAAACGTAGTCTTCTCGATCCTCTTATCCTGGTAAAGGTCCAAGCCGTGGCTCGCAAGGGTGCCTTTGAGCTAGTTACTTCCCACTTTTGACAGTTGGGCGCCTTAAGCGCCTGCTTCCAAGCGACGGCAGCGTCCTTCACGTTGCAATCTGAATCTTTGAATCACTGGTAACCACATATTATTGAGCGGGATTTCAGATTGTAATTAATTAATTCAATGTTATAGTAGATAAAAACATCTGTTATCAGGCATGCAGCAAAGTGATAATGCAGTAGACGATGGGGAATCAAAAGTGCAACAAAATCTAAAGTGTTTCCCTTTAAAAATGAATCAAAGCGATTGGCCTGATAGCTCAGTTGGTAGTAGCCTCTGCCTTCTGAACTATGGACTGTGGGTTCAATTCCCACCCAGGACAAACATTTGTAAGATAAAAATAGGTGTTTGTTCTGTGTCTATGTGTTATATTGTAATCTATATATTTACAAATAATAAAAGTATCTAAGTATTGTATCGCTTATCTGGTTCCTATAGTACAAGCTTTGCTTAGTTTGGGGCTAGCGCACTTTAGTGTTTAGTTAGTTTTTTTATTTATTTATTTTTTTTTTACTTTTACACTTACACACACTTTACACACTTCACACTACACACATACACCAATTTCACTAGCGCTTTATATTATTCCAAAAAAAATGCAATCTGCTTCCTTCCTTCGGTTTACTGAGATTGCAAAAGTGCTAAAATTAGCCTACTTGCAATAAATCTTTTGACTTTGACTTTGACTTTAGAAAACGACTCGCGTTTCTAGTTTTATAAAGTTGTATATATATAAGTATACAAGTTAAGAACTGCAAGTAGTTACATAGTGATTAGTACTAAAACAGGCGGATAATATCAAATGCGTCTCTATTTAATACTCATTAAATTTGCGAAGGTGGCACAAGTACCAAGATCGGTTGTGCCGCACGCACAGCCACTATATGGGTCTTGGCCAAGTAACTTTTTCTCGCACACTTTAGTACTAAGCGCGACATACGGCCATGTATGTTATCCTGGTACCCTAATGTTGTATGTATATAATTGTATAACTTTGTCCGTCAGGTGGGCGACCCGTTTAATATTAGAATGTCTGTACTTTTCTTCTAATATGTATTTGACTGGCCCGATAGCTCAGTTGGTAGTGACCCTGCCTTCTGAACTGCGGGTTGTGGGTTCGATTCCCGCCCAGGACAAACATTTGTGTGATGAACATCGATGTTTGTTCTGTGTCTGGGTGTTATATTGTATTCTATGTATGTATTTACAAACAAAATTATCTAAGTATTGTATCAGTTATCTGGTTCCCATAGTACAAGCTTTGCTTAGTTTGTGGCTAGGTGGCGTTGTGTGAGATGTCCACACATATTATTATATTATATTATTATATTATTCTATGTATGTATTTACATAGAATTGTTTGATTAAGTTCCCTTTTTATTGTTTTATGTAAAAACTTTATATTGTTTAACATAATTAAAAAGTTTATTTACAAACAAAAAGAGTATTGTATCAGTTATCTGGTTTGCATAGCACAAGCTTTGCTTAGTTTGGGGGCTAGGTGGCGTTATGTAAGATGTCCACACATATTATTATTATTATTATTCTAATATATTCATGTACTTTGAAAAAATTGCTGGTTTAGTTAAGCTTTATTTATTTAGCATGCAAAATTATAGGGCCCTGAAAATGTAAAGTATCTAGATGCGCCCCGCATTCGCCCACTAACTACCCGTTTTCCCGAGATAACTGGTTTTTTTTTATGTAAGGCTCGTATTACAGAACGACACTCAGTCGTGAATCTCTTCTCAAGACGAGATTTCATTCACAAAACGATGAAATCGTGAATTAAATCCCTACTTGAGTATCAATCGACGACTGAGCATGGTTCTGTAACACGTACCTTAATGGATGATATGAAGAGCTAGTCTTTCGCCTGATGTTATGCGACACGACTGCCCATATCAGTTGCAGTGTCACTCGGAACTCTAAAGTATAGCATGACTGCACTGAGACATCGGCACAGTCTAGTAATAAGATTACTTGATTACTTATTAAGTCATATAGTCTCATTAGCCCAGTAATGTCACTAGCTACAGTGCCCTTCAAACCGGAACACAGCAGTGCTTGCGCACTACTGCTTACCGTCAGAATAACTAGCAAAGCGGTGGTATCTACCAAGACGAATTTTGCAAAAAGTTCTACCACCTACTAAAACTTACCAACAACTTTTGCGGGATATAAAATATCCTATCTTGATCTCTGTGGTAATAGCAAGCTGTGTGAAAAATTTCATTCAATTCGGTTCAGCAGTTTAGGCGTGTTCAAACCGATAACTTTTCACTATTTTATAAGTAGGGATCAAGAGGATATTTTTGAGGATACAACTCTTTTTAAAACGTTCGATATTTATTAACCAGCCCGATACCTTAGTGGTAATAATCCTGCCTTCTGAGCTATAGGTTGTGGGTATTTTTTTTTACTTGTGTGTTCGATTCCCACCCAGAACAAAATTTTGTGTGATGAAATTTTGTTTGATTGATGTTTGTTCTGGTCTGGGTTTTGTATTGTATTCTATGTATATACTTAGAAGCAAATAGTATCTAAGTATGCATCAGTTATCTGATTCCCATAGTACAAGCTTTGCTTGGTTTGGGCTAGATTGCTCTGTGTGAAATGTCCACAAATATAATAATAGGTCTTTACCTATGAAATTGCCGTATTGGAGTACAGACTTTTTCAAACAAAAAAAAGTTTTGATTGGCTATGAATTCTAAATTCAAATTAATTTTGTTTTAAAAATATGACATTCTATTTACAATATGAGTCTTTTGTTTATTGATTAGCGTTGTATTTTCATTAAATTTCAACATTTTTCCTCATAATGGATACTTTGAAATTTCGTGTAATTATGGAATATGAGTTCCGTCGTGGCACCAACGCGGCACAAACGACACGTAACATCAACGACGTTTACGGAGAGAACTGTACAAACGAACGTACAACCCGTTATTGGTTTGCTCGGTTCCGTTCTGGGAATTTTGACTTGAAAAATGAACCTCGTGGTCGTCCGGAAACTTTGGTCAACAATGATGAATTAAAGGCGATTGTGGAAGCTGATGAATCTCAATCTACAGCTGAGCTGGCAGCAGCTTTTGATGTTAGCATCAAAACAATATTGGTCCATTTGCGACAGATTGGCAAGATGAAGAAGCTTGATAGATGGGTGCCCCACGAACTTAACGATCGCCAGCGCAACGTACGCGTCGAGACTTGCCTTGCGCTGCTTAATAGGCACAGAAATGAAAGAATTTTGAACCGAATTGTTACGTGTGACGAAAAATGGATTCTTTTTGACAATCAAAAGCGCTCAGCAAGTTGGTTAGATCCTGGTTCGGTACCAAAGCAATGTGCAAAACGAAAAATGACCCCTAGAAAGGTGATGGTCACAGTTTGGTGGTCTAGTGATGGTGTGATTCATCATAGCTTTTTACAAAACGGCGAGAGCATTACTGCAGATGTGTACATTGAAGAACTGACCACAATGATGGCGAAACTCGCACGTCTGCAACCAGCTTTGGTCAATCGGGCGTCTCCACTGCTACTTCACGACAACGCGCGACCCCATACTGCACAACAGACCGTCTCTAAGCTGCATGAGTTGGGTTTGGAAGCTCTCCCTCATCCGCCATATTCACCAGATCTTGCGCCTACCGACTATTACTTTTTCCAAAATTTGGACAACTTTTTAGCGGGAAAAAAATTCAATTCCCGAGAGGCAGTACAAAACGCCTTTGAAGAGTTTGTTGTCTCCCGTCCTGCTGATTTTTTTCAAGAAGGGCATCCATAAACTGCCACAGCGTTGGCAAAGATGCATTGATTGCAGGGGTGATTACTTTGAATAAAAGAAATAAATAAGTTCGAAAAAAAAAAACTTTAACTTTTTTCAAATAAAACGGCAATTTCATAGGTAAAAACCTAATATTTATTATTATTCATTTTTCAAATCGGTGTTAGTTTCAGAGCCTATTCAATACAAACAAACAAATAATCGAATCTTTCCTCATTAATAATAATAATAATATGTGTGGACATCTCACACAACGCCATCTAGCCCCAAACTAAGCAAAGCTTGTACTATGGGAACCAGATAACTGATACAATACTTAGATACTTTTTGTTTGTAAATACATACATAGAAAACAATATAACACCCAGACACAGAACAAACATCGATGTTCATCACACAAATGTTTGTCCTGGGTGGGAATCGAACCCACAACCCGCAGTTCAGAAGGCAGGGTCACTACCGACTGAGCTATCGGGCCAGTCATTATAATGTTAGTATAGATAATCAATTTAGTATACAGATAAGTTATGTATTACACCGCTTCTAAACAGAAGTTGTGAAGAGACTCAAGGCTATGGATAAGGTTAACAACTTATCGGTAGAGCCAAAGACCGGACTCGGTAGCGTATATAATACGCTACTGACCCACCATACCAAAAGAAGCTTATGTCCAGCACTGGAATAATACCAGCTGATGCTTTTTTTATGTTAACGAATGACGTGACGAGCTAACAGTTCGCCTGATGTTAAGCGATACGGCCCATATCAGCACTGCGCACGTCATCCTGAGATTAGGTCATAAAGTCTCATTTGCCCAGTAATTTCACTAGCTACAGTGAACAAACCGAAACTTACGCACTTGCTTGGCGGCAGAATAACTGGCAAAGCGGTACCTAGATGAACTTTGCAGAAAAGTCCCACCACCTAGTAAATTTAATTTACGATTACAAGTAATAGTAACAATAATAATGCCACATACGTAGATCCTGGACCCTAACTAGGATTCCCTGTGTCTAGGGACCCAGGAACTACGAGGACCATGGTCCCACAACACCCACACTCAGAACAAGTATTTGCGCTTTTATTTATTTTTTATTTTTTTTATGTTAAGGAATGACGTGACGAGCTAGCTGTTCGCCTGATGTTAAACGACACGGCTGCCCATATCAGCTGCAGTGTCACTCGGAACTCTAAAGTATAGAGGTTCGCGTGACACTGCACTGCGCACGTCATCCAGAGACATCAGCACAATCTAGTAATAAGATTACTAAACTGTGAGATCAGATCATAAAGTCTCATTTGCCCAGTAATTTCACTAGCTACAGTGCCCTTCAAACCGGAACACAGCAGTGCTTGCGCACTACTGCTTGGCGACAGAATAACTGGCAAAGCGGTGGTACCTACCTAGACGAACTTTGCAGTAAAGTCCTACCACCTAGTAGACACACATTGAACATTATGTAACTAAAGTATAATCAAGCTAAATATTTTTTCGTATCAAATTTGTATGAATAATGTACAGATGTAACGCCTTTCCCTATTCAAAATGCAGTAAACAATAATTAAATTCATTATGCAAAACAAAGTTTGGACGGTTATGAGCGGAGCAATTACATAATTGGAGTCGAGTACACTCTTACGACTTATGAACGTCTATCTACCACTTAAGTGTAATTAGTCTTAGTACTATGAATGAGTCTATAAATGATATGATACTAAAGTATATGACTGGCCCGATAGCTCAGTTAGTAGTAACCCTGCCTTCTGAACTGTAATTTGTGGGTTCGATTCCCACCCAGAACAAACATTTGTGTGATGAACACCGATGTTTGTTCTGTCTGGGTGTTATATTGTATTCTATGTATGTATTTAGAAACAGAGTATGTAAGTATTGTATCAGTTATCTGGTTCCCATAGTACAAGCTTTGCTTAGTTTGGGACTAGATGGCTCAGTGTGAAATTTGTTCTAATTATTATTGTTATTATTATATTAATGCAGAAAATAAACTCTTCAAAGTCAGCGGGTTCGATTCCCGCGCCAGGTATTTGTGCACAGAAAACTGCACTTTTTCTGAGTCTGGGTGTTGTGGGACCATGGCCCTCGTGGTTCCTGGGTCCCTAGACACAGGGGTTCCTAGTTATGGTCCCGGATCTATGTAATCGAAAAAAACATTTTCTATTCTAGTCTTGAGTTCTAGTATTAAACCTCTTCATCTAATTCCTAATAATTATGGCTTCACACATACATTACATAAGACAAATAAGCCGTACATATTTTTTAAATTTTTAATCTTTGTTTTTTTTTCTTTAAGGAATGACGCGACGAGCTAACCGTTTGCCTGATGTTAAGCGACACCGCTGCCCATATCAGTTGCAGTGTCAATCAGAACTGTAATGTATACATTTCGCGAAACACTGCACTGACATCAGCATAATCTAGTAATAAGATTACTAGATTGTGAGATCAGGTCATAAAGTCTCATTTGCCCAGTAATGTAGCTACAAGGGCCTTCAAACCGGAACACAGCAGTGCTTGCGCAGTGCAGCAGTGTTTGGCGGCAGAATAACTGGCAAAGCGGTCGTAAAAATAAGTTCCTAAATACCTAAACGAACAAACAAAACAACAGAAAAGTCCTACAACCGAAAAAAATAAATAATATAAAATTTTAAATATTAATGGGCAATTGAGACTTTATGATCTGATCTCACAGTCGAGTAATTTTATTACCAGACTGTGCTGATGTCTCAGGATGATGTGCGCAGTGCAGTGTCGCGCGAAACTTTATATTTTGGAGTTTCGAGTGACAGTGTTCTGTTATGGGCGGCCGTGTCGCTTAACATCAGGTGAACAACTAGCTCGTCACATCATTCACTAACATAAAAAAAAATGTGCTAATTATTACCTTATACAATAAATCTAATAATAACTTCACCAATGCCTGCTAAAAACGTAATTTCGCTTATACATGTTATTATTTGGCAATACCTAGAATAATAATAGGTCTTTACCTATGAAATTGCCGTATTGCAGTACAGATTTTTCAAACAAAAAAAAATTTTGATTGGCTATGAATTCTAAATTCAAATTAATTTTGTTTTAAAAATATGACATTCTATTTACAATATAAATCTTTTGTTTATTGATTAGCGTTGTATTTTCATTACATTTCAACATTTTTCCTCATAATGGATACTTTGAAATTTCGTGTAATTATGGAATATGAGTTCCGTCGTGGCACCAACGCGGCACAAACGACACGTAACATCTACGACGTTTACGGAGAGAACTGTACAAACGAACGTACAACCCGTTATTGGTTTGCTCGGTTCCGTTCTGGGAATTTTGACTTGAAAAATGAACCTCGTGGTCGTCCGGAAACTTTGGTCAACAATGATGAATTAAAGGCGATTGTGGAAGCTGATGAATCTCAATCTACAGCTGAGCTGGCAGCAGCTTTTGATGTTAGCATCAAAACAATATTGGTCCATTTGCGACAGATTGGCAAGATAAAAAATCTTGATAGATGGGTGCCCCACGAACTTAACGATCGCCAGCGCAACGTACGCGTCGAGACTTGCCTTGCGCTGCTTAACAGGCACAGAAATAAAGGAATTTTGAACCGAATTGTTACGTGCGACGAAAAATGGATTCTTTTTGACAATCGAAAGCGCTCAGCAAGTTGGTTAGATCCTGGTTCGGTACCAAAGCAATGTGCAAAACGAAAAATGACCCCTAGAAAGGTGATGGTCACAGTTTGGTGGTCTAGTGCTGGTGTGATTCATCATAGCTTTTTACAAAACGGCGAGAGCATTACTGCAGATGTGTACATTGAAGAACTGACCACAATGATGGCGAAACTCGCACGTCTGCAACCAGCTTTGGTCAATCGGTCGTCTCCACTGCTACTTCACGACAACGCGCGACCCCATACTGCACAACAGACCGTCTCTAAGCTGCATGAGTTGGGTTTGGAAGCTCTCCCTCATCCGCCATACTCACCAGATCTTGCGCCTACCGACTATTACTTTTTCCAAAATTTGGACAACTTTTTAGCGGGAAAAAAATTCAATTCCCGAGAGGCAGTACAAAACGCCTTTGAAGAGTTTGTTGTCTCCCGTCCTGCTGATTTTTTCAAGAAGGGCATCCATAAAATGCCACAGAGTTGGCAAAGATGCATTGATTGCAGGGGTGATTACTTTGAATAAAAGAAATAAATAAGTTCGAAAAAAAAATACTTTAACTTTTTTCAAACAAAACGGCAATTTCATAGGTAAAGACCTAATATTAGGTGCGAGTTTCGCCATCATAGTGGTCAGTTCTTCAATGTACACATCTGCAGTAATGCTCTCGCCGTTTTGTTAAAAGGCTATGATGAATCACACCAGCACTAGACCACCAAACTGTGACCATCACCTTTGTAGGGGTCATTTTTCATTTTGCACATTGCTTTGGTACCGAACCAGGATCTAACCAACTTGCTGAGCGCTTCCGATTGTCAAAAGAATCCATTTTTCGTCGCACGTAACAATTCGGTTCAAAATTCCTTTATTTCTGTGCCTGTTAAGCAGCGCAAGGCAAGTCTCGACGCGTACGTTGCGCTGGCGATCGTTAAGTTCGTTGGGCACCCATCTATCAAGCTTTTTTATCTTGCCAATCTGTCGCAAATGGACCAATATTTTTTTGATGCTAACATCAAAAGCTGCTGCCAGCTCAGCTGTAGATTGGGATTCATCAGCTTCCACAATCGCCTTTAATTCATCATTGTTGACCAAAGTTTCCGGACGACCACGAGGTTCATTTTTCAAGTCAAAATTCCCAGAACGGAACCGAGCTAACCAATAACGGGTTGTACGTTCGTTTGTACAGTTCTCTCCGTAAACGTCGTTGATGTTACGTGTCGTTTGTGCCGCGTTGGTGCCACGACGGAACTCATATTCCATAATTACACGAAATTTCAAAGTATCCATTATGAGGAAAAATGTTGAAATGTAATGAAAATACAACGCTAATCAATAAACAAAAGACTTATATTGTAAATAGAATGTCATATTTTTAAAACAAAATTAATTTGAATTTAGAATTCATAGCCAATCAAAACTTTTTTTTGTCTGAAAAAGTCTGTACTGCAATACGGCAATTTCATAGGTAAAGACCTATTATTTATATATTAGGTCTTTACCTATGAAATTGCCGTTTTGTTTGAAAAAAGTTAAAGTATTTTTTTTTCGAACTTATTTATTTCTTTTATTCAAAGTAATCACCCCTGCAATCAATGCATCTTTGCCAACGCTGTGGCAGTTTATGGATGCCCTTCTTGAAAAAATCAGCAGGTCGGGAGACAACAAACTCTTCAAAGGCATTTTGTACTGCCTATCGGGAATTGAATTTTTTTCCCGCTAAAAAGTTGTCCAAATTTTGGAAAAAGTATTAGTCGGTAGGCGCAAGATCTGGTGAGTATGGCGGATGAGGGAGAGCTTCCAAACCCAACTAATGCAGCTTAGAGACGGTCTGTTGTGCAGTATGGGGTCGCGCGTTGTCGTGAAGTAGCAGTGGAGACGACTGATTGACCAAAGCTGGTTGCAGACGTGCGAGTTTCGCCATCATTGTGGTCAGTTCTTCAATGTACACATCTGCAGTATTGCTCTCGCCGTTTTGTAAAAAGCTATGATGAATCACACCAGCACTAGACCACCAAACTGTGACCATCACCTTTCTAGGGGTCATTTTTCGTTTTGCTCATTGCTTTGGTACCGAAGCAGGATCTAACCAACTTGCTGAGCGCTTTCGATTGTCAAAAAGAATCCATTTTTCGTCGCACGTAACAATTCGGTTCAAAATTCCTTCATTTCTGTGCCTGTTAAGCAGCGCAAGGCAAGTCTCGACGCGTACGTTGCGCTGGCGATCGTTAAGTTCGTGGGGCACCCATCTATCAAGCTTTTTTATCTTGCCAATCTGTCGCAAATGGACCAATATTGTTTTGATGCTAACATCAAAAGCTGCTGCCAGCTCAGCTGTAGATTGAGATTCATCAGCTTCCACAATCGCCTTTAATTCATCATTGTTGACCACAGTTTCCGGACGACCACGAGGTTCATTTTTCAAGTCAAAATTCTCAGAACGGAACCGAGCAAACCAATAACGGGTTGTACGTTCGTTTGTACAGTTCTCTCCGTAAACGTCGTTGATGTTACGTGTCGTTTGTGCCGCGTTGGTGCCACGACGGAACTCATATTCCATAATTACACGAAATTTCAAAGTATCCGTTATGAGGAAAAATGTTGAAATGTAATGAAAATACAACGCTAATCAATAAACAAAAGACTTATATTGTAAATAGAATGTCATATTTTTAAAACAAAATTAATTTGAATTTAGAATTCATAGCCAATCAAAACTTTTTTTGTTTGAAAATGTCTGTACTGCAATACGGCAATTTCATAGGTAAAGACCTATTATAATATTAATAACATACCTGTATTTTTGCCGATCAAGCAAAAAGTATCAGATTACATCAGTCGTGCTTTTTCTTGTCCATTTTATTTTTAATCATCGATTTAGGTTTTGATGTAGTTTGCTCGGTTAATCATTTATTATTATGAATAACTAGTTATGCCCCGCGGTTTCAACCACAGATAAAAAGTATTAAGTAATAATAATTTAACGCCCAACGATCAAATACACCTGGACCATAACTAGGATTATATAAATTTTTTTCTTTTTTTTTTTAAACTGCATTTCCACAGACACCTGGGTCCGTGGTTTTTGTTAGATAATTTTTATGATGAATTAAGCCTATTATTAACATGAACTTATATATAATACAGGAAGGATAATACAGCCAATAACAAAAAGATACATAAACATAAGCATTTAAGTTCATATTTCTAATTTTTTTTTTTAATTGTGCGTACACCACCGAGCAAACCAGCTTCCGCAAGCAGCACCCGTTCACGAGCTTAACGCATGTATTATATAATTATATAATATTTATATATTATTACTAGCTATTATTTATTAATTTTTTGACATTTTTATTTTTAATAATAATAGTAACTATTGTTATTCTGATTATTTAAATGATCATAATTTTTAAATTGACATGCACTTTATAATATTTTTTTTTTATGTTCATCTATGTTTGTATGTAGGTATCTATATAATCTTTATACATAAATATCATCAAAAATTATCCTGAACAAACAGATAGGTTCCTAGATTCACTAGGTGGTAGGACTTTACTGCAAAGTTCGTCTAGGTAGGTACCACCGCTTTGCCAGTTATTCTACCGCCAAGCAGTAGTGCGCAAGCACTGCTGTGTTCCGGTTTGAAGGGCACTGTAGCTAGTGAAATTACTGGGCAAATGAGACTTTATGATCTGATCTCACAGTTTAGTAATCTTATTACTAGATTGTGCTGATGTCTCTGGATGACGTGCGCAGTGCAGTGTCACGCGAACCTCTATACTTTAGAGTTCCGAGTGACACTGCAGCTGATATGGGCAGCCGTGTCGTATAACATCAGGCGAACGGCTAGCTCGTCACGTCATTCCTTAACATAAAAAAAAAGATAGACAGACGTAGTTTTCTATTATGTATAGTAATATTCAGTTTACGAGCAATGACTCTTTATTTGATGATGCGCTAACAATTTCTAGATTTTCTAGTTCCAGGAACTGATTCCAAAGTCAACATTTTATATGAAAATGCTTATGGTTACAATGATGTTCGTTAAGGAAGGCCTAATATTAAATGTAAATAAGTAATTATTGGAGTTTTGGCGGGAAAGCGAAAAAGATTGCGTCACCGCATTGTATTATTTTCCTAAACTTGTGTTATTTTCAGTGTTAGTGCATAAAATTGGTGGCATTCTATTCGTTAAGTGCTGGATTACAGGCGTGAGTGTGGGAAAATGGTATAATGATGGTGAAACGTTTCTTTTCGTGTTGTTGTGTTAAAATTATTTTGTTCTGTTCTTGTTCCGAGTCAGGGTGTTGTGGGACCATGGTCCTCGTAGTTCCTGGGTCCCTAGACACAGGGAATCCTAGTCCAGGATCTATGTACGTGATCATTGAGCGTTATTATTATTATTATATTTGTATTAATTTTTGGACATTGGTAACTGGATTCTTATTTTGATAATTTTCTGGTAAGTTGGCTTAATTATTCACACGCAAAACAAACATATGACTTCCTTTTTCGATATTAAAAATTAAAACATAAACCTAATCAAACAAAAAAAAACGATCAAATCAGAATAAAATAAGAAAGGAGATTCGATACAACAATACTGGCTACATATTATTCAATCCTGTAAATGACAGATGTTCTTTTCAAATATCGAATAACCCCAAACTCAAAAGTCTGGGAAAGAAAACGCGAATCGCAAGACCGCAGGCAAAAAATTGTATTCGCAGATGCAAAAAGGTGAATAATTTAAAAATCTCGTTCTCTTTATAACTGGCTGAATAGTTGGACATGGCCTGGCCAATTCACATACGAGTAAAACAGTAAATCAAACTGGTTCCATACACAAGTTACGCAAGCCACTTATTAAAAAGGAACCAGATTTAGCTGTACTTTCTTGCTTAAGATATGCTCAAAATGTCCTTTATTATATTTTCGTTGGTCGAAAACGTGAAAGTACGTTCGAAATGTCAATTAAAAAAAGAGCGGTGGCGTCACCTGTAATCACCGGTTGCGATTTAAAAAGTTTTCTTTCCATTTTTGAATTTCACCGTTTTCGTATTGGGGTTTTTGGCCTTTACACAGTTTTATGCATATGGACCAAACAGTTATGAAACATTTATTTTTTTCAATTTCTAAGTGCGCATTGTGTAAACTTTTATTAATAAGCCGATAACAAAATAATAAAACTGAAATTCAAAAATCAAATTTTGAAAATCCTGAAATTTAGTTTCAGTTTTTAGCATTTTCGTGGTTTTTAATAACATATAAAGATTTCATTCTTTTTTTGACACGCCTTTATTTATTTATTTATCTCATTCTTAGTTCATAATATGATCAGATTGAATTACAAATAATTTTTTTATTCATCTTTGAATTGTATTTATTACGCGAGTTGTATATTATCATTATTTTTCCCTTTTTAAACGAATGATGTGACGAGCTAGTCATTCTCCTGGAGTTAAGTGTCATGACCACCCTTAACAGATCTCAGTGTACTCCGAACCATTTCAAAAATTAAGGATATAAACTTCTTGTTTGAAAGATACTAAAGTTTCAAAAAATTTAACAAGAAACATATAACCCTAAATTAAAGTTTCACTAGCTACAATGCCGGAACATAGTTGTGTTTGCACACTACTGCTTGGCGGCAGAATAACTGGCAAAGCGGTGGCGGTGCTTAGACAAATTTTGCAGAAAAGTCCTACCATCTATACAGCCTCTAGGGTGTGGTGGTAGAGCAGGTCGGCTCATAATCCGCAAGCGGCGGGTTCGACTCCCGCGGCAGGACAAGTATTTGGGAACAAAAAAGCGCAAAATAAATATTTTTTCTGAGTCTGGGTGTTGTGAGACCATGATCCTCGTAGTTCCTGAGTTCCTATATACAGATGATCCTAGTTAGAGTCCAGGATCTATGTATGTGATCGTTGGGCGCTATTATTATTAATTATGATCTAACTAAAATTAGAAAAGATTTATAATACCTTTACGGTTTAAATTGGAAACTAAAATAATAAACAAAAAAAATCTTCTTAACCGGATTATAATTGGTCGCTTTCAACTTTCAATTACATAATATTGTAATCATGTATGTATGAATGCACCGGAAAATATCTTTTGGACTTTCTACACTAGAATTTTTTATGGTTTCGTTCACGCAATTCGTTTTTCGGAAATCGATTAAATGCGAAATGCGAATATGCGAATTGTGATCACGCACCAGGGTTAGAAAAGTTGTTGTGTAAGCTTTCTCTAATGTTGCGTAATTATAAAATTATGTTCATAAAAAGGTTCATTATTTTTAAAGCCACTACTTTACAATGTTATATCTTAACACATGCTACTCAGAGCCCAGTGAGATCATGGTAATGCTGTATTTGTATTTAGGTAAAGGCATTGACAAATAAATCAAACATGTCCAATTGTCCATGTAGATGTGAAAATACCATAATTAATTATTATCTAAATACATATAACTCAGAGGTGACTGATTGACTGACATAGTGATCTATCAACGCACAGCCCAAACCACTGGACGGATCGGGCTGAAATTTGGCATGCAGGTAGATGTTATGACGTAGGCATCCGCTAAGAAAGGATTTTTCGAAATTCCACCCTTAAGAGGGTGAAATGGATAGTTGAATTATTTTCCCATAGGCCACGCAGCGGGCGAAGCTGCGGGCAGAAGCTCGTTTATCTATAATAATAAAGAACTAATAATAAAGAACTGAATGTTACAACCGTTTTTTGTCGATGATTTTTTTTTTACTTTTACATTATGTTATGTTTAATGATGTTTATTGATGGAACTGTGATTTTTTTTGCATTATTCTAATAAATCACTTTTTTACACACGATACGTCACGTTATTTTAATTTTAGTCAAATTTTGGTACATATTAAATTTTTTGTTGCAGTTTTCAGGGTTTCAATTTTTTTATTCGTAATCATAATAAGCATAAATTCAACTGTGTTATATATTTAAAACTAAATCAATATTATACGAACAAAACTTTAGTCAAAATCAATTTTCCCTAGATTGATTAAAAAAAAACAAATTTTCAACTAAGTTATTAGGTGTTTATATTTAATTATAATAATATATAAGTATTATAATTATATCATAAATTAAATTTAATAACTTATGCATTATGTGCAACCACATGCGACCCATTTAAAGTGTCATATTTAAGATTATTAATTAAGTATTATTATAGCACGATATCTTTACAAATTAACGTATTCGGGGCAAACTAAAAGAAAAGTATAAAAGCTTGTCTACGCATGATAAAGGTGAATGAAAAATAGGGTACTTTCTAATTTATCTAAAAATCATTAATAAAATCGCAAAAAATCAAAACATTTTTTTTAGTAATATAAAAAGCTTCACTGTTGTATTCGTTTCTTATTTTAGAATAATGAAGGTTCAACGGAAAATATAGTTTTTATTTTCCATTGGCATGGGTAGGCGTGGTTTTTTCCAACCATAATACTTCATCTCCATATTCCGTACAAATTCAGTAATATTTGTGTACGCAGTCTTATTTAGTAAAACAAAAAAAATTAAGTACAAAACAACTTATTTAATTTTTATTATCTGACATCCAAAAAGGAGGAGGTTCTATGTTCGTCCTATGTTTTTTTTTGTGTGTATGTTCATTGATATTTTTTAATAATCTTTAATTTTTTTAAATTATAATTTATATTTATAAAGTGCTATGACAAGCAACATTAT
Source organism: Ennomos fuscantarius (assembly GCA_905220475.3). Taxonomy (NCBI): domain Eukaryota; kingdom Metazoa; phylum Arthropoda; class Insecta; order Lepidoptera; family Geometridae; genus Ennomos; species Ennomos fuscantarius. Next base: position 4,927,691 of record HG992050.1, on the reverse strand, counting down.
TGAGAGTGAGACTGAGTAAGTACGAAAAATTAAAAAGAGGTGTAAGAAAAGTTTTTTTCAATGTTTATAGTGCAATCATAGACAAAAATGAATATTGGATAAGAGTCCTTTGTACAAGGTCTGATTAATTCAATTTTTTAAAAAGAAAAATTACGTATTTCTAATGTAGAAAAAAAAATTAACTAAACCGACACGCCATTAATTATTGTTCCTAGAAAAAGAACACTAATTAGTCTTTTAAAACATTATACTTCGCCCTTAGTGTAACTATTTAGTTATAGCAGGTAAATTAAAAAAAAAAAAAACTTGTTTAGTAATATCGTCTGCGTATCGTTATCAACAGATTAATTTTTAATGTAAAGTAATTTTTTTACTTTACAATAAAATTTAATTTGTTAATTAAGTTTGCCCCAAACACGCATTCTATCCGGTTATTAACTGGAAATTACCTTTAATGCTCCCACCTGAGGTGTGTGGCTGCTGGCCCTGCTGCACATTACTCTGCGCCTCCAGCTTTGTGCTGACCGAGTTCCACATATCAAACATATTCAGCATGTTGCCCCAACGGCACTGGACCACTTACACAGATTCACCTCTCCATAAGTCACTACACAATCTTATCCAATCCACCTACACAAACTCCTCCAATCCACCTACACAAACTCCTCCACTTGCGTATAACTTACACAATTATCTCCATCGACTTACACAGTGTCACTTCCAGTCACTTACACAATCTTCTCCATCGCTCGGTTGATCCAATTGTACACTGTAAGTCTGAAAGTCAATTGATCGTCCGTCGTAATTGTAGAAAAAGTTGCTTAAGGCTATTCACTGATCCCCGGATTATAATTTGTAATATTTGTTTATAATATTGCGTTTTATAAATATTTTCTATATAAACTTTCTCAAATTTTCAACTAATGTAAATACGCTATAATTTTTTTTTATAATTTATAATTTAACTACATTTATTCGGATTTAAATATCAGTCTAAAATTTCGTTCGTAAGGTTTGGGTTTACTTGAGATTCAAACGTGATTATAACGACTATATTTGGTGATTATTCCTTTATTAAATACTATTATTTGTGATTATAATGTGTATGTTTTTATAAACTGTGTATTTTATAACTCGGAGAAAAATTTATTATATTGTAACGGTCTCATACGAAATGGTTTGCGATAGTGATGTGGTATTGTATATGTATATACGTTCCGCAAAATCGTTTTTTCCTCTTCATAGTTTTTTTAATCGCAGTACACTCTTGCTACCGGCCAGTATTACACGCGCACTGTTTTTACTGACACGTTAAACATTTTATCGAATTTGGAACGTCAATTTGAAAATTGTATAGTTTTTCAGTTGTGTTTTTTGCGCGGTCCCGCATGCACTGAAGTGCAGTTGCAATGGGTTTAAGCTCTCATTGGTGGGGGCGGAAGTACTGGCAGCTACTGCGCATGCCTGCAATCGATCCCGCTCCAGTGAGGTATCCTAAAACACTACTTTTCTTCATGCTAGACTATGCCTGTGGGTATGTATGCCTGCCTATTATGTCATTCACTCGGATACTTTGATGTCTATAGGAATGTTGTGGCAGCCCTTTTGTTGACCGTTCCATTATTGAACGGCCTGCCTCATTTGTTTTATTTATAACTATGTTAATAAGCGAGTTATTACTGACTGGTCCGATAGCTCAGTTGGTAGTAGCCCTGCCTTCTGAACTATGGGTTGTGGGTTCGATTCCCGCCCAGTACACACATTTGTGTGATAGATAATCCAAAATTAAATTCACATATTGTGACTAAGGTGATTAATTCTACTAGGTGGTAGGACTTTGTTGCAAAGTTCGTCTAGGTAGGTACCACCGCTTTGCCAGTTATTATGCCGCCAAGCAGTAGTGTGCAAGCACTGCTGTGTTCCGGTTTGAAGGGCACTGTAGCTAGTGAAATTACTGGGCAAATGAGACTTTATGATCTGATCTCACAGTTTAGTAATCTTCTTACTAGATTGTGCTGATGTCTCTGGATGACGTGCGCAGTACAATGTCACGCGAAACTCTATACTTTAGAGTTCCGAGTGACACTGCAGCTCATTCCTTAGCATAAAAAGAAAGGAAAAAAAAACCTAATAGAAAGTTCTGAAGCAACAAATATATAAATAAAATAAATATTTGAAAAACTGTTGAACTGTTTTTTGAATTCGATTAAAAATATGGAAAAAACGTAGTCATAATTTTTAATTCTAATGATGATGATGATGGTGATTAAGCTTCTGATATCGATTTACCTACCTGTATTTTGACATCAGCAATCTATTCCATTTCCGCAAATGAGATCCACGCCTTGTGTGAGAGAGAGAAAGCACTGTCAAGCTAACAGACAGAGCGAGAGAGAGAACAATAAAAAATTAACAAGCAAAATTTTTAATTACTCTATGCTCGTTTAAAAATGAAAAGGATTAATGTTTATATTAAACCTCTTACTCCACCATTCATTTACGACATTGAGGCACCTGCGGCTACACTCACAAATTTCCCATTTTCCAACGGAAACTCAATTTTCCGTGATAAAAAGTATCCTATGTTTTTCCAGTAATTCCTGAGGGTTGATCACGGAACTTTGGTTACAATGCAACAGGACTTACATTCCTAATTTGAAAATTTCCATATTAACTATGCACATAAACTGCGTTTTGAAACTGTCAAATCCATACAAATATGTGTTTCTATTAGTTGCAATCAAGTTACGTGAGCGCCTAGCAGAAATCAGTATACAAATAAGTTTAAAAAAATATATGTAGCTTTGTTCTACACTTTATATTTAAATGATAACTATATTTCTGCACATCCACTTCTTCTTTCATTCATATTTCCACTGTTCTATATTGTACGAGCTTCTGCCCGCAGCTTCGCCCGCGGCGTGGCCTATGGGAAAATAATTCAACCACCCATTTCACCCTCTTAAGGGTGGAATTTCGAAAAATCCTTTCTTAGCGGATGCCTACGTCATAACATCTACCTGCATGCCAAATTTCAGCTTGATCCGTCCAGTGGTTTGGGCTGTGCGTTGATAGATCACTATGTCAGTCAGTCAGTCACCTTTGAGCTATATATATTTAGATAAAGCGTAGCATACTAGCATGATCATATTTCGATATTTATTAACTGGCCCGATAGCTTAGTTGCTTAGTATCCTGCCTTCTGAGCTGTAGGTTGTGGGTTCGATTCCCACCCAGGACAAACATTTGTGTGATGAACATCGATGTTCTGTGTCTGGATATTATATTGAATTCTATGTAAAAAAGTATCTAAGTATTTGGGTTGTCTGGATGAGATCGCTTTAAGCGATAAGACCGCTCATTGTGACACTTATTTTTTTTAATTTAGTGCTTGTAAAATGTTGTTGTAATGTAGTGTTTCAATAAAGAGTTTTATCTATCTATCTAAGTATTGTATCAGTTATCTGATAGACAGTCACGTAACTTTATAAACCATGGGCTTTATGGTTCGTCAGGTGTTCTATTATTGCTCTATTAAAGTACCAATGGGGAGTTTTGGCGGGAACGCGAAAAAGATTGCGTCACCGCATTGTATTATTTTCTAAAACTTGTGTTATTTTGTGTTAGTGCATAAAATTGGTGGCATTCTATTCGTTAAGTGCTGGATTACAGGCGTGAGTGTGGGAAAATGGTGTAATGATGGTGACACGTTTCTTTTCGTGTTGTTTCCAAAACTCCATAGAAGCTTCAAGTAAAGTTGCCACCACTTTACTAGGAGTATGACTTTGACTAGACTATGACTTGACTTGATGACTTCGACTGTGAATTGACACATATTTGCGTGAAATATCATGAACATGATAAATTATCTATTATAATTATTACTTGACACTGGCTAAATACACGGTGGTGTGCAGCCAAAACATAAAAAAAGTACTTTGTACTTTTGAAACTGTAGTCCTGCTGGGCGATCACGTAACTCGATTGCAACAAATAGAAACAAATTTGTATGGATTCGACAGTTTGAATACGCAGTTTATGTGCATAATTTGTATGGAAATTACTCCTGTTGCATTGCAATCAAAGTTTCGTGATGACCTATAAACGTTCATGTAAAAATACAGGTGGATCTGAGTACACATACATCAAAGGTTTTTTAAAATCTTTCAGTGCACTTTCAAACCTTTCCCTGCAAAGCTGGAATGTGGGTCATGAAGAATGGAGTATATTCCTTTTTTTTAATAAATAGGAAATGTTTTATTTAAAATTTTCGAGAACGTTATAGCAATATTTAGAAATAATTTGAAAGCGTTTATTATATTATATTAAATAATCTGTGGCGTTACCAAAGAAGTAAATTGAACGTACATCATTAAATAGATATTTCTCTGACAAATAATATTTTATTTAATGTTGTAATATCTACGTGTCAAATTACAAATCACAATGATTGGCCTAGCGCCAACCGTCTCGACTTTCACGTAGAGAAAATACTTTATTTTTCTTTTTATTGTTTATGGCTTTTAAATCACTGGCCAGTAACACAGTAGCATTAGCGTTTCTTGAAAAATGAATCAAAATTCAAATATCGAATGCGTGCGCGGCGGCGACAGTGGCATTACGCAAGATTACGTTACGAGACGCGAATGACGCGACGCACACTAACCTCCGTCACGCACACAGATGAAAGCCAGTTTTGGAGGTTGGTGTACAAGGGATAAGAGGCAGCGATAGCGGGCTGAAACGTGGCATAAGCGCGGGCGTGTGCAGGTACCAGTTAGCTACGATTTATGTTTATTAGTGTAAGGGTCAACGCTCTTTTTAACACTAAAGTAATGTATAAACAAACATCACAGATTTTTTTAATGTTACGAAATGACATGACAAGCTAGTCACTCGCCTGATGTTAAGGAACACGACTGCCCATATCAGTTGCAGTGACACTAGAAAGTCTTAAGCATAGTTTCGCGAGACACTGCACTGCGCACTAGACAGACATCAGAGAGTTCTCAATTAGTTTCAAATTTGATATTCCAATATAGAAAGCTTTTCAAATTGATTATCATATTATTAAGAATTATAAGATTTTTAGCTCGTGCCGGAAGAGATAACTATTTTGTTTGATATATGCTTACTTTGACTAATCAAATTACACGATTGAATAACATAATGTCAGGTGAATTTTTAGCATAATTATCTTTTAATTTTGTGTTGTCATGTGCTCATAATGTAATGTAGTGTACGTATGACTAATTAACTGCAAAATATAAAATTGCATCTATTTATATCTCTTTATATTTATATCTCTTTTTTACCAATGCCAATTCGATCACACTGCCGTTTTATTCTGCAATGCCTTTAAAACTTATTGTGTTAATAACACAGTGAAAAAATTGCTTAATTATTTTAAAAAAATACTTAACTTTGCTTCTTTTTGGGAAGATAAAGGCGTTTTCAAGATGCCAACTCCTGCAACGCAACAAATCCCGCTCCTAAGAACGCTTTTATTTATTTATTAAGAGAACAACGGTATTAAGATAATACAGGTAAGTACTTTTTTAAATCTATTTTTCAAGGGGCTTTTAAACAAAGTGCCAGCCCCATTGTTCCCTAACTATACATACATACACTACATTTATAAAAGATAAAACCAATAAAGAAAAAGCTTATAAATAAATAATTACTTAGGCATGACTTAGGAGCTGGAGACAGAGGTGAGTACATTAAGCAGAATCACACTATCACACTAATATTATAAAGGCGAAAGTTTGTATGTGCATTTGTGTGTATGTGTGTATATTTGTTACTCCTTCACGCTCAAACGACCGAATGGATTTGGATGAAATTCGATATCAAGATAGCTTATACACTGGATTAACATATAGGCTACATTTTATACCGGAATAGTGAAACTTTCCCGTGGGATGAGCAAATAATTAAAATACTTTTTATCCACGGGTGAAATCGCGGGGCGCAACTAGTATAAAATACAACCAATAATAGGCCATGCATTTAATAAAAGAGATAGCTAGCATTTAATTTTACGCATGTCTAATATGGTATGGTTGAAAAATCAAGTAAGTAAGGCACCAAGACCCAGTAAAATGTTCAATGAGATCTTAAAAGTGTAAATAAGTAAATGTTAGTAAAAGCTAGCAGTGATAGTGTTTTAGTGCAGTTTCAGAAGTCGCTCCGCTCGTGCTTTACGCCATACGTCCAAGTGAAAGTCCCACTGCCAAAATCTCATGTGAAAGTCGGCGAGAGCTCGCTTGATCGATGCCATAATTATTATTACCTATTATACGAGATATGCTAAAAGCAAAAGCCGGATGTAAAACGATGTAAAAAATATCTAGATTTTTTTAAAAGCTATCTGAATATTTAGCTTTTGTCATAAAAGTGTCGCTATTAAATAGAGATAGCATGTTTATGTTTATTTTATTTGCATCTGCATACCACTTAAACCAACTGAAGATTGCGAATATTTGATTCGAAATTGATCATTTCATTTTGGAATTTCAACAGAATTTTGTTTTAGATCTTCGAAATGGTTGTGAGAAACTAACGACACACCATTTTAACAAAAATTACCTATAAGAGATTTTTATGTTACAGTTCTATCAGAGTATTAAACAAAAAGTGTTCAACTCAGCGCCTTTCATTTATGACTTTCTAAATTTGAATACCATTTCGTGTGCAAAATGTAGCATCGCGCCATTTTGAGCGTTTCTTTTTTTTTTATTTTTGTTAGCGTCAGTGGCCAATTTTTTAACTAATTAGGTTCAAGTTTTCAACGATTACTTTACTATGCGTTTTGTTTATGGTTTGATCAACTTTAATTTTGAAATACTTCAGTTGCTTTTTTCATGATGCGACAAAAGGAAAAAAGATATTGCAAAAAATTGAAATGCTTTTTTTTTAAATTCTAACAACAATCGTATAAAGAGCAAAAAAGATAAAATAAAGGAGGAACTATACATACGTACCTTCATGGTAATAACTTTAAAAAAATAATATAATTCGATAGTTGAATATCATATAAATCTATACATACAAATAATAATGTAAATAAAGTCCTAGCTGACTGACTGACTGACTTATATATCAACGCACAGCCTAAACCGCTGGTCCTAGAGACTTGAAATTTGGAGGGTGTGTTCTTTGTAAAGTGTAGGTATACACTAAGAAAGGGTTTTTCGAAATACCGCCCCTAAGAGGATAAGATAGGGGGTGAATTAACTATAAAAAAATTCTTCTTCGTTTCCACGCGGGCGAAGCCGCGGGCAGAATCTAGTACACGATAGGGAGTTTGTATTAAAATTGCTTATCTTTCTGGGTTACAAAAATAACTTAGCAAATTTTATTTATTCCGAATATTAATCATAAATCTTTGATGAGAAAATACAAAAACTTAACATAATTATCAATTAGCAATATTATTAGTTTTAAGCGTGGAGATGTCTGTCTGAATGTCCTTGCGTCACGCAGAAGTTAAGCCCAAGTTAGATGCAATTGAACATGCGTTTTTACATTGATAGTTGATAATTAAGAATGAAACAACAACAAAAAATTGCATTGTTCGTATTGTTTTAAAATTCTTGCAAAGTTAAGCGTTTTGTTTCATGGGCTTGCGTTTGACCACCTGATGGTAAGTGACGATGCGGTCTTGGGTGTGACACGCTTGCCTAGAAGATACCAGCTAGGCAATCACTTAACTCGATTGCAACAGATAGAAACAGAAATTTGTTAGGGTTTGACAGTATTTTTTTTTGCTTACTGGCTCCACACTGTTATGTAATTAGCCAGTGTCAAGTAATTGATAATTTATCAATTTCACGCAGATATATGTCAAGTTACAGTTCAAGTCATCAAGTCAAGTCATAGTCTAGTCATACTCCTAGTAAAGTGATGGCCACTTTACTAGAAGCTTCTATGGAGTTTAGGAAACAACACGAAAAGAAACGTTTCATCATCATTATACCACTTTCCCAGCACTAAACGAAAAAAATGCCACCAATTATTATCCACTAACACTGAAAAGTACACAAGTTTTCGAAAATAATACCGTTTTCCCGCCAAAAACTTGATTTGACAGTTTCAATGCGCAGCTTATGTGAATAGTTCCTATGGAAATTTTCAAATTAAGAATAAAATTTCTCTTGTTGCATTGCAATCAAAGTTAAACGCCTCGGAGTTAACTCTCAATTTTTTGGTTTAGAATAGAGCATTTAGTGAATGAAAGTTTAAAAAAAAACTTGGTTATTGTCGATGGTTAAATACGAAACTATGGAGAATGGCGAAAAACATTCATACTTATTTATTTATTTTTGAGAAGACCAACAGCTTTTTCTTACATCGTAGAATCATGAATATGCATACGATATCAATTTTGAATAAAAAGACTACCTATCAATAAAAAAAATCCTTTACAATTAAAATAATCCGTTCAAAAACATGGTTCAATTTTTGAAAAAAAAATTAGTATCCCGCTTAGCTTTGATTTTGTAAAAAACTGTTTTTTTACCATCCGATAATAACGCTTTAAAATGAATTTTGGAAAGTAATTACTTGATGCTAATAAAAATATCATTTTACTTTTGTTATATGTAAATAAAAGTAATTCATTAATTCCAAACAACTAAATAAATAAATTATAATAAACGATTAAATTATTAATTACAAACGAATATTTTTTTATTACATAATTTTCTGTCTAATTTTTAAGAATGAAGTCTGTTGCTTAATAAATTGTTTATTTGTACATTATTACTATATTACATAGTATATTCTAGATGTCTCTAAAATGACAATAAAACTTAAATCTCTTTAACATTGACCTAAATTAAGAGCAAATAAAAAATTAAAAACGACAAACAATGAAAAATTATCATCTCCGAAAACAAATATTAGTAAAAAGTGCCCTTCAGGCGCCGAAAGAGAAAAATGGATATTTCCCAAGAGTTTCCTAACATCTGTCGTCTCTTTCTAACGCAAGGTCGTTTGAGTTGCCTCTCGCTCGCACGGTATGCAATACTGTAAGATCTCATGCAACTGTGGACCTTGATAAATTGCAAAGTTTCGTGATAGATAATTGGTATACGGGTAATTATTATACAGGCCTTTATACGTGTAGCTACAAAAATAAATAAAAATACATATACAATTTTCCTCAATAAAGATTTAAAATTTATAGAAAAAGATGGAATAAAAATTTTGGACCCTCCTGTCAAATACCTTAGCATTGACAAAATTTAAAAAAAAAACATGCATATGCAGTAACTTGGTATGTATAATGCCATTCAGCAATTAGCCAAAATAAGTTGTTAATTTCTTAAAATAAAACAATGATAGTGAGAGTGACTTAAAATAGACAAAATTACGACGGACGAACAATTTATGAACGCATACTTACATCCACCAAAATGCGTTTAGGACAATCCAAAAGTCAGTCACTAACACAAAGGCCCGAGCAAACCACAGTACCAAAAAGTTTCGATACAACTAAAAAGTTTACACTGGTTTGCAACGTGCGTGCGAAAAAAAATTGCAAGAAGCTCCGGCTTCCAAATTTGAAAGTTTTGGCGGGATCGTGCCGCGCGCGCGCGTTCAGCAACACAGAGTCACAAACTGAATTTTGTAAGCGCAAAGCGAGTGGTTTGGCGCTGGCGGCCTGCACGCAGGACTGTGAAGGGTACCTAACCTAAGCATTCATTTGAAGAGTTGGTATAGCTGCCGTAGGCACTGGCTGTGTGGGAACGACTACACTCGAAATATTAGGTCTTTACCTATGAAATTGCCGTTTTGTTTGAAAAAAGTTAAAGTATTTTTTTTTCGAAGTTATTTATTTCTTTTATTCTGAGTAATCACCCCTGCAATCAATGCATCTTTGCCAACGCTGTGGCAGTTTATGGATGCCCTTCTTGAAAAAATCAGCAGGACGGGAGACAACAAACTCTTCAAAGGCGTTTTGTACTGCCTCTCGGGAATTGAATTTTTTTCCCGCTAAAAAGTTGTCCAAATTTTGGAAAAAGTAATAGTCGGTAGGCGCAAGATCTGGTGAGTATGGCGGATGAGGGAGAGCTTCCAAACCCAACTCATGCAGCTTAGAGACGGTCTGTTGTGCAGTATGGGGTCGCGCGTTGTCGTGAAGTAGCAGTGGAGACGACCGATTGACCAAAACTGGTTGCAGGCGTGCGAGTTTCACCATCATTGTGGTCAGTTTTTCAATGTACACATCTGCAGTAATGCTCTCGCCGTTTTGTAAAAAGCTATGATGAATCACACCAGCACTAGACCACCAAACTGTGAACATCACCTTTCTAGGGGTCATTTTTCGTTTTGCACATTGCTTTGGTACCGAACCAGGATCTAACCAACTTGCTGAGCGCTTTCGATTGTCAAAAAGAATCCATTTTTCGTCGCACGTAACAATTCGGTTCAAAATTCCTTCATTTCTGTGCCTGTTAAGCAGCGCAACGCAAGTTTCGACGCGTACGTTGCGCTGGCGATCGTTAAGTTCGTGGGGCACCCATCTATCAAGCTTTTTTATCTTGCCAATCTGTCGCAAATGGACCAATATTGTTTTGATGCTAACATCAAAAGCTGCTGCCAGCTCAGCTGTAGATTGAGATTCATCAGCTTCCACAATCGCCTTTAATTCATCATTGTTGACCAAAGTTTCCGGACGACCACGAGGTTCATTTTTCAAGTCAAAATTCCCAGAACGGAACCGAGCAAACCAATAACGGGATGTACGTTCGTTTGTACAGTTCTCTCCGTAAACGTCGTTGATGTTACGTGTCGTCTGTGCCGCGTTGGTGCTACGACGGAACTCATATTCCATAATTACACGAAATTTCAAAGTATCCATTATGAGGAAAAATGTTGAAATTTAATGAAAATACAACGCTAATCAATAAACAAAAGACTTATATTGTAAATAGAATGTCATATTTTTAAAACAAAATTAATTTGAATTTAGAATTCATAGCCAATCAAAACTTTTTTTTGTTTGAAAAAGTCTGTACTGCAAAACGGCAATTTCATAGGTAAAGACCTATTAAAAGTAAAATTACAATACTTGCGAAAATTTTCATAAATCAGCATTGTTTTGAATTTAGAACAATAGTAAGCCATCTTTGTTAATGCTAAAATAATAATGGCACATTTCAAAATTATGCGTTTTAAAATTAAGAAATATTTTTTTTTATAGAATTTCAGACATTAATTACGAAATGACGTCGTCAAAATAATAAAAAATCAAAGAATGTACAAAAAATTACTTTACCTTTAAAAAGTAAGACACAACTTGTTATAAACTGACAGAAGCTGACCAAAATGTAGCTGATAAATCCAATTAGAACAACAAAAAATGTTTATTTAAATTACATACTAAACTATAGTATAAATATAAATTTACGTTTAAATTAAATATGAAAAAATATATTCAGCGGTTTATTTTCACGACTTGTGACGTTTATACTGTATCGAAATAAATCGCTTCGAACGAAATCGTTCAAAAATTGAACATACGTCACAGACTCTGTACATAAATTCGTTATATAGATCATAACATAACATTTTCGAACATAATATCAAGTTTAAAACAGTGTTTCCTTCAAGGTATAACATGGGTCTTTTTAAGTCAAGAGTGAATGGGCATCTCATGAGCAAGCGTGCTCCAGTATCTAAGGATAACTTCGTTACTTGCCATCAGGTGAGTTGTTGTCAAACGCATGCCCATTTTACCATAAAAAAAAAGTTGGTAGGCCCGGTATCGATGTATCGTCCATGTTTTAAATTAACCGTAAACTACAGAAAAACTTTTAAACTTTACCGGACGATAGTTTTTTTTTTTTTTTAATTTAAGGAATGACGTGAAAAGCTAGCCTTTCGCCTGATGTTAAACGACACGGCTGCCCATATTAGCTGTAGTATTACTCGGAACTCAAAAGTACAGAGTTTCGCGTGACACTGCACTGCGCACGTCATCCTGAGACATCAGCACAATCTAGTAATAAGATTACTAAACAGTGCCCTTCAAACCGGAACACAGCAGTGCTTGCGCACTACTGCTTGGCGGCAGAATAACTGGCAAAGCGGTGGTACCTACCTAGACGAACTTTGCAGTAAAGTCCTACCACCTAGATGGAGCTAAACTAAAGAAGTTTTACTTCAGTCGTGTGATTTAGAGCACACTCGTTTTTTTTCCAACCGTTCCAATTTCCAGTTGAACAATAATATCTAAAAAGATCACACAATCAAACAGCAATCATTAAAAAATAAAGCGAATCTACTCCCCTCGTTGCGTCCAGTTTTGCCGAATGGGCTTCACATGTCCTGTCAAGGGAGGACAAGACAAGGGGTAAAAATCTCTGGCGAATTAACAGCTGTTTTATTTATAAAAACAGGTTTCGTACTGTGATCAATTTGACCACTGCCTTTTTTATATTAGTGAATGATGTGACGAGCCAGTCGTTCACCTGATGTTAAGCGACACGGCCGCCCATAACACAGTCATTCGGAACTCCAAATTATAAAGTTTCGCGTGACGCCGCGCAACATCATCCTGAGACATCAGCACAGTCTGGTAATAAATAACATTACTAGACTTGTGATCAGATCATAGAGTCTCAATTGCCCAGTAATTTCACTAGCTACAGTGCCCTTCAAACCGGAACACAGTAGTGCTTGCACACTACTGTTTGACGGCGGAATAACTGGCAAAGCGGTGGTACCTACATAGACGAACTTTGCACAAAAGTCCTACCACCTAGTAAAAACTACTTTCTACTTATTTTTCTTGGTTAATAGCTATTTCGGCCAATTTCAAGTGAGGAAAAATCTGTACGGCTATGTAACCAACTCATAGGCCCGTATTACAGAACGATGCCCAGTCGTCGATCGGTGCTCAAGCAGAGACTTCACTAATTGATCACTTTCTGAATGAAATCTCTGCTTGAGCACCGATCGATGACTGAGTATCGTTCTGTAATACGGACCATAGTTTGTCAAAGTCAAAATAGCACAGCAATAAGTAATAATAAATATAATAATAATAATTTAATAAGCTACGAAAGCAACATTTTACTGAAGGCTCTAGAAAGCCTTGAAGAGAACGCGAAAAGTTTACTAGGTGGTAGCACTTCTGCAATGTTCGTCTAGGTAGGTACCATCGCTTTGCCAGTTATTCCGCCGCCAAGCAGTAGTGTGCAAGCACTACTGTGTTCCGGTTTGAAGGGCACTGTAGCTAGTGAAATTACTGGGCAAATGAGACTTTATGATCTGATCTCACAGTCGAGTAATCTTATTACCAGTCCTGTCTCAGGATGATGTGCGCAGTGCAGTGTCATGCGAAACTTTATATTTTAGAGTTCCGAGTGACACTGTTCTGTTATGGACAGCCGTGTCGCTTAACATTGGGTGAATGACTAGTTCGTCACATCATTCATTAACATAAAAAAAAAAGTTTAGTGTCCCGCACAATATCCGTTGCCCTAAAATATAGATAGTGTTTGTTATTCCATTCTCTATATTTTTGGGTGGTTTGTAAGAGTCGCTTTAAGCGATAAGACGGCTCATTGTGGCACTTAGTTTTTAAGTTTGTGATTGTCGATCGTTCCTGCAATGTGGTGTTTCAATAGAGTTTCTCTATCTATCTATCTTAATCAAATGAAATTAAATATATATTTGCTGAAACAAAGTAAATAAAAGATCTTAGCCCTCTTGTAAACAAGCTCGAAGATTCTACCCCAAAATTTGTAGACAAACCAAAGTGCTCCACAAAGATACACCGCGACCTAATTCCGTTATCACGCTGATAACGGCTTATCAGGTCCGATACATCGGTCAATGTACGATAAAAAAAATTGATACCTTTTTGAGGGAAATTCACCAACCGTCATATGTTTTTTTTTTGTTTTATTGTCTGCCTAATTATATAAAATTAAGGACATTTCACACAGTGTCATCTAGCCCCAAACTAAGCATCGCTTGTACCAGATATCTAATACAACACTTAGTGAGATAAATTTTATTTCAATAATCGTTAATACAAAACTAAACTTGACCTAAAAATCTATAATATACCTAAGAACTTAAAATGAATATGTTAATCAATCGGTATATAATATATACATATATTTATATATATAACTATTACAGTAAGTTGTCCTACAATATTAAATAAAATATATATACAAATATATATAATTAATTATATATGTATATAATATATATAATTAATTATATATATTTGTATATATATTTTAGTTAATATTGTAGGACAACTTACTGTAATAGTTATATATATAAATATATGTATTAAATAAAATATATATACAAATATATATAATTAATTATATATGTATATAATATATATAATTAATTATATATATTTGTATATATATTTTAGTTAATATTGTAGGACAACTTATTGAAATAGTTTTAGTTCATTTTGTTTTTACCTGTACACCAAAGCCCAAAATTCCAAGCTACAGATTCCTCCGATTCAAAGGTTGTCTGGAAGAGATCGCTCTAAGCGATAAGACCGCCTGTTGTACTAGTACTAGTTTATTATGTAAGTTTTTCTTTTTGTAAATTGTTTTCTTTTTTACGGTGTACAATAAAGTGTTGATCTATCTATCTATGTATCTATAAATGAAAACTAAAAATTTAAAATAAGCCGTTAATTTTTCAACACTTAGGTATATATTTGTTTGTAAAAACATACATAGAATACAATAAAGGATCCAGACACAGCCAACATCATTCGTCACACAAATGTTTGTCCTATGTGGAACCCACAACTTGCAGTTTATAAGGCAGGGTTACTACCAACTGAGCTATAGGGCTTAAATGTTGCATTTACCTAATTAATGAACCAACTAAATGAAATTGGTGAAAAACAGAAGCTGTAGAGATTTTAAAATAACATTTTACGTAACACCCAGATACTAAACCAACATTGATGTTCATCACACAAATGTTTGTCCTGGGTGGGAATCGAACCCGCAGTTCAGAAAGCAGGGTTACTACCAACTGAGCTATCGGCCCATTCAAAATACACAATCTAAATCGAGATAATCGGCTTGGTAGAGCGTCATCTCTCTCACTCAGAGAGAGATAGTTGCCGTTGTCTATTTAGCTCAATGTGCTTATTTATAACCAAAGTAATTTGCCAAATTCAATTTATTTATTAATTTTTAATAATAATAATAATTACTACGCCCAACGATCACATACATAGATCCGGACCCTAACTAGGATTCCCTGTAGGACCCAGGAACTACGAGGACCATGGTCCCACAACACCCAGACTCAGAACAAGTATTTACGCTTTTTTTCTGTGCAGGCCGTTCGAACCCGCCGCAAATAAATTTAATGTAAACGATAAATTGACAGCTTTTGTGGCGCAGTAGATGAGAAAGTCGGCTCATAACCCAAAAGCAGCAGGTTTTATTAACGTGGCAGGATACGCAATTTTACACAAAAATAAAAAGCGCATGTCTGGGTATTGACCATAGTCCTCATAGTTCCTGGGTCCTACAGAGAGGGTCCAGGATCTATGTATGTATCGTTGGACGTTATTATTATTATTATTATTATTTTTGTTATTATCTATACATTGAAAATTCAAAGTCCTGACTGACTGACTGACTTATATATCAACGCACAGTCCTAGAGACTTGAAATTTGCAGGGTGTGTTCTTTGTCAAGTGTGGGTATCCATTAAGAAAGGGTTTTTCAAAATTCTACCCCTAAGAGGGTGAAATGGATGGATGAATTATCTATTGAAAAAAATTTTGAGAGAGTGAGAGCGTTTGTAATGTTTGTTTCTGCAGAAAAATATGCCATTCGTTTACTATAGGCCACGCGGGTGAAGCCGCAGGCAGAACCTAGTAATATATATAAATGTTTAGATTTAGCTTTTAAAATACTATTGGTCGATATCAAACGCATTCGCACAAAAGCGGCGGGCTTTTGATTAAATATTAAATACAAGCTTCTGTCCGCAGCTTCGCCCGCGGCGTGGCCTATGGGAAAATAATTCAAATTCTCTTAAGGGTGGAATTTTGAAAAATCCTTTCTTAGCGGATACCTACGTCATAACATCTACCTGCATGCCAAATTTCAGCCCGATCCGTCCAGTGGTTTGGGCTGTGCGTTGATAGATCACTATGTCAGTCAGTCACCTTTGAGTTACATATATTTAGATTATTTATTAACAGTAGATATATTCTCTGGTATTACCTAAATTCTCTCCTTGTTTAGTTGTGTCACTTTCCTACGCGATAAATTTCGCGTCTAATTTCGGTCACTATCATACAATTTCGGTGAAAGTGTCGCAAAATATCCAAATTCGCCGCCAATGTGATAAGGCCTTGACGATAAGTTGGATAGATATACAAATTATAAAGTACAAAGACCTGATGAACTCAATTTTATTGTTGTTTTAGAAGCATCCCGTTGTATTTTCATTTGTATTTTCAAACGACTTCAAAAAGTTAATTTATAATAAAACTAAAAAACACGCTTTATATAAAAAACCAAACTAAAAAATTGAAAATAAATTTTAATAAATTTTCAATTAAGAATTGTGTAATTTTTTTAATAAATATAAATGAATAATAGTGTATTTTTTAGTTTTATTAAACTATTATTTATTTTAAGTGTTTGTTACCTCAGAACTTTTGGGTGAACCAATATTGATGATTCTGATTTTATTTGAAACCTGGCGCTACCCGAATGGGCCCATTTAAAATATATATATATATATATAAAACTTAACTAAGAAACTATTCTATTACTCTATTATTGTCTATGGTACTATTTGTTATCTATTCTCTAAACCAAATCAAACTTTCTTTCTGTGCCCGGCTACGCCCACGCCCAAACAAGTTTCGCTACATCGTGGGCATAATGCCAGACAGCTTCTTTCTTTGTTTAATAGACAAAATTACCCGATAGCTCAGTTGGTAGTAACCCTGCCTTCTGACCTGTAGATTATGTGTTCAATTCCCACCCACGACAAACATTTGTGTAATGAACATCGAGGTTTGTTCTGTGTCTGGGTGTTATATTGTATTCTATGTATGTATTTACAAACAAAAAATTATATTAGTATTCTATCACTTCAGCCTCTGTAGTGTGGTGGTTGAGAAGGTTGGCTCATAACCCGGAGGCGGTGGGTTCGATTCCCGCGACAAGTATTTGTCACAGAAAACAAAGCCCGAATACCTGTTCTGAGTGTTGTGGGTCCTCGTAGTTCCTGGGTGCCTGACACAGGGAATTCTAATTAGGCTCCAGGATCTATGAGAATTGAGAATCTCCTTTTTCGAAGCGACTTTTTACGACTTCATCCTCTAAATTACCGATTCATTAATAAAAAAACGACCTTTTCACAGATGGACGACGGATACGGGCCTTATACCTTACCTCGAAAAATAATACTCTTCCCCTATTAATTGTTCAGTGCAGTCGGGTAAAAAGTGCAATGTCTCCTGTAAATTTCGTAGAACAGCTACGTTGCGTAGGCAGACACACGTAGATCCACTAGCCGATGAGAATTGGTCATCCGCTTTTTTATGTATAAACTCCATTTTTGTGTATTTAGCCAGTGTCAAGTAATTGATAATTTATTAAGTTAATGATATTTCACACAGATACGTGTCTAGTCACAGTCTAAGGCATCAAGTCAAGTCATAGTCTAGTCATACTCTTAGTAAGGTGATGGCAACTTTACTAGAAGCTTCTATGGAGTTTTAGAAACGACATGAAAAGAAACTTTTCACCATCATTGTACAACTTTGCTACACTCATGCCTGTAATCCAGCACTTAACGAATAAAACGCCACCAATTTTATGCACTAACACTGAAAATAACTCAAGTTTTGGGAAAGATACAATGCGGTGACGCGATCTTTCTCGTTTTCCCGCCAAAGCTCCTGTCATCCGCTTCATCTTAGTTCTAACCTCTGAGGTGAGGAGGCGCTATGTGAATAGCGGCGATAAAATACCTAATTACCTACCTTTGTTCTTCTGTCGATGCAAACCAAGGGACTTACCTGAAATTGAAAATTTAAAATTTAAAAAAAACACATACACTACTGTCACTACGTGTCGACATAACGCTACTGCAATATCACGCTTGTGCGACATCACGCTAGGGTGACATCACACTAGGGTGACATCACGCTAGGGTGACTTTACGCTAGGGCGACATCACGCCAGGCCGACATCACCGTAAGGTGACATAACGCTAGGGCGACATCATGCTAGGGCGACATCATGCTAGGACGACATCACCGTAAGGTGACATAATGCTAGGGCGACATCACGCTGGGGCGACATCACCGTAAGGTGACATAACGCTAGGGCGACATCACGCTAGGGCGACATCACGCTAGGGCGACATCACCGTAAGGTGACATAACGCTAGGGCGACATCACGCTAGGGCGACATCACCGTGGTGACATAACGCTAGGGCGACATCACGCTAGGGCGACATTACCGTAAGGTAACATAACGCTAGGGCGACATCAGGCTAGTGTAATAAATTCTACTAGCGCTATAAATTCTGGTGCAACCAGGATATGTGCGAGCCTGGTCTTGTTAAGTTTATGAGTTTTTTGTGAATCATGTGTTCGGTTCGTGCGGACAATGTATTTCGTGAAAAGAAATAATACATTTTTATGTATCCCATTCCGGTAGTAAAGTAATTAATGAACATAACATAACACGTTAAAAGCATCATCAGTCAAAGACCTATCACAAGAAGAAGTAAAGAAGTTCCGCGCGAAATTTACCTACAAGCTAAAGCACTCAAAGACAAAACGGGTTTATGGAGAACCTAAAGCTAACGGAACGGTGCATCCCGGATCTCACACAATCAAAATTCCCACGTACATAGTTTCATGCACACAAACAAGAATATCAGCTGAGCCGAAACTGTGTCAAGCGGTCCCCAAGTACGGTAAATTTAATGCCGCTAGTCAACAACAGATGGCGCCACCTGTTCCGTAGGCACTAGGTAATTTTATAGTTCGATTTTATTCGTAAATACGCTTATAAATGAGTACATATAATTTGTAAGTTATGTATAATTTATCATTTAGTAATGAAATATGTAGATTGTGATAGCTAAAGTGCAATTGATTACGCACAATTACGAATGTAGGTCACGCAGATAATAGCACTTCACTCTGTAATTTAGTGCCCATCTATCTTCGGTTGTTCTAATCGTAATGTCA
This sequence comes from Ennomos fuscantarius, assembly GCA_905220475.3. NCBI lineage: Eukaryota > Metazoa > Arthropoda > Insecta > Lepidoptera > Geometridae > Ennomos > Ennomos fuscantarius. The sequence goes on along the minus strand of HG992050.1, from coordinate 4,908,440 downwards.
GCTCCCAATACAGTTATTTTATTTAAATAAGTAATCATGGATAAAATAGGAAAATAACTGACAAAAACAACATAATAAAACAATATATAAATTATTATAACAAGATATTATAATATAAATATATAAATGTAGTTTACAGCTAGTCAGCAATAGATGTCACATTATGTTAACAAGAAAGAAGAACAATAGATTATTGAGTTTAGGTAAATTTAGTGAAAAAAAAAGATAGAGTTAAATCGCTTCTTAATTGAGTGTTACAGAGCTCTATTAAATAACTTTATAAACTATTTCTATTTAGTTGGTATGAAATGAGAACTTGGGGCAGGTTCATATCATCGAGCAGCCTCACAAATACCGTTGGTTCTAGTTAGTAACGCTACTCGACGACAGATGGCAGCAAAAGTTATTAATAAAGTTGGTAGTGGCGTTAAGGCAAGCAATCAAGTGCGAAACGAGTTAAGGCAGAGGGTTTCGTATAAATAGCTTATTGATTTTGTATCTTGAGTCACTTTACAACTAGAGTGACTAACTTATTAGCTATAGCGATTGCCTACATAACAGTATTCAAGGTATCACATATTAGACCTTTTTACTGAGCATTTTTACCAAAGAGTCTTTAGTGCTGTTATGTCACAGATAGAAAAGAAATGGGAGGTTTCTTCATACTGGTACAATCAGCGATGGTAGAAACAAGAAATTGTAAGCCGTGGATGCCTTAAGCAATAGTTATGGGGTCAAAATATATTTCTATTGACTGTTATACTTTATTTTCAAACTAAATACTACAATGATATAATAACTAATACTAAACACTGCCTACTACTAGAAAAAGGAAACATTTGGACTCTATATTGGCCGCGATAACCTATAAACAGTCCATATGCTCCAATCCACTACCACATCTACTATACTAAATCTTTTGTTTATAATTCAGGTTTTTTTAGTTACTGTAAATATCATGACGTCACGCAAGTTACATTTTGTACCTACGATATTTTCTATTACCAGTTGCGCCCCGCGGATAAAAAGTATTTTAATTATTTGCTCATCCCACGGAAAAATTTAACTTTTCCGGGATAAAATGTAGCCTATATGTTAATCCAGGATATAAGCTATCTTGGTACCGAATTTCATCCAAATCCATTCAGCCATTTGAGCGTGAAGGAGTAACAAACATACACACACACACAAACACACATACAAACTTTCACCTCTATAATATTAGTGATTTGTTTTATTATTGTTCTATATATTCATGTTGTATGTAAGAATGTAATGTTGTGTGATGTTCTGAATCAATTTATTTTCATCGAACCCACCACCTCGGTTATGGAGCCGACCTGCTCAACCATCACTCCATAGGCTGTCATATGATTTACCTATAGCCAATTTAAAAAAGCGCAAATACTTGTTCTGAGTCTGGGTGTTTCGGGACCATACAGGTAATCCTAGTTAGGGTCCAGGATCTATGTATGTGATCGTCGAGAAAAAAAGTCCAGAGTTCAATACAAGGAAATACGGATGTATGAATGTATTGGAGTACCGAATAAAGCCTGCTACATGTCCTTGGTTCTTACGCATGCGCAGAAGGTCGCTAGGTCTGCTGTAATACCTAGGTATGCTAACCAAGGACACGAGCCTTTGGCGTGTTGAAAATTAGAAAGAACGTATGTTCTTTGGCTCCATCTATCGGCCGGTATAACTTTGATTTTGCTTTTTTTAATGGTGTTAACAATTGAAGGGGTGAGAACAAAAAGGGTTTAACTGATTTTTTCCACAAAATGAGTTATGGGTATCGTTGGGTTCAGCGTGAAATGATCTCCAATAATACATACAAAATACCGAAATGAGGCCTAAATCTCGAGATTTTGAGTCTAAAATCGGTTTATCTGTCACAGGAATACTGTTCACTTAGCATAAAAACATTATCATATTTATTTTATTATATTTTTACAGTAATTGTATGAATTAGTACTATATTTAGTAATTTAAAATAGAATTAAAAACATTTTCAAGCAACTGAAAGTTATATAAACCTTTTCTATTACCTTATAAGCACTCTACATTAAAATGACGCCGTTGACGTTTAAAGTCAATTTTCTCGAAACTCAGTTTGACAGTTAAACCCTTTTTATTCTCAACCCTTCAATTGTAAATTGTAATTTTCATTGTCAATTGACAGCCTCTGTGGTATGGTGGTTGAGCAGGGCGGCTCATAACCCGGCGGGTTCGATTCGATTAGGGTCAGCAGGATAAGTGTTTATGCACAGAAAAAAAAAGCGCAAATACTTGTTCTGAGTCTGGGTGTTGTGGGACCATGGTCCTCGTAGTTCCTGGGTCCCTAGACACAGGGAATCCTAGTTAGGGTCCAGGATCTATGTATGTGATCGCTGGGCGTTATTATTATTATTAATAGTAATCCCTAATTAAGTGACCTTGCCTATATAACAGCTGTTTTAGCCCTAGACCTACATTCTAGGTCAGCCCGCCGGACACCATCTTTGTTTCGCGGAACTGGGCCTACTTCGTTCAGACTGTGGACAATTTTGTTGTTGTGGTAAACATACGAGAAATCCAGTTATTTCCATAAAAATTAAATTTTATTGCAATTAGGCCAACATTTTCTAAACGAATATAAACTTTCATACGTTAACTATAACTTTTTTTTATGTTATTGAATGATGTGACGAGCTAGTCGTTCACCTGATGTTAAGCGACACGGCCGCCCATAAAAGAACAGTGTCACTCGGAACTCCAACATGTAAAGTTTCGCATGACTGCTACAATGCGCACATCATCCTGAGACATCAACACAGTCTGGTAATAAGATTACTCGACTGTGAGATCAGATCATAAAGTCTCATTTGCCCAGTAATTTCACTAGCTACATTGCCCTTCAAACCGGAACACAGAAGTGCTTGCACACTACTGCTTGGCGGCAGAATAACTGGCAAAGCGGTGGTACCTACCTAGACGAACTTGGCAGAAAAGTCCTACCACTTAGTGAAAGTTTTTTTAGTTTAAAACGACTAAGACCATTAAAAAAGAGTCAAGATCAGAATATTTAAAAGTGTATTGTAGTTACTTAGTAGTGGTAGTAGTACTTAGTAGGAGTACTTAGCAGTAGTACTTAGTAGTAGTACTTATTATATAAAAGGCCAGTCCAGAAATGTTGAATGGATGCAGCTTATAGATATATAGATAGATAGATGAACTCTTTATTGAACACATCAAATAATAAACATCAGACAACACAATAAAAACAATTAATTGTATATAGTATCAATGGGCGACCTTATTGCTAAAAGCGATCTCTCTGTTCATCATGATGTGTACACATGTTTTGGGATGTAACCTAGTGCAAAATGTTTGTAATTGTTTATATTTTTTGTTATTGTTTTGGTTATATTCTGTTTTGTGTGCCAAATAAATAAATAGAAGAACTGCATGATCTTATCTCCCATCACCATTCCACTACCGGACTACTAGACGCTCGGCTAAGCGCCATCCTTTCGTGGTCGAAATACCACCCATTCGTACCAAGCGATTTGATTCCACGTTCTTAATTAGAACGGCTAAGGAATGGAATGCCCTGCCAGCGTCTGTGTTTCCGGCGAAATATGACCCGGGCGTGTTCAAGAGAAGAGTGAATAGGTATTTACTTGGTTAGCATGCTACACCTTCGATCCCATCGTCACTTCCCATCAGGTGAGAGCGTGGTCAAATGCTAGACAAGTTTGAAGTAAAAAAAATAAATAAAATAAAATAAATAAATAAAAAGGAACCTTTCATCACCATAATTAGTCTGAATACGTCCACGTCCAGATGCCTCCTCAATTTAAGCGGCAGCTTCAAAAATGTCTCATACAAAAGTTTCAGTATACCTGAATATTTACCTGATGCTGTAGTCGTGGCGGTCGTTACCGATACCGTGCTGGTGGTCGACGCCGAGGTAGACTCGGAGACATTCGTCATTTCAACAATTCGATCAACCGCGATTCGATTCCCGGGCAACACTCCCGGGCTCTCTGCCCCTTGGCTCCTCTCTTCCTGCTCCGGCTCCACGATCTGAGGGCTCGGAGGCTGGGCTAGGTCATTAGCCACGATAACGTTGACTGTCGTCAATGATTCTAGATCATTGTTTTCATTGCTTACGTGTTGATTGTCTATGTATACAGCAGCTGATCGTGCGCCTAATTGCTCCATGACACTTTCTGCCAGAGACCTAGTTGAAAGCTCGTTAATATCTATGTCTTGTTTAATGTCAATTATGATTTGGTGACGCTTAGTGACGCTGCCAGAAGGACTTTGCACTTGGTGAACTGATATAGACGCTTCCGATCCCGGCTGGGACATGTGCTGTTGGATAACGTGAGTCAGCTGACCTTCCAAACTGTCCCGGTTCCCCGCCATTTTGTCCCAATTTCAATTTCGTCCCATCACTAAGAAGAATCAGACTTTTCAAGCTTCAGTCGAGAAGAATACACTAATGAACACAACTATCACGAATCACAACTGAACACACTTCGATGGTGTTTTTAAGGTCTTATAACACAGGGTTTTAGGGTTTTTGAACACACTCCGATGGGGTTTTATGTTTGGGTTACTGCAATGCGCAGGTGCATATGGAAACCAGGTCAGGGGTGAATGTCCTTCCGAAAATGGTGGTCCTTATTTTTTTTGAGGCAGTGGTTGAGGTATGGTCACATTTTAGATGATGACGTCACTATTGTTTATGTTGAAAGCACATTGACACAGTGTCCTATATTGTTCGCGATTGGGCGGGCGGTCTCGCCTGTCGTAGCCACTGCAAGGCCTACGAAAGCGTAGCGCCGCTACGCCGCCCTAGCGTAGGCCCGTGCGCGGAACACTTCCGTGTATTTGTCTTGAGATATATCGCGGGATGTGTTTTTTTAATTCTTTGCCTTTGAGATTTTTTTCTTTTTTTTAGTGTAAATGTATAAACAGTTTAAATGCAAAGTTAAGCAGGTTTATTTTTTTTAAATAAATACATTGATTATATTAAATTACCACATAAAATACACTATTTATTGTTATGATTTTTAACGCAATCAAACTGGGAAATCTTGATAAGAATTTTTTTTGATAAGAATTTGCTATAGCAAAATATTTTTACAAGTTTATGTGTAAATTAATTAAAATTTGCTTTTGCCAAACTATACACATAACTAAAAAGCGATATTGTCTGAATTAAGTAAATAAAAAATACGAATAATATCACAGATATCCGTCGACATGTCCAAGAAAATCTCACCCCTAGTGGGCCCTACGCCAGCTGCCGGCACGTGCCTACGCATGCGCTTCTACCCCATTTTCCATATCTTTCTAACACTAAGCATTCGTCTCTTTCTACCTCATCTGCCATATCGCTCGAACGCCGTACATCTGTCCCGTTCTACGCGCTTCGATCGTGTCCAAATGACGAAAAAGTACATAATCGAATTTATGTTCCAGCTTGTAAGGATAGCAAGAAAAGCGGAACAAGAACGGAAATGGCCTTGAGCTATTTTAGATTAGAAATGCCTTGTTTTATTGGTTTGTGATTCAAAAATTAACTTTAATATTAAGTACTAAGGATTATTAAGTTTTTATTTAGAATCACATATATGACATATTATATTTTCCTTTTTTTATATCTAAAAGTATATATTATTATTTTATTACCGACCGAACTTATTAAAGCCACAAAAAGAGTAGGTTGATTTTCAAAACCTTGAGAATTAAAAACCAAATCTATCACAAATTTTCAAACAAACGTCTGCATTTGAAATTTTAGAAAATGTGAATTGGGGTGCGTAATAAAGACGCAATGAATTACCGAGCCTTTTATTTTTATAAAGGATAGGGTGTGACGGGATAAACCGATAGAGGGTTGAATTGATGAGAACATTCTTCATGGTGTAACCGATAGAAAATCGACGAGCTAGTAGTTCGCCTGATGTTAAGCGACACGGCTGCCCATATCAGTTGTAGTAGAGTTTTGCGTGATACTGCATTGCACACGTCATCCTGAGACATCAGCACAGTCTAGTAATAGATTTTGTGACTATCTCTCTCTCACAGTCTAGTTATATTACTAGGGTCAGGTCTATCAGGTCATAAGTCTCATTTGCCCAGTAATTATACTAACTACGGCTTCGAACCGAAAAACGGTAGCGGTTGCGCATAAAAACTCCCAGATTATATAAAACAAATATTTGTCAGGAAACAATAATGTAAAGAAATGGCTATGGCCTTCATTTTTTTTGTGTGATAAAACCTGAAATGAGGAGATCAGGAGAGCTAAAGTCATCGAAGTTTGTTTTCCCAACACACCGTGAAGCAAAAGGAAGTTTTTTTGTTTTGGTTTTGGCTCCACACTTTTGTGTATTTTGCCAGTGTCAAGTATCTATAGTCTAGTCTAGTCAAGTCATACTCCTAGTAAAGAGGTCGCAACTTTACCAGAAGCTTCTATGGAATTTTGGAAACAACACGAAAAGAAACGTTTCTCCATCATTATACCACTTTCCCACACTCATGCCTGTAATTCAGCACGTAGCGAATAAAACGCCACCAAGTTATGCACTGACACTGAAAATAACACAAGTTTTGGAAAATAATATAATGCGCGTGAAATCTTTTTCGTTTTCCCGCCAAAACTCAAAAAAAGGAGGTTTGTGATAAGTTTTTTTTTGTTGCTTTTTTTGCGATCCCTCCTCCATTATGTAACGCTATCAACCAAAACATGGAAGTTCGCCGTAAACACCGTAGTATGTCAAAATGAATCGTCTGCTATTGAAAATATTAAATTTTTAATGACATATTACGAGTATAATTAATCTTGTGCTGGACGAAATTGCGTCTTACCGATAAGGCAAACGGATGTTCTGCTCTTTCTGAGCTGTAGGTGGTGGGTTCGATTACCACCCAGGACAATCATTTGTGTGATGAACATCAATGTTTGTTCTATGTCTGGGTGTTATATTGTATTCTATGTATGTATTTACAAACAAAAAGTATATAAGTGTTTTATCAGTTACCTGGTTCCCATAGTACAAGCTTTGCTTAGTTTGGGACTAGATGGCGTTGTGTAAAATGTGTAAAAATATTCATTTATTTTTATTTTATATATTGATTTTAAGGGTTTACAGAGTATTTAATTTGATCTTGATATTTTTTAATATTGGCAAATATCAAAATACAATTTAAATTATAAAAATACTCCTAAATAATTTTTTGTATAAGACGGATTCATTTGCTTACTAAACAAGAACAAGTATTTGCTTTTTTCAGTTTACAAATACTTGTCCTGTCGCGGGAATCGATCCTGCCACCTCCGGGTTATGAGCCGACCTGCTCAACCACCACGCCACAGAGGCTGTCAAAGTAGTTCGGTTTTAAAATCAAAATAACTGGAAAGAACATACACGTATTTCTCAGTATGAAATTAAGGAGAATGAAGTCGATTTGAAACTTTCTTTTAAAATAATGTTGTCAATTGATGCTGATGAAAATCGGGGATGGTGTAAATTGATGATGATGTAAATTTATGATGGTGTAAATATATGATAATGTAAATTGATGATGATGTACATTGGTGATGGTGTAAATTGATGATGATATAAATTTATGATGGTGTAAATTTATGATGATGTAAATTTATGATGATGTAACTTTATGATGATGTAAATTTATGATGGTGTAAATATATGATAATGTAAATTGATGATGATGTACATTGGTGATGGTGTAAATTGATGCTGATGTAAATTTGTGATGATGTACATTGGTGATGGTGTAAATTGATGATGATTTAAATTGATGATGATTTTAATTTGTGATGGTGTAAATTGATGCTTATGTAAATTGCTTAGGATGCAACAAATATTACTTCTAATATACTTACATAATTTATTTAATTTTGCGTTGAAGTTGGAACACTTAGAAGCGACTGTTGTTTGGGTACAAAAAGAATATTAATCATACAGAATATATATATATATATATATATATATATATGTATATTTGGACAGGTTAAAAATATGGAAGCCTTAAAAAAATTATTAATAAAAAAAATATTAGTGTATCGTTATAAATAAATAATAAAACAAAAATGTTAACAAAATACATATCTCCGTTTTTAATAACTAAAAATAAAACATTAAAATAAATCATATCAATAAAATAATCCGCACAAATAAAAATAAAAAAACTTTATAATAATATCTAAATAATTAAATAAATAAATTCTCTTTCTAATTATACAAAACATAAAATAAAATGAATCAAATAATCATTGTTTTTTCTTTTTATCTACCCTTATTTTTATTCTTACTGAATCTACTTTTTTCAAACACCACCTATCAACATATTTACTAATTAGTACTAAACACAATCACTAATCAATCAACACTCCACTAATAAATCAGGAACACAAAATTAGTAAAAAACTTAACGAATACCCGCTACTACGCAGTCCTTTCACATGAACGCGTCTTGTTTTGACGTAGAAAGATAGTCTACTAAAATAGATGACTTAGGTCCTTGAGGTTCGAGGAAAGTCTATACCTAACTTGAGTCCTATATATCTAGCTTACATGTGTGTGTAATTTTACAAGTGTGGGTGGCGGTATACAAACTGTGGGCTATTCTGTGGCGCTGCGGAGTTCTCAAGGTCGTCCAATGACTATAGTACAGTAGAGATGTAAGCTATGTTTTGGTCCAGATTCAGGGCTTGTCGCATTTAAGAAGCTGCGTGGCCGTTTTTCTCAGATTAGTAGATAACCTTAAGTTCATATTGAAAAGTACTAGGAATTATAATAATAATAACGCCCAACGATCACTTACATAGATCCTGGACCCTAACTAGGATTACCTGTGTCTGGACCCAGGAACTACGAGGACCATGGTCTCACAACACCCAGATACAGAACAAGTATTTGCGCTTTTTTTGTGCACAAATACTTGTCCTGTTGCGGGAATCGAACCTGCCACCTGTCAAACTCCATACAGAGGCCGTCAATTGCGGAGTATCTCCGAAGCCTTTTAATGAGTACACATTTTAATTAATTAATTTAATATTAATTTATTTCTATAGGTCATCGCGATCGGTACAAATGTTTTTGTTTGTATAGTGTTTAGTATTATTTATTATATCATTTTTTTTTATGTTAGTGAATGGTGTGACGAGCTAGACGTTCACCTGATGTTAAGCGACACGGCCGCCCATAACAGAACAGTGAAACTCGGAACTCTAAAATATAAAGTTTCGCGGAATACTGCACTGCGCACATAATCCTGAGACATCAGCACAATCTGGTAATAAGATTACTCGACTGTGAGATCAGATCACAAAGTCTCATTTGCCCAATAATTTCACTAGCTACAGTGCCCTTCAACCGGAACACAGTAGTGCTTGCACACTACTGCTTGGCGGCAGAATAACTGGCAAAGCGGTAACTACCTAGACAAACTTTGCAGAAAAGTCCTACCACCTAGTAAAATTGTAGTATTTAGTTGAAAATAAAGGCACATGGATATTTTAATTAATAAATATTTTTTTCAGATATACACACATACAGGTGGATTTTTCTAATAGAGGTAATGACCTCATTATAAGTAAAACCGCCATCTACCAGGCGATAGCGAAACTATTTGCAAATTTCAAAGCAAATCCGCACGTACTTTCAACCTAACGGGAAATAGCCGAACTAGAGGTTGTTGACCGCCGAATTGCGCAACGGCACCGTCTCTCAAAAATTTTAAAGTAACTGTATGTATTGTACTGTCACTGTCAAAATGTTTTTTTTTTGTTGGGTAGTAGGTACTTATAGATTTTTGGTGAATGGCATTAGCTTCAATGTTTGAATTAAAACTCCTTGACGCACGCTTCACTTGGGGAGTAAGCTGGGGAATGCGAGGCGAACGAAACTTGAAGTTGGTTCACGTAGATCTCGATTGTCAACAAACCAAAGCTAAAAATGGGTATTATTGTGTTGGTATGTCCGGTAAAATGTTAATTAACAATTGTCAAGATGGCGACATTAATATTAAACAGAGCAAAAATAAAATTACCGGCCGATAGATGGAGCTAAAGAAATTTTACTTCAATCGTGTGGTCTAAAGCACTTTCGTTTTTTGTCATTATTACAATTCCTATATTAATTGAATCAATTAATAGTACGGGAACATGTCTACACGTATTGTTCGCAGAGATTTTTCTTATTAGATCCTCCAGAAACTAAGAAACGCTGAATGCTGGATCTTTTTTTTCTCACAGCGCCATCTAGCCCAAAACTAAGCAAAGCTTGTACTACGAGAACCGGATAACTGATACATTACTTAGATACTTTTTGTTTTATAATAAATACATAGTATACAATATAACATCCAGATACAGAACAAACATCAATGCAAGTAACACATTTTATTTCTGGGTGGGAATTGAACCCACAACCTACAGTTCCGAAGGCACGGCTACTACCAACTGAGCTATCAGGCTAGTCAAGTTATATACCGAAAGTTACAGTATGTACCATATACCATACCACAGATAATATTAGAATACCATACTTTAATCCTCAAATACCTGGAAGTGCTTGCTTGCTTATACAAAATTTGTACAATACTGCATTTTTTTTATGCTACTGAGTGATGTGACGAGCTAGTCGTTCACCTGATGTTAAGCGCCACGGCCGCCCATAACAGAACAGTGTGAATTTCAAATGATCACAAATTATAAAGGTTATTTTGTGAGTACGCTTGGGTGGGTTGCAATGGCGTACTAAGCTACTCACAAAAAAAGTCACAAGCAAAAAAGTCACTGCACTCAAAAATTTAAATTCAAATCTGGAATGTCACGTACACACTTGATATCATTCGAAGAAAAAAAATAAACGCAGCGCGAATTTTAAAATTGGAACTGTTCAAGTTACGTTCGAAAATAAATATAGGTCGACATTAGTATGAATGGAACGTCGCGGATCAACGGGTTTTAGAATTTTTTCTGTTGTTTGTAATTTTTTGTTGCGTAGAATGAATCGTTTGTTATGTGGGCAAGGTCGTGAATTATGTTGACATCTTTTGCGAATGTGTTATTTTTGTATTATTACAATGTTTATATTAATTTAGTTAATTAACAATGTTTGGAGTTTTGGCGGGAAAGCGAGAAAGATCTTGTCGCCGCATTGTATTATTTTCCAAAACTTGTGTTACTTTCAGTGTTAGTGCATAAAATTGGTGCTTTATTTGTTAAGTGCTGGATTACAGGCATGAATGTGGGAAAGTGGTATAATGATGGTGAAACGATTCTTCTCCAAAACTCCATAGAAGCTTCTGGTAAAGTTGCCATCACTTTACTAGGAGTATGACTCAAACATGACTTGACTTAACTTAACACACATATATATATATATTTATATATATGAAATATCATTAACTTGAAAATGATCATTACTTGACACTGGCTAAATACACAAAAGTGTAGAGCCAGAACAAAAAAAACAATGTTTTTACGGGTTACAATTCTAGAACAAATATTGCTCAATTTGTCTTACCTACTAGGTCCTCAAGAAACTAAAAAAGTTAATAACGCAGTCACACTCACTATAATGAATAATAAATTGTAAGTTTATATTATTAGATCCTACTTACTGCCAATTTTAATATTTTTGCGTCTTAATTATGACGACGAAAAATAGTTTTGTATGTAATAAATAAATAAACAAAATATAATTACTTAAACTAAATAAATCTAAACTAAAATAAACTAAGTATCTAAATCTAAATCTAGACTTATAAATATAAAACCGCGTTTAAGTCGCTATCTGAAATCTGTAAATCTATAAATATGTCTTCTCTCTTGATGTGACGAGCTAGTCGGTTACCTGATGTTAAGCGACATGGCTGCCCATAACAGAACAGTGTTACTCGGAACCCCAAAACATAGATAGACTTTCGAGCGACACTGCACTGCGCACATCATCCTGAGACATCAGCACAGTTTGGTAATAAGATTACTCGACTGTGAGATCAGATCATAAAGTCTCAATTGGCCAGTAATTTCACTAGTTACAGTGCCCTTCAAACCGGAACACAGTAGCGCTTGCGCACTACTGCTTGTCGGCAGAATAACTGGCAAAGCGGTGGTACCTACCTAGACGAACTTTGCAACAAAGTCCTACCACCTAGTTATATATTACTATTCAAACGGTTGACCGCAAAAACTACAGATTTTGGTTAAGATGGTGAAAGTAAATAATTTTCCCCCGACACGCTAAAATGTAGGTAAATTAATTCATGGGATCTATTGTCTCTATCACACGTGTGGATACCAGAGCGACGGCAATAACATATCCAAATATCAGGACGATCCTCTGAAATGAATTAGTTTGCAGATGTATAAAGAGGATGTTTGGAGGATTCCAAAATGTTAGTCACTTCCTGTGACACCTTCCTTCTGAGTCAAAATGGAATTTGAACGCCAACAACGCCATTATGTTTTATAACTTTCTCTAATTTATATACAATATTTTAATTCAAACTAAACTGTATTAAGTTATTTTAGAACAAATAATTGTAGGTAAAAAAAGGTTATAAATAAAACAGAATTTGGGTTTTTCGTTACCCATTTCGTGCGTCAGCTCAACCAGGCGTCTGGACAGCTCCCTAACAAGAAACCGCGCTTGCGGGCCCAAGGACCCATTGTTTCGACCCCAAACGGAACAACTATGTAACCCTCACTTTCTCTTGACTTAAGAAGTGTTTCTAGATGCCCGTAATTTTTGTCATCAAGAATTTAGTTTTGTGATGACATGCGGGCTAATGCTGTTGGTCTTTGCCGACCTTTAGAGCGTCTCCGGGCGGGAGGGCAGGCGATTAAGGCGCCCAGCCGTCAAAAGTAGGAGGCAACTAGCTGGCGGGCACCCCTGGGGTGCAAGCCTCGGCTTGAGCCGTTGCCGGAATAAGAGGATCGAGAAGACTACGTTAAGAGCGGACCCTATTGAAAGTCGCGACCGTTCTAGCTAACATACGTCGACCTCCCGGCGGGGTCGGTATCTGATTGTGTTACGCTGGTATCCTATACCGGTGCCGAAACCGGTAACTGAACCAGAAGGGCTAGACTAGTCCGGTGATCCCAGCGCAGCCGATACTACGGCTGCATAGGATCATCCGGGTCGCTCAAGACGTGTCTCGGGCGGCGACGACGGGGTGTGAGCCGGCTAATGAATGGAATGCCCTGCCAGCGTATGCGTTTCCGGCGAAATATGACTCGAGCGTGTTCAAGAGAAGAGTGAATAGGTATTTACTTGGCTAGCATGCTACACCTTCGATCGCATCGTCACTTCAAGTGAGAGCGTGGTCAAATGCTAGACAAGTTTCATGTAAATAAAAAACTAAATGTTAGAATTATTCGTATATAAATAGTTTTATTACTGTCTCAGTATTACATGACAAATGTAACGGACGTGATCTACTATATAAAAATAAGTCGGGTTTTCCTTCCTGACGCTATAACTCCAGAACGCACGAACCGATTTCCACGGTTTTGCATTCGTTGGAAAGGTCTCGGGCTCCGTGAGGTTTATAGCAAAGAAAATTCAGGAAAAATTCAAGACAAACCAACATTTTAAGTAGATGGCGCCGGTGCGTGATACATTGTTTTTCGTATATTATAAAATGTTTATAAATAAACGTCCACCCGAGCGAAGCCGGGACGGGCCGCTAGCTTTTATAAATAAATGAATTTTGGTTAGTTAGGTGTCGTCGCAAACCGGTCGAGTTGAGTGAACTGCTTCGGCACAGTTTCTTTGATGATTGATAATGAACGAATGATTCGGTTATGAAGGATGTAGAAGGTGTTAATTGTATGCAGATGATAATGATAATTTCATACGTTGATTTTGATGTAATGAAATGTTTGGTGTGATCGAAAAAAACTTAAGTATGTGAATCTATGTATATAAAAGGAAGTCGTGTTAGTTACACTATTTATAACTCAACAACCTGACTAAACCGACTAACTGAACCGATTTGGCGGAAAATTGGTGGGGAGGTAGCTTAGAACCAGGAGGTGGACATAGGATATATAGATATATAAATATATATATATAGGATACTTTTTATCCCGTTCAGCGTTTTACTAATTAACCCGTGCAAAGCCGGGTCAAATAGTTAATTAATTAATAATATACTTAATAACGCCTAACGATCACATACATAGATTACTGGACCCTAACTAGGATTCTATATCTATCTATATCTAGGGATCCAGGGAACTACGAGGACCATGGTCCCACAACACCCAGAAGCAGAACCAGTATTTGCTTTTATTCTGTGCACTAACACTTTTCCTGTCGCGGGAATCGAACCCGCCACCTCTGGTTATGAGCCGACCTGCTCAACCACCACATTACAGAAGCTGTCATCTAAGTATTGTATCAGTTATCTGATTCACATAGTTTTGCTTAGTTTGGGGCTAGACGGCGCTGTGTGAATTGTCCGCAAATATTTATATTTATTTTTACATAGTACATGTTTTAAAATGTATATATAAAAAAAATGTGGTATGCTTAGTCATTCTATAATAATAAAAAAGGGAAAAAACTCTCTTGTTCAGAAAAGTAAAAAAATGCATATTATAATTGGTTCAACATAAACAAACATAGTCAAGTCAAAGTCAGTTCGATGACCTGAGCCAAAAACTAGAAGCAGATTTAGAGATATTGTCAAAGTCTAGACTCGACTTTTATGACCTAGCTGAAAAAACAAACACCTGCTTTTAATTTAGGTAATTATGTCTGACATGTACACTGAAACTAGACTGTTATAAACTTTCTTGAAAAGTTACTAAGTTGCGTGCTTTATATTTCGTTGTTACTAAATTTGTCTGTAAAACTAAAAAATAAATGAGTGTGCTTTAGACCACACGACTGAAGTAAAACTTCTTTAGCTCCATCTATCGGCCGGTATAACTTGTCTTTACTTTGTTTAATGTTAATGTCACCATCTTGACAATTAAAAATTGCCATTTTACCGGACATACCAAGATAATAATGCAAACATAATAAGGTGAATGCGAGGCGAACGGAAATTGAAGTTAGTTCACGTAGATCTTCTGTTGGTATGTCCGGTAAAATGTCAATTCACAATAATTAGAAAGGATGAAATCAAGAAGGGTTTAACTGATTTTTTTCACAAAATATCAAAATGACTTATTGGTATCGTTGGATTCAGCGTAAAATTATCTTCAATAATACATTCTCAAAATATCGAAATTAGCTTAAATCTCGAGATTGTCAGTCTAAAAACGGTTTATCTGACACAGGAATACAGTTCGCTTAGCATAAAAACATTATTATATTAATCATATTATATTATATTTTACAGTAATTGTACGAATTAATACTACATTTTGTATTTTAAAATAGAATTAATACATTTTCAAGCAACTGAAACTTACATAAACCTTTTCTATTACTCAATAAGCACTCTACATTAAAATGAAGCCGTTGAAGTTTAAAGTCAATTTTCTCGAAACTATGGAATTGACAGTCAAACCCTTTTTAATATCACCCCTTGAATTGTCAAGATGGCGACATTAACATTAAACAAAGTTATACCGGCCGATAGATGGAGCTAAAGAAGTTTTAATTCAGTCGTGTGGTCTAAAGCAAACTCGTTTTTTTTACAGGAATCATGGCATTGGCAGCATCATTCTGTTTATGTTTTTAATCGCGCCGCGACGGGCGGTCCCACGGAGTATGCAAGAACGCGTTCATATAACGGACGCAAGCGCAGTTACTCAGTATGTGGGTGAAGCTAACTGCGAGCACCGTTAGCGACGTCACGTCACTAGCCACTAGTGATGGGGTGGGGGGTTATCGAGTGTTATGCTTCATCGATGATCGTGTTATGACATTTCTTAAGGACTAGTATCTTGCTTGCTTAGACGCTTGCCTAGACAGCCTCTGTGGTGTGGTGGTTGAGCAGGTCGGCTCATAACACGGAGGCGGCGGGTTCGATTCCCGTGTCAGGACAAGTATTTGTGCACAGAAAAAAACACACACTTGTTCTGAGCCTGGGTGTTGTGGGACCATTGTCCTCGTAGTTCCTTGGTTCCTAGACTCAGGGAATCCTAGTTAGGGTCCAGGATCTATGTAAGTGATCGTTGGGCATTATTATTATTATACGAGAAGTATGGAAGGATGATCAAAAGTCAAAACTGATTCAGGCCCGTATTACAGAGTATGCTCACTTGCTCATGTCGATAATGCATTCACAAAACGATCACTTTTAAAATGTTATCTTGACTTAAGCATTGATTAACGACTGAGCGTAGTTGTAATACGGGTCTGGTAATGTTTATGATTATGTCAGTAACAAAGTGTTATTACAAAATAGATAGACTAGATATTGCCTTGGAATGTATTATATAATTTTTTAGTAGCTTGGTAATGAAAACAAACCGTTTTGTACTTTTGATTATAATAAATAATAATAATAACAGCCAACGATCACAAATAAAGATCCTGGACCCTAATTAGGATTCCCTGTGTCCAGGGACCCAGGAACTACGACCACCCCACAACACCTAGAAACATAACAAGAAATTGCCCTTTTTCATAACAAATACGCAACTTTATAAGAACTAATTTGTTTTAATAATAATCAAGTAACATTATATAATTGTGATTTGTAATAATGTAATTTTTTTTCATGAAAACGATACGTGCATTAGACCATGAACTCTAAAGTATAGAGTTTCGCGTGACACTGCACTGCGCACGTCATCCTGAGACATCAACACAATCTAGTAACAAGATTACTAGACTGTGAGATCAGGTCATAAAGTCTCATTTGCCCAGTAATTTCACTAGCTACAGTGCCCTTCAAACCGGAACACAGTAGTGCTTGCGCACTACTGCTTGGCGGCAGAATAACTGGCAAAGCGGTGGTACCTACCTAGACGAACTTTGCAGAGAAGTTCTACCACCTAGTAAAATTATAAAATATTCCCCAAGTCAAGCGTAAAGATTGGCTTCAAAAATGTCGACAATATCAAAACTATCGATAAGTTTATCGACCCGCGAAGCCTCCAGCCATCACTAGCCGGTACCGTACGCGACGTCACGAAGAAAGGGATCGTGGCAACGGTACTCAGCCTTGTCGCGTGGCGAACTATCGCTTTTCTGTCGCTACTTGCCAGATACGGCGTTTCTCACTACCTCAGATAGCGGGATTACGTTTACACGGAACGCGGAGTTTATAATGATTAGTTTGTGGTCGAAAATAGCTCAGCTCATTACTATCAATCTGTTATATAAAATTAATTTTATTTTGAAACATACAACATAATATTATTTAATAAACATTAAACAATAAAAAGGGAACTTAAACAAACCACTACCAGTAGGCAACGTGCCCATTATGCTGCTGTTTGTGGTATTGTGGGATGCTATATTGGATTCTATATTAATGACTAGCGGCCCGTCCCGGCTTCGCTCGGGTGGACGTTTATTTATTAAACATTTTATAATATACGAAAAACAATGTATCACGCACCGGCGCCATCTACTTAAAATGTTGGTTTGTCCTGATTTTTTACTGAATTTTCTTTGCTATGAACCTCACGGAGCCCGAGACCTTTCCAACGAATGCAAAACCGTGGAAATCGGTTCTTGCGTTCTGGAGTTATAGCGTCAGGAAGGAAAACCCGACTTATTTTTATATAGTAGATTACTAGAGGCTCTTTTTAAATACTTCAATTATTTTGTACTCAGTTTAATTGAACTGAACCAACAGTGGTCTAATGCTGACACCTTTTAAAATATATTGAATATATATTAGGTTTATTTTTTTAAACTAGTTGCGCCCCGCAGATTCACCCGCGTATAAAAAGTTTTTGATTATTTAATTATTTGCCCATCCCACGGGAAAATTTCACTTTTCCGGGATATAATGTAGCCTATATGTTAATATGGTGTATAAGCTATTCTGGTACCGAATTTTATCCAAATCCATTCAGCCGTTTGAGCGTGAAGGAGTAACAAACATACACACGTATACACAAACACACATACAATACAAACTTTCGCCTTTATAATATTAGTGTGATGTGATAGTGTGATAAAAATGTGTATTTAACGTTACAAAAAGTAACAAACACATTTTTACTGTGTATTTAACGGTTTGGTCATGGACGCCATTGCTAAATTGACATGGGAGCTTTGAAATAAAAAAAGAATCATTAAAATCGGTTCACTCAGTCGTAAGTTCTGAAGTAACAAACATAAACGAAAAACATTCGAATTAAGGACCTTGATTTTGACCCGGTGTTAGAAGTTGGTTAAAATGAGCTGTTTAAGGCTTGTTTGTGTCCCAGCCGTAATTCAGCAAAAGGCTACTTGCGGCCAAGTCATTTCATAATTCAAGGGGTGAGATTAAAAGGGTTTAACTGTACAATTGATAGTTTATAGAAAATTGACTTTAAACTCCCATGGCTTCATTTTAATGTAGAGTGCTTATTAAGTAATAGAAAAGGTTTATGTGAGTTTCAGTTGCTTGAAAATGTATTAATTCTATTTTAAAATACAAAATATAGTACTAATTCGTACAATATTGTAAAGATAAAACGGGTCTATTCGCGCACAAAAATTATCATTTATATAATTTTGACTAACCTCGACGTCTTTACAATATGAGTTCAAGTCGCGAAAGTTTAAAAAGTGTTAATTCGTACAATTACTGTAAAAATATAATATAATAAATATAATAATGTTTTATGCTACGCGAACTGTATTCCTGTGTCAGATAAACCGTTTTTAAACTGACAATCTCGAGATTTAAGCCTCATTTCGGTATTTTGAGAATGTTATTATTGTAGATAATTTCACGCTGAATCCAACGATACCAATAAATCATTTTGTGAAAAAAATCAGTTGAACTCTTCTTGATATCACCCCTTCATTTTTGTTACATAAATACATTAAAAAATTCTATTAGGAATGATTCAAAATGGCGGTAAGTTAACAGCTGTTGTTAAGCCAGAGTTCTTACCGTGTTCAGGAATACAGGAGTAACAAACATTGATAAATGTAGGTTAATAATATGCATAAGTAGAATGACTAGCAATTAGATATACATTGACGTGTGCCTCTCATTATCATATTAAAACAAAAGACGAATATTGTTTCTAATTTTAAAATACATCCACACCTCGTGGATCCGTGAAAATCTCGCACAGTTCGTTTCTCGAGATCATTTCTGCAAACCTGCAAGATGTGGAATGAGCTACTCTCCGATTTCCGCCGAGCTGCTACATGAGGTATTTCAAACCAAGGATTTTTTTTTTAAGTTTTGGCTCCACACTTTTGTGTATTTAGCCAGTGTCAAGTAATTGATAATTTTTCAAGTTAATGATATTTACGCAAATATGTATCAAGTTACAGTCGAAGTCATCAAGTCAAGTCATAGTCTAGTCAAGGTCATACTCCTAGTAAAGTGGTGGCAACTTTACTTGAAGCTCCTATGGAGTTTTGGAAACAACCTACATTTGTTGTTTGTGCAATAAAGGATTTTCTATCCATCTATCTATCTAAATATATATAACTCACACTCACGCACAGCCCAAACCACTGGACGGATCGGGCTGAAATTTGGCATGCAGGTAGATGTTATGACGTAGGCATCCGCTAAGAAAGGATTTTTCGAAATTCCACCCATAAGAGGGTGAAATGGGTGGTTGAATTATTTTCCCATAGGCCACGCCGCGAGCGAAGCTGCGGGCAGAAGCTCGTCTAGGATATGGATATAGGAATAAAATTATATCAGTTTCGGATATGTAATTATTTCGGATAGTTTCGGTTACGGATATAAGATTAAAGTAAAATATAAACAAAAATAGTATACAATAATTTGGTTCTATTTATAGGTTTTACTCTATCTAGGTTATCATTTGTTGTTTGTGCAATAAAGGATTTTCTATCCATCTATCTATCTAAATATATATAACTCACACTCACGCACAGCCCAAACCACTGGACGGATCGGGCTGAAATTTGGCATGCAGGTAGATGTTATGACGTAGGCATCCGCTAAGAAAGGATTTTTCGAAATTCCACCCATAAGAGGGTGAAATGGGTGGTTGAATTATTTTCCCATAGGCCACGCCGCGAGCGAAGCTGCGGGCAGAAGCTCGTCTAGGATATGGATATAGGAATAAAATTATATCAGTTTCGGATATGTAATTATTTCGGATAGTTTCGGTTACGGATATAAGATTAAAGTAAAATATAAACAAAAATAGTATACAATAATTTGGTTCTATTTATAGGTTTTACTCTATCTAGGTTATCATTTGGTATTATAATCATCACATTTATAAAGGCGAAAGTTTGAAAGGTGTATATGTGAGTATGTTTGTTACTCCTTCACGCTGAAACAGCTAAATGGATTTGGATGAAATTCGCTACCAAGATAGCTTATACAATGGATTAACACATACACTACATTTTATCCCGGAAAAGTGATACGTTCCCGTAGGATAAGCAAATAATTAAAATACTTTTATCTGCGGGTGAAACCGCGGGGCGCAACTAGTCAGTCATATAGGTAAGTTTTATTATATACCAACTCAATTTTAAGTTTAATGTACGATTAACGATCCGAAACTTGTGAAACGGATACGTTACGGATATATTTTTATTTCGGGTATCCATTAGTTTCGATTACGATAACGGAACTCGATAACATCCCTGCTTCAAACGACGGCAACGCATCGGCAGCGCCCCCGGTGTTGCAGGCGTCTACAGGCGACGGTAACTGCTTACCATCAGACAGGCCGGCAGCTTGCTTATCTATATTATAAAAAGATAGCGTTTGCAACACGTGGCCTAAGTGCTGGCATCTATTTTTGGACGGGCTAATAATGTTGATCTCTACAGACCTTTACAGTGTCACCGGGTCTGTTGGTCAAAGTATCAGCGTTGCTACACAGAAGGAATATGCAATTCAATGCTGCCAGCATTTTCAGCACGTTGCAATCTTGGACTATCTCCATTGTATAGACATTTCAAGATTACGTTGTTATTTAATTGAGTAGATAGCTTTATTTATGTAATTAATTTTATTATTTAGGACTTTTAATTTTATATTATAAAAATAATCAAATTATGTTTATTGTAACACGAATGCCAATTATACATATTACACGTTATTTTATTAAAATAAAATTACAACTATTTATGAGAAATAAGATGTTCGGAAAAATAATTAATTTAATAGTAATTATATCCATGTCAAATAATTAAATAATATGGAAAACGTTTTAAAAAATCAATTGTACATAGATAACTTACATCTAAACATTTTAACAATAAGTAAACAAGGCGGAACCGACAGTAATTTTTGCCACCCACCCTCATTTTTCACTTTCAAGTGAACTTAAAATTGTATGAAAGCTTCTAGTAACTCCAGTTCCAAGCGAATCTCCAAAATACTATAACGGAAAGAATCTATTAAAATATTGCAGTTATATCAGCCTTTATTACTAATAAATAGAAAGGTTGAATCAAACAAACACAGGTAAAGAAACTTAAATGACAACTTTTTTCCTTTCTCTTTGAGGGAATTTTGGCTTCGCACGTTCTATACATTTGCCAGCTTCAAGTCTTTTGATTTTCGTTCTTAATCTTTTTCAAATAATTTGATTGTTTTCAATCGGGAATTCACTACTTTAAAATTAAAATTACCAAAATCATCTAATAAATACACAGTCTAAAACATTTTGTGCAAAAAGTTTTGCCTTCTTTTAGTCATATAGACTTATACGCATATCGTTTACCATCAACACAATGCAACGTGTCGATAGTACATTGACCTTCCAAGTTTAAACTATTAACTATAGAATGCACAAATAAGGTGCTAATATGAAAATTTAAATATAGCCAAGTATAGTAAATAATTACGAGCTTTAAGTGTGTGTGAGAATGAGAATTGTGTTCGAATTTTCGTAATATTGAGTACCTATTGCATAAAAATTTACTTACCTCGTATTGTGCTGGGCATTTTGTAAAAATCCTTAGCCGGGTGTTCACAAAAATTAAAACAATCCAGAGTCACAGTTGCCAACACACAAAATATTATCCAAACTCCATTTTCACATGTACATTTTCAAAATCGGACACACGCACGCGTTTGTCTGATTCGCGCTGCCGCAGCTGTCAATGTCAAATTACCCGCGCTTTCTTTTGGCAAAGCGCTCGCTCGCTATACGTCCTAGAGACGTGGTGTAGCGACCGTTTGTGCTTTTTTCGCCGCGACGCGCTCGAGACGCTGGCTAACTGTAATTTTTTTCGTGATGCATACAGTGTAGTAACGGTTGAGGCCGGTTCTGGTGCCTCGGATCTTCTGCTGAATCGATTGGCGTTCGATGAATGCTTGAGACGCGTGGCCAACTCGATTTACGGCCATCTTCAATTGAAGAGACGTGACGGTTTTTTATAGGGTTGAGATGTTGCTGAACTGGTGTATTTTAATTGGTCAAGGTGTTGAACTTTAGGTTAGGTTGGTTTTAGAAATATCACATTCTTTGCAGTTTAATCACACTAATAGTACAATAATAATAACGCACAACGATCACATGCATAGATCCTTGATCCTTACTAGGATTCCCTGTATCTAGAGACCCAGAAACAACCAGGACCATGGTCCTACAACACCCAGACTCACAACGCAAAAAAAAGCGCAAATACTTGTTATATTTGCGCTTTTTTTTCTGTGCATAAATACTTGACCTGCCGCGGGAATCAGACCCGCTGCTTCAGGGTTATGAGCCGACCTGCTCAACCACTACACCACAGAGGCTGGCAATTATGCCTGAATGACACTGCATTGCACCGTCACGTGATGAGATGTCATCACATTATGCACTAATTTTTATTTTATTTTAGTTTTGGCTCCACACTTTTGTGTATTTAGCCAGAGTCAAGTAATTGATAATTTATCAAGTTATCGATATTCCACGCAAATATGTGTCAAGTCATAGTCGAAGTCATCAAGTCAAGTCATATTCATGCAGTCTAGTCAAAGTCATACTCCTAGTAAAGTGGTGGCAACTTTACTTGAAGCTTCTATGAAGTTTTGGAAACAACACGAAAAGAAACGTTTCACCATCATTATACCACTTTCCCACACTCATGCCTGTAATCCAGCACTTAACGAATAAAATGGCACCAATTTTATACACTAACACTGAAAATAACACAAGTTTTAGAGAATAATACAATGCGGTGACGCGATCTTTTTCATTTTCCCGCCAAAACTCATCTGGTTCCCATAGTATAAGCTTTACATTATTAGGGCTAGATGGCGCTGTGTGAAAAGTCCATTTTTTTCTTTTTATTCAAAAACTAGCTGCGTTCCGCGGTGTCATTTTTAATTATCCATTCAACTTTTTCAATATTTTTTTTACATAAGAACCTTCTCCTAGCAATGATAAACACAACAAAAAGAATTAGCGAAAATGTTCCATCCGTTCACGCGTGATGCAATGACCAAGGGAAAAAGATTAATTTTTATTATTTAAAATAATAATATACTATTTTTACCAACGTGATACTTACCATCGCATTTACTTGTAATAAATAATTAAAACTGAAAACAATAAAAGGAAAAATTAAACTAACAAAAAAGTTAAAATGTTTCAAAGTTAATTATATTTTTTTTGTTTATAACAATTTACATTTATATGTATTAACAGTAGTTTTATAATACAGAATCGACTAGAGGCAGTGGTAATAAAAAATTACACTTTATTGCCAAAGCTAAAACTACAAGCTGTTTCATTTCGGAAATAAAAAATGTAGGTTCTTGACCTCGGTAACATGGCGTTGCGTTGTAAGTTTTTATTTGGCAATGTAAATTTTTATGAGCAAAAATTTGGCGCGCTGCTGTTGAGACGAAAATAGAAAAACAAGAATGGTAATGATTATAAGTAAAGTGGTAATGATAAGGATCGTCATTATGATATTATAAAAGTAAATCATTAAAAATAAAATAATCATCTGATATATTTTATTTTCAATTTTTTTTCTTAATGTAAAGCTTTTTACGCACGCTTGACTTGGGTAGTAAGCTGGTTATTGTGAGACGAACGGAAGTTGAAGTTGATTCACGTATACCTCCATTGTCAACATAACAAAGTTAAAAATTGGTATTATTTATCTTAGTATGTTCCGTAAAATGACAATTTACAGTTGTCAAGATGGCGACATTAATATTAAACAAAGCAAAAACGATGTTATTCCGGCCGATAGATGGAGCTAAACTAAAGAAGTTTTACTTCAGTAAGCCTTTAAGAAGGAGGAAAATGGATTTTATGCATAAACTGAAAAAAAAACTTAAAGAAGTTGACCTGTTACACAGAAGATATAATTGAAGGGGTGAGAACAAAAAGGGTTTATCTGATTTTTTTCACAAAATGACTTATGGGTATCTTTGGATTCAGCGTGAAATTATCTTCAATAATACATTCTCAAAATACCGCAATGAGGCTAAAATTTCGAGATTTTGAGTCTAAAAACAGTTTATCTGTCACAGGAATATAGTTTGCTTAGCATATAAACATTATTATATTTATTTTATTATATTATTTTTTTACAGTAATTGTATGAATTACTACTATATTTAGTATTAAAAAATAGAATTAAAACATTTTCAAGCAACTGAAACTTACATAAACCTTTTCTATTACCTTTTTTTTATATTTATTTTGGCTCCACACCTCCGTGTATTTAGCCAGTGTCTTCTATTACCTTATAAGCACTCTACATTAAAATGACGCCGTTGACGTTTAAAGTCAATTTTCTCGAAACTGTCAATTTGTCAGTTAAACCCTTTTTATTCTCAACCCTTGAATTGTGTACCAGTACAGTTTAGTAAAGAGTAATAATAATAACACCCAACGATCACATACATAGACCCTGAACCTTAACTAGGATTCCCTGTGTCTAGGGATCCAGGAACTACGAGGACCATGGTCCCACAACACCAAGACTCAGAACAAGTATTTGCGCTTTTTTTTCTGTGCACAAATAATTGGCCTGCCGCGGTAATCGAATCCGCTGCCTCCAGGTTATGAGCCGACCTGCTCAACCACCACACCACAGAGGCTTCACACAGTTTCACTGTGTTTTGTTTTCAAAGTTAAAGTCAAAAGATTTATTGCAAATAGGCTATTTTTAGCACTTCTACAATTCATAATTATATTAGGTACTTAAAACTTTAAAATTAAGTTATTTCACTAAGCATATAAAATTACAAAGTGCTTATTGTCAAATAATATATAGCA
Organism: Ennomos fuscantarius; assembly: GCA_905220475.3. NCBI lineage: Eukaryota > Metazoa > Arthropoda > Insecta > Lepidoptera > Geometridae > Ennomos > Ennomos fuscantarius. Next base: position 4,883,092 of record HG992050.1, on the reverse strand, counting down.
AGCCCATTACAATATAAAAGTTTGAAAACAAAGAAGTTCTCAGAAGCTTCGATTACACCTGTAAAGAAGAAGCTACAAGAAACTTTACAGTGATGTTTATTTTCTACTGTGTTTTACAATATTTACAATTTACTAGTTGCGCCCCGCGGTTTTACGCACGGATAAAAAGTATTTTAATTATTTGCTCATTCCACGGGAACATTTCATTTTTCCGGGATAAAATGTAGCCTATATGTTAATCCAGTGTACAAGCTATCTTGGTACTGAATTTCATCCAAATCCATTCAGCCGTTTGAGCGTGAAGGAGTAACAAACATATACACATACAAACTTTCGCCTTTATAATATTAGTGTGATTAGTGTGTTAAAAAAACCAATATACTGAACTGATTTCGATAAAATATCTCTAGAAGAAACCAGAAAGTATATTTAAAAAAAAATACATAAGGTAGTGTCGCCGAAGATGGCCCGGCTCCTAAGATAGCCCACTTTAAAAAAAATACAGTTATGATTAAACGAAACATTTTAAATTTCGCGGGTTTATGCTACTATTACCATAGACAATAATGCAAGTGTGTTTTAATTATTATTATTACAACTTCCATTATGTTTTTTCTATACTTTATTTATCTGCAAGATTTCACGAGGTTTTGAAATTAAGTGGGCCTTCATTGGCTCCTGTACCTTATAAAAGAATTTTCCATATTGTTTCATAGTTTACGGAGATAAATTTTAGGTGACCAAAATTTTAAAAGTCGGTTGAAAAATAAAATACAATCTATAAAAATCATGCTAATTAATATGTATGAAAGTTTTTAGTTCCTCATTCCGCCATCGGTAACGAAAACTTAACAAACGAGGTGCCAATAATTTAAAAATCTTTAAATTTACAATTTACAAGTTCGCGGTTGTTCCCGCGTAAACTGAGTGGCGCCGGTCGATGAACCCAACGGTACCGCGCATCTTGTCCGACCGGTGTATTGTGACGTCACTCTAGTTACGCTACTTCATCATAGATGGCTCGGAGATGAGTTTAATTAGAAAACTCTAAAGGGATGGTAAATTTATTTAAAACAATATATGTAAAGTGTTTTCAATATATTTTATCAACAAAGTATGCTATTAAATAGAGACACTCGAGGAACCGTTTTAGGGTCCCGTAGTTCTGCAAGTCCATAAAGAGATTGTTTCTTTTGTCCCTCTGTCTGCGAGTCGAGCTGAGCTAACTCTAAACACAGATCTAAAATAAAATACTATAGTACCCTTTTTTCAGGGAGGAAATGCCCTCTCACTTCCCTGCCGCCACGGGGGTGATGAAATTAAATGAAAATTTATTGGGATATACGTAGTTGAAACAATCGTAAAGGGATGACGGGAGGTATGTGAAACGCGAACCTACTAAAACCCAGAACCCACCCATGATCCGTCTGCCGCCAGGATGGGAGACATGGTTGCGCTAGCATTCGCCATCTATAATAATAATAACTAAACAATGACAGACATGCTCTTGGCAGTTAGTAACTTTGAGATTAGTTGAATTAACGACCTCAAGCTAAACATAAAATATGAATGGTGTAAGCGACACGGAGGAAAAAGCATAAGGCCTCTTTGGTTGCTTTTATATTTAGTTTTTTAGAACGTTGTGTTATGTATGACAGTGGAGTTTAGTTTCATGTAAAATTTTTAATTTTTTAGTATATTTTTCGCTAACTCTGCCGCTCCTTTATATTTCGCACAGTATTATTTTCTGGAAACGCCTAGTCGTCACCAACAAATAGTAAAAAGATAATAATACATTCTCCTTATCACCTTCGCCATTATAGGCATGGACCGTTATTGGCGAATTTGAGAAGAAAAAATTAAGAAATAACAGGTACATTGAAAGCTAGAGTAATGAATCTCGCGAACAACATAACTAATTTAATTTATACTGTGTAGATGCAGTTTTTATAATTAGGCACATAAATAAATTATCAATGCATTTCATACTAAAATTCTCTTTTCATCAAATAATGGCACGTAATGGTTATCTCACATTGCTATTGTATAATGCAGACGTGGCGCCATCTAGTTTTAAAGAAAATCTATACTCTGTTGTTGTTTTTTTATTTTCTATGTATTATTATATCATACAACATTCTATGTATTATTATATTATATCATACAACAAACAGTTAATTATTTGAAAAAAATTGTTACTGCATATTTGGACACTTATTTCGTATTTAATTTATTTTATTATAATTTATTGCAGAGAACAGAGTCATCTATTGTTGAGTAGCGAAAGTCGTAAAAACTTGCATAGATGGTGCTAAACTCAATTATAATTGTGTATCTATATTATAATTTTGCACCATCTATACAAATCGACGTAAACCATAATGAATAATAACCGGCATTCTGTGTTGCTATTAAATTTCGTAAGATGCCACTATGTGTTACCAAAACAAACAATTATTTAACACATTTACTTTATGCTTGACACAGTCGACATTCACGACATTGACAGTATTATTGAAAACTATCGAATTGAATCCATTCATGGAAAAAGCTTAGTGGCTCCATAAGCTCACAACTAATAACGATTAACCACTAAATAATACTTTTTGTACAGTTTCATTCGTGAGATCGAGATTGTGAATCTTGTGAATAAACATTATAACTTTGAACGTTTGATTGGTGAGAATTCGACAGTGATCCCTGAAGCAGCAATCGGCAGCAGTTGCTTACGTTGTGGTCCTTCTATTGTACCGTTTGTTGCACCGGCAAACATCGTGGTAAGTCGTTTTATTACTGATTATTAGAGTTCTTGTTATAGGGTAAACTAAAACTTGCTAAAGTTTACCACTTGAAAATTGCTAAGTATTAAAGCTGATTCGGTCAGCTCGAAGGTCAATGAGTCAAGGGTGATCCTTACCCAGTTAAAATTGACCTCATTTCTGCCAAATAAGCTGTACTCTTACTGTTTCTGTGTTATTTGACCTAAGTAAAGTAAGTCCATACATAAAATAGTGAAAATGTTCTTCATGTTACAAAATTGCTAAGTTAGTGTAGGTATATGGTACATGAAAACTGTAAATATCTTTCATATAGGCTTGTTGAAATTATTTTAATTAGGTGTAACATACATCCCAATCTCTTCAAGAGCTAGCTAAGGCAATCCTTTCAATGAGCAACCACATTCTCTGTCTGTATTACAATCTATTCCTCCCCCCCCCTTTTTTAAATTGGAGAATGGTCAGTAGCGGATGCAAATAGGTTGATAATGTGATGTGATCACATTACTGCATAGATACTAATAATAATAATCACTATAACAATCAAAGTCCTGACTTATTCACTCACCAGCTGAAAGACCACAGACAGACTAAACTGGTTGTAGAGACTTTTGTACTGCATTTAGAAAATATTTAATATTTTTCTATTTGAAAAAAAATCTCATGCATACAAATTCTGTAGTTCACTGTAATTATTGTATTATATTTTATTACAGTATCATCTAATACTAAATAGGGGTGTAAAATTTACACTAACATGCCACATGGGGTATTTTGTACATTTCCCTGCTAACCTATCAGCCCCATCTAAAATATCGGAGCGCAGTATTAGGTTGCTGGCACAGCTGCTCCAATGATGGTAGTGATGGAAATGGTGATGATGATGCCACTATAGTGTATCATCATTTACCTACATGTTAGAATGTTCATAAAAACATCAATGGTTAGTTATACATAATACACATTAAGACCATCATCAAGAGTTTTTTTAAATGTTTTGGCTCCACACTTTTGTGTATTTAGCCAGTGTCAAGTAATTGATAATTTTTCAAGTTAATGATATTTACGCAAACATGTGTCAAGTCACAGTCGAAGTCATCAAGTCAAGTCAAAGTCATTTTCCTAGTAAAGTTGTGGCAACTTTACTTGAAGCTTCTATGGAGTTTTGGAAACAACACAAAAAGAAATGTTTCACCATCATTATACCACTTTCCCACACTCATGCCTGTAATCCAGCACTTAACGAATAAAATGCCACCAATTTAATGCACTAACACTGAAAATAACACAAGTTTTGGAAAATAATACAATGAGCTACGCGATCATTTTCGTTTTTCCGCCAGTGAAAACTCCCTGTCATCAAGAGTTGGCATTGCTAATTGTTCATCAGTGTCTTACTGTTTGTTATATTCCTCCTGAACTTCTAGTCCAATATCATCTTCCGTAGCTGGTGCACATCACAGCGATGAACTCCTCTCATCATCATCACCATCACTGGAACAGGCAAATCAGCAACCTAAAGCTGTGCTCAGATATTTGAAAGTCAAAATCAATGGATTTTTATTGCAAACAGACTATTTTTAGCGTTTACAAGTCAAAATGATGATAGGTACTTAAAATACTTAATTTATTGTACTAACCATATGAAATTACAGAGTGCATAATAGGTACAATAAGTGAGTTTGAAAAAAAAAAGAAGTTCTTTCTGCTTTAGTGCAAGCAATCCAGCACAATATAGAACAGAAAATTTCAATCCGAAGCTTTGATTACACCTGTACAGAAGCTACACAAGACTTTACAGTGATGTCTTTATTTGCAAAGCGCAAATACTTGTACTGAATCTGGGTGTTGTGTGACCATGGTCCTCATATTTTCTAGGTCCCTAGACACAAGGAATCCTACTTAGGGTCCAGGATCTATTTATGTGATCGTTGTTATTTTTATTATTTATTTAAATTTTTTTCTACTTTGTAATACAATATAAAAAATATAACACTACCTAAATTAAATATAGTGCATGTTAAATATAGTGCTGTCCTGTTAATATTTATAATTTATTACAATTGAGACAATAATGAAATATAAAACAAAAGTAACCACCTACACTCGCACCATTGCAAGAAGAATATTAAGCAACTTCAACTTCTTATTTTTGTGGCTTCTGCGAGTTACAACAATTTCGCAAATGTCGCGTAGGTAGAATGGAGAACAACCGATGGAGATTTAGCTCGGTTAAAATGTGTTACATATTCAATTCTGAGTTCTGCGACTGTAATAGGACAACAAAAAACATTAACAAGACGTCACACATAAAGAAGCATATAGTGTACGAGCTTCTGCCCGCAGCTTCGCCCGCGGCGTGGCCTATGGAAAAATAATTCAACCACCCATTTCACCCTCGTAAGGGTTGAATTTCGAAAAATCCTTTCTTAGCTGATGGCTACGTCATAACATCTACCTGCATGCCAAATTTCAGCCCGATCCATCCAGTGGTTTGGGCTGTGCGTTGATTGATCACTATGTCAGTCAGTCACCTCTGAGTTATATATATATATATATATATATATATGTATATATATATACCTCATCTAATCCACATTCACAGAGTGAGCGGTCACGAATTCGGATTTTAGAAAGGAAGACCGGTGTGCAGGAATATTGAGATGATCTTAATAAAAATTACAAATAGATTACAAAATTACAAATTTTGACTGGCCCAATAGCTCATTTTGTAGTAACCCTGCCTTCTGAACTGTGGGCCGTGGGTTCGATTCCCACCCAGGACAAACATTTGTGTGATGAACATCAAAGTTTGTTCTGTGTCTGGGTGTTACATGGTATTCTATGTATGTATTTACAGACAAAAAAGTATGGTTATTGGTCTATGGTTCCTGGGTCCCTAGAAACGGAATCCTAGTTAGGGTCCAGGATCTATGTATGTGAATATTGGACGTTATTATTATCATAGTAAACCCATCTGCCTGTTTTGTCTTATGTATACGCTTGAATTGGGTGAGGATTCAAATCTTGTTTGTGACTAAAAACACTTTAATATAAAATAATAATATTAAAAAATCCTCTCATATAAAATTTAATAATATTAAAATTTTCTTGTTTGGGTATGTACAATTTTGTCTTTTAATCTTTTCCAAAGCATTTTACAATGTTCCCATACTAGTCAATTTTTATTGTAAATAAAAAAATTATATATTTTTTTCTTAAAGCTTATTATGTGGAAAACTTAAAAAAAAACGTCACTTTGCTTCTTTACGTATATAAAGGCTTCGTATATAATATAAATAATACAAAAAATTGGTGTCTCAAAAAATAATCCTATCCTATTTTTTTCCTTTCTATTATATTTGTTTGGGTTCCCCCAAATCTGTAGATCCTGTACATCGACAGCCCATCCACCAATATCCATTTAAAATCATATACCTTAATTCTATTTATCCAAATTGCCAATTCACGAGCATATTATTTAAAAAACTGGGTGCTTATCACTCGGCTATGCCTATTTATTTACCCCATTATTTCGGGTAATGGTGAACCATTGGCAACATCACCCGGAGACACTGGCTAAGGTAGTTATGTGAGTATACAGCCAGAGGTGAAATACGGCGTCCTCCATAAATATTGATTTTATGCGAGAGGGCGGCGGCCGGCTAGGGTTGGCGCAAACAGTTTACATGTTTTTGTTATTTGCGAATTTTTCTCCCTTATCTGTGCTTAGGGTTATCAGTTATACTGCTCTAGTGTTACGAAAAATATATATATGATGTTTTAGTTGTGTAATTATTAAGAGTTCCACTTTCTTTATACATTATCAATTTATTATACATCCCATAGTTCCACGTAGGCAGCTTTTCGGGAAAAGGGAGAATACTTCAAACCCCTCAAAACCCATGCAATATCACTTTTATCCCGTTTTCCCTTTAAAGGCTTACATACTTACACATTTACATATTTACATATTTAGTGATTCAAACTTACGCATTCAATATATTTGGTAGTAATGAGTAACTCGTCCTTTTAAATGAGGATGAGGGAGGACCTCGTTTTATTTCATGAGGTACTCATGAGGTATGATGAGGCTTCATATGTGGTGTGATGAATAAAGGAATGAGTCGCTAGAAATGCCCCGCGTATCTCACTCACTAAATATTATTTAGTGTTTCAAAAACGTGTGTGACAACCCTAAACCGCAGAGTTAAAGCTCCTGGGATGTCACACGTCTGAGGGCAGTGAGATGTGAGAACGAGACAGTCGATGCGAGCGTACGTGTGAGCGGGACGGAAATAATTCTGCCACCTCACCCTTGCCTACTTAGATAATTATTTCTATTCAATAGGATATACGTTTTGTTTCGTTTGTGATGGATTTGATCGGGGTTTTAATTACGTACGTTATTTGTAAGGGTTTTTTTGCGTAAATGCGCATTTATTTATGGTAAACTAGATGCGCCCCGCGGTTTCACCCGCGGATAAATAGTAATTTAATTATTTGCTCATCCCACGAGAAAATTTCACTTTTCCGGGATAAAATGTAGCCTATATGTTAATCCAGTGTATAAGCTATCTTGGTACTGAATTTCATTCAAATCCATTCAGCCATTTGAGCGTGAAGGAGTAACAAACATACACACATACACCGAAGCAAAGGTAACTGCTTTAGTTTTTTTGAAATAAGATCGTTCTTATGACCCAAAAATAATATTTACGAACGCAGTTCTCCGAATTTTCATTAATAACAACACTTTTTTTAATAAATTAAATAGCCAGACCATAATGAAGAGATGACATCAAGAAGGGTTTAACTGATTTTTTCACAAAATGACTTATAGGTATCGTTGGATTCAGCGTGAAATTATCTACAATAAAAACATTCTAAAAATACCGAAATGAGGCTTATATCTCGAGATTGTCTGTCTAAACACGGTTTATCTGACACATGAATACAGTCCGCTTAGCATAAAAACATTATTATATTTATTATATTATATTATAATTTACAGTAATTGTACGAATTATAGTACTATATTTTGTATTTTAAAACAGAATTAATACATTTCAAGCAACTGAAACTTACATAAACCTTTTCTATTACTTAATAAGCACTCTACATTAAAATGAAGCCGTTGAAGTTTAAAGTCAATTTTCTCGAAACTATCAATTTGACAGTTAAACCCTTTTTGACCTCACCCCTTGAATTTGTTTCTATATTAAATTAACTATGCACATAAACTGCGTATTGAAACTGTCAAATCCATACAAATTTGTGTTTCTATTGGTTGCAATCGAGTTACGTAATCGCCCAGCTCGTCATAAAGTCGCTTGCTCAGTAATTTTATAAGTTACAATTCCACACTATCATTTTATAGTGCACAGAATTATGAGCTGGTAGTACTTTCTACTAATTTAATACGTCACTCCTTCAATAAACCTAAACACACAAATACAAAAAACTTATAATTTCCTTTGCCACTAACGGCCCAACATGGCAGCTGCACAATTATGTCCCATTTCATGCAAAAAAACGAGTCAAGAGCGTATCGGATAAGTCTACAGGCGGGTTCCGTAGCTATGATGGGTATTGCAAATGTGTATGATTATATCTAGCTATGTACCTATATCTAATACTAGTATATATATAACAACCTATGTTTTAGTATAAGTACATCGTAAATCTTTCGACAGCCTCGGTGTGGTTGTTGAGCAGGTCGGCTCATAGCCCGAAGGCGGCGGGTTCCATTCCCGCGGTAGGACAAGTATTTGTGCACAGAAAAAAAAGCGCAAATACTTGTTCTGAGTCTGGGTGTTGTGGGACCATGGTCCTCGTAGTTTCTGGGTCCCTAGATTCCTAGGATCAATATCCTGGACCTTAACTAGGATTCCCTGTGTTGTTATTGTTGTTTGATGTAATGAAATAAAATAAAATAAAAGTGACAAACTTTATGCATCACTTTTTTTACTAGGTGGTAGGACTTTTCAGCAAAGTGCGTCTAGGTAGGTACGCATTGCCAGTTATTTTGCCGCCAAGCAGTAGTGTGCAAGCACTGCTGTGTACCGGTTTGAAGGGCACTGTAGCTAGTGAAATTACTGGGCAAATGAGACTTTATGACCTGATCACATAGTCTAGTAATCTTATTACTAGATTGTGCTGATGTCTCAGGATGACGTGCGCAGTGCAGTGTCACGCGAAGCATTAGAGTTCCGAGTGACACTGCAAGTGATATGGGCAGCCGTGTCGTTTAACATCAGGCGAACGGTTAGCTCGTCACGTCATCCCTTAACATAAAAAAATAAAAATAAAAAATCAAAAAAATAAAGTTTAAACAATTTAAAAAAAAAAAAAACGTATAGGCGTAGATTGCAATCTATTCAAAAGATTTTGCTAAGATTTAGAGGGTGAAAACCATTTTCCTCCGAAACGCTAAATTGTAGTTAATGTAAATTCACTCACAGGCTCAATGTCTCTATCTGACGTGCATTTCGACGACTGGCAGCGGAGCGATGGTGATAACATTTTCAAATAATGGGACGGTCCTCTTAAGGGTTCTTTGTCAGGGAACCCTAGAACTCAAGATCCTTGCCGTCGGACCCACGACTAGGTATGAACAGAGGGTAAATTGATTACCTAGTTGCTCAGTAACGTATTAATTATGTGTGTATTGCCTTAATAAATTACATTGAATTGTTTTACAGATTAAAAAAAAATAATAATGAATATTTTATCCAAATGTATGAAACCGACTTAAATCGCCTTTTATAGAGAAGTACTTGGAATTAGATAGATAGATAGAAAATTATTTATTGCACCAACAACAATTGAAGGTACATAGGCGAACTTAATGCTATAGAGCATTATCTTCCAGTTAACCCTGGTGTTTTGTGGAAGGCTTAATGCGGTAGTGCAATATTGATGGGATATAAAAGAAAAGAAAAATAACAAATTAACTATATGTCTAAACTGGTGATAATATATATAACACCACAAGTTTTTTTTTTAAATCTATTTTTTGGGAGCTTTAGTCGCATGGCGATTATGTCAGCTCCATTATATACATTCATAAAATTCTAACAAAATATATCTTTTATCATGCTAAAAAGTGTATTGGCAGCTCCATTCAGTGGAAAAGCCAAGACACCTTGAAACACTCCTACATCCGAAAAATTTACACCGAACTGTGCTAGCATATATGCTCTCACAGACTGAGTCCTGACACACTCCACTAGGACATGATGTACGTCCTCTAGGACCCCACAAGTACCACTAACACCACAATAAATATAGAAAATTAAATACACACAATAATACAAATACAATACATATAGTATATACAAACATGTACAAATAATTAGATGGATTGCTTTCAGGTCGCGATTTTATTTTGAAGAGTGAAGTAGTTTTAAGAATTGATGCATTCCGTTGTCTATTTCCGAATTTCTTCATCAGATCTTCACCAAAACATGGGATATAGGTTAATAAATGACGGTAGTTCAAAGAAAAAAACATATAACCGAATTGAGAACCTCCTCCATTTTTTTAGTCGGTTGAAAATAAGTTATTTGGTTGGTATATACGCACATAGGTGCGTTAGTCCAACTCGCACTTGGCTCTTATTTTTTTTTAATATACTGCTTTGCCACAGACTCCTGGGTCCGTGCTCTTTTTTAATAAACTACTTACATATTTTGGCCCGTATATTTTAAACACGCCACTTACCTCACGGTATTTTCCTTCAACGTTCAAGAACGGTAGCAAATCAATTCGTACGAAATCTATTTTTAATTCAAGTACAAAGGAGCGGATAGACGCACATTGAACCGATTCATCTGTCAATATGTGCCGATGGATAGGTTTTACAGCATTTAATAAAAAAAATAACGCCCAACGATCACATACATAGATCCTGGACCCTAACTAGGATCCCCTGTGTCTAGGGATCCAGGAACTACGAGGACCATGGTCCCACAACACCCAGACACAAAAACCTAAAAATCTGAAATTACAATAACAACTTATAAAAATTATTAATACCATTATTATGAATTTTAAATCAATTATTTTTATTATTATAAAATTATTTATTATTATAATAAATAAAAACTGAAATTTAAAATATAAATTAGTATAAATATTATACTATTAATTATTATTATTACAAATAAACCTAAAATTACAATAACAAATTATAGAAAATTAACGTTATTAATTAATTAATTATTATTTAACATTTATTTATTTATTGTTACGAATGTATATGTACCTATATAGGCATAAGTACACTACGATTTATATCGCCACAGACATGAAATTATTATAAATAAAACCTGAAATTTTATTAACAAAAAATAAATATAAATATACAGTAGACGAATAAATGTCATGAATTTGAAGGAATTCGTTCGAAATCGTTCCATTTGTACTAAAAAGGTTACGTTCTCAATTCGGTTATATTTTTTTATTTAATACAAACACATAAACAAATTAATAAAATTGTCGTGAATTATAATAAAAATAAGTACAATCGATTTGAGAATCTCCTTATTGGAAGTCATTTTTTAAATCGGATGCAGTAATTTATGCACTTCGGTTACTTTCACTATTATTTATTCTATGTTTCGTTGGAACATACATAAAAACAAACATTCGTACTTTTGTTATAAAAGGTATATTTAAAAGTAAGTTGGAGTTTTGGCGGGAAAGCGAAAAAGATCGCGTCGCCTCATTGTCCAAAACTTGTGTTATTTTCAGTGTTAGTGCATAAAATTGGTGGCATTTTATTTGACAAGTACTGAATCACAGGCATGAGTGTGGAAAAGTGGTATAATGATGGTGAAACGTTTCTTTTCGTGTTGTTTCCAAAACTCCATAGAAGCTTCAGGTAAAGTTGCCACCACTTTACCAGGAGTATGACTTGACTATACTAGACTATGACTTGACTTGATGACTTGGACTGTGTCTTGACTTGACTTGACACATTATATAATACTAATAAACATGAAAAAATATCAATTACTTGACACTGGCTAAATACACAAAAGTGTGGAGACAAAACAAAAAAAAGTAAGTTTTTAACGGTGCACCACTAAGACCGCTGTACAGTCACTGCCGTAGTATTTCTGTATGTATGTATGTCTGTATGTAGAAGATATTATTCATCTTAGAACATACATTTCTTAATACTCGTAAGTTCTCCATACACCACCCAAACAAATTTATCAAACGTACACCATGTCAACTTCTCTCAAAAGCGTGTAACTAACTCCGTCCAGGGCACCAAGACCTCTCCACTTTTATGCCACCTCCTTGTATAATATTGGCTGTAAAACTGTGAGAGGGGTGGGGGAGGCCTGGTTAGCCTGGTGGGGTCGCATCGTCGAGAGCACTGACCTGCATGGTGACCGTTTACCATCGCTCGGATCGTCAATACTCCGATAAATACTGTACCACTCGTACGATGATTTTGTACTATTTATATGATTTTGCAATACATGGGTGCAAGTGCTCTTTGAGTAGACACACTTCGCGTCTCTACGAGATATTTGCATGTGCTTACGTAAGATAAAGGAGAATTTGGTAAACATTGCGATTTTATACTAGGTGGTAGGACTTGTCTGCAAAGTTCGTCTAGGTAGGTACCACCGCTTTGCCAGTTATTCTGTTGCCAAGCAGTAGTGGGCAAGCATTAATGTGTTCCGGTTTGAAGGGCACTGTAGCTAGTGAAATTACTCGGCAAATGAGACTATGATCTGATCTCACAGTTGAGTAATCTTATTATTAAACTGTGCTGATGTCTCAGGATGATGTGCGCAGTGCAGTGTTACGCGAGACTATATTTCGGAGTTCCGAGTGACAGTGTTGAGTGTTATGGGCGGCCGTGTCGCTTAACATCAGGTGAACGACTAGCTCGTCACATCATTCATTAATATAATGATTTTGGCAGGTCCGTGGTCTTCCCGTAAGCCTTGTTTCGAGTCGGCAAAGTTTATTATATTTAGCTCTTTTAAAAGTCAATATGAGTAGACTAAAAATAATAGAAATTAATGTTTTAGGCTTAATAAAATGATTTTTTTGCTCTACAAACAGCTTTTAAGGGCAGGGAAGTGGTAATATTATCATACAAAAACTAAAATGAGGGTAGTAGTCAAAATTTAACTTTAAGATTTGTTGTGAATTTGATTATTTTTTTATGAAATTTTATTATTACTACTTAATAATAATAATAATAATAATAATCAACACCTCGAGAGGCTCTCGTTAGACGGTTGGATCAAGGGTCAGATTCATAAGGCAGTACTTCTTGACACGGCACGTATTGTCAGGAGGTTCCTCAGTCTGCAGCCCTAACCACCGGGAGCTTGGGCCTTGCCCCGCTGCTGGCGGCACACTAGGTTTAGGTTTTTTATTGTATTTTTATAATGTTAACTTTTATAATAATACTGTAAAAAACTTAAATTTAAGATTGTAAATAAATAAATGAATAATAATAATAATAATAATAGTACTTCTTTTAATTTTCTTATGCCTGTTATAAACCAAGAAGTAATCTAATGAATAAGAAAAAAAAGTTAAACAAAACCTTTTCTGGAAGTTCGGGGCAAAAATCGACCGCCAAACTAAAAAAAGGACAACTCAATTTTTCAGATTGTTATTTCCGTTCGATGACTGCCTCTAATCTTACCATAATTATTCACTGAGACATACTAAATTGAAACTAATACTGCTATTAATCAGAACCAGTTTGAGAAATATCCTTCTAATGAATATGTACAAACTAATGTATGTAATTCCGATAAAATTAATAAAATGTTTAAATTTATGCGTAGCTCTCAATCACGGCCGCAACGACTGGGCGGAAATCGGGTAGTATTAGATACGTCCTATAACTATCCGACTAATATTATTAATGATGTTTGTGAGTATTGATGTATGTTTGTTACTCTTTCACGCAAAAACTACTGAACGGATTTGAATGATATTTGGAACACAGATAGTTTATAACCTGGATTAACAATATAGTTTAAATACCAACATAAAAAAGCAACAAAAAAAATAAAACCGCGAATACATCACTAAAAAAAAAACATATCATAAAATTGGCTAAAAACTAATAAAATATGCTAATGGTTCCAATATTTATTGCTCTAAAATGAAATTCTCTTTAATCTTGAATCGCTTCTAAAACCAAATGACAATATTTTGTGTTATTAAGCGATCTTTAAGGAAATTTTACTTAGATGTTAATTATTGCCCAAATGGAGGAAATTAGCAAAAAATTAAAAACTAAATCTTTTATTGAGGCAAATCAATACTGAGTGATTTCTTTTTTAAATAATAATAATAATAAAATAATAAATATGTGTGGACATTTCACACAGCGCCATCTACCCCCAAACTAAGCAAAGCTTGTACTATGGGAACCAGATAACTGATAAAATACTTAGATACTTTTTGTTTGTAAATACATACATAGAATGCAATATAACACCCAGACACGGAACAAACATCGATGTTCATCACACAAATGTTTGTCCTGTGTGGGAATCGAACCCACAACCATCAGTTTAGAAGGCAGGATTACTACCAACTGAGCTATCGGGCCAGTCAAAATATTCTCTTTGATCGTCTTAAATGAATTAAAGATGTAACGATTATATTGAGTATCAATTAATTTTTACTTAGAATTATTACACAGATTTATATGCAAATTGCAAATGTTTAGATAACGGAAAAATTACGGTAGCTTCCGTTGACATAAATAAATAAATAATAATGCCCCACGATCACAAACATAGATCCTGAACTAGGATTCCCTGTGTCTAGGGACCCAGGAACTACAATGACCATGGTCCCACAACAGCCAAACACAGAACGAGTATTTGAAAATTAATATTTATTTTATTTTCCTTGGTCGAGAATCCAACAAGTGGTTATACAATTCCTAATCATTCAAATGAAGGAATTTGAATTTCTATTATCATAAGCTAGGCCGAGTGCTCCTAGTGACATCGGATATAAGGATCCAAAGAATGCGGTTTATTTATAGTCGTACTATGATATTTTTATTAATCTGCATTTCCACAGACACCTGGGTCCGTGCTTTTTGTTATATAATTTTTTATATTTATGAATTAAGCCTATTATTAACATGAACTTATATACCTACCTACTTTGATATTTTATTGTGTTACTTACTAACCTTTCGTTTGTGACTTTACTCCTTTGATTATTCGTATTTTGAATCGAACATAACATAATTTTAATTGAAGGGGTGAGAATAAAAAGGGTTTAACTGATTTTTTTCACAAAATGACTTATGGGTATCGTTGGATTCGGCGTGAAATTATCTACAATAATACATTCTCAAAATACCGAAATGAGGCTTAAATCTCGAGATTTTGAGTCTAAAAACTGTTTATCTGTCACAGGAATACAGTTCGCTTAGCATAAAAATATTATTACATTTATTTTATTATATTATATTTTGACAGTAATTGTATGAATTAATAGTATATTTAGTATTTTGAAATAGAATTAAAACATTTTCAACTACAAAACTGCAACTGAAAGTTACATAAACCTTTTCTATTAGTTAATAAGCACTACATTAAAATGACGCCGTTGACGTTAAAGTCAATTTTCTCGGAACTGTCAATATGGCAGTTAAACCCTTTTTATTCTCAACCCTTCAATTGTTTTATATATTGTCTTCTTATGTAAGAGTCCATCTCTTGTCGGTGGAGTAATCGCTATCGTTCTCGGTCTTCGGCCAACGTTTTAACCTCCCTGTACGACATGACATCTATTTTTTTTTTATTATACATTGTAATAATTTTAAATCTACCTACTTTTTTTTAGTTAGGCAAAATTTTAAATTATATTGGCCAATATTTATATCGATTCATTTTAATTTAATTATAATTTATTGGTTATTGATGATAATATCATGTTTAAATCTGGAATGGTAGTTTTTTAAATCTTTATTAAAGCTTTATCGCTAATGCGATTATGATATAGTCCGAATAATAGATTATAATACTTATATTATTAAAATGAATTTCTATTTCCCTTGGTTATCGCGTTACGCGTGAACGGGTGGAACATTTTCGCTAATTCTTTTTTATTTTATTTATATTAGATTATAATATATTTCGGCTGCTTTATTTCATTTATTACTAGCTGCGCCCCGCGGTTTCACACGTGGATAAGGAGCCACTCCCCCGGGAGCATACTATCGGCATAAACAGTATCCTATGTGCTAATCCAGGTTCAACTATTCGAGTTCCAAATTTCATCCAAATCAGCTCAGTAGTTTTTTGCGTAAAAATCCCGCGGCGTCGCCCTCGTGGTGTTAGATAATTGTCCCACAGGACATACTAAGTATCAGGATAAAAAGTATCCTATATGTTAATCCAGGTTATAAACTATATCAGCCTTATTAATAAACACGAACTAGCTTTAGACTAGTTACACCATCTTTTGTCTCTTTCGATCCAGCTAATTATTCCAGTAGCAAAAAAAGGACAAAAGCTGAAGTAACTAATCGGAGACTAATACCCGTTTATTAATAAGGCTGATGTGTTCCAAATTTCATTTAAATTCGTTTAGTTGGTTTTGCGTGAAAGAGTAACAAACATACATCCATACTCACAAACTTTCTCATTTATAATATTAGTAAAATTATCATATTCTATACTTATGTGTAGATACTTTCTTGTATAATGATAAATTATTTCATAATTTGTATAGAAACGTTATCTCATCATTTAATTTAGACACAAGTGTATCTATTACAGTGACATCAACGAAAAGTGGCCTGTAAACAATTCCTATTTCATAATATTAATATATATGTATGTAAGTTAAGTGTTAAAGATAATATTACTTGATGTTTACTTTTCCGATCACATTCAAAATGTTCGTGAAAATATCTCCATTGTATATCTCTATTCAACTGCTTCTTGTTCCATTCAATAATTAAGTCAACATAAACAACCTCTAATAGGTACCTATAATAAATGAAGTCAAGCCATTTTGCTAATATTTCTAAGACTAGGTACGATTTGCATTGCTAATTCGATTCTTTAGAGTCTATATTACTATTTCAACCGGGTTTCCGTCCAAGCGGTTTTAATACACCATTAAGTACAAAGAGCTGTGTAACACTGGCCGAGGGCACAGGCAGGTAGACGTGAAAGAGACAAAACCATCGGCTTTACGCGGCTACATTTTAACACGGCATTTATACTCGTGGATCGTGGACTTTCTTTTCAACCCCGCAGAGGGCATGCTCAATCAATACAACAACCGGAATAGTCGCCATTCGATGCCAATTTCAACTGTTACGCCCAAAATAATGTGACCGTTGTATCAAACGCGAAAAATTAACCTAAAAACGTGTGCGATACGTTCATAATGCGTCGTGTAATGACAGGACGACGCATCGGTTAGGTTTTGAGCGGTCGGGGACGCGACGAGTCGTAATCTGCGATCAAAATGGAAGCCGGTCGGCCATCTTAGGTCCGCCGCGAGCGAGAGAGCGCGGTCCGCATCGGGAATTTGGGAAATTGGTGTTTTTTTCTGTTGTAAAGAGAGCAGTATATAAGAGGTCGGTAGGCAGAGGACAGGGTGGCGCGGGGGAAGGGGGGATCCCGCACGGGCAAAGCGGTGTGAAGGGAAAGAACTGCGGCTGGTATGCATGGCGTGAGCTATCGCGGGATCTGTCCTGAGATAGTTCGCCCATAAATCAAACTGGTTAAGTTACTTTTTAAGGATATAGAATTTTATGAAATAAATTGAGTTTTGAGATTGAATACGTCGTTGAATGGATATAGATTGTAAAACGGTACGTTTAGTCAGTTATTTAATAAATCATGAGCTATTTAGACGTGATACTGTGTTACGCTAAAAAACTGACAAAGTAGTTGGCGTTAAACACACATGACTGACTTTTAGGTTTATTTTATAACTGAGGAACTTCATGTTTGGATAATGCGAGGACTAAATTAAGGTAGTGCGAACACTAAATAACTAAATTAAGTAATAATGATAATGATAAATTTATTGATAACTATAAAGAATTACAAGTAAGCGACATATATAAATTTCGATAAAAATTATGGTATAGAATTTAAAACTCATATTTCCCAATTATGTTATATAATCCTGAACTAAATTTTCCAGTTTTCAAATATGCAATATTTGTAATAGTTCTCTCGTTATTTCGATTTACATGAAAGTCACAGCAACATTTTTAGAACGTCATTTAGAATTTTGAACGGCAGAACCTTCATCATTCTCATTTCAACTCATCTAAGATTGACCTACTTTGATATCATCATAACTTCTATTAAAGTCGTGGCTACTTGGTTCATTGTTACCGTCAGATATATTTCGGGGCTAGTCTCCGAACTGCCACCGCCTTGTGTACCGGCCACCTATCTTTCATTGCACGTACGCGAGGCGCGCGGGGGGGCGTCCGCCGCGCGGCATACACGGAGCCATCTTGCTAGCGGTCGTCGAATCGCTCGCGTCTCCGCGACATAAATCGCTCTTAATTCGCACTAATTAACCATAAAAACGATTAAAACATCAAAATAAGTGTGTTAGAAAGTATACACTAAGTGCTGAGGACGTTCTGTGCCCAAACATTGTTGACATAAAATTGTGTGTTGTTGTTTTATGTGTGTGTGCATTCCGCCTGTCCTAGGTGAGTAGTCACTAGTCTTTGTGCGCGACAATTATCATTCTGATCGATTCGGCCCGCGCGGGGGTGTGCAGCCGGCCCGTTTTATATCTTTTGTTGTTTTGTAACGCTACGAAATCAATAATTTTAGTGGCGAAGTGGCTTGGCCGCTTGCTAGACCCTCGCTCTCTCAAAACTCGTACGTGTGTTGATTTAATACCGTGGATTGATGCAAAACGTCGTGCGAAAGTTACTCTGCCAACGTTGCTAATAACAACCGCCATAAGTGTATCAGGTATTCAATTTTTATTACTTTTAAACAAGGCTTGCTGTTCTATAAATAGAAGTGGCCAGGTGTAACTATGTTACTTAATGCAGTTGGTAAATCACGCTTCGGCGAAGAACGGCTATACAATTACATTATAAATGCATGCATCGTTAACTAGGTTTTAACTAAATTCGATTATCGCAATCAACTGATTATTGGAGAAAGTGCGTGGTTTCAAATACTTTAAACGTTTACTTACCTGCACAATTGTTATAACTGTAACTTTTAACAATAGTTTACAATTACATAATTGAACGCAAGATTACGAACGAATAAAATAATTTTGATGAATTTGTCGGTTGTCCGTTGGTGGACGTGAAATTGCTAAATATAGACTTGCACTTTTCTCGTTTGGAGGTCGATGTCAGTATGATTTATTGGACAAAAGGAAAAGGGAAATAAACTGATTATATTTTGCATATTTCTCAATTTACTTTTCATCATCATCTCATCATAATGCTTCTGCGTCGATAATTACGGACGGATTTTTATTTACAACTTGTTACAGCTCAGCATTAAATTATGCCGTTGATATCACCTACATTTTTTAATTTATAATAGTGTAGTGTGGTATTATTTGTTTGTATTTTACGCTAAATACCTAAAATGAAGACGTGTTTTCGAGTCAAACTAAGAACATAGCGCATAAATGTACCCTTTTCTTCTAAAATAAAAAAGTGCACACTTTACCTATTCACTTGTTCATTTTACATTAAAGTAACCAATGGGACTTTGATCGCTATGCAAAAGGACAAATTTGATTCTTAATTTGATATTTTTCATACTAACTTTGAACATAAACTGCGTATTGAAACTGTCAAATTCAAACTATTTCTTGTTTCTATTTGTTGCCATCAAATTACATGATCGCCTAGCAGGAGGAAGAGGAAGTCAAGCATGAAATGGGAGGGCCATGACCTCAATATATGCTGTATAATGTAAATTATAATTAAACTGTACAATACTCAGGAAGATAAATATACAGTTTAATTGCAATGATCATGTTGTTACATTATAAATAAATATTTGAGGGCATTTCACACAGCGCCATCTAGCCCCAAACTAAGCTAAGCTTGTATTTGTGGGAACCAGATAGCTGATGATTTTTTTGTTTGTAAATACATAAATAGAATACAATACAACACCTAGATGCGAAAAACGGGAAAGCCGTTGGGCGCGGCTGTTGAAGTGATTTAGTTCCTACACATACGAACAGCTAGGCTTTAGGCATACCTACTTTGATATATATAATGTATCATCGTGTATATATATAAAACTCCTAGTTTATACCTGTAAAATTAGTAGTAATTAAGTAGTTATGTATGTGAATAGGGATACAAGAAAATTAAATTTATGTTAGTGTTTTTATGTTATCTAGACAATCTATATTTAAGCTGCGTTGCACTACCCTGCAAAAATTTCCATGTTACACCCAAGTTAACTGGAAGATAATGCTCTCTAGCATTAAGTTCGCCTTTGTATATACATTTGTTTGTGCAATAAAGCATTTTCTATCTATTTATCTATCGTCACATTCGAGTCAATACGCCCTGTAGCGCTCTTAGCGATGCTCCATCACTACTACTCTTTCTTACGCCCAACGATCACATACATAGATCCTGGACCCTAACTAGGATTCCCTGTATGTAGGGACCCAGGAACAAGGGTCACTGTTCCACAACACAGACAACAGTATTTGCGCTTTTTTTCCTGTACCCAAATACTTGTTCTATCGCGGAAATAGAACCCGCTACCTCCGGGATACGAGCCGACCTGATCAACTGCCACACCACAGAGACTATCAGAAGTATATCCTACTAATATTATAAACGTGAAAGTTTGTATGTTCGCTGTACGCTCAAACGGCTGGACGGATTTGTATGAAAGTTGGAACATAGATCACACTTAATATTATAAAGCCGAAAGTTTGTATGTGTGTATGTGTACACACATACAAACTAAATAATTTCTCAAGTTAATTAATCACAATAATATTATAAAGGCGAAAGTTTGTATGTGTGTATGTTTGTTACTCCTTCACGCTCAAACGGCTGAATGGATTTGGATGAAATTCGGTACCAAGATAGTTTATACACTGGATTAACACATAGGCTACCTTTTTTACTCCGCGGGGCGCAACTAGTTCTTAATATTTTCTTCTTCGTATACAAAATAAAATTTAACTAATGCCTCTGTACCAAAGTTTGACAGATCCTAGTCCCAACTAAGTGCGAACTTAAGAACTAGAAAGTAGTTTATCACTTTAATGTGGCAACACATAATGACATAACACGAAAGTTTGGTTATCAAAATAGAAGAAGTTTTCACAGAAGTTTTTATCATACATACATAAAGCGTACGTACAGTCACCGAATGATAAAGGAAGCATCAATAAAATTATCGCCCATTCATAATACAACGTTTGCTTACATTTATATCATTATATTAATTGTAGTATTATTTATTAATTGTAGTCGTGTAATGATATGCAAAAGGCCTATAGTGTATAGTGAGTTTTGGCGGGAAAACGAAAAAGATCGAGTATTGTATTATATTGCATTGTACTATTTTCCAAAACTTGTGCTATTTTCAGTGTTAGTGCATAAAATTGGTGGCATTTTATTAGTTAAGTACTGGATTACAGGCATGAGTGTGGGAAAAGTGGTATAATGATGGTGAAACGTTTCTTTTCGTGTTGTTTCCAAAACTCAACAGAGACTTCTGGTAAAGTTGCCACCACTTTACTAGGAGTATGACTTTACTAGAGTATGACTTGACGACTTGGACTGTGACTTGACTTGACACAATAATTATCTATTAACTTAAGAAATTATCAATTACTTGACACTGGCTAAATATACAAAAGTGTGGAGCCAAACGAAAAACCAAAAAGACCTTGTGAATTCAATCAACATCCGGCACCAACGCCGATGGGTTAACGTGCCTTCGCTCCGAGACAGAGTTGATAGCGCGATGGCGGTAGCACTCAGTTGTAAATGCGAGTACTTGGTAGCGGTTACCCAACTGGAAAGGGATTAATCGCTAGATCATGTTGTCATTTTACAACACCCGTACTATACCGTTTGACAGCCTCTGTGGTGTGGTGGTTGAGCAGGTGAGCTCATAACCCGGAGGCGGCAGGTTCGATTCCCGCGGCAGCACAAGTATTTGTGCACAGAAAAGAAAGCGCGTATACTTGTTCTGAGTCTGGGTGTTGTGGGACCATGGTCCTCGTAGTTCCTGGGTCCCTAGACACAGGGAATCCTAGTCAGGGTCCAGGATCTATGTATGTGATCGTTGGGCGTTATTATCATTATAATATTCTTGAAGGTTATTTATATTTAGTGACGTCATATACGTTTTACTAGGTGGTAGGACTTTTCTGTAAAGTTCGTCTAGGTAGGTACCACCGATTTGCCAGTTATTCTGCCGCCAAGCTAAGTGCGCCAGCACTGCTGTGTTCCGGTTTTGAAGGCACTGTAGCTAGTGAAATTACTGGGCAAATGGGACTTTATGACCTGATCTCACAGTCTAGAAATCTTACTAGACTGTTGCGCAGTGCAGTATCACGCGAAACTACACTAGAGTTCCGAATGACACTGCAACTGATATGGGCAACCGTGTCGCTTACCATCAGGCGAAAGGTTAGCTCATCATGTCATTCATTAACATTTAAAAAACCTTCCATTTAGACTGGTAACAAGACGTACGCTTCCGATAGTTGATCGTGAACATTACGAGAAGGCTATTGTTGTTGTTTCGGTAATTTCAAATTTATTTCGAATTTTTATTGGCAATTGTCCAATCCAAAATAAGACTACCTGATCATTATGTCAACATTATGTCCGGTTTCGCTGAAATAGAGGGATTGAACAAACATCTCAGGTAGGGGAAATGATAATAGATTGTGGTCGACCTTTTGCAGTCCATTTTTAGCTGAGATTTTGGTGACAATCTGCCACGTTGGCTGTGGTCATTTCTACAACGGATGACGTTTTTAATTTAATTTTTTACTTTAATGAATGATATGACGAGCTAGTTTTTCACCTGTTGTTAAGCGACATGGCCGCCCATAACAGTTGCAGCGTCACTCGGAAATAAAATATAAAATTCGCTGCACTGCGCATTATATCTACACATTATATTATTAGACTGTGAGATGACCTGAACGATCATGTAATTCAATTGCAACCGAAACACAATTTTGTATAGATTTGACAGTTTGAATACGCAGTTTATGTGCATAGTTAGTAAGGAAATTGATCCTGTTGCATTGCAATCAAATTTTCGTGATCACAGGTATAAAGTCCCATTTGTTCAGTAATTTCACTAGCTACAGTGGCCTTCAAATCAGAACACAGTAGTGCTTGCACAATATTGTTTAGCGCTGAATAACTGGCAAAGCGGGGGGTACCTACCTACCTAGATAAACTTTTCAGAAAAGTTCTACCAGCTAGTAAAACAATGCATATTCACCTCAATCCTTTTGTATGGCTAACAAAGCCGTATTCTTGGAAGTCTCTGAACGATCGCCTACGGCACAGAAGGCGCCCTAATGACTTTACCTAATAAATCGATTCGTCCATGTCTGTCGCCGGACTTCTCGCTCTCGGCCTCTCACTCTCGCTGCAAAATAAATAGGAGGTTAGATTATCTACAAAACAAGTGACGGACGGTTTCTTTGGCGGAAAAACAAAAAGATCGCGTCGCCGCATTGTATTATTTTCCAAAACTTGTGTTATTTTCAGTGTTAGTGCATAAAATTGGTGGCATTCTATTCGTTAAGTGCTGGATTACAGGCGTGAGTGTGGGAAAATGGTATAATGATGGTGAAACGTTTCTTTTCGTGTTGTTTCCAAAACTCCATAAAAGCTCCAAGTAAAGTTGTCACCACCTTACTAGAAGTATGACTTTGACTAGACTATGACTTGACTTGATGACTTGGACTGTGACTTGACTTGACACATATATAATATATAATACTAGTTGCGCCCCCGGTTTCACCCGCGGATAAAAAGTATTTTATTTATTTGCTCATCCCATGGGAAAATTTCAATTTTCCGGGATAAAAAGTAGCCTATATGTTAATCTAGTGTATAAGCTATCTTGGTACCGAATTTCATCCAAATCTATTCCGCCGTTTGAGCGTGAAGGAGTAATAGACATACACACATACAAAACTTACGCCTTTATAATATTAGTGTGATTAATTAACTTGAGAAATTAACAATTACTTGACACTGACTAAATACACAAAAGTGTGGAGCCAAAACAAAACAAAAAAACAAGTGACTGGCGATCGGGCACTCATTGGTGCTCGCGTTGTATTTACTGAGATATAATAAATAATGGTACAAGCTAAGGTCCGTATTACAGAACGATACTCGGTCATCGATCGTTGCTTAAGCAGAGATTTCATTCATAAAGTGATCAATTAGCGAATGAAATCTCTGCTTGAGCATCGTTCTGTAATACGGACCTAAGATTCTGATGCCCGCACCAAAGTCTATTAAAATACAACTTGCTAAGTAACACTTTACCCCGGTTTATCGTACGTTTATTAAAGATAATTCCTATCACCTGGGCACACCAAACACTGAACGCTCATTGGTTGCCTGTTTAGTTTATCATCGGCTGTTTTCAACTAATGAACGTACTGTATTTGGTGTGTCGAGTTGACAGAGAGTTTGAAAAACGCACGAGAAACCTGGGGTTATAGAGAGATGAGTGCCAACTGTCAGTGTCACGTGCAGTGTCACTGACAGTTGGTTGTCTCTTTACTTTAGAGTTCCGAGTGACACTTGAACTGATATGGGCAGCCGTGTCGCTTAACATCAGGCAAACGGTTAGCTCGTCGCGTCATCCCTTAACATTAAAAAAAAAAAACTTAGAAACTTTGTTTTTTAATTTTAGTAAATGATGTGACGAGCTAGTCGTTCACCTGATGTTAAGTGACGCGGCCGCCCATGACAGAACAGTGTCACACAGAACTGCACTGCGCACATCACCCTGAGACATCAGCACAGTCTGGTAATGAGATTACACGACTGTGAGATCAGATCATAAAGTCTCATTTGCCCAGTAATTTCACTAGCTACAGTTCCCTTCAAACCGGAACACAGTAGTGCTTGCGCAGTACAGCTTGGCGGCAGAATAACTGGCAAAGCGGTGGTACCTACCTAGACGAACTTTGCAGAAAAGTCCTACCACCTAGTAAAAGCTGTCAAACTTTAGATATTTAGGCAACTACTTATTTAGTTTGCGTATTTGTATCAGATTCACGGAATTTTGAATTCTCCGAAACCAAAACCTTGATATTGAAATTGAAGGGATGAAATCAAAAAGGGTTTTAACTGATTTTTTCACAAAATGACTTTTCACCCGTTCTCACCCCTTCAATTGTGCATACACCACGAGCAAACCAGCTCCTGCTAGTAGCATTTATAATATTAGGAGTAAGATTCAATATCGCCAATTTATGACGTTTCAATCTTCAGTTATATAAGTACAGTATGTTAAGTAGGTATAGATGTAGAATGACTCGCAACCTTGCCCTCAATATGAACGAGATGGTGAGATCGATGTGAGTTATGATATGCTTATGGTTGTTTAATATGGCCTTACTGTGTATAGACTGTAGGTATCCCGCTGCTTCATTATAAAATAAATATTTGTGGACATTTCAAACAGTGCCATCTAGCCCCAAACTAAGCAAAGTTCGTACTATGGGAACCAGATAACTGATACAATACTCAGATATTTTTTTGTTTGTAAATACATACATAGGATACAATACCAGACACAGCAAACATCGATGTTCATCACACAAATGTGTGTCCTGGGTGGGAATGGGAATCGAACCCACAACCTTCAGTTCCAACTGAGCTATCAGACCAGTCATTGAATGAGCGAAGCGTCTCTGTTTTAGCTTGAGCAAAAATATTTTCGTAGATCCAGGTGACTGGCAGTTCTCTACAGAGATGAGAAGCAGCACCCCTATCGCGTAAATGTTCTGGGAATCGGCTTAGCCTGCCATCCTGCACGCGCCCATTAACAAGGCCACGAATGCGAGCAAAAGAGAACACGATTACCTTCTCCACCAAACTTACGCCGTAAAGCCTCAGGTCGGCTCATAACCCGGAGGCGGTGGGTTTGATTCCCGCGACAGGACAAGTATTTGGCCACAGGAAAAAGCGCAAATTCTTGTTGAGTCTAGGTGTTTTGGGATCATCGTAGTTCCTGGGTCCCTAGACACATGGAATCCTAGTTAGGGTCCAGGATATATGTCGGTAATCGTTGGGCGTTATTTTTATTATTATTTACAACATTGTCGCGCGGCGTTGTGTCGCCCTCTGTCCGAATGAGAAACATGTAAAAACAGAGATGCCGACATTTCGTTCTAAGGAATGCATTGGTGCACAAAAACTGATTTCGAGAGCGCGGTTTGCTTACGAGCATTCCAGGGACTCGATGTGGGATTCACAGACTAAAGATAATAGTTGGTAAACATTTTGAGTAATAAATCCAATCCATGTGATGTCTACCAAGCATTGATTAATGTTATATTTAATCACAGATCACATTAATATTATAAAGGCGAAAGTTTGTATGTGTCTATGTGTGTATTTTTGTTACTCCTTCACGCTCAAACAGCTGAATGGATTTAAATGAAATTCGGTACCAATATAGATTATATATACACTGGATTAACATATAGGCTACATTTTATCCCGGAAAAGTGAAATTTTCCCATGGGATGAGCAAATAATTAAAATACCTTTTTATCCGCGGGTGAAACCGCGGGGCGCAACTAGTTAAAGATAATAATGAAGTTGGTAAACATTTTAAGTAATCTCTGTTAAAAATCTAAGCCACGTGATGTCTACCAAGCATTGATTTATGTTATTTTTGAGCTACAAGTATACAGGGTGAATGTTTCTAATAAGCGGGCGTGGATTGCCTAATTCACGTGTAAACAACATACGCAATATAAAATAAATTATAATTATTATTATTTAAACATAAATAACTTCCATAGATACACAGATAGATCCTGCACCTTAACTAGGATTCCCTGGATGGGATCTGTTGTGTAACTCGGGAGCTACGAGGTCTATAATGAATTTTAAAAAATTCGCTGATATTTGCTTAGTTAAAAAAGTAAATAAATATTTGTGGATATTTCACACAACGCCATCTAGCCCCAAACTAAGCAAAGCTTGTACAATGGGAACCAGATAACTGATATAATACATAGATACTTTTAGTTTTGTAAATATATACATAGAATGCAATAACACCAAGACACAGAACAAACATCGATGTTAATCACATAAATGTTTGCCCTGGGTGGGAAACGAACCCACAACCTTACAGTTCAGAAGATATAGCTACTACCAACTGAGCTATTAGGCCAGTCGAATTCTAGTTTATAATTAAATTTTGCTGGCAACAAATATCATCATAATCGGCCGGTAATAAGTGCAATTAATTCCCCCATTATTAGGGGAAATACGGTGGGTATATAGTATGGGCATCATATAAAATTCAAAGTCCTGACTGACGTATCAATGCACAGCCTAAACAGCTGATCCTAGAGACTTGAAATTTGCAGGGTGTGTTCTTTGTAAAGTGTAGGTTGTAGGGAGCCTCGGCTGGTGGAGCGTGGACTGTATTCTTCTTCGAGAGTAGTGATTGGAGAAACAAACACTTCGAACGGTTTACTGGTTTATTCGTGAGAAAGTTAAATTATAAAGGGACCGAACCAAAAACTACAACCTTGTGGTCCGGAAGCCAACTTGTTATACAATATCGCCCGTATCTCCTGACAATTACTGCTTATTTTTGTTGTGTTGCCAACGTAGGTTTCCACTAAGAAAGAGTTTTTTCCAAATTCCATCCTTGAGAGGGTGAAATGGGTGGTTGAATTATCTATGAAAAATTTTCTTCTTCATTTCCTATAGGGCAGAAGCTAGTCATCTAATAAGCGAGTACCAACATCCAAACATAAATCCGGAAAGATGAAAGAAAGCTATACCAGAAGTGCGGCCAAGCGTGCGAAGCCGTGGACAACAACTAGATTATAAATATAAACAGATCATTTGCACAGATGTCCAATCTACAAACAATGTTCGCTCATAATGGAAATCTCATAGCGCACGATCACTACGCAAGCCTGGAAGTGCTTAGTGGACGGAGCTAGGGTTTAATTCCAGGGGGAGTAGTGGGGGCCTTCAAAAACTACTAAGTTTTCCGTAGGTGTATTTAGGTTTTGATTCCGGGGTAAGAAATGCAGTTGCGTGGTGGTATTAAGTAAACTAAATTCCTTGATATGTACCACGATTTTTGTTATTGTGAATAATGTAAAACATTGCGGAAGCTGAATTATCTTTATTCTATTCAATGTCGACATCCTTCAAAATCGCAGTCTTCTAGCTTCACTAATTTAAATACTAATAATAATAACGCCAAACGATCACACACATAGATCCTGGACCCTAACAAGGATTCCCTGTATCTAGGGACCCAGGAACTACGAGGACCATGGTCTTACAACACCCAGACACAGATTGATGATCAATTTACGCTTTTTTTTCTATGCACAAATACTCGATCTGTCGCGGGAATCGAACCCGCCACCTCTGGGTTATGAGCCAAACTGCTCAACTACCACACCACAGAGGCTGTCAATACCGCACCGTACTTAATACTTAATACCGTATTTAAGCTTTGATTGTGAAATGGCATAATTTTTCCACGTAGGGGATAAAAGTATTGTGGGTGTAACTAGAGCTCTAGAAACTCGATGACCCCACCCCCGCTCTAAATACGTCCACAATACCTAGATCTATAGGTCTAGAGTTGTGTTCAACTTGCGACCTAGTTCTGCATACTTAGGCAGCCACGTTTCACTTTTAGAAACTGATTCGGGCGATATTTTATGGGAAGGCTGTTACATCATTCTAGTAGTATGGTTTTGCTCAGTGATATGTATAATAAATAAATAAATATGTGTGGACATTTCACACAGCGCCATCTAACCCCAAACTATGCGAAGCTTGTACATGGGAACCATATAACTGATAAAATACTTAGATACTTTTTGTTTGTAAATACATAGAATACAATTTAACACACAGACACCGAACAATCACCTATGTTCATCACGCAAATGTTTGTCATGGGTAAAAATTGAACCCACCACCTACAATTCAGAAGGCAGAGCAACTAACAACTGAGCTATCAGGCCAGTCAAATAAAATATAATGATAAGGTGGACACCTATTATGTCTGTCTGTCTGTGGCACTAAAATGGGTGAAGTGATTTAAATGTGTTTTTATGGTGCATCAAACGAACCGCAAGGAAGTTTGTCGCTCATCTTAATGCACAAAAAATACGTTAAAATAAATTAAGCTTAAACTAATACACACTTCAGACATAATTATACATTTTCAACCGCCGTATTATGTATTTAATCTAATAAAATTAATTCGCTCTCACCAATAAATTCTCATATTTATTATAACAATCAACGAAACCTGTTGACTCCGCCAGAAACATGATCCAAGGTCAGTTACCTGAATAAATATTAATATACGTAGCTGCAGTACAACGTAGCCACAGATTAAATAAGTTAACATAGCCGAGAAAGGGTTCTTTATTGATCCTCATGTTAATTACATGTCAGAGGTTCTTAAAAGATTTCTCCTTTCACACGTGTTGCAATTTTCTGCAATAGGGCTTTCTGTATTTTCGAACGGGTGGATATTTTGACATTTATGGCAAAAGATAGTACAGTGTTCTCACTAGTTCGGGAGTTTATGGACTCATTAACATGTATAAAACCTTTTTATGTCAATAGATTATTTGATTTGATTGGAGGGAATTATTTTTATTTAATGAAAATTTGTTCTCAAATTTTTGCAAGTTTAAATGGCAATCGACGAATAAGGTGATGTATTTTCTAACGAGTACATATTTAGACATTTATGACAAACGAAAAAAATGTGTTCTCAAAATTTGCTAGTTTTAATGGTAATGGTCAAACCAAATTTCTGCAAGAGTGTGGACATTTTGACATTTATGACAAAAGAGTGAATTAAAAAGAACAGAATTTGCGAGTTAAAATGGCAATGGAAAGCCCGATTTTCTGCAATAGGGGGATATATTTTCGAACGGGTAGATATTTTGACATTTATGACACACGAGTGTTTATGTTTTTAAATTAAAATTAGCTCTCAAAATTTGCAAGTTTAAATGGCAGTAGACAGGCAGTTTGTTCGCATGAGTCGCAGCGCTGTATAATAGGCCAAGCGGCACTGGACCGAGGACCTTCTAGGCAATCGCGTAACTTAACTACAACCAATAGAAACGCAAATTTGTATGGATTTGACAGTTTCAATGCGCAGTTTGAGGCTAGTTACTATGGAAATTGTCAAGTCAAGAATGAAATTCCTCTTGTTGTATTGCAATCGAAAGTTCCGTTATCACAACCCTGGTCAAACCTCGAGGAGTCCTTTGATACAAGAGAGACCAGCAGCTCAAAGTGGCGCTCTACAGGACAACGAGTGCCAATCCATTTATCCCCAAAATGTTCGTTCAGCATCTCTCTAACCACACGGCTCCAATCATTCAGGTCGATTTCCTTCAAAGTTTAAAAAATTCTGTTATATTTTTTTACAGATCGAGGGCATGATTCCTTTCACGATTTTTTTCTAACTCTTGTGGTTTCAAACTTAGCCATCTACGGGCGGGCGGTGGTTCAAAAAAACCACCCTGTATAGGGTAGGCCCTCAGCAGTAGACGTCTTCCTGCTACTGATGATTTATAAAACTGATATTTATAAACTAAAAAAATGTCTAGAGATAGGGAGATTCTTAAAAATTCAATTTAATCGTCAAAGTAAAAGGATTTTCAGTGTCGCATAATTTCTACATATGATATGAGTTGCGTGCCTACAAGATGTTATTTGAATTACAAAATAACCCTATATAACCACAGAATAAATTATAGTACACGTGTAACGAAATTTAATGTCTCAAGCACGATTGTACACTCGATGATTATGAATAACAAGGGCGTCCACAGGTTAAAATCATCCACGGTCACATTATTTTGTTGTGTTGTACTTACTGTGTTTATGATATTAGACCTTAGATAATTTACCAAAAGAGATGACAACGTTACAATCCGCATAGCACCCATAGCACACGTGTAAATCGAAGCCTTATTCATGTAAACGAACACTATACCAATCCCGCACACCATCTTAATGACTGCGGTTGCGAGTGAAACAGTTTTTTGTAACGTGTATGGCAAAATAGTCGACAGAGGGGTACGCATTGCCTTGCCAACTCCCCTCTAAATGCCCACATCTGCATGCTGACAAGCTGCTATAGTAAATGTATTTACGCTACTTCGGCGTCGTCATCTCGTACTCGAGTGACGGCTCGGTGACTGCAGTGGACAAGCGTTTGCCTGATCACTGCACGCCCCTCACTGATCGTCCGTAATAGGCGTGCAGTGGATAAGCTGCTATCGTAAATGTATTTACCGATACTTCGGTGTCGTCATCTCGTTCTTGGGTGACGGCTCGGTGACTGCAGTGGACAAGCGGTTGCCTGTCCACTGCACGTCCTTCACTGAGTGTCCGTAACGGGCGTGCAGTGGATAAAATGTATTTACGCTACTTCGGCATCGCCATTTCGCTCTCGGGTGACGGCTCAGTGACTGTGCAGTGGATAAGCGGTTGTCTGTCCACTGGACGCCCGTCTCTCTCGTTCTCGGGTGACGGCTCGGTGTCGGTGCAGTGGACAAGCGGTCTTAGGCTTCGAAATCCATCTAGAAGATTTGTCACCATTCACTATATTATATTTATATTCGCTTTTTTGTATCTTACAGGGGTTGTGTTCAATTTTGGTAACTTATCGTGTCCTGTAAACCCACGTCATAAAATATATATTTAATTGAATTTCATGTCGGAATTCTCCATCTGTAATTTTTTATTGGCTCCAACCGTAAGTGTACACTTATCATAAAATGTAAAAATCGATCAATTTATTCTCCTGATTGGCTCAGTTCCAATGCGGCACGGAATGGCAACTCGACACAGCCCGAGATGCGCCAAAATATCTACGATCTACAATGTACAGACTCCACTAAAAGAACAAGATCATGCATTTTGACTGGCTCGATAGCTCAGTTGGTAGTAACCTCCGTACTGCAGGTTGCGGGTTCGATTCCCGCCCAGGACAATCATTTTTATGATCAGCATAGTGTTTTTCTGTGTCTGGGTGTTATATTGTATTCTATGTATGTACTTGAAATAGCTGATACAATACTTAGATACTTTTTGTTGGTTTGTAAATACATATATATAATACAACATGATAATGCTAAGAAAATAATGCCTCAATGTATCTAACCAAGTCAGTAAACATGTAAGTACAAAATTACAGTCAGCAACAGAAGTTACTTCATGTAATAAAACATTTGGGAAGAATCTTCGAAGATTTTTATTTTGTAATTTAGAAATGTGATTTTGTCGGTAGCTTTAAGAACGCCTATTATATTAATAATACAGGTTATAAACCAGGCCATGGTCCTCGTAGTTCCTGGGTACATAGACACACGGAATCCTAGTTAGGGTCCAGGATCTATGTATGTGATCGTTGGGCGTTATTATTACTACTATTATTATTACTTCACACAATATTTCATAATACTTATATACTTACCTTTTTTTTGCTTACTGTACATTATGTATGATTGTAACATATAACGTAAAGTTATAATAAAAGTCAGGAAATGCCAACGAGGTCGTACCGTTTAACTATACGTAGTCAAATCATCGAGTCATATTAATAGATATCTTAAACATCACAGTGTACTGTCTGCTAGTGGAAAATTTACATTATGCCAAGAGCAGAAAGTTATTTTTGCGTTTTGCAATAGCGATTATAAAGTATATTATTTTAGCATAATGTTAGTATTTCTAAATCGACTTCGTTCACATACATATTCATACCGCTTTATATTGCACGTCACAGTCCAAGTCATCAAGTCAAGTCATAGTCTAATCTAGTCAAGTCATACTCCTAGTAAAGTGGTGGCAATTTTACCAAAAGCTTCTATGGAGTTTTGGAAACAACACGAAAAGAAACTTTCACCATTATTATACAACATTACCACACTCATGCCTGTAGTGCAGCTCAACGAATAAAATGCCACCAATTTTATGCACTAACACTGAATATAACACATTTTTGAAAAACAATACAATGCAGTAATGCGATCTTTTTCGTGTTTCCCGCCAAAAACTCTTATTGGTTTTAGTATCGGTCGCATCCTTTTGTAATACGGATCTCTGAAGAAACGTCAGTTGTTGTTATGCAATTTTTCGCAACATAGCACAAGAGATAATAGGTTCAATTCTCATTGTCTCTAAAAAAACTAATAATTGACAAAGGGGTTTTATGTAATAACAGCATGCCTTGCGGTTTCGCCCGCAACTTACCCATTTGTCTACAGGAATTCTCAGTTTTTCGGGTTAAAAAGTATTCCTTGTTGTTATTTATTGTTGTTGTTGTCCAGCCTCTGTGGTGTGGTGGTTGGGCAGGTCGGCTCGTAATCCGGAGGCGGCGGGTTCAATTCCCGCGACACGACAATTATTTATGCGTAGAAAAAAAGAACAAATACTTGTTCTGAGTCTGGGTGTTGTGTGACCATGGTCCTCGTAGTCCCTAGACACGGAATCCTAGTTAGGGTCCAGGATCTGTGTATGTGATCGTTGGGCCCTGGGTGAAATGCACATAAATCGGTTCAGCCGTTTACGCCTACATAAACGAACAGACAACTTTTCTCATTTTTATATTTCTTTTCTACGATAACCTCTCATAAATGCGAGTCTCTTGACTTAAAATCTTAATAGACAGGGAAGTCTAAACCTGACTCTATTAACATTTTAGACTTCCCTATTCGATTTTTCTGTGAGACGAGTCTATTAGTTTATTAAGTCGATGCGGAGTATAACGTATACAAATTAGAGATCCTACCACGCGATGCCAGGCTATATACTCATTCGGTAATTATCATGTTAGAAAAATTGTACTCTCTAGTTTTTGTCGTATTGAAA
Organism: Ennomos fuscantarius; assembly: GCA_905220475.3. NCBI lineage: Eukaryota > Metazoa > Arthropoda > Insecta > Lepidoptera > Geometridae > Ennomos > Ennomos fuscantarius. Next base: position 4,849,162 of record HG992050.1, on the reverse strand, counting down.
TAATTACTTAATAAGCAGTTTTACGACAGTAAAAACAAAAATATTATAACGCTTTTAATGACATATGTCTGTAGGCTTGATAAGGTATTTATTTTTTAACTCCCGACGTAAAAACGACGGGGTCTTATAAGTTTGACGTGTCCATGTGTATTTGTGTGTTAGTCTGTGTCATCGTTTCTCTTGAACGGATAAACCGATTTTCATTTTGTTTATTTTTGTTTGAACTGTAAATTAGTCGGGACTCGGGAGTGTTCTTTTATGAGAATAGGTCCAAGATGGCCGCCGCCACAAAATGGCGGATTACATATTTTTTACAACTCCCTCAATCTATATATACATAAAACTCAAAGGTCACCTTTACGGGCCCTGAAAGTGTGATCGTCGGACGTTATTATTATTATTACTATTATACTAGATGTCTTTCGTCGACGATGTCGATTCTTTTTCGATGAGCCAGTTACTAACGCAAGCCTTCATTATTGATCTTTTAATTACAGGGAACATATCAGGAACAACAAATTATTATTAAAGAGAGCGAGGCGGCTGCTGTGCAGAGACTTCTTTGTTGACTAGATTGTTGCATGTTTTATTCATTTTTCTTATTATATATATTATGCGGAGTACTTACTTATTCAGAATGGCACAAATCCGATGTTCTCCGATCTTTGTCAAAGTTTAATTATTATTTGTAAAATCAGGTGTTCATTATTGCGTGCTCAAGCTTTAGTGCTACTATACCGCTAGACGTGAGGACCTTTAATTGGCTTACAAATGTATAACATGATTCTACGATGTAAGAAAAGCTGTTGGTCTTCCCAAAAATAAATAAATAAATAAATAAAAATTACCTACATTTCATAACATTTATAGTTAGAAATATACCTAATTAATTCAGGCATTCCACGTTGAATGCCTGATACATGGTAATTTTATTTATTTACAAGTGGCAAGGAAAGTGGTGGCTTTAAAAAATGTATAACACTGATGTACGGCTCCAGGGCCGGATTAAGGGATAAGCTTGAGCGAGGGCTGGGGCATCACGTTAGGAGGGGCGCCATCTGACCCTTTTATTTTATGTTCCTAAAACGGAGGGTCAAATGTGTCAACTTGATATAGTTATTGCGTTATAAATACACAGATTTTACCTACGTAACGTATTTAATTGTGATAAGTTTCGTATCCCGTTCGTGATTATAAAAATTTCGGTTTCACTGAAATTAATCTGAGTTTCGTATATTCGGTAATGCTCTTAGGTCCGTATTACAGAACGATGCTCAGTCATCGATCGGTGCTCAAGCAGAGATTTCATTCATTGATCACTTTATGAATGAAATCTGCTTGAGCACCAATGACTGAGCACTATGCTCAGATTTCATTCACTATTTAATCATTTTGTGAAGTTCTGTAATGAGGGCATTAGTTTAAGCTGTTATGTGAGATTCATCAATAATTTGGTACTAAGTGATAATGCTAACATTTTCTGAAATATAAGCTCGTTTGCCGCTATTGTGTAATTAGTACTAGTTTTTTTGAACAACTGTTTTAGATGTTACTTTAATTTCTTATAACACGATACCAAATAAACTATTGGGTATGTAAAAAATATTGATTAGGCATTAAGTTTTTCTTCTTATGAATTAGGACTTTTCTCATCAACTCATTTCGATGTTTCTATGTTTGTTCTGTGTCTGGGTGTTATATTGTATTCTATGTATGTATTTACAAACAAAACGTATTTAAGTATTTTATCAGTTATCTGGTTCCCATCGTACAAGCTTAGTTTAAGGCTAGATAGCGCTGTGTAAAATGTACACAATACATACACACGCATTTATATATTTTTTAAATTTATTTATTCTATTTTGGTGCAGCCTTAAAATTAAATATTTTATTTAAATTGCATTTGCACACCTTTAAATTACTTTGGCGACAAACTTGATACCCTTAATCCGTCCCATCACCTGACAATACTTATGTCTGCATTGTTGGAGCGCTTCTTACGAGTGTGTTACTTGGAAACCGATCGATTCAGCGTCAGTAGAGTTACTCGTACCAGTTACTCTTACCAGTTAGTGGTAAATGGGTAGTTTACCGAGATTATTACATGCCAACGTTTTTTTTGTTTGAGATTCAGCGTTGCCACTAGAAATGATTCAATGTGGGCGCAATTGAGAGCGCGCAAATGCAATAAACTACAAACGAATTCTACCCATATTATATTAGTATCGTTAGTAAACTAAAACCGATTTTAAGATGATGATATTAAAGGTTTTAGAAGTTACCTATACATATAACTCAACAGAAAGCGTGCACGCGTGTGATCGCAATAATAGAAAACACTGGTTCGGTTCTCGCTAGTCGATGGAAGTTTTTGTGATAGGTATACATAATTCAAGGGGTGAGATCAAACAGGTTTTAACTGTCAAATTGATAGGTTTGTTAAAATTGACTTCAACGTCTTCATTTTAATGTAGAGTGCTTATAAAGTAATAGAAAAGGTTTATGTAATGTGTTGCTTAAAAATATATTAATTATATTTTAAAATACAAAATATAATATAATAATGTTTTTATGCGAAGCAAACTGTATTCCTGAGTTAGATGAACCGTTTTTAGACTGACAATCTCGAGATTTAAGCCTCATTTCGGTATTTTGAGAATGTGCTATTGTAGATAATTTCACGCTGAATCCAACGATACCCATAAGTCATTTTGTAAAAATAAATCAGTTCAACCCATCTTGATCTCATTCCTTCATTAACAAATGATTAAAAAAGGTAGGCAACGCATCGGCAGCGCCCCAGGTGTTGCAGGTGTCTCTAGGCGACGGTAACTGCTTACCATCAGGCGGGAAGCCAGCTTGTTTGTCTATATTATAAAAATAACTGCCACACAGCCAAGACTGTCTTAAGCCATCGTATTACTCAAAAATGGCTTAGCATATTTTATGTATCTGGCACACAGCTTAGCCAAGTTCTAATAAAATGAAATCAGTAACCGCAATCTAAACAAGTACTCCTTTGTAACAATTCATAAATTATGTTGACCTTGCTGAGCCGACGTTGAGTTAGACATAATTGCAATGCTATTCAACCTCATGATGGACGATTTGAATAAAATCACGTACTGTTATATGTGGAAGTGATGATATACTATTTTTTTAATTGTGCCACGGTAATGGTACGTGTTTAAGTTTGGATGAGAGACGAGCTGAATGAACAAGATTTCATTTATTTTAAGGTATCTATTCTAAACTCGAAAACAATTTCGAAATCTTTCTGTAAAGAGCTCTTATAAATATATCCGATTTTTTTATATTAAGTATATCTTCAAGTTATTATTATTATATGGAAAGAAGCTAAATGGAAAACACTAGGTGGTAGGACTTTTCTGCCAAGTTCTTCTAGGTAGGTACCACCGCTTTGCCAGTTATTCAGCCGCTAAGCAGTAGTGTGCAAGCACTGCTGTGTTCTGGTTTGAAGGGAACTGTATCTAGTGAAAGTACTGGGAAAATGAGACTTTATGACCTGATCTAACAGTCTAGTAATCTTATTACTAGTATGTGCTGATGTCTCAGGATGACGTGCGCAGTGCAGTGTCACGCGAAACTCTATTAGAGTTCCGAGTGACACTGCAACATCAGGCGAACGGTTAGGTCGTCACGTCATTCCTTAAATTTAAAAAAAAGCAAGATTTAGCTTGTCGACTGCGCAGTAGCAAAAATGTATATAAATTGTGTACTGCGCAGGCCTCGATGCCACACAATTTTGAGCGTTAAATTCACCATCGTCGATTGCCGTCATGGCGACATGGCAACACCATCGATTAGGTAACGGAATAGAAAGTGACTGATGACAGGCGCTGCTGGTCACAGGCCAGTGATCGTTTCTCAGACATTATGATTATGAATGGGGACGTTTACCGCAAAATAGCTGTTTTTAGGGAGATTTTTAATGGAAACTGACTTTTATTTCTATTATTTTGCAAGTCATTTTAGGCGAAATTGCAATACCAATGCTGTCTGCACTAAAGTTGACATTCATTTCCCATTTATCTTTTTAAGACGTACCCAAATGCGTTGCAGTAGGTTCTTCATAGACAGCCTTATTAATAAACACGAACTAGCTTTAGATTAGTTAAACCATCTTTTGTCTTTTTCGATCCAGCTAAATATTTCAGTAGCAAAAAGGACAAAAGCTGAAGTAACTAACCCACAACTACTACCGTTTATCAATAAGGCTGAGAGAGTATAGTACGAACTTAGGAGTTGTCAAACTTTGTGCAGACGGACATAAAACCCTCCCCTTCTTATGTATCTTCTTCTATACATATAAAATTCAAAGTCTGGGTCCTAGAGACTTGAAATTTGGAGGGTGTGTTCTTTGTAAAGTTTGGGTATCCACTAAGAAACGGTTTTTCGAAATTTTACCCCTAAGAGGGTGAAATTCAGAATAGAAGAATATTCAGATAGAATGAATAAATTTAAAATGAAAACCCTTGTAAGTCGTAGAAACATCATGGATTTGTGCACCTTATACAAAATTGTTAATGGTATGTTTGGTAATGAACTGTTAATGAATGTCAATTTCAAAGTACCCTCACGTTCTGTACGTAGTTTTCAGCTATTTAACATGCCGCCTACCTACAATAACGTTTCACGGAACAGTCCTTTAGTTAGGATGTGCCGCGCATATGATGAATTCAACTAATCCCAGTGACATGTTTTCATGTAGTTTTGCATCCTTCAAACTTGCTATCAATAATTTAATTAAGTAACTAATATTGTACAAATTTACTTGTATTTAGAATAATAGTTTATTAAAAAATAGTTTATTTATATAGTGTCAAAGATTTTTTAGTTTAAGTTGTGTACGGTTATAATTGGACTTTAGGTTTATATAGCTGTATCAATGTTGATTTTGTACTAATGTATGTAATGGCCTATTGTCTGTTACCGAACCTATTACAATAAAATAAAATAAAATGGGGGGTTGAATTATCCATAAAAATCTTAATTTCCTATAGGCCACGCGGGCGAAGCCGCTTGCAGAAACTAGTCATGCGCCTTCATTCAACACGTCGCGTTATTTATTATAACTCATGGTTTTTTTTTTATCTGGAAGTAAAAAAACCTGATGGGATGCGGTCACCGTAACCTATGGACATCTGTAACGCTGGAGGTGTCACTAAAGATTCTTTTAACCCTGTTTTTAAAGTGCTCCGTGTTGTAGCTCTGTGGAAAGACCTCTGGCTGACCGCTCATTCCACATTTCGCAGCATTAGGCATGAACTATTGAAATAACGAATACATAAAACAGGATGGGATTTTTTTTTCATCTGCGCGTGTGTATGTGATCGAAAATCTCTTCTCTCGAAAAAGCATTAGATCAGAGTTAGACAAGGTTTTCATAAACCTTTTCTAACCCTGATCTAATTTTTTCCATATTTCATTCCATATTTTATTCCATAGGATAACGTCATCGTTAGCGTCATCGTTATCCTATGGAATAAAATATGGAATGAATCCTATGGAATCAGGTTAAAAATCTCCACTCTGCCTGAACTACGCAGTTCGACAAAGCAGTCCGCAGTCCGGACTCTATTCAAACATACGTCTACCGAAACAATAGAGCTATCCGTCACGAGCGCTGTTCGTAATATCTACCATGAACTCGCCAATCGTGTTCCCATGGCACGCCACCCCACTGCACCCCAACGTGCGGGTCGGGGCGGTAATGCCAAAGAATAAATAATGGAACCGCGTATAATGCGTTACTCTGCGATCGGATTGCAATGTGTGTCGTTTGTGATAAATAATACTATGCGAGCTGGTCAGCTTCTTTTTTTGTTTTGGCTCCACACTTTTGTGTATTTAGCCAGTGTCAAGTAATACATTTTTCATGTTAATTTATAATACACATATGTATGTTGTATGTGTCAAGTCAAGTCAAGTCACAGGTCATCAAGTCAAGTCATAGTCTAGTCTAGTCAAGTCATACTCCTAATAAAGTGGTGGCAACTTTACCAGAAGCTTCTATGGAGTTTTGGAAACAACACGAAAAAATACGTTTCACCATCAGTATACCACTTGCCCACACTCATGACTGTAATCCAGCACTTAACGAATAGAATGCCACCAATTTTATGCACTAACACTGAAAATGACACAAGTTTTGGAAAATAATACAATGCGGTGACACGATCTTTTTTGTTTTCCCGCCAAAACTCTCTGGTCAGCTTTTATTCATTTATATTTTGGACAGCCTCTGTGGTGTGCTGGTTGAGCAGGTCGGCTCATAACCTGGAGGTGGCGGGTTCGATTTCCGCGACAGGACAACTGTTTGTGCACAGAATAAAATGCGCAAATACTTGTTCTGAGTCTGGGTGTTGTGGGACCATGGTCCTCGTAGTCCAGGAATCACACAGCACACATTCACACCCCTGGGTCCCTAGACACGGGGAATCCTAGTTAGGGTCCAGGATCTGTGTATGTGATCGTTGGGCGTTATTATTAATATTATCTGCATCCTTCAATGCAAGTAAAATCGTTTCAAAAGGTAACTACAGTAAAATAAAAATCTAAAGAAATACTAAATGAAAACTTGTATAAAGAAATCAAGCTTCGGCAATAATTTATGTATATAAAAAGTATACGACGCCAATGGAAGGAAATGGGAAAGCTTAGAAATGCCGATGCGATTTTAAACGTAATTGAAAAGTTGGATTGAATTTACAGATTACATTTATCGTTCTTAAATAACTACAAAATGCCAAGCACAACCCATATAAAGCTTAATCTTAATGTAAATAAATATAATCTTAATAATATAGTTTTGATATATAAAATTCTTATTATAATCTTAATATATATAAATCTCGTGTCACAATGTTTGTCCTCAATGGACTCCTAAACCACTTAACCGATTATAATAAAATTCGCACACCATGTGCAGTTCGATCCAACTTGAGAGATAGGATAGTTGTAAGGTTATATATATCTCAATTTATAATAGACATATATAAAATACCCGTTCAAAGCCGGGGCGGGCTGCTAGTATATTATATAAAAATTAATCTCTATTTCCCTTGGTCATCGCATCACGCGTGAAAGGATGGAACATTTATCGCTAATTCTTTTTTTGTTGTGTTTATTATTGTCACTAGAAGGATCTTATAAAAGAAAAAAATTTAGAAAGTTGTGCGGAAAATTAGAAAAGTTTCACTACGCGGGTGAAACCGCGGGGCACAGCTAGTAAATCACACTAATATTATAAAGGCGAAAGTTTGTATGTGTGTTTGTGTGTATGTTTGTTACTCCTTCACACTCACACGGCTGAATGGATTTGGATGAAATTCGGTACCAAGATAGCTTATACACTGGATTAACATATAGGCTACATATTATCCCGGAAAAGTGAAAATTTCCCGTGGGATGAGCAAATAATTAAAATACTTTTTACCCGCGGGTGAAACCGCGGGGCACAGCTAGTAAACAAATAAAAATTTTATTAGTTCACACACGGTCATCAGAAGGTGAACTTGAAGATTTTGTAATATTTCAAACATGAGGCGCGAAGATTCATCAAGAATTTCATACACAGATCGATAATGAGATATGAAACTTTAAAAGCAAACTTGTGTTTTTTTTTCACGGCACATTGCCTTTCTTTTCTAAATACTACAATGATATAATAACTAAAACTAAACACTACCGACTACTACCACAAATTAAAAAAAAAATAACTTATAAATTGTGTGTTTCAATGTTAGTTTGAAATGTGAAATAAAATCTGATTACTGCAGTAGTATTTATTGTACCCTTATAAATAACGTCCGCTCTTGTGTTACATGAAGCTATTAAATCAGGGGTGGTTTCAACCCCCGTCCCGCCAATTTGTATGTTCTTCGTGTGTTATTTTAAAAGCAGTGTGTATAATTATTTAATTACGTTACACAGTAGTTTCAAAAATGGTTTTGAAGATTGGAAATGGACATTGTTCCTATTTAATTCACTAGGTGGTAGGACTTTACTGCAAAGTTCGTCGAGGTAGGTACCACCGCTTTGCCAGTTATTCTGCCGCCAAGCAGTAGTGCACAAGCACTGCTGTGTTCCGGTTTGAAGGGCACTGTAGCTAGTGAAATTACTGGGCAAATGAGACTTTATGATCTGATCTCACAGTTTAGTAAACTTATTACTAGATTGTGCTGATGTCTCAGGATGACGTGCGCAGTGCAGTGTCACGCGAACCTCTATACTTTAGAGTTCCGAGTAACAAACACTGCAGCTGATATGGGCAGCCGTGTCGTTTAACATCAGGCGAACGGCTAGCTTGTCACGTCATTATTCCATGTTACTGAGACTGACTCCACTTTTCCATAGACCATCCAACGTTACGGACGAATTATATAGAATCAGTACCGTTTTTTTTTTGAACGAGCTAATGCTGTTGATCTCTACCGACCTATACAGCGTCACCGGGCGGGAGTACCTCAGTAGCGCTAGAATATTTAATGGACTTATAGAAATAGACACTCTACTTATGCATTTTTTCATATTTATCTTGAATTCTAGCTACTCTCTTCTAGTACGCTGTAGTTAAGTACACTCCGTCCATACGACTTTGTATAAATCCTCTCCGTCCAAAGGTTGCCTGGAAGAGATCGCTTTTAGCGATAAGGTCGCCCATTGTTCCCCACTACTTGTGATTCATTGTATTATTTGATATTTTTGTTATTATCTGGTGTGTACAATAAAGAGTTAATCTATCTATCAGTAGAGATTTTGACATTGTTTCAAGTAGTAAGTTAGTTAGTAGACTACAGTGCTGTTAGAATTTTTAATAAGATTACAGTAACTGAAGTAGAGATTGACTTTACCTATATATTTCCCATTTATCTAGAATTTTAGCTTCCTCGAGAAATACGATAGGCTTACCACTAGTCTATTCTCTATAGGGCGTTACCCCATATTAATCTATACAACTAAGCATTACATCTCAAACGGCAAGAAAGTGTATACACCTGTCTCTTTTACACGCTCTTAGAACACCTGAGTGCGAGCGGGACGACGCGCGTCGACCGAAGGGCCAGAATCAATACTATATGACACGGCAACTGTTTTATTTGTTGGGGACATATATTTGCATGTGTGCGTGGGATTTTAGATTTTGTAATTAAAATGCAGTGTTGCTCATCTTTATTTTTTTTTTTATTAAGCATGCTCAGGTTGTTTTTATATCGTTGGGAGATTGGAGAAAGCGGAAATGAAGTTTACGTATTTGAGGACGCGGTGTTTTCTTTTCATCGACATTGAAAGTATCTTGCTAGCTGTTATTGTGATTCCAAACATTAATGAAAATTATATTTAAGTACAATATTTTGAGGTAAAACTTCTTTACGCACGCTTGACTTGGGGAACAAGCTGGTGAACGCGAGGCGAAAGGAAGTTGAAGTTTGTTCACGTAGATCTCCATTGTCAACATAACAAAGTTAATTATTATTATGTTGGCATGTCTGGTAAAATGATAATTTACATTTGTCAAGATGGCGACACTAACATTAAAAACAAAGTTATACCGGCCGATAGATGGCGTTAAACTAAATAATTTCAGTCGTATGGTCTAAAGCACACTCGGTTTTTTTTTTTTTCAATTATTATTCTATACCCTTAACTACCCATGTAGGTATAATATAAAAATATTATACCAAAATGTTTTCATGATCCATTTGTCAAACTTTCACCGTATTAAATCAAAAACCATTCAATAAATTTGCGTTTCGACATAATTCGCTCAAACTATCGGTTATTGGGTTCCGAGACTTCCCACCCATGCTACTGATGGGGTGGTGCTCACCCCTCTCGCATTATAGCTGTTTATTATAGTAGAGCCGTTGTGTAAATGATTGGACACCTAAGTCCAGACTGATAAATGAAGTAAGCTCTGATAGTGGAAAAAATCCACTATAATAATTATTAATATGGTAAAGTAGTTGTAATGTAAATAAGTTACGGCGAGTTGGACCTAATTAAATAAATAAATATGTGTGGACATTTCACACAGCGTCATCTAGCCCCAAACTAAGCAAAGCTTGTACTATGGGAACCAGATAACTGATACAATACTTAGATACTTTTTTTTTGTTTGTAAATACATATATAGAATACAATATAAACACCCAGACACAGAACAAACATCGATGTTCATCACACAAATGTTTATCCTGGGTGGGAATCGAACCCACGACCTGCAGTTCAGAAGGCAGGGGTACTACCAACTGAGCTATCGGGCCAGCCAATTACACATAGTTTTAGTGATAGGGCCGTAGGACCCAAACTAAACTTTAAATAACAAACAACCATCATTGATAAAAATAAATGTTTACTCATTAACAGCCTTATTAATAAACGGGTATTAGTCTCGGGTTAGTTACTTCAGCTTTATTCCTTTTTTTGCTACTGGAATATTTAGCTGGATCGAAAGAGACAAAAGATGGTGTAACTAGTCTAAAGCTAGTTCGTGTTTATTAATAAGGCTGTAAGTGTTTACTTTTATTTTACCTTTGCAGTGTCATTCTCATTGTTATAGCATAAAGAAAAGTATCTTAGGATAGTGGTCTCTACAAGCAGACCGTGCATTTCCTAATATTATTCAAGTAAAATTGAATATTAATTGAAGGGTTGAGAATAAAAAGGATTTAACTAACAAATTGACAGTTTCGAGAATTGACTTTAAACTTCAACGGCGTCATTTTAATGTAGAGTGCTTATAAGGTAATAGAAAAGGTTTATGTAAGTTTCAGTTGCTTGAAAATGTTTTAATTCTATTTAAAATTACTAAATATAGTACTAATTCATACAATTACTGTAAAAATATAATAAAATAAATATAATAATGTTTTTATGCTAAGCAAACTGTATTCCTGTGACAGATAAACCATTTTTAGACTCAAAATCTCGAGATTTAAGCCTCATTTCGGTATTTTGAGAATGTATCATTGAAGATAATTTCACGCTGAATCCAACGATACCCATAAGTCATTTTGTCAAAAAAATCAGTTAAATCCTTTTTATTCTCACCCCTTCAATTTACTGTTAGATCAATATTGGTGAAATAGGCTATGTTTCACCAATATTGATCTATGATGAGAAATTATACATATTTATTATTATTTTAGCTTACAGCCTAAGCCAAAACGTTCTACATGTATTACTAAGCTTAGAATGATATAAATAAAAACTCATTTAATTTCATTAAAAATTAATCAGTCAGCCGCCTTATTATTATGCAGCGATTACTTACTTTATGTATGAAATATTTCACATAGTATTCTACAAATAACTTTTATTGATATGCCGTGTCTATCACATCTACCTCGATGTTCATTCCACAGTTAAATAATTATATTTCTTTTTCAATGAACACAAACAATTACAGCACAAAACGAGTAACCTATTCTATAAAGTCTATAATGCTAGCAGACCGAACGGGACTGTCCTACCCGAATGACAAACGGGACAGGCATATAAATTCAACCGGATAGAACGAGACGGCATAAAATGGGGTGAGGTATAAGGGTTGTTGATGTAAAAGGCAATTTCACCGAATCAGTCGAGAATATAATATGATTGTTAGTGCCTGTGTTTTATATGAATTGCGGTGGTAATGGAAAATGTTTGGTGGATAGTGAATACATTATTATTGTTACTTAATTTTGAATAGTGACAAAGAAGGGTGCGTAGCGTTCATAGTGAAAATCGACTATAAGCTTTAGACTGATCGGTAAAGTTAAACAACCTTCGGGGCCGTGATGGCCATGGTCCATCCTATCGAACATTGTTTATGTTTTGTTTAATGTTAATGTCGCCATCTTGATAGTTGTAAATGGTCATTTTACCGGACATGCCAACATAATAAAACATTTTTTTTTTGTAATTTTTTAACTTTGTTATGTTGACAATGGGGATGAATCAAATTCCGTTCGCCTCGCTACGCATTCACCAGCTTACTCCCCTCAAGCGTGCGTAAAGAATTTTTACTTCAAAAGTGTTCAATTTACCTACCGTGTTTCAAAGTGCACGTTGAGCCGTCCAGGTATTTTATATTATTGTAATAGGTTCGGTAACAGACAATAGGCCATTACATACATTAGTACAAGATCAACGTTGACACGGCTATATAAACCTAAAGTCCAATTATAACCGTACACAACTTAAACTAAGAAATCTTTGAACAAATAAATAAACAATTTTATAAATAAACAATTATTCTAAATGCAAGTAAATTTGTACAATATTAGTTACTTAACTATTGTTACACTCAACCATCTATCTACTCCAGGCTTTCTCAAGCTCTAACAGTACCTTTCTTTGTTACAGATCATCACCCGGATTGACCATGTGCTAAGTGACAGTGCCAGTGTACTCGTGTGTCAGTGATTGTGCAGTGTGATGAAGTGACGATGGTGTGTGACAGTAGGCTGTTTCACTGGACCGGTGGATCTGAATGCTAGCTACAGTTGAAGGTGAGATTTTGTGTTATTAGTTGATATTTCGAACAAGCTGATGTAACTCGATTGCAACATATTCTTCTTCTCAATCGTGTCACTCTTGACAGAGCGGTCGTGGTCGTCACGAAGAGTGGTGGGCCGCTGTAGCTTGCCTCACGACTTCTCGCCATCGCTCCCTACTGGTGGTCATTTTGGTACACTCATGCAAGGGACTGCCCACCGCAGACTTGATCTGGTCAGTCCATCGCATCGGTGACCTTTCACGCGGTCTGGTGCCCTCAACTTTACCCTGTACCTCGAGACGTTCAATGGAGTCATTGTTCCGCCTTGAGACGTGTCCGAAGAACTTGAGGATGCGAGTTGGCACTAATGCCGATAGACGCTGTTCAATGCGGAGTTCTTGAAGTATAGAGACGTTTGTGCGAAATTTGGTCCATGATACCCCAAGCATTCCTCTCCAGCACCACATTTTTAGAGCATCTATTTTATTCTTCTGAATTTCTCGCAGCGTCCACGTCTCTGCAGCATATAAAAATATGGGAAAAACCAGTATTATAGAAACATAAATTTGTATGGATTTGACAGTTTGAATATTGTGCAGTTTATGTGCATAGTGACTATTGAATTATTTCAGATAAGGTTTGGATTTGGTCTACTGTCAGCATTTCAATGTTACGTAGGTAAATGCCTTGATAGTCCTCGCCGCTGGATGGTATGGCAAACTATGTTAGGCGATGTGTTGTCGATTTTGAATTTTATTTATAACTTTCTTAAGCCTACACGTTTTAACTCTAAAAGGAAAACGATTATATCTAAATCAATTCACGTTTAATCACATCATGTATGATTGAGGTAATAGAGCGAGGTACTTTGACAGCTTACTGGTAAGGCTATTATTTATCATATAATATATGATAAAATATAATAGGTACTTATTGTGAGATTTCCGTGTCATGTCTGTGGGTCGTTAGGCTTTTTGAAGCGGTCTGGCTTTGCTATAAATATTGAGCACCCTGGGGAAGGATATTAGGATACCTTTTTAAATTATCTTTGATAGGCTTGCGCTTTGACCACTATGATGATAAGAGACGATGCGGTCTAAGGTTTAACACGCTTGCCTGGAAAATACCGCGATAAACTGGAGTCAACGCATGCGAAGCACCTATAATCTAAATATATATATAACTCAAAGGTGACCGACTGATTGACTGACTCACATAGTGATCTATCAACGCACAGCCCAAACCACTGGACGGATTGGGCTGAAATTTGACATGCAGGTAGATGTTATGACGTAGGCATCCGCTAAGAAAGGATTTTTCGAAATTCCACCCTTAGGAGGGTGGTTGAATTATTTTCCCATAGGCTACGCCGCGGACGAAGCTGCGTGCAGAAGCTCGTTTATAATAAGATTCAAAATCCAATGATTCTCACGGGTAAACGCTCCAATAATAGACCGCATCGTTAATTTCCATCAGGTGAGACATAGTCAAATGTAAGCCCATGTGAGAATTAAAAAACATATATAAACAATAATCGGCATTCGTGAATGGTAATTGCAGTAGTACAGTCGCTCGTCACATTACAATGAGACAGGGAGTTCTAAAAGCGGTTAATATAATTATGCAAGCTTAAATACCTTCCACGTTTATTATGTGCTTACTATTTCTCACGAGTCACGAACGAAATCGGTTTCTAACTTCAAACGCGAAGTTCCTGTAAAGACAATTGGGGTCAACGCCTTGCGGTCAGTCAGAGTGACAAAGACGAGTTACTAAAGATAGAGAATCAGATAATGTGCCTAATTTAGAGCAGCCTCTTTGGGGAAACATTACCATATTATTTACCTGATAATGGCGCAGACGAGATTGTGATAGATTGTGTATATCTAACTTAAAGCCGCCTCAGAGAGAACAAAATGTTCAGTGATAGAGACTTATATTATAATCACTTCAAACCAAACCAAACTTTACTATATTCTCGATGGGCTTTTTGCTACACTGAACACAACTTGTTTTTAAGCGATTGAATGGGTGATTCGAATGACTTGGTAAGAGAAGCGTCGATCCCCGGGTTTTGTATGATAGCAGTGGTTGAGATATTGAAGACTTTAACGAGTGCTTGTAAAAGTAAGCTCCTACACGACTATATAATTATTAGTTCAATGCGTAGAGCTTAAATTCAAACCTTACACCTTCTGCGAATATGTATGGCACCACAATTTTTACGTTATAATCTCAGCTCATTTTTGTTGTGACGATTTAATCGTTGAAGGTAGAAAACCCACCAACCGCCATCTCATTTAAACAAAAATTGTTGAGCTTTAGTCAAGCTTAGTGTTCCGGAGCATATCGATAGAGGAGCTTGGGTTGCTTTTACGTACCTATTGTTTACAGTTAGCGACTGGCTCGTGTTGAACGGCTTTGGAAAGCAATAACTCTGAAATAGATTGCTGTTTAGAAAACACTCGTATTTACTATAATGTACGCACAAATGGCAATGTGTACGAGTATTTTTATTTTGTTTGGATTCCTCTTTTGTTACAAAGTTGCAAGACATGGTTTAACGAAGCTTAAAATTGATACATTAAGGGTATACACAGGGTTTAAAAGAGTGGCGATAGCGAAATTAGATCCTAATCCAATCTAAGGTCCAAAATGGTGCCACCAGGGCTAAACACTTGCCTACACGAGAAGGAAGTAAAACAAAGTTTGCCAATGATGACGTTATAATTAAACAGTTTGTGTTACTTAAAGTTGTATTGGTATTTGAAATGCATAAGAAGAAATTACTGGTTGATTGATCCACAAAATTTTCGAAATTAACCAGCGACGATTCTTCTAGGCTGTCTTTGAATGTCAGTAATGAGGTAGAGGGTAACACGCTAGGCTCAAAGTGGAAAGAAAAAAGAATGAAAAAAAGAACGGAGACTGGCTTTTGGTGACTGCGAAACAAAAATAGATGGGAGTTTACTTACTACTATTGCTGTCTCACCATTATGCCAAATTCCATTTGAATACGCTCTAGAGAGAAAGGAATGCCATGCTCTTGCCTTGCAAAGCTCTTGCTATTGCAAAATACTAATACGTGATTAGATCAAGTAGAAATGTTACATTTTATTCAAAATGTCTGCAGTCTCTCCTTCTGAACCTATAGATAAGCGTTCTGTGCCATCACGTAAAAGTAGTCTCGAGGATTAGTTACGAACACTCATGCCTATTAGGTATGTTAAAAAATGACGAAATGTAATTAAAACGACATTGTTAATCAGATCATGTGATCAAACACTTCTCTGAATGAGCACAGTGCAGTAATGTTTATTTGGATACACTCGCGCTGTTAATAGTACACTTGAATCAACAATGAGGCTAATGCTTACGACACAGATAACGGGTGTAATATATAAATAACGAGCTTCTGCCCGCAGCTTCGCCCGCGGCGTGGCCTCTGGGAAAATAATTCAACCACCCATTTCACCCTCTTAAGGGTGGAATTTCGAAAAATCCTTTCTTAGCGGATGCCTTCGTCATAACATCTACCTGCATGCCAAATTTCAGCCCGATCCGTCCAGTGGTTTGGGCTGTGCGTTGATAGATCTCTAAATCAGTCAGTCAGTCACCTTTGAGTTATATATATTTAGAGATACAGCAAAAACCCTAATTCGTAAGTAATCAAGATAAGGTTGATTTATGGTAAAGAAGATTTGAAAAAAATACATAAGAAAACGCAGAGCTATAAAATTCTGGAAACAATTTGCTCTAACGAATTTTTTTTTGTTATAGATATTCAAAATGGCAATAGCAGTCCTCCACGATCACACAGTCACACTCAATAATACACGCTCTCTTTACCTATGATAATCATTTGCTATTATAGACTGCAAAAGAAAATTAAATGACTGTCCAGTGGTTGAGGTAAAAAGTGTAAAGTAATCTTTTCTTTTTTTGACAACTTGAGAGTTTAATTTCGAAATAGTACGCCCTCATTTTCCTGTCATCCCTATGTCCGTCATTTCATTTTTATCATTTAGTTTCTAACCTTCATCGCCATCTCTCTTTGTTAGTTCCTGTATTTCTATTCCTTTATCCTCCCGATACGCTATCGTCAACCTTATGAACTCTCATTGGCGTCTAAATTGCAAACGACAATTATGTCTGTAATTATGTATGTATGTGTGTGTATGATAATTATGCATTTTTCATTATAATCTGCCTTCGTGCTACTTCACCGAGTCAATACAAATTAGAATACGTATGGGTGAAGTTTTTCCGTCCAACGAACCATGGTCCATGGTCCATTAGAGTGTTATAATGCCCACAAATGGTGCGCCAGAGGGCGAGTCCGTTACGTATGTTCGACATTTTGTGTATGTGGGTGGGTGGGTGATGTCTATCAGTGATTTGAGGCCAATAATGGACATTGGACATGAGGTGACTTTAGATTTGTATAATGATGAAATATATGTCTACCAATGGTTGTATTTTTGGAATGATTGATGTTTTGGTTATGTTTTATACGTAGCATAGGCAATTTCCAAAAATTACTAAGTTATTGCGTCTATTCATTTCAACAAAGTCCTATCTTAATAGCTCTATAGTACTACAAAGAACCCTTATAACTTCATCATGTCTGTCGGTCTGTCTGTCCATCTGTGTGGCTTTATAACTTCTAAAGTAATAAACGTATACTACGTCATAGAATAGGTAATTTAAAGTTGTCAATATTGAAAGAATAAGCAGACCGTAATTGTATATTAAAGGGGTTTGCGAAATGTGGGTCACTAAATCACTTGCTTAGTGTCTTCCTCCCCTCTGCCATTTCTAAAACTTATAATTTTCTTTATTGACAGATCTTTATAAAAACTCGAATTTTTTCGAAAGATTATTTCGAACTAGATAACTTTTAGAGATAAGCAGAAAAACTTAAATAGCTAAGACGTCCTAAGGTTAATGACCTTATGTCCAAGGTAAATAATTCGAAATGTTTAAATAATATAATAGGTAGTAGCTAAAAACGTACCTATTGGATACGTTTTCCGTTTATAATTAAAGCTAAATATCAATATTTGTCTGTACATCTACGGGACCCTAAGTACTGAGCATAAAGGGCTCTTGACAAGTTATTATTAACGACGACGATTATATCTTCTTCTAAATATATATAACACAAAGGTGACTGACTGATTGACTGACCGACATAGTGATCTATCAACGCACTGCCCAAACCACTGGACGGATCGGGCTGAAATTTGGCATGCAGGTAGATATTATGACGTAGGCATCCGCTAAGAAAGGATTTTTCGAAATTCCACCCTTAAGAGGGTGAAATGGGTGGTTGAATTATTTTCCCATAGGCCACGCCGCGGGCTAAGCTGCGGGCAGAAGCTCGTTATCCATATAACAGGATCCACACCATTACAGCATTTTATCTCTTCACAATTATTTCAATTATCATTCTTTTGTATTTCCATGCTAGCTTAAACAACTAGTAACAAAAATTTAAATTGTCACGGTACGAAAAGTGCTATATATATATGTACAGGTATACCACACCAATTACATCCATTATATACAAATAAAAACATATTAACAGTTTCTCGTGAAATAATCATTTTATAAAATCTTGTCGTCACAAAAAAAAAATCAACAATACATTTCCCGGTACCGGTTTCGGTAGTTCTTGACGTCACGTGCCTGACCTAACCTACTATACGTAAGTACGTTTTATACAGTGTGGGCGGGGGGTTCCAAAATACCCCCCTATCAGCTGAAAGGGGGTCGAGAATCACCGGTGGCGTGGGTGTCTTCATTACTGCATTATCCTTGAGGGTGCAGTCTACGGACGTAGTGAAAAAATCAGTCAAGGTCAAGTTTTAAAAACAATATGAAATCAAAGTAATTTAAAGCTCATTGTTTGACAGCCTCTGTGGTGTGGTGGTTGAGCAGGTCGGCTCAACCCGGAGGTGGAGGTGGGTTCGATTCCCGCGTCTGGACAAGTATTTGTGCACAGAAAAAAAATCGCAAATACTTGTTCTGAGTCTGGCTGTTGTGGGACCATGGTCCTCGTAGTTTCTGGGTCCCTAGACACAGGGAATCCTAGTTAAGGTTCAGGATCTATGTATGTGATCGTTGGGTGTTATTATTATTATTAATTTATTTAAAATCTTAAATTTAAGTTTTTTTACAATATTTTTATAAAAGTAACATTACAAAAATACATAAAATCAATAAATTATTATTTATATTATTATTGTTTGGTAGTTTTCTCTAAGTCAGAAATTTTAATTTATTGACAGACCTAATTGGATGTCTTGAGCTGACCTTCAGGGCTAGTTGGGCTAGACACTTTGACCTTCTATATGTTAGTGATTAATGATGATAAGCACTGACCTATAGCACAGTAGACAGACAAAGTCTAGTGTGCTATCTCCTTATACATAACTAGCTTCTGCCCGCGGCTTCACCCGCGTAGCCTATAGGAAACGAAGAAAAAATTTTTTCATAGATAGTTCAACCACCCATTTCACCCTCTTAAGGATGGAATTTCGAAAAACCCTTTTTTAGTGGATAGCTACACTTTACAAAGAACACACCGTCCAAATTTCAAGTATCTAGGACCAGAGGCTGTGCGTTGATATGTAAGTCAGTCAGGACTTTGAATTTTATATGTATTGATAAATGTATGTTGTATACTAAGTCATGTGTTATGACGTCATCGTCATATGACGTCATATTCTTGTTTCCTTTATCTTGCCCTAAATTAAGGTGTCTTCTAGGGAAGTGTCCTATCATCGATCTGCATTGTCATTTGACTATCAATGCTATAATTAGAAACTCATCAGGCTGTAGTAAAAGTATGAGACGAAAAGACGAAGTAGGTATGGGTAAAAGTTGAGCATCAAAACCCACTTTAATTACCTACCTACAATGGTGCATTTCACAGTCTATGAATTCCGAATGAGATGTTTATGTAATTATAAATAAACTAAACTAGCTTCTGCCCGCGGCTTCGCCCGCGTGGAAACGAAATGAAAATTTTCATTTAGAAAGATAGAAAGGAAAACAAATATTCAACACTCACTTACAAAATAAAATAAAATGTACAAGAACATACAAGAATATACATACAACAAGAGAATACAATTAAATATAAACAGTACCTAGTTAAAAGTATTTAATAAGGGAAATAAAAGAGTAGATAATAGCACGGAAGTAGTGGTGTCGAAAAGGGCTTAACGCAGCATTCATCGGTGTACTCAACAACTGGCGCTGATTTTCAGTTAAACCCTATGGTTGACGGCTAAGTTATATGTATAATATAATTCATTCGCCCATTTCACCCTCTTAGGGATGGAATTTCGAAAAACCCTTTCTTAGTGGATAGCTACATTTTACAAAGAACACACCCTCCAAATTTCAAGTCTCTAGGACCATCGGTTTAGGCTGTGCGTTGATAAGTCAGTCAGGACTTTGAATTTTATATGTATAGATAAATAATATTGTATTATTATAACTTCCATGTGGATATAATCTAATGTGTTATAGGTTTGTTTTATGGCTCAGACTGGCCTTTTGCAAACAGGTTTCTCCTTTTTTTGCAGACTCCTCTACAATTTTTGTTATCCTTTAAAAGAGTTATTCAAAGGTTACATTATAATGAAGATTTAATCATTGTTTTTAATTATCAATTATTATACTACGACAGCCTTATTAATAAACGGGTATTAGTCTCGGATTAGTTACTTCAGCTTTTGCTACTGGAATATTTAGCTGGATCGAAAGAGCCAAGTATGGTGTAACTAGTCTAAAGCTAGTTCGTGTTTATTAATAAGGCTGCAACTGTTTAAGTAGGGTGTATAAATATATAAATTGTATATGCTGTAAACAAACTATCAAAGCGGTGCTGGTGCCATCTACGTTTGCTTTTATTATTATTACCTTTTTCTTTCCTTCGATATTAATGCATGCATTTAGGCTTTGACAGAATCCTTGGTAACACCTATCTTGAATCAAAAAAGGGGTTTAAAAAGCAACTTTTTTTTTAAGTTTTGGCTCTACGCTTTGTGTATTTAGCCAGTGTCAAGTAATTGATAATTTATCAATTTATCGATATTTCACGCAAATATGTGTCAAGTCACAGTCGAAGTCATCAAGTCAAGTCATTCTAGTCATTCATACTCCTAGTAAAGTGGTGGCAACTTTACTCGAAGCTTCTATGGAGTTTTGGAAACAACACGAAAAGAAACGTTTCACCATCATTGTACCATTTTCCCACACTCGCGCCTGTAACACGCGCCTGTGCACTTAACGAATAAAATGCCACCAATGTTATGCACTAACACTGAAAATAATACAAGTTTTGGAAAATAATACAATGCGGTGACGCAATCTTTTTCGCTTTCCCGCCAAAAAAAAACAAAAAAAAAACTAAAAGCAACTTTTCCGCTTACAAAAATTGGGTCAAACTCGGAAAAAAAGCGGGGAAACGCACGAAATTCATTAAAAAAAATCGCCATTCACTGTGTGGGTGATGAGGGCGACCACCCCCATTGAAGTTCGCCACCCCCGAGGGTGGTACGCGTGCGCTACGTAGTATGTCCCTCTAACACACGCAAGCATAATAAAATTACGTATTTATCATGTATCATCTATTTATCATTATCATCTTTCTAAATGAATCGTTTTAATTTTAACATAAACTGTAAAATAAAACAAACCGGTAGTTTTATTAAATTAATTTTAACTGATTTTTTTCACAAAATGACTTATGGGTATCGTTGGATTCAGCGTGAAATTATCTACAATAATAACATTCTCAAAATACCGAAATGAGGCTTAAATTTCGAGATTTTGAGTCTAAGGTCCGTATTACAGAACGATGCTCAGTCATCGATCGCTGCTCAAGCAGAGATTTCATTCACTAATTGATCACTTTATGAATGAAATCTCTGCTTGAGCACCAAACGATGACTGAGCATCGTTCTGTGATATGGACCTAAAAACGGTTTATCTGTAACAGGAATACAGTTCGCTTAGCATAAAAACATTATTATATTTATTTTATTATATTATATTTTTACAGTAATTGTATGACTGAGTACTATATTTAGTATTTTAAAATAGAATTAATACATTTTCAAGCAACTCAAACTTACATAAACCTTTTCTATTACCTTATAAGCACTCTACATTAAAATGAAGCCGTTGAAGTTTAAAGTCAATTTCAACTACTATTCTGTACCCTTCAATTGTTATACGGAAATGTTATAGCTAATACAGGTTTGATTCATATATGATTTAATTTTAATACAATTGATTTAATGGAGGGAATAATTACAAAATATACGCACGTTTATTTTATGACATAAGCACAGGTAGATCATCGATCTTAAGTCAATGCCTAATTAAATAAATAACTCAATGAATTTTTATTTCGATCAACGGGATGATAATAATAATAAATATCTGCGGACATTTCACACGGCGCCAATTAGCCCCAAACTAAGCAAAGCTTGTACTATGGGAACCAGATAACTGATACAATACGTAGATACTTTTTGTTTGTAAATACATACATAGAATACACCCAGACACAGAACAAACATCGATGTTCATCACACAAATGTTTGTCCTGGGTGGGAATCGAACCCACAACCTGCAGTTCAGAAGGCAGGGATACTACCAACTGAGATAACGGGCCAGTCAGATAATGTACCTTTACACGCCCTCTTAAGGCGAAGGGTATACAAAAAAGATGATTTTAGCCACATTTCTCGACCAAAATAGAGCATGTCGAGATTTGAATGTAATATATCATGTAACTCATACCTTTAAATTATTTCTGACGTTCCCCTCATAAGATAAATATATTAATAATAATAATAACACAAAGAAAAAGCTCGAAAACTTTCCTAAAGAAAATTGAATGAACCAATTTCACCGAGTTTTTATCGAAGATATTTTTTACAAAAAACATTTAGTTCTAACAAACATTCAGATATTATAGAGTTTTCATTTAAAAAAAACGTTAATGATTGATTGATATGATTATTAATGATTTATTAATTAAAAACGTCAAAATCGGTCATTGCGTTCGTTTTCTTTGTCGTAAGCGCCACGCTGAAGTTCAGAATGAATTGATATACAAGTCTACGATGTTAAGATCGATGTTTATTTGAACTGATTTTGACCAGCTCAAATACTCAAGGCGTAAGGTGCCTTAATCACAGTTTCAATCATTACAACCTTTTCTTTTCTCCGATTCCAGGCGTGGCATGGACAAGGAGGGAGGCGAAGGCGCCGAGGCGGCAGGCAAGGTGCCTCCCGACGGTCTACTCGACGCCGCCGGCCTGTTTGGTGGTAATTATTTATTTCATTAAAACTATACAATAACTAAATAATAAATGCCTAGCAAGAAATAAAATTGGTATTGGTAACTATAACACTATATAAATAAAACAAAAATTATTCATCAATTATTCATAATGTTATATATGTATATACACTACTTTATCGTGTAAAATTAATTATGTGGTATACAATAGAGTTTTTATGGTATTGTACGTCGTATGGTTCCGGTGTGAGATTAGGACCACAAGATCTCTTCCCGCGGGTGCTATAAGAGCCGAGTAAGGGAATAGGCTCACCAATCAGCGTCCAAAGTGGCGTTTTATGGGGGAGGCCTATGTTCAGCAGTAGACATCTTCCAGCTGTTGATGTGTGATGCGTCGCGAAGACGTCGAGATTGAAACCTCCTATTATCTA
The DNA here is from genome assembly GCA_905220475.3 of Ennomos fuscantarius. Taxonomy (NCBI): domain Eukaryota; kingdom Metazoa; phylum Arthropoda; class Insecta; order Lepidoptera; family Geometridae; genus Ennomos; species Ennomos fuscantarius. The sequence goes on along the minus strand of HG992050.1, from coordinate 4,825,893 downwards.
AAAGTTTCAAAGTTCAGAGTAAAGAGGTTTATATATGGGTAAGCGTGATCCTCCTTCTGCCTCATTTGTAGCCTACGAGATTCTTCTCTTTTTAAAAAAAAATATTGGTTTGGAGACATGTCCTTCGGGATGTCCATTTTTTTAAAACTTCACATCATTTGCGTCTCTCCTAAGTGGTCTGTGGTCACATTTCGCAGATTTCAAACGTTTTCTAATTATAATTTTCCCACTCCATTACCTACGAATTTATAAATTGCACTAAATAGGATTCTTCTTTTTCGATTAATGTATTGCCATCGCTTTTTCGCGATATTCTGCCAAGGTCATGTGAGGGATTTTTTTTCGATTAATGTATTGCCATCGCTTTTTCACGATATTCTGCCAAGGTCAGGTGAGGGTTTTTTTTTTCGATTAATGTATTGCCATCGCTTTTTCACGATATTCTGCCAAGGTCATGTGAGGGGATTTTTTTTTCGATTAATGTATTGCCATCGCTTTTCACGATATTCTGCCAAGGTCATGTGAGGGGTTTTTTTTTCGATTAACGTATTGCCATCGCTTTTTCGCGATATTCTGCCTCATGTGAGGGATTTTATTTCGGTTATGTCATGGTCATGTCAGTCCTATTTCGTCATATATATATATATATTACTGAAGGCTCTAGAATATAGAAAGTCTTGTAGAGAACACGACTAAGCATGTTTTTAAAACTGGGAAGTTAGAACCTACACTCGTGCACGTACATGAACATTTAAACGAATAATAATCCATCCTTATGACGCATTAAAAATTCATAAATACACCAATATCGGGAAAAAAAAAATTCACTACCGCCATTTTCGGATTTCAACGACCCCCTCAGGTGAGTTATTATATCGGTTTGGTGGGATTCATTGAAAGCTATCCATAATCAAACGCACACCGAATGCGTTAGCAAAGAAGAATCACGAATGAAATTTTCATTTTGGTGTATAAAAGTTTTTTTTACATGATGTTACCTCTTACCTGGTAGGAAGTGACGATGCGATTGAAGCTGTAGCATGCTATCTAAGTGCCTATTCATTCACTCTTATCTTGAACACGCCCGGGTCATATCTGCATTAACAAACAAAAAAAATTTACAACCGAATTGAGAACCTCGTTCTTTTTTAAAAGTCGTTTTAAAGTGTTTGGTGAAATTAAATTTCACGATAAAAGTAACGAAAGAAAGTATATATTTATTCAAAAATCATCAAATTATGTATCGATTTTATTAGAACTTAATAATAGATGTGAATATTCCTGGAAAGCAACTTAAATTCTCGTAAAACTGGCAACAAAGTTATTGTCAAAGACAACCACACAACGCATATAAAACTAAACACCACATTTCACGTACAAGAGCACGAATCGCGCATACTTACTAAATCCCTAATGACAAGAAAACCATTACGGCAATGCGCTAAAGGAAAACATGCTTTAAACACATCGCGGTAAGGTTAATGCAGTTGTAACGTGGATGGATGTGCTGTGGGGTAACCGACCTCGCAGCTGGGGCCAGTTCTCTATATGGTTTGGTAACACGCAACTCGGGGCATGTAGGAAACGGGGAAGCAAATGAAGAAATAAAAGTAAATGTGTCGTTTTGATATGAAGACTTGATTGTTAATTATGTTCATGTTAAGTTGGGTGTAGCTTGTGTAACGAGTTAGTTTGCTGAAACGAGTGCCTTTTTAAATTAGCTGGTGTGTACCTAATATTAGACATTTATTATTATTACATTTCATCTACTATATAAAAATAAGTCGTGTTTTCCTTCCTGACGCTATAACTCCAGAACGCACGAACCGATTTCCACGGTTTTGCATTCGTTGGAAAGGTCTCGGGCTCCGTGAGGTTTATAGCAAAGAAAATTCAGGACAAACCAACATTTTAAGTAGATGGCGCCGGTGCGTGATACATTGTTTTTCGTATATTATAAAAATGTTTAATAAATAAACGTTCACCCGAGCGAAGCCGGGACGGGCCGCTAGTTATAATATCTAAATTTAAGTTCCGTCGTCACTCGCCTATACTATCCCTTATCCTCACTATGCTCTTCTTAGTTTGAAGCTAGATGGAGTTGTGTGCGTCCATCTGTTATAGCTCCATGATATCGACTCATTTTTATTTTATTGAAGTAATTTCTTTACGCACGTTTGACTTAGAGAGTAAGCTGGTGAATGCGAGGCGAATGGAACTTGAAAGTTGTTGGTTCACGTAGATCTCCATTGCCAACATAACAAAGCTAAAAATTTGCATTATGTTGGTATGTCCGGTAAAATGACAATTTTATTATTGTCAAGAAGGTGACATCAAAGCAAAAAAAAAAGTTATACCGACCGATAGATGGAGCTAAACTAAAGAAGTTTTACTTCAGTCGTGTGGTCTCAAAGCACACTAGTTTTTTTTAAAATAGATGATTTTTGGTCTTTCATTCTGCTGAACAGATTTGGCTCTTATTATCGACCGGCCGCTTTCCTAACGTCATCCATCTACGGGAATTATCGTTGGTGGATTTATAGCGTCCGGTTCGTCAGAAGTTCAGAACCTTATCTCAAAATACCTGAATACGCGGATACAACTAAATCTCTTAAACCACTGCAGCCTTATTAATAAACGGGTATTAGTTACTTCAGCTTTTGTCCTTTTTTTGCTACTGGAATATTTAGCTGCAGCGAAAGAGACTAAAGATGGTGTAACTAGTCTAAAGCTAGTTCGTGTTTATTAATAAGGCTGCTGGTGTTCTGGGTATTTGGTGTCGTGGCCATAATTTATCGAACTCGCTTTTAAGACATCGAATACAGATGCAGAATGGAGTAGTCCTCTTCTATGTTTTGTTATTTTGTATTGCATTGAATTTATGTTCTCATTGCACTCATTCTTTAATAGTTCCAATCACTTCATCTGAATCACAGATCCGAAAAACCGGTTTGATTGTGCATTCATAAAAAAATTCACCAAACTGCGATTTTAACACCGCGGACGCTTGCTATTGAGTAATAATAATAACAGTAACGCCCAACAATCACATAGATTCTGGACCCTAACTAGGACTCCCCGTGTCTAGGTACCCAGAAACTACGAGGACCATGGTCCCAAAACCCCCCAGACTCAAAACAAGTATTTGCGCTTTTTTTTTCTGTGCACAAATACTTGTCCTGCCGCGGGAATCGAACACGCCACCTCCGGGTTAAGAGCGACCTGCTCAACCACCACACCACAGAGGCTGAGGCTGAATGTCCCAAAACTTTGCGCTTCCCTATTGGTTGTCTAGTTCATTCATGGAATTCGTCCAATTGCAAACAAGAATTGTAAGTACTTGCACAGGAGTATGCTGCAAGAAAGCATACTGTTTTAGTGCAACTGGTTTTCTCATTTGAACGTATAAGAGAGATTATTTTCTCAGATGATGATTCAGTCAATCTCTCAAGAACTCGATGTTTGTACGTCTGATAGAGTCAAGGTCAATGTTAATATAGATCGTTTCCTTAATCGAATGAACAGATGCGGCATAGCAAGTAACAACTTCACAGGGTTCTAATACGTTTTTCTGGTGCTTACCTACTTGTGGTTTCCCAAATAACCCTGCTGGGTACAAATAAAAAACGAGTGGTGCTTTAGACCACGCGACTGAAGTAAAACTTCTTTAGCTCCATCTATCGGCCGGTATAACTTTTCTTTTGCTTTGTTTAATGTTAATGTCGCTATCTTGACGGTTGTAAATTGACATTTTACGCACATACACACAAACATAAGTACATACGCACATGAAAAGCAATGATCGTTGTTCTCCGGAAGGTCAAGCCGATGGCACAGAACTGAAATAAGACATTTTTTTTACTTCGTTATGGGACTATCCATAAATTACGTCACACGTTAAGGGGGAGGGAGGGGGTGGACTAAGGGCTAGTGGTGGTTAATATAGCATATAGCAACATAAAGCAACGTGCTTATTATACATATCATATAGCAAATGCTATCGTGGCTCTTACTTGTTGCTATTTGCTATTTGCTTTATTTCGCACTCTGTATAATCTGTTCATAGCGCATCGCAAGTCGCAACGCAAAGCATGTAGCAAAGAAATAGCAAGTAGCATCACAAAGCAAGTAGCACGCCGGGGCGGCGCGCGGCGGCCAGTCGTCGCATGCTAGCGATTGCTATCAGTCGCATGCGTCATCGTATAACGCACCGCGTGCGAATTTGCGATCTCAGGCGGCTCACGTACCCAATAATACTTGTGAACGAATATTTTCTAAGTCGGGGTATCTCATCAGTGATCGAAGAACACGATTGTCTAGTGCAAAAGTAGCACGTAGTAGTAACGTTTCTAAATGTAAATGACGTGTACAAAAGTGTACAAAAATGTTTAAAAAAATAATATGTACATAGTTGATTGTTTGTACATACATGATACTTCAATAAACTTTTAAATACGCCTATTATTGCTTTACATACTAACATACTTTATTTAATAATAACACTTAATCGATTATAGACAGTCCTAAGCCTGGAAAGTATGAGGAAAGTTCATTGTTCATTCTTCATTTTACTGCTCCATTTTATCGTAATAAATTCATAAACGCGATGTACTTAATATTAATAAAAAGCATGCTGTCAGTCCGACGAGTCCAATGATAAGGTAGGAGCTACGAGTTAACAGTCACCTCGCATGCTTTTTTCGCGCCCGCCCGTTTTGGCGTAACAAAATATTATATGCTTATAAAAAAAGCATGCTATAAAAATAGCATGCTTTTTAAATAAAGCAAATAGCATTTAGCAAGATATTGCCATAAAGCAACATTGAACACTACTACTAAGGGCCGTATTACAGAACGATGCTCAGTCATCGATCGGTGCTCAAGCAGAGATTTCATTCACTAATTGATCACTTTATGAATGAAATCTCTGCCTGAGCACCGATCGATGACTGAGCATCGTTCTGTAATACGGACCTGAGTGTGACACTGTGTGACAGAGGGGGAGGAAGGGGTCCAAAATTTAGTGACATCACATTTTTTCAGAATATAATATGTTACATCTAAGTAATACAACACAAAAAAATAATTATCTTAATTAGTAAAAAAATAAAAGTTTTTTTTTTTCAAAAAGTTTCTCGTGTCGCTCTACTGCGCACATCATCCTGAAACATCAACACTGCCTGGCGATAATTTACTAGAATGTGGGATCTGGTCATAAAGTTTCATTTATCCAGTAATTTCGCTAGGTAAAGTGCCTAAACAGTGCAACTGGGCGGTAGATTAACTAGCAAAGCGGTGGTATCTACCTAGACGTACGTTGCAGAAAAATCCCATCACCTAGTAGACCTACTAGTTGATGGGATTTTTCTGCAACGTAATGTTTTTGTGTATGAGTCAGCGCCGGAAAGCAGAACCGTTTTGAGAAGTGACAATTTTATTTTTTATTTATGTTAAGGGAGACCTCCCTTAACATAAATAGACACATTATGATCGTTAGTATAAGTGCATCGTGACCTGCCCACTGGACCGGTCATTAGTCACTCACTTCTCAAAACGGTTCTGCTTTCCGGCGCTGACTCATACACAAAAACATGCTGATTTAGTCTCGAGACTTCCACACATTGACACACACGTACTACACAGATGATACCATGCTTACAAGGTTACCTTAACTTGCACGGATAATTGGGAAAATGGACACCCATAAATGTTTCCTGGCAGCGAGAATTAAATTAACACTTATGTCAGCTGTCAAAGATCGAAACAGAAACAATAGCTTTTTGGGATGACTATAATAGCACGCTTCATAGTTAAATGCATGTTTTATGTAATTATTTGACAGGTGAAATCTGCCTAAAAAGAGGACGTATTTCTTATTTGACGCGTATGCTTTACGTGTCCCTACTTGCTACTACTTAATTGCTGTTTTCGAAACATGAATATTTGCGTGATTTCTTTATTATTTCGAAGAATTATTTGTTTTAATATTTTTTAAATGTTTCTTGTTCAAATAATTATTAATGGACGTTCGAAACATGTTTATATTAAAAAAACGTGGTCGCCGCCGTTTCCTCTAATGTTGGTCACGAACGAACGAACGTCACTTGTGCCCATATCAAAGTTACCCACTGCTAATGTTTATAATATCCAACAAAATGCTAATGCTAACGTAACTAAAGCCACGACCGATGCTGTACCACAAGCAAAAGCGTATTCGAACGATTTAAATATTATGTGATTTTACGCTCACGTCTCGCACATGCCCGGTCCATTTTCTCATTCATCCGTTCCACACACACACTAACTCACACACACATTTCTGCATTCTAAACATGCAAACGTGTGCGTAAGATGTACCATTACATGATTTATCGCCTGCGCCGGAGTGGCCGAAAAGGTGGATGCGGATTAGAGTGATTAAGCTAATGGTTATTTATTACAAAATGGTTGCATGATTGTTCATAGTTTTTAAAACGGGAACGCGACTTTATTTTACTAACTAACAATAATATAACAATTACTAGCTACACTACCTACTACAAAAAAATACATTTATACTATAAACTAGTCGCGATGACCTATAGTTAGTCCAAATGGTCCGGCCCACTACCAGATAGGTAACAGGCGTAAACCAACATGCTGGCAGCATTACAACGTTGAATGGCAATGTTTATTATGTATAAAATAAAAGCCAGCATTCTAATCACCAGCTAGGCGATCACGTAACTCGATTGCAACCAATAGAAACACATATTTGTATGGATTTGACGGTTTGAATACGCAGTTTATGTGCATAGTTTGTATGGAAATTTCTCCTGTTGCAATGCAATCGAATTTTCGTGATCACCGACCCTGATGTCTCTACCAAACCTTTGGCCAGTTCCCTATATGTTTCAATGGCAACCGGGCCCCCATTGTCTCCAAATATAATTTATTTTATGTTTGACAATAAGCACTTTGTAATTCTGTATGCTTAGTAAAATAACTTGATTTTAAGTACCTAATATAATTTTGACTTGTAAAAGTGCTAAAAATAGCCTATTCGCAATAAATATTTTGACTTTTATAAAGTTACCACTGACACACGCAAATCGCGTGAAGCCACACGCAAATAACCGTAATAGGCACGTTCATAATGAAATCGGCGCCGTGTGTAATGCACACCAGGTTTTTTTTTATGTCAAGGAATGACGTGACGAGCAATTCGTTCGCCTGATGTTAAGCGACATGGCTGCCACTATCAGTTGCAGTGTCACTCGGAACTCTAAATTTTTTTTTCGCGTGACACTACACTGCTCACGTCTTCCCACACATTAACACAGTCTAGTAGTAAGATTACTAGACTGTGAGATCAGGGGCCTTACCGCGTAAGTCTGGTGGAGATCGTAATCGTGTTCTCTCTTGCTCGCACTTGTGGACTTGTTAATTGGCGCGTGCAGGATGGCAGGCGAAGCCGATTCCCAGAATGGTTACGCGGTAGGGGTGCTGGTCATAAAAGTCTATTTGCCCAGTAATTTCACTAGCTACAGTGCCCTTCAAACTTTAACACAGTAGTGCTTGGTGGCAGAATAACTGGCAAAGCGGTGGTAACTACCTGAACGAAGTTTCCAGAAAAGTCCTAACTACCTAGTAAATAATGCAGAGCTGTTCCTTTCAATACTACTAAATTTTTCCTGCTATTTAAAGTTTTTTTTTTACATGGTGTTTATTTACCTATCTCATAAGATATCATACTAAATGTTATCTTATAGGGCGTTGGTATTAAGGTTTGACAGCTAGTAGGTTTGTATTTATATCTAGGACGTATCGAAATGTGTTGCAGTAAGTACGTGTGAACTTAGGAACTGTGAAGCTTTCGTGCAAACGGGTATTAATGTGCTTGAATTAATGTACTTATTTATTTTTTAAGTAAAACACCGTTTTGGTCTTGAGGATGGGGAGTAAGCTGGTGAATGCGTGACGAGGAGAACGGAAGTTGAAAGTTGTTTGTTAATGTAGATCTCCATTGTCAACGTAACAAAGTTAAAAATTACTTAAAATTTGTATTATTATGTTGGTATGTCCGGTAAAATGTCAATTTACAATTGAATGGATGAGATTAAGAAGGGTTTAACTGATTTTTTTCACATACATGAGATATGACTTATGGGTATCGTTGGATTCAGCGTGAAATTGTCTACAATAATACATGCTCAAAATACCTAAATGAATCTTAAATCTCGAGATTGTCTAAAAACGGTTTATCTGACACAGGAATACAGTTCGCTTAGCATAAAAACATTATTATATTTATTATATTTTTACAGTAATTGTACGAATTAGTACTATATTTTGTATTTTGAAATAGAATTCATATATTTTTAAGCAACTGAAACTTACATAATCCTTTTTTATTACTTGATAAGCACTCTACATTAAAATGAAGACGGTGAAGTTTAAAGTCAATTTTCTCGAAACTATTAATTGGACATTTAAACTTGAATTGTCAAGCTGGCGAAATGAACATTAAACAAAGCAAAAACAAAGTTATACAAGCCGATAGATGGAGCTAAGGAAATTTTACTTCAGTCGTGTGGTCTAAAGCACACTCGTTTTATTTTATGTAACGGTTCCGTGTTTTGTTTCCAGCATACTGGGGCCGGGATGGCGGCGGCGCGGGTGGCGCGGCCGCTCAGGCCCAGGCCCAGGCTCAGGCCGCTCTCTTCGGCTTCGGCTCCCGATACCCACCGCCGACAACCCTCGGCGTGGCGGCCAACCAGGCCGCTTCGCTGGGGTTGCATCCTGCTGCCAGTAAGTTTACCGTTTGCACAATATAATAATAATAACACCCAACGATCACATACATAGATCCTGGACCCTAACTAGGATGACCTGTGTCTAGGGACTAAGGAACTACGAGGACCATGGTCCCACAACGCCCTGACGCAGAACAAGTATTTGCGCTTTTTTTTTTCTGTGCAAAAACACTTATCCTGTCGCGGGAATCGCACCCGCCACCTCTGGGCTATGAGCCAACCTGCTCAACCACCACACCACAGAGGCTTTCATATCTAAAGAAAGAAAAGACCATATAATAAATCTCATATTGACAGCTTCGGTGGTGTGATGGTTGATCAGGTCGGTTCATAGCCCAGAGGTGGCGGGTTCGATTCCCGCGGCAAGACAAATATTTGTGCACAGAAAAAAGCGCTAATACTTGTTCTGAGTCTGGGTGTTGTGGGACTATGGTCCTCGTAGTTCCTGGGTCCCTTGACACAGGGAATCCTAGTTAGGGTCCAGGTTCTATGTATGTGATCATTGGTTGTTATTATTACTATTATTATTATGCAATACAAAAATTAACGATGCAATTTTGTGTGTCATGACCTAGTTCCCGACTTAACACGGAATTAAGATCAGCAAATCACATCACGTACTTATAAAAATGCTTTGTAGTTAAACTTTTTTATATGTTAATGAATGACATTTCGAGCTAGCCGTTCACGTGATGTTAAGCGACACGGCCGCCCATGATAATTGCAGTGTCACTCGGAACTTAACTCTGACGTAAAGTTTCGCGGTTCGTGACTGCACTGCGCACGTCATCCTAAGACATGACCTGAGTCTTTGTAGACTGAGATCAGGGAGGTGATCACGAAACTTTGATTGCAATGCAACAGGAGAAACTTCCATACTAACTATGCACATAAACAGCCTCTGTGGTGTGGTGGCAGGTCGGCTCATAGCCCGGAGGTGGCGGGTTCGATTCCCGCAACAGGACAAATATTTGTGTACAGAAAAAAAAGCGCTAATATTGTTCTGAATCTGGCTGTTGTGGGATCATGCTCCTCGTAGTTCCTGGGTCCCCTGACACAGGGAATCCCAATTAGGGTCCAGGATCTATGTATGTGATCGTTGGGCGTTATTATATTATTATTATTATAAACTACGTGTTCAAACTGTCATATTCATACAAATTTGTTTTTCCATCGGTTGCAATCGAATTACGTGATCGCCTAGCTGATCATAAAGCCTTGCCCATTTATTTCACTAACTACAGTACCTTTCAAAAGGGAACACAGCAGTGTTTGCACTCTACTGCTTGGTGGCAGAATAACTGGCAAAGCGGTGATACCAACCTAGACGAATTTTGCAGCAGAGTCCTACCACCTAGTAGTAAACTTCAATGCAGACGCATACGGCAGAATTTTAACCTGTGAAAGTGCTAAAAATAGCCCATTTGCAGTTATACTACAACTATTTGACCATGGCTTTAATGTTTATATTGCAGGCGCAGCATGGTGGTCAATGGCCTCCCACCTCGCGGCGCAGGACTACCTCCATAGACTGCAGGCCTCCGGGCTGAACTTCCCCCAGGTCAACGACCCGTACTCAGCTCTGTCCGCGTTGTCAGCGGCCGGAGCGAAGCACCAGCCCAAGCAGAACAAGCCACAAGGGCGGGGCGAGAGGTGAAGTTTACTTGTCTGCTACATAACTACAACTATAGGAGTTTTTGGCGGGAAAACGAAAAATATCGCGTGACCGCGTCGTATTATTTTCCAAAACTTGTGTTATTTTCAGTGTTAGTGGATAAAATTGGTGGCATTTTATTCTTTAAGTGCTGGATTAGAGGCATGAGTGTGGGAAAGTGGGATAATGATGGTGAAACGTTTATTTTCGTGTTGTTTATAGAACTCCACAGAAGCTTCTAGTAAAGTTGCCACCACTTTACTAGGAGTATGACTTGACTAGACTAGACTATGACTTGACTTGATGACTTGAAAGAAACTGAAAAAATTTGGTTATTTACTGTATTTATCAAAATCAAATTTATTCTGGAACTTGTACGATTTCTTGCGGTTTCACAACATACTGCGCCGGCCGCTGCGTTGCCTTAAATATACACGGTGGAATTTAATTCGTTCTTTTCCTTTAATGTATGTATTCAGTCCATGCTATAGAACGCTCCCATATAACTAAATAAAAAAAGTACTTATGAAATAAAACTTAAATCTAGGTATTTTCAAATTTTCATTCTAAATCAAAGCCTTGCGACATTGAACAAAGCAGGTGTTTTACTAACTTAACTGCAACGTATTAAAACACAAATTTGTATGGATTTGATAGTTTCAATTCATAGTTTACTTGCATAGTTACTGTGAAATTGACTGAAACTAAAATTGGTATGGATTTCGTCATTTGTTTTACGTGCATGGTTACTATGGAAAATTTACATGTCGTTGTTTGGTTTCAGGTCGGGAAGAAGCAGTACATCATCCAGTGCTTCCACAAAAGAGAAGAGCCCGTCCACAAACGCAAATGCTCAGCAAAATTTGAGCGAATGGGGTAATACAAACTTTATTATCAACTAGGAAAAAATATAAAACGGGAAAATTTCTGTGTAATCTATTTTGTTTTGAGTTCTCGATATTTCGGCACTGTTGAACACCAATTCTATTAAAAGCATATAGACAACGTTTCACTTTATACAGGGTTACAGGAAAAATCGTGCTAGATCCGTTAAGGGCGTGGAGTGCCCATCATTTCTGACTTATTTCATTATGAAACATCCTAACCTAAACCTAACCCTTTCGAGATATTCGACTTTTAATTTTTTTTTATTGAAAACCCCCTTTCTCGCCCCCGGTACGGCGGACGAGGGCTCACGGGGGGGTTTTAGTGGGTTCGAGTTCCACATACCCGCACTTCCCTGCCTGGGATGGTGGCAGTGGAGTGCGACGGCATTTGCCTCCTCGAAAAAAAAAGTGTGTTTCATAGTGAAATAAGTCAGAAATAATAAGTACTCCACGCCCTTAACGGATCTAGCACAATTTTTCCTGTAATCCTGTATTTTAGTACCGAGTTATAATTTGTTTGTTTTTTTTTGTCTAGCGGCTACGTACGGTTTCCCAAAGACCTCGTCGCCATCCACCATGCATTCCGCCTCAATGTCGAGTCTGTCCTCGCTCAACAGTCTTGTATCAGCGCCGCACCAACAGAAGACCAGCAAGCAACCGCCGCCGCCTTCTACGTCACGTGAGTAAAGAAACTTAAGACAAAAGAAAGAAAGCCGGTTAAATTGAAAAAAAAACAATTCAAACTAGTGTGTGACCAGCTAGGTGATCATGTAACTTTATTGCGACAGACAGAAACACATAAATGTATGGGTTTGACAGTTTCAATACGCAGTTTATGTGCATAGTTTATTTTTGTTTTTGGTTTGGCTCGTACACTTTTGTGTATATAGCCAGTGTCAAGTAATTGATAATTTTTCAAGTTAATTAATATATATGTGTCAAATCACAGTCCAAGTCATTAAGTCAAGTCATAATCTAGTCTAGTCAAGTCATACTCCCAGTAAAGTGGTGACAACTTTACCAGAAGCTTCTATGGAGTTTTGGAAACAACACGAAAAGAAACGTTTCACCATCATTATACCACTTTACCACACTCATGCATGTAATCCAGCACTTAACGAATAAAATGCGACCAATTTTATGCATTAACACTGAAAATAACACAAGTTTTTGAAAATAATACAATGCGGTGACGCTATCTTATTCGTTTTCCCGCCAAAACTCTGTAATGTTTCCTTTTACAGGTAAACCGTCATCCTCATCATCATCATCTTCATCAAAGAACAAGGAGCGTGAGCTGGCATTGCTTCGCGGTGACCTGATGCTAGCGCAGGCAGCGGCGCACGGGGCGTACCACGCTGCTGTAGCGGCCGCCGCACAGGGCAAGGTAACTTCACCATCATTATCATCATCATCAGCATCGAGGAGTACCTTACCATTGTATTATATGTATATATTTACAAACAAAAAGTATTTAAGTATTGTATCAGTTATCTGGTACCCATAATACGAGCTTTGCTTAGTTTGGGGCTAGATGGCGTTGTGTGAGATGTCCACACATATCATTATTATTATTATTGACAGTCACCTTTAAGTTATGACACAGCGTGTTCCGGTAGCGTCATTGCAAAGTTTGCACTCATTTCTCTAGCTCTAGTTTTTCTCGTGTCAAATTAACAAACCAAATGCATATACGCTCATTGGTTGAAGATAGCCGATGAACAAAAGGCAACCGAGCGTTCAGTATTTAGTGTGCCAAGTTGACACGAATTTTATCAAAGGTACCAGAACCCGGGGGAAAGTGTTGAATAGACAATTGTATTTTTTTTATATTGTTTGATAGGCTCGCGTTTGACCACTATCGCACCTGATGGTAAGTGACGATGCGGTCTAGGATGTAACACGCTTGCCTAGAAGATACATAAGGTATCTATTTTTATTGATTTTAGTACAGACAACCGTAATTATCTTAACTCGGTTCCCAATCCAAATTCATAGCGTGGTACCATATTTATTAAACGATTTCGACTTATTTTTGTTTGTTACAGAATATGTCTTCGCTGGGATATCCGTTTGGCATGCCGGGCGCAGACAAAGACGGGCGGCATGGTGGTATAGACTCCCTTACCGGCCTGCCCCATAATATACTTAGGTAAATCTTCTTATATTATAAACGCGAAAGTTTTTGTGTGTATAGATGTGTGTTACTCTCACGCTCAAACGGAATTGGATGAAATTTGGAATATACATAGCTTATATAGTAGATTAACACATTGGCAAATTTTTACCCACGCAGCTATTTATTCATATGAAAGAAATAATATTCAACTAAATGTATGAATGAAACGTTATATGTAGTAATAATACTAATATGTGGCTTTCCCGTTGAAGCGGCTGAACTAATAATTATAAAATAGATTTTTATAGCAGTATGTGCTTAACGTAATCGACAGATTAATATGTAAAGAGAAAAATTTGATTCACGAACGGGATTTGAACCCGCATCTAACCCCGTATGTTGGTTGTAAAAGGTGAAGGATTTTGGTCATGAAATCAATTGTCATGGTAGCTTAACTAAAGCAGGTCCTGGCTTCACCGAGACGAACATAAGAACTTAGCTAAGATTTTCCGTGGGAAACTGACAAGTTGCATGGGAATCACGTGCTCACGTGCAAAAAGAAAGAAATCTAAAGTCAATATAGCAAAACATGTTACTGCCATGTATTTTTTTTTTTTTTTTTTTACTCGCCGGAAACAGACGCTGGCAGGGCATTCAATTCCTTAGCCGTTCTAATTAAGAACGTTGAGTCAAATCGCTTGGTACAAATGTATGAATTTACTCATTTTTGATTCATTTTTTTCTCTTTAATAGTGCCGCATTGGATGGAGCGTAAGCATTACCAGTTGTTTTTTATAATCGCAGTGAAATAAATAAATAGAAGTACATGTTTATCACCACAATCTTCTTATTACTAATTTCTTAACTGCAGGCAACATTATAATAGTCAATCTTACGTATTGTTTACAGTGATCCGTCGCAAGTGCTGGGCGGTGTGAGACTGCCGCCTGATACAGAAATCATTAAATACACCTCTTCTTTGGCGGGGCCTAAGGTAAATATATCATTAAATAACCTTATAATTTGACTTAAGGTAAATTAATCAGTAAACCTCATTTCTGCGGGGTAAATGAATCATTAAATACACTTTATAATTTGACTTAAGGTAAATGAATCAATAAACCTCATCTCTGCGGGGTAAATGAATCATTAAATACACTTTATAATTTGGCTTAAGGAAATTAATCAATAAACCTCATCTCTGCGGGGTAAATGAATCATTAAATACACTTTATAATTTGACTTAAGGTAAATAAATCAATAAACCTCATCTCTGCAGGGTAAATGAATCATTAAATACACTTTATAATTTGACTTAAGGTAAATAAATCAATAAACCTCATCTTTGCGGGTTAAATGAATCATTAAATACACCTTATCTTTGGCGAAACCTAAAGCAAACACATTACTGAATACACCTCTTCTTTGGCGGGACCTAAGGTAAATGTATCATTAAATACACCTTATATTTGACTTAGGTAAATAAATCATTTTTTGCGGGGTAAATGAATCATTAAATACACTTCATCTATGGCGGGGTCTAAAGTAAATAAATCGTCAAGAAGGAAATAAGATGCGCTTAACGTTTTCCAGGTACCGCCGGGCACTACAAACCGGGGTAGGAAGAAGACAATATCTCTCGACCCGCCTCAAGTGTCGGTCCACCCCAGCACGGCCGACGGTAGAATATCACAGCCCAGCAGTAAACGGCAGAAAGTGGTCAGTATATAAAAACAGACTTCAAAAAATTAAAAGTACCCCAGTTTTTTTTTTTTTCAAAGTGAAAACTTAATTAGGCGTTTTGAGCACTTTTTGGGTTAGCAAAAATCATGAAACTCACGTCATCGTCACCGAACGCTTTCCATGAGCTATATGTCACAAGTTAATTAGTTTTCTTCTATCGGCAGTCTCCAAAGAAGGCACTGCACATTTTTTTTAAATTTTTGTTTTTAACTCTCTTCTCCATCATTTATAAAACGTCTTGAGAAATTATTTTGTATTTGAAAGGATATACTTTTATGCCCGTATTAGAGAACCATGCTTAGTCGTTGAATGATTCTCAAGTAGAGATTTCATACGCTATTTCATCATTTTGTAAATAAAATCTTGTCTTGAGAAGACTGAGCGCGTAGTTCAGTAATATGGGCCGTTGATTAGTCCCATAAAAATAGCATCAATATTGGTTCTGCAGTTTGGAAAAATTTGTTACTATTGTAATGACAGAAATATTACTCGAAATGGAAAAAAAAATTATTTAACATTTTGTCACACTTGGCTTGTTTTTAAGAAAGCTGGCGCTTATTTGGTACAATAATTCAGCATTGCAATAGGCTATTTGACTACTATATTTTTATTACATACATAAATAATATACCTCAAAAAATAGATAACTGTGAAAACAAAACTTGAATATCTCAAAAATGACTAAGTTACAGGCATTTTAAAATACAGAAATAGAAAGAGACAACTCAAACACGCAGTGACGTCAGTTACCAGTCCTCACAGTAACTCATTACTATGCTGTGGTAGCTCTACATACAATCTTTTTGGCATGTGACGTCACAAGCCATGCCTTCATAGTAGCTATGAGGAAGCTCAACGCGATCTCTGTTTTGCGAGAAAGGGACAGGCGATGAAACTTTAAAAGCTTACTACTCCGTGATTATATTCACCGATTTTACTTATTTTTACAATGATTACTTTCATTTTTAACCTACTTTATGAAAATAATATTTACTTGTTAATTTTTAATAGTAGTCAAATAGTTTATTCAACGGGGCAACGCTGCTAGCATCCAGACTACCCACGGTGGACTGTATAGGTGATACAAGCCGCGTCTAGTATACAAATGTTTTCATAGTATGTAGTATTGTAAATTATACCAGAGTAACTCTTAAATTTCGGTATATATTATGCAATATACATGGTAACTTATTACTAGCGATCCAAAGATCAAGAAATTGATCGCATTTCCTGCTGAACCTCAATTCTCGTCCAATCACGCGCCAGTCAGTATTGCCAACCAAAAAAAAAAAACAATTATAACGCGGAGATAGCCACAGGATTGTTTTCGAACTGATGGCGCGATAGTATAGAAATGCAATGCCCCGCCCACCTCCGCAGTTGACCGCCAGTCCGCTTACCGGCCGCGAGACGCGCGCAGTTAATTTGCGTTTAAATCATTCATTGTTGTTTCTTTTATTGTTTCTCGTGTGTGATGCGAACAATATACCGTGTAAGTGAATCCAAATCGTGTCGGACCTTATTTTCACCCCCTGAGAACACCTACCAGGCATTATACAATTCAATTAACGTAAATTAGAAAACTAACAACAAATTAATAAAATAACTACTGTAGTAGAGTGTTGTAACTGCATTTAGTAGTACTTAGTGTTTGCGCTGGTTCAAATAATAAGATTAGTAATTTATGAAAATGCTAAGAAACCCAGATGTGACAAAAATGCAAAGCAAGGAAGGAAAAAATAGGTTACTCGCGCGTGGTCCGAGATCAGCTGATTTCGGGGGCGCCCCGCACAAACTTCTTAGAAATTCCACTATACACAGCACTATCAAGAAGATGCTAATATAGCCAATAGTCTATTTCGTAACACAATAGCCTGAACACTTGATTTGTATGAGATTATTCGCATGCGCATTCAATATGGCACGCGCCGAACGGTTGATAGATGCACACTGTCCTTCACGTAGCAGTTTCTCGGTTCTATGCGCTTATGACAAGGACGGGGAGCGGATATTTGTATGGGAGTAAAAGGGATGGAGGATTGCACCTTGTCACACCTATACACTCGTTCATTTTTAAAAATAAACGTATTTAATAGCGTTGACACTTAGTACGATTGTAATAGTTATTGTATCTAATTATTTTTCACGTTACAGGAGGATTATGGCAACCCGCGGTCGGCAGTTGAAGTAATCAGATTGCCAACTAAGCCGGACCGCGCTGGCAGCGTCGCCGGCACTCCGCCGCCCAATCTCGCCGATTATGCCGGTAAATTCCCATACAAATACCGACCTAATGTATTAAGTTTTACGTTACGGTTGTTTTTACGTCTTTATCTTCATTATTGTAAGATCGAATACAACTCCTTCGTTAATTTTGTATGACTTCTGCTACTAACAGATGTCGCAATTTTGGCAGTGTCATTGTGACAAGTGATGGAAAATAATTTGTGTGTAGGTAGGGTACGTAATATGGGAGAATCAAACTCCGGCTTTCAGTATCAAGGAATTTTCTATCTATACTAGTTGCGCCCCGCGGTTTCATCCGCGGATAAAAAGTATTTTAATTATTCAATTATTTACTCATCCCACGGCAAAATTTCACTTTTCCGGGATAAAATGTAGCCTATATGTTAATCTAGTGTATAAGCTATCTTGGTATCGAATTTTATCCAAATCCATTCAGCCGTTTGAGCGTAACAAACATACACACATACATACATACAAACTTTCGCCTTTATAATATTAGTGTGATAACAAATAAAAAATCACACAGCACGAGCTTATATGACATTCACTTTCAATAATTGTAATTTTAATTATTGTATTTTTTGTTGTATTACACAGGTATATCCCGAGAGCTCTTGCAAACAATAGCTAGTCAGAGCGGCGTGAGCCTCGCCGCTTTAGAGAGGCAACTGGCCGGCGCCTCCACTGGAACTGGTGAGAACCATTTTCCTTTTCATTACTATAAGGTACCTGTTTGACCCGAAATTTACCAACTTCTCCCGTTAAAAGTATTAATTATCCCGGATAAAAAGTACCCTAATAATTTGATCCTCATTCCGCAATCGGATGATCAGATGTACGGCATCCATATGTTTGCCATCGCTCCTGTCCGTACCAAAGAGTTTTGATTCGATCTTTATAATGCGAACGGCTAAGGAGTGGAACTCTTTACCAGCCTCTGTGTTTCCAAATAGCTATAGTCTGGAAGTTTTCAAGAGGAGAGTGAACTGGTTTTTATAGGCGGCCGTTCTACATCGTCGAACACATTTTCATTTAACGTCAGGCGAAATGTGGTCAAGCTCAAGCCTATCTAGTAGTTTTAAAAATCCTATGCCGATTGCAATCGAGTTACGTGATCGCCCAGCTGCTTATTGGGGAACAAGCTGCGTCTTCCGTTTCGTGGTGTACTAGTAAGAAGGATTGTCTCTTTAATGTATGTAGGTAGGGTCTAAAATGAGGATATTTAAATAAACCAACCATGTCGGTAGGACTGAAATATTAGTCAGAATAAATATGTGCTACGTAGCGCTTGCTGTATATACTTTCTCCTATCCTGGCCGCGTATCCTTTAGTCTCATTGAAACGTTTCTGATCATCATGTTTAATTTTACTTGTTTCTTCCAGATCCAGGTCTAAACCTAAGCAGCAAGTCAAACGCCAGTGCAGAGGACAGCCCCCTAGACCTGGGTTCCAAACCTGATGAGGACGCTCCTCTAAACTTGTCACTTAAACCTGCGCCACGTGAGTACCTACCAAGCATCATATTTCTTCTATATATTAGGTCTTTACCTATGAAATTGCCGTTTTGTTTGAAAAAAGTTAAAGTATTTTTTTTTTATTTTTTTTTATTATATATTTTAATATATCATTCATAGGCTACGGTGACCACTTTTCATCAGGTGGGCCGTTTTGTTTGCCCTTTTTAAAAACAAAAAAAACTTTGTTTTATGCATAGCGGTTCTGAGGTAGGTTTGCCAGTTATGCTATGGAGATTCTTCATCTAAACTAATGTTATAAAGAGGAAAGATTTGATTGTTTGTTTGCATTGAATAGATTGTGAAACTACTGGACCGATTTGACCCTGATGAACATAGGCTATCAAATCTAAATAAATATAACTCAAAGGTGACTGACTGACGTAGTGATCTATCAACGTACAGCCCAAACCACTGGACGGATCGGGCTGAAATTTGGCATGCAGGTAGATGTTATGACGTAGGCATCCGCTAAGAAAGGGTTTTTCGAAATTCCACCCTTAACAAGGGTGAAATGGGTGGTTGAATTATTTTCCCATAGGCCACGCCGCGGGCGAAGCTGCGGACAGAAACTCGTATATCTATATACATATAAATAAAATTAATATGATTTCCGTAGGTAAACACATCACTTGAGAACTTCCCATGGTTATTTACGCTTTAAAACGTAATACTCCGAATCACGGTGTTGTTGAAAGGAAAATTAAAAAATATTTCCGGATTATTTTCAAAGTGGATAAATACTCTTAACGAAATTTTTGTATAGACAGGATAACGATGTCGGTCAACCCGGGTGAATGCAATCAAACTTCCGTGATCATGTAGTTAGTTTAAACAATAAAGGCACTTTGCCTAATTAATTTTACTTGGCTAGCATGCTACACCTTCGATCTCATCGTCACTTCCCATCAGGTGAGAGCGTGGTCAAATGCTAAGACAAGTTTAAAGTAAAAAAAAGGGGTTACATTCTGGGGGTATCTGATACTGTCCATCCAAAGGTTGTCCGGAAGTTGTCCGCCCATTGTAACACTAGTTTATAAGTTTTTCTTGATACTTTTACATTTCATTGGTGGAACAATAAAGAGTTTTATATCTATCTATCTATTTTTTGTCCACAGCGAGCACGCAAGCTTCAGATGCGTTGTCCAGATTAACATCGCTGAGTAGTTCGCTCAGCGCTTCATCTAATAATGATAGGACGTGTGAGTAACATCAATTTTTTTTAAATCATTATCGGTTCATGATATCATGTATTTTCCAGACAAGCGTGCACCATTGTAAACTGCGTCATCACTTTCCATCTAGTAATTGGTTGTGTGTCCATTTATAATAGGGTATAATTTGGTGTAAGTGGTCGCTATTAGTTCTTGGCCACTATTGACTACATTTGCATGAAATAAGACTTATATTCACGCAACGCCACCTGTGATCATGGTTTAACATTACCTTATCTATAAGCTTTCATATTAGTTCACAATTTTTACCGTACGGAAACTAGCACGTAGAGTTTTGGCGGGAAATCGAAAAAGATTGCGTCACCGCATTGTATTATTTTCCATAACTTGTGTTATTTTCAGTGTTAGTGCATTAAATTGGTGGCATTCTATTCGTTAAGAGTTGGAATACAGGTGTGAGTGTGGGAAAATGGTACAATGATGGTGAAACGTTTCTTTTCGTGTTGTTTCCAAAACTCCATAGAAGCTTCAAGTAAAGTTGATGACTTGATGACTTCGATTGTGACTTGACACATATTTGCGTAAAATATTATTAACATGATAAATTACCAATTATTTGACACTGGCTAAATACACAAAAGTGTAGAGTCAAAACATAAAAAGCGAACTGGCCAGTGCAGTAGAGTGGGCGGTGAGGGTAGGCGATGGTTGACCGTGTAGCTGCCGACAGCCCGCCGCAAGCCGGGCGCGCGGCCGCGGCGCGTGGCGCCCGAGCCGAGCGCCGCCGTCGCCGTCTCCCCGCGCCCGCGCTCCAGCGGCAGCGAGGACAGCGAATGTACGTACACTAACTTGACTTGACAGTTGGTAGTAACCCTGCCTTCTGAACTGTGGGTTGTGGGTTCGATTCCCACACAGGACAAACATTTGTGTGATGAACATAGGTGTTTGTTCTGTGTGTTATGTCGTATTATATGTATATATTTACAAAAAAGTATTTAAGTATTGTATCAGTCTACCGAGTGCATTTTGGAGAGTGCGCATTGGAGTTGCATAACCTGATTCCACCATCACCGTTCCACCATCGGACAACCAGATGTACGAAAAAGCGCCACCGGTACATGGTTAATATCCCACATGTGCGAACAAAGAGATTTGGCTCTACATTTATCATGCGAACAGCCAAGGAGTGGAACGCTTTACCGGCATCCGTATTTTCCGAAACCTACAACCTTGGAGTCTTCAAATCGAGAGTGAACAGGTATCTTCTAGGCAAGCGTGTTACATCCTAGACCACATCATCACTTACCATCAGGTGTGATAGTGGTCAAACGCGAGCCTATCAACCAATAAAAAAAAATAAAAAATAAAAAAAGTTATCTGGTTCCCATAATACGAGCTTTGCTTAGTTTGGGGCTAGATGGCGTTGTGTGAGATGTCCGCACATATTATTATTATTATTACTAATATACTAATACTCGAGGTGCTCATTTAATAAGTATTTATGAAGAACGGCAAACGGAAGTTGAGCGAGAGATATAAAAAGAGTGAAGATAGAAAAAGAGAGAGTTACGTTTCGTATATTACTGTAGGGGCAAGAGCGAGAGTATAGTGCGTGCATGCACATACATGCACATTTTTTTCTCACTTTCTCTCATAGCCAGTGCATGTTACCTTTACTAAGTTTTATTATTATTATTTATTTTTTTTATTATATAGTCGTGTGGTCTAAAGCACACTCGTTTTTTTATTTCATTCTTTATCGACTGGAATTCATACTTTTACTCATACTGGAGGGAGATCATTTAACTTTGATAAAAAGGGAGAAATTTTACTCCTTTAATATCTTATTTCCATTTTACGTATTGTCAAAGTCAAATAATTTTATTGCAAATAGGCTATTTTTAGCACTTATATAAGTCGAAATGAGATTAGGCACATAAAATTAAGTTATTTTACTACGTAACTAAATTCTAACATTTTAAAGTGCTTAATGTCAAATATGCACTTTAAAATTGCATGCAAGCTCATTAGGTACAATATATATGTTTGAAAAATAAAGTTCTCTTTCTCACTGCTGGTGCCAGCAATGGGTCAAAGTAGTGATCTGTATCAAAATATTAATATCCACATAAACTTTTCAATCGATTGCAATGAATTTTACGTGATCGCCCACTTGGTATTCAACTTCGTACTCATCCGGTTATTCAATATTATTTTATAATATTTTAAATTAAACACCACCGTGCAAAACTCAACCTTCCCCCTGCAACAATAAAGCTGATAATTCCCCAGCGGTGCCCGCGTGGCCGACACGGGAAGGTCGCCCCCGCAACCTCGGCCGTGGAGTGAGCAAGCCGAAGAAGAACACGGTCGCGTCTCTACTGGCACAGAGTCGAGCGTTGGGATTGCGGCCCGCTTTGGCCCAGCAGTTGTTAGGAGAAACTGATTTGGTAAGTTCCTTGTAGTAAGCGTTTGGTTTTTACTGTAAGCTTTTTATGTATCTAAATAAATAAATAAATAAAGAATTAAATAAATAAATAAGTAAATAATTAAATAAGTAAATAATTAAATAAATAAATAAATGAATGAATGAATGAATGAATGAATGAATGAATTAATTAATTAATTAATTAATGAGTGAATAAATGAATGAATGAATAAATAAAACAAGTAAAAAACGCAAAGCGTAAATAACCGACTTCAGACTTATATGGGTTTCTCGTGGATGGCATTTTCAGAACTGGAGGTGGACCACACGGGAAACACCAGCTATCAAAAAAAAAGAATGATCAAAATCGGTTCACCCAGTAGAAAGTTCTGAGGTAGAACCTTTTCCTTATTTGAAGTTGGTTTAAAAAAACCACCTCGTCATCACATCATCAGGTTTTTTTGCATCAACTGTTAAACATTAATATTCTAAATAGAAAATAGATTAACGGACTATAATATTCAATGCATTGACTTAATTATGGTAAGAAATGCCTTTTAATTAAACTTTTGTCAGTAGTTCGTGCAACCTTTCACACCACTGGGCATGTTTTTTTAGCACTCGACCGCTCTCGTCCGTGATCCTAAGCGCAAGTGTGGGACAATTTGTAAATCTCGCTCACAATTGAAGGGATGAGAACAAAAAGGGTTTAACTGATTTTTTTCACAAAATGACTTATGGGTATCGTTGGATTCAGCGTGAAATAATCTACAATAATAATTCCTCAAAATACCAAAACGAGGCTTAAATTTCGAGATTTTGAGTCTAAAAAAGGTTTTATCTGTCACAGGAATACAGTACGCTTAGCATAAAAACATTACTTTATTTCTTTTATTATATTATATTTTTACAGTAATTGTATGAATTAGTACTATATTTGGTAATTTTAAATAGAAATAAAACATTTTCAAGCAACTGAAACTTACATAAACCTTTTCTATTACCTTATAAGCACTCTACATAAAAATGACGCCGTTGACGTTTAAAGTCAATTTTCTCGAAACTGTCAATTGGTCAGTTAAATCCTTTTTATTCTCAACCCTTCAATTTAAAGCGGGTTGTCGGTCCTTACGAAGTAATTATATATTTCAATGCCTATTCATTATAATTAACCCGGTTTTTGCGGTACTCTATATAGTTTATTTTTGTATTGTTACAGGAAAAATTAAAAGCCCTTCTCGGCGAGGCAGCTAGCACGGATTCAGAGTGTCCTTCGGACAGCTGTCCGTCGGACTCTGACGCTAGCGACACTAGCCGCCGCGGCGGAGACGCTCCGTTGCGGCTGCCGTTAGCCTTAGGTGAGTTTACATAGTGACGGAATTTGGCGGATAGATGGCGCTGTTTTCAATTGTTGATTATTACTACGGTAATACTAATAACATAAGTTAGTAACTTTACTTAATAAAAACCGTGCTGTAGACCACATGACTGAAGTAAAACTTCTTTAGCTCTATCTATCGGCCGGTATAACCTTGTTTTTGTTTTGTTTAATGTTAATGTCGTCATCTTGACAATTGTCTTTTTACCGGACATACTAATATATTTTAAAAAATGAACTTTGTTATGTTGACAATGGAGATCTACGTGAACCAACAACTTTCGTTCGCCTCGTCACGCATTCACCAGCTTACTCCCCTATATTGCTGTCTCATTTCCACTGAAAAAAGAGAAAAATAACCCCTTTTCACTGTTTCCTTCCAGGTTGGAAGCGAGTGACCGCAATCAAGGGTCTTTCCCGTAACTGCAACATAAAGGGTGACGTCACATACACGCCGCCCGAACCACACACTGCGATTAAAATTGCGTCCATGCAAGAACTGCAAACGGTATGTACTTTACTATTTTACTTGCTATGTTTTTCCTATAGAAACCGTAGAAGGTCTTATGTGTTAAGGTCCAAGCTAGATAGATAGAAAATTCTTTATTGCACAAACAACAACAATTGAAGGTACATAGGCGAACTTAATGCTATCGAGCATTATCTTCCAGTTAACCCTGGTGTATTGTGGAAGGCTTAATGCGGTAGTGCAACAAGCTAATGGACAACGTTCAAAATTTTTGACATCAAGTTCTTATTAGTTTTATTGAAAGTTAGGATTCCCTGTGTCTAGGAACCCAGGAACTACGAGGGCCATGGTCCCACAATACCCAGACTCAGAACATGTATTTGCGATTTTTTTTCTGTGTTCAAACACTTTTCCTGCCGCGGGAATCGAACCGACCTGCACAACCACCACACCACAGAGGCTGTCTATTTCACATGGAAGATTACAAAGGAAGAGGATGGGGTGGTCTTATTACAGGTACAACACGGCCTGACCTTAAACAATCACTGTTATTTGAAGGGGTGAGAATAAAAAGGATTTAACTGATTTTTTAGACAAAATGACTTATGGGTATCGGTGGATTCATCGTGAAATTATCTTCAATAATACATCCTAAAAATACCGAAATGAGGCTTAAATCTCGAGATTTTGAGTCTAAAAATTGTTTATCTGTCACAGGAATACAGTTCGCTTAGCATAAAAACATTACTTTATTTATTTTAATATATTTTTACAGTAATTGTATGAATTAGTACTATATTTAGTAATTTTAAATAGAATTAAAACATTTTCAAGCAACTGAAACTTACATAAACCTTTTCTATTACCTTATAAGCACTCTACATTAAAATGACGCCGTTGACGTTTAAAGTCAATTTTCTCGAAACTGTCAATTTGACAGTTAAACCCTTTTTATTCTCAACCATTCATTTGTCTTATTGAAATTATATTTCGGTTTTAGTTTTATGGTATTGTGTTGGTGTGTTTTTGAAATAAATGGTTTTTTGTTTGTTTCAATGTACCTAGTTCCTGGAGTCAAGTCCATGCCCCCCGCTGTCGGCGGAGCACTTCACGTTTAGTGCGCGAGCCATCCTCGGCGAGTACATCCAGCCGGCGGACGGCGCCGAGCCTCTCGTCTGTAACGAGACCGAGATCACCAAACGGTCAGCACCCATCTTGTAGCCTCGTCGTCGGCTCGATACGTTCCCACTGCTGGGATATGAGCCAACTCAGATTTAGAATATTTCAATTATTTTATTGTATTCCATTATTCTAACATTCATTTCGTTTTGGAAGATCAACAGCTGTTATAATAATATAGACATACATTTAAAAAAAGTTAAAATTTATAATTATACATACATATAAATTATAATTATATAGCTATACACAATAATAAATAATTAAGGTACCTATACCTATAAGTAACTTAATTTTTCGGTTAA